>CANUEZ040000043.1:39945000-41235000 GCA_948099385.1 Fasciola hepatica
TGATGATGATGATGATGATGATGATGATGATGATGATGATGATGATGATGATGATGATGATGATGATGATGATGATGATGATGATGATGATGATGATGATGATGATGATGATGATGATGATGATGATGATGATGATGATGATGATGATGATGATGATGATGATGATGATGATGATGATGATGATGATGATGATGATGATGATGATGATGATGATGATGATGATGATGATGATGATGATGATGATGATGATGATGATGATGATGATGATGATGATGATGATGATGATGATGATGATGATGATGATGATGATGATGATGATGATGATGATGATGATGATGATGATGATGATGATGATGATGATGATGATGATGATGATGATGATGATGATGATGATGATGATGATGATGATGATGATGATGATGATGATGATGATGATGATGATGATGATGATGATGATGATGATGATGATGATGATGATGATGATGATGATGATGATGATGATGATGATGATGATGATGATGATGATGATGATGATGATGATGATGATGATGATGATGATGATGATGATGATGATGATGATGATGATGATGATGATGATGATGATGATGATGATGATGATGATGATGATGATGATGATGATGATGATGATGATGATGATGATGATGATGATGATGATGATGATGATGATGATGATGATGATGATGATGATGATGATGATGATGATGATGATGATGATGATGATGATGATGATGATGATGATGATGATGATGATGATGATGATGATGATGATGATGATGATGATGATGATGATGATGATGATGATGATGATGATGATGATGATGATGATGATGATGATGATGATGATGATGATGATGATGATGATGATGATGATGATGATGATGATGATGATGATGATGATGATGATGATGATGATGATGATGATGATGATGATGATGATGATGATGATGATGATGATGATGATGATGATGATGATGATGATGATGATGATGATGATGATGATGATGATGATGATGATGATGATGATGATGATGATGATGATGATGATGATGATGATGATGATGATGATGATGATGATGATGATGATGATGATGATGATGATGATGATGATGATGATGATGATGATGATGATGATGATGATGATGATGATGATGATGATGATGATGATGATGATGATGATGATGATGATGATGATGATGATGATGATGATGATGATGATGATGATGATGATGATGATGATGATGATGATGATGATGATGATGATGATGATGATGATGATGATGATGATGATGATGATGATGATGATGATGATGATGATGATGATGATGATGATGATGATGATGATGATGATGATGATGATGATGATGATGATGATGATGATGATGATGATGATGATGATGATGATGATGATGATGATGATGATGATGATGATGATGATGATGATGATGATGATGATGATGATGATGATGATGATGATGATGATGATGATGATGATGATGATGATGATGATGATGATGATGATGATGATGATGATGATGATGATGATGATGATGATGATGATGATGATGATGATGATGATGATGATGATGATGATGATGATGATGATGATGATGATGATGATGATGATGATGATGATGATGATGATGATGATGATGATGATGATGATGATGATGATGATGATGATGATGATGATGATGATGATGATGATGATGATGATGATGATGATGATGATGATGATGATGATGATGATGATGATGATTATGATGTTGTTGTTGTTTTTGTTGTTGTTGAGGAAATCATCTAATTTTGAATTCCTTTGTTTCTGTATTATGGAATAAAATACAATATCTGTCAAATAAATAAACATATTTGATGGTAAAATCCTCCAAGTTGAATGACCTTTAGTTAATTTTTTGATATTAGTTTTAATACCGAACAGCTTATTTTTGGAATCGGCTTTTGAGTCTTCACGGGGGTTTTGGTATGAATCAATTCCGTTAAATTATGGGGATTTTGTCACTTGTGGTGTACGCAGTAGCGTAAAATAAAACCGTTACAAATTGAATTAATCGTCAATTGGATCTACTGATTCGTGGATGCACTGTTTTGTGGCAATACTCCGCTGATAGTTGATAACAAGTATGAAGTAAATGTAAAACCCCTCCCCTGAGTTTTAGAGAATAAGCGAAAAACTAAGACCGTGTGATGAACTGCCCAACTTATTGCTTATTTATGCTTTTTCCAAAACAGCAGACCTGTATTCTGTTCGCATTCGAAAAGTCAATTGCGAATTTTCCTAAGATAAGTGGCTGTATTGGTCTACGGAATAGATTTCGATTTATTATCCAACGAAATCCTAGATTCAGAAAGGGATCTTCTCGCTGGCAGTACGAAAGTGCCAGACTGGTGTGCAGCCATTGAGCGACTTGCAGAAAAATACCGAATCCGAAATCGGTGTTGGCGAAGTTATATATATTTACTTTTGCCAAAAGAGAGATTCAAGTAAACATAGAATATGACGCCTTTAATTGTGAGCAATCAGGCCAATGCTTGGTCAACCACTGAACCTTCGAAACAGTCCATCAAATAGGGGTAGCGGTCGCACGCAAGAATGACCAGCGAGGAGATCGGCTATAATGTGAGACGGAAAAGGATAGCTAATCTCATTGATGGACGTCGGGAAGCGTAAGGAAGTAAACGGAAAGTTCAGACCACGGGACGAGGGGAAGCATTGCCAATGGCTCTACAAACAAACAGACAACACAAGGGGAATGAGGATCGGCAATAAGAGCGTACGTGAGGAACATAGGTGATGGGACCAAAATTCGTCCGGTGCGAAAATTTCGATACATATGTTTGTCGTGTTCGGCCTGAACAGGCGTGCTCAGACAGACGATCTGGCACGCACGCACACGCACATACACAGCTGACGTTTACCGTGCTTCCTCCCGGATGGTATTGACCAATCAGATCGTATCACGTGTTGCGCGACCTTGCACGACGTGGTCCGATTGTACCGTTGTCTTATACTTCCAATCATATGCATGACTGACTCACGCACTTGGACCCGTCTGAGTTTTCACGTGCTTGCTTGTAATGGCGCTTGCTGTACGTTGCTGCGGGAATATACGTTTATCCATACACGTGCGCCTTTCTTCTTTAACCGGATTGTGAACACAAGGAAGTTGAAGAACGATACGATTACGCCACCCTTAGAGTTCGGGCATCTCGGTGTTTTTCACCTCTCGTGCTTGCAACTGACGGAAAGCCTCTATTCGCTTCTCTGAATTCTATATTTTTGCTGTTTTATAACCTTTATAAGCATTTTCATTAGTGCTGATGGCAAGCGAAAAAACTACGGTAAACAACAAGAGTGAATGGAAGCTGCATGGTATGGAGCAAAGACTCTCATAATGACAATATAGTGGCTGAAACAACAACAGTATGCAAGCTTGTAAGGATCCTTGAAAGCATGGTTCAGCCGTTCGAACCGAGTTACAAAGAGTCAGTAGTTAGCCGAATACTAACCGGTCGAAGCCACAAGTACCACATACCAGTGTTAGATCCAAAATTCCAAAAATTTACCGACAAATAAATTAGTCAATAAACTAGATGCATGATATATAATGCCATACCCACCCTGTATTCCAATTTCTTTTCAACTTTGCCCTAGAGGATATTCTGCAGAATGCCTTGACTGGTCATCCTTCCGGTGGAGTTGAACTGTCCCGAGGGAACGGGGGCTTTGACTTGGAATAAGCAGATGAAATCGCCTTGCTGACTTATAATGCACAGATAGTACAACACGCTCTGAACCGCTTGGTGATTGGGGTATTCACTTTCAAGTGCAAAGTGCTTTTGCAAGATTGGCAGGGGCCCGTGCCAGCCATCACCCTTTGTGGTGAACAGCTAGAGTAAGTCGATTACTTTAACTGCCACGCGAGTTTGGCTGCAGCTGGAGGTGATGTTAAGGAAGAAATCAGGCCACTAAAAGCGAGAGCTAGAGCAGCTTTTTAAAAACTGCGACACCTATTGCATCACCGTGGTATCTAGCTGTCTCTCTTAAGGTACGGGTGTACATTACCGTGGTTTGGTAGTGTTTTACTCCACGGTTGAGAGACCGGACCACAACCGATATCTCCGAAGCTTTGCTCGCGTCTGGTGGGAGCATCGATTGAATAATGACGAGGTGCGTCGTCGTATGTTAATCACAGACAGTAGCCCTTTGACTGAAATGTCCGTTCAGCACCTCATCAGGGGGCTCGGATGTGCATTGCGTACGCCTGCTCACGGTCTACCTTTTCGTGCTCTATTCGCACGTACTGGACAGGGCTGGAAGAAATGACTCGGCAGTCAGACCATGACTTGGTGTCTAGGTATGAAGAAGCTAGCATCAGTATTGGCTTCGGTTGGTAATTCCCGTCTCCATGGTTGAGGTCGGTATTGGGTTCGTGACACTGAGGGACATGGCTCAGAACAGACTCCAATGACGCGAATTCTGTGTGGTCTATTTTTGTATTTCAAACACCACGTCTATGAATGATGTTCTATCGTTGATTCATCTCTGTTTGATAAAGCCATCAGCTTAGCTTTGATCAATAATGACATCGACTAATGTGACGCATGAACGAAATCCACGAGCAAGTTGACAGATGAACCTAACTGCGAGTGCCAAATCTACTGACTGGGTTCCATTGGATCAGTTTACCCAGTCATTGAAAATATCACCTGGATGCCCCAGCGTCTTGTTTGCACGTGATATTGAACCAAAAGTACCGTACCTTTGAGTACCAGAAATTCAAATCAACACCCGACGGATTTTAAAGCCCCAAAACACACCATTATGGGGCAGACTTTTTGTAGCAACATAAACAACGTGAAGTACGAACATATTCAACATTTGCAATGTTTTCAAACAAAAACATACACCTGTTCTTTCTTTCCATAGAAGACAAAAACATAGTGGGTCGATCGATAAGTTGCGTGATGGAAATGTAATTCGGTGATCGTCTGATCATTCTTAGTTGTTCTCCCATTTAAATTCAAGTTTCGCGTACTCAGCATATGCAAGCGCTATTGCCGATTTTGCCGCGTTAGTGCATTCCAGCGTGCGGTCTCTGTAGCTAGTCTTACAGAGTACACAAGGCTAGCACATCAAGGTCTCCCTCATTGATCTCATGGCGAATGTTGATTACGTGCACCGAGGAGGTGTGCCGTCGTACGCCAACGGTTACGACTATGAAATGACGAACAACAAATGCACTGAGTTACAAAAACTCCTTGGAATATGGCTTGTTCTGTTTTACTTTGACTAAGTTACTCGCTTCACCTATCGATACACAACTAAAATCAGGAATATGATTATTGCTTTTGCGTTATTGTCACGTGACAGAATGCATTATATATATATATATATATATATATATATATATATATATATATATACATATATATATATATATATATATATATATATATATTCAATTGAGTTGTAGGAGATTAGATTTGTATAATATGATTCATCATGCAGCTTGAACGCTCAACTCACCATTGAAAATCATGGAAGCACTGTACAGCTGTTTCATCCTTGTTGGGAATCATCAGCAATGCACATCCACCGAGCCCCCACGGGGACTCGAACCCGGGATGAACGATTGTGAATCGAGCACCTTAACCACAAGGCTATCCGGGCTGGCTCTCAGGGGGTTTGTTGAACATCTACACTACATGATATAGCACCCTTCCGTCACTGGCTTGAAGGTGGTAGGTCCCTGTATTAACCGCAGTGGATGTGCACTGCTGATGATTCCCAACAAGGATGAAACAGCTGTACAGTGCTTCCATTGTTTTATATATATATATATATATATATATATATATATATATATATATATATATATATATATATATATATATATATATATATATATATATATATAACGTGTGTGTGTGACCGAATGCGCCGAGCTCGTTGCTAATAGACTGCTCGGTTCAATGAAGCAGACAGCATGTGATCAGCTGACCAGAATCGCCGACAAGATCAGAGCGAGTCAGGCGATCAATGGATCAGCCAACGGTTAACATTCGACCAGAGCTAAATCAACCAATCCGGGCGCAGCCAGATAAACCAGCCAGACGGGCTGTTTAGGTCTATCGGTATGCCAATAAGCTGTTATGCACGGTCTTGGGTACGAGGAGCGTATATCTTATATAAACAATGTATTCTTCACCAATAAAACGAAAATTGATTCTAAGGCAGAACTGAGTTCTCACTAGAGTTAGTGGGACGGAACCAAACATATATAACTTGGAATTCCATTAGTTGTCATTCCGAATATCATAACAAGTAGTCTTAAACAGATCTATGCTTATTTTCGACCACTTGAGTACCGGTGGCAGTTCTACAAAGCGCAGGTTAATAGGATAAAAGATAACCGAAATTGTCAAGTGCATCAACCTTCTGATCTCATAAACGGTAGAAAGTACTTTAGATTCTTCGTCTTATCTATAGTTTCCTGTACTTTTTCTGAGGGAAAGAAAATGCGAGGGCATCTTAACTTTTGTCTTCAGCAAATCATAAAGCTGGTTACTGGAGCTTGTTGACACGTCACTTTCAGTAATTCACATCCGGAATAAACTGATCTCCATTTTGAAGGCTAAACTTCATCTTCTTCGTCACTGAATTTATGCACTCTTATGAACTCTTGTCTAATATCAATCACTATCAGTAACTCAAAAAATTACCGTATACCGGTGAATGCAACCGTAACTCCCAACCAAAAGAATTCGCTAGTTAAAGTGGAGAAGTCCCGATTTTACCTCCCATAATTTTCGGGGCACTGATTTTTCCCATAACCTATTTAAACATCACAGTTTGCCGTGTGCCACATGTTAAGGTACAGTGAATTCGCCATAGAAATCAATTGTGCTTTATGGCAACGGTCTTCTCTTTTCAAAAGTAAACTTGTACGTGGGACACGTCTTCAGAGTTCAAAGTTCACTATTATCAATTACGACTAAAACATCTACATCTGCAAACCTCTGGAATCAGTTATCGGTAGACTGTATCAATTACACAGTACATACACACAATTGGCTTGCCGGAGATCGAACCTTAGATGCTTAAAATAAACATTCTTTCGGTTCTAAGCCTCTTGTTTGTTCTAACTTGCCTGATCTGCAGTACATTCTGCTGATATAACAGAGTCGGTGATAACAGTGCGAGGCAATACGGCAATTATGTTACTTCTTGTTTAATAGATTTAGAGACCAGAAAATGGTCACTGTATTGGTTTGTCTGATAATTCGAAACAGCATATTAATTAACAGCAGTTTACATTTATCTTCTTGCCATACTTGATCAGTTACCTTGTTTATAGATTTCTAATTCGAACTTTGGTTCCAAAATTGTAACAGTCGAGGCTGCATCACAGCTGGCGCAAAGTACTATTGTATTGTATACACCAACTTGAGTATTGTTACACAACTCTTTTCGGTCAAAAATGTCATCAAGATTAGTTGCAGAGCAAAAACATTTCATTTCAGATAGAATGTTGTCCTTGCGTTGTTGAGACAGGTGCTAGAAACGGAACGACCGAATTCCTGCACAAAGACAATCTGCATGGAAGCAGTTTACACCCAGACAGGGTCGATGCATGGGACTGAGAAAGAGTGAGATCAAAATGCAACGGGTGTGAGGTATCAGAAAGGATTTTCAGTGAAAACGTAATGGATGCTATTATGTGGGTATCGCATGGTTCCAAGATTAGATCATTTCAGGCTATTCCAAAAACAAGACGAATGATTCTTTAGCTTCTGTAAAGTGTGATGAAATCCTCTTTTAGTAATCCTGGGAAAATGACGGGGGAATAATAAAAAATGATAGGTAATATACAAAAGTGGAAACGACTGACTGTGAAGCACCAAATTGCCATATTTTTCCAACTTGTTATTACAAGCGGCCCCATTTTCATGTGATTTCGGTGTGCAAAGACCAATGCAGATCATGCTGCTGCCTAACACCAAGGTACTTCCTGCGGTTTATACGTTCGAGGAGAGTAGAAATAATGGTGGAAGTGCCTTCGCTCAACCGGGAACGAGAGACGGGAGGAAGTACACTCTTGATATTTATTGCTGTTCCGCAGAAGACAAGATTAGTTAGAAAGGTTCTGAATTTCCAAAACATTAACAGTGAATTCGTCGTAGACTGATCCGTTTTAGACAGATCTATCTCAAACATCGTCATCAGCCTATTTAAAGATGAGAGCTGGGTGAGAGATAGGCAAATTACTAAAATAAGTTGAAAAAATACGGAGAAAGAACATCTCCTTGAAGTACACCAGCACCAGTTAGGAGATGTTCGGAGAGCTTCCTGCCTACATAGGTGCACGGTGTTCTTCCAGAGAAATAATCTTTCAGCCAGGTTAGTAAGTATTTTAGAAGAAGCAGGCTTGGTACACTGTCAAAGGCCTACGTGTAGTCTTGGAAGGCACATCTAACTGACTTGCTAGAAACGTCCTGAGATTTAGCAAGATGGTGCACAATGGACGCTAGTGCATCAACAGCAGAGCGCCTGGGTTTGTAGGCAAACTGCAACTCACCGGTTAGGCTTCGCACTGTGGTTAGAAGACAACGCAGTGCAACTCGTTCTGAAGGTTTTAATGCTAACAAAGATAGAGCTATTGGCGGGTACTTTTTGGTTTCCGTCTAACTACTGGACTGTTTCGGCGTAGGAATAATTGTAACAGGACGCCAACAATCAGGAATGGGATGTGAATTGCTGATCGTCGAATTTATCGGATCAGAGAGCCAGCCCAAATCTGAGCATCTTCAATGTTAGACCGCCTGGATCAGTTGATCTGGTTACCTTTGTTGATTTGAGTAACTTGAGAAATCCCGTGGTTGATACCTCTTGAAATTCAGACAAGACAGATAACGGGAAAATAGGAAGTGGATCTTGTAACGGTAATTCAGTTCATTGCGTAAAATTCCCACGCAGTTTCTTTTTCTCACTGACGTGACTCTAGTCAGCCTGTTACCCAGCCCTTCCCAACCGATTCAACCTACACGTCTTCACTTCCTTTCACATGTTGAACCCGGTTACCTTGCCTTGGTTCACCTACCGTCTTCCTACGAGTTTACTTTTACAGTAGACCGATTTTTCATTGCGGTTAATACAGGGGCCTACCACCTTCAAGTCTTGTTCGCATTAGGTGCCCGACCTTGCGTGTCATGCTTGCATCCTTTCTTTATTCATGAAACAGCTGTACAGTGGTTTTCAATGGTGAGTTGAGCGTTCAAGCTGCATGATGAATCATATTATATAAATCTAATCTCCTACTTCTCAGTTGCAAATAGTAACCAAGCTCTGTAGGTTGTTCATAACGGAATGCCTTCGTTGTACTTAGGCCCCTACAGAGAAGCCATCCATCATGGGAGTCGATCGCTGTGTGGGAAGCTGGTTGTTACCGTTCAAAGCCAGTGACAGAAGGTTGATTTGAGAGCCTGCCCGCACAGCCTTGTGGTTAAGGTGTTCGATTCACAATCGTTCATCCCGGGTTCGAGTCCCCGTGGGGGCTCAGTGGATGTGCATTGCTGATGATTCCCAACAAGGATGAAACAGCTGTACAGTGCTTCCATGATTTTCAATGGTGAGTTGAGCGTTCAAGCTGCATGATGAATCATATTATACAAATCTAATCTCCTACTACTCAATTGCATTCTTTATTCGCTTTCCCACTCGCACCGCATGAATGACCTTTGTACATTCCCTCCACGCTGCAGATCACTCCACGCCTGCGTGAGTGTCCAGGTCAAGCGTGAGTGCGATTCTCTTGGTCCTTGTCTGATCTAATTTCATGGCCATACATGTCCCTCCGCCTCATGTACGCTTCCCACTCTTTCCCTGATTGGTCGATTGTTCTTCCCATGAAAGATGGATTTCACCCAATTCCGAGGAATCGGTCCCGTATTGCTCGGCATACCTTCCCCGACTGACCCTTCCGACGATCTGAAGTGTATTCCCGGACCCTTGTGACTGGATTGACCCACAAATTGAGGTATGTTGCTTGTAATTCCAATGATTGTTCTATGAAGTACACGTAGTTCACCCACTCGCTTTATTGGATTTGGGTTTCGGGTTTCGGGTTCGTGTTCTACGAGTCACTCATTCACTGTACAACGGTTCAGTTACAGTTGGAGAAATAAGATATTGAGACAGTTTAGATCTATATTCATTTCCGGGGGTTTTCCCGTCCTTCCGCAGAGAAGCTTAATCCCAAGGAACCTGTGTTTGACATTCCGGGAGTTTAGGAACTTTTGGGAAAAAAGGGCGTCAAGGAGTGTAATCTCAGATTTTACTAAAAATGACAACCATCGGACCTCATGTTTGTTTTGCTAAGCTAATTCAATACTCCTGCATACCTGCTTCGGGTGCAGAGGAATCACTTTCCCAGAATGGAGATAAGCAGTTTCCATGGGACAGCAAGTATTAAAAATCTGCCTATTCACTTCCGTTGTGAAATTTACAGAAAAATACAAAGGTGAACAGTCTTTTAATCACAATGCAACAGCAAGCAATGAACAGTTAAGGAGAAAAATACTCGCCGTATGAATGGTTCCTTGCTTGAAGCGTATCTATTCGGAATGT
Organism: Fasciola hepatica; assembly: GCA_948099385.1. Lineage (NCBI taxonomy): Eukaryota > Metazoa > Platyhelminthes > Trematoda > Plagiorchiida > Fasciolidae > Fasciola > Fasciola hepatica. The sequence goes on from CANUEZ040000043.1 coordinate 39,955,667, forward strand.
GTTTACGGTAAATGATCTTGGCGAGAGTATATTTTAAGCCCTAAAGTGTAATATGCAGTGATCACTGGTGCTAATGAGTGCACTAAACCTGACAAAGTAAAATTGAGTTTTTGGTCAGGAAGTGGTCTAAGTGAGAGTCACCATCGGTCGGACTTTGACTGATATTGGGAAGATTAGAAGATGAAAACGGAAATATTGATGTGTGATCAAAGTCATCCACTATAATGCGAAGATTCTCACAAAGCGTAGGTACAACGAAAGGAACAAATGAACCATGGAAACGGTTAACTGAGGCTTGGGAGCGTAATGGCGTTATGTAAATTTTGCCCAAGATAACCTGACCGAAACGATAAAATTAAGGAAATTTTAGTGGTGACTATGCGTGAACTGTATTTGTATTGCATATCTGATTACATTAAAAATCTTTGACCTCGAATTGTGAAAATAAGTAATTCCAATTCGTGCTTCGAATTCGGTTTTGTTTATACTCCATTTCATTTCGGGATTACTATTCCTGGTAATTTTGTGGGACAGCCTTTCAAACTTTTCTGCATGGTTAAAAGTCGACTTCATAATTTGCGAATGTCTTCTACACCTGTTTGTCTTGTCCTTTGGGACTTTGCAGACGTATAGGCACTGACTAAAATCATACTGATTTTCGGTATTCCAGCCTAACCAATGTTGTAATTAACGGCTCGTGATCCGCATTTTCCTGTAATTTAAACGAATGTGTAGTTACTGAACTCTTCTAGCGCGAGCACAGCTGTTGGTGGCTTGTAGTAATTCAGCCGGCATCACACATGATACGATCAGGTAGAGCTTCGTGGCTGAGCTGGCCAAGAGGCTTCAACAGATCAGGGTCTCCGAGGACAGGTACAGTATAAGCTCGGTTTGACTGGTTAATTTCTAATCTGCAAATTATTTTGTAATTTAACGTACTTATACAGACCAGTTCTGAAATACAAATAAAGTGCAGTTTTGCAGTCTTGCGTTCTTCTTACTTTGATGAAACGTATCACAGATTCTTTATGACAGTGCTGAATTTCGAACCGTTATATATATATATATATATATATATATATATATATATATATATATATATATATATATATATATATATATATATATATATATATATATATATATATATATATATATATATATATATATATATATATACCTGCTTGGAATCAAACATAGTGCCTGCGCAGCAACTACAGTTACAAAAATAAGGGAGGGCGAGTAGAGCCAAATAAAAGACAGAGTTAGTGAAAAATAACATGTTGATTTGAAAAGAAGAACGCTTTAGGGACAGAGTAAAACACTTGGATGGGTCACTATAAAGGGCGAATGGAGTCTGCAAGGATTTCATAAGCGAACTTTTCACATTTTGCCAGATGTTATTCGCACAATTTAGCATGTATTCCAATTAAGGGTGTGAAAAATATCCGGCTGATAATAGATAGATCTCGGCGAATAATTCTAAAATCTTACTTCAGCAGACCAGCAAAAACACAGGGAAACAGTACAGGAAAGCAGGAAGAACACACTGATGAACGAAAAGGGTGATATTACTCCATTTGTCTCTGAAATTCCCAAGCATCCGTACATTTTAAGATACTCCTGATGGATTGTCTGTAGGTCGGCCAATTTGAACTACTTATTATTGACAGAATTGCGTGGATTAATAAGCAGTGGGCCAAGCCTGGCATGCTGGAATAATGCATGGTTGATTATCGGGAATGGTTCCTATCACAACTTCCTAACCACGTGTGCTTTGGAAGCCCTGAAAAACGTGTGAGTCACTCACATGTATACGTTGTATGTTCCTGTTTCAGTCCTGACTTCTGGTGACCAAACCATTTGCCTAATACTCAAACAGGTCTCTCGCTGTCTTCAAGAAAATACAAACTGAGTTTGAACATCCACGAAATATTCATTTCATTTACAGCTGATATTCATATTCTACACTACACGACAAATAGCAGAGAGAGAAGCCAGTATGATATGCGTTATAAGCAGATTATTATTAGACGAAGTGGATCTGTTCGTATATTTCGTCACATTTTCTGCTTGGGATGGTGAAAAATGTATTGCTGCCACCGACTTGAAAGGTTAACACACTGTCCAAATGATTCGATCATGTTGATTTAAGATCAGTCGTTACAAAGTTTCATACAGCAGTGTAAGCGGACTTCAAAGATGAAACAATAAATGTCCTCATGTTAGAAGCAACATCCAAATCGGCTATTCCGGGGGAAAGTTTGGGGAAATTAGTCAAGACGAAGTCGTTGGTATCTACCACACAAAATAGGATATCGTCCGAAAGCAATTACAATGCACGGCAAGTAATACCAAGTTATGAAGGAACGAGGACAAACATGCACTTTGCACCAGTAAATTTGTAAACTAGACTAATTCCAAACATTAGCTCATGAATGGCATACGTGGAACACAAGCAGAGTAATAGAATGGCATCTTGGAGAAAGTCTATCATTGAAAACGCGTGAGATTCGAGAGTGGCTTTTTTTTATTTGCTTTATTACATTCTCTGTGATACACTACATGCCTGTACATTGCGTGATTCCACGTACATGAAGCAATGTGCTGCATTCTATGTACTTCTGGAGTAGTCAGTTCTCATTAGTTCTGCGCTGGGTTCAGTCTATTCAACACATTTAATTTTGCATTCGGCGTCAAGAAAAGGAATCGAACCGGGATTTCTTCTGAAATGGAAACCCTTGACGTAAATTCTACATTCAGAGTGTTAGGGGACCAAATGAAACATTTCGAAATTCGATATAGGATCAGTAGCTTTATGGATGATCCGAAGAAAATAGTATTTTTCAGTAGTATTTTCAATACTTGGACTGATAGGAAGTACTGAAATCGCTCTTATCCGGAATTACGTAAATCAAGGTAGCAAGAATACCGAGGCTGTCGAATAGCACGTTGATTGCATGGTGGAACTCGTTCGTATAAATCTGTTAAATCAAGGAAAACAGTTGGTAGATTATAAGTTGACCAACCACAGGAGGCTTTCCCCATACCTGTCGTCGGCGATCCTGATTGGTTGAGGCTCATCTACGTGCACAGTTACCAAGCTGTACATGACCGTAGCACGTGTGATGGCAGCTGAATCACCACATTTCCTACATCTCGTTGGAAAGAATGGACACGTTCTAGTGAAAAGTTTGTTCTTTCCTACTCCTACTGTCAGTTTACAGTACAGCAAGCTAAAACCCATTATTTTACAGCATTTGAAGCCAATTCACTTTGTTGCTGAAAGAGCCAAACTTGACTACCTTGCTAGATCGGAAAACAAATCAATACGTGTATTCCTTTTTGAGCTGCAGATGCAGGCGAGGAAGTGAGAATAAGGTCCATAACTGGAGGTGTACCTGCGCGATCGCTTGATTACTGGAATCAATCCGCCAGATTTACAACGGAAGCCACTAGTCCAAACAAATCAAATTTTTCAGCACATTCGCGTTATTTGTGAACAGTATGGAGACGTAGAAGCCGTTACTGCTGTATCAGAGTCCGTATTGTCCAATTCTGCTAAATACCGAGACGATCGACACAACCAAAAACTGTCCCTTGTGAACAAGCCAATTTGTTATCAAGGAAATCAAACTCCAGTTCAACGACCGAATCCTTCGAATTTGGGCGAGAGTATTTCATGCGGTCAGTTGCATTCCGGTTTCAAATGTCTTGGCTAATGCCCTGTGAGGCGTGACAGCGGGTACTTGCAGAATATGGTGGACCGTTCTTGGGTACATACTACGCTCTGGTGGTCATTGATGGTTTTTTTCGCTGGACAGAGCTATACTTCGACTTCACACTAACTACGCTCAGAAAAACATTTAGCGAAGAGTTTCATTTGTGCTAGTCATTGACAATGACACACCTTTCACCAATAAATTCTTGGATGAAAGTTTAAAAGTTCTCTGCTGCAAACATGCATACACTGCTCCACTTCATCCACAGTCTAATGGTCTTGCAGTGAATTTTTTCAATACACCTTAGAGTGCATTTCATTCTGGGAATCCCCATTATTTCTTGAACATGATCGAACCATTGACAATTTTCTTATGCAATATCGTAACGCTGCTACTGGTAAATGTCTATCTTAGTTATTTAAAAGCCGCAATTCGAGAACAAATTTTAGGTGTATTTCGAAAGATAATGTCGGTTATTTCAGAGGTAATGAATCACGACCGGCGAGTGGGATTGCCACTTCGAGTAACGGGAACCGACTGGTTGCTATTCTGGATCTGTATGATTTATCCACTCATAGGAGTCATGCTGACCAGGTGCAGTTCAGTGAGGAAGGTCATTCCGATGTTATTTAAACTGCTGTTGCACCAAAATGATAATTTTATCTAGAACCAGTTGGATCGGAGAATCCCACGGAACACTCAACTGTCCGAAGATCCGAAAGAATTCGTCCACTACCTGCTCATTATAATGAGCAGGTTAAAAACTGCCTTTTTTGTTCGATTAATGTAGGTGTAGGATCTTGTGAAGCACTTCCAGGGCTTCGGCTCACGTATTTATTCCGTTTGTGTTCTGCCAGGTGGAGGCTTGCAACCCCACGGAAGAGCGCTGGTCCTTGCATACTACACTACCACGAAGAGATTACAAACACCTGCACCTCCGTTCACCGTGCGGCGCATGTGACATTCTTGAATGACCCTGTTTTGCTTTGTTATTCTCTGCGTTATTCTACACATATGTACAACACGTGATTCCGAGCATACGAAATAATAAGCTGCATCCTATCAGTTTTTAGAGTTCTCAGTTACCAGTAGTACTGCGCGGGCTTCAGCCTATTCAGTCTAATCAACATTGCAAAACAATAATGAAAATGTTTGGCAGCTTCATCTTGTTACCGATTCGCCCTTGGTTGAGGGGTTGGACCAAGGAGTCCCAGTGGATGATGGGTTAATACCTTCAGTTAAAATACATGGTTTTTTCCGTAGAGCATAAATGAAGTCGACGCTATAGTGTAGAAAACAATTACTGATTGGTTCACGTTATCTATGCGGTAAAAATAAAAATTTATTTGGCCACAGATACAAGGGCATCCAGTAGGATACTTCAGTTACCGTGTTTAAACTGATTGAAACTATGCCTTCTTCTATTAGAGGGATTTTATTGCAAAAAATTCATTCCGATATCTTCAAGGCAGTTGATGTGCACGATATACTCCTTAGTTCTGAATGCCTTTATTTGGCACCAGTGTGATGGACATCTTCCTAATCCACAAACCGGGATAGTTTACGGACTAAAAGTGGATTGAATATGCTTGGTAACACAGAAGATTAAATGAGAGCAGTTGGCACTGTTGACGGCAACTCGTTTTGACCACTGGCTTTATCACATCTAAGCGTGATGAGCTACCCATATATTTCCAAGGAATGAATCACTTATGGGAGTGTCCATATGCAGTCTTCGGTTATCATCAGTACGAAGCGCAGAGCCCTGGATCTGGACGAAATGTCAGTACAGTCCGCTAATTCCCTTTACCAGCTTCCAACTACCACAACCACTTTTGGTGGCGAGTATCGTGCGAGCGTGTTTGACTTTATTTCCTGTTTGGTGGATTTCGCACCACTTTGCTTACTAACAGGCATTTAAGCATCAATTTGCCAATTTCGATCACAAAAATGTGTTCCCGGTATTTTGAGTACACCGTAGTGCTTTGTAGTTGCATCTACGGTGGACCACGTGTTTTGCCATTATTCCCGAATCATTCACGAACAACCCCTTCACTACGTTCATTGGTGCTGTCATCTGAATTGTGGTGATTCGGTTTATCAGCTCCCAACTAAACCCATTGAAAAAACAAAATCCACGAGTGAAGAAACACTGATCGAGAAGATGTAATGTCGATAGCAAGGCTTTTTCGGTTGGAAATTATGAATAATGGACTCTTCGGTTACCTCAGGGAACCGCTCTCAAGGCAGTTTTTTCACTCAAGTAGTTGTTATATTATTTTTTTCGGAAATCACAAAATACGATTCGGTTAATCAAGTTATCTACATCTGGGGACCTCTTTCAGTGTAATTTACACTGAGAAAGCAGCAAAAATTCACTGGCCAAGGTTCACTTGCAGCGACCCGGCTATAAGCAACCATATTGTTGTTCGATCATTGTAAATGTGATATCCTGTTGATGCACGTACTGAGCCACGGCTTAGTAAGAGAAGGGGGTTATTGGGAATCTGATACTTCTTATATTGCCAAGCACAGAAATGCTTGGTCTCTGGTGCGTAGAAACTCTGAAAGAAAAATGTGTGTGGTGGATCTATCTTGCAGGCTGATTCTTGTTTACATAATCTGTTTGTTGCCAAAACCTCGAGCTTGAAGGGACAATCGCTCATCCCTAGTCTATATGAGAAGATACACTATTTGTTAACAGATGCAATTAGTACGAAGCATAATCTCAGGTATAAGCGCAAATCTGATATTCTCTTGGTTACCGGAATAGTTATCAGACTCATGTCAATTGAAATCGGTTAGGCTCAAAACCAGATGTGTACTGTTGAATTTTATTGCGATCGTTTAACTCTACTACCTTCCATACCTTTGTCTGCTGTGCACGGATTGCGGACCTATCAAGAATCATTCATCTGCGCATCTGACCCATTTTGGCATAAATATTATGTAAATTTTACCAAGTTATACTATTTGAGGATGGTGATCTTTTTTGTTTCAGAGTAAAGTCGGTTGTCCGTTGATTATCTTAATCTGGCCCAGGCTAAATGTCGCTAAATATGCAACAACCTAATTTGGACAGTGTCATCGCACAGTTTGTTGCCGACTAATCTTATACCATAGTTATTGGGCAGTTGCCATAATTATCGTGCCGTATTGGCCTAAGTACATGGTAGTTGTGTTTGTTTTCTTACATTTTGCAACGCCTTCAGTCCAAAGCGAAAACATACCTCAAAACACTTCTATTGTTCATTTCAGAACTGACTGTGGTAGATCTAGCTGTAGTCTTTAGGTTTGGTGTGAGCTTGTTTTCTCTTATCTGATGGTATAAATTACCGCCGGATATCAGTCACATTTTTCGTCAATTCGGTTAGTGTACGCAATTCCTGTGTAAAAGATGACATTTTGCCGGTCGTCGTATTTTACATGCATACAGAAACTACATGAGCCGAGGCTCAGTAGGGTAGTCAACAGAATTCTATAGTTACGTTAGTATAACAACTATATGGCTGCCTACAACCTGTTCACTGATGACAGTATCAATTTCCAAGGTCATGTCACTAGGCAAACCACATAAACGTGAATCCAGTTCAGTGAATTCGAGGGAAAGATCACCGACCGTGTAAGAAATAACGCCAATTTATTCATTCATAGGGCCACAAGGATCGCAAGCGTTGATCTTTTTCGTAGAAGTGATTAGGCAGGTTGATGGTAATTTGTGTGTTTCTTCGCCGAGCCAGGCGACTGGATTGTAAGCGCTGTACCACCAGTTAAACTGACGTTGTCAGTGAAACACGGAGGTGACCAAATCGTGGATGGTGATGAAATCTACGGTCTAATTTATTAGCAACGCAAAACGTCCACATCAATACTTTCTGAATAACCGAGTTAACTCTGGGACAATAGACCAAACAGTAATGAAACTTTCGCCGTTGATGTAATAATTTCATGAATTGTTGAAGGCAGGCCCGTGAAAAGTATACCGTAAAAATTACGTTTAATTTGCCCGCAATTTCGCTCACACTTACTGGATGTTCAGGTCAAGAACGATGTCATCTTCGTATACAGGTGTTGTTCTGCAAACAAACAAAACGTTTTCCCAATGAGCAATGGAAGAAAGTGATAAAATTTATGCTTTAAATAACAGAACCATGTGGATGCTCGTTGAAGTTCATAAATTGACGAGTGACTTCTATATCCAAATAGAAAACAACTAATGTAACTGATATTTATTGAGATTCTGTCGCTAAGCCTGGAATTCAAAGCTTTGCTTTGTCAACAGTTTCTTCAAATAGAACGTCATCGGTTTCACAGTTTTACCAGATACATCCACAGAAGCAATGTCGCTAGTCAAGAACTAGGAGTTTTCAAATCTACGAAAAAGTTTACCAGTTATACCTGCAGTAAACCATGCCTGGTATTCATGAGCTCTTGGAGGGCAAATGTGTACTACGAAGGTGCATTAACGTGGTCATTCAGTGTGCTAATCTGAGAAAATTGTATGATTCTTCCCTGAGGCTGCCTACGTTAAGATGCCTCAGCCAACTGGGACCGCAATGGCAAGGTGCTGCATGAGCCAACTGTTACTAATCTACTTGTGATCTACCTGTTGGTAGCTTCGAGCTTGCCTGTATGAAGAAATGAGTATTTTTAAATAAAATTAGCATACAGCTCCGTATCCTTAATCTCGGTTTTCTTGCTCTTTCGGTATTTGCTGTTTCGGGTTGGATCTATTTAGACGCGTCTTCGCAGTTCACGTTCCTTAAATAATACATTTGGCCTGGCCTCATGAATTTGCTCAGTATAGAACAGCTGAACCTGCATACCAGAGCACCAGAAATCTAGGATCAGATTGAAAGGTTCTAGCTGTTGCAGCATACGAAAGGATAGGTATAAAGAAAAGCAGGCAGATTTCTTCCTGACGATAGGCCGCTGCCAGTCGTATTCGTCGACTAAGAATACGGCTTTCCCTAAAACCACTGCTTCCGTTCCATACGAAGAGTTGAAAAGTCTGCTATTAGACCACATGGTTCCGGTGAATCTTCAGGTGACTGTGCGATCCTAAACTCCACTCGACACTTTGTGGTCTCAGTATGAAGTTCCGCGAAGGCATTCTTATGCTGCAAAATGCAATTTTGGGGATCAGTTGGAAACTCAGCTGAGGGATTCATTGGCTGCCAGCTTGAATCATCAGGATTTATGGTAAAACATTTCCCGAAACAAAACTTGAATTTTCTGAGGCTCGGTCAAAGTCCGAACAATCCGGCGACGTCCTCTAGGCGACCACTTAACATTCCCTTGAGCACAGTCAAAGTGCTTATTCTCGTGCCCGTGACGGGTCATATCGAAGACTACAATCCGAATTAACAACCAAGGATATTCCTGCGCGGAAATCGGAACTACTGAGTCGTTGCTTCTCGTGCTATGCTCCAATACTCTGGGAAGACCAGCCGTATCCGCACGGTACGCGTCCAATCCAGGTGCAACATTGAGAATATTCAATGAGAAAGTGACTCCTGATAATTCGAACGAAAAAGCCAACCCAGCATACATGCTTAGACATTTTAGCGACTCCAAGCAATTAGTACACGAGATGGTTCAGTTCCAAAGCGGATGTTAGCATCAGTTGATTGTAAGTACTTACCTTTACTTTTACACAACTATCTCCTCTCAGAGTATAAGACGGCCCCTTGGATATCGCGGATTATTGCCGACCACGAGTGGCAATCGGATGCAAGCCCGGAGCAAAATGTGACTTAGTTTTCCTTCCAGTATCACAGACCATCGACAGTACTCAATCGTGTATTTAGCTGACCTCCAAGACGGCAACTTCATCCCATACGTGGCACAGAGCAGAGCGTTTGTCTGAATATTTCTGTGTCGGGTCTCCGGAGTATATAGCCAAACCATTTCAGGTGGCTGCTTTACATAGGAGTAGAGAGTAGCTCACGTCGCAGCATGGCCCCTTTATTTCATTTTTTGATAGTTTGTGCGAAGAATTCGGCGCAGAAACCAGTGATCGAAAAAAGGCCGGCTTCCTGATATCAGCTCGAAATGGTCAGGTTGCAGACCCGTATTAGAGCGCGGGCCGGACAGTGAGACAGAAGACGCGAATCTTGGTTCTAAGGATAATTTCACTATGTGACCATAGCACAATCCGCAGCCGAAGAAACCCTCTTCGATAGTCTTCATCTGTTTGTACTATTCCACCCTTTGCCTGGTCACTGGGAGGCAGAGCTGGCTCCAGATATCTGAAGAATAGTACATACTCGACTGCCTGACCGTTGATGGACAACCGCTTAGCTAACTGCCAAGGAAAAGTCGAAAAAGCTTTCGTTTTTGCTGAAGTGACTTCTAAGTCAATGGTATTTGCAAACCAGTCGAGTCGATCAAGGACTGTGGCTGAAGAATCTTCTAGCACGACAATATCGTCCGTAAACTCCAGGTCCAAGATGTGCACTGTGCACAGGAGAAACCGCCTTGTTTTGATCGAGTGAGTCTCTCTTAACTGAGAAACGGTTGAGTAGTAGTACGCAGAAAGACTTTGAGGCGATGTCAATCAAAATGACCCCCGGTGGTTATGGCCCACTGTTTTGCCTCCTTTCTTTGGAATGGGTAAAAGAATAAACCCACCCTGATTCTTCGGGAACTTCTCCCCTTCCTATATAAATCAGAATAGCTCGTGGGACCTATCTATCAGTAGAAACAAACAGATCTTATACATTTCTGGTGGGAACTATCCTCTCCAGAAGCTCATCTGTTTTCCAGTTGGCTGACAAGACTAGCGATTTCCTCCATACTTGGTGGCCAGTATTTGACGTCGTATATCTCCACATTGGGGAAGACGGTAAGTCACCGGTGTGATCAGGTCTTTTGAGAGGTCAGTCAGAATGCTCACCACAACATTTAATTCTGCTTCTCTACTCGGGGAAAACCTGGCTTGTAATTTCATGCAGGACAGATAGGATTGCATCACCCGTTGGAAGCTTTGCGAGTGAGCTATAATTTTCCACTGTCGCCAGTACCCGGCCCGATTTGCAACTTCCCGGCCACTCCCGCCTGGCACCTCGAAAGATCGACTCCAGCCTTGCTCAAAGCCTCTCGCAGTATTCTGCAGTCAAGCTTTATGTGTTGTGATTCATCGCACTCACGTGGTAAACGAGTCGCTCACAGATGCTTGTCTGGGGAGTCATCAAAACAAATTAAGCCTAACGAAATTGCTTATTTGCATAAAGTCTGCCAAGTCCAATTTAATATAATGTTTATCCGATCGAAGAATACATTCATACGTTTTGTATGCCTTCTTATATCTCGCTGCTTTCAGGTGCTTCGATGTAATCTCTTTTATTTCCAATCCACAGTTGTCCATAATTTTGTTTTGAGCAATCATCTACTTACTTATTCAGTAAGCTGTATGTGCACTCCATCACACCTTTACCTGGGCTTATGGTTGTAAAATGGTGACGGAGACCTAGTCTTTCACACTTTTTCCAGTTAGCCCCACTTCCTTCCGAACAGCCTTCTTGACCATTGACTTGATCATCTCTCATTGTTCTTCCAAAGAGGACCGATCTTATTGCACGCTAGTTACTGTAGCCCGCTGGACCGCGATAGAAATTTGCACTTTTCTGGAACTTCTAGTGCTGAAACCCTCACTCGGCTCGACAGTGAGACTTTGAGGAGCACAGACAGGTAGATTTTGAATTGCGCACGTACAAGGACATAATCTGTACCATTTTTGTTTCCCACAACTGCGTGGCAATATAATCGGAAGACCTCTATCAATAAAGACCAACGGGATCACATAAGAATGTGGCCACTTTGGTGCCTTGTGCAACCGCCGATTGAGTACCAGATTAACAAATATCTCTTCGAGTGTTGGATGCGCGGATTTCCCATGACTAATCTGTTAATATCGGTCAAACTCACTGGGCGATTTCCATTTACCCAAAGTCAGCCAAGTTCGAACTTTCGTAGGAGGTGGCTAGTGGACTCGTCCGTAGGACCTGTTCGTGTTTTCCAGTCTCCGACGACGAAGAGTATACCACTTCCTCAGACATGATTTATTAGACCTTGTCATTTGTCACAGAAGTCATTTTTGTTGTTTTCGGTCGCATTTGTCACTGCGTAGACAGGAATCACTGACAGGTTCCGGAGAGCCCTGAAAGCGAGATAAGGCCACCCACGAAGAAATCGATTCCCAAGAAATCAGGGATCAGTTGGTCTTTTGCTCAGGGCGAGAGACACCGTAGTGTCCGGAGTTGTTCTCGAACCCTGTGTGAGAGAGCCAATGAACTGTACCGATTCCCGAAACCTTAACACACCGGGTGCAGGGGCTAGGTATTCAAACTCCCGAAAGGCATTCCTCGTCTACCTGTTAATCTTGTAGTGTTCTCAATGTACTGCGTTGACTACCTACTTCTAGTAGCCTTCTCACATTCCAACAGACTGTCCTTTTTCTGCAGTGGAGAATTCCAGCTCGCTGTCATGTCACCTTGACCGCCGAGAGACAAGGCCCCTCACTTACGGGGGACGCCGTAGTATGAACGGAGCTTGAAGTTCCACAAGGACTTTTAGACTGTCTTGCAAATAGTGATACGAGGCGGTGTCTCCAGCACTGTTTAGGTCCTCGTGGATATTCTGTACCTAAGTTTGGCCTTTTTTATTTGAGGCTTCATCATTAGCCTTTGCATATCTAAGTGCAACCTGCAAGCAACGGGAGCTAAGGCCTTCTTCGGAGGCGAGCCGCTGCTCGTCAACGGCAGCTTATTCAGTTGGGTTCAGTTCAGACAACCACTAACCAAGCACTGGGTGCGGAGGCTTTGGTTGCTATCTTCTAACTGCAACCTCAAAAGGAAACGATGAAGGAGAAAAGAGTATGAAAGGAGCATAAGCCATCTTTATCCACGACAGATCACCAATTTTTAGCCTCACCTTTGTACTTGGTCCTGGGGAGGGGGGGGGGCTATAGCACGCAGTTTTTGTTGAGGTCAGTACAGCCTCGACCGAGAATCGTGAGCCCATCATTCCTAAAGCAGTGTTCGACTTAATCCGGCTAAGTGTACCCATTCAAGGTATTATAGATCATCGCCTTCCGTCACTTGGTGAAACTACAATCACCGTGCAGCTGAAAGCGAGTGTGTCCCAATATGCTTCCTGATTTCAGTCGACAGTCCATCGATCGTGGCGCTGAAGGTAATGTGCGCCTTGGACCAATCAGCAACACTTCGGACACCATTTGAGACTGTGCTAAGTAATTTGATTCTCCAGAAGCTGACAGCATAACGCTGTAGCAAAAAACATCTTGGTGGTTGAACCAACGAAATTTGAAAATGACGGTGATCTGGCACTTGGAATACGAAGAGTATTGCGTACTGTCAGCTGGAGGGAGCCCTGGCGAGGCTTATCAAGATTGAACCAGAGGGTGACATTGCACCTGTGAACTCATTCACCTGGGAGACTCCGATGGTGGTAGCGATGAATTGTATGCTCAGCAATAAGTGCTTCCCGATAACGGAAGGGCTTGGTACACATTTACCAATCCCTAACAGCCTTGAACACTCCGCGGGACATGTTCCAGTATGATTTATTGCCGTTCGAATTGTAAGTGTCTTCTGGGGGCATGCTAGCTGCAGTTGACAAGGCGGTTCATATTATCGATGTGCTGTTGGTACATCAGGACGATATGTTTATTTTTTTATCCACAAAGGAAGAGCATGACTGCAGACTACAATATCTGTTGGAGTGGTTCGTGGAACGAAACGTGTCAATGAAATCCGCAAAGTGCAAGTTTGATTTCACCGAGTAGCATTTTCTCAGCTCATGCAAACGGGTACCAGCCGGATCGGGATCTCTTCTGACTACTTAATTTAGATTTATTCTCATTCTCACTTTTCGTTCTTATGAAACAAAGTACGAAATTTTAGGAAAGGGGCACACCAAAGCATATTTTGTAATTTGAATGTTACGAAAATGCTTCAGTAGGGAAGGGATTCTGAAAGTACGAGTGACCGATAAAGGACCACACTAACCAGCAGCGGAGTTGAAATGTTGACTTGGCAAAACTGGACGTCGGCATCTGTGCACGGTGCCATGCCACCTGTTTCCTGATGGTACAGCAGGGAACTTGGTACTTTCTGTGAAAAGTGCTCTGCGAGGAGTTAATCTGAGGAAGTTGCCAGTTGGAAATGTTTCTAGACAATACCATGCTTCATTGCCAGAACGCGGTGCATGTGTCCACAAAGTGAGTGTCCCTTCGTGAGTGGTTTTGTTCCATGTATATATAATGATCGTTTGTTCAAAGTCTCAAATTTACGAGAGTTCTTCAGCGACGGATTTGGAGTTTTGGCACCACGTTGCATTGGATTACGCGCGTGTTTTTACGTACCTACTATAATATAGATGTCACTCCTGTGGCAGGTAAAAACATGCTTTTCTGAAAATCAGCATCATCTGCTGGACGTAAAAGCAACACTCCAAACTAAATATTTTACCTTCCCATTTCAATGTTTTCGATTTACTCTCCATTTGCAACTTCCAACTTTTCAATTTTGTGATTCCTTTCCAATGTTTCCTTCTGCACTGCTAAATTGAGTTTTCTCTTTGATTTAATCATTTCGTGTGATGTTGCGTTGGAATCGAGCCTTTTTGTTCATCACAGAGCACACTTCGTGGGTAATTTCTGTCCCTTTTTTCTTTTTGTTTTTTAGTTCTTTTTCCTATTTTTCATTGCAACCAATCTGCTTTCGTTCATCCAAATAATGCTTCGTGGAAGATCAAACTTTGGTCGTCGTACTCGCGAAGCAGTAGAAATCGGACGAGTAATGGCAGATTTAAATGGGAAAGAAAGGGTATCAATGAACAAGTGAAAAAGACAAAGAATGGTCTAAATACGTGCCAAGGAAGCAGCAGAGCAATGTTCACGGCTATCGCGTTCTGCAGCTTCAGAGCCGCTGCCTTCGCAACGGAATGAATGCGACAGGCTGAGAGTGACTGAAAGACGTAAACGAGAGACAGCAGATCAGCGTCAAACACGACTTCGTGCTCAGCTGTCACGTGATTACAATCGCCTTGCATTCCGGTACAACCCAGCTGATGATTATAGTTTGAGCCGACGTGTTCTCATCGGCTCTATGACTGAGGTGTGTCCTTTATCAAGGCTCTGAAATTTAATGGAAAACGGAAGAAATGTGTTGCGCCACCGGAAACATTGAACTGTCTTAGCTTGGAGAGCCGCCAGAGCCATTGAAAACTTTGTTTGCCGGATATACCTCAAATCAAAGCGTTTCCTATCTAGCATCAGGAAATACAACTCATGCTTCTAAATGATGTCGTTCTTCGCAGAAATTGTAATAGTTCAATTCATGTCAGTTTTCAAAGTGAATGGACAAACTTATCATTAATCCGGCTCTCTGCTTCCGTTCACATATGGTCAGCATAAATTCTTACAAATGTATTTCATCGGTGATGGCAATAATGAGTTGAAAGCAGGCTGCGGAATTTCTACCACCATAAGAAGGTCCATCGTTTCCCATTTGCAAAGTCGAGGTATCAAGGGGAAATCAAGACGACAAGAAAAGAGTCCGAATGCAACTACGCCTCTGACCGCGACATCTAGTCATATCACTTAATGTATCCAACCATTTGATGGGCGGATCATGTGGACCCCAACCTGGAAGTCCAACACATCCTACTCGGCCAAGTCCACTAGTCACGGTTTTCATACCTTTTCCCCATCTCATAGACTGACCACCTCGACCTACCTTCCAACCACCACCTGCCTCAGAGAACAGTGTACTCTGAGGAAGTCTATTGGTGGGCATGCGTAACACATGTCCTAACCACCTTAACCTGTTTAGATTCAGTACTTGATCTAGAGACTGACCTCTGGTTCCCAACACCTTACGCCTAACCTCGACATTGCTGATACGGTGTTCCCACCATCCTCGGGCAATGCTCCGTGGACATCGATGTTCGAACACCGACAGTCTTCGCCTATCTTCTACCCTCAACGGACATGTTTCTGAACCGTATAAAGGAACGGACCTAACCACCGCATTGTACACTCTACCATTAACAGACAGTCGGATGTCACGCCGACACCACAGTTGACGGAGGTTGGCAAAAGCCCAACGCGCCTTCTGTATACACGATGACACCTCATCTGATGTCTGTGCACCTGGTGAGATGTAACTACCCAGGTAACAAAATTTATCCACCTCAGCTAGAGATTCTCCTGCCAACACAAGATTTGGTGTTGAACCAACCCAATCCTGCAGCGGCACTTTACACTGTGAAGGTGCAGAATGCATCCCAAACATAGCTATGCTGTTGTTAACGCTATCTAAGAGAGCTTGCAACTTACTTGGATTTTCACTCAGAAGAACAATATCGTCTACGTATTCTAAGTCAGACAGCTTACTGCCTGAGCAAAGATCGATGCCGCTATTCTCACAAGAGAATAGGGCTATCTCAAGAATCAATTCAATCACAAAATTGAAGAGAACGGGTGAAAGAGGGCAACCCTGACAAACACCACTTTCCGCTGTGAACTCGGAGGAAAGATAGCCGCAAGCACGAACTCCGCTTCGGCTGTTCGCATGCAAGCATTGGGAAAGAGAAATAAACTTCTCTGGCAAACCCTTCAATGAGAGGCAGAGCCAGAGAACTGAGCGGTAGACTGAACCAAAAGCCGCTTATAAATCAAGAAAGACAAAATTCGTGGGCCTAGGAATGATGTGTCTGTGCTCTAAGGTTTGCCAACGAATAAAGATGTGGTCGATACAATCCGGATCGGGTCTGAAACCGATTTGGTTCTCACGAGCTCACATTTCGCGGGCACTGGATATTCGGTGGAGAATAAGACCGGTAGGCAGTTTAGACGCAATACTTACCAAACCAATTCCCCTGTGGTTTTTACAAGAGGACTTGTCACCTTTCTTGTAAATCGGCACAATCACCGATTCACACTATTCCCTAGGAATCTGCTCACTATCCCAAATAACCTGGAAGAGTTTTGTTACCTCCGAAACCAAATCTTCACCTCCATCCTTGAAAAGGGATGAAAAAAATCCATTCGGTCCAGCGGCCTTATACTTTTCCAAGTAACCGATCTCCCGCATAATCTCCATCTCTGATGGAGGACTGATATCCACCTGTATTGGTTTGCTGGCAGGTGTACTCGGAAGATCCACCGTTGAAGTGGGCCAACTGAATTCTTCCCTGAAGTGCTCCGCCCAGCTCTCCTGGCGAGGTCCTCGAGAGTGAATTAATGAGCCGTCGGATTCCTTAATTAACTCACTTACACCAGGCTTCCGTGGACCAGTACCTCTAATCAAACGGAAAAGGTTGCTAGTATTGCCAATGGAGGCTGCCTTTTCCATTTCCTTACATTCCGTAATCCATCACTGCTCACGGTCATTCCTCAGGCTCCTAGTCAGTTGGCCTCTCAGGGATTTACGCACTTCATTGAATGTGGCATCCGAATGGACGGATTTGCGAGCGTCCAACAGAGCAACGGATGTCGAAGATATCCATGATACTGTGTCAAGCGGACGGGAACGAAGAATCAATTTCAATCTCACGCGTACCTAACCGTGTGTGATTGGTAAAGTGGAATAAAGCAGAGGGTGGGATAGTCAAGCATCGAGCATGCGAGTGCAAGTCCAAAGGGATCGGAATGAATCGCGTGCGAATGCCCATGGCACGTGGGTTGGTCACGCAAGAATTACATTCACATGCAATCCAACTTGGGACGATATACGATAGCTCCTACTTCACCACCGATCACCGGTGTATAGGCATGATATCACAGACAGAAGCTGAAATCGCTGAAAGATTTCACGGTAATACATGAAATGTTTGGGTCTGTATGCTGCTGGATGTACTCCATGGATTGGCAAAAGACGGGATTGCCGCATGTGCATAAAATAATTTGGCTCTTTAACAAAAATCACTTCGGACGAAATAGACGGTGTTAAGCACTAAAATACCCGAATCCGATGTCTGTAGGGATTTCCATGCAGTCTTTACGAAAAATAAGATATATGGACCTTTCGCTTGACTGAATCTAAATTCATCATGCTCTAAACGATATTCTCGAGCATTAGTAACCAATAAAACTAAAAGAAATGATGGATAAAGTTTATACAGAAGACGATCAGCAGAATATGGCGTTAAGCTAGCAACCATACAAATATGAAACGGTGACATCGAAGTAGATAAACGGTGTTTTGTCCCATATTCTTCTTTGTAATCAAAAACACAAAGCCCACTTGAAAGTGGAATACTCTAACTCCGTTAAATCGATTGAATACAGTTGTAAGTAAGAATAAGGACAGTGACATGGATATTTTGGCCAGCAACGGAAGGAAGTGACAGGAATGCGGTCATATAAAGATGAAATTGCAGGGAGTAAGGCTGGAAAACACATAGATGGTAAAGAAGCTGTGTGGCAAACTCTCATTTCTCATGGATGAAAAAAATTCATCTGTTGTTCACTTAGCAGTACATCTAGAAAAGGGACAACCCGTTTGTTTCACTGTTGCGAATGTGCAACAAAATAGCCCTAAATTCACTGGCTACAACGTTAACTGCTTTCTTCACGTTATATCAGAATGACGCTTTTGCGAAAACACTGCTGTATTTTGAAGTGCCTACGTACTACACATGAAATGCTGGTAAATAATCATTTTAACAACGCGAATGAGAAGAGCGAGTCGACAGATGACCTGGCATATTCAAAGAACCTACGATAGGCAGATTGTACACAGTGCGTCCCAGTCAATATGAATGCTCCTTTCTTTGCACACCGTTGAAAAATGTGCTCTGCCCAACGTCTCTCTAACAACTGAGAATTGTTAACGGTGTTATATATGCCACTTCCCGCAGTGCATGTAAAGCTCTGAGTTTATTAGAAAACCACCGACTATAGGAGGTATGCATTATTGACGCGTGTAACACGGCTCATCCCAAATAAATTCGTCCATTATTTGCAATCATACTGACCACCTGCTTCCCTTCGCCTCCAACAGAGTTATGGGAGAAATAAAAATCGCACACGGTTGAAGGTTTTTTCCGTCGAATAAGCAGGGAAAATTCAAATACGTATGTAGATTTCACGGCAGAAATCTACTACGAAGCGTTGATAACGATTAAAGGTTTGTGTTGAGAAATCACGAGCAATATTCTCAGTCAGTTAGGAATATCATCACCGAGTCCATTTTCTGCTGCTTCGTTTGATGTAGAATTGCGTCGTGAACAAAATTACAGCGCATTTGCAATCAGATATTCCTAACCTAAAGCTTGAGTAAAATGGCATTTACGATCAAATTATGCAAACTATCAATAACGGAGTTGGAGAAATCTTCCTAGATGCGCCAGGAGGAACCCGTAAAAAGTCCCTAGTTAGACTGATTCTTCCGGCAGCTAGGTTCCAAAATAGCATATCCGTAGCTCTTGCGTTCTCCGAAATAGCTGCGACATTGCTACCAGGCGAAATGACTTCTCATGTCCCTTTGAAATTGCCAATCAACATGCAATTCATTGGAACTCTCACGTGCAATATTTCCAAAGCATCCGGCATGGGAAAAGTATTGGAGAAAAGCAAACTTCTTGCTTGAGATGAAAGCACAATGACGCTGAGAAGTCGCTCGAAACTCCTGACCGGTCACTACAAGATTTGCTTGGAAACATCAGACCATTTGGGAAAGCATTAATATTGCTTGCAGGACATTTCAAGCAAACATAACCTGTAATTCCTCGATCGACACAAGCGGACGAAATAAATGCTTGTCTGAAATACTCTGTGGCTACACGCAATGATGTAAAAGTTAACTATAAGTAGGCGTGTCAGTCTGCAAAACGACCGATCAGCTGAGATATTCTCACATCAGCTGATGAAAAATTGGGAACGGAAAGGTGCCGGTTGATCGAACTTCATTGCCTTATAACTTCTCCAATTTACAGGTGTCAAAAGGAGCTTTGGTTGCAAGAGCAGTTCTCAATATTCAAACCAATTTTAAGACTCACGATTGGCTGAGTGAACGAGCTATTCTTCCGGTCAATAAAAAAGAAGTCTGCGAACTTGACAATATTATTCAATCTAACATTCAAAGTGAGGTAGTCACATACAGGTCCGTCGACACTGATGTGGAAGTAGACGAAACGGTTAACTACCATCAGAACTTTTAAAATCACTCAATCTGGCAAGGATGCCACGGCAAATACTGTAGTTGAAAATCGGCATGTCATTTATCACATTTCGAAATATCAACTAGTCAAGGCTTTGCAACTGCACGCGGCTTGAAGCAAGAAAATTATTGAGCTACGTCGTAGAAGCAACTGTCTTGACAAGACATTCCAAAGATGAGGACGTCATCATTCCTCACATTTTTATGATTCCAACGGATACGCCATTTCAATTTAAGAGACTGAAATTCCCCAGTTCGACTGGCCTCTGAAATCACCATCAACAAAGCTCAGGTCCAGTCTTTCGAATTTTGTGATTTAGATCTAGACTCCGATTGCTTCTGTCATGGACAGTTGCGTTCTAGAATCCGCAGTCTACACAGTCTCTATGTCTGCACATAAAATGGAACAGGAAAAAGTATTGCATACCCACAAGCACTGTCCAATTAAAATTAGAAAAGTGTGACTTCCCTTCTCTTTTTTTTTTCATTTAACCAGACCGAGCCACAGTACTGTATATATATATATATATATATATATATATATATATATATATATATATATATATATATATATATATATATCATTTTTCAAAAATAGAGTTCTACCGCTTTGGCCTTCTTGCTATTTCTGCGTACGTAGTTCCGAGTTGATGCAATTTCTACGCAAGCTCACAGTTTAGTCAGTTCGAATTGTAAACAGAACAGCGAATGTCAAAGAGTTCACGATGTAAACGAAGCACCCGAGTGCCGTGTTCGAGCAATCATTGAAAAATGGCAACGTGTTCAGTTACTCTGCCACCTTCGGTATCATTTCTGTTATGGAGTTGAAATCCACGCACGGTTTTATTTTCCAAATAGCACCCGAAAATCGAATTCGTTTACGTCAGCATTTTGCTCCTCAAAATGAGCGGCTAATAGCGTAAGGTGAACAACTTTTCTTCTTCAAATCTAAATATGCCAAGTACATTGTTGGGTTTTCCGAAAATCTCGCAACAGAAGTTTATTCACTAAGCCTATTGCTGGCTTATCTGTGGCTTCATCAACACTCAACTCTGCAATGGGAACCATGAAATCGTTCCCTTTTCGTTCTATTTGTTAGAAATTATCAAAAATGGATATCCGCGAAGTAATAACTGGGACTCGGACATGAGGGGTATAATTTTGAGTCACATCGGTTGCTACTAGGCTATTCCGCATTGGTTTCAACAGGTTATTTTGCATCAACTCTACACACTTCACCCGCTGGTCTTATTAGTTCAAATATTTCATATTGAAACACCCAAAATTCGAGCCACACGGTTTTGGACTCTTAAACCCCTCTTGGTTGAGTTTCGTAACTGAATTTAAAGATATCATTCACTTGGATGGTTTAAAGTGCCTCGATTTTCGTATACATTTTAGATGAATATTCATATCATCTCTGGGAACAGTTATCCCATGGAATAGCAGAACGTACTCCTTTCAGCTATTTAAAAGATGAAGCACAATGAGCATATCCTAACCAACAACACAACAACAACAGTGTGCCACAGTTATGATGACAAGGGAGAACAACTCGGGCAATTAATCGTAGTTGGAGCAAAGTTTAGTTTGTCGGCTGGAATTTATTGAATAAAAACAGATGGCCGGCCAAAAATTTACCATTTTATGTTGTCAGGTCAGTTCCTTTGTTTGCGCATGATAAAAAGACACCATGTATGCCATGTCCCAACTAGCTTTGCTTACCGTTCACCAACCGTGTAGTACTTATCCTCTGGGCCAACTGCATAGAACACAGCAGATATAAATGGAAGACCAAGAATAAGCGTAAGGAATGTGCACTGGAAATAGTTTGTCATGGCTTAAGCATCCGGAAAGGCTCAGAATGTCAGAGTGTCATTGATCACGCTAATTTTGAAAACGATGCGTTCACACGTGACGCGGTGATCAAGCGTCAAATCACGTTTTGAGTTACTCGTGCATTAAGGTTAACTAAGCAAAATGCCGCTCTATCGTCTAGTGAATTGATGAAGAGAATTTTCACAACAACTTGGGACTTCTCCGATTTAAGTGCCATAGTGCTGTCGTCGTTCACACTTCGGAGCAAGTTCAATAACTCATTCAAAGATCTCATTATCGTTTCCGCCGGCTGCCAGCCACTAACTGGCCGCCGTCTTTCCTCCCGAAACATTGTACGATAACGTTCAAACCTGTCAAATGTTACACCGTCGGAAAGCGGCAGTTTGCTAAATTTGTCAGACATTTTCGAAACCCAATCCAGAAGCGGCCGTCAGGCGATGAGTACGGTTATCCAAATTTTGCGCAGACCGTGGTCGAGACAAAAGTGTCGCCCTCGCAACAGCTTACTGGGCATGCTTCAATTGACCTGAGGGAGCGATCTTGTCTCTGTAGTCACACTTTCAGTGGAACTGATTGTCGTAAGCAAACCCGGTTAACCGGACGAGACGACTGGCACACTGGCTTTGACGCGTATTGGAGGGGACACTTCCTCAGCTTCTACGATCGCGTTCGTCGAGGCAGTCAACGAGATAAGACTGTGGAGCGCCAACCACGTCTATTCTCACAGGGCCTGAGCAAAGAGACCGCACACTGGCGAGTGCAGAGGAAGTGTGACAGAAGTAGCGCTTGCGGTTGCCGCGTACGCGAAACGTGCAGTCAAACAAGTGATCGACAAGGTGTGACCGGCTGATCACTATACCCGATGCACGAGCCCTATTTAATGCTCCCATTTGTATCAGCTAGAAAACTACCTCATTAACTGAATATCGATCTGCAGTCATTTTGCTAAGACAGAAAATCAGCAGCACTAAGAGTAGAGATGTTCGGTCGATCAAAAAGAATTAGCAACGGATCTGCATCGCGTCGGGTTCTCGAAAGTATTCAAATCGGCTCGCAGTAAACTGGTGTATTTTTTATCTCATTGTGAATTCTGTGCATAAGTTAGGTTCACATTTCAATAATTAAAATAATAAAGCATCAAACTGATTGTGACACATGGATATAAAATAAGGATGATGCACGGAAATATCATCCGATTTAAAGGGATTTTTTACGCCATTCGGTGGTGACCAAATATTCGGTCTTTACTGCACGACCAAAGAACGGCACCGGTGAATTTATGCGCAAAACAGAATCAGCAAATAGGAATATAGCCCAATGTACTATGCGTTCTAAACAAAGTTACGGACTGGAATGATGTTCTAAAAATTGTTTTGAATTTGAAATGAAGTACCTGAGTTCAACTGAAGCATGGATGCTTAATCATGGCCATGTGAACACCAAGATTTCCGTGGAATTAAATGTTTATGCGTTCCTGTCACATTGTTATCATTATATTAACATTGAGTGAAATATTATTTGATACATTCGGAAACTAAATACTAGGTGAAATAAAATGTTGTAAGTGTACACTGGTAGAATTTTTTGAACGTGTACTTATTTCATTCATTGTTCAGTTTAATGTTCTCATATGACACAGAACGCGTTGGAATGAATACTCGATAACACATCGTTGTCGATAAGTTCGTGGTTAGGTGGATGACCACGGCAGCCATTCGTTGCGAGCTAGGATGGGCAAATTATTGATCGATAGTCAGATGCTCTCCTTCAGTTACTTGCCATTCAGTCAAGGAAGACGGTTTTAACTGAAAGCGAGCAAAGTTCTTATAGACAGCAAAAAATCTGATGTACTAAAGTGAAGTCGGCCGAAAATTCTTGTTTCTCAAGTTCCTTAAGATGCAAGTAACCGAATAAATGGGGCATTATCGGAGTCTTGCTTCATAGCAAATCGTACACAAAAGAATGCAAAATGCTGTTTGACAAATATTCATTTTCTCCGAACGATGGAAGTTTCAACAAATGTTTGAACAATATGGATCTAGGTTTTCCGTCCACTTCCTGTGACAACAATAGAATTCAAAACTCGTAACGGAAGAGCTACCTAGTTTTACTTTTACGTGGATAGCTCCTGCGAGAGGATAATCCGGCTTCGTCGATTTCCCGAACGGCTCCTGTCTGTGTGCGGTGTAAAGGAAAGCTTCATGAAGAATCATGGGAAATTAGGTAAGAAATGGCGTCCTCGATCTTACTTGGCTTTTTGTTCGAGATAGCAACGTTATTCCGAGTACAACCAAAGGTTACCTGTCGGGCAACAGGAAGATCGTGTGTTGGGAGCCAGTGACCGAACTATCGGTTCATGCGCCTTTCGGATGGTGGTCTGCCAACCAAGAATGCCCAACGCGTTCTAGTGAATCTTACCCCCCACCCCCCACCCCACCACACACACACTCAGGACAGCTGAGTAGAGGCAATGGTCTTATTTAGTGGTGGGTCACATTTTCGCACTTCAAGTTGCTGCCTATGGACTTCTGTCCTTTTTATGTAGAGTTTCCTGCCAAGCGAAACATTCGCCACGCTCTCCAACAACGCCCAGTTGTTTCGTTTTGGCTACTCATCCTCATGCTGTTCGAAAATGGAGTCATCGTACCACGCAAACGCGTTCACCACGGTAAGGTAGCAACGCCGATCAGGAATTTAGGAGATGGGTTTTAATATGCCTAGAATACGAACGGCTCGCGGCCCACGGGCATATCTTCTGTCAAGTCTCGAAGTGAAATACTAACAAAATCCCCTTAGCCGAATTAACAGAGGAGACTCCGGTCGGCCAGACGGATGTGAACATGTACCTTATACATCGTGGTTCTAAAATAGCACCAATACGTGCAATACACGTGAGCAAACCAACTCTGTGATAAAAACGGAAACAAATCGAGGGCCTACAGGCACTGATAATCAAAAGTGCGGAAACGCGAATTCGACGGAATCCTCGTGCTTTTCGAGTACGTTAGGACGCATGCAACCGATGATACGGAACGTAGTCAAAATGAGGCCTCAGGGCAGACCACAGAGGAAATAAATCCCAAATAGTGTTTGGGAAATGTTTTTCTCCGAATGATCAGTGTCACTACACATGCATCAAAAACAACCTCGCTGTTGGCTTACTTTTCCCATAGGTAGACTATTAGTGGGTCTCGGCTTCTTTTGTCATAATAAAGATGAGAAAACATAAAATATTAAACGGACATTTTTTTTAACTCACAAATAACCATGGATAATCTCAACCAAATCGAAAATATTCAAAGAATAAACCAAGTAAAGGAACAAAACTATTGTCACTTTACGAGTTCGTGAACAGGAGTACCAGGAATTCGCAGCTTACTATAATTTAGTAATAATGAAACATCCCATCTTTAAAATGTAACAGTTCTTCAAAAAGGTACGCGTTTCCCCTTGCCCGAGGGGAGCTACATTTCACTGACTTGAACGTAATATGTAGTGATTTTTTTCGGAACACAATATAGAAATCCACTAGCTTTTGATAATCAATGCCTCAAGTGTTCTCCCCGCATTTGAAACCTAATCACCGCTCCAATATTTATTACAGTTGCACAAGGTGATATGATCATTTTCGGTGTTTTACGATTACTGTTCCACCCCAGTACGTACAAATTACAATTCTGTCTCCTGGCAATAACATTGGTATCTAATTACAAAATATAATTGATGCAAGCTGAAAAAGTCTTGAGTCTGAGGATTGCTAGTGATAGCATCGAAAATGCAATATTTAATCTCAGTATAAATGTATAAAGTTGCTTATATACCCTGCAGACAGTAGTAACGGTTCTTCGACTAATATGAGCTCGTTTTTCTTTGTATTGCTTTGGTCGAGTTAGCAGTCCCAATCATGGAACACTCGAGTCAAACCG
Organism: Fasciola hepatica; assembly: GCA_948099385.1. NCBI lineage: Eukaryota > Metazoa > Platyhelminthes > Trematoda > Plagiorchiida > Fasciolidae > Fasciola > Fasciola hepatica. The sequence continues at coordinate 39,981,344 of CANUEZ040000043.1, forward strand.
AACCCTTATATTCTTACTCTATCAAAGGTAATGTGATATTTAACCAGTACAATCTCTTTCATTATCGCAAAGATTGTGGCCAGTCTGTTCACAGAGTAAATTTGATATATTCCGTCTAGTTCTGTGACTGTCTGAGTCTTTAGTGGCAACAGCAATAGGATGAGCAATCACATAATTCAAAATGTTGCAAGCTTTTGCGCCGAAAACGGTTTTCTCCTCGTGCACACAGAGATTATTGATATCCACAACTTTTGTGGTTTCACCTTGAACTTATACCAGTAAACATGCAGGAAGTTCAATGTTTTTGTCCCAGAAGTTAACAGTTACCTTCGATGAGCCACTTATTTGTTGCGATTATTGATAGACTTGAAGATATCTTCTCGCCAAACGTACGGAGTAAGTGTATGCGTCGACTACGTTTTCTCACATATACTTACCGGCCCTAATGTAGAAACATATTCGCTTTACTGATGCCAACATTTCGCTCGTGTAACACTTCTCCGTCACCAAATTATCAGTGGATCAAGCTATTTGGGTTTGGTCATCAAATCGTGCACTTACAGCTGACTGAGAGCAAGAGAAATTTTTTATCGAGACCAGTTCTACTCATATAGTCGTTCAACTGGATGTTTTTTCGGAACAGGCTGTTCCAACAATAAACTTAACGTTTAGGTCGCAAACGTGTCATCACCAGTAGAGGTGACATCATCAGTGCGCACTGATGATATATATATACATATACATATACATATATATATATATATATATATATATATATATATATATATATATATATATATATATATATGGATTTGGGATTGCGCAGTATCACTGCGAAGGCCTTGGTCAAGTCAACCTTGTGACTTGGTGCAATTAGGTGTTTCGCAACTGAAAAGGCCGGAGATTTGACGTCATCTTCTGCAGCGGCATCAGGTTGCGTCATTGATTTTGCCAACCATTTGGGTTGGTTCTCCGACTCTCACTGAGCCCAGCAGCGATCCGTTCTGCCAGTGTAGACTCCACCGCAGCTGTAAGTGAACTGATGGACAACAGTTGAGACATTAGGATCGATAAGACTGTTTGGGTGATTTTTGCTAGTCTGCAACAGACGCAATTGCGCCGCTGTGTATTGGATTTCTGAAAAAAGACCGACTTGGTGCTTGTTAGGATTCGGATATGCGCAGTGCAAAAAGAATTCCCGAGGACCATAGGTGGACGTTGTCCCAGTATTTCCAAGGTATTACCACGTGAACACGACAGTTAGGATGACCTTCTTCCTAGCCACCTGAGTTGTCTACTTTCTACTTTTCAACAGTAATCCATTATTTCCATATATTACAACGTTTACTAAGATACATCAGCGAGGGAAGTATCATTGGTCGAGCCAGATCTATTTTCCACTTTGTGACATACTGCTCATGAGTAGTACAAATGATAATAACGAAGTTGCTCATACGGATTAAGGTGCTTGTCAATAAGGTGGTCACAACGGCATATTTAATACCGAGCTGAGTGCTTATTTAAATTCAATGGGCTACTGACCAACAGTCATAAGTCTAGAGAATTCACCTGCTATCTACGGAAAGACCTTCGGATCAACAGATCCCCGGAATGATTCTGTTGCCATCAGAGGCTCACGGTCGTCCATAACGTAACCTGCCAGGACCTCATGCGGCTTTCCCTGAAGGTCTTAGAATCACAGTTTCCGGTTATTCCCCATACCGTAGAGAATGTTTGAGTCCCTATGATATGTTCCCACCTTTGCACCTACTCACAACCCTGAAATACATAAAATGAAACCCGGGAATATTCGACTTTCCATCGGATAGAGGACAGATGACCTTTGCCACAAAAACAATGGCACAGAAAGGTCTGAAATTGTCCCACCACCTAGGTCTTATTTCGCATTTACCAGTGACACGAAGAAAAGCCTTTTCAGGTAGTTTTGTTCCGGCATGAAAAGTTGAAGACTGAATGGCTCACATGCATCCCTGGGAGGATCCAAAAACGAGTGAACCGCCCTACCGCGGTCACATTGCGCCCTGGTGATCAATTATTATGAGAAAAGACATATTTGTTCCATTTTATTTCGTACTTAGGACGTCGAAAATCTCTTTTCCGCTGGCGGAACTGACACCAACGGTGATTGGGAGTATCGACGTATAATTGTAGTATGCAAGAGCCAACACTCTTCAGAAGAGGGTTACACGTGTCCAATGGGAAAAAGCATAAGGAGAGAACCTCCATGAGCCAAGGCCCAGCATGTACATCACCAGGAGCCTACCCACAAATAAACTGAACAATGTAGGCACCTGCCGCTTCCTACCCCCCCCCCCCCCCCCCCCCCTCTAACGAAAGAACACTGTCCGCAGTGTTATATACTCCACCACACACAAACCAGGAGTATTCAGCTTACCGGAACGTCATTGGGCAAGCCATTACACACAATCGCTGTCAATCACAGCGTATCAAAACCACTCAGTTTCCAAGCCCCCCATTCTACTCGGTCCCGTTGGAAGGGTCATCAATTTTTAGTATACGAGGACCAGCGCCCTTCCGAATGGGGTTGCGCGATGATGTGACCCTTTGTCAAGCTGTTTCTACAGCCCAGGATTTCAGTAACATTTCTGGAAATCTGTCATATTTATGTTCGATCCAGTTTAACTTTAGATTTGTCCAAATACTTTCAATGTATATTTGCCCTGTATCGATGGGCTTATCGTTGTGATCAATCTATCATTTTCACAGAAACACTAGTTAGAGTGGGTTCTGCCAAATACTTAGGAATCGCTATTGATACAAACTTGAGGTGGTCATCTCACATTTCAAACGGTGTGAAGAAACTACACCGGATACCTTACCAAATACGAAAGTTTAGGCATTTTATTGGTAAACAGAATGCTATTTCCTGTTCTTCTCTACTGTTTCTGTCATTTTGACTGGTCTACTGAAGAAAAGAAAAAAAGATTTTAAAATTATCCGTCGATGTCTACCTATTATCAGTCAGGCAACTTTCAAACCCCCAACTAAGCTATCTCCTAAGTTGTGCGAATTACATCTGGCCGTATATAAAAAGTTCGCCTACAAAATCCTCGCAGACATCACTCACCCATTACAATGATCTTTCCAAGTGTAGCTCACTCACTTCTACTCGTCCCTCTTTTCGATCCACAACACACAAAAACTCAACTGTTCCGTATCTGGCCCGAATCCTCACAAACCGAACGCGAGTATCAGCCGAATTTTTTGGTAAATGGGATATGCAGTCGCACTTTTTTCATCCCCTTGATTTGATGAGTTGCCAAGTGTAAATCATTTTTGACTGAAATGCGGGCGTCTGCCTACGAAAAATTCTGATCAAATGCGACTCAGCAAAAGCACAAGAAATCTTCCACTAGCCGAGGCTCAACAAGTGTATCAACGGAACCCTAAAATTACATTTATTGAACAACAACATGGTAGTCTAGAGCCCGCTCATTACACAACTTTCATAGGGTGATTGATAATCCAAGGTCAGCGGGACAATTGATGGCGAGGGGCCTTGGACGAACAAAATGTGTTTTCTAACGGCAAGCTATAGACCGCCATATTGATATAATTTGGAGGGGGGTGTGGGGTGACTGAGAGCAGTAGCACCTCTTAGTTGGTAGTCTGTCGTGCCCCTCCAGGCATCTCCCATCTCCTTGATATTTATCGGCTACCCAACCCTCAACTATGGCTTCACAAAGCTGAGCCGTGCATCAGCGGCCACACCCCGCTAAAGCGCTCGACAGACTGGCCAAATCATGTTGGAGAGTGGCCGAGACCTAAGCACCTCGGTGAGACGGTGCTCAGCATGTGAAAACAGGTGCTCCTGGATGGCCGGACGAGATATACAGCTTGGTTCGATAGCCAAAAAGGGAAGACCGTTCAACTAACAGCGTTGCATGGACCCCTGTGTTATGGTCACTGCAGTCGAATGGCGAACGAACTCCTAGAGAGCCAACGGCAACCATACACTAGGACCACTATGACGCGTTCGACATCCCAGATTGGTAGGCCACCATCCAAATGGTGCATGAACTGCCCGATCGGTCACCGGATCACAACACGAAATCTTTCTGTTGCCCGACGAGTAGCACCTGGTTGTACACGGGCTAGAGTTGCTACCTTGAACAAAAGCCGGGCGACTCTGGGGATGCCACTTGGTACAATATTTCCAAGACTCTTCATGGATTCTGCTGATACAGTACACAATCGATCTCGCCCATGACAGCCGTTCGTAGTAAGGCGCCATCCGCAACATCCATGAAGCCGGCTCAATCTTTCTTATAAGAGAGCTGCGTAAAAATAAAATTACATTGATGTAAGTGTGGGAACCCTGTTTCTGCATTTACCGAATCTCGGGTGGATGACATTTCACCCTTTTATGCGCTCGCCGTTGGGCACTTGCGGGTCCTCTCGGAAGAGCGCTTCTCGGGAATACAGCAGTTTCATTACGGGTTAGAACCTACCTTGCAAAACCTCAGATACTGGAGCATTTTCCTGCAATGCGATCTTCAGGTGCCCCTATTTGTTTTATCAGAGCATCCCCGGGTTGTCCCACTTGACAGTGATTTGTAATTTTAGTACAATAGGAAACGCACGCACTATATGGTCTTCTGAGAGCCGTGTTTCATTTTTCCATTATAGATATATACATACCTCCAATCGGAATTCAAGCAACTCTGCGAACAGATTAGTGAACTCACTGCATCCAGCGATGGCAATCGGAAATGGTTCGAGGCTAAGCTGGTGGACCTGGCCCATAGCTTTCTCAGTATTCCCATTCAACAACAGAGCATCCAAAAACATCAGCATTACCAATCCCTCAAGCAGCCATGAAAGAACCCTAAGTTTCTGGTGCGCAAACCCGACAAAGAACAAGGCGCTGTCATTATGGGGAAGGAAGATTACACACAGAAAAACGATGAGCATCTTCCATGATAGTTGCAAGTTTAAATCAGACCCCACCCCGAATAACGTACAGACGATTGAGAAACATTACCCATGAGTTACAAATCCTTCTGCTGCACAGATTTACCACAGAACTGCAAATGAAGAAACTGAAACCTGCAGGTTGTCACACGGTTTGCCAAAGACACAAATCAAATATTCCACTAGATCCCATATTATCAATGAATGACTCGTCTTAACATAGATTACCTCAGTGGCTGGTTGAAGTTCCTCAATCAGTGCATAAACGCCTCAGTATTCACATCACTTGACTCGTTTCAACTTCGTGATCTTCTGTCCCAAAATAAGCTGTTCGAAAAGGTAACGTGCTCCTTTGATGTTAATTCGCTATTTGCCAATATGCCCCTGCGCGAAACGGTGGACTTTATATGCCAATTTATCACACAACAGAATGCCACTCTCCGTGTACCACTAGAGATTATTAAGCCACTGATTTTATTGTCAACAGAGGACGCCGGATTCCAGTTTCAAGGGACAGCCTTCAGACAAATTGATGGATATCCAATGAGCAGTCCGCTAGGTCCTGTCTTGGTTGATCTTTTCATAGACACGATCGAAGTACGGCTGAATGCGGTGATAAAATAACGGTCTTGTACAGAAGATACGTAAACGACACATTCACTGTGGCGAATCAAGTAGATATCAGAAAGCCACTGAGGGAATTCAACGGAGCACATCCAAACTCGAAGTTCACACGTGAATTGAAACAGCAAGGGTCGTTAACCTTCCGTGATGTTTCATTAACTCGGGGAGAGGACGGACCTATTCAACCATCCATTTTCCGTAAAAAGACTAGGTCTAGACAGTGCCTCCATTTCAAAAGCTTCTCATCGTAGAACATAAAAGAGCTCTGGTCCGAGCTTATTCTTCAGGTTAAGATAAATCTGTTTTGGTTTTTGGCCACCGATGCTTGCGTAGTATCGCTAGGATTGGGTGGAATGACCGAGTGAGCAATGCTTAGGTCAGAAATCGAGTATTGGGTATTAATTCGGAGAACGTTCTGTCACAGCGTATCCAGCTTAGTAGACTTTGTTGGTTGGGGCACGTGCTACGTATGGCAAACACATCTACCGTACCGTGTCCTATTCTCCGTTCCTCCTCAGGAGTAGTAAAAAACACGTGGAGGTCAACAAATGACGTGACAGCAAGGAATGAGAAAATGTACATCGAACTTAGGAAAAGTTGATGCTTCACGTCTTCGTGGTTGAGGTTCAACAGATCTATCTACCAGCTGGCCGGAGACACTGAAGGATATTGTTGCGAACCGTGAACAGCGGCGATCGTATTGTCACTTTTTATCGAATCAGAATGACTGATCGATGTGCGTTTGTACAGTTAGACTGTGTACTCCGTGTGCTGGCTACTAGAGCATTTTTTCCTTTTCCCACCCGTGTAGGTCCAGTCCCTGTCCATCTTATATGTTCATACTTCCTAATTCAACGTGCAACATGGTGAGAAAGGCAGTGGTCAGTGGGGTTTGTCCTACTGTTTAACGCTGTACGATGATGACGATGATAAATCTGTATGGAAGATACTGCACAAAAGAGCAGGCAATTACATGCACCACATTACGTGATAACGGGTATCCTGACACATTCACTTGTTTTCATTGTCAGACAAGAAACCAGACCCAGTCATGTCTCTTGGATGTTCAAAAGAGATATCTACATTTCTCTCTCGTACAGAAGAGTCAACAACACGGCTTATTACAAAACGCAATAAAAACGCATTACATAAACATACTATGCCACTGCATTACGTTTTCGCTCATTGACATGGCGCCTCCCTACACACTCACTCAAAGATCGCCATTTAGTCGAATATATCTCCACTGCATTTACGCCTTCTCCTTCAGCTACAAGGAAGCGTACATCGGTAGAACCGACCGATCATTGCGAACCAAAATGGTCAGACAGATTCAAAAGTACATACGTGACGCAACGACTCAGCCTAGCCTACAACAATCGACTGCATCATGTGGGCCCACCTCGGTCGTCGCTCGCCAGTTGATTGGAAATGGTCACACGGTAAATAGGGCGAACGCGTTTTTGGTCTTGTTATATCATCGCGACAAACACCGACTAAGAATACTAGAGACATTATCGATCGCTCACACCGAACCCGCCGTGTCCAAAAGCGAACGGCTTTCACTCTTAACCCACCGTCACTTTAGCCAACCGCATGCAGTCACACACACGCACGCACGCACACACACACACACACAGACACACGACTTCGAGTGCCATAAAACTGCTTTAACTAATCGTTTCGTTTCACATTGTGATTATTATTCTTGCTGGGTTTTATACGTACAAGACGGATAGGAGTATACGAAAGGAATTCCCCTCGCAACGTTTGTTTTCTGAATTGCTTATTCATATATATATATATATATATATATATATATATATATATATATATATATATATATATATATATATATATATATATATATATATATATATATATATATATATATATATATATATATATATATATATATATAATCAGCGTTCGCTGAAGAATCATGAAACACTTATTGCTCCTGGTAGCGAATTTTTCTAGTGATTTTGACCAGTTGATGGATTACAAACTCTCGATCCATAACAGATTTAAGGTCAAACCGCAGTAGCCAAATAATAACCGACGTCGCCCACAAAAGTAAATCTCGATTTGCTTCACGGTAAATTGCAAACGAACGTCGCCCTAAAAATAGAAGCGGTCGCCGCCAAGTAGAACAATCAACGTCCATTCAAACTGAGTCGGGAGTCGATGACCAACGAATTTAGTTCCGGAGGAAAATCCCAAGTCTCCGTCAGGTTCTTTTATTCATCAAGCGCACACTTCTGTGATCTTGTTTCGGCTGCTGCCTCAAACCATCGTGAAGTCAAAAGCAAAACCAATTGAAGCATAAGGGGCAAACAAACAGAAGAGTACGTTGTCCGTGGAAACCGTGCGCATAAATCGGTAGTTTAAATACAAATACACCACTAACTACTGCACCTATCTGTCTTCAATAATCAGGTTGGTGGATCTCTTGGATCCCAACTGGGAAGCCTGCTACACGTTACCTGATTAAGATTTTCACGCGACCTTGTCATGGACTGACCACCTTGACCCATCATCTAACCACTATCTTCCTTGGAGAACAATCTTTATATGAAACAACCACCTCAGCCCGTTTAGACTAGACGCATGCTCTAGTGACTGACCTGATTCACAACATCCTACTCACTTACTTTTATGCGATTATCTCCTGCAAGAGGATAAGTCGGCCTCTTGAATGTTTCTGATGGTAGCTCTGCACGCGTCCCGAATGCGGAAGGGTCTGCACACCGTACAATCCAGTTGTTGCGTCAGTCGCGTTATCCGAAGACGGACTGAAGGCCTAGGCGATCCATGTCTGCCTTAACAGTGCAAACCCGTCTTTTCAAAACCCTACGCCTAGTCTCAGCATTGCCGATACGGTGTCCACTATTTTCGAGCAACGTCGCACGTCTCTGGGTTGTTTCCGAGAACTGACCTCAATGTCACCTTGTACCTTCGAACCTTGATTAACAAACGCGTCACACAGACGCCATGAGTGGTTCAAACTGATAAAAGCGAAACATGCCTTTTGTGTACGCCACAAAACTTCCCTCGATATCTAATCACCTGGTGGGGTGTAACTGCCTGTGTAACAAAACGTATCTACATCAACAAAGGCTTCCTCTACCAAGACAATCTTCAGTGTAGGACCAATCCAATTCTGTCGCAGCACTGTACACCTTGAAGGTGCAAAATGCATCCAAGACAGCCACATTGTTATTTAAACTATCTGCATCCCTCACTCGAAAACAACATCGTCCGTGTGTTTCAAATTAGGCAATTTACTCCGTGGACAAAGGTCGATGCCGCTTTTCTCATACAAGGATGGAGCTGTATCAAGAACCATGTAGATCAAAAAATCGAAGAGGAAAGGCCATAGAGCGCAACTATGACGAACACCACTTCCCGTAGTAAACCATGAAGAAAGCTTGTTGTATGCACGAACGAGGCTTTGGCTGTTTGCATCTAGTGAATTTACCTACCACATCCTTCAATAAGAAGCACCGGAAAACTGTGCGGTCCACTGACTCGAAGACCACTTTCAAACTGAGGATGACAGAGTATCGTCCTGAGGAAGGTGTGCCTGTATTACAAAATCAGTCGTACGGTAAAGATGTGATCGATTCAACCCCGACTGGATCTAAAATCGGCTTATTTCCTGTGCGCATACCTTTCGCCAGTACTGAATAATCGGTTCGGAGCAATGACAAAGCAAGCCTAACGACGGGTACTAGCAAACGGATCACTTGACACGCTATGAGTGAAGTGAGACCGTTGTATCTGGGGTGCGAATTGCGGAAGCGAGGTCTTTTATGCGCGTTTTGGAAACAGTATAAGTCTGTTTCCAAAATTTCAAGAGTTCTAGCTAGAACAACCGGCTACCTTAGCTGATGTAACGTGCGGACATGGAGGGTAACCAAGCGAAGCGTTTGATTTATAACTTACTTTTTCACTGTCTTACATCGAATGTGCAATAACCTGTGGCATTTTGCATTGATAAATTTCACGAAAGAAAATTAGCAAGGTCATTTATATGACGGATAATGAAGGTCTCTGGGTGAATCACACTTTGCGGTTGTCGACAACGAAGGGGCTTTCCTTTTGAAATCATAACAGGTGCCTTTAGCTCAACAGTAAGACCGACAAGACAGCGGCGCGTTAACCCAGTACGGAAACGTGACCAACTTATCTGTTAAAGAACATCTGGTCTTAGTTCGTGAAATATTCCGACGTTGCGTCTTCTAGACATTTGGTCTGTCACATAAGACCTAACTGTTTGTCTTCAGTTTTGTCTGTGCTGGGGCAATAATTGGCATCTCGCATTCGGAGTTTGTTCTTAGCCCAATGCATCTAATGATGTGAGCGGAACATGGGCAGAGCAACAGCTATTGGGGTCCGAGGGCTGCTCAAATTTGCCGAGCCATAATTATCCAAACAGAGTGCCTTTTAGTGATTGAAAAACTGATAAACGCAAGAGTGCAGTACCCGGGGTTCCTCTCAACGGCGAGAGTAGCCATCGCACGTTTATCAGTTTTTTTATCCCTAAAGCGCATTCTGCTAAACTACTTTACAAGAAAGGGTCAAAAGTAAAATATGCTTCTATTGGCCAAAGCATTAAGTCCCAGAATATTAACAAATGGCAGTGATCTTTAAAGCGCACTGGTCTCTTTATCCCAGATGAGGATGCTAGTCTGCAATAGGTGTGTTTAATATTTTTGACTAAACGATGTACCACAATAGTTTTTAGTAATGAACGGGCCTATTCGAGGTAATCATTAGAGCAGTACTTCTAAAGGTATGAGAACGAGCAATTTATTTATTTAATGTGGAAGAGGATCAGGATCCCACTGGCACACTCTGAGTACTTTTTTCTTAAACGTTACCCGTCGATTTAATGACCGTTGAAAAGAGAAAAGCTTATAGGTGTTATAATGTACAGACTATTTGACAATCGAATATTCATCAATTTTCAGTCCAAATATGCCGACAACTCATACAGCAGTATTTAGTAGTGCTGGGTTCGTCAGCAGATCTAGTCTGCATCTGGACAAAGTAGGCACGATTGTGGTCACATTTTGGACACTTCTCTTCAATCTGAGCAGATGAGCTATACTGGTCGTCGATTGAGAACACGGCATCTTCTTCCAAACGTAAACGAACGTCTTGTCGCGGTTTATGGACTTGGACTAACGGTTGTGTGACATACCAACGGTAAGGACAACAGGGGGTGGAACAATTGAGAGAATAGCAGTGCGCCGACTCTTCGATACTCAGGAGTGAATGGCAAAGTGGACAAAATAAGACTGGCATGCTAGAAAAAGTGAAAAAAGAAAACAGTATAGGTTTTTTCGAATGGACAATAAGTTATCGCAACAATAAGTTACACATAAGTTTTTGTTTCGCAAATCCATCCGTCACTTAACATTTTTTTTATTCTCAATTTTTTCTTCACTACAGAAACGAGATAAAACTGAGATAAAAGCTGGTTGTAACGGACAGACGGTAGGTGCCTAATACCAGCTTTTTTGCCTTTAGTCAGCCATATTAGAAAGACTTTGGTATTTTAAATGCGAAGCACCGACAGGTTGCAGGAATTCACCGATGTGATATATTGGATAACCAGTTATCTTGCCACCAAGTTCTGGAAATGAAATGAATTGACCATACATCCCGGGAAGCAGTGACGTGGTGCAAGCTTTGTTTCAGAGGAAGTTTGTTTTTAGCACTACTAATGATACCAGAGTGTATGAGGTATCTGAGAGGGGTAGAACCCCTGAAATGGTTATCTATCGTGTCCCTCGGGGCATTCTTCATCTCTTTAATCTCCATCACATTCCAAGCTCACACCTGTGGCTCCACAAAGCTGAAGCACGTATCAGCGACCACACCCCGGCAAGCGACGCAACAGGTGGGTTAAACTAGGTTGAGGGTTACCAAGGTCTAAAATTCATCGGCGAGACAGTGTTCGGTGTGTGGAGACAGATATTACTGAATGGGCGGGCGAGACCCACTGATCCAACGGCTACGAAGGAAAACTGTCCGATCTACCTGATCTGGCATTCCGCATAACAGGCCACCGGCTTCTGTGAAAACAGCCTGCTGCCTTGCAGTAGGCCTTTATGGGGCAAACAACAGAGACGCAACCCCGAACGAAAAGGGCAAACGGTGTTGGGGACACCGGTCCGTACTCTACTCACCCAATTCTATGATTATTCACGAAACCTTAAGCGCTCGTCCAGACGTCAGTAGCTAGTGCATCACAACGCGCAATGGGCTAGTGAAATAAATCAATGAAGAATATGACGTACTTTAAACTACTGGCGTAAACCGCTGGGAAACCGTCCAGAAACCGTCCAGGAAATCCGTCACAAACCACTCAGAAACCGCCGGAAAAACCGATCGGTTTCGGAGCGGTTTTTGCGAATCGTCTAAAGTACGTGATATGCTTCGTTAATTTCTTTCAAAAACCCAAATTACGTATTATGACACTCACTTCTATTGTAGTGGCATTCAACCCTGATTATTTGTTTAACACATATCAGTGTTAATGTGAACTCGCGCCACCAAGCGCGGTGGCCACTTAAACGTTGCCCGTGCACGCTACACGCACGCTTCTCCAATATACACTAACGACTCTCTCCCTACCTATAGTGTTCTCCTTCTCATGGGTTGTGGGAAACAATGTCGTGGTGATCGTGATGGTATATTGCAGAGTACCACTGTAACGAACAGGTGGTCCAAGCGTGTTGGGAAGGACTAGAGAACGTACGTAATAAGGAAACAGCATGTAAGGTCTAACCAACCTTACACTATCTCCTAATTTATGTCTTTACTTCACCCATGTCGAGGGAGTAGAATAGAGCGATCTATACTGAGATTTTCAGAACCTTTCGATGAATTAAACCACTACGTTTAAGTAAAACGCCGACTAAGGATTGCACATTACTCCGATCGTTGATTTCCTTCGTATAAATTCATTATTGTGTATAATGGCTACTAGCAAACCGACCGAAACCCGATGTTACGAACGAGCTGGATGTTGCAAGGGTCCGGACTTCACAATTTAGTACATCGTTGACAAGACATTACGAAGAACCGTCTCGTTCGTATTTGGGAATGAGACACTCGTCACAAAGGGAGAATTATCTTGCCTTATCGGGAAAGCAGCCTAGTCTGAGGTGGGAGAAACTGACATCAGTCAGGATCAAGTCAGTTCAGTTCAGTTCAGTTCAGTTTGCACAGGACTTGGTGTGGCTAGAGCCAATCGTGTGTCCGGATAGTTGTGTTGTCAGCGCGTTTCCGTAGCTCCCAACACTGCGTGATTTTTTTTTTCGAAAGGCAGAAATTTCGTGCAGCCCTGGCAAAGTAAGGTGGAAACAATAAGTAAATTGCGTCTGACCCTAAAGCTGCTTAACATAACTCGGGGTATACTGCCACCACTCGGGGTATACTGCCACAGTACAAACAGAGATGTGCTTCAATAGGAAGGAACGATCTGTGTTCCAAAATTTTAAAATTTCAAAAACGGTTAGACTCACCGAGGGAAACACGACCGTACCGCCGGTGTAACCTTCAACAACAGCCTTTATCGAGCACACGACCTTCGTCCAATAAGTGCTTCTGTGTAGGTCACGTCAGGTACAACTTTTTCAATTCAGTTCAGTTTGCACAGGACAGGTAGTAGCCAAGACCAATCGAGCGTTCAGAATTCCATCGATGGTATGCAACACGGTATTGACACGGGAACGAATATGTGGCAACCGAGCACGCACGGACACCCGAACACGTGATAGTGATAACAAGAACACGGCAGCGTACGGGAGCGTGTATTCGGCACGAGGCTACGATCAAGTCGTGAAAGCATTGTCATTGAATAAACAACATGCTGGGACACAAATACCAAGTCCGTTCACTAAACTGTCAGTCATCCTATAACGGACTTATTCTTTGTTCTTGCGTCCGCACCAGCTCCGTTCTGGAGTGGAAAACGAGAAAGAGCAAGTCTAAAGGTGCGCATTCCAACCTTGCGTTATGGTTCCGATCTCGTTGCATTTCCCTTTCCTCTTTAAGATACTGTCCTCAGTGCTTTCAAGCGGTTCTGTCAGTGCTCTACCCCCTTCTGTTGCGACCTCTAATGTGTTTTCGACAATTTGGAAGAAGGCTGGGTGGTACGACTCTAGCCGCATCTTCGTCATCATGGCTCCTCCGGCGAGTTGGCATCAGTTGGTTGTAATGTGCTTCTAGCACGTCACCATCACGCAGGTTACTATGTCTAATGACATTCACCGAGGGGGATCCAACAGATATGGCTTCGAACGGTACCTGCCAGGGTCGATGAAACTTGCCAGACGAACCTTGTGGCAGTCCCGGTCTAAACGGCAAAACCTGGTCGCCCACAGCATATTCAAGTCTCCTCGCATGCCGATCGTTCATCTCCCTTTGATGTTGTTTAGCTGCTTTATAGTGTACTCGCATGACACGCAAAGCTTTCTGCTTACGTCTGTGCAACTGCTGGGTGTGGTCCATTGTGATTACCACATTACCGGGAATAGCTGGCGTAAGTATCCCTATGGGCAAACGTAACTCGCGTCCCAACTTCTAAAAGGCAGGGCTGAACCCGGTGGTGCTGTGATATGAGGCACGATGGGCCAGCATACACATGGGCCGCAGTTCGTCCCAAAGGTCCGTTTGCGTACTGTCAAAGAAGCTTCGTAGCAGTGCCTTAATGATGCCGCTTGTGCTTTCCGCCACTGTGTTGCTCTGCTGATGATAAGGTTTGGTTCTAGTTTTCTTCATCCCCAGAAGTCTGCAAATCACAAGTAGCATTTGACTTTCGAAGGCCGACCTCTGGTCTGAGTGTAGGAGTTCATCCATTCTCCTATGAATGCTTCGGTCGCACTTATCGCATCCTGGAATCTAAAAGCGACGGCTTCGCTCCACTTTGTGAAGCAGTCTATCATGACTGGCACATACCGACTTCCATCTTTAAACATTGGCAGCGGCTCCATAATATCGATGCCCACCCCCTGCCCCGGTTCCCCCGTACTAGCCACTTCCGCAGGAGCTTACAGTGATTGCGCTTAGACTTTGAAAGCAGCAAAAGTCCCGCGGGTATTGCACAAATTAACGGTATCAGCTTGAATTCGCGTCCACCAATATCGACGTTAAACTGCAGCTTCCGTTTTCAATTGACCAATGTAGTTTGTAGGTACCTGTACATTTCCGACTTTTTCCATGATTTTCAACGTCCCTTGGTGCGACACACCTTTGTTGTACCGACGTTCTAATGTAAAACACACACCCTTTAGTCGTCAACACCGCGCAATACAAAAAGGCTGTAAATAAATCTTTCATTCTGGCACGGTCTCATCTTCTGGTTTGGGGTGTCTTGGAATTATATCGGTCGGAACTAACTGAGTGAAGCAAAACATTTTAGAAGCTTCAAAGGCGTCTCTTGGCACTTCGCGCGATACCATCCTGTGCTGTTCAACGAATGGCTGTCAGACCGAACTGAACTGAAGACATTGGCGTATATTGGCTCTTTGGCGCTCATTTCCCGATCACAAGGACACTGAACAACTGTGAGTTTGAGTCACACCTTTTGTTTCATTTTAATTCCTAATGTACACACCCTTTGGCCTTTTTATCACCGCACGCTCCTCCGCCCATCTTAGTTTGCTAGTGTCGTCTTAGATATTGTTGACATTCATTTAGTGTACCACATAGACAGAGTAGTAAGCTACAAATTTGGTGAGCCCAGGTTGTTTTTCCATCCTTTGACACTAGCTTCATTCTTTTGGTCCAAGTTCCGCACGATTCACCATGTCTGACAGCGAATCTATTGACATCCACGCGATTGCTCTCAAACTGCCCGTTTTTGCCCCGACCAACCCTCGAGTGTGGTTCCGACAAATAGAAGCCGTATTTGCCACTCGATGTATAACCAGCGAGCGCGTGAAGTACTCTCACGTTGTCCAAGCGCTTCCCTCTGACATCGCTGTTGACGCGGAAGATCTCCTCGATCCCACTCCACCAGAAGCTCCTTACACGAAGCTTAAGGAAGCAGTCATTCAGCGTACCGGAAAATCAGCCGGAAAAATGCTCCGTGAACTGTTCACGTCGGTTGAGCTCGGAGACCAAACTCCGTCCCAACTTATGCGCCACATGCGGTCGCTACTGGCTGGACGGCAAATGGACGACGCCATTTTCAGGGAGATATGGGTTGATAAACTACCTCTCCCGATGCAACAGGTCCTGTCAATGCTGGAGCCCACTACTCCACTTGACAAAGTTGCACAGCACGCCGACAGAGTAATGGAATGCTACCCGGCTGGTAGACCCTGTGTTCACATGACATCACCCACCGAAACCACTCCGACACACGAATTCCCTATGACATTACCAGCACCTGCCCCAGATCGCCGTGGCGACTTTTCTCGCAGTCCGGCTTCCCCATCCCATCACTCTCATATCGATAAGGACATTGCGGACCTAAAAGAAACCGTTCGCATGTTGTGCAATCAGGTCAGTGCAATGTGCAACGCATTTACTACTCATCGATCTGTGTCCGCCGAAGTACCTCATCGACCTAGATCACGGTCCAGAAACCGCCGGTTACAAACCTGGTGTTGGTACCATCGCACATTCGGCTCCAAGGCATGCCGCTGTGATCCTCCATGTTCATTCCGCACTTACACCCCACAGTCGAACGACCAGGCCAGCCAGTAACGGCGACGACTAGGGCTGGCCCTCCACACGAAAGTCGCCTTTTTATATCGTTGACCGATCCAGTGGTCTTCGATTCCTCATTGATACCGGCGCCGAGATCAGTGTAATCCCCCCACCCAAACATCATAGCCTCAAACCATCTCACTTTACACTGCAAGCAGCAAACACAACAACTATTGCGACATTCGGCCAACGGTCCATCACTCTTGATTTAGGCCTCCGACGCTCTTTTCAATGGGTTTTCTTCCAGGCAGACGTTCAGACTCCCATTATTGGCGCGGATTTCCTCTCACACTTTGGCCTAACAGTGGACCTCAAAAATCGCAAGCTGGTAGACGCCACAACCAAGCTTTAGGCAGTCGGAATTGGTAAATGCGCCAACTCTCTGGGTATTCGGCTGGCGATCCCGCAATCGCCATTTGCTGACATTTTGAAGGAGTTTCCATCCCTCACTAAACCGTGTCAGTTCACCAACCCAGTCTGTCATGCTGTGCAGCACCACATCGCTACAAAAGGCCAACCTGCCCACTTTCAACCACGACGATTCAACGCCGACAAACTCCGTATCGCACGCCTTGAATTCGAACATATGATGAATCTTGGCATCATTCGACCGTCTTCAAGCCCATGGGCCTCGCCTTTGCACATGGTTCCAAAATCATCTGGTGATTGGAGACCCTGTGGAGACTACCGTGCTCTCAACGACGTCACCGTCCCCGACAGGTACCCGATCCCACACATTCATGATTTTGCACAGAACCTCTCTGGGAAGACAATCTCTTCCAAGGTTGACCTCGTAAAGGCATATCACCATATCCCCGTGGCCGAAGAAGACATTCCCAAGACAGCTATCACCACGCCTTTTGGCCTGTTCGAGTTCATTTGCATGCCATTTGGATTGAGGAACGCTGTCAGACGTTCCAACGATTCGTCGATGAAGTGCTTCGAGGTCTACCCTTCGCGTTTGGCTACATCGACGACATATTAATTGCCAGCGCCTCTCCATCGGAGCATGCCAGCCACTTGCGTCAACTCTTTCAACGTTTCCAACAATACGAACTTCAGCTGAACCCTAGTAAATGCGCTTTCGGTGTTCCGTCCCTCGACTTTTCCGGGCACCATATCGATCGAAACGGTTTGACACCTCTCCCAGATAAAGTGCGCAGCATCCTGTCATTTCCTGCACCTCAAACGACCACACAGTTACGACGTTTCTTGGGAATTTTGAACTACTACCGTCGCTTCATTCCCCATTGTGCGACCATCGTTTCACCTTTGACCGATATTCTCAAGTCCAACGTCAAGACGATCGATTTCACTCCCGAGGCCGAGACGGCTTTCGCAGAAGCCAAAAAAGCTCTCACGGATGCCACCATGATGCACCATCCACATTCGGATCCGAATACTGAGTTAGTCCTACAGACTGATGCATAAAATACTGCAGTCGGTGCAGTGCTTCACCAAATAGTGGGCAACCAAATACAGCCCTTAGCGTTCTTCTCGCAAAAACTCCAGGCGGCACAGACAAAATACAGCACGTTTTCTCGTGAACTCCTGGCCATTTACTTGTCCATCCGTCATTTCCGTCACCTTTTGGAAGGACGACAATTTCGTGTGCACACTGACCACAAAAACCTGACACACGCACTTCATGCCAAGCCTGACAGACATTCACCCAGAGATATCCGCTATTTGGATTATATTTCTCAGTGCTCGTATTCACCAAGAGGTTGAGAATATCTCAACGAGACTCACGATTCTGGATGATAGTATCGCCAAGCTTGCTCCGCTACTGTGCCTAATGGACCCCGCGGCAAGCTATACGCAACAGCAGCTTAAATCAGCCACGGACTTCCTTAACTCTGTTTCTACCGAGATCTTTAAGCGCATCTCAAATAGCAAAAATGCGATAGCCTTCAATCTCCCGGACAAGGCCCCAGTATCGCAACTGAAATCCACCCTGCTCAGGGCAGCTGGAATGGAACACCATCCATGCACGTGCACAAGGTTACACAAACGTTCACCACGCCACACATGTCCTATCCTTTTCCAATTCCCTTCCGATCAAATAGCAAGAGAATTTATCAAAAGGCAATCATCGCTTGCCCTCAACACAGCTTATAAATCGGTCAGGATTACGGCAGACAAGACTCCTCTCCAAAGAGAGGCGTCAAGGACAGCAGTAACTCCCACTAGTACCTCACAAACCGGCCCTCGGCTGAGGCTAGCCTCAGCCGTGCGATCACCTCCCCTCAACCCGGCACGCTCCGTACCAATTCAGGTGCCGGTCGACCTTGACAGCTCACCCTTGTCGGACCCCCAGGTAACATCCAGTGGACGACAGGTACTTCTAGATGCAGCTTCGACCCCTACCCGCAGCGTATCTACATCACCTGCCCCTAACAACGGCACGGTTTATCGGGCATTAGGGGCCTCTCCATCACCGGCCATCCCTCCACCAAGTAAGCGGGTTCGTAGGATGCAGGCTACCTCTACTCCCACTACTCCATCCGGTTGGGCCCATCCGCCTGTCCCTCCTGCTCTTACTAGATCTCTCAATTCCTCCACGAACCTTTCCGGACCAACAAAACGTGCAAGCGCGAGGCCCATTCCGGCCCATCATCACGCACAAACAGATAGAGTAGGGCCTCACTGCCAGGGCCATCCTACCATGCAATCCGAAGTAAAACCGGAAGGCAGTTGTCAAATATTTGTGGGCTCTCGGAGGCGACCGCACTGATCCACCCACAAACCTGAACCTAACCGTGCAGACTCTAGGCCTAAAGAGGGCACTAGCTCAAAGATACAAGCATCCAGCCCACTCGAGCTGTGCTCGAATTGTCAGACAACTCACAACAGGGTCCGACCCACGCACAATCCCACTCAATATAAAGCCTTCCCAGAGACCCAGTGGCCGGCTCTCGACCCGTGTTCAACACCATCACGTATGCCTCCACGGATAATACAGTTTGCCCCGATACCAAATATGATGCCGGGCGGACCTTTCTTTCCACCACTGGCCCAACATGCCTTCGCTTCCGTGCCCTATACCTCTCGAAACGGGGTATTCGATTCTACCTCTCCGGGGGTCCTCCAAGACCCATATCACCACCAGGTTCAACCCTCCCTGTCTAATATTCCTATACTCCCATTTCCTCCTTCAGTGGACTACCTCAGTGCAGTCCGCAACCTTGGCACAAGCTTCAACTTCCACCCCGCCCCCGGACCGCTCCCGTTTTTTCGTCCTTATCCCTCACTCAACCAAAATCCACGTATAGCATCAAGCCCCGGGCTAATGCACCAAATGTCCATAAGTCCTTACCACCTCTATCCCCCCCTAGCTCCTTCCGCGCCTCATTTACCCCCTCCAGGATTCGGCCGTTTCAATTAGAACCCCCTAACCGCTCTTCAAATTACGCCCAATTTGAAAGCCCAGCGGCGCATTTTGTCACAGGCACAAACTCTTCATCTGAAACGCGGTTAAAATGGGTCGAGCTTCGACTGCCCATCGTAAGCCACGCCTTATTTGACGATCCTTCATCACCTCACCACAACGAAATTACGGCTCTATCTACTGAGAACCTATCCAAAAACACCTTGTCTCTCTTACTACTTAACGTCCGCTCTCTTCTCCCAAAATTGCCCCTGCTTAGAGAGCTTGCATTAGACCCACACCCTGACATCTTACTAGTTACCGAGACGTGGCTGACGGACCACACCCCATTAAACCACGTATCCATACCCGGCTATCAGGCCACTGCCAACAGTAGATCTGACCAAAGAGGAGGCGGCTGCATCATTTACACCAAACACATATTCACGGCGAGTAGGTTCCATCATCCTATTCTAGACAACATTCCAGACTCGGTCTGGCTCACTATCAAAGAAGATCAACAACTACTTCTCGTAGGATGTATCTACCGTCCTCCAAACCAGGGCAGGCACGAGTTGACAGCAATAATAGACGCGTTCAACTATGTCTCTAACCTCCCCGTAACTGCTAAAATTCTAGCTGGTGATTTCAACGTGCCTGAAATATGCTGGCATTCCATGACATCACCCCCAAAACTCCATGATTTCCTTTCGTGTATCCATGTGGGTAATTGGGTACAGCATGTTTTATCCCCCACTCGAGGGAGAAATACATTAGACCTTATCTTCTCTATTGGTATCAAGAATTTAGATACCCAAATCTTAAGTCGCTTCACCGGTAGTGACCATAAGATGGTATCCTGTGTTTTTACAGCACCTTGGCCTAACACTGATAAGTCAGCAGAAACACACCTTCCGACCACCAATAAGCAATACCATAAAGCTTGCTGGAATAGTCTACCCTCTTTTATCCGTTCCTTAAACTGGGACGAATCGTTTTTATCTAATGACCTAGAGATAGCAGCTGCCCAACTGTATACTAATCTTCACTACTGCCTCGACAAAATCAATCCAGCCTCGGGGCCTATCATACGCAAACAGCGGAACTCTCTAGATCGTCTTAACGGTAACCTAGCCAAACTCCAACGAAGATTCACCAAGACGAGGGACTTCTCGTCGTATCTTCAAATAATACGTATATCCCGTACGATTAAATTGCGCTTGGATTCTTCTAAGAAGAAACAGGAACGAGATGCCTTAAGCCACGCAAACAAGGTGGAAGCACTGGCCAGGCTAATGAAGGTCAGAAACAAGCAACCTAACCAAGACATCCCATATTTGAACTATAATAATAAATGCTTGCGTGACCCTCTTTTGATTACGGAGGCTTTCAGCACCTATTTTGCCTCCTCTTTAACGACGGATGACGCCACATCCTTCCCCGTTCTAGATCCGGTGACATCAGTAACTTTCTCGACGGTAGTGTTCTACCCTGAGGAGGTTTCAGTCCATGTTGCAAGAACAAGACCGTCCTGCAGGCCAGGTCCAGATGCATTACCACCGGCCATTTTTAGTCGAGGTGGCGAAGATGTTCCAATGTTGCTGACAAACATATTCAATTTGTCACTCAGGTGCAGTGTTTTCCCTTCCCAATGGAAAACTTCAACTATCATACCGATGCACAAAAAAGGATCACGTCTAGATCCAGTTAACTATCGGCCGGTGAACCACACCCCGGTCGTGTCCAGGATCATGGAGAGAATGATCAAGGAAAGGCTGACACGTCACCTTCTTAACAATAATCTAATCAACGCTGGTCAGCATGGTTTTCTGAAAAACAGATCATGTGCGACATGCATGACCGATTTCCTCAATCTGGTCACAGAGGCTGTCAATATTGGTAAATCGGCAATCGTGATCTTTTTGGACATGACCAAGGCGTTTGACCGGGTATCCCACGTCCGGTTACTACAGAAGATTAAAACTTATGGAATCGTGGACCCAATGCTTGCTTGGTTTGCGTCCTATTTAACATCCCGAGACCAGGTTGTAAGTATAGGTGGAAATTTGTCCGAACCCCGTCCCGTAACCAGTGGGGTGATACAAGGTAGTGTACTGGGCCCATTACTGTTCCTTATGTACGTTAACGATATATTTACCATTTTCCAACGGGGAGTTCCCTTCCTGTTTGCAGATGATATCAAAATCGTGTACACTTTTGATCCCGCGGCGTTAGCCTCTACCGTAGATGACATTACAAGGGAACTGCTCGCTCTCAGCTCCTGGAGTAATGATTGGAAAATGAGTTTTTCCGCCGAAAAAAGTAATATTATTACGTATAAATGTCACGTCCCCACTGGAGGATTTAGTATAAACGGCAAATTCGTCCCCAATAACTCTCAGGTACGTGACTTGGGTCTACACTACTCATGTACGTTTGACTTTTCGGAACACGCAGCCATCCAGGTGGCTAAAGCACGCCGTACGATCGGGCTAATACATCAAACATTTATTTTGCCAGAAAGTAAACTCAACATTTCTAAGTCCCATGTTAGACCTCTTCTGGAATACGGCTCAATCATTTGTTCCAACATGCGACAAAGGGACCGCATAGCGTTTGAGAATGTACAACGGGCATTCACGAAACAGCTCATAGGTTTTTCTACGCCCTCTAATTACATGGAACGTTGTGAGCGGCTGAAAATCGATCCCTTATGGCTACGCCGCGTAAGAAATAACCTGCTATTCTTTCACAATATCTTGAAGAATAGATCATGTAGTTCAGCACCGCAGGTAAGAACCCTTTCTACGTATCCCTTACGTAACAATGAGTTCTTGGTGTCTGTCCCTTTGCCGATGCTTGCTCTTCGGGCAAACTTCTTCAATAACAAGTACGCTTCATTGTGGAATAAGCTACCACAACGAATTCGGGCGTTATCACCGACATCGGTGGCTTTCAAACAGGAAATAAGCATGGCCCTAACGGTGGACACGCTGACTATGTTATACAATCCGTATATTTCAAGGGCTCAGGCCTTTGAGGTAGGTATAGGGTACTAATAAGTCGAATACCCGCTCTGAGCAGCCTAGGCTCAATTAGACCCGCATAGGGTTGGCCCCACCGCTGCAGCAATTACGAAACTCAGCGGTTCATCCATACGATCTAGGACAGCAAAACAGTCCCAACTTTTTACCATCAACTTCTTCCTCCTGAAATATGCAACCCCGTGGAATAAACTCCCAGCTGAAGTCCGTTCCGTAGATTCCCTAATTATGTTTAAGTCTGGACTACACGTAGCTCTGGACATCCAAAAACTGATCGCTCTTACGAATCCTTATATGTCTTTTGATAGAGCTTATGAGGAAAACGCTGGATACTAACCTGAACCCTTGAGAATCTAGGATGTGCCACACCATACGCCGCAGTTGCCATCACCTAAGCGTAAACCTAACAGTTTACAATGCCTAAACAGAATAATTACCTCTAATCTATAACCACTGTCACCCCAATAGTTCCTTCTACTTGGACTCCTCAGAAACTACTCAGTATAGAACAACCACTATACCGAAAGAGACAGTAACAGCGTAGCGCCACGCAAACAGTATAATAGTCCTACTCGCTCTGTCTGTTATTTCAAACCTATCTTATCGCCTCGTGCCAAACTGCGTTCGGCGTAAGCAAACGGTATTGAAGGTTATCATTACTAACCACGGGCAAATCATAAATCCTTTGAAATGCATACAGCTACCAAGCCTGTGCACGCAACTTCATCAGCCTGCAGCAGTATAGCTCAAATCCACTGCGAGCCTATTTTACCCATGCCCCACTCACATAGACCTAACCAATCCATTGTTTATTGTCTTCACATATTATCATAACCCACAGCTGGAACCACGTCCAGACTGCAATCTCCCTTTATTTCAGGTCGTTGTCTCCCACTATCTCAGTCGCCAAATTGGCTAACCAAGGAGGCCGCTTTGACTCGTACGGTCAGAGACTCAAGTGGAACCTACCATGGCAACTGGGACAGAAATCCAACCACACAACAGGAGATACCCTCAATTGCTTATCAGATCGTTCAGCATTTTCTAACGCAACCAACACGAATTCCAGCTCACGCGCATGCCGCTAACATACAGCCACACTCGGCTGATTGACTGACACATACTTTGCCCTGCCAGATGAAACTTACGCATTCGATGTAGTACGTTACCAGAATAACACTGAAGGCAAATGCGTCATCACATACATATATATTGGTCATTGAAACAGCATAACGCTGAAGTCCATGCGAAGATTTTCCCACTTTATTATCCGTTAACACAGGTTATCTTTTCTCCGAACCGTAGCCGGCTGGAATTTGACTCTCCATTTCTCGAAGACCCTCCAGTTGCGCCTTCTCATTTCTGAATAGTACATGTTACTGGCCCTGAATCTAAACTCACCTTTTTATGGACTGCTGTTTCTCCCACATCCACCGGTGTTCACTTTCACGAAACTGGCCTCAGGTCCCCCTGCTTCAAATCTCATTCCGTTTTTTGAACTCCGGTAAATCCGTCATTCAGGGTCTGCATTGTCTTCATGGATCGCCATCCTCTTCGCATGCGTCGATTTTCCACCCTTTTTTTCTTGTTCAAAATTTATTCCATATGCAGAACCTCAGTTGGCCTCTGGTTTCCTGGGCTTGCATCATTCTTGTTACTAATGCCTCCTTAGCACTGCGCTAACGATTTTCTCGATATCTCCACCGCGCACCACTGCCTGATCCGGATTCGAAACCGGTTTAAAACTGCAGCGCAAACCATTATCAGAATGGTCCATTCAAACTTTTCATGTCATTGTTTTTTCATCTCTAATACTCTCGACTTTCATACTTAGAATATGTGAACATTTCATCTTATTGAGTAACGTGTACACCATGATCATGCTTTAACGCGTGCGTCTCGACCATGGCCGAGAAATATACCAATATTAGAATATCCGCTACGTGCGTGGAGTTGATAATGTTGGGGCTGATGCATTATCCAGACCTGACATCAACACGGTGCAGACTAAATTCAATCTTACGGAACTGGCAAACCGGCAGCGTGATGATCCATCTTCGCTCAAACTGCTCACATCTTCCACACTCCAGCTCAAGGACACTCCTCGACCTTCAGCCGATGGCACAGTCCTATGTGACTGGTCTACAGGTAACCCTCGTCCTATCGTTCCAGCTTGCTACAGGAAGATCGTTTTCGATCATTTTCACTCTCGTTCCCATCCTGGTATCCGTGCATCTCGCAAACTCATTTCTGCCAGATTTGTTTGGCCCAATATGAATTCTTACATTGCATTATGGACTAAACAGTGTTTGCAATGTCAGAGAAACAAAGTCCACCGCCATACTTTTTCTCCTCCCAGTACGTTCACCGTTCCCGACGTCCGTTTCACACATATTCACGTCGATCTTGTTGGTCCACTACCACCATCGAATGGACATACCCACTTATTAACCGTTGATGATCGTTTCACACGCTGGCCGGTGGCAGTACCCATTTCCGACACCTGGGCAGAAAATATTGCGAAAGTACCACTCCAACACTGGATTGCCACATTTGGTGTACCCTCTACCGTCACCACAGACCGTGGCAGCCAATTCCAGTCGACTTTGTTTCGTGAGTTCACTAAACTGCTTGGCTGTAAACACATCACAATAACTGCAGACCATCCTTCGTCCAATGGTATGGTAGAGCGCCTACACCGTCAACTCAAAGCAGCACTGATATCACAGCCAAACCCCAATAACTGGAGCAACAACCTGCCACTAGTTCTCTTGGGTCTGCGGCCATCAGTCAAAGACGACCTCCACAGCACGTCGGCTGAACTCGTTTTCGGTACCGCCATATGCCTTCCAGGTGAGTATGTTCAACCCAGCACCGATGCCAGTCCTAACCCATCCCAATTTGTCCAACAACTCAAAGACCGTGTGTCACATCTACGTCCAGTACCCACTCGCTCGTCATCCACACACGATTTTGTACACAATGATCTATATACGTTTTTATTCGTAACGATACCGTTCGCAAGCCACTCACACCACCGTATGACGGTCCATTTAAGGTGCTTAGTCGCACAGACAAATATTTCGTGGTTCAGAAAGCCGATAAGCCAGACACAGTTTCCATTGACCGACTAAAACCCGCGTATTTTGATACACCTCCATCACCAGCAACACCGACACCATCACCATCCACAGACACACCACCAACAATTCCTGTTGATGATCCAAACTCTATCATCACACCAGACGCTGCACCACACCCGCCAGCACCACCACAGCAAAAACCTTCCCTGGTAATCCGCCGTTTCGGCAGAAACGTTCGACATCCTGTCAGATTTCAAGACTTTGTTAGTTGACGTTTTCTTTCGCTAACCGTTTCCTCTTTCTATTTTTCTATCGAGCGTTTATTTTGTGCAACAAACGCTCTGGTGGGGAATTGTGTAGGTACCTGTACATTTCCGACTTTTTCCATGATTTTCAACGTCCCTTGGTGCGACACACCTTTGTTGTACCGACGTTCTAATGTAAAACACACACCCTTTGGTCGTCAACACCGCGCAATACAAAAAGGCCGTAAATAAATCTTTCATTCTGGCACGGTCTCATCTTCTGGTTTGGGGTGTCTTGGAATTATATCGGTCGGAACTAACTGAGTGAAGCAAAACATTTTAGAAGCTTCAAAGGCGTCTCTTGGCACTTCGCGCGATACCATCCTGTGCTGTTCAACGAATGGCTGTCAGACCGAACTGAACTGAAGACATTGGCGTATATTGGCTCTTTGGCGCTCATTTCCCGATCACAAGGACACTGAACAACTGTGAGTTTGAGTCACACCTTTTGTTTCATTTTAATTCCTAATGTACACACCCTTTGGCCTTTTTATCACCGCACGCTCCTCCGCCCATCTTAGTTTGCTAGTGTCGTCTTAGATATTGTTGACATTCATTTAGTGTACCACATAGACAGAGTAGTAAGCTACATGTCTAACTGCTCGTCTACGTGCTGCAGTATCCATGCGGCTTTCGTCAGTGAGACAGTTAACTTTGGCCCTTCAGGTCTGTCAATGCATAGCAATCCACACATTACCTTTAAGCGATTCCAAACACCCCAGAATGCCTTCTCGGCTGATGCAGTCTGCTTCTCCAGGCCCGTTGGTTCACATCCCCTACTCAGCAGACAACTGTAAATCCGACTGATGTATTCACCCTGCGCCGGCTCGCCTGCCTACTGTGAGATTTTTAGAAGGGCCAGAGAATTGTTCACCTCCCATATATAGAGAGAGACATTGCACTGGCTTTGGAGTGCCGCATTCCCGGTCGATGTTCGCAGACAAAATCGTGTCCTGGAAGTTTATCCTGCCATCAACTATTCTGGCCTTCGAGTTCTCCGAAATTTCTCAACCACTGCAGGACGTGACGTTCTGTTCGCACTTTGAACGTCTTACCTAGTAGATGTGCTCGGAAGTGAGCGGTGAAGTACACAAGGGCTAATAGTTCTTTCCTTGTAGTACTGTACTTGCTCTCTGCTCAGTGCAGTGTACAACCAGTGTAAGCTATAACCGCTTCACCGCTAGATGACCCTTAAAGTTGGACAGCCCTGATAGCCAGATAGCTAGCATCAGTGTCCAAAACGATATCCCAACACTTGGAGAGACTTCTGGCGTCACTAAGATAGGTGGCGATGTTAAACAAGATTTCAACTGTAAAAAAGCCTAATGGCACTCTGGTGGCCAAACGAAGGCGCCGACTTGGGTAGTGAGACGATGTTATGGCACCTATATCACGGCAAAATCCTTTACGAACCTGCGATAGTACGGTGCTGGCCCCAAAAAGGAGCGCAGCTGTTCAGTGGGACAAGGTCGGGGCTATTTTGCTGTTTTTTCACACTTTGGCGAGTCGGTTTCTACTCCTTCCGTTGTGATAGTGTGAACTAGGGACTTGTAATAGTCCTAATGAACTGCACTGACAGTCAGTATTGAAATTGTCCCCACTCAGAACTACGCGAACGGAAGCAGCAAGAAGATCAATGCCGTGAAATAGCACGATAATTGTACCGTGGAGTGGGTTCGTACAAATACGTTTAATTAGAGAATATAATCGCTAGATCAATCACAGGAAGCTTTTGTCAGAGTTGTCCGCGGGGATCCTCATTGGTTGAGGCTCATCCTTCTACGTGGCTACGAAGCTACACTTGACCGTATCACGTGTGACAGCTGGTGAATCACCACAAAGCTTCACTTCACGACACAGGATTCTGCACTTGGATTCTTCCAACTTTAGGTCTGCATCTCGTAGTCTCTAAAATACCCGTTTTAACCGTGCTTTGCGCTCCTCCGCGGACCTTCCATGAAGAAGGATATCATTCAAGTAAATTAAGCACTCACTGGGGACCAAACTCTCGAGAGCACTACTCCTCAAGCGTTGGAATGTAGCCGGGGCGTTCGCCAAACCGAAAGGCATTGTTTCGGACTAGTATAGCCCGGTATCGACAAAGAAGGCTGTCTTCTCTCGGTCAGACGCCTTTACTTTCACCTGCCAGTAACTACTTGCCAAGCCTAGCGTTGAGAACCTTTTGGCATCACAGAGTGCAACAAAGGTGCCATCAATGCGCGGAAGGGGAAAAGAAACTTTACGTGTGCATTCTTTCAGTTTACGGTAGCCAACATAAAGACGCAAACTCTCGTGCGGTTTTCGTATCAATACAATAGGAGATGCCCAGAGTGACGACGGACTTGTTATTTTTTCGCCAACATGTCCTGGATCATTATGTTGAGCTGCGGCACATATTGAAAGGCTAGACGTCGGGCACTTTGACGGATGGATCTATTATTCCCGGTGTCGATCTCGTGTTGCACTATATCGGTACGCCCTTGTGGACCTGCTTTGCTGGCGAAAATATCGGCAAATGACTGCACAATCTCCGAGACACGCCTACTCCCAGAATGTTCAGTGTTATGTCGCATACAGTTTACAGGTCTATGGATTTTACGTGTATCGTCAAGAGCTAACCGTTTAATCGTTTCATAACTTTCTCGTCCAATTCGACCTGTCGCCTCAGGGGGTGCTGAATGCTAGGCCCCCGGTTTTCATACTGATCTTGTCAACGTACCTTGGCATAAAGTCGATTCTTAGGATGGCATCCCACTGAAGTTTCAAACTAACTAGGAGTTTATGTACAAATCTGTTGCTTTCTAGCTCAGTCTATAATTCAGGAAATGCGGTACACCAGCTGTGCGGTCGTCTCCCTCGGTGAGTGTAGTTGTTTTTGAAATTTCCGGAACACACGGCTCGTCTCGCTCCATTTGAGTTTATCATTATCTGTGCTGACTGGATCCTGTATAATGTCAATGCCCCCACCATTGATATAACCGCTTTCTCAGATGAGGCTACTTTCCCCATAACAGCAGTATGATTCCCCCTCTGTGGCCATTGTCTCATCCCTCAGTTCGGACGAAACGGTCCCTCAGAATTCATAGGCAACGGATGCACTAAAATGTGCCGTCCAAAGTCAGGCTGCAGAGATAGCTGAGCTAAGGGTCACTGTCCGCTCCCTTAAGGATGAGCTGACCAGCCTGAGGAGTTTGGTTATCAAATCCCTCCCGGTGTCCCAGGCAGCCGATAAGGCGTGTAGAGTTTCCGAGCAGCAAATTCTCGACGCCGCCAAGATTTTACAAGACACCGAGAACTGCTCCAAGCGAGTCACCCTTTGGGGTCGCTCCCTCAGTTCGGATCGCCCTCATGACACCCATGCCCAGGTGTTTAACCGCCTTAAGCTCCCTTTCCGACTTGAAGTTCTGTCCACTTAGTTGGTAACCAAACGCACCAACCGGGTTCACGGTATTCTCATTGAAATGGGCTCCACAGTTGCAGCCAAACGAGTTGTTTCCTCGGCCGCAAAGCTCAGGGAGGAAATTAAAGGGCTCAAGGGCGTATCCATTGATAAGCCACTTCATCTGAGGCTCCGCAGTGAGAAGGCTAACCAGAAATTCCACAAAAAGCCGATCATAAGCTCAGAGTGCTGCCAGTTGTCCAGGTAACTCGCCTTGAGGACCGAGCTGCATGCCCACCATCCCTCGCTTCCCTACTGACACCATTTCCTGTCGCCGAAAGTACTCCCAGTAGTAGGCCTAGTGCCACTAAACATTCGTCGCCTACGAGAAGTATCGCAGGCCCCAACATAGCCAATAAGACTATTTCAACGGACGAGACTCGCTCATCCTTGAGCCCAGATACAAACCTGCAACCTGTTTCTGCTGAAGGGTGCTGCTGCTGGTGCTGTCATGAAAAACAAGCTCACCAACAAGAAAAATCAGAACAGGACATCACGCAGTGCGCAGAAGGGCAAGCCACAAAAAGTAGCCCACCCTTTTCGGCGACCGAAGGATGTAGACCGTCCACCTGGATTGATACCCCCCAGGTTACTAGACATCACAAACTACTGGTCTCCCCAGCAGTCTGCTTACTCTCTAGCCCCTCGATATCTTAAGCACCCGACTCCCCCAGGACCTCCTTTCCATCCCCAAATCCCCTTCTTTCCCACTCCTCAAACCCAAAATCAACTGTCGCTGGCGATTCTGCAACAACTTCTGAGCATGTGCTCAAGCGTTTTTACAGCAATTGCCTGAGTGTGTTGAATAAGATCCCGGAGCTTCGGCAGCTTGCAGTGGATAAGGAGCCTCAGATCATAGCCCTCAAAGAAACCTGGCTCACCTTTGACATACTTGATGCCGAAATATCCATTTCGGGATACTTCACAGTAAGGCAGGACTCCAGTAGAGGTCGTGCCGTCGGGGTCATCATATACTACGATAATTCGATCCCTCCTCCCACCTGACTGACAACCCCTACCTTTTCATGTATTGGTTGTTTGTGGGCTGTGTTTAACCTCTCTAGGACAGACACCCTATTGCTTGGTGTTGTCTACCGTCCTCCCGCATGCAGTTCAACTGATAGCCTAGGTCTCATAGACTTACTAGGCTCTCTGAAAAGCTACACAGACTTCACCCATCTGTAAGTCACTGGTGACTTCAACTCACCCAGTACTAACTGGCAAAGAGCTGATGCCCCAGATATCACTTTTGGTAAACCCTCTCCTTGATCTCGTACTGAAAAACTCATGGGTACAGAACGTTACAGATCCGACTAGGCCACGCCCCGTCCCTACTAGACCTGGTCATCACCAATGATCGGTTTCTAATAGATGTGGTGCACTACCTGCCGCCCCTCGGCAAAAGTGATCACATTCTCATTGGATTCGATTATATCGTGAAATGGCCTCCTCTTCCCTCAGAAACCAAAATTTTGAAATCCTTAAAAAGGACCAATTTTGACCAAGTCTATGCATTTTTTCGCTCCCAGCTAAATTCAACCAACCCAGGTGACTCTGCGGATTAAATGGCAGAGAATCTTAGACAGTTATTCTCCTTAGCTGATAGGCTATCTGTCCCCAGAATTTGTCGTCCACAGACCGCTAAGCAACCCCCCTCGTCCCATTAGGCGCATTCTAGACGAACGGGCGCGCCTCTTTGCAAGATATAAAGCCACAGGCCTTGCCCGTGATGCAGAAGACTTCAGAATCATCCGGAACATATGCAAAGACAAGATTAGGTCGTATCAAAATGCAGTCCAACGATCTGTACTCGAGCGAGCACGGACCAATAAGGCGTTTTTCTTTCAGTGCATGTGCCATCTAAGGGGTACAGCTCCGAAGCCACTAGCTCTCAAAGACAGTGCCGGATCTCCAATCGCTTCCCCTAGCCAAATAGCCGAGGCATTCAGCTCCTACTTCCGTACAAATTTTAGCTCCGTACCCATATCATCCCACCTTGCCATGCACCCGTTATCTCTGACCACTACCCTTAACCGTCTCGTCATTCCTACTGGTGCAGTCGCTCAAGGTTTCCGACGGCTCAACCAATATTGCTCTACGGGTCCTGACCTAATCCACCCCCGTATTCTCAAGGAAGCCGCGGACTCATCAGCTGCTCCTTATGCCTCGCTTTTTCAGCGATGTGTTGACGATGGAGTTTCCCCAGTAGCTGCAAAAAAGCAGTGATCGCCCCCATCTATAAGAAGGGTATTAAACATCTTGCTCCTAGTTACAGACCCATAAGCCTAACTAGCATCACCAGCAAAAGTTTTGAGGTAATTCTTAAGAGAGAGGTTCTTTCCCATCTTCATAAAACTAAGATCCTCTCCCCGTCCCAACATGGGTTTCTTCCTGGCAGATCATGCATCACCAATATGCTTACTGTCATGGATAGTCTAACGAAAGCCTATGATGATGGCCAGCTCTCACACGCTGTATTCATCGACTTTGCTAAGGCCTTTGATAAGGTCCCCCATGCCCCTCTTCTTTATAAGCTGCAAACATACGGGATTACAGGCTCCATGTTGGCTATCCTACGTAGCTTTCTTACCGACCGCACCTTTGTGGTTAAAGTCGGGAATGTTTTGTCTCAACCCTCTCCAGTAACAACTGGGGTCCCGCAAGGGTCGGTCTTAGGTCCTCTTCTATTTTTGATCTATATAAACGATCTTCTGACAGCCCTTCCTGCGAACATTGCCATGTACGCAGATGATGTAACTCTCTGGAGTTCAAGCGTTGAAGACCTGCAAATTGCAGTTTATGAAACGAAACGCTGGTCCGAGGATTGGAACCTCTCAGTTAATGATGACAAATGCGCGAGCATGTCTTTCGGCAGAGAGACTGGTCACACGTTTTCCATCAATGGAGCAACCACACTGCCAAGGGTTGACCGACACAAGGTGCTCGGTTTCTGGTTAGATTGTAACCTATCCTTCTCTCATCATCACCAACTTGCGAGCAAGTCTGCCCTTCGAGTCCTAAACATGATTCGAAGGTCCTTCCCGCGCTTATCTAAGGATGATTTCCCCATAATTTTCGGCAAGTATATCCGACCTCTGCTGGAGTACGATAGTCATATAGTGCACCCTGGTCTTGTCCAAGGCCGTGAGATCCTAGAAAGGGTTCAGCGGGCCTCCACCAAGGCAATAAGGGGTCTATCCCATCTACCTTATCCCGTCCGCCCCTCACTCCTCAACCTCTATCCTCTTAACGTAAGACGCGTAAGAGGTGATCTGTTTTTGATCTTCCATCTGTTTGAATCAGGTCAAAGAGATTGCTTCTTCTCCGTCTGTCCAGTCTCTTCTCTCCGTGGTCACAGCAGAAAGGTTTTCAAACCGAGGCCAAGCACTTCACTAAGGATTAAATTTTTTAGCTATGGGGTTATTACTATGTGGAATGCACTTCCGGAAGATATTGTTCTCTCGCAGAACAAAACGACCTTAAAGAAAAAGCTAGATTTCTACCTGGGTCTCTCCCAATAATTCCATTTGTAAAAAAACAAAAAAGTTGTCTTTTATCGCATATATGTTCATGAATGCCGCACCCTCACTCCGCTTTAGGCGCTGTCCACAGTGTGACACTGCATGATGTTATGTGTATCTTGTTTTCGCTGCCACCCCCGCCTCCCGCTTCATCTCACTCGTTTCAGCTCGATGAACCCGACAGAAGATCAAAGATTTCCTGAAGAACCGCAACATTGGGCTCAAAGCCTCGAATTCGTGTAGCATTTCAAGATTTCAAGACTTCCTCCCTCTGGTGGGAACTGTGGAACCATTCGCAGTTACGACAGTCACCTTTTGACTATAAGCGGCTCGAGCACCAACCCACTCCTTCAAACATTCGCTCACGAGGTAGTAGGAAGCTCCTTTATCCATCAGAAGCTTTACACTCTTACTTTCTAATCGTCCCAATACTGACAATGGCTCCGACATAAATTCATTATCACATACAAAGAAAATGGACTGAACGATAGAAAAATAAGGCCTACCTTGTTTTTTAGTTGGCCTCAGGGGAGGATTGTGGCCGCAGTGTTGGGCCCTTTGACCGAAAGGGCACAGTAGACGTACGGCGGCTCACTGTCGTTCGGTGTGTCCAATTCTGTGGTTTTAGTTATGACGGCCTTTCTCTCCATTGCTAGACACAAACCAGGTAGCTCAGGAGCCTGGTTGTTTGATGCAACAAGTTCACTTCGGCGGGCCTTCTCAACAGCGTCCCGTAAAGGACCACCCGGCTCGAAAATGTATTTGTTGCGCAAATGGGAGCCGTGCAATCCCATACGGAACCTCTCGCACATGCGATGTTCACCGTCAACGACACTGGCTTCCGGATACGCCTTAGCCGACAAAATTCATCAAAGCCTACAGGAAATCGTCAATCTTCTCCTCTGGTAGCTGTTTCTGGAACAGCAACCTTTCTCAACATAGACCCATGGGCTACTTTCGACCGAAGAGTGGCTTGAGTGCTGTTCGGGTTTCTGTAGCTGAGGTTTCGACAGACAAGCCTGCGCTGCCAACTATTCGTGCAGCCTCCTCGCTCAGGAAGCTTAGGAGAGATGATCCTGTATTTTCGGAGCCAACCGCTGCAGGGAAATAGATACCTGGAAATCCCAACTGTCGAAGTCACCATGCGGCTGCAGGAACAAGGGTTGACGTGGAGACGGCCTCCAAAAACAGGGGCTCGCTACGGCTGGTAAGCTGTCTTTGACGACCTTTGCTCTGACACACAGTGGGCTGAATTTATCATCCATCCTGCCCGCGACTCCAAATGTAACAAGGTAGTAACACGGGAACGAACACGCGGCAACCGAGCACGCACGGACACCCAAACACGTGATAGTGATAACAAGAACACAACAGCGTACGGGAGCGTGTATTCGGCACGAGGCTACGATCAAGTCGTGAAAGCATTGTCATTGAATAAATAACAGGTTGAGACATAAATACCAAGTCCGTTCACTAAACTGTCAGTCATCCTATAACGGACTTATTCTTTGTTCTTGCGTCCGCACCAGCTCCGTTCTGGAGTGGAAAACGAAAAAGAGCAAGTCTTAAGACGCGTATTCAAGTCATACGTTGCTCTTTTGATCTCGTTACAGCTTTTTCTATCGCTGTACCCTCGCTCAATAAGTGCTTCTGTTCAGGTCATATCAGGTACAATTTTTTCATTTTGGTTCAGTTTGCGCAGGACAGGCAATGGCCAAGGCCAATCGGGCGTCCAAAATTCCTTCGATGTTATGCAAGCCAGCTATGCGCCGACAGCTGCCGACTGTATTCCGTCGGATCCCTGCTAAAAATAAGAGGGAAACGGTAAACCTCATTGCACATCAACAGCGAGGAACATCGTGAGCCTTCATTGAGACAGTATGTAATAAAAGAAAGCGTCGAATAAAACATACTCCAGACAGACCGAAGTGCCACCCATCATCCTACTAGTTAACATACTCAACGCTCTCTACAGGGAGATACCTCCTACCACTTGCGATCTAGGGTACCTTTGAAGGACTGGACCATCAGCAGGTCCATCATTCCCCCCGACAGACCGTTCCAACCGTTCAGTACCCTATAGCTGAACAAGTGCCATCCAGTCATCAACCTAACTCGAACTTTCGTCAGCTTCTTTTCTTGTCCCCTGTTCTGGAATCTAAAGCCACTTTGAATAGAAAATCGGGCGTAAGGCCAGAAAAGCCCACCACCAACTTGAACTTTTTTATAAGAACCCCTCGAAGTCTCCAACTTCCCACAAGAAAAGATGAAGTTCAGAAAGTCTATGCACTTACTTCTGACCCCCCTTCATTCATTCATTGGCGCAGCAAGGTCTTGAACTTTCTCCCAGCAGGTGGCTTCATTTTTATGGAAGGGTAACCAAGCCTTCAAGCTAATCTACACGTGAGGCCATATTATAACCATGCTAATAGGTGCGAACATTTTCAGCTGGCGACAGGACAATGCTGATCGCAGTCTAAAAGGCTCATCACGAGCCATTTTAGCAGCAGATTTGCCCTGGCCCGACCATTTAAAGTCACTGATCGTGATGACCCGAAGGTCTTTACCCCGACCGACCGCTTCTAGGGTGAACCGCCCATGGTCATGAACGACAACCAGGGTTATTATTAGCCCCGACAACAAATGGCTTTTCCAGCGCTCAGCTGTAAGTCCCATTTGTATGTCCAGTCCACGACAGTACTTATATCCCTGTCTAAGTTCACCCTACCCTCAGATCCGACAACCTACATATCATCCGCAAAAATTGAAGCAGGCTACTGAAAGGCGGATGCCAGGTCGCTAATAAACAACAAAAATAGCACCGGGCACTACTGGTGACATTCACCAAACTACAGCACCTGTCCCTTACTTTGACGTAAAACGCCCTGTACGAGGGGAAGTCCGCCAGCCACCTAAATACCGACCCACCTACACGGGACGTCTCCATCGTGCACAGCAGAAGACGATCATTAACAAATTCGAAAGCCCTTCTGAAGTTGAGGTAGGACGCCCCAACTTGCTTACCCCCATCCAGTCCTCGAGTTGCTTCATCCAGGGAGCAAGAGATTGGTCAGACAAGATCTATTTTTCAGGAATCCATGATGGGCCGGAATTAGCATGCGGCGCTCCGGTAGATGCTGACAGCCGTAGGCACGGACGATCTCAAGGACTCAACATAGGCTGTTAGTTAGGCTTACCGGATAGCAGTTATGCTTGGCTGACTTAAGTACAACCTTTGTATCGCCTCGACGGCCGCTTTTTCCAGTGCCGAGGCAACTTACTCCGACCCATCTTGGACCTGTAAAGCCCGCATACTGATGTAGCTATGGCATCCTCCAACGGCTTGAGGATAGCCGGGTGGATGCCCTCCGGACCAGCTGACTTATGGCTGTTCAGTTCTTGTAGGTACTTACGCACGATTTCCTCTGAAAGATTTAGCTCGTTTAACTGCGGAGGAGGGTGCGCCGGAGCCAGATCGGCTCGTGCCCAACTGTCTACCATAAGCACGCCGCCAAAGTATTTCTTTAGGGCGTCTGCTTTGCCCTGGTCACCAAGGACAACGCCGTGGTCCCTACTGGAGAGCGGAACTATCGCACCCTTTGTACAGCCTTTCGACTGCATATAGCTATAGAATTTTTTCTGCTTCTGTCTCACGCACTGGGTCAATCTGAGCTCAAATTCCCGCTCAAATGCTCGATGAAGGCTTACAGCCTCGTTTCTAGGCTTTGTATAACGGTTCCAGGCCAGCCAACTGCCGAGAGCTTTTTACTGATTCCAACTGCGGTTTCCACTTTCCACAGCCTTGGCTACTGCAGGCTTCCACCACATGCGTTTGCCTCCCCGCTCCTTCGTTTCAGATGTGCGAACTCTTCCTGAAGGGCAATAGGGGATCCTTTTGTGGTTCGCTAGCTCTCCTCGACAGCAGTCTCTTCTACGGTGTCCCGTGTCAGCCCCGTCCTCTCATTTTGAAGCTTATCCAAGTCTGTAAAGCCTTAATTCCCACCCATCTCTCGTAGAAGGCCCCGCTCGGCAGGAGCCATTTTTGTCTCCAGACAGGTTTGTTGTCAGCTAATTTCCGTAGCTCACAACATTGGACAACTACTTTCTTCTCCCGAGAGGCAGAAATTTAGTGCAGTGTTTGGTCCAGGGCAGAATGTGAAAAACAATGACGCCAGAACCACCTGGCATAATTGAGGCTGTACTGTCAGCCACATCTGTCAACTGCTTTCTTATAAGCCCTTGCTGCCGCGGTATTCATGACCTCCCCTGGGAGCTTGTCCTTATAGGGCTCCATTATATTCGGGAAGTAATTCGCCCTAATTCCAAATCAAATCAAATGGAGACACTGGGCGAGGGCGGCTGCTTGCCGTGTTGATTCAGGTTCTTGCATCATGAGCCCCTTGGCCAATCGGTGCTGCCAGAAGTCGATGGACGGAGGTTTTTTCAGCCATTCGCCAAGGATAAAAGGAAGAGGAAAAGTTCCTCCTCTGTGCCTCAAGATGCGGAGCCCCAGAGGATTACTGTCTCTTGGTGAGTTACAGCTAGCGCCTCGTCTACCTCAAGGACAGAAGTTATGAAACTCGTGACAGAGGTCAGATGGTACTGGCAAATGGTAGTAAGTAAATAGATATGGAAGAGGTAACGAAGGATTTTGAGGGTGGGAAGATTAGGACAAATAATACAAAAAGCTGAAGACCAAAAATGACTGGAGAATTACGGTGGTAACGGACACACCAGGTACGGCGGAAGCGGAGAACCATAGGTAGGACGGCTACTTATCTGGTGGTTTCGGCAAATACTCTGTCCCAGCAAAGGCCCAGCCAATGTTTGCACTCCGCTACTCTTTAAATGGCTATTACTCCCATTGGGAGCTGGATACAGTCACCCACCACTTTACTGTCCAAGGGAATTCACCTGAGTTGGCTGAGAACCGTCTCCCGTACAATCGCTGTGGGTCAACCGTGGTCTAGCCAGTCCCCGTGGATCAGTATGCCCCTTTGAGGATCTTAAAAGCTTCTGTTAGGCCACCCCTACTCCTCCAGTGCTCCAGCGAGAACAATTTCAATACATCGAGCCTCTGCTCGTAGGTAAGCTCACTCCAGGCTGGCGAAAAACCTTATGAAAAGTCATTGGACCTGTTAAAGAAACCTGATGTCCTTTACCAAGAATGGCAGCCAGGCCTGTATACAAAGCTCCTGATGCGGCCAAAAGAAAGCCTTGTAATGCTACAGTAGAACACAGGGTTCTCTAAAAGCATTGGTTCCTTTAGGCCGGCCAAGTTTCCTTGAGTCTTTTTGAGTGGTCGCCCAGCTCTGCTCTCCAGATCGGAAGTTGTCCGGCATTATTGCCCCAAAGTCCCCGCTTTTACCAACTCCGTGGTCCCAGTGCCCTCGTTGGCCTCGCCGAGGTACCTAGCCGGTCGGGGTCCTTCCTATCTATTGGGTGGTTTCACCTAGTGGCATTTGGTGAATAAACCCAAACCACCTACAATCAATGCGAAGTATTCAGATCCCACCACAACGAACCTGTGGCTAAGGCGTCAACTAAATTTGCGTCATCTGCAAACGCAAAGCGTGGGTGTTCCGGGCCCACCGTCAAGTCGCCTATGAGCAGGATGAACTACGGGGGTTGAAGGAATGAGCCAAGAGGTAAACTGCCTACCAAATACCCTTCCTGGGATACCCCATCCCCCACCTTGACATGAAGAGTCCTACTCGTGTTATACCTACAAATCCTCGAAATGGTTTCGGGGATAGACGGAAAGCACTCAACTTCATCAGCAACGAAAGGCAATTGACTGAGTCGAGGGTCATCTGGAAGTGGAGGTGGCAGATTTATACTCTATCACCCTGGTATAATCTTCGAGTAACCTTATCCATGGGAGAAGTGAGGTTTGACAGGCAGGATCTCTGACAAGCGAAACCATGTGGGCTTGTATCTATCAACCTGTGGGGACTCACGTGGTTAGCAATCCTGCCTCACAAAACCCGCTCCGTCACCTTCAGCAATACCGCAGTTAAACTAACGGGCCTGTAGTTGAGACAGGTTTATCTACCACCGGCTCTGTGGATCGGGGTGACCGTAGCCACGCGTCAATCCTGCTGTAAGCAGCCATCGTCGGGTGATTCACTGGACACTGCGGTCAGTGGCTGGGGAGGCTGGGCGATTGCCGAGTGGATACCATCGGCACCTGCTGCCTTAGTCCTTATCAAGGCCACTCAGGCCCTTGAGCACCCTACTTGCTGTGATGGTTTCTTCTAGTATTTGGGTTGCAGCCTAGGCAGCGATTCACGGAAGGCCTGAGTTTTCATTGTCTAGCCCATACACCTGCCGAAACGGATGCCGGACGGAATCTGCCTACTCTAGGTTGTTGGTGGCTCCTCGGCCCTGGGGATCTTCGCGTTTCCAACGGCCACTCTTAGAGTCGCCTTGGACCGCAGGTGGCTGTAACACCTGTTTGGATTTGATTTGGCTGCTCCAGCTGGATGTTCCTCATACCTCTATCTATGTCCATTCTGGGTCTCATCCGACTTAGATCTTTCAGCTAATTACTGCAGTAAGCGTCCGTCACCCCCACTGTTTAGCTTTTTGCCCGAGCAGATTTCTCTAACTGAACAGACCTCAGGGCCCGTCTAGTCCAACCTAACCGTGCACTTCACTGAAGAAACTTTATAAGAGAGTTAACCCTGTCAATCAGTGACGAGTTTATCCCCAATATACCATCATAGCTGCCCCATGAAGTACTCACTCTATTCGACCTCCTGTTCGATCAAGGCCTCTTGTTCCCCCAACACAGTCTGGTCTAACAGGTGATAGCTACCTACTTATCCTGAAGAAATAGTCTGCCTAGATTCATTTTAAGGGGGAATAATTCGCGGTCACGATTTCCCAGCGGGAACTCAAGCTGAAGGTCTGAAACTTCCTGCCGGTATCTTTTGATCAACAGGTCCTGGGTAGATGGACGTTGCCCTTACCTCCATCTGGTCTCGCCGGTGACGTGCTCGGCCAGTCCCTTAATATGTATGTAGCCTAGCGGACTGTTGCTGAATGAACCCTTAGGAACCACTTCGTTTGTCCCGTCTACATCTGGTGCACTGAGGTCCTTAACCATCGGTACTTTCCTCCTAAACGCGTGATAGGCCGTGAGTATGCGTTAGCTGACCATCTTCCTCTGTTGGAGGCGACAGGCTGCAAAACACAAATAACCCTCAGTTCTGCGCGGTAAGCCATGAGGTCAACCGAAGTGGTCTGTATGTGGGGTAGATGCAGCTTGCATTCCTCTCGCTAATGATAGTGCCCCAGCGTGAGGAGCAGTACACCTCCGCCCCAACGTCCGCTTGGCCTCTCAGCAATGCTGACCACAAAGTTGGGAAGGATTTCGGGGGATGTTCTCCTGGGGTTAGATTCAGACCTCGACTACCTTACCTACATTCACACCCAGTGTGCGAGCCTCAAGTCCCGATCATCCGCTTCTCACACTGGCTGCGTTTATCAAAGCAACTAGCAGTCGCGCGGTCCCCTGCCAATCAGAAGCATTTTCATGGGCCCCAGCTGCTAGGAACTTAGGTCCGAGCTGCCCTCCCGTTTCATTTATTCTGGCAGCTGATAAAAACCTATCCCGGTTTCTGGGACTACCGAACTCCACAACATCCGACCTAGGCCTTCTATCTTGACCATCCTGGGGCCCTCTCGTCTGCCAAGCTGAAGGATGCATTTTATGGCTACGTGGCCAGGCATACCGACAGTCTTCAATAGGTTCACTACGTGAAGTCGCATTGCCCGTTCCCTTTGCTTTCCATCTCTAATAACTGGCGCAGTGATGCCCCTAGCCGCCACATTCCTCCCTCTTCTGAGCGCCACCTAACTTTCAATTTGGAATTTAGCCAACGACTGGGCGAAGATTTTCTGCTCTTTTTTGAGCTTCGACACCCTGTTACTCAAGCAAATGAGGTCATCTAGAACGTTATCCACGGGGCACCGGGTGGTGGCAATAGGGCTTTAATTTTTGCCGCGACATTTTTCCCGTCCTTAATTACGGAGCCTAACTCGGGCTTGGAACTAGGCCTAGAAGGAGACTGAAGTGAGTCTTTATCTTTGTCTGCTCCTGTTTTAGCCTCTAGGCGGAAAATGATTGACTAAAACTCTTCACAAATGTTCTCGTCCTCACTCTACACCAGACGGCTGGTGTGAGGGGGTCCATTCTGTCCAGCCACAATACTAGGGGTCGTGGTGTTTGAGGTGTCCAACACAGGGACTTTACCCTGAGTTGAAGTGGGCTGTCGAAGTGGGATTGGAGGTTGTGTTCACTTCGGTCACTGAGTTAGCGTTCGCGAGACCAATGAGCAGTGGCTTCAGACGGTTTAGACGGATCCAGTCTAAACCCTTTTTTCCTGCTGTG
This sequence comes from Fasciola hepatica, assembly GCA_948099385.1. Lineage (NCBI taxonomy): Eukaryota > Metazoa > Platyhelminthes > Trematoda > Plagiorchiida > Fasciolidae > Fasciola > Fasciola hepatica. Next base: position 40,022,818 of record CANUEZ040000043.1, read on the forward strand.
GGTGCGATGAAGGGTCACCGTCAGACCTCCACATTCAACACGGAACCGAGTGCAGCCGGGGCCACACTGAATTACTAATTCCAACGCATCTTTCGCACATTTGTGGGTTCCACTTCCCCAAATTCTTGTCACTGGTACCCCTTCTGATGCTCATCATTAAAGAAAGCAACTTGGGGCTTTCGGAGATTTCGTTGCAATCTAAGGTTGTGCTCCCATGTGCTTCTCTCCGAGGTCAGAGAGGAAAGGCCTCCTCGAATTATACTTGAAAGTCTCTCCATAAACCTGACTGTTTGCCATATCCTCCGGATGCGCCGCCTTTTCATCGAGGACAGATCCAGAGCAAAGGGCGCGTTCTGTGCAGGTAACTCCCTTTGCCAATTCACCGTTCCAGTGGACATCCCTCACGCCTTCTCCAGACAGTTTATATCCTTCAGGGAGTACGGTGCCCAGGCTTGCAGCGCACACCGTGTGCCACCAAAAACTAGCTTGGTAGTTTCCATCGAAGGCATCCGGCCCCATACAAGGGGTGGTGGACCTAACTTGGAAGGATGTTCGACTGGTCATTTTGGCTGCGAAGATGCATTGCTGCGAATACTTGAGGCTTTTTTCTAGTATAACCCCTAAGTCTTCGACCTCAGAGTCCACTTGAACTGACCCACCTCCACTCCTACTGGCCAAAGTACTTGTGGCCAGGTTTTAGCGTTCAGCGAGGTCTACCCGAAGGTCCTGTTTGCGCGACCAATTTTGTACGGCTGACACACCAAGTTCTATTTCAACTCCAGCTATCTTACCGTCTTTGACAAATATGGAGGTAAGGCTCGTAAGCTCCCGTGCTGGGTCGTTGACAAAGACGACGAGGACCAGAGAGGCAAGCACTGAGCCCTGTTGCACCCCGCTAGTCGCAGCCCTGATTTTGGGACATGGTCACCTAACTTAAGATAAAACGCTTCGTCTGTTAGATAGCTGATTGCCCGTTGCCTCATCCTGCCAACGATTCCTGTGGGCTGCAGTTTGACGTTCGGAAACCTGCGCTTTACGGAACCGAAGGCTCAGCTGAGTCTGCGTTAAAGATCTTAGTTAGTTGTTCATCCTCCGAGAGCTTCATTACCTCATCGAAGAACGACATGATGTTCTTCAGACAAGATTATTTTGACACAACTCCGTGCTGTGCACTTGACATGAGGTTATATAGAACCTATTGTCTGGGGATAGACTTCCTCACTGTTCACTCCAAGGACCCACATAGTACTGAAGTTAAGCTAACCGGGCGGGAATTTTTGGACCTTTCACCAGGATCCTGTCTTGTATACTCCTGCCACTGTTACCCCCCTCCAGTCTCCCGGCACATTTCCCTCTCTAATTGAGGTTTCATACGGCTGCATCACTGGACCTTTCGAGACCTTAGCCAGAAGCTGACTGATGGTTGGGTGAATCCCACTCGATTCTGCTGCTTCGCCCGTATCCAAGATTCGCGAAGCCTTGCAAGTCCACTATAAATTCAGGTATTCGGGGCATCTGTTTTTCCCCCTTTCGTCTTTTCACACTATTTGCCGGTCGATATATGCCACTGAAATATGTCAAGGTCGTGCCAGCTTTCGCTTCCTTGCTTAGGGCTGCTCGTCCCTGTAGTCCCTCCAGGGTGACTACAATTTCTCCTAGGTGCTTCTGGGATTAGACCTGTACATGGAACGGCTTGGGGTTTAAGCGGACTGATGAAGCTAGCCTGCGCTCAAAAGAATATTTCTGCTCTCTGTGGGCTGTTTTGGTTTTGTTCTTGCCCGCCTTATTTGTGTCTTGTTTTTTGGTCTTGTGCAGGAAGTGCGCTTCCTATCATTGCCTTGTTACTTCAGTGACTTTGACTTTCAACCAAGGAGGTTGTTCTATTCTGCTACCGTACCTCTAAGGTGGTTATTCCTCCTTAAGTCACAGTAACACTTTGTCGACGATATTCCGGCTTTCTTTTACCGAAGATTTTGCAGGGCTTGATGTCCACTGTTTTTGCTTTGTTTCCTTATTCAATCTATCGATATCGATTTCACCCCGGCACCAGGTTGCTGATCTTTCACATAACCTTGATAACTTCATGGTCGCTCTTGCCCAACCGCCATTTAACCCTAATTTTCTCCGCCCCCGTATGGTGCCGCTTTATAAGTTTTCCAAGTAGAGGCCGGTGTTGCCCCACCATGTGCCTGGTGGCTTGCTTCACACTTTGCGCAATTGCAAGCAACTGAAACCACTAAGAAAATTTGCCGCCAGTTGGTCCTCCGGTGTTGAGTAATTTATCAAGTTGATTACCACAGGCTGAAATATATTAATATGATATATTTTGGTAAACCCCGAGACCGGCTGTAGAACGTGAGCTGATGGTACGGTTACATTGAATCATTGCATCAGTATAGGTTTAATATGAACAAGTGAAAGCGTAAGGATGAGGATTAAGTGATCGGGAACAATAGCGACTCGGATAACGCCTAGCAAGTTCAGGACACAAGGTCAGATGATCAAGACACGTAGGAGTATGTGAGGCCCATCAGAAACGTGGGGTGTATGGGCAGGAGATATCGGAAATGGACCAGGTATCAGAGGAATACCAAGTAATCAAAGGATATTCTGTTCACATCACTTTTTACAGAAAAAGAAAGACCAACACATGACGGCAGATGGGAAGAGTCTTCTGCAGGCCGAAATGAGAGAAAGAAGTGTAAGCAGGAACTCATAAATGAGAGGGGATTGAATATCGGAGTTAGAGCAATGTGAGGCGGTGGGATAATATGCCATCAGAGTGTAAAGTACCATTGGGAGTTCAAATAGGAGTGTACAAATGGCACTGGTCACATAGGAGACTGCTATCACATCTGGTGAGAACGTTGTTCACGCTGAACCTGAAAACCTCTTTTATTGGCAGAAGCTGAGATCCGCCATCCTGGCTGAGCCCGCTAGTCGATGCAGGTGCCCTGCACCCCCGGTGTGTGCCGGCCAAAGCGGCGGATGTGACCCCGCACTGGACCTCTGGGAAGCGAAATTGGGTACTGCTGTAATTTCCACGTGGTGGATGGCATATCCGGCGGGATGTTGTGAAGGGACCGAGAGACAGGGGCCAATGAACACAATGATTGTTCGGCAGACCAGTAGCTGGTTTGTATCTAAATGCGATATCCCGGATAGCGACGGACGTGGTACCTGAGTAGACTGGAAATAGTAGAACTGTATTTGTTTACTGACGGAGAAAGTAAAAGGGGAAAAGGAAGAGAAATGCAGTCTGAGAGGATCCTGGCTCTGGATCAAATTCAGCTGCTAGTGCGGAGCTGGTCTAAGCGAAATCGGGCTAACCTGGTGAAAGGCGTCTACTGATGGTGGTGACCATTCCCGTGGCAGGGGCAGATTAATTGTGAAAACCATATGGGGTGAAATCTACCGTCACTACAGGTCGCGTGAGAATGCTGATTTTCATGCAAGAGACTCGCATAACTCCAACCAGGGGAGAGGTGAAAAAAAGAGGATATGGGTATGGCCAGTGTTATACCGTGAACACATTCTAGTAAAAGCCCGCGCGACGGTGATTGGTGAGCAAGCGGACTGAGTCTACATCATAAACGTGCATATGAACTTGATGTAGAGCCGGATACGCAGACGACTGCAGTTTCCGACAGTGCCAGACATCACCGAGTTGTTTCCTGTCCTCTATAAACTTATTCTGTACCTATTCCCCTGCTTCCTTATCGCCCCCCGCCAATGCATACTGTCGCAACTCGTACAAACTGCCACCCTTATTTTTTCCACCATAGGTATGCCTACATCACCCAGCAGCCGACCCAAAATCACTGTTAGCAGCCACCGTCGCAAGACCACTAAACTTCGAAGGGCACCGGATAACTGTTCATTTTCCCCGGTAGGTATACTTGGAGATGCCAGTAGACAAACCACAGAAGTGAGGGAAAATCAAAGTAGTCTCTTTTCTCGGATCGACTCCGCCGACCTGATCATCGGCCAAATGAGGCCTTCTGCTCTTCCGCTTGATCCAGCTGCACACCATACTCCAACCAACTCGCTGGTGGCCACTGAGTTTGTGGACACAGTTGCCTCAGATATCCTCATACACATAAAAAGGGCAAACATTGCGATCATGTTTAACATTCCAGGCCGAATACCTTTCTTAACAGCTAAAAATGTGATCCCGAGAGCCTGCCACCTTGACTCACAACCGCGTCACCGGACTTTGCTATCTGTCATGAATCTCAAACCAAATGTAGACTTAGACGGTTCGCCGATTCCCTCGCCAAATGATCCACCTGGCAAACGCCTCAAAATTATAATAGCTCAAACGGACCCCCAGCCTAGAACAAGCCCCCCAGCGTCCACGAAACTGATAGGGGTTGCTCTGTCTCATCCACCCACGAGCACGTTCTCCAAGTCTAGATGACTCTACTCCTTCTACCTGCTCCATGTCTGATTAATAAACCATACCTGCTACCCATTACAACATCACCCCGCCTCAGTCTACAATTATGCATCCTGATACCTCCAGCTCCCTTGGTAACGTAACCAGGCCCCTAAACACACCCACGGCACTTTCTACCTCTCTACCTGAATGTATCTGGTTATCACCCAGAACGCCACCGCTGATTAACTTGCCAGTACAGAGTCATACTCAGAAATTAACACTTCGTCGCCCGTAGAACAAAGCCTACCAACTTAAAGCACATGCAAACAACGAGGGAATGTGGCAGCCGAGCTAAATTTTACGGACCTCTTGCGTAGCTCTCCATCCTCCCTTTCGACCTGGGCTAACTGCCTTTTCATTTCCGCCCTAACCTAATCCACGGTATCCTCCTCCATTCACAGCTCTATTACATTCCTGTCCTTCATCCCAAACACTCTATATCCCAACCGTTACCTAATCACTCCCTGGGAATCATCTCCGCGCCTCACGTAACTTCCCACTCCCATAAGACTCACCCACCTCTCTTGGTCCGGTATTACTACCCAACCGTGGTCCCTTTTTCCTGTCGGCCGCCTCCCAGAATACTCACCGCATTAAGAGTATTCTTTCAACCCGTGCTCGCCCATCCCTCTTTCCCTTAACTACCCCTCTATGCTCCATCCTATCAAATATTCGGAACAACTGAGGTCCCTCTCGGATCCTTGCAATATTCATCACCGGAATTACCACCTTCATCATCATCACCAAACCCCCTGTCACTATCACTACCATCATCACCGAAACCAGAATCATCTCCTTTCATCATACCCATTAATTCCTCGTTCAATAATGAACAAAACTAAAACCGTCAGCATCATTGCTCAGAACTCCGGCCTCAAAATTATCATCGTGAGTGAAACTTAGTTCACGGATTGCGCCCCGTCAGATCGAGGCTTTCTAGTTGGCTATCAGGTGTTCCGAAGGAACGGGCCCCTTCGCGGGGAGGTCGCTTAGTGTACGTCAGCAAAGCCCTGCCGGCTTTTCCAATCTCTCACACAACCTTGAAAGCCTTTCATAATTCTCTGAAGATAACAATTCCCTTACCTAAATCCTACCGTCACATTGGTTGCATCTGTCGGTCTTCTCATTCCAACGCTAGGGATCTGACCAAGATTATGGACGCATTCAACTGTCTTCCTCTGCTGCCCTGTTCCCGTAAACTCACAGCTAGGGACTTCAGTGGCCCAAGCATTCTGTTGGGATACTCTATCTGCCCCGGGCATATTACTGGACTTCGTGTCATGTATCCAAGTAGGGAGCTGGTTGCAACACGTAACTGTTGCCACCAGGGGAGACTACTCTCCTGATCTGTTATTCATTATTGGCTTACCTGATGTTCCAAATAGGAAGCTCTACCTCTTCCCAGGAAGTGACCACAGTACAGTGTCCTGCTCCACCGCAGTTCCGCAAGCTTTCGACGACTTTCACCCACCCGGTCATCTCCCACCAACAGTCAACTGGGATAATCTTATCCCCACCTTCCGATCTTTAAACTGGGGTGACTTCTTCTCGCAAGGAGACCCTCAGCTAGCTACCAATTTATTGTATCCTAACTCATCCAACCCGCTGTCTGCAATCACCAGAACTCGTATCGTGTCAAACCGAGTCCGCAGTTCAGTCCCAACCCAAATGCGAAACAAATACCTAAAGCCTCGGAAGGTGCAACACACCAATGGTGACTTATAGTCATTCTTGCGGATCCGAATTCTCTCAATAGCAACCACAATCGAGGCTGACAATATGCTCAAAAACAAGACTTATCTACACTACGAGGCCGCGATACTTGCCCAAAGATGGCCCCTTACCAAAGAACGGGAGCCTGGGAAAGACACCTGTTATCTCCTCTCTAACTGTAGCAAAAAATGAGCACCTCAACTCACCTGTGGTGAAAGCTGAGGCACTTCATTCCTACTTTGCTGCTTCTATGGCTACGGACCCCCCATTTTACCTTCGCGGGTAGACTCTATCGCCGAGCACATAATATCTGATTTGAAATATATTCTAAACCAGGTGGCCAGCCAGCTTACCATGTCCGGAGGTCCTCTCACCGTGGTCCTGACGGCGTTCCACCAACACTTATACTGCTTGGAGGAACCTATGTTGTAGCTCTACTACTGAAGCTCTACAATCTATCCTTCAGGTACGGTATGCTTCCCTCACAGCAGAGGGCTACTATCATTATGTCGATTCAAAAAAGGGACCAACACATGACCGGTCAGACTATCACTTCGTCCACCACTCTTAAAGTTTCTCCAGGTTGATGGTATGCCTCATCAAACAGCGGATGTCCGATTTCCTATTGTCTCATGGCATCATTCATAGTAGGCGGCAAGGCTGCTTAAAGTCACGTTCATGCATCGCTTGCCAGCACGACCTTTAACTTCATAAAGGCGGCAGCCGACAAGAATAAACCTATCGTTAACATGAACCTTGATATGACCAAGAATTCTGACCTTGTATCGCACTCTATGCTAACCAAACTCAAAGCTCATGGGTTTTCCGGTCCTCTTTTACCGGGGTTAACATCTTACCTTCAGAACCGCTCACAAGTGGCTTCCCTCGGTGGAAGTTTCTCACAACCCGCTCCAGTTACCGGTGGGGCAATACAAAGGGGTGTACCGGGTCCCTTGCTTTTTCTGATACACGTAAATTATATATTTCCCATTGTGCACCAAGGTATAATGGTCAGCCAATCACGCCCTGTCTACCACTTGTTTGACGGCACGTTTCGCGCAAGCGGAAACCGCGAGCTCTACTTCCGCCACACTTCCTCGGCACACGCCAGTGTGTGGTCTCTGCACTCAGGCCCTGTGAGAATGCACGCTGTTGGCTCTCCACTGTCTTTTCTCGTTGACTTCCCCAAAGAACGCGATGGTAGAAGCTGAGGAAGTATGCTCCCGAGTATTAGCACCTATTTCTTTTCGCTGGCGACATTAGGAATGTCTACGAGTTTCTCGTGAGATCCTGAGCACCAAGCTGGACGAAATTTCTGGTGATTCATAGCAACTCGGCGGATTGTGCTTTTCTTGAAGCATGAAATTATCAACCTCCAAGAGCCACCACACTGCCTTCAGATGTCAGGTGGCCCCTCAAATTCTGATCATCCATGACCTACCCATTTCGAGCAGCCCTTGTCTCCAGACCTCAGTCTTTTTACTCTTATAGCTTTGGGTTTTCTGAGTATGTTCCGCTCCAGATTTCCAGGGCGAGAAGAACCATTGGTCTAACCTCCAGAAACTTCGGCCAAATTATTACAAACCACTCGCCTACAGGTCTCATATGGAGCCTCTCCGTCAATACCGTTGCTAACGTGAAATCTGATCACATTTGTATTGAGTACCTTCAGCTCCAGTTCACTGAACAGATACTAGGATTTTACCCCACTTTGTGTTATGAGGATCGATGCCTCCTACTCATTATTGAACTTCGATGGCTACGCAGCATGAAGCTCAATTTACGCTTTCTGTTTAATCTGCAATCCGCGTAGCCTCCTCAAGTACCGAACCCCTTTCGTCTCACTCTCCTCCACGAACTATGCCTTACGCCGTCACTCACTGCAGCCCTCTATTCGTAGGTCAAAATTAGCTTTGGTATGTAACTTTTTTCTCAAAAAATTCCCGAATTTATGAACTTGACTCCCGATAAACTTCCGCGAACGTCTTTCAATCTCTCGATTCAGAGGCTCGCCGAATCAATCCCAGACTGCTCCCAATGTGGTCCCTCTTACAGGTCAGAGCGCCACCAAGGATGTCGCCTACGAAAACGAGGTCGATCACCAGGAAAATGGCTTTACCTCCTAGGACGTTTATTACACGCCCAACCACAAACGTCAGGTTAACCATTTCCTATTAGAGTATATCGAATAATAAAAATTAAATATTGGTATATTTCTCGGCCATGGTCGAGACGCATGCGCTAATGCATGATCATGGTGTACACGTTACTCAATAAGATGAAATGTTCACATATTCTAAGTATGAAAGTCGAGAGTATTAGAGATGAAAAAACAAAGACAGGAAAAGTTTGAATGGATCATTCTGATAATGGTTTGCGCGGCAGTTTTAAACCAGTTTCGAATCCGGATAAGGCAGTGGTGCGCGGTGGAGATATCGAGAAAATCGGTAACGCAGTGCTAAGCAGACATTATTAACAAGAATGATGCAAGCCCAGGAAACCAGAGGCCAACTAAGGTTCTGCAGATGGAATAAATTTTTAACGAGAAAAGGGGGGAAAATCGACGCATGCGAAGAGGATAGCGATCCATGAAGACAATGCAGACCCTGAATGACGGATTTACCGGAGTTCTGTAAACGGAATGAGTTTTGAAGCAGGGGGACATGAGACCAATTTCGTGAAAGTGAACACCGGTGGATGTGGGAGAAACAGCGGTCCATAAAAAGTTGAGTTTAGATTCAGGGCCAGTAACATGTACTATTCAGAAATAAGAAGGCTCAACTGGAGGGTCCTCGAGAAGTGGAGAGTCAAATTCCAGCCGGCTACGGTTCGGAGGAAAGATAACCTGTGTTAACGGATAATAAAGTGGGAAAATCTTCGCATGGACTTCAGCGTTATGCTGTTTCAATGACAAATATATATGTATGTGATGACGCATTTGCCTTCAGTGTTATTCTGGTAACGTACTACATCGAATGCGTAAGTTTCGTCTGGCAGGGCAAAGTATGTGTCAGTCAATCAGCCGAGTGTGGCTGTATGTTAGCGGCATGCGCGTGAGCTGGAATTCGTGTTGGTTGCGTTAGAAAATGCTGAACGATCTGATAAGCAATTAGGGGTATCTCCTGTTGTGTGGTTTGATTTCGGTCCCAGTTGCCATGGTAGGTTCCACTTGAGTCTCTGTCCGTACGAGTCAAAGCGGCCTCCTTGGTTAGCCAATTTGGCGACTGAGATAGTGGGAGACAACGACCTGGTCTACATTACAGTGGCTACAACTTGCTTTCTTTTTTAACTAATTAGTTCAATCCTCGCCGGTTCTCCTAGTCCCAGACTGTCCATATTCTCCTACTGCCAACTAGCCTAAGGGTTTTGGCCTTTGATTTTTCTCCCGGGATCTAATAAATTTACAGTTTTGGATCTTAGGACTTTGAGTTCAGCAATCTACTGCCGTACTTGATTTTTTGCTCCCTTCCCATTCAATATGGCTGCCACCGCCCGCCCGGATTTTATGTCCAGCCTCACTTTGCTTTCCTTAATTATCTTATTGCGGACTCCCTTGTTCCAAATGCCCTACTTCTAATAACCGCTTGTTGGCCTGTTCTCTTGTCTCACATCCGAATCTGCCACCCACCAGACACTACTATCTTCCCTTTTATGCATCATACTATCTCCTATCAATACAGCTGGCGTCATTTACGCCAGATAACCTGGAATGTCTTTGATAGCCTCAGTTATGGTCTGGCGTTGTATGAGACTGGTTAAAGCATGCCTGCTTTTGCTTTACAACATTCGTTGTCGTCCTGCTTGTGTTTGCCTGGTCCCACTCTGTACTTTTCTGGCCCATGCTAGCGTAACTCTTGATGTCAACGGCACCCAAGCTATAGCTCCCTTCCGATGTGAGGAAAAAAGGTCACCACCAGCCATTGCGAAAAAGGAATAATACACATAAAATCCCGACCAGGCGGAGTGGCTATAGAAAGCCCCTCTATGGGCTAAACAGCCCCTCCTTTAGGAAACAAAAGAAACTAAAAAAGAAAGAGGTGGAAAACAAAAAAGACCTGGTGGGATAGCTCTGATCTACAAATACCGCTGACATCGGCCTGCGAAATAAATGGGAAACCCTCATCTTTGAGTACGTCACCCATCGGCTCAGACCTGACCATGCTAAGGGGGAAACCCCACCTCACCCTTGTTCGCTTGACAAACCTTTGGTTCTACGCATGAGAATGGCTGGAGTGACAGAGCACGAAAACTCTGCATGTACCTATCCACCTTGCACTCTAAGTTTCAGTCATTCCGTGCTCTCCTCGTGCACACACAGCACGTACGGCGACGTCAAATATAACCGGCACTGTGGCCCCGAATCCCAACCCTTTGTTCCGGATAGTTTGTCGACGCAAGTGACGACGGGTACCTGCCTCAGTGAGGCCCGCGAAAGTGAAAAAGAACGTGTGGAAAACCGTTCATTTTTTTCATTCCTATCTTTCGTTATCCTTGGAGAAACGCGGCTTTTTCGATGTTTTAGAAAACAAGCCACGCCTAAGTTTACAACCCCACCAACCAACCAACACCAGACACCGGCCAGCAGTATCAGACACGTAAACACCCCACGGCTGCACGTGTCACGTATCCCTCAGGCCAATTACACAGACTGGTACTACTGATTCTTAGAATATTCCAGTTGCCTCTTGCAAACTAAAATCACTACCTTAGCCTCGACGTTTAGCTCACTGACCTGGACTCTACTTTGAGGCAACAGACAACAAAACCTGCCCCAAAAATGCCCACAAAAAGTAAACTTAGGAAAAGCCGTTCATATGTTTTATTATTACCTAATTATCTTCCCTCATTTCCATAAAAATACGACGTTTTACTCGTCCTAGTACCCATCTCCCTCTTGAAGCTAAATTGCAACTTATTTGCCCCCGCCTGCAAAAGAACCCTGGACACCAGCCAGTAGCATTCAACCAGTAAATACCCGAAGGCTGTGATGTTGGTGGGCCGGTTATTCCATTGGTTCCTCTGTTTGTGCTTAAGTCAGATGTTGGCTTACTACCTTTTCACATGCTCATGCCAAACAAGCTCCTTCCTATCCAGTACCATATCCCACCCACGCTAATCATCCGTCTAAATGTTTATCGTAACGTCCAGCTAAGGCCTCTTTCAGACTTCCGTGCTCTTTCTCCGCCTATTTCAGACCCCGCCGGATACTGGCTTGTCAGTCACAACGCGTGGGTATAAACCTCCAGTCACAACATGGTTTCTTGCTCTGGCTGATTCCACTATGTCATTCTTCATTTCTGATGGTCAAGGAGTGCAGTTTGGCCCGTGTCTGCCGAGCATTTGCTAGAGCTCTTCTTCTGGTGGCTCATCTGACTGTAATCCAAGTGACAGGCACAAAACTCTTCCGACAGCTTCCTATTGGACTGACTAGAGTTTCTGATAATTCTCCCACTGTTGATATCTCAATCCAGGCCTATACAACGTTAAATAGACAAAACTTCTTCCCGCACTAGCAACCAGTGTCGATCATTCTCATCCGAGGTGCCTCGCCAGTTTCCGCTGTTCACTTTGCCCAGTGATTGATAATCCTTCTGTTTTGACAATATATGCCTTACGTCGAAGGGGAACTTTATTCACAAAACAGTTTGCAGCACCTTTGGCAATCAAGCCCTGATATATTATACCAGGCGGAAACTTCACCTCGCCAATTTAGAGTGATCAGCAACCATGCAAAGGAACCCATCTGAATATTGGGCCGATGAAGCCTTTCTTTTCTCAAGCAACTCAGCGTGGTAGACGCGCGAACCCAGATTACCGCAAGCCATTCTCACCTGTAACACCCAGTTTGGATGCAGAAAAGCCCCACGAGACTCGATAGAACAATATATTTATCATTTTCGTAGCAGTCTGGCCCAGACCACGCGGACACCTATACCTTCTTCTTCATTCAATATTTTTCCCCCTTTACTTTAGTCCTCTTAGCAATACATTCTTCATATCTCGGGATTTCATCCTTCTTCCGCCACTGGATAATATTTAATACTCCTGGTAATCATCTCACCTTGCTAACAGTATCCTGGTCCTTTTCATATCCATAAATATTCTGTTGAGCACCATTTTTCAGTGCTCCCCTGTCTGCTTGTTCAGCGGTCTTGAAAAGGTCCTCTTTGTCTCTTTTGCATCAACCCTACGTATATCGTATCTCCTGCATTCTGAGACATAGATTGTTCCAACGATTCCACCTCCAGCCGGTTCCTACAGTTGCGATGTTGAACTCGAGATGGATTCGTATTTACCGCGTAAACCGTTGTCGCTATAGTCCATTTAAACCTGATCCCGTTTTATTCTGTTTTTAGCTAGAGTGACCGACCCTTCTCTTTAGAAGTTGTAATTATCTGTTTCAGTGAGTGACATTGTACACACTGATCACGCTGTTACGCGTTCTTCCTGGCTGCAGTCAGAAAATCTACTTTTATTAGTTAGGCGAATGGGCCGTTTATGGTCATTTACTGGAACTTCGAGACTGGCTAGAGCCACATGCAGCTTACAATCACAAGTAAAATGTGCATATAAGGCGGCAGATTGCTGGAAGAGTCGCAAACCGCACCCTTAGAAAAACAACTACAGTGAGGAAAAATTAGTCCATGTGAGATGTGGTGGTTGCACGCTGTGAAATAATGATATGCAACTAGCTGAGGCCTCATATGGGTAAAATCCAGGAAGCAGGTGTAAAACCAGAAAGATACTGGTACGGTGAGCGGATAGGTGTATATTGTGGGCAGAGCTATGGGCAGAACAGGCAAATGCGCAGGGTTGGAGATGAACTACTAGACGTCTACCAGGTCCTCCGATAAGATCAGGGGCTACGGGAGCCTACCCTCGATTGAGGGGATAGCATGAAAGTACAGATACACGGGGGAGATTTTAGCTCAAAAGCGATAAATCAGCCGTCTTCCGTTTACAGTTAATGCACAGGAGCACAAGTGAAGATGGTGTGTCCCGCAGGCCACAATACTTATTTACTGGCTAAGTTGGAGACCTCTTTCAAAAGCAGTATCGATACTGATGCATTTGCTAGATAGCTTGATGGCGATAGGTGCAGCGAGGTAGCCGTAAAGCATATATCTTAATATAGACAAATAGGTTTTACGGCATAAATTGGGGAAAGTTTATTCGAAATTCTGCTGTGAAGCGTTCGGAGGACCAAGATCTCAGATCTGATTTTAGCCGTGGAATTTGAAGGGAAGAAACACGACCTCAAAGAGGGTGAGAGCTCGTAGTGTTAAGGGATGAAGGAAAGGTTTCGTGCACGCGGTAGTGGATCAGTTCGAAGAGAAAAGTCAGGTTCATTCGAGGGCGAGGTATCCACAGGAGATTGAAGGTGAACAGCTCACAAACTTGATGGTCCATTAAGGAGGCTGCCCCGGTCTGTTTTTTATAAAGGTGGGCTAATCATTCTCCAGGGCAATCTTGGCAGATATGGAAACATTGGAGATCGAAAAACTATATCCAAGCAGGGGTCGGACCGGAAATATACAAACACAAATTCAACTGTGCTGCAGTTTAAAACAGCCAAAAATCAGGCCAATGAGACTTTTGGCCTTAGCGATTTGGAGGTCGATCAGTTTGGAAAAGTCAAAAGAGCAAGAGTATCGAAATCCGAGGTCAGATCAAGGACATAATTTGACTCTGCGTATTCTGCCTGAACAAAGGCGTCGACTGCGATATCGACAATCGTCTGCTAATCGTGATTTAGCAAAACGACAACCCGTCCGAATCAAAACGTATTTGGACAAATTATTGTCAAAAGGCACCAGAGAATCCGCCTACGTGCTTGCTGTGACTTCTGCCGGTGTTTCTCACGCGGTGACCAAAGCGTGCAGCAGTGGTCTGCATGACAATTGCGGATGTGACCGGACTATTTACGACCATCCTCGGGAACCAAACTTCGAATGGTCTGGTTGTTCCGATAATATTCATTTTGGCGCAGCCTTTTCTCGGCAATTTCTGGACGTGCGCGAAAGAAGTCGTTTGAAGAGAAATCCCAAACTGGGCATGGCCAACCTGCACAATAACCATGTCGGGAGACAGGCGGTGATTAATAAGATGGAAGTACAATGCAAATGCCACGGAGTCAGTGGGTCTTGCGAAATGAGAACGTGCTGGCGCTCTTTACCAAAATTTCGTGACCTCGGAGAGTATTTACAAGAACGTTTCCATCAAGCCATTTTGGTGGACTATATAGATAAACGACTAGTACCAGTTGACACGGTGGATCACCAATTACCGCAAAGAAGTTTATTCTCGAAGAAAACTCGTCCTTCCGTCACCAGTTCTTCACTCAGCAACGAGAAGCCATCGGCTCCAACTGAGAATGACCTTATTTACATTTCTGGTTCACCCACATTCTGCCATCATGATCCGGGATTTGGTAGTATTGGCACATACGGCAGACGATGTGTGGAAGGCGCAAAGGGCTTAAACAGTTGTGAGTATTTGTGCTGCAATCGCGGATTCAAACGAGAGACATTTGTTCAGGAAGAACGATGTAACTGTAAATTTCAGTGGTGTTGCAAAGTGATATGCCAGACTTGTCGTAAAACTGTAGTCGTTTCCACCTGTAACTAATTGGTTAACTTATCAGTCAGTCAAATTTCCATCACATAAACACAATTCAAACATAACACAAGTATATCATACACACTGTAACAATACTGACAACCTATTCGCACAAAAAGGCATTTGCACGCGCTGAAATTTTCATCCTTAAACTGTGTGATTCTTGAAATTCGAAGAGTAATGCTTCATTTTAAAACTGTCACACCATTTCCATTATTCAACCTACCTTTCCCAGCATAAGAATTTTAGGTGCGTTCCTCTTCTGTCCTCAATTCAGAGCAAATTCTCTCGTGTTTTGAAATTTTATTCAGATTATGGTCATTCTTTTAACAATATTCTCATCTTTTACAAAATGTAACGTACCTTATTACCTCACAGGGAACTAATTTTCTGCCCCTTGCGATCCCTGGGTATTTGCCAGTCTAACAGACGCGGCACTCATCTACCCATTTTGAGTTATCAATGCCGCATACTCATTGAGAAACGCCTGTTACGAAAATCATGTCGCAGGATGACTACACTGTTTTCTAACCCAGTATTATCCTGTATATTATGCTCGTTGAGGATCATATGCAAATACACATTAAAATGCCTCGAAAAAAAAAAATTCAACCTGATTAGTGATCTTAAAATAGGCCCAAAATTGATAGCTGGTGACTTTAATGCACCAGAAACATGCTGGACATCACTCACAGCACCACGCCATTTACTACAATTTTTGAATGCAATTGACCTAGGAGGATGGAAGCAGCACGTCACGTCCCCAACCAGACGCGACCACATTCTTGACTTAATCTTGTCAATAGGATTAACTCAGGTTGTAACAAAAGTTCAGAATAACCTACCCGGAAGTGATCACGCAACTGTCCACTGCTGCTTCACAGTGCCCATAAAAGATAAACAGCCGACACCCCCGCATAGACCATATCATAAGGCTAACTGGAATATACTACCTTCTCTGATTCGGAGCCAAAATTGGGACACCTTCTTTTTAAGTGCAGATCCCCAGCTGGCGGCAGATCAACTTTACTCCATCTTTGAACGATGCCTCATCCGAATAACTCCGTCACAAGGGTCGTCAATCCGCCCTAAAGACAATAAATTGTCTCGTCTCAACTTGAAGTTAAGTAGACTCCAACGCGTTTATCTTAAAACAAGGGACTTTTCGCTGTTTATACAGTTGAATCGTCTGGCTGAAACGATAAAACTGTACTCCGAGAGTGAAATGGTACAACAGGAACTCAGGGCCTTACGTGATTCCAAGAAAGTCGAGATTCTTGCAAAACTGATGAAGTCGAGGAACCCCAAAACAACTTCATCTATCTCTTCTATCTCGTTCAATAACACATGCCTCGACAAACCGCTGGACATTGCAGAAGCGCTTAACACGTTTTTTGCTTCTTCCTTAATTAGTGACACAGCACCATTTTTCTGCAATCCACCAGTACCATCATATGAGCCACTTTCTGCTGTAACATTCCTGCCCTCCGAAATCGAGCCTTTAATTTCAAATATCAAAATGTCTTTCCACCCCGGATCGGACTCGTTACCATCGGCCATCTTTAAATTGGGTGGCCCAGATATCCCAGTTCTTTTATCGAATTTATTCAATTTGTCTATGCGCTTTAGTTGGTATCCTACACAGTGGAAAACGTCGGTTATTATTCCAATTCATAAGAAGGGAACACGGGAGGACCCGGCCAACTACCGGTCTGTGAATCATACCCCAGTAGTATCGAGGATTATGGAAAGATTAATAAAACTTAAACTAACAGATCACCTCCTTAAAAACCACCTTATAAGTGAAGGTCAGCACGGTTTCCTAAAACATCGATCCTGTGCAACTTGTATGACTGACTTTCTGAACCTTATTACGATAGCTGCCAATGATGGTAAGGCAGTGATCTCAGTCTTTTTAGACATGTCTAAGGCCTTCGACCGGGTGTCTCACATTCGTTTGTTGTCAAAGGCTAAGACATTCGGCATTGTTGACCCACTATATGCCTGGCTAGAATCGTACTTGTCCTCGCGCAGTCAAGTGGTAAACGTTGATGGCACAACTTCCACACCCAGCCCTGTAACCAGCGGTGTGATCCAAGGTAGTGTACTGGGCCCGTTGCTGTTTCTCATGTACATAAATGACATATTTACCCGTGGTTCGTCATGGAACTCCTTTTTTATTCGCTGATGATGTAAAGTTGTTGTACACCTTCGACCATAATTCATTGGTTAATACTATAGCAAAAATATCTGAGGACCTGCGGATGCTCAATTCGTGGTGTACCGATTGTCTCATGAAGTTCTCGGCGGACAAAAGCTGCATTCTTACATACAAGTGTCATGTCCCTCCCGAAACGTTTAGTATAGGTGGTCACCTGATCCCCAACAAATCATCAGTACGCGACCTGGGCATATACTACTCCTGTTCGTTCAACTTCTCGGAGCAAACAGACACTCAAATTGCTAGGTCCCGCAGGTTAATAGGACTTGTCCACAAAACATTCCGTTTGCGTGAAAGTAAACTCAGTGTCTATACAACACACGTTAGACCATTGCTAGAGTATAGTTCAATAGTTGGCTCCAACATGCGCCAGACTGATAGGATCGCCATCGAAAATGTCCAGCGCACCTTTACTAAACAAATAGTTGGATATTCGTCTAGTCTCAACTATAAACAACGCTGTGACCTGCTACACCTCGAACCCCTTTGGCTCCGACGGATAAAGAAAAACTTGTCTTTTTTCCACTCACTATTAAAATATAGATCCTGCAAAGCCTCCCCTGTGGTACGAGACCCATTAAGCCTAAGGTATTCGTTACGACACAGCAGTCATTCGGTCACTGTGCCGTCCTCAAGAACCAGCCTACGGTCCAATTTCTTCATTGTTAAATATTCACAAATGTGGAATAAACTTCCACCAAATGTCCGTGCAATAAGCCACTTGCCGAGATTCAAAGAGGAATTAAACAAACGGCTTGATGTCCTGACACTCGTATCAAACAATGATCCATACACTTCGGAGGAGCGAGCGTACGAAGTTGGTTTGGGTTACTGACACGCGGGTCTGAGTCGGGGGCCACGAGACCTACGTACCACACAAGTCGCCATAAATACCACTCAAGTTTCATTAATCTTTCGCGTAAAACCTTGTGTTTAGCAAAGTCGAACCATCCCCCAAGTAGTTCCAATTTCTAGATACTAGAGGTTTTTCTTTACTACTGACCGCTGATCCTCAGCTGGGAGCACCCCAGACTGCGTTTTTCTATTTTTACTTTTCCAGACAACCGCTGATGATGGCTTCCCTTCGATGGCTTGGCATAATACCTGGCCCACATTTCCCGCTGAAAACTCGATACCTGCTCGTCATTTCGTCACTACCACACAGGCCATGCTCTCCAGGACCCCTCGCAACCTCCTGGATTATTCGATCTCTATGTGACAACGCCAATATCACTCTAGCGAAGCCCGCCGGTGCGGGCCGCGGTCAGATCCACCACTTTGGCCGACGCACATCGGGCGTGCAGGACGTCTGCAACGATGTGCGGACGCAGATAGGATTGCGGATGGCACCTGTCAACAAAAACGGTTTTCAGGTTGGGTGTCCCGCGCACGGTCAGCTCCACCCACCAGCACCGGTCGCAGCAAAAAATCATTCACCCGAAATGCTACAAATATGGAACTATCTCCCCCAGTTACCGCTTATTTTTCATCGAACTAGTCTCCATCTTCGCAACCTTAACTTACCGCTTCTTACGCCCAGAAAAATCTACTTTCCCTAGCACATAACTATCGCGGGGTTAAAAAAACCGTTTCCGTACTCGGCTTACCGTTCATTATCCTTTTTTCCCGATGATTCTTGCCAAACTGCCCGCTTGTCCTATTAGCAAACTAAACCAATCCCCGAGATAAAACTCGCTTCTATTTTATGAGTTATCAATATATTTGCAAAATTCACATTTATTGTTGCCATACACTTCCGTACCACAATGTCCGGTATTCTATCTTGGTAAATCCTCCCAGACAATTTTCATTCTTGCATCTCTCCGGTCATCATGTTCGGCCCTTAGATAACGATTATCAAACGTAAATACTTACCTGCCATTTAAATACTCGCCCAGTACCCATTTCTATTTTGGTGCATCACATTTCACCTTTATGAAAGTAAGCAATGTGCGCAACGATTACATGTTTACATCCTGCCACTTCTTCCACCATCACTCCAGCGACCTCGCCAGATGTGATGTCCGTTTGGTTTACCACGGACTCCATCCACATCCAGCCGCCCAACTTCCCAACTGTATTCAGCGTTTGTTGGTGCTTTTTCATATTCGGTATTCTATCTTGGTAAATCCTCCCAGACAATTTTGATTCCTGCATCTCTCGGGTCTTTATTTTCGGCCCTTAGATAACGATTATCAAACGTAAATACTTACCTGCCATTTAAATACTCGCCCAGTACCCATTTCTATTTTGGTGCATCACATTCCCCCCTCATGAACGTTAACAATGTGCGCAACGATTACATGCTTGCGTCCGGTCACTTCTTTTACCATCACCTAGGCAATCACTCTCTACAAATGAGTCCTTCATTGGGTATTTAACGGACTCAGCCGATATTTGGTCGCTGAACGTTTCAAGGAAAATCTTTGAAAGATTTTGATTGTTCTCTGTCTGCAAATTCATTCCTCTCATCGTCTGATTTCCAATCCAAAGCCGTGCCATACTCCGCGGAGCGCTGTAGCTGGTTCATGTCTCCCTCGGAAACTTCTTTTCCCTCGAAGTGAACAAAACTTTCGTCAATTCTGTTTGATTCTCTTGTTGCATAGCACTTCTTTTTGTACTGTTTCAGGAAGAGTCAGCTACCTTCGACCAGCTCGACCCTGACTTGACCGGGTTGGCCACCCGACCTTGAGTTCAAATTTGCCGGGCGCCGCCACAGAGAGTGACTTAAATACTTTCTCCTGTACAATATTGAGTGCACATACCTTAACCAACCTCTTGGAATTCGGACTCTACGTCCAATTGTACCGTTTGATCTTGCGTTACAGCATGCCTCGGGTTATCCGAAATAAACCATTATCATTATCATTATCATTATCTCACGGTGCTGGTAGGTACGGGTTGTCCATCGAGGGCAATGTCACTAGGAAATAACTGATTCTCGTAGGATGAAAGAGAGCCCCTGGATGCAAAATATTTCACTTGCCACAGATTATACCACTCGCTGAGGGGTGAAAGATCCTGCCGAGTGTTGTTCAGCGTAGATGACAGACTACCTATGGGAAAAGAAGTACATGCATTTCAGTGGAGCGATTGAGCTCCAGGTGGGTTCTGCTGATAAGTAATAGAATGTGAAAGTGTTTCGTTTTTTGGTATTCGTGCCGCTGGTTGGGCCGCTTCAGCTCAAAATCCGATGTTCCTGTGATCTCGCGCTAAGTGAATGTGATAGAGACTAAATTAATGCTACTTGGGTAGGTGTTCCCGTTTTCGTAGCAGAAGTCAGCCGCAGTCTGAGCATGGGAGGCCAGAAAGAATGAATTCCAGACCCCGGGGCCAATCGTGTTTGACAACAGGTCCCATTTGCGGTGAAAACAAACGTCAAGATTTTATTAGAAAAGAGGTCACTGAAGAGCCAGTTAGAAATACTTGACTTTCTGGTAATCGCTGCCCAGTAGTAAGCGAGTGACCTGAGTTTTGACGCTAGATGAGCTACGCTTGAAGACTAGGTCAAAGAGACTCTGCCCTCCAGTGGGTGTGTTTATATGTTGGGCCCAGACCCAGTGTGAAAGCACGAAAAAAATCAGTTAGCGCAGGCGGAGGGTGTTTGAGGACCAGTTTATCTAGGTGTAGCTGAAGTCCCCCACAACGAGTTCGGCAAGAGCCGGGTGGCGCAAAGCTGAATCCTGAGCACCAGCAAGGGAGTTTCTTGCAGTTAACGATAATTCGGGAGAGCCATGGACACTTCCTAACAATATTGGCTGGCTACCGGCGTTTATTTGCTACCAGAGGGACTCGTTTTCTTATTCTAGGTTGGGGAGTAGTAGAAACTTTGCTGAGACGTTGTGGGAATAAAGGCTAGGCACCCTCCACATCTAATATAACATAATATAATATTGGTTTACTTCGGAGACGCCCGAGACATGCCAGGTGTAAGATAAGCCGTTTACAAGTGATGGTATAAACAGACAAAACCCTTGAAAATGTAGAAATTTGCATGACAGAATTTGAAAAAAGAGGCCTAGAAGGGGGAGTAAAGTGGGATGAAAGTATGGCAAATGTATGCACACCAAAGCATATGTACTGAGTTTAAAAGGACCCACGGACGGACTCAAATAAATGCCCGGTGAGTTTGAAAAGTCAGAGCCAGGTGGCGGGTCCGGCTGGTCAGCATAGGGTCATCTGAAAGCTGACTGATGTATTTGAGAAGGGCTACAAATTGGCATGAAAAACTGCAGTAGCAAGAGACAATGGAGACAAGGTGAGATTCCTTGCGAAGGATTAGATAGCAACGAAGCACTGGTACTCTGCAATAGGTGGTCGGCGAACAGGGCACAAAACTTATTGTGAAACAGAGAGCGGACAAAACAAGACGAAAAATGTGGATCAGGTAAAAATAATAGTTCATAGGAATTGGACACAGTAGACGCGAGTTTTAGATGTAGATGGAATGGATGCATATCAGGGCGGTCAGCGAGATGATAGCGAGGGGATGGCCTGTGAGGAACTGCAGGATACAGAGCGAATGCACATATGCAGATGTGAGCTTGTTTATATATACATGTAAGAGAAGCCGGATCGGTAACAATGGAGTCCTAGAAAGGAATTATCAGTTATTAGGAGGGGCAGGTTAGGTTAAATCGAATGTTTGTAGAATTAGCTTTGGAATATCGTGGTGAATTATCTTCACGATAGATGAACTTGGCGGATCAACAGATAGAGTGTAGAGTGCGGAAGCACAGAAAAGACGACGACTGAGGAGCAGTTCAAAAAAGGGAGATAAAGGAAAGTATCGAAGAGAACAGGTAAGAATAGATCTAATAATTTGAATGATGTAGGTGAGACATGTGGTGTCGGTCAAGAATTGGAAAAGCAATAATAAATGGGCTTAAGTTATTCAGCAGGAAGATGGTGGCGATGGAGATGGCTAAGCAGCACAGAGCTATTTTGCATACAGAGTGGAGAAAGGTACCTGGAAGGTGAAACTGTCCGTGGTGCAAGATGCAGCGGCTGTGACAGGAAACAGCGTGGGAGAGGAATGAGCAAAAGCGGTACCAGAGGGTAATGGCAGATCAAACGGACTGAAGCCGTGAATGAGAACCATGATGAAACGGTGAGTTTACATTAGGTGGCAATTGAAAAGGCAGAACGGTCCAAAAGGCACGCATAAAATGCCTGTGGCAAACAGTAGACGAAACAGGAGATGGGAGCACGGGCCGAAGAAGGTAGATGAGACATAACCAGTGAGACCATTTCATTGCAGGTGGAACACGAAAAAGGCAGAGAGGAAAGAAGCGCCGAGACAGGTAAACTGGTGGGCGAACATGTCGCATGAACAATGGGTGCGCGCCGGAGTCGGGGACATGGAATTTGGGAGCTGCTCGCATGGAAACAATTGTACAAGTGGACGCAACTAGACGATACTAACCGGAGCACTGCCAAGTGGAAGGATCCACAGAGGAATCGTGTTAATGACCGGATAATAAATGTGGCTGTGAGAGGTACAGAGTTTGGAACGGCAGTTCTAATATGAGAATTGGTCATGGGCGCGGGTGGGGCTGGTGTGTAATGGCATTAGGCATAAGAAGGTAGAACGAGGGAGAGTTTGACAGAAAGGTAGGCAGTGAGGCGTAAGAATGCGATCAATGAGCTTTATAGGCCTAGGGTGATACCAAATGAACAGATACTACAAGCCGGCTATGCCGACATGGGCGAAGAATTAAAATATTGGCGGTCGTCGGCAGAGTAAAGCGGATAGGACGATAGTGACGTGCAGTGAGAGGTAGCACAGTGAGAGCCAATAGGGGCAAGGACAAAATGAGTAGGTGTGCACGCCACAGAAGAACAAGAAAACGGTTGTGATAAGAGTGCTGACAAGAGTGTTAGGTGGATCGGTGACAGCTGGAGAAGCCATGATACCCGATGACTCTTAAGTGAACTTGGTGGGACTGCTCAGATGGCCGCATCTAGCTGACCAAAATTACGTCGGGATTGGTGGATAACGCTAGAGTCCTCGATTGGGGAATCCCTCTAAATTCTGAGCGGCTGTCAATAAGGATGAAGAGTATATTATTAGTTCAGTAGAAGAGGTAAATAGGTGAGCCTCCTAGTCTAGGTGGAAGGGGCGCGATGTGGCAGGGTGGAAACCTGAGAATACCGGCTGTAGTGGGGTTCTCAGGAGATTTCAGATTATGAAGTACTTTTGGGCACGGTATCCTAGCGGAGATGAATAAAGTGGGCTGAGTGGCACCATCTTTGTTTAAATAGGCGAGGGTGCATCAGGCTGTGGTTCCTGACTATATTATTATGAAAAAATGGAAGGATTCAGTTTAACGAAATTTTTGGTTGGGCAGATGAGAAAGCTGCCTGTAGAAGCTTAGGCAGGGAGGTTATGGGCGGAGGAGCCACCTGAGAGTAGGGCTCTAGCTGCTTCGGCGAGCAGCATGAATAGAGATAGCCATTTGGTGGAGCTTGGATTCACTTTGGGAACTATATAGGATTCTGGCACAAAGTTAGGGAGGATTGGAGAAGGTAAGCAGCTTTGCTTGATACTTAGCCTTCGTTGGTTGGAAGGACTCATGTAGTATGGCCGCACCAGGGGCCATCGTAAGACTCAGCCAGGACTTGTCGCTGACCATGCCGGGCTGGGCAGGATAGCGGCTTGGTGAGCCATAAAGTTAAGCAACGTGCCCTCCGGAATTTGATAGGTTAGGGGGGGCATCCGGGAATCTCAGAGCTGCGGTTGTGTCTGGGTGGAGATTGCTGCTGAGGGGAAAAACTAAGGAAGACGACGCTGCCTGCTTCTGAGATGGGCAGAAAAGTCAAAGTTGCTTTGGGACCTGGATGTGCGGGTCGTAAGGACGTAGTTGGGGATGCGTCAAATGAGCGAGGAAAAAATGGCTACTGTGCGCCACAGTGATCCAGGGGCAAGAAACTACCCACCTGAGGACGGAAAGTCGAAAGAGCAGGTGGCTTCCAATGGAGCGCTGGTGGATGGTTCGGTGGAGCTTATGGGTTAGATTTACACAGGTATTAAGGGTGTGTAGGGAAGCTCATAAGAGGCTGTATGACAGATGCAGGATTTTGGACCGATGTCAGTGGACTGGTCGTTAGGTATTTGACACGATGCGCAAGAGAAGGGTATGTTACGGTGAGGTTGTGTGGTGTCGGTGTGAAGTGTGCCTAGATGGTAGCGGTTTTAGAAGAGGGGCATGGTTGGTTGGCCCTGTTACCAGGCAGTGGTTGACGGAGCGGTAAGTGTGAAGAGAGTGTTTTAACTTGAGTAAAAAAGGTGTCGGGTTGTGTGGATCACCTAATGAGTGAGTGCGACTTCGGGGTAGCCTTTTGGAGCATATAGAATGGGTTAGGATAACCGAGCGATTCAATATGGAGAGACTGGCTGATTTTGTCGCTGGCAATGAAGGCTGCACGCGTGCATTCCTCGTTTGGATAGTGTTTCCTTGATTGGTTCAGGGTAATAATAGCTTCGGACTTTTGGAGTAGGTTGCCCATAAGAAGAGTTGGGCTTATGGTCCAAATCTTCATTTTGAGGCACGCTTACCCCGGGCGGCTGGAGATGTTTGACACCGTTTTCGTCAGCTCTGCTGCAAGGTTGCCAGACATCGTCGGGGGCAGAACGTGGGCCGTATCCACCACCGGCGCAGAATTGTTTGGTTTGTACATTTGACCGTGTGACACGCGGTACTTTCCCCCCTGGAGAGGAGTTTTACCAGCCGAAATCCTGATATTCTTAAACGGAGCTGCCCTGCCTGTATCACTTATCATGGTCTTAAATCGCCTAGCGAAGATGTCAGTAGGAAATTGTAACAGAAGTGGGCGACTGGTACAAGGAGATGACTCGTGGAGCCCCTTTGTTTGACATGGGACATGGGCTATGCCACAAGCTCTGAATAAGGTCCTCTCTACCGATTCCAGTGAAACTTTATAAGGGGCTTTTACAGCCATAGCAATACGGGAGTTATAATAGTTTATTTCGGAGACGCTCGAAGCATGCCCTAGGCATGATCAAAATTTTACAAGCGACAAAGCTGAATGCCAAAAATCATGAAAAATTTAGAACTACGTAACACAAAGAGGGGTAGGAAGAAACAGATGGTAGATGAAAGGGAGATAAATGTATGCACACCAGGTAGCAATGTAGGGAGTTAAAGTGAACCCGGAGATGGATTTAAATATGGGCCCGGTAAATTTGAGGGTCAGGGTCAGACGGAGAATCTGGTTGAGCCTAGTGAGGGAGAACGGAGCCTGGGAGTTTTACAGAAGGAGAACTGAAAATCGGTATGAGAAAGTATCCTAACGAGAAACGATGAAGAAAAAGGAAGAAAGAAGGGAAGAAAATAAAAATTGAGTTGTATGGCTGGGGACTAGGTAGCCGTAAACTACGCGTTGTTGCAATACACGGGTGGTGTCACTTTGAAAACAGGGAGCTGGCAGTGCAAGACGCAAAGAGTGAGTCGGAAGGCATGAATGCCGCGGAAGGATGGAGGTACGGTAAATGTGAGGCACAGTTACGGACAAAATGGACGCATATCAAGAAAGGCGGTGACCTGGTGGCAAAAGAACTGGCCGGCGAAGAACTGAAGGGAGAAGAGAAAATATGTGGATACAAAAATGTAGGTATAAAGATATGAGAGCAGGAGCAAATAGCAGTGAAGAGACGGGACACGGAAGTAGCAGTGGTTGGACGAGAAAGGTAGGATTGGGTCAAGTGGTGCAGAATTAACTTGGAAAAACCTTGATGAAGTTGTTTATGACGGGTGAACATGGAAGATCAACAGCAAAACAGAACCAACTTTGGAAGCACAGAAGTGATGGCCGTGAGCAGAAGTTGATAAACGAGGGAATATGAAGGAAAGGATAGACGAACACAGGTAAGAGTGAGTCTAGCAGTCTGATTATTGCAGGTGTGGCATGTGGTGACGGACAAGCACGAGTGAAGCGGTAATAAATGGACGTATTCTGTGCAAGATGAAGATGACCGCGAAAATTACTGGAGAACGCAGAGCGAATGGACGTACGGGGTGGTTGGAGAGGTATAAAAGACCACTGGGGGAGGGTAACTTGGAGGTTAGAAGAACTTTGGTGCGAACTTTGTAACAGAGAATAACATAAAAGAGAAAAAAGGAAGTGGAGGATCAGAAGGATCAGGTAGTGGCAGATCACATGGTTTGAAATTGTAGGTGAGAATGATGGCGTTACGATGACTTCACACTGGATGGAGAGCGGAAAAGCAGCGCAGCTTGAAAGAAACAATGAAGATGACTGTGGCGAGCAATATACGAAGCAGACGAGAGTGTTGATCAATAAAAATCAGGTAAGAAATGATTGATCAGATCTTTTTACTGCAGATGGCATAGGATAAAGACCAAGAAGAAGAAAAGAATGCGGACGGTAAGGCCTGTGATGGAACAAAAATGCACGAAGAATGGTTGTGCTTCGGAGTTGGGGGACTGCAGCTGAAGGGTTGCGTGCTTACAGGACATTGCACCAATGGATTGGGCCAGAGGTTGCTAATCGGTTCACCGCCTAAGAGGAAGACCCACGGACGAATTACGGACTCAGACGTGGAAAATATTGAGGTGGTGAAAAGATAATGACTTGGTCGTAAAAAAGGCGACGGTTGGAACGGCGAGTTCTTATACGGTGATTGGTCATGGTTACGGATGTGTCTGGTGCTTAATGGTGACAGGTATGATATAGACAAAAAGGGATATCGCAAAATTGTGGCTAGTGAGGTATGCTATCGATGAGCTTTGTAAGCATATGGAGGTACCAAGTGAATACTGATTGGGAGCCGACAGGGGCGAAATGGGTGAAAAAGAACATATTTCGGGCTTAGGCAGAGTAAAGTGGATAGGACGAGAGTGGCATCATGCAGTGAGGGTTGTCATTTTGAAACACGATAGAAACAAAAAACAGAATGGATGGGTGTGCATACAGAAGTAGAACGACACGGAAGTGAAGTGATAAGAGTGCTGACAAGAAGGATAGATGAGCGAAGCGTGGCGGAAGAATGGTAGGGCATGCGGTCCGCAACGGACAGTGATAAATGCGGTAGGGCAAGGAGAGTTGGGGCGTGCAATCCCCAACCGGTGCCAGTAGATGTGGCTGACCGTTCTTGATTCTCCCTAATAACTCCGACGCGGAGTCAAAGTACTGCCCAGCAGCCTTTAGACTAAGTGGTTCTGAGAGTTTTTTGGGATCGGCAGTACACCAGAGAGAAGCAGGCTTGGAGGTAGAGTCTCCAATCATGAAAATCCAATTTATAACGGTTGACAGAATTTAGTTCAGAAGAGCAACCCTTCCGCTGACCTCATCAGCAAAATTATGGAGCTATACTGCGAAATCGCTTACTCCCAACACATGTTTGGAACGCCTGTTTTTCTGTGACAGAGGGATGGAGTTCTTCAGGCTATTTTTTGGGGGGCGAGGCATGATGGTTTGTTAGTAGCCCGCTCCAAATGGTACCTAGCAAGTTCAAAGATAGGCTGGAAGTTTGGCCTTTAGATGCAAAGATGGGATGTGGCCCAGCACAAGGTTTTTCTGGTGCTGAAAAGTCGACTGAACTTTTCAGTTATAGACCAATATGATTCGGCTTCCTTGTGGTAAGTGGCAGGTCTGAGCTTTTACATATGGAGCTTGCTTGTGATGAAAAGCCGTGTAGGGAATATAACATGTTGGAAAATGGTCGTGAGCTATCCGTGAGCAGGTTATAAGACAGATCGTCACTTGTCTAAGACCGCGATACGAAAAAGCAATGGCATTCTATGGGAATTGGCGCAAGATGGTTGCTTTCACCTATAAAACGAGGGATTAGCTTTTTGAACAAGGAGGAGTAAATACCAAAATGACGTGTTCTAGCCGAGAATCAATAAGTGTTTAGTTTAGGATCGAGAACAATGAATATATTTAGGTTTGAAATGAGAGTTATTCAGAGTGGATTACTTTGACACTTCGCGATAATGAATTACTAAAGCACAGTGGACTGGCGCTTTTATTATCTCTGAGAATTCAGCGCCTCGGAGAGAATGAAAACTACTGCAGAGGAGCGCACAGATAATAGCCCAGATAATGGAAGAAGCAACAAAAATGGAGGACGAGACAACCTGATTTGTATATAATATGATTCATCATGCAGCTTGAACGCTCAACTCACCATTGAACACCATGGAAGCACTGTACAGCTGTTTCATCCTTGTTGGGAATCATCAGCAGTGCACATCCACCGAGCCCCCACGGGGACTCGAACCCGGGGTGAACGATTGTGAATCGAACACCTTAACTACAAGGCTATCCGGGCTGGCTCTCAACGGTTTGTTGAACATCTACACTACATGATATAGCACCCTGTAAGGGAGGCGGGTTGTTACCGTTCGAAGCCAGTGACGGAAGGGTGCTATATCATGTAGTGTAGATGTTCAACAAACCGTTGAGAGCCAGCCCGGGTAGCCTTGTGGTTAAGGTGTTCGATTCACAATCGTTCACCCCGAGTTCGAGTCCCCGTGGGGGCTCGGTGGATGTGCACTGCTGATGATTCCCAACAAGGATGAAACAGCTGTACAGTGCTTCCATGGTTTTCAATGGTGAGTTGAGCGTTCAAGCTGCATGATGAATCATATTATATACAAATCCAATCTCCTACTACTCAATTACAACCTGATTTCCCATTCTCGGTGAGCTTGTCCTGGTGAATTATGGGAATATAAACGTCCTCACGTGTGCCAATACAGCTCGCAGTACCTGTGGAGCTTCCAGGACTTCTTCAGCTGTTAGTTGATGCGCCCTGTGGACTCAGATTGTGCATGCTGTCATAGACGTGACCCTAATGAGGCTGAACTTGACCTGAGAGTTAGCCGAGTAAATTTTGATCTTGAAATCTCAATACCTTTGGTCCGTCAACGTCATCAGGGCGACCCCCTCCTTTTCTTCCTTCCTTCCTTACTTGCCAGAAGGCTGCATATTCTGGGAAAGATATGTTGGTATTCACCGGCTTCATCAAACATTCAGTCAAAGTAAAGAAATCGGACTCTGATATCCTGCCTCTTGAGGCCCCTTGTTCACTTCGGAGGCCGTGTGCATAGGTGGCTGGCGGTCTTCCCCTCGTACAGGACGTTTTACGTCAAAGTAAGGGACCGGTGCTAAGCTTTGGTGGATGTCACCCTTGGTGTTCCCCGGGGATCCATCCTAGACGCGGTGCTATTCTTGTTGCTTATTAACGACCTGGTACCCACCCTTCAATTGCCTAGTTTGATTTTTGCGGACAACGTGAAGGTTGTTGGATCTGGGGGTAGGGTGGACTTAGGCAAGCATATAGGAACGGCCCCAGGATGAGCATAAAGGTGGGACTGACAGCAGAAAGCTGGAAATAGCCACTTGCTGTCAACGAAAACAGAAAGCCTAACTGTCGCTCATGACCAAGGGCTGTTCACCATAGAAGCATTCAGTAACATTCAAGGCCCCGGGGTTATCATGAGAATTGACTTTAAATGGCCGGACCAATGAACGACCTCTGCGCAAGAAGCTCTTTATGAACTCTTTAGACTGAGATCAGCATCGTCTTGCCGGCAGCCGGAAATGTTTGTGCCTATTTACACGGCTATAGTACGGCCTCACTAAGAAGGTGGTGCTCGGGCATGGGCACCCCTCTACAAGAGAAGTGCCGCCTGCTTGGAGAAACTTCAACTTATCGCGATGCGAATGGTCGAAAGGGAGAGGGGTGAGACGTATGCTGATGGACTCTTTTATCTGAATCTTGACTCGTTGGAAAGGAGGAGATATCGAGATGACCTCATAGATACTTTCAGGGTAACGGAGGGTTTTTCTTGCCCTAGGCCAGATTTTCTATTCCTAGTGGCTTTGGATTCAAGAGCAAAGGGACACGAAAAGAGGCTGACGAAAGTTCGAGCCATGTTGGTGATTAGATTGCACTTGTTCAGCAGCAGGGTAGTGAACAGTTGGAACTTTCCGCCTGGTGGAATGACGGACCTGCAGACACTCCAATCCTTCAAAGGTGCCCTAGATTGCAAGTGGTATAGATCACCTCCCGGAAGAGGGCTTTAAGTATGTTTACCAGGCGAATGACGGGTAGCACTGTGGCCTGTCTGGCTTATTTTCAAATCGAAGTTCTTGTTTATTGCATGCTGTCTCATTGGATGCTCACGATGCGTAGTTTCTCTCGTGTTTGATGTGCGATGAGGTTTTCCGTTTCCCTCTCATTTTTACCGGGGATTCGACGAAATGCACTCAGCAGTGGTGGGTGCATGACTGATGTGTACACCATCGAAGGAATTCTGGGCGCCAGATTAGCCGTGGCCGTTACCTGTCCTGTGCGAACTGAACTGAACTGAACTGATTCAGTTTGTTTCGAGCTATGAGCAGAGGCTTAGGGAGATAAAGCTGATCTCTGAAATGACTGAGAGTGAGCTGGGTTTCATGGGGGAGCTTAGGATTACGAGGGACTTCTCGGACTTGGGGGGGGGCTTCAGGTGCTCCCGAAGAGCACAGAAGTGGGGCTCAGAGAACACAAGCTGAGGCTTGTAAAATTCCTCTCTCATGCGGTAGTTAGGGCAAGTTTTTTTCTCCCAAAGAGCAGTAGATCGATGGGATAAATTCCGTCCCCGGTGGTGCAGGCCCAAGTGGCCGCTGAGTTCAAGGGAAAGCCAGATGCCTACCGGGAAGGCTTGTTTGAAGACTTGGTGTAGAGCAGCAAGCTACTTCATGACCCCCTGAGTAAATGGACACGTAGTGCCTGAAGCTACAACAAAAGAGGTTTCAACAGGACACAAAAGGTCTGGGCCACGCAGTGAAGCTCAGGTGTGGATGATACTGAAGTTCAACTTCTCTCGCTAACCTACAAAGGTAAACTTGAAACCGCTTTCATGGGCTAGTCAGGCGTAGCTCTGTATACCTATCTTAACACCTGTTTTCCTGACTCTTGCTTGTCGCCACCACGGACAAAAAGGCCTATGGCCGCGCACACAGCCTAGTTGTTGCTATATGTGAGGCAAGACCATATGGGGAGAGATTATTGCAAATCAAAACAAAGATCAGCTAAACACTAATACTGTTTTTCCCTCAAACAATTCACTATAATGGAGCAGTGATCCTAGGCCTGGGAGGAGGTTCCCAAGAAACCAAAAAAAGGCTGATATGACGCAACCTCCGGTTGGCCCCTACATGGGCGAACTGCGGTTAGAATATGATGTGAAAAAGGGGGCTATCAAGCCCCGACCGCAGAAGCCAACAAAATAGAGAGGTAAGATATCGGGCTGCCAAAAATCTACTTTTTTAAAAGAGTCCCGGAGGACATTTAGGAAGCCCGAAAGCCTCAAAATCGAAGGTCAGGAAAAGGACAAGTGTGAGATGAGCTCCTGGGCAAACAGGCTCAGGGATCTGCCCATCTGGCAACTTAAAACGCGGAGCAACATATAACCTGCGATCACCTTGTGGGCAACCGGTTCTCGACCTTTTTGAAATCAAACTAGATATGTTGCAGAGGCTGGCCTGCCTCGCTTTGCAGATGGAGTCCTAGTACAGTGAAGTATACTATATCTGACGTCTTAAGTTAGCACAGTGTCACTCTCACTGAAGCTATCATGGCTGCTACTTCTAACAAGTTTCCAAATTGGTAAACATTTCTTCATCGTTTTCCTTTTTTTCAAGTGAAGTTATTTCACTCTTTATCAATGATAACTATTCTGGCCTTCCTTTTTCTCTACTTTTCTCGTTTTCTAAACTCGCTATCACACGCTCAGCCGGGATTGTAAACCCAACTGAAAGATGAAAATCCTTCAGTATCATCCAAGCAAGCTCCACCGTGACAGTCCAAGGAGAAAATCAAAGAAAATAAGCGTCGCAGTCTCAATTTCGATTAAGACTGCATGTCGTGCCACCACGTCTCAAATTTCAGTGGGTTCTGAGGTCAGTTGTACTTCTGTCGTGGTTCTGTTTTGGGGAAGAAAAAAGAGATGGCACGTAACTAGAAACCTATCACTTTGTCGTAACCACTGCAACGAATACCGTGTTTTGTTGTTATTTTGCAGCACTTGAGGATTTCTGGAGCCCCAAGTGCAAGAAAATGGACAAATATTTGGCACAAGCCTCCATGCCCTGGGATATTGGGGCCTTGGAAGTAAGCGCGCTGGTTGAATTGCTTAAGTGATCTGCGTTGAGCAGAATTTTTGAAGTGTACTGCGGGATTGCCAAGGTTATTTTGCCCTTCCGTACGTACCAGGGTAACTCGGATGTACGTTTTTCATGCAGGGAATCGTTTTTGTAGTATCCCAAAAGTCTTGGAGCCTTTTGTTCAGCACGTACAAACATATATTACAGTGTTTACAAACCGTAAGCATTTTGCAACTAGTGCGGTCTTTCTTTAGCAATTATTTTGTTATTGTTGTGCGCGTATCTTGTCGCGTGAGATATATGTTTGTCCGGCTGCCGGATGCGCAAAGCGTGTGAGGGAATTTATCGGGTGTGATGCTTTCGGTAGGTGGGCCCGTGAATGCTCTTCCGGGATAATTCAGGATGTGTATCCCCTATACTGTAAGAACAGCCGGGTCTAGTGGGTTTGTGGTCTGAGCAAGGAGGCTGCAAGGCTAACCAATAAAAGACAATATAAAAGGGACGAGATCCAACCTCTTCCTGAGGATTGCACAGGCGAAGAGGAAAAGTCGGCATCTTTCGGAGTGTTAGTGAGGTCGTATGCGGAAGCTCCATGAAACCTGAGGGAAAGGATCTCTTATTAATAAGCGGCCACGCAGGCGGTTACTCCATACAAGCTGCGTCCGCCCCAGTGCGGCAAACTACTACAAATGAGTGGGCGACGCAGAAACTCAATAAGAAATAAGGCAAGAAGAAGGAGAGTATGACAGGGGTGACGGACAACATTGTGAAGACAGCTGAATCCGGATATCAAAGTTTGGAAGTCCAGCTGATGGATCTCCTAAGGCGTCTCAGGTAACTGCCGCGGACATCATGCCGTAGGCTACTGATACCAAATAAGGAGGAACCATCTATGCGGGACTCGAGGGCAAGAAGGAATATAGATAGGAGACGGGTGCGCGACACACTGCTACATGAGGTTACAACACGCCTTGAGTAATACGTAGACAAATTCCCACGAACCCCAAAACCAATCAAGATTGATCTGTAACTTCTACGATACTGAATTGCTGAATGAACAACTTTATAAACATATGCAAACCTCAAATATGCAGTCACGCAGACTCAAAAGCGGGAACCAAGTTCACGGCGTGCGAGATGCAAGCACGTGTGTCACGCAGGTCCAAGATAGAATACGACAAAGTAGCGTGTTGGGCGCGAATAAACATAGGTTAGCTCATAGAAACGTAAGTTGCACGAAACACGCAAATAATGCACGTAAGTGAGTGACTCCACGAAATCACGATATTTTAGTGCCTTCTGAGGGCTTTAAACAACCGAACGTTACACGCCCCACCAAAATCCTTCCGGTCCTAGCAGAGTCAAAGGTTTGGAGTAAAGGCACCAATTTTCCTTTTTTACCTATGCCATGCCGTCATTGAGTGTAGCCACCACTTCCGACTTCCTGGATCTGCTAACATACATGCAAGGTGTCACATGATCCGATGGACAAGCCGACGACTTGTTCCTCTACACTGCCGCAAGAGCCACTGCTCAGCCCCAGGCACGAAGGGAGAAGAACTGTGAAGACTCCAGGTCCAAGTGGAGTCTTCGAGAAAACAGTCGTAAAGGTGTACCTTCGTGTGTGTGCAAAGGAGCCACAACAGCGATCAAATATGGGATGTGTTTCATCTATTTCAATAACAAAATGAGAAATCGTGACTCTATATCAGGACTTGAGGGGGGTACGGGGCAAAACTGCGTTTTGTGCTCGAGCTGGTGGGTGTGAGTGAACGTGCGCACGGGTATGCGAGTAAACCACAACAATTAAAGCACACGAAAACGTTTTGAGCAATTTCAATAACGAAACAAGTCTCGATGCCAGCCGACGATCTGATTATGGTTTCTGGAGCAGGTGGTATACACCTTGCTCCAACCCGGATACCGCACTTTCGTCATTTCATTGCTGTCATCCCTGGGAGTATAACTCCCAACTTGATGAGCTACACGGTTGCCGCGAGGCAGAAAGCAGCTGCTGAATGATAGAACAGCACAAGAACTCGCGAGACAAGGTAGTGTCCTGGTGGATGTGTGGGGTGAACTGGCTTGCGCTCCCGTGTGTGTTTGTGGGTATGAGCACTAGTAGACGTCTCGGCGTGAAAACACCAACCACAATTCGTAGAAGCGCCTCGTGGATGGCACACAATAGCCGGGCAATCAGAGCTCAGTACCGATCTACTGAAATTCGGTAATAAATGTTCTACTCATTGATAGCGTGTTTGTTAAACGATGAGGATATGTTTGTGAACATGCGCTAGGAATTTTCACCATAAAAGTGTGTCATGAGAAAATTGCGTGAGGTTGAAACTTGGCTTGAAAAATGCAGTTGAGTGCTATTAGGTGACTGAATGCTTGGCGTCGATTGTTCCGTCTTCCCCTTCCAGAATAATAATGTTGCGCACGTCGCGAATCAACGTCCGTATGGTGGTCCTAGTCCTTCCAGTTCTTATCGGCCCGTCGGAACTGCTAATGACTTCCGTGACAACACCAAGGGTCAAGTGCGAAAGTGAGCGTGTTTGTCGGAGATGTTGATTACAATAAAAGCTTTGAATGGTACAACTTTGTCAAGCCTATCTTATCCAGTTTGCAGGATCGGTGGATATTCCCGTAGCTACCCATTCCAAAACACACTGGGAAAGCACCGAACCTGTTTCCACCGATGTCGGTGGCTAACACAGGCTCGCCGGCCCTCGAAATCCAAAGCATGAGCTTTACGCAGGTGGGTCGTTCGGAGTAAGAGCCAGGTGGGTGGGGTGTCTGGAAGATACCTGAACAACAAGGTGATTGTTCAAGGTTCTCTCGACCTCGGCCATCACGGTGCTCAGTGTCCCATCGCTCGGCGGTTGTTGTGCGATTAGAGACAGCAATATCGTTCTAGCGGACCTGATAAAGCCTTCCCACGCTCCACCGCGGTGACTGACCTGTGAAGAATTGAAGTGCCATCGAATGCCAAGTGCCACTGCTTGATTTTGCAGCTCGTCACGGTTTATATTTTTGCCTTAACGCTTCAATTCCCCCAACCCCCAACAAAACTCGAACCATTGTCGAAAGCATGTTCGATGGTACGCCTTTCCCGTTGGTAAGGCACTTCGGAGCCGGGAAGAAAGAGTCAGTAGCCGGTGGATGCGCATTTTTCAAGTGTACTGCCTGGGACTTTGAGCGCGTCATGATACACCCGTACTCCCTTCCATCTTTTTTCCCGCGCCTGACCCATAAGGGTCCGGAACAACCGAGTCTGGTTTCACTAAATGGCCACCACCCCGGGGTCAATCTGCACTCCAAAAGCTGAGCCATATATTGCTTACCCAAGACAGCCTTGTGTCTTCTACCTTGTACACAACATTTCACACTAGCTCTTTCTCTTGGTAACCAAAATCGCTTTCGGATGGCACTTGTCATGTTGTTTCTCCCTGCGTGTCCATCCAAGGGGCGTATGTGTTGAACCAGCAAGTCTTTCATGGGTTGTCGGGCAGGTTATTATATGGGACGCATCGCGTCAAAACATGGGTGCGAGTTCCTCAGCCTAACACCCACCTTTAGTAGTCCATTGACAAGTTTTGGGTTGGGAGATTTCAGGTCGCTTCTTGGAAATGACGTTCTTTGGTCGCTCGTTCCCCCCCTCCAGGATTCTTGAGCTCTTATGGGGGAAGGCCTCGAGTGGTTTCGTTTTGAATAGATCACACTCCGAGAACCGTAGCTCATGAGGACTTATTAGGCTCACACGTACACGGCCAAAGGGATGGATTTCTTCCACGATCAACAAATGCCTTTTAAATTTAGTCAATCATACTAGTGACTGAAGCTCCTTTTTCCAAGAGGAAAACCTAACCAACCGTGAAAAGGTCGATGTCCGTTGGGTGGCTACTACTGTCATTACAGCTCCTTGATCTCCATTTCCGATTCAAGAGGTAGCTTCAGTCTGTAAACCGGCCGGTCCCGCTCAGGCTAGTACAGAAAATTCTGCCCTCCCGTCCACGTGTCTCACTGTCGAAAATTGGCAGCACCTCGGGAAAACAAGTCGGCTGGGTTTTCGACGTACTTAAGATGCTGCCACGGGTTTACAGTGGTTCCGTCATGTACGACTGTGAGCCGATTAGCAATGAGAGTAAACAAACAGCTTTTGACGTTGTTGGTGTAATACGACACTATTGTCGAGTCCGTCCAAAACCTAGCTGGCCAGTTGTAGGATTCAAATCACCGCTTTATCGCTTTTACTACACTTATAGTTAACTCGGCTAAGCCGAGTTTGGGATGCCGGATCGAAACCGATTTCATTGGAGTACCGCGAGCTTTGGTGAACAAAATGCCCGCAGTGTATTGTCTATCGCCCAGACACCACCATCCATGCACTACAGCCCTGTGCTCAAATTCAAAAGCATCAGAAAAGGCGTGCAACTCTCCCGTCGGTGCTTTGTATTCAGGGAGTAAGCACCTGGTAAACCGTCCTTCCCCTAGTTTCTTTAGTGACTAGGAATTCTTCTTATTCTAGCCTGTCTTCCTGATCGATTGAATGGTACCAGCCAACTTTATTTCGACAGAACAGCTGCAGCAGGGCCTTCCCTGGCAGCAACCAGGGAGAAATAAAGCCGAGTGGGTCAAACAGGTCAGAGACGGCGGACAGTATGCCACGGTGAACAAGGGCCGGTAGGGGACGTTCAGATCCAAATGACTTCGTCACTGTATTCCTAGAGTGCCTTTAGTTGAGAGTGGAGACCCATCTAGTTCCCGAACCCCTTCTGCTTTCTCGTTGCGCGGAATGGCTTCTTCAAAGTCCGGCGCGTTCGATATCCACTTCGTGAGGCGGAGACTGCCCTTTACTAGCAGTCCTGTTAGGAATCTTAATTTTGCTGTGGCCCAGTTATGGTGATGGAACGATCCAAGGTAATGGTCGACGTGGCAACCTTTACTAACGCTACCCCAGATGACTACGGCTTTAGGTCGTTTATATCGACCCCCAGCAATGACTCTTCTACGTTTACCCACATTATTGAGGCATATAATTACATCGCTGACTAGCCATTTAGAGGTAAGTTTATAGCAGGCGACTTCAATGCTCCGGGCATAGGCTGGTCTTTCTTCGCTGCCCCCTACAAACATTTGCAATTAGCCTCACGCATTCTCCTGGTCCAATAAGCCCAACATGCAAAACAGCCAACCGGAAAGAATAACGTTCTTGACCTGATATTTAACCTAGGTCCGACAAAAGTTTCTGCCTCCGTGTTAAAAGATTGCGCAGGCAGTGACCACGAAATCGTCAGTTACAGATTCCAAGTCACGCCACATGCTGAAAGCACACCATACAACGGTCCCTCCTCCTTTCGCTCTAAATGGAACCACATGCACTTCATAATTCGTTCCATAAACTGGAACGGGGTTCTTCCTAACAGCAAATCCTCAGCACGAAGCTGACCTCTGCCACTCAGGTTTGCATTCATGCTTCGGAAAAATACCACTCCCCTACTATCCATCCAGACCAGCAGTTTATCATATAAACAGGCTAAAGCAGGAATGCGGTAAGATTCAACTGCAGTGCCAAAGAAATAGAGACTTTACTACATTCTTACGACTGGAAATCCTACTCCACCAAATTCACCTCATGGCCCCTGACCCACAACTGGGGCAAGAAACCAAAGCTCTACGCCACCCAAACAAAGCTCATTATCTGGCCCGGCAGCACAGGGCTCGTGTCCCCCAACTAACTCATTGCATAAAACGGATCACCCATTTGGATAATCTTGTAACATCACCTCAAAAGATGGCTGACACGTTTACCGAATACTTCACAGCCCTCGTGTTTCTCAGTCCAGGCTGTACCAGCCTGCCACGCGGCCTATCGTAAATTCCGCACTCAGTTATATCATGGTCACCACTATGGGTATAAGTAGGTTCATCCACGCTTTAAAACAGATCTACCGCACTGGACCGGATGGCCCACCGACAGCAATATTTGATATCGGTGGCTTGAATGTTCCCGTCCTACTACTAAACCTATACAGTCTATCTCTCCAAACCTTCCCCAGCCGTGGGAAGAAGTCCGTTATCATCGGCAGGCATAAGAAAGGCACAGATCATGACAGACTCGGACGGTACGGATTTCTCGGATCACTCTTGCTCAACCCGCTAATTCGACTTTCTGAACTTGTTTACAACAACTGCCGACAGAGAGGGAGAACTCGTCATCATCTTTGTTGACATGGCAAAATCTTGGAGGTAGTCTCGCATCTGACTTTTCTGAAGGGGATTAGGGGTTACGGAGTTGAAAAATCCCGACTCAGTCTGTTTAAATCCTACCTACAGGACCGTCATCATGTTACCTGTATAGATGGTCAGATGTCAGCCTGTAGACAGCTGGTTATCCAAGGAAGTGTTCTAAGACCACTGCTGTTTTTACTATTTATAAATGACATTTGCAATGTCGCCACTTATAGCGAAATTTTCTTACATGCCGATGATATGGGGTAGTCTGCGAATTCCAAAGGGGAAACCTACCTGTGGGACTAAATAACATCAAAGTCGGTATGCAGTCCTTATCATCCTAGTGTGATTGCTGGGAGATGGAATTTTTAGCAAACAAAAGCAGTTATCTCATGCTAAACCGCAATGTTCCCCGTGTTAATCCAGAGATTTACGGTGTCACTCCCACATTCCTCAACAATACGAGACCTTGGACTACAACACTTTTACACTGTCAATTTCTCTGAACACAATCCCCACATAACTGCACGGGCAAACAAGTCCATTCGCTTGCTGTAGAGAACTTTTGTTCCCACAGACAATAAGTTAGAGATATACAGAACCCATATTCGCCCAACTCCGGAGCATTTGACACTTGCTTTTCAACTATGCACAAACGTGACATTATCGACACTGAAAATGTACAGCGCTGATTTACCAAAATCTATTCGGGCCTTCTGTGGACCTAATCTGCAGACAACCGTATAGGCTTCTGCGGCTTGATCCTCTGTGGCTTAGGAAAATAAAATTCAACCTTGCACCTTTGTTTAATTTTCCCCATAGACAAGCTCAATCCTCTCTCCAGGCACAGTTCAGCGTAGACTCGGCATATCAGCAGTTCAATAGGGAAAGCCGTATAACGTTCTCTAATTCTCGGAACTCCCCAAGGCTAAACTTCTTCCTCCCTAAACGTGCAACTTTGTGGAATGGACTCCCAGATGATATCCGTTCGATCGATCCCCAAACCATGTTTCAGTCGAGACTACACGTAGGCCGTACATCCAAAAACTGATCGCTCTTTAAAATTCGTTCATGACTATTGAAAACGTCTGCGAGGAAAATGTTGGATACTGACCCTCGATAATCTCAAGGATGTGCTTTACCATTCACCGTCGTTTGTACCACCTTAGAGTAAACTGACCAGGTCACAATGCCCGAACTTAATTAGTTTTATGACTGAGGCCAGTGCCTCTGAAATCGTATATGCCCGTATGTGAAGTTACACTAGTTGCATGAAACATAATCTTTAAACATTCCCAGTGCCAATTTTGATTGAGTCTCCGCCTCTGTCCCTAACCCAAGAAGCTGCGTCTGTCAGGCTCCTCAACTCCCATCCAGTGATCACTTAAGTCCAATCATTAGGCACTCATCGCTTAACTTTCCTCCCCATCACATGACCCTGGCAACCTCCCATGGTTGGCCTGTATAAAACTTGATCATAGCTCGAGGCCGCGACACCACTGATGGGGAAAAGGCAACAAGTCCGTGGTTGCTTTATAGTGGGGGGGGAACAGCCAGCCCTAGTAGTGGCGGACCTCAAAGGTTAGGCGTTAAGAAAGGAGGGCGCAGGAGAAATAGGAAGTACTCCCCACGGGGAAAGCATGCTCTCCCTCTCCTCTGAGTTAAAAAACCCAAGTACAATAAGTATTTCTGGCTGCGAGGGCATTGAATCCACGCTCTACCCCCCTTCAATACCGGATGAATCCCCCGTTGCAGTCACGACCCAACCCTGCGTGTGGGTCGCCCCGAACAATAAAACACGAGAGTAAGAACCAAGCCCCCAGTACTTCTGCCTGACCCTGCATGGGGCTAAAAGCATCCCGAATGCGCTATTCAAATATAACCTGACCTCACCCCTCTCAGTTTAAACCCTTTCGGGCTCCTTGCTCCTTCCCCGACCAGCCCGTTGATGCTGAACTCCGTTTACCATGCAATCTATCTGAAGTTTATCTAAGTGAAGTCCGCTTTGTTCAAAATCTTTCTCGTTGATACATGGGTCAGGTATCAGCAATACCTGTCACCGCTCAAGAATAATACGAAAGCTGAACCTTTCTAAAGCTAGCCCCTAGATACTAACTCACAGGTTGTTTGCGACCTGTCCAGGCTTCCTTGTATCTACGTTGTTTTTTCTTAGCGCAAGCGGTAGCCTCGGGCTTCACCCTCCAAACATATAATTGCAAAAGAGTAAAATATCTATACCTCATACATGAGGAATATAAACCACCCCACCATAGGCTCTGGCAGCTAACGACCCGAACGAAACCAAAAGATCATCGACCGCCTACATGTAAAAGGAGGCACGTGCTCCGATGGCCATGGTATACAACACAGTCCTCTAAAGACTCTATATGTTTTCATACCTAAACCTAGCAGCCCTCCCCACTAACACCATGTCTATTCCACTACTTGCGCGGGTACACGATCTACCATCGTCATCATGACGTTGCTCCGAAACTAGAAACCTCGAAAAGGGCACAAACCGAAATTACCCCACAACATGATGCTTGCCATCAAGCACATGCCCGTAGTCAATTGTCGCACTACGACCAAAATATCGCCATAATCTACGGAAAACTCACCTACTTCTCCATCGCCCTAATATCACATGACAAAATTTGTTCACCCGCCTCCCGTTGCAACAAATCCTGTCACTCATAAAGCCCTCCACCACACCGTGAGTTTATCAGCTTGCAGCCGTTTATATGCTACCAAAGCTATGGCTGATCCCCGTCAAGACTCTCCTTCTAATCTTTTGCTAACAAAACTTGAATTCGAAGTCCTGTCCACGGCTTGCAGCATCGGCCAAAGACTGCTGAAACGAAGACTTATCACAGCCGTAATAATACAATACACATAGCTTATCATAGCTGCCTCCACTCGTTATCATAACCCACAGCTGGAGCCGCTTCCAGATTGCCGGCCTTTACTCAAATTATGGGCCTCGAGTACTCCCCTGAAATTGTAACCCCGGGATTTCTGTTGATACGGCAATAACAACCCCTACCTGGGACATCCTCCAGACGGCCACATCTCCGGTCTCCTTTCAGCTCATGCCGGTTGGTTCGGCAGCCATCGGTCCACTAGGCGCTAATCTAGGATTAACCCCACGGACTAAATGAATCTGGCTGATCGGACTAGACTACTTCCCACGCTGGACGGCCAAGGTTCAAACCCAATAATCACTCTGGTCGATCTTATTTGGAGCCTCCAATATCGCACGCCACTGTGATTACAATGCTGTCCGCCGGGTTACAAGCCACCATAACAGGGTCACTGACCATAACGCTGATTCCCGATATCAAGTGGTGTCAAGCGCTGCCCCGGCAGTTAATTCCAGCGTACCCTCCAATCGGCGGTCGTGGTTCCCAAATCATTACCGAAATCCTAACATCGCTGTCCCATTTTCAACCTACTTTCCCCATTCCGCCAACTAACGCAATCTTAGTCCATTTGTGCCTGCTATCGTATTGTTTTCCTTATGAACAGCCAGTCTCACCTGGTGAGCCCGCCCAAGCTCGGGCTTTAATTTATGATCCTCCGTCGGTGGCAAACACGATCTCTACGAAATAAAGTACCAGCCACTCGCTAATGGCCGGAACTTCTCTATATTCTTTTGTCGTACATACAGAAACTTTTCCCTTACATCCAAAAATATCCGTTGTCGCCTCAGGCCTGGTCCTCTGCAGATCACTGCCATAGGACTTGCATATCCACATTTCATCTCTTCATCATTGCTAAGACACCTCTGCTCCATCTTCTCGTTCCAGCTGACTGCCTTCTCAGTGAACTCTTTCCGAATTCCCCAGCTAAGCTTCCAACCATCATTCATGTTGCTTCAACAGCACGA
The DNA here is from genome assembly GCA_948099385.1 of Fasciola hepatica. NCBI lineage: Eukaryota > Metazoa > Platyhelminthes > Trematoda > Plagiorchiida > Fasciolidae > Fasciola > Fasciola hepatica. The sequence continues at coordinate 40,065,073 of CANUEZ040000043.1, forward strand.
AACATTCCTTGTGAAGTACTTTTCTCCTTGCCCACCATCAAATGAAACGTCGTCCTCTCCATATGGCGATGGAATTACCTAGAATAAAAACAACCAAAGTGAAATTCCTTGGCCTCACAGGCTCACCCCAATTTAGGTTTCCATACCACTGTCCACCAGCCTAAGGATTTTTCCAAATGACATCAGAAGAAATACCACCCAGTACGCCGCTGACACTGATGATTGATAACTTGACGTCGGCTTCGCTCACTGCCGTGTCCGGATATTCATTGGTGGAAGCCTCGCTCTACTCTTTCGACATCGATCCTTCTGGCAATCAGCCGTTTCGTCCATGTATTTCACTCTATGCTTCCCGGTTTATCTTTGATTCCTCAATGAACCATTGTTTAATCCATTCTTGTACATACTACATCTTCCTCACACTTTATTGACCCTTTGACCGGCAGCTTCGCGTTTGGAAAGCCCTCCACGACCCCTTGCTCCCAAGACCGAAGCCACTTTGCACTTCCGGCGGTAACCGTTCCCACTTTAGTTAATTTAAACACTGTCTAACCCTATCGTGTTGTTACTGGGATGTACGAACCGGACTTTTGAAATTTTGCGAATACTTCACACTGCTCCAACAAACAAAATTCTTGAGCATGCCTCGTGCATGTGTCCTGACCCCAGCAAAGAAATATACCATTATTACTCACCGGTGAACCAAAACTCCATAATTGTTAGCGGTTTCTTGCAGAGCGTGATGATATCACTCCAAAGAGATGAACGGTCACTCTGTATTCTATAATCTATTTTTTCAGGTCGTTCTAGTCCCACCATGGGAAACGCAATGCATATCTTCCCTCCAATTTTTTACCAGAAGAAACATCTCTCCGGTACTGGCCGGCAAAATCCTTCAGCCTAGTCTGAAACAACACAAGACCTCAATCATTGGTGTCGTCTAATAGGGCCCTTGTGTTAAACTGACTTTTAGCGACTTCTATTGAAACTTGGATGCATATTCGGATACCTCCACCGGTTTTTCGGGTTTCTTCTGATAAGAAATTGGGTGATGAAGCAGGCACATTAGTACTTCTCAGTCTTTGGTGGTTGCGGGCACGGTTTCTACGCAACCGAACATTTCATTTCGCACCATTACCCCCGAGTGCGGTTTCCAGAGATCCTCATCTACATCGAAACATTGCCTCAATAGCAGGAATCCCAGGAGAGCGTAATTTCCGTTGTCAACCAGAGGGCCGGCTTGTGCGAGCCACGGGAGCGGTACCACGAACTGGCTTTCTAGGCCTTTGGTTCTTTGCAGTACTTCCTGCGGAGCGAGATGGTCCTCTCGAGATAACGATGGTCGGTCTTCTCCAATGTCATGGAGCTCTTTCTCGTGCGGACCACGCAAGTGGTGCTCCATGTACTCCGTTTCTACTAATACATAACTAACGGAGCCACGTCCTCCGAATTGGCCGCACAGTATCAATCCTGGAGTAGTACGTGCGGCCTGAGACGCCTGGAATTTGCTCAATCTGAACATGCTACCAACATGCTTCTGGCACTTTGCAGCCTGTAAGAAGTTTCGCCTGCTCATTCCTCCAGCCTACGACGTTTACGTCTTGCAAGTGAGGCCACCTAGGCAGAATTTCTCTCATCGACCTCGGTGTTCCCACAAGGAGATCAGCCGGTGTGGTTGCATCTGTTGGTTCGATTGTTCCATTGGTATCCGGGGAGATGAGTTGCAATCCCAGCCGACCTGGATTTATTGCCTGGGTTCGGCCCACCGCACTCACAGATAGCGATGTCCGGGTTTTCGCGGGCTGGTTTTTATCTGCGAACAGTCCCTCTATCAAAGTGGTGTCCGATCCGCTGTCGACGAGTGCCAAAGTTTGGGCCACCCGATTAGAGGTCGTTAATGCCAACACGACTACTCCCAGAAGTACTGGTTTGTTGGCGGACCGCGATGTTGAGCAGCTCACACTGGGCTTTGTTTTCCCATCTGGCTTATCTTCCTTCATCCGGTATAGCAGTCGATGGACTCTGCATGGAAAACCTTCGTAATCACATCCAGCTTTTTTTTCGGCAAGCTGCCGCCCGGTGTGAGGTACTGAGGCGGACGAAAATTGCTCCTATCTTTATCGATATTCCCTCACGTTCATTTACCATGACTTTGAGGAACTTCGGACAGTCTGATAACCCGTGGTTGGCTTCGCCGTTTTGGCAGCTTGGGTAGGCTACTGCCCCGCGTGAAATGACAGACATGCCCGTCCACGGCTGTTGTTTCGAGTATTCCCGTACAGCACTTACATCTTGGCTGGCGCTAGGTCTGTGTGCTCTGTTGCTACCACGAATGAATCAGCCGAACCTGCTGTCGGCTATTCTTGTTTGTCCATCTAAGTTTTCGGTGGGGTCCTCGAAGTTGACTCCGCAGTCATCATGGCTTATGCATTCCGCTTCTTCGACCCAACGACCCTGAGGCTCGGACGAGAGACTGCGAAATGATCCCTCCCAATATGTGCATCGCGTCGAGAGCAACTTAGCAGCCTAAATGGTCGAGGACCGTCGAAAATTCTGCATTCTAATGATGAGATGGGCCATTGCACGAACGTTATACTTCGTTTATTTTGCTTCCAACATCACGCCTTCTATCAGATTGAGAAACATTTTGAACGGCTGTCCGAACAGGTCCTTGAAAATCTTCCTCGCCCGTGCGTAGCCTTCTTCTGGGTCGAAAGTGGAACACCTATCAGTAGCTCCTCTGGGTTTTCGTCTGCAATAGTGAGGCAGGCAAGGCAGCCTTTCTCCCAGGTCAGTCACTTTATTCTCGACGAAGGTTTTAAATTGTTTACGAAACTTGCCATAATGTTCTGGTCGTCAGCCGAGGACAGTCAGTCCAACTCTCAGTTAATCGGTTGCTGGTTGTATCGGCTTTAAAAGCCTGAAGACCGGATTCAAACTTCCCTTTCTGTTTGTCATGATCCGACGAGGGGGTCGCTTTCACTAGTTCTATGTTGCACGAAACACGCAAATAATGCACGTAAGTGAGTGACTCCACGAAATCACGATTTTTAGTGCCTCTTAAGGACTTTACAAAACCGATCGTTACTGAAGGTTTACCAGGTGTCTTTTCTTTCAGAAGAGTTGTTTGAGCGGGAACACGGGATTCTTCGCCCACGTTCTAAGCATGCGGCAACCCAATTTACCTTCAAGGCTCGTCAGACATTTCGGTAGTATGGACATAGATGGGCTCCGTAGTAAGGCTATGGGTTTGACCTAGGACACGACAGAGGGGGCTACTGTCGAAGAGCGCTGGCAGACCATAAAGGGATTTCTGACTGCCCAACAGGAAGTGTTCGTGCCCTTAAAATGAAGGAGTGGGGAGGGCAAACCCATGTGCTGGAAGGCTGCAATAGCCAAGGCCACCAACAGTAGAAACCGCAGCTGGAACCAGCACAAAGCTTCCGCCAGTCAGCTAGCCTGGAACCGCTATACAAAGCTGAGAAACGAGACTGTAAGTCTCCTGAGAACTTCCAAGCGGGAATTTGAGCTTGAACTGGCCCAGTCTGTAAGACAACATCCGAAAAAATTCTACAGCAATGTACAGTCTAAAGACTCAACAAGAAATGCCGTGGGTCCGCTATCCACTAGAGACCATGGTATTGTCACTGATGACCAGGGCAAAGCAGACGCCCTGGGGGAATACTTTGGTAGTGTACATAGAATGGATAGTGGGGTACGAGTAGATCTGGCTCTGGTGCATCCTTCTCCTCAGTTGAACGAGCTAAATCTCTCGGAGGAAAGCATGCGTAAGCTCCTACATGAGTTGAACAGCCACAAGTCAGCGGACCCAGATGGCGTTCATCCAGCTATCATCAAGCCGTTGGCGGATATCACAGCTCCATCGGTATGCAGGCTGTGCAGATCCACGTTGGACCAGGATAAGCTTCCTCAGGACTGGAAAGTCGCGGCAGTCGTGGCAATACACAAGAGTGGGCCCAAGTCGGCTGTACAGAACTACAGGCCGTTAAGTCTAACTAGCATCCCACATAAAGTCCTCGAGAAGATCATCCATGCCCACTGTAACACACGTTTGAGCAATGCATAGCCAAATTCTCAAAGCGTCACAAAATCAAAAGGCGATTATCCGTGATATTCTACTATACTAGGTTATTGAATGAAAAATGACAACAATGACACCCACATCTGCCAGCACTTACTGGAGCACTCCATGTTAAGTCCGGAGCAGCATGGAGTCCTGAAAAGGAGATCCTGCCGACCAATCTCCTGTGCTTCTTAGATGAAGTAACTCGACGACTGGACGAAGGTAAGGAAGTTGAGGTATGCTACCTCGACTTTAGCAAGGCGTTCGACTCCGTTAATCATCGTCTTTTGCTATGCAAGATGGAGACTTTCGGTATAGATGGGCCAGTATTTAGGTGGCTGGAGGACTTCCTCTCCCACAGGACGTTTTACGTCAAAGTGGGGGACAGGTGCTTCAGTTTGGTGAACGTCACCATTGGTGTGCCTCAGGGATCCGTCCTAGGCCCGGTCTTATTCTTGTTATTTATTAATGACCTAGCATCCACTCTTCAATCGCCCAGCTTTATTTTTGCGGATGATGTGAAGATTGTTGGATCTAAGGGTGGGGCGGACTTGGGCAGGGAAATAGGTACCGTCCTGAACTGGGCATACAAATGGGGCTTACCTCTAAACGCTCAAAAAAGCCATTTGTTTTCGAGGACAACAGCGAGCCTAACCGTCGCCCATGATCAAAGCTATTCACCGTATAGGTAGTCAGTATGGTTAAAGGCCTTCGGGTCATTATGAACAGTGACTTCAAATGGTCAGAGCAGTGCAACGCTGCTGTGCATAAGGCTCGTGGGGAGCTCTTTAGACTGAGATCAGCTTTGTATTGCCGGAAGCCGGAGGTATTTGTGCCTATTTACATGGCTATAGTACGACCTCACTCAGAAGGTAGCGTGCAGGCTTGGTCACACTTCTATAAAAAGGACGCCGCCTGCCTAGAGAAAGCCCAACGTCTCGCCACGCGAATGGATGAAGGGAAGAGGGGTAAGACTTACGAGCAGAGACTCTGTGGCCTGAATCTTTTCTCGTTGGAAACGAGGAGACGTCGAGGGGATCTCGTAAAAACGTTCAAGGTAATGAAGGGCTTTTCTGGCCTTAGACCAGATAGTCTATTCCAAGTCGCCGTAAACTCCAGAACAAGGGGACACGAAAAGAAGTTGATAAAAGCCCGAGCTGGGTTGATGGCTAGATCGTACTTCCTCAACAATAGGGTTGTGAACAGTTGGAACGGTCTGCCTGGTGGAATGGTAGATCTGCAGACAGTCCAATCCTTCAAAGGTGCCCTAGATCGCAAGTGGTACGAGATCTTTCCTTGTAGTGAGCATTGAGTATATCAACTAGATGGATGACGGGTAGCACTGTGGTCCTTCTGGAGTATGTTTTAGCAGACATTTTCCCTCATTGCGTACTGTCTCAGTGAACGCTCACGATGCATAATGTCTCACGCAGTTGATGTGCGATGAGGTTTTTCGTTTCCCTCTCATTTTTAGCGTGGATTCGACGGAATACACTCGGCAGTGGTGGTGCATAACTGGTGTGCATACCATCGAAGGAATTCTGGACGCTCGATTGGCCGATTGCTTCTTCTCCGTCTGTCCAGCCTCCTCTCTCCGTGGTCACAGCAGAAAAGTTTTCAGACCGAGGCCACGCACTTCACTAAGGAATAACTTTTTTAGCCATAGGGTTATTACAATGTGGAATGCACTTCCGGAAGATATTGTTCTCTCGCAAAACAAAATTATCTTCAAGAAAAAGCTAGACCTCTACCTGGGTCTCTCCCAATAATTCCCTTTGTCAAAAACAAACAAACAAAATAGTTGTCTTTTATCGCATATATGTTCATGAATGCCGCACCCCCACTCAGCTTAAGGCACTGTCTACAGTGTGACACTGAATGAGGTTATATGTATCTTGTTTTCGCTGCCACCCCCGCCCCCCTTCTTTTTGCTCTCGTTTCAGCTCGGTGAATCCGACAGAAGATCAAAGATTTCCTAAAGAACCGGGACAATTGGGCTCAAAGCCTCGAGCCCGTGTAGTGCTTCAAGACTTCAAGAAGGCTGGAACTGGACTGCGTTACACCGGGTGTCTACCGTTGTGCCTCGTGGATATATATTGTCCTGTGATATTTGTGGCTTCTCAGCGGATTTATAAACATTATGAGTTCAGTTACCTCTGAGGATCAATGTGCGTGTTTGGTGTGCAAGAAAAATACTGGCCCTCGGGTCAAAGCCCTGATGTGTGATTTTTGCGAGGGGTGGATTCACCTAAAGTGTACTAAAATCGACAAGGATAAATATGAGTGGCTGAGTTCCTGCAGCTCCCCATTCCTGAAAATTCTATGCACAGATTGTACCACCGCAAATAAAAGAAAAAGAGATGAAGCTGATTCAGCGGCGAATCAGGCACCCGCGGTACCGTGTTCAACGAGCCCCAGGTCCCACGCAGAAGTAGCTTCAGGCGCTACGAACAACCCATTAAGAGAAGTGAAGAAGCAACGCCGAAAGAAATCCGTGGTCACAGACAAAGCCGAAGTAGCTGTACACTCGGAAGACAAAACTTATGTTCCGCAAGTATCGAATGCAGCCGGCGGAGGCACAGACCCCGATCCAGGGCAGACGGAAACCTTGAGTCAATGGAAAACAGTAAAGCCACGTCAACGGATGGCGCCGCCACCTAGGACCCAGTGCTTCCTAGTCGTGAATCTTTCGAAATCAACCGAGTCGGAGCCTCAAAGTAGATTAGAGCACGACGTTTCTCTACTTCGGGACATATTTGCCAAAATATTCTCCACAAATGAGGAAAACCTGGCAAATAACGTAAAGGTCAAAGCCGTTTTTCGATTAGGGAAAATAAATGACAATGGTAACCCTCGTCCGCTCAAGGTGGTCTTGGGTTCCGATGAGGAATGCCGCTGGGTGCTACAGCGGTCCTACAGATTAAAAGGAGAAAAACAACGACTCCTTCGAGATCTTGACCCCGAGGAAAGGGAGAGGCACCGGTTAGCCTTGAGAGAGCTCCGCGAACGCCAGGCCAATGGTGAATCAGGTCTTTTCATCCGGGATTTTCGTGTTCAGCGGAGGCGTCTTCAACTGAGATGGGATCCGTTCAATCTCACCGGCATCATCAACCAGGCGGCCCCTGCGGTGGAGGTGCAATGAGGGTCGGTAAGAAGAGGGAAGACAGAAGAGGGCATGCACTTATCATGTCGTCTAATGTCAGGAGTCTGTTGAACAAGCGAGATGAGCTCGAGGCATGGGTGGTTCAGCACTCGCCAACATTGGCCGCCTTGACGGAGACGTGGCTCACCAGTGGAGTGCAGGACTCGGAAGTAGCTATCCCAGGATACACACTTTACCGTGCTGATAGGAGCCAAGCTAGGCGAGGAGGCGGCGTGGCGATGTAAATTCGAGCTGACGTCCCTTCGATACAGTTGGATCGCCTGATAGACCCGGAGGGCTTTGAAGAATCGCTTTGGTGTCGCGTGAAGTTGACACCCAGTGGATTTGAGTCTGTCGGAGTCATTTATCGGTCACCAGAGGCAGACCCACGGGAAGCACTGACTGGAGTAAGACGTTGGGCGGGCGATGGTCACTGTCTAATTTTGGGTGACTTCAACTCGCCGAATGTGGACTGAGAGAACTTGCAGTGCACTGTAGGAGCGGATTCATTTTCCCGCGAGCTTCTTTCAACGGTGCTGGAACTTTCCTTGTACCAACACGTCAGAAGGCTGACCCGAACCCAGGATCACCACACGTCTACCCTAGATCTGGTGATATCTCCAAGGCGGTCCGATGTTGATCAGATAGAGTACCTACCGCCACTAGAGTGCAGTGACCGTGCAGTATTGACCATCAGCTGGAAGAGAGGAGCGACGTTTGTCCCCAGACCACAGGGCGGACTCAACGTCTGGCGAATGTCGTTCCAACAAGTCAAGGAGGCTGCATCCTCAGTGATGTGGTATCCGCCAGAACCGTATGACATAGACCAGGCTTGGGAGGTAATCCGAGATGAAATCCTTCAGTTATGCCAGACTTTTGCTCCACCATCCAGACAGCGGCCGCATGCGAAAGGCCCACCTTGGTTTGACTCGCAACTTAGGCGGCTTTTGAAGCATCGGAACCGAGCATGGAAACAATGTCGAGCGACTGGAGAAGGATATGATCGATACCGCAACATCCGGAACCGGTGTACCCAAATGAAACGAGAAAAGCGACGTATCTTCGAGGAGACGTTAGCAATGGACTCGGTACAAGCACCCAAACGACTGTTCGCATATCTGCGACGGAGGACGCGAACCACGACTGCAATCCCAGCCCTACAGGACGGACATTCGCTGGGAGTGACAGATGAACACAAGGCAGAGATACTGGCGAGACACTACGTGTCAGTCTATGCTCCTGAACAGAGGCACAATCGTCCCTCACACATTGCCGGGGGAGCCCCCAAATGTCTTGTCAAGAACTCACCGAGGAAGAAGTGGCGGCAACCATGCGCACCATTAGAGTGAACCAATCCCCCGGACCTGATGGTGTTCATCCGTTGGTAGTAAAGGAACTGGCCGATGTGTTAACTCAACCAGTCACACGACTGTTCAACGGGTCTTTAGCAGCGGGAAAGCTCCCCCAAGAATGGAAGAAAGCGGTCGTCGTGCCACTGTACAAAGGTGGGGCAAAAGCTGAGGATGTCAACTACCGACCTGTCGGTCTAACACCGGTGATAGGAAAGGTTATGGAGCGCCTGCTGGCAACGCGAATCCGGGACCATATTGGGGTATACGACCTACTTAGCCGGCAACAACATGGTTTTTGGAAAAACAGGTCGTGCCTAACAAACTTGGTAATCGCACGAGAACGCTGGACGATGGCCAAGGCCGAAGGACACCCTACGGACGTAATCTTCGTGGATTTTAGCAAAGCTTTTGACAAAGTTCCGCATGACCGTCTATTAGGTAAGCTTAAGGCTCTTGGTGTAGTAGATCCATTGATTCTGTGGATAGAGGACTTTCTAAAAGGCCCAACCTTTGCAGTACGAGTAGCACAGTCACTGTCAACCTGGCAAGTGGCAGCTAGTGGTGTTACACAAGGATCGGTTCTGGGTCCGCTCCTCTTCCTGGCCTATATCAATGACCTACCACCAGTTTTTCAATCGCCGTGCCTCATTTACGCAGACGACCTAAAGATCTGGCGCACAATTACGTCATACGCTGACGAGCTCGTTCTTCAGGAGGACATCAGAGCCCTTGAGAGATGGTCAGATCTGTGGTCACTACCAGTCAACACGGACAAGTGTGCGCATATGCGAGTAGGAGCACCGTCCAGCAGTGGGATGTACAATATACACGGGGCACCCCTCCGACGCTCTGTCTGCGAAAAAGATCTGGGAGTGATGGTGGCCTCGTCACTAAAAACGAAACACAATACTGATAGAGTCTGTTCTTCAGCGTGGAGTATCCTGGGGCCGATTACTCGTTCATTCGGCCATCTCTCACTCAACGCCTTCAAGGTGCTGTATGCAACCCACGTGCGTCCCAGGTTGGAATACGGGGGGCCAGCAGTTTTCCCTTGTACGTTGGCAGAGGTGGCAAAGTTGGAAAGAGTACAGAGAGGCGCAACCCGCCATATCGGAGGGCTACGTGGGGTCAGTTACGAAGAGCGGCTGAAGATCACAGGGTTGTTTCCAGTGGCCTACCGAAGAGTCCGGGGAGACCTGATCTTCACCAGGCGTGTCATCAGAGGCGACTTCGGTCCAGAACTACGTGCAGAGCTCCCTCTCCGCGGACATGGCCGTACGAGGGGACACCCGCTAACTCTAAAGAAACTGCACTCGGTGGGCCTCCCTCTGGTGTACCGTCTATCTCGGAGGGTGACCAATCTATGGAACTCGCTGCCAGCCGAAGTGGTGGAAGAGCCCAACGACACATTGTTCAAGCGACTTCTGGACGTATTTCTAAAGAGGTGGTGGGAGACACACATGAGTCTACATCACTGAGCTGTGGTGAGGAGGCTTACACGGGAGAGATACCCTCTGCCTCTATTATGAAGAATGAATGAATGAATTAATGAACTGAACTGAGGGCTATGACACGGACGCGCTCTTCGTCGAGGCGTCGGAGTGTGTGCGGCGTTGTTGTCCGTTTCTAAAACTGAATTCCTTAGGAGTGGCGAACCGCTAATCATTTGTATGGATCACTTATTACGAGGAATTATTAATTCTCTAGCCCGATTAGTATTATTATAGTAACCTGCTATCAGGTGCGTTGCGATCGTGGGGATTGGAACAAAAGATTGCTGGCATCGGCAGAAATTCCCCCCAGTATTAGAAGTCCACTTATCTGAACCAACAAGAAACAGAAGATCCACCTAAGTAGCAAACGCGGCCGGGAACCGGCTGGCTTCGGCTGGGCTAGTGACGGGCTCCGGCTTTGTCAGGGATGCTATATTAGCCCGCTATATTACGCCAGACAAATCGCCACCAGACGACTAAAGTTTACCTCTAGTCTTATGCCGCGCTTACGTCCCATTCCATAATATAACCTAAAACGGTGAAAAGTGACGTTCGGTTTATCTATACAAAACGCAAGATACTCTAGTGGTTCGATGCTTTCGGTTAACTTGTCCGTATTTGTCATTTCTCAAAATTATTTTTTTCAGTCCTAGAAGAGAAGAAAAGTAAATTTGTTGTATCCTATAACTAGTCAGTAGTTGATTGGGAGGGGCACAAGAGTGTGTTATCAGTCACCTCAGATTGAAGAACAGTGAACAACGGACTGTGATATATGAAGAAGAAATTCGTTGGTATCGTTCATACCAACCTTCGTTTTCAGCAATGTGTAAGCTGTGAAACAGTAAAAAACAAGATGCACAAATTCATATATATACCGAGTCATGTGTCATGTGACAATCAGAAATGGATAAAGTCAAAAGAAATATGTACGTGTATAAAACGTGATAATTACAATCCGTATACGGATTTCGCGTGCGAAACTTACCTTCTACGCTTCCCCGGTTCTCCGAGATCTCTTGCTTTTGCTAACCGACGCATAATTACGCTTGTTTGTTTCGCACAGTGGTTGCTTTTCGAATCTCTGAGGAAGTGATTGCATCCACGGTGTATTGATTATATGATTGGATTGACCTCTTATAGCTGAAATAAATATTCTTCCGCATTTTGTGATGCACCTTCATCGTTAGTATTAGATACACGTAACTGGGTAAATTACGATTAAAATTTGGTTCGCCCAGCATTGGACAGCCGTTGCGACGTTCCAAGAAAGTGGCATTCAGACAAGCAGGACATTTCATATCAAGCGGTGTCTTTCTTTTCATGCGATGCCTCTCCCAACGGGACTTAGGTGGAAATGGTATGTTTTAGCTGTCAATATTGACATACATGATGCACATGTATAATTTACAACACAAAACCATGGTATTGTATAATATCGTCACTTACATTTACATTAAATATATATGAAATATAAAGAGTAAAGTAATAGCACGGTACAGTGGTATGCGCATCAAACTCATCAAGGGATCCGGCCTGATCGCAGCCGGGCCCGGCCGGTCGAAACCCGGTCCTAGCCCAGCCCGAGCCCGCTCCTAACCCAGCTGGTCAACTAATGCCGCTTAAACCTACAATGAAGGCTCACATGTCATCCAAAATAACGTTATGATACAACTGATTTATCTTTTGGAAAATGTGACTCACCGTGGACGATTATTTGGATATTCCTTTGTAGCACTCAGCCCGTTCGTAACATCGGTTTTCGGTCGGTTTGTTTAGTGGCCATTTTACACGGGTCAACATTGAATTTAAACGAAGGAAATTGTCGACCAAAGTAATTCGCAATGCTTGGTTGGCTTTTTATTTAAATGTATTGGTTTAATTCATCGAAATGTCCTGGAAACCTCGGTATAGATCGTTCTATTTTATCCCCTCGAAATGGGTAAAATAAGGACAATTAATAGGCAGATCATAAATTAGGAGATGGAAAGGAGCATCGCAATACGTAATTTGGGTTAGCGAAAGTAACTAACGAAGCATAGCATGTATTTCAAATGACTGGCACAAACCGCTCGGAAACCATTCAGAAACCGTCCGGGAAACCGATCGGTTTCAGAGCGGTTTTTGGCCGGTTTGTGCCAGTCGTTTGAAATACGTGCTATACTTCGTTAGTTTCTTTCGTTAATTCAAATTACGTATTGCGATGCTCATTTCTATCTCCTAATTTATGATCTTCCAATTAATTGTCCTTATTTTACCCATTTCGAGGGGATAAAATAGAACGATCTATACCGAGGTTTTCAAGACATTTCGATGAATTAAACCAATGCATTTAAATAAAAAACCAACCAAGCATTGCGAATTACTTTGGTCGTCAATTTCCTTCGTTTAAATTCAATGTTGACCCGTGTAAAATGGCCACTAAACAAACCGACTGAAAACCGATAGGCGTAATAGTAAAAACCGATCGGAAACCGGCCGAAAACTTGTCGGTTTCGGTGCGGTTTTGCACCGGTTTCGCTACGGGGGTTGTTAGAAATACACACTGTTGCGGTGTACGTGACCAAAGTGAAGAGCTACCCAATGGAAGCCGATCGTCGATTTAAACACAGTTTTTTGATATTGTAATGCAATCTCTAACAGCCAAACTAGAAAATATTTATATGTTCGAGTTCTTTAGAAAAAATATGACAATCTATGTAATTTTCTGCCAATAAAATTGCTAATTAACGAACCCGTCCGGACCCCGGACCATCGAGCGGGTTGTGTGCTACATGGGCAAGTCATTCAATTTGTACGGCAAACTGGCCGTTGAAAACTACGGAATACGGAAGGTTCTTCAGCAGTCAGTGACGAAAAAAGTGGCTGACAAAGACTGAAAGCCCTAGATCTATTCTCCCTTGATCGCCGTAGGCTAAGGGGAGATTTGATAGCGATACAAGGTATATCAGGGAATCACTACGACCGACAGACCATTACTGACTCGTCACAACCTTGCACTCAGGGAACACGAGCATTAACTGGACAAACCAAGAGCAGATGAGAGCACAAAGGCATGTTTTTCCCACCTTGTCATAAACAAATGGAACAAGTTGCCTTCACACGTAGTGACAGCAATTTCGATCGTTGCTTTTTAGAGCAGACTGGATGCGTGCTGGGCAGAGGTATTCCCAGACTATGACTAACCACCGTAAGTAGCTTTCTTTTTATTCTTATTTTCCGTCCTTTTCTCCCCTCTCGGCTATCTTACATTGCATCTCGTCACTCTAGTGTTTCCTTACTGTACCTATCTCTATCACAGCCTTCATATCACCCTACTCATCACCATTCCATACTAACACCTTTACATTTTTCGAGGACTCGGGATATGTCTCACATGGGGACAGCAATGAGTTGTGGCGCCAAACCTATATTAGTGTGAAGTTGCTGTTCCCGAGGGCGAGCCTGTTTCTTTTCTTAACACCTCAGCTATTACAAATACCGAATTATATTGGATACATGGAAGTCGCCGCACGGCGGGAACTCCTTGGGCTCGCGGTGTAAGAAACTGGACGTTTACTGGCTTAAGCCGCAAGTCCTGTAACCTAACCTAACCTGACCTGGGACCCTGGCAACCCGTGTTAGTACTCTTTATCATCTGGATTGCTATACCAGCAATGCATTCTTTACTTGGCCCCCTTCGCGATAGTCCATTGCCCAAACTACAAAAATTCTCGTCGTTCACTGTCTCGGATTTTTTCACTCGCGGCTGAAATGAGCCAGAGACCAAAACATATGAACACCAGTGCCGTTGGACAGATGAAAGCTGATTCCATTTGCGGGAACACCAAATGTTCTCACGAGGTAGAGGAAGACATAAGGTGTGGTGTCTGTGACACCTGACATCACCGGAAATGTAGTCGATTGTCCCTTAAGGTGTTCAATTTGTACGATGAACACCAATGTCTTAAATGGGCCTGCTAGAATGGCCTTGACACCTGCAAAGGTAAACGTCCAGCGGTCAAGATGTCAGGTAGGTTGGAGGTTACGAACTGCGCCGGCTCCTAAGGGATGGATACGGTCACTGAGAGAACCTCAAAGTTCAGTTCCATTGCAAGTAGTTCCGGTAGTAACAAGTTGCGTAAAAACATTGGAAGGGAAATGTCTCAGATGCATCAAGAAGTTGACAGGAAAGAAAAGGCTGTTAGGGACAAGTTGAACACGGAAATTCATCCTTGGTTACTAAAAATACGGGAGTAGCCCTGGATAGAAACCGCAATGAAGTGGTGAAAAGCATCTCTGAGCCTGTCTGTCAGGCAGCCAAACAGAGGGATCGAAATGTTCGACACCACGTATCAAACCTCCCAAGAACAGTAGACCTTCCAGACCAATCTCTACCAGAGTCTTCAAGCTGGGAAAGTGGAACTATACAGGAGGTAATCAACTACCCGCTAGGCGGGTGTTCATCAAGTTTGCAAACTCTAGGGAAAAGGATGCGTTCTCGGCTTCGGTGAAACTGCTTAAGGCCATTATCCAAGGGACGTTCGTATTGGAGCCAGATAACTCGGCCAATGAGAACACAATCGATCCTGGGAAAAACCGTTAACTTCGTATTAGCATTGATAAATGCGGAACCCCCTTCTCAGATCGGCATAGTACCCCTATTCCTAAAGGCGGCTTCAAAATACCAACAAAGTCCCTCATTACTAATCAGAAGGGCTAGGGGGAGGATGAAACAGAATCTCGTCCGTCGTCATCGAAAATCAAAACGAGCACTCGAAACTAGGTTCCGAGTGCCACCCCTACCAGCTCACAAACGGTGCACGAAAAAGGCTGAGAAACCTAGCCGTAGTTTACACCAATGCATGCACCGTTGGAAACGCGTGGCAGGAACTAACAGCGGAGATTACCAATGCTGGCTAAAAGCGGGTAATGAAATTCGAGTCCTCCTCCCCTTTTGTCTACTGCATCCATCGAGCTGATAGGGTGGATGGAAGAGATGGCGGGGATGCCATGATAATAGTCTCAGACACATTAAAGCAGATGGCCAGGGAAAGTACCACAACACTAAACATTCAAACGGCCTTCTTGACTTGAAACTACGCCAAGTTGAAATACGTGTTACGTGTGTACCGAAAACCCTCTGCCACCCCACCGGAGGATCTAGCCTTGCTGAGCTACCCTAACCACGCCGTAGCCGCAGCAAATGAACTAATAATCCTCGGGGACCTAATGCTCCCGGGATGGACTGGGAGAGTCTGTGACCAGCGGGTGGTGATGTTTCTGTCTGACTGCTAAACTTCGTGCTGGTGGAGGCGATCTTCCAGCATATCCTACTACCAACCAGGTGGAGAGAAGGGCAGACTCCCGGGCTGCTGGACTTCGTAATCGTCAAACACCGGTGATATTGAGAGCCTACAGGTATCAGTACCCTTAGGAAGAAATGACCATGGGATAATCCATTGAAACTACCTGGCTGTGAAGGGTAGGGTGCCTCATGAACTTAGAAAATGCCTTGAAAATCTTGAAGTACGAGGCAGCGCAAGCACTGACGTGAATCCCCCATTATAAAAGTGTGGATAAAGAAAAGTCCGTATTCAGGAACAATCTTATGTTGTTCACAGGGCGTTTTGCGCCAGCTCGAAGGAGAGGGCACTGCGGTGGACCAGCAGAGCAGCTAAGACCCAAAGCCGGAAACAGAGGACGTGGTGTCAGCACTAGCAGACAGGAAGTCACAGGAGATACTTAGGCTTCAAATGACTCGAGAAGTAGTCATCAGGGTCCGAAAGCAATGTAGGTTATTTTATGAGATCGCCTTAGCTAGGAATGCCAAATGGCACCCAAAAGCCTGCCACAAATATGTTCAATGAAAAACAGCCATGCGCTTAACCGTGGGTTGCGCTAAGGACAGGAATAGTAACCATGCGCACGGCAATAGCGCCAAGGCCGAAATACTGCGAGAGCACTTCGAGACAATGCATCAGCGAGACAATGGACTAAACCCGACATACGAGCCCCCCACTAAGCCACAGGCAATGCC
This sequence comes from Fasciola hepatica, assembly GCA_948099385.1. Classification (NCBI taxonomy): domain Eukaryota; kingdom Metazoa; phylum Platyhelminthes; class Trematoda; order Plagiorchiida; family Fasciolidae; genus Fasciola; species Fasciola hepatica. Next base: position 40,081,160 of record CANUEZ040000043.1, read on the forward strand.
GTCAATCCTTGTTTCCTCTGGTTAAGTAGAAGAAGCCATGAGGGGTCTTAAGGTACACAAGGCAGCCGGTCCAGATGGCACTCATGCTGCGGTTTTACGCCCATTTGCCTAAGTAATAGCGACCCCTCTTGCTCGGTTGTACACTAGGTCCCCGGACAATGCGCAATTACAGGAGGACTGGCTGACGGTTGGTGTTGCCTCAATATACAAGGAGGGTTGAAGGAAGAAGTAAAAAACTATCGACCGGTTATTCTCCTACCTGTGCCTCTAAAAAATAATGGAGGGACTAATTAGGGACCGCGTGGGCAATCACTTGGCTAAAAACAGGGTAATACGGGCTTGTCAAAAATAGATCGTGCCTGTCCAACTTATTCTTTCTTGGACGGGGTAACAGCCAGGTTAGACAGGGGCGCACGAGTCAAGATCTGCTACTTGGACTTCCAAAAGGCTTTTGACTCGGAAAGCCACCGCCTGCTATTACGCAAAATGCAAGCTCTGAGTATGACGTCACAGGTGCTCGAATGGACCCAGACATATCATACATATCGAACGTATTACGTAAGGTTGGATGGGAACACACCCACGAGGGCTACGGCTGCCAGTAGGGTCCCGCAGGGGTCAGTCCTGGGTCCCTTCCTGTTTTTGATCTACGTCAACGATCCACTGGAGGGCATACCTTCAAATGCTTCAGTATGGTCGAGGGTGGGTGTCTCAGGCTCCGAGATGGCTACTCGTCCTGAACGCCTCTCGAGACGCTTCCAAGTGACCTTGCGTCTAACACAGCCTCTGCTGAGGAAGTCCTACTCACTGCCTTCTCGTGGTGGAGGTGTTCCCAGTAAAGTGAGAGAACAAAAGCGAATGCCCGGCGCTCTCCACCGGGTTGACTAACTAGGGGAGAGGGCTAAACCCTGATTCCAAACCAACCATAGATGGCGTCTGAGGTGTACAACGGTATGCTCACCGGCATCTGTGGAGAGGTGCACTGGGCGCCCAGGATATTTGGCCTCTTCCGAAGAGCGTATGAACTGAGTACTTAGTCACCGGTTTCCAGTGGGTTACGGACCCCACGTTTCGTCCTGCTGCCTTGCGGATAAGCTTTGGAAAACCAAATGCTCCGGTTGTGGATCCCTAAGAAAACCACCTGCTTTGGCTTGAGCAACTTGACAGTATTGCGCCCACAAATAAATCATGGACTCGTATTATCTACTCCTTCCTCGCCGATTGTACCATGTTTTGCTTGGTACACAGTCTGAAACCAGACGGGTGTGAAATAAATACACATATTGGAGGTTATACAAAACCCAGGCTAGTGGATGATTCCGGAACCGCATCACTTCAAGAGGACTTGAATAAGGTTCCAGCGTGGACCACTCAGTGGCAGCTGCCGCTCAACACAAGGGAGTGTAGGCATCTCACCCAGGACATCGACGGAGAATCAAAATACCTAGACCTGCAAAACCCACAAGCAATAAGGAAGGTCACAGACATCACTGACCTTAGAGTCCTGATAAACGATTGTTACCAGCCATCTCCACAGTGTCTGGCTGCCGCGGCTGTGGCTAAACGGGCGCTCCACTAACTATCGTACATTGTAGCGTCTAGAGAAGCTTTCTGGTTGTTTCCTTTCTACACAACACTATTTAGACCACATCTAGAATATTGTGTCCAAGCATGGCCCGGCTCTTGTGCGGAGCACTGCTGTACTTGAGAAAGTTCAGTGATACTTCACCGGAATGTTACTGGGACCCAGGCACAAAACGTACCCAGACAGGTTAATGGGGCTAAAGCTATTCTCTGTTAAACGTAAAAGACTCAGGAAGGACCTAATAGAAGCCTTCAAACAAAAATAAAAGACTATCCATCCCAACAGAGCCGTTGTTAGTATTGATACGGCATTCCAGACTCAGGAGACACGAGTTTATGCTCGTCAAACTGAGATCATTAAAGAACATAAGAGGAAATTTCTTTGCGTGCCGCGATGTCAGCCCATGGAACGCACTGCCGGCTGAGGTGGTGTCTGCCGCATTGGTGGTAGGTGTTAAGCCAAGGTTAAACCTTTGCTGGCTTGATGTGTTCCCTGATTGCGTCTAAACCTACATCATTGGCGATACTGGATGCAGCGCCCTTCCCTCTTTTGTCACCACTATGCATCAGTATCATACCTATCTCTTTAATTTTCGCCACCACCCGTTCTCCTTTATCCCCCATCTTATTATCCTTATTCCCCGACTCACCACTATTAACACTATCTAAGCACTGCCTGTATTTGTGACACTTCGGGGGTGGGGGGAGCTAGACTTAAAAAACCCAGTTCGTAACCGTAGGACCGCTACACTCTCCCGACAGCTAACTGAGTCTAAACCCTGTTTCATCTACAGGGTAAACAAAAAAAGCACAGCGCAATCACAGAAGTTTCTGCTCCATGGTATTCATCTCGGTGCTTCATCATCATCATCATCATCATCATCATCATCATCATCATCATCATCGTATAGCGTTAAACAGTAGGGCAAGCCCCACTGACCACTGCCTTTCTCACCATGTTGCACGCTGAATTAGAAAGTATGAATATACAAGATGGATTGGGAGTGGACCTACACGGGTGGGAAAAAGAAAGAACGCCCTAACAGCCAACACACGGGAATACACAGACTAACTGTGCAAACGCACCGATCAATCATTCTGATTTGACAGAAAGTGACAACACGATCGCCACTGTTCGCGGTTTGCTGCCATATCCTTCAGTGTCTCCAGCCAAATGGTAGACTGATCTTTTAGACCCCAACCACGAGGACGTGAAGCACCTACTTTTCCTAAGTTTGCTGTACATTTTCTCACTTCTCGTTGCCACGTCATCTGTTGACCTCCACGTGGTCTCTTCCACTACCTAGGAGGAACGGGGAATAGGACACGGTGTAGTAGACGTGTGTTTGACATACGTAACACGTGCCCCAATCAACGAAGTCTACTAAGTTGGATAAGTTGTGACAAAACGTTTTTCGAATTAGTACCCAATACTCGATTTCTGACCTCATCATTGCTCACTCGGTTACTCCACCCGATCTTAGCGATACTACGTAAACATCGGTGGTCGTAAACCTCAAGACGACGAATATCTTCAGCACGCAGACCCCAAGTTTCGCAACCACACAACAAAACTGAACGCACTGCGGCACAGTGTACACGACCTTTCAACTTCAGTGAAGTATCAGATCGACGGCACAAGTGCTTCAGTCCAGCGTACGCCAAGGCGATAGCTTCGAACTGGACATGGAACAGGAAGGAGACATTGTTTCGAGATCGTGTCTGGACGTCGGAAAACATGTCCAAACCACTTCAATCATCAGCGTTGAAGGATTGCTGGCAGCTTTTTCTGATACCCTCTACGCGTAGTGGCCACGTTTCACAGCTGTAGTTCAGTACTGCACGGTTGGCGACCCGGAAGATGCAGACTTTGTTCCGGTTACTGATTTTGTTGCGCTCCCGGAGTGCGTTTCGAAGCTGGAGAAACGCAGTCCTGACATTTTCAGTGCGCAACTTAACTTCGTTTTTGGCTTGACCATTTGGGATGACCACGGAGCCCAGATATTTGAAAGCCGGGACGTGCTCGGATTGTTTGCCGTCTGTGTATATCAACAGAATTGACTGTATGGCGCAAGTCGAAAGAATCTTCGTCATCGACGTATTGATTTCCAGTCCGATGAATTTAGCGAGGGATCCTGTGCTATTCAGAACTGGCTGTAAGTCGTTCGGGCTGCCTCCGGAAATGGTGATATCATCCGCAAATTCCAAATCGGCTAGGAAAACATCGGTGGCCGGATGAATACCGGAGTGATCGGTGAGCAGTTCACTCAAAAGCGAATCTATCGTGGGTCCCGGAATAATTTATTTCAGTTGTCAGACTGTTGCACAATATTTGGGGCATCACGTTGCGAATAAATTTACCAACCAAATTCTTCTTTTGGAACTGAAAACAGTTTCCTGAGGAAATAATATTCAAAAAAAAATTACTTACTAGTTGGAATTGACCAATTTACCCGCGCGGGTCCCAGTGCGAACCCGTTCCGATGTGCTGCTTTGCTTTCTGATATCTGTTTGCTACCCGACTTTTAAAGTTGCTACCTAAGCAATCCACGTTTCTCTAGTTTTTGATTTTGCGTCTCGATTTGGCTTTTATTATTATGGCCTGTTGATTCACATCGTTCCACTGCTCCGTACATTGTTGGCCACTATCGTTCTAATCCATTGTGATCGAAGTTGAGCCACTCGGATTCGTATGCGATCAAAGAAGAAGCGTGTGACTTTCGGTCGAATCGCAGGATTCTATCCTACCAGAGTCAACGTATCGAAAGTTTAGAAGTGGGAAAACTGGCTGAAGCGAGATGAGAGGTCTTTTTCCTAGCTTTATTTCTCTCACCTCTCAGTTATGCACCGTAAACAGTGTGACGAAGATTTTATCTAGTATTTGTTAGTAGGTCAATATTCTTTAACTTCAGATCACTCCACTGTTCGGACCTGGATTGTTTTTCGCGCATGTAGAGTTTGAAGACAACATGTCAGTTTGTAGCGACCGGAGGCGCCGACCGTTTACGGTTACAGAAAGCGCGGCCATCTGGAAGTACATAATTTCTAACGACCTCCAAAAGTAAGCTGATTCTATTTCTGACTCGAGAAATATTTCGGTACTAAATTTGCTGTTAGTGCACAAGCTACCAGTAAGATTTTATTAACATTGTTAGTTCATATTAGTCAGTAATTTTATTTGGACCTTGTGCACCCTAATGGAAAAATTAATTTTCTTGACTGCAACAAGGTGTTAAGTTTAAGTTCTAACCAGGAATCTGACCTGTTTTTCAAGTCGACTCCTGATCCTTATTACTCGCTAAATTATAAAAAACACCTGAAGTTTACTCGTAGGCTTGCATCTGCCCTAAAATGATATACGCATCGATAAGCTGTAAGCAAGCCTACCCTACCAGAACAAAGAAGCCACAGTAGGTGGGACAATAATGCAGTGGTCCCGTGCAGCACCAGGTCAGTCAATTTCCCGTTCTTTTACTATCTTTGATGAATAGTTCTCAAGACAAACGGAATCTCTCCGTGTTATCTCTCGCATCCGTTAGGGGATCTTTCATTCTCTCACGTGGAATTACGGTAAAAGGAATGAACTCATTCTCGCTTAAGAAAGATCGTGAAACCTGGTGAACTAAAGTAGCACAATGAGAAAGTGACTACCACATTACTTAACAGTGAAACCAGTGACCGATAAATCTCCGTTGATGAAACATATAATGTATAATGTCCCATGTGTGGCATGAAACCCCTTAAATACTCCATCATCTTTTTACTCCCCATGATAGCCATATACATCGGCGTTCCGTCTGGCAGACAATGGAGGCGGCAGGCGTCACCACACACTCCGCAGAGTCCATGCGTAGTCATTTCCGCCAAGTTTTGTTTCCTCAGTTAAACCAAAAGCCATTCGATCAATTGATTCAGCGATCATTCCGCGGTCGGCGTCATGAATATACTGAGCGGGACGACCAAGCAATTTTGAATTATATTGTGCAAAATCAGCGTTACCGGTGAGTATTCAGTTTGTTATGAAATGACTAGGAGCCCTTCGTTCACTGATATATCGCCAAAAATTTGTTTTATATTTTATTGTGCGTATGAGAACACGATCCATAGCAGTTCACCCATGCATTTTTCGCTGTTACTGAATCATCGGCTTAGAATAATGCGGGCGATCAATTTGGATGCAATACTTGCGAAACTTATTCCTCTTTTGTAAGTCGGTATAATCACTGATCTACACCATTCACTAGGTGCCTGTTCAGTCTCGCAGATCACTATAAGTTTTGTTAACAAGGACCATCCATTCCAGTTGCTTTGTACCCTTTCAGATAACACACCGCTCGAATAACCTCCTAGGACGGAGTAGCGATATCTACCTGTATCGTTCCTCCTGCAGGTATCATCGGACGGTTCACTGTGCGGCGGGTCACGTGAACTGCTACGGGTGGTGATGGAGTGGTTTAGACCGTTTGATTACAGAATCCGTCAGTCTTTCGAACCTCACGAACGCCGGTCAGCTTGGCGGTAGACACTGATCCGTTTTCATCCGGTTCGCTACCATACCTGACCTATTGGGACCTTACGTGGTTCTCCACTCCAAGTTTCAACGTCTGGTTGCCGACTAGACGTAGTATTGCGGTGGGCATTTGCGGCTGTGGGGCCTGCCGCTTCTACTGCCTTCAAGCGCAGTCGTGCCATAAAACGAAGTTCCTTTTTTATTATATCGTTGCAGTGAAGTGGTATACCTTATTACCACGACGGTCCACTTCACTATTAGGAATAGTCGACAACCAGACCCTGAAACTTGTATTGGAGAACGGAATGAGGTCCCAATAAGTCAGGTGTGGTAGCGAACCGAGCGACAGTAGATTACTCTCTACCAACAGAGTGAAAGTTAATCAGTGAGCTGTCCGATTCCTTGATCAACTCACGCCTGGCTTCCTTCTCTTTTATTCAACCTTTGTCTTCTGTCCCAAATCATCTCTGTTTATCCCCTCTACCCACCCAAAGTGCTTCGGTTGATAACACGCCCGATACTCTGAACGGTTCATTGCCAAATAATGTCGTAGATAATCTTCAATCTCACCTCACATTTTCTCAAGCCTTGTCAGCCTCTTAATCAAGTCCCCAGAGTGTTAGTCCCAATTTTGCTGCGTCGCCTGACACCGGCTCGCTAGAGAAACGCCCACTAACAGCAGGCTAGATCCCACCCAGGTCGAGGATGCATCGACCAGATTTTTACTCTTAGTTAAATACTTGAAGCGTGTCCCGCACACCATCGACCAACAATGGTGGTTTTCCTTGAGGTAAGAGAAGCTTTCGATTCTGTTAACCAGACGAAGCCGTTCAGTGCTCTTTACCGGAAAGGTATGCCACAGAAGTTCATGATCTACTGAGGTCGTTGTACTGGCATACTTCTGGCCGCGTAAGGGTTTACGGCGAACCATCCAGTCAGTTCGAAACGACGAGTAGTGTTCGATAGCGATCCCCAATTTCTCCATTCTTGTTTAACTTCGTCATGGACGAGATAATAGAGAATGCCTTAGGAGATCTCCAGGATGTGGGCATCGAACTAAGAAATAGTGAGAAGCTGTGTGACCTGGATTACGCAGACGACGTCGTTTGTTTGTTGAATGCACGGAACATGCGCAACGTGTACTAGATGGATTTGCGAGAGCTGTAGCTCCATTCGGCATGCGCTTTGCACCTGCAAAGTGTAAGGTGGTGTTGCAAGACTGAACTTCAGCGGTTCTGAGCTTGATGCTCGATAAGGAGGCGCTGGCAGTTGTCGATCGCCTTACTTACCTCGACAGCAGCGTGACGACTGATGACAGCATCGTAGTAGAGGTGAACATGTGCATATCCAAGGTTCGAGCGGCGCACTCAAGATTGAACCACCTGTGGCGCCGACCTGAGGTTTCACGAAGTTGGAAGATCGTATGTATTGTGCCGCGATACGCCCAGTTCTAGTTCAGAGAACACTATCACAGCGTATCGGTCTTAGTAGACTTCGTTGTTTGGGGCACGTGTTACGTATAGCAAACACATCTACCGTACCGTGCCCATCGTTGGTGAGGCCTACTTGAACTGGAGTATTCTGTGGCATTGGAAAAGTGAACAAGGCTTCGTTGGTCTGTTGATCATGTAAACTTGTATCCCATACATCTGGTTGCATCGATAGCCATCTGTAAGCCTTCTCAGTCAAATCCATCATACCGTGATGTCAGGTTCGTCATACCATGAAGTCAAGTTCTGCAGTAAGGTGCTGCAGTTTCCGTTTCCGTTTGTACAACCATTAACCTCGCACTTCTGTGCTCTAGTTTCGGTTGATACCTTCCAGCATCGTCCAGCAAAACAGCAAAAAGAATGGAGGCGTAAATTGAAAGACATCCAAAGAAATCAAAGTATCAAGGGGGAATTTAGAAGACAAAGAAAGAGTCCGAAGCAACTATACCACTGGTCGCGACACCTAGCCATATCACCTAATGTTTCCAACTATTTGGTAGGTGGGTCGTGTGGACCCCAACCTGGAAGTCTAACACGTCCTGCTCGGCCAAGTCCACTGGTCAAGGTTCTCATACTTTTTTGTCATGTCACGGACTGACCACCTCGACTTACCTTCCAATCACTACCTGCCTCAGAGAACAGCATACGCCGAGGAAATCTATCGGTGGCCATACGCAGCGCATGTCCCAGCCACTTTGGTCTGATTAGATTCAGCACTTGATCCAGAGACTTACCTCTGATTCCCAACACCCTGCGTCTAACCCAGCATTGCTGATACAGTGTTCCCGCCATACTCGGGTAATGAATGATACAGATGCATCGATGCTCGAATACCGACAATCTTTGGCTATATTCTACCCTAAACGGCCATGTGTCTGAACCGTATAAAAGAACGGATCTAATCGCCGCGGTGTGCACTAATCCTAACAGACAACCGAATGTCACGCCGGTTCCACAGATGAATGAGGTTGGCGAAAGCCAAACGCGCCTTCTGTATATTCGATGACACTTCATCTGATATCTGTGCACCTAGTGGGATGTAACTATCCAGGTAACAAAATTTATCCACTTCAGCTAGAGCTTCTCCTGCCAACACAACGTTTGGTATTAAGCCCACCCAGTCCTGCAGCAGCATTTTACACTTTGAAGGTGCAAAACGCATCCCAAACATTGCTACACTGTTGTTTAGGCTGTCTAAGAAAGCTTGTAACTTACCTAGATATTCACTCACAAGAACGATATCATCCCCGTATTCTAAGTCAGACAGTTTATTGCCTGAGCAAAGATCGACGCCGCTGTTTTCACACGAAGATAGGGCTACTTCGAGAACCAAATCAATCACAAAATTGAAAAGGAAGGGTGAATGAGGCCAACCCTGACGAACACCGCATGCCGTGGTGAACTCGGGCGAAAGATCGCCGTAAGCACGAACTCTGCTTCAGCTGTTCGCATAAAAGCATTGGAAAAGAGAAATAAACTTCTCGGCACACCCTTTAATGAGAGGAAGCGCCAGAGAACTGAGCGGTCGACCGAATCGAGCGCCGCTTTCAGATCAAGGATAGAGATTGTGGGCCCACGGAATATGTATCTGTGCTTTAAGGTTTGCCGACGATTAAAGATGTGGTCGATACAACCCCGACCGGGTCTGAAATTGGCTTCATTCTCAGGCGTACTCATTTCACGGGTGCTGGATGGTCGGTGGAGAATAAGCTCGGTGTGCAGTTTGGATGCGATACTTACTAAGCTCATTCCTCTGTGGTTTTCACAAGAAGACCTGTCGCTTTTCTTGTAAATCGGCATAGTCACCGATTTACACCATCCCCTGGGAACGTGCTCTTTATCCCAGTGGCAAGCCTCGGGCATTGGGGCCTCAACTGGTGCGGACCATTGGGTGTGCCTAAACTTACTGCACCAGCCTGACAGTCCCTTAGGTTTCGCCTAACTAGTGACGCTGTTGTGCGTACATCCACCAGCGGTGAGGTCGTGATTTTCCTCACGATCAGCGATATCGCTGCAGCCAAACTGACGGTACCGGAGAGATGTGCCTGACCCACGGTGCGGATGCATAATGATAATTGACCAGTGCAATAGTCCTCCTGATTGCAACCTCTCTGGTTAGAACAAATACGATTGCTGTGGAAGAAAACTTTCTCCATAGGAAAATTCTCACCATGCAATAAACCCCTGGAACCGGATAAGAATTGTTCCCCCAAACAATAAACATTTTCGTTTTCCAGACAAAATTGGTTATGCACTTTTTGCTTATGTATATGACATTAGTTTTTGATCCGTTACTACACCTGTCCTATTGGGGCCTTACATGGTTCTGCACTCCGAGTGTTAAGGTCTGGTAGCCGGCGATCTTTAGTAGTGCACTGAGCTTTTGAGGCTATAGGGTACAACTTTTCGGTTGCACTCATGCGCAGTCGTGTAATAAAATAAATCAGAATCACTAGACCGCTGGGTTTGGTGAGTTCTAATCATGTTGACCGAGTCTTATTTAGGTCCGTTAGCAATCATATTGGTTGATTGGGAGTGGAATGGTCTTCGTCTCATGCTAATAGTTCGCCTGTTAATGTGACTTGGATACTCTTAAGGCAAACAGTAATCCTGAATCTATTAAGCCGTTTTGTATCGGATTTTGATGAAACTTGAGCTGTGTCGCATCATCACGCGTGTCGCTCACGAATCGTACTCGGTTGTTCGTAGGGTTTTTATGTGGACAAGTCTTTCTGGTTAGATTTACTTTTTAGAATGGTTGAAAGATGCAGAGTGCATAATTCTAGCAGATTCCACGTTAAAAATAATACTGCCTACTTCCTTTTGACCATTTCCTCCCTGAATACAATGCCTTTCAGCAAGAAACAATTTGAGCGGTCCCGGCCAGTGTTTTTTGAGGGGGGAGGGCTAAAGTACTGTGGTCAGTCCTTTCCTCACTGTATGTTTAGGCCATTCATAACTTGTCTACATTCCCGGCTAGATTTAGGCTGGAGCTCCAGATATCTTGACATAAAAACAGCTTTATGGACATGCTGGTAAACCCTACCTTTTGAGTGTGCCACACAATGTGAACAGGGTCAATGGGAACTCGATAAGCACAATTTGATGCATGCAAAAAGGCGTACGCGTGTATTTGTCCGCGCTTTTAAGATATACTGTGAAAAGGCATCCCAGTTGACGCTGACCAGGTAAGCACCTAGCACGATGTTTGGCGTCAAACATCACCACACATATTGCGATGTCAAATGAATTGGGTTACCGAGGTTGTATCGATCACATCATCACTCTTCAACAAATTTTAGAACATAAGCATACTTTCCGTGCGCCCACCGTCTCCGTTTTTCTTGTTCTTGAAGCGGCCTCCTGCACTGTCGACCGCACCGTTCTCTGGCACTACCTCTCTTCGAAGGGAGTACTTGTATACAGAGGGTGCTGACGTGACATTCGGTTATCTATAAAGGGTTGAGTGTAAAACTACGGCAGTTGGATTTGTTCTTTCATACGGCTTTTAGACTTGAACGTCAGTTATTATTATTATTATTATTATTATTATTATTATTATTATTATTATTATTATTATCATTATCATTGTCAATATTATTATTATTTTGTTATTACACTGGCTTTAACACCTTTTTACGGTGCTTTTCAGCTGTCGACAGAAAAACAAAAGTTTTGCACGCCAAAACGAGTTAACAGTTCAGAAAACAATTCATCCATGTTTGGTAAAACACGCACAAGGAAGGGAATTATAGAAGTTCTGTACAGCGATGATTTATAGGGAAGCAAGCGAAACAGAACGAATTAGCGGGTGTGATTGGCTGAGAGAAAGATCACAGTGTAGTGGGTGTAAACAGTGCACAATGATTTCAGCAATTACATAGATGCCCTTATGTGCTTAACACATAAGTCTGATGTAGGGTCTCTTAAGGCTGTACCAGAGACCAGACTGATGATTCGTAGACCTCTACGAGGTGTGATGTAGTCCTTTTTAATCAGACCAGGAAAGGTTACCGAAGTACAATATAGGATAATGGGAAATATACGCGAAGAAATGACAGAATGCAGAGCACCGAACTGTGGGAGTTTACACATATGAAAGGACAGTCTGCGCAATTTTCCCACAGTAGTTTCTATATGTGAAGACCAATGTAAGTTCTCTTCTAAAGTTCCACTGGAGTATTTCACACAGTTCACACGTGCAAGAGGAATAGAGTTAATGGTGGTGCTGTCTTCTATAAAACGCGATCACAAAGTGGAAGAAATTCACTGTTGACATTTGGCATTGTTTAACAAAAGACTGTTCAGAAAAGTTTTGGATTTGTGCAATGTTTTCATGGAACTCATCTAAATCGAACTGCTGAGAGACAGACCGAGCCAAAACAACGTCATCGGCATACTTGACTAGGCGGACTGGGTCGGTTGCAGTTAAGTTGCTAATATAAGTAGTGAATAAGTATGCAAAAAGAACGGCGCCTTGGAGACCACTGGCGCTCCTTAAGAGATGATTGGAAACTTTTCTTCCAACTTTGGTACGCTGGGTTCTACCCCAGAAGTAGTCTTTCATCTAGTTAAGTAAGTACGTAGGGCAAATAAAAGACTCCAATTTTTTGGGTTGCAAGAATCGTGGTACACTGTCATATGCTGATATGTAATCAAGAAAGGCACACCTTACTGATTTGCACGAGTCATTAATTGATTTTGCAATGTAATGGACTATGCACGCTACCGCATCGATCGTGAAACGTCGGGGTTTACACGCAAATTGGTATTCGTCAGTGGGACTTCTGATTGTGACTTGAAGGCGCTGAAGTATCGCGCTACTAGCTTCAACGCCGACGAGGAAAGTGCCGTAGGGCGGAAATTCTTTGGTCTCGTTTGGCTACTCGACCCTTTTGGTATGCGAATGATTGTGACAGGATGACAGCAGTCAGGAATGAAGGACGATTCAGGTGAATGATTGATAACAGTAATCATTAGCTCACAGCGATGTCCAGTCCTGTGTTTGTGTACTGCCGAGGATAAACCGTCCGATCCAGAAGCTTTGGCTAACTTGGTGAATCTGAGGGGCTTTAAAACTTCCTCGCTGGAGAATTTTTCAACTTCCGTGTTGTTGGCCTGATTCAAGATTGGGAATGGATCATTCGAGTAACAAATGAACTGAAAATTCAAATGGTCAACATCTATATCAGAGGAGAAATTTTTTTCTGGCCACAGAGTAGTTTGATCCCCTTCCACCTATCTTCGATGTTCCTGGAGTGCAGAAACTGTTGAGAGAATGTAAAGTTCAGACGTTCGATTTCTTTTTTGATCAAGTTTGATAGTCTACTGACCTCAGATAGGTTGCTCGTTTTGTAGGCTAACTCCTTCCTGCGCAACCGTTTGAGATACGGGAAGACCACTCTTCCTAGATGGAGGTGAACCGTTTCGGTGGGACAACAAATGTTAAAGATGTGGTTTATGGTTTCGATTGTAAAATATACCGAAAGGGAATGGCTAACGCTATACTGTAGCTAGGAGGTGGCAAGAAACAAATAACGGTTGAACAATGAAATATTTTCTTTAGATCATTTCCGGTGAGGAAATGGGATCCGTTTAGTCCGTGTTTAGGATGACCACATTTCAAGTATGTTTTAGGACGAAGATGTAACATATCGTTATTACTGGTACTAAGAGGCACACTAAGTCGGATGGAAAAGTGTTCTGGATGATTAGTGTGGATACAGTCCAACTGTGAGTCACAACGGGCCGGAGTAAGACAACTGTCATTGGGATTAAAAGGTGGGAGCGCATACGTAGATGTGTGGTTAAAATCTTCTTCAGTGATGTGGAGATTAGCGTCTGTCAACGGTACAAGGAAAGGTACGAATGAATCATAAGAGTTAACTAGATCTTGCAAGCTTCTTGGCGCTATGTAAACGTTCGTGACAATAAAATGGTCAAAACGAGAATATTTACAACGACGAGACAGATACACAGTCAATCCCACTTAGAGGAGTAGGAAAAAATAACGCTGGACTTTCTGCACCAATTGGAATTGGTATATATAGCAACGCCACTACCTATTCTCATGGTATTCTGCCTATCCTGAAGGAAGCATGAATAATTTTCTATTTCGACTACAAAATCCTCCACTTCAGCATTCAGACAGGTTTCCTTAAGGCATGCTACACACGTATCTTGAACGGCATGAGCCATAAAAAGGTAAGTTAGGTCCGAAAGCTCGTTGAACGGAGAACGCACGTTGTTACACACATTGCAGAGAACTGTCATATAATCCGGCGGTGTGCAGCTTAGGCCTACCTACCATCCGGCTCTTTTGCGTTTCCTCACATGATAGTTCTGACTCATACTGTCATTATTTAATGACAGGTGACCCGAGACTTGTCGACACGTCTTTTATTGATATTATAAATTGCCGTGAATATTTTCGCGAGGACAACATCGCGGCAAAGGACTGTGTTAACAAAGAAGATAGGCAAGAACTCGGTGTTTGCGCATCGATATCTCCGTAGCACTACCCGAACATGTTGGGAGCATTTTATCAACGATGCTGACGTTAGACGTAAAGTGTTGGGAACCAGAGGTCAGTTTCTGGATCAAGTACTGAATCTAATCAGATCAAAGTGGCTGGGACATGTGCTACGCATGACTACCGACAGACTTCCTCAGCGAATGCTGTTCTCTGACGCAGGTAATGGTTGGAAGATAGGTCAAGGTACTTAGTGCGTGACATGGCAGAAAGGTGTGAAAACCTTGATGTGTTGGATTTCCTGGTTGAGGTACACAAGACCATCCTGCCAACTGGTTGATAAAGTGAAGTGGTCTGGCTAGATGTCGCGGCAAGTGGTGTTGTTACATTCAAACTCTTTGTTTGTCTTTATGATTTCCGTTTCTTACTTTGCCTTCAGCTTTTTTTTACTTTATGCTCCTGTTCATTCTGCCTTCAACTGGACGATGCGGGAAGGTAGTAACCGAAACCAGTGCACATAAATAAGAGGTTGGTGGATGAATGAACTGAGCTGATAAACGGCCTAGCTCGTTTAGCGGACAGCAAGATGGTCTGACGAGCAGCCAGCATATCCTCCTTTGTTTTGAATCGAGGACACGATTGGAGCCAACGAGAGAGACCGAAGGATCGATTAAGTGTCAACTGTCTGCATCGAATATACCAGTTGTATTTGTAAGCAGGTTAAACACCGAGAAGATCTGGCTGTGAATACCAGGTGAACCAATAAGTATGCAGGCCAGGAGTTGACCATGACCATGATTCAGGGCCGCTCGTGTATTCACGAGCTTCCTTTATCGAATTGATGGTACCGATTTCAATTCTGCTTACTCTTTTTTGCTTATTTCCGATTGAGGCTCCCAATGAGAGATAGCAACAAAAACTGCTGCACTCAGCGCATGGTGAATGGATGTTAGAACTGAACTGAAGTCATTCTGTGTTATGTGGTTGAAGTTGGGTGGGCCAATGGAGTTTTAGTGGCTGCACCAACGTCTTGAACACGCGAGGGGGGGTCGTGAAAATAAATACCAGGCTCTTCCATTGTGTTTGGGGCACGACACATAACTAATTTAAATTGCCTACTTTGGACTTTGTAAAACGGGCGGCACTCTTCGGTGGTGAGACTGGGCTGGGGGTAAACACAACGCCCCTAATTTAATTACCTCAGCTTCCGACCAATTTGGATGCTACTCTGATGCATAATTGCATAAGGGTTTGGTCGTGGTGCCAATGCATGCAGTTCCAGTGTTGTGCCCCTAACGCTAGGCAGAAGAAAGGCGCACTTGTATGGATAAACGTATATCCTGTAGTAACGTACCGTAAGTGCCAGTACAAGCGGGCAAGTGAAAACGCAAACAAGTATGCAAGTGCATGAGTCATTGGTATATGTAATCGGGATCGTAAGACAGCCGTACAATGGGATTAAGTCGCGCAAGGTCGTGCAGCACGTGAGACATTCTGACTGGTCAGTGCTGTCCGAGATAAGGCACGACAAACGTCAACTGTGTACGTGTGTGCACGATTGCACGTGTGTCCATGATTGCACGGGGTATAGATCATGCGTACGTGTGTGAGCACATGGCTGTATAAGCCAAACGCAATTAACACAACGAAACAAGCAAGCACTTAATTAGATGTGAAAAAGTTGGAGCTTCGCCGTTGAAAGCGTTTCGTTGACTGCTCCCAATAAACGACGATGAATAGTTTTCACTGGGATCATCGTCATCATCATCATCATCATGATCGTCGTACAGCGTTAAACAGTAGGGCAAGCCCCACTGACCACTGCCTTTCTCACCATGTTCCACGCTGAATTAGAAAGTATGAATATACAAGATGGATTGGGAGTGGACCTACACGGGTGGGAAAAAGAAAGAACGCCCTAACAGCCAACACACGGGAATACACAGACTAACTGTGCAAACGCACCGATCAATCATTCTGATTTGACAGAAAGTGACAACACGGTCGCCACTGTTCGCGGTTTGCTGCCATATCCTTCAGTGTCTCCAGCCAAATGGTAGACTGATCTTTTAGACCCCAACCACGAGGACGTGAAGCACCTACTTTTCCTAAGTTTGCTGTACATTTTCTCACTTCTCGTTGCCACGTCATCTGTTGACCTCCACGTGGTCTCTTCCACTACCTAGGAGGAACGGGGAATAGGACACGGTGTAGTAGACGTGTGTTTGACATACGTAACACGTGCCCCAATCAACGAAGTCTACTAAGTTGGATAAGTTGTGACAAAACGTTTTTCGAATTAGTACCCAATACTCGATTTCTGACCTCATCATTGCTCACTCGGTTACTCCACCCGATCTTAGCGATACTACGTAAACATCGGTGGTCGTAAACCTCAAGACGACGAATATCTTCAGCACGCAGACCCCAAGTTTCGCAACCACACAACAAAACTGAACGCACTGCGGCACAGTGTACACGACCTTTCAACTTCAGTGAGATATCAGATCGACGGCACAAGTGCTTCAGTCCGGTGTACGCCGCTCGAGCCTTGGATATCCGCGTAGTCATCTCTACTACCGTGCTCCCATCCGTCGTCACGCTGCTTCAGAGGTAGGCGAAGTGGTCGATAACTGACAGCACCTCCCCATCGAGCATCAAACTCGGAATCGTTGACGTCCAGTCTTGTAACACCACCTTGCACTTTGAAGGTGCAAAGCGCATGCCGAATGGAGCTACAGTTCTTGAGAGTCTATCTAGTGCACGTTGAGCATGTTCCGTGGATTCGAACAAGTGGACAACGTCGTCTGCGTAATCTGGGTCACATAGCTTTTCACCATTTCCTAGTTCGACGATTTTGCAGAGCACTCTCCATTATTTCGTCCATGACGAAGTTGAACAGGAATGGAGACATAGGACATCCCTGTCGAACACCACTGGTCGTTTCGAACCGACCGAATAGTTCACCGTAAACTCTAACGCGGCCAGAAGTATGAGAATACAATGATCTCGGTAGGTTCACGAACTTCTGGGGCATAACTTTTCGATGAAGAGTACTGAAAAGCACTGCTCGATCAACTGAGTCGAAGGCGCCTTTCAGACCTAAGAAAATCATTATTGTCGGTGGGCGGTGCGTGTGACGCGTTTCAAGTAGTCCGTGAAGAGTAAAAATCTGGTCGATGCATCCTCGACCTGGACAGAATCCAGCCTGCTGTTCGCGGGTGTTCCTCTTGCGAGCGGATGTAAGACGGTGCAGTAGAATTGAGGCTAATACTTTGGTGACTATCGGAATTAGGCTAATCCCACGATGGCCACTACTGTCATTGCGTATTCCCTTCTTGAAGATGGGAACAATCAACGACTCACTCCATATTAACGAAATACGCTCCTCGTTCCAAATGTCACAAAGCAAATCGGCAAGTGATTTTATCAAAACGTTTCCACCAAGTTTGAAAAAAACTGGGGGAAGTTTGTCGGGACCTGCCGCTTTCTCCCGCCTTAGTAATCGAATGCATGACTCTAGTTCTACTTCCGATGGGGGCTCAAATGATACCACCCAAGGAGTCGCAGTTGTTGACACGGGAGTAACTACACTAACACGCAGCCAGCTAAACTGTTCTTTGAAGTACTCGGCCCAACAATCAAGCCTTTGTTGTTTGCCGTGGATGGGTTCTCCATTCCTATCGCAAATCGTTTCACTGACCCGGATGCGCCGTCCATCGGTGTCACGAATAAGTTTGAACTGTTTCTGACTGTTACCTGAAGCAGCTACTATTTCCATTTCTTCGGCTACCTTGACCGACCAATTTTTTCGATCCTTCTTAAGGCTTTTCGTAACTTGTTTCTGGAGATTTCTCCGCATCTTATTCATCTCCTTACAATTCGGGAGCTGACGCTCTCGTTCCATTATACTCAACGACTTTTGCGAGATCCAGCGTCTTTGACGGACAACGGATCTAGGACCACAGGCAAAACCTGCTGCAAAGTGCATCGCCTGTTTGATATGAGCCCAATGCTCATCTACATTACTGTTCCTCGTAGATCCTAGCTCATGTGCTAAATTCTTCTAATACCGGGGCGTACTTCTGGATCACACAAACGCTGCACGGCTAATCGGGTTTGCGGTTTGCGACGATGACCATGAAGCTGGAGAGATAATCGCAATAAAACTAATGCATGGTCCAAATCTACGTACGTGGACCAGTAAAATCTACAGTTCTGAACAGAACTGCACCACCGGTAGCTTACTGCGATATGATCAATTTGACTCAAAGTACCTGTAGAGTTAGAGCACCATTTCGCTGTGCGACCCGAGCTGTGTCGGAAATTCGTACTAGACAGGAATAACCGATTGTCTGCACAAAACTGGAGAAGCCTATTCCCGTTATCTGTACGCTCAGCGGATACAGCACAACGCTCACCTAAACAAGCTTCTGAGGCACTAAGTTTGCCAACTTGTGCATTGAAGTCACCAGCTAGCACTACAATGTCAGAACCTTTGCTGCTGAGAACGAGGGTGGTGAGTTCATCATATAACTCATCCCTCTTCATGTCAGAGCTGCAGTCCGTTGGGGCGTACGCCGAGATCACAAACAAATTGTGCTTAACACAACTATCCTTTCGAACGCCAACTGACCCTTGGAGTCTCACAGCACATAAACGACTGTTAACAGGGATCCAGTCTAAAAGGGCAGCCTCAGCCTTGTCAGTCAAGACAATTCCTACACCACGTTGACCCGTAGCTCGAGCTGCTTCGTCTCCTGAAGCGCGCAGGAAATACCTCGATGAGATACCAGGAGCAGTTAGTTGAATTACACTGCTCGAATCCTGGATACGCGTTTCACTTAAGCAGCAGACATCAATCTTCAGAGAATCTAATGTGAGGACTAGGCACGCCTGCTGATCAGGCCTGCATTAGTCTATGCACTCTGAAGGAGCCGAAATTCAGAGACTGACGAGGCTTGAGAAAATGTGAGTTACCAGTCAGAGGATTATTCCCGATACTATTTGACAGTGAATCGTTGCGAGTATCGACCGTGTTATCGGTGGGAGCGTTATGGGTGGATAGATGGGACAAAGAGGGGTGGATAGGGACAGAAAACAAAGATTGAATAGAAGAAAGGGAACTCAGAGCAGTAGCCCATGTATCACTACCCACCTCGCTCGATGCAATGGGCAGCGTGGTCCTGATTATCCTGCTCGACGACCGATGCAGTATGGAATTCTTTGTATTGGTGCAGTTCATGGGAGATGTTGGACGGGTACTGCTAGGGTGCCCAACTACAAAGCAGGAGAACGATTAAGATCCTCATCCAAAGCCTTCAGTTCTAACAGGAACCTATCCGCAAGGCAGCGGGATGGCTTAGTGGAAGCCCATTTGCTTGGATCAATTATTCTTCCACTGATTTTGCCGATTGAGTTGCCAGCTCAAATCGACCCCCAACCTAGAGGACCAGGAGACTGAACTTTATCTGACCTCTACCCATTGACCTGTCAGGTATGATTGCATCTCCGGCTTAAGGAAGCCATCCTGTATAGCTCTTTGGGTCATGGAGGCGCGCAAGCCATCACACCACGTCAAGGTGCAGTCTTGTCATGACAAGCAGGCGAGTTTCATAAACAAAAAACACGAACTCAAACAGAAACACGCGAGATCAACACCTGGTCAGTCAGTAGCACAAAACCATCTGTACCGGTCATGGGTAATGCTGTACCGTCAAACACGACTATTAGCGACCGTATCAATTGACCATAACCGACACAATTTATCACTTATGACTTCGATATACAGTGGGATGTCCCCTGTAAACTAGGGAGACATCTGTCATACACACTGCACCGCCAGTGTAACGTATATGGAGCACACATTGCCCGACAGAATACCTCGTTTGGCTGTTTTCACGTTTCGGTATAAAACATCACAGTATAGTAGAACCCATCTTTCTGACGATAAGTTTACCCATTGAATTTCAACTACGTTATACGTGCCAAGAAAAATAAGCTGCCTCGGTTCATCTGTAGAGAGATCCACATCATTGTTGTTTTCTTGAAGGTATTGACGTAAATAGCTGACGGTTTCACTAACAGGAACGTTTACGAATCGTGAAGTAATATCAAGTTAGAACAACTGGTTTACTTTTATACTTATGTTTTAGACAGCTTGCACAAAAGTGGGATTCATTTCATGAACTTTCCTAAAATTGCGAAAAGCCAGTTGACTGCTTTGCCGTTGCGCGATCGGGCGAGTTGTCTAAAGTGGGTCCTCAAGGTCCACCTTCCTTTCGACAGCATGTGTAGCTTAGGAATTATCGTCCCGATAGGCCGTACTCTTTCGAGCATAGGAGCGTCTATGACCCCTTTGTGCCTAAGCGGTCAATCTCCCCGAAATAGACTTCTCAATTTGAGTGGTTTTTATACTCGTTCAGGTCTTTCCTAAATTTGGACACATCATTCAGTATTGCTTTCATTTTCATATAGATCGATTTATCGAGGAGGGTTATGATGCCTTCGCGCTTATCAAGTCATTATCATTCTGTTGTTCTTTCTTACTTGATATTGGTAGCATGCATCCACGAGATTGAACTCAGGCCTTTTTAACTCTAGTGATGACGATGGAGCCAGATCTGTGAGGTGATCGAGTTTATTCTCAAGCTCAACTTCCTTATCCGGTCGTTTTTTCTTATTACTAGGACAGAAAGACAGGTCTTAGATATAAAAATTCAAGCCAATCGATGAAAAATCGTGAACAACTTCCACTGGATCAGCAGACAATTAACTCGCTAATTTCATCGAAATGACGAGCATTCACGATAGAAAGAGTTCTCGTTGAACCTGTTTTTCAGCCCGATTTAGTATATGCATCGGATGATTGCTTCTCTTCCGGCGTTAGTCAGACACTTGCGAACATTTCACAATATTACGCTGCAGTTCAGCTGTTCAGCTGGATACGGTATCTCGCTCATCGAGAGCCTGGCGACGTAGCAATACTCGATGGATATAAATATGATTTTTCCTCACAGCTGTGCAGCATTAGTTATAGTATTTTGGGTTTGAGGTTTGGTTCTACTTAGCGGTCTTCCAGTTAAGCACTGTCTTTTCTTGCGCACAAACAGATACGTGTGTGTTAGTAGCACGTTTTTTATTTTGAAGTGGTTTCAACCTCGTCTCTTGGAATTCATTCAGTTAGAAGGCAGTATCCCGCCTAACTTCTGACCATTAGATTTCTTACGTATGGTTTACTTCCATTCCGTTTCCATTCATTTTTAGTGAAACAAAATCTCGGAAGTTTTGGAAAGAGTTGGAACGGCAAAAAGTGACCAGTCATTCTGCTGAATCTATGCGTAATCGTTTCCGTCGCACTCTGCTTTACCGTTTCCTGTCTGAACTGCGTTGCGTACTTACTTTGCCAGAATACGAGGATTTCCTGAGGTCACTTGGTCCCTCGTCTCGTTCACGGTCACTCTTAAGCATGCAGTTGTACAATGGGGATGATGAATATACGATATCTGAAACGAGTATGTTAGATTCACTGCTAATGACAATGGAATGATTGTGATGATGATGTTTTGGACATCACAGTGCCAAATGTAAAATGTGTCCTCTTGGAGTGCGTACAACACCCAGGGGTTTTTGATTTCTGACATTGCTACTTGCAATAGTAGCAGTAGCTTGATTTTTACTTTTTCTACTATCACGGGTGAATAATCACGTTACATTGTCCGATTTAAGAAAACGGTGGACGATACCAGAATTTGCAAGGTATATCTTCAGAAGAGTTATAAGTAACCGCCGAGTGATCACACAAAGCTACGCAGGGAAATCATCGGCACCGGTAATGGTATATCAACCAATATAGACTCGCTTACTGTGAATAAACTGCGGGTCGCGAAATATTCCTATGGCCGAGTTTTCGGGAAACGGTATGTGGCAAACACAGTTATGTCTTTTCGCTACTTCACATCAGGCCAATACAATACACGTACGGGGTTTTTTTTAAATTAGTAAAGTCAGTAAATAGTCCACAGTATTCGTAGGAGTTCACAATAGCAGTTGTCGGGCTGACGATAGTGTATTCTTGTGAACAATTCCGCCACTGGTTTCGACAGTCATATGTGTCTGTCTGACCATCGTACTGACTTTTGACCAGGGAAGAAACAGTGTCCTAACAAACTGTTTTCGCGAACATAAGATTGGTCTATGTAACCTGATCGCAATCGTCTCAGTTGTGGATAGGATTCGTTGTCTGACCCTTTTAGAACGGCTTTGTGACACTAGATTTTACGAAGCCCCTTACGTGTACTGTATTGGTCTGATGTGAAGTACCGAAGAGATTGATCTGTTTTTGCAGCGTACCGTTTTCTACGCTAGTGATGCTGGTCAGTATGGCTACGCTTTGCAAGGAACGCTCGAGTTGAATCGTAATTTATGTAGTATTTACTTAGCGCTGCATCATGCCTTAACACAGTGTTTATCGCTAACGTGATTGTGGTTTAATCTGGTATGTTCACTTTAGAATTTGAGAGACTTCAATGAATCTGATTCATCTTGAACAACTACACTGCATGACAAAAATGTAGGACACCCTTCTCCTCATTTTTACGCAAATTTCCGGTTCTGTATTCTGTGACGAAGCGATATTTTGAAACATTTTGCCACCTTTATACACCTAGTGAGTACGGAAGCAAGACACATTGCGAGGTGCAGACATTTCGCTCACTGTTGTCGATCACATCTGCGAAGCATATCAGTTTATATATAATACGATACATGAGATACACAGTGGAAAAAGGAGAAGAATTTTTTTCACAAAGAATATAAAAATGTGGGTGAGGTTTAGTGGCTAATGCAAGGGAGAGTAGATTGTTTGCAATGATCTGTTTTGATCATCATAACTTCACTGAACGCCAGCAGTTTTGCATTCTAGCTGCGTAATCACACTTTGAATGACCGTGCCAGGTAAGCTCGATGACCTGCTGAAAACTGACGCCTCGCGATAGCCGATGCTGGATTTCCTACCGGAATTTGTTTCGTGCAGTCCAACTGAGTCATTCAGTGCAAAAGCCCAAAGCGCAGAGTATGCCGATCATTCGGGGAAGATGAGCGAGACGAGTGAAGGCACATTCAGAACACTTGGAAGGGCTGAGGGAAAGATCACCGTGTTCAGAATAGCTCTCGACTTTTTGCCGATTATCGGCCAGGTTATTAAAGTCTTTTTCGGTTGAGGCAGTATGATAAGTAGTTGCGTCATTAGTATACTTAATTACAGTTGCGGTTGAGCCAGACAGAAGGTTGACAACTTAAATGTGAGAATGAGGTTAGAAGAACAGCAACCTAAAGAATGGGACAATCATCAGTTAAGGAACCCGGACGACTTGCAAGCAAATCTAGTTTTTTGGTATATGTCCTTAATAATAGTCGATGTGTCATGCTGATAAACTGGATGGGCAACCAAAGGAATGAGACTTCTGCATTAACAGTGTCTTGTAATGAAATCAACGGTCGAAGAATAACCGTGAAATGTGCACCCAACAGATTTTACAGAGTCGTTTTGCGGTTCATAGAATGAGCAGATACGATGAATAACTTTAATTTGTCTAACTGTTTGAGTGGTAGGCTTATGTGCACTTTTTTCATTCAAAGGAATCCATGCTTCGACATTTCGCTTTTGAAATGCCTCAGTCGGCTTTTGAGCAGAACATCACATGCTAATGAGATCACTGGAGAATTGGTTTGACGTCAAAAACCGTCAAGCAACTAATAAGGTAGGCTGGGAAAAATGACCCATATAGAACGAAAAAAAATATTTCCAGTAAAATCGTACAATTCTGGTTTGCTTTTCTGGCGCGATGCAAAATAGAATGACTTCATATTATCTAAATGATTGGAAAGTCATACGCAGAGTGGAACCGTGGAATCGAACAGAAATGAGGCAATAAGTTGCCACATGACGCGTCAGTAAGCTCCGGTGACCAATGCAGTTCGCAACCAATTGATTTAAAATAGTATACCAATGCACAAAACACCATGAGCCTCCACGGGGATATGGACATCTCGACACACTTGTTCATCCATTTGGAAAGCGTTCGTTGATTACTAGTAATTTGAGTTTGTCCTTCTCTTTTTGTGTTTAGTTACTTATGCGTATCAAATACGTACGTCATGAACGTCGGGCATTGGCAATGTATTTTCCCTCTTTTTAAGGTACCATAGTGGTTTATACTCGCGTTTTACGGTGCCTCTTACGTGAGCAGTTTACGTACTTAATCATAACTTTGTTTCCTCGAAGTTTTACATTTCTACTGTGAGATAATCTTTCTGAATGTCTCACTTGTACAGCCATGCAGAGGCTCGAACTCCCACCCTCACGTTTCTGTCACTGCACTCCACCATCGAACACCACACATTAACGGCATTCACAGACCTATTGCCGGGTTCGTCTATTCATGTTGGCACGTGCTCTCGTTTGTTTCCCACAGATTCAGCTTATTCGTACTCATTTATTAATAACTCCCTTTCGTGTTGCAACTACAGTCTAATTCACACTTTTGTAACTGGTTTATTGATTCGTGACGGTAAAGGTTTCCTGATTTACTGATTGCATCGCAACCGAACTTCGCTACGGTTTCATTCACCTACTTGCTAAGAGGACCGTTTTTATTTTCTGCGATGTCCCGATTTTCGGAAAGTTTCTGCCCTTTGGTCATGGTTTCTCATCTGCCTGTAAGTCTTTCTCTTGCTGTATATTTATGCTTATTGTATTGTTTTAGAACCACGAACTCTTGATAAATACGGTTATTCGATCGGAATTCGTTCTGCTTCCCGTTCCCGTGTTCTGCCCATATCGCGCGTAGAACTAGTGAGACTAAGTTTCCGCTAGGTTGACAACCCAAGACGTCGGGATAGTTGCAACAACGTTCGTGGCAGCAAAACATGGTAGGCAGTAGTGCACTCTATCGGATTTTGCCCTAATCCATGGCGGTTGCTTGAATTTCGGCTACTGATAATTCGATTGTCATCGAACTTCTTGTACAGACTACTTTGGTTTTTCATTTTCTGGGTCAAAGAGTGGGTTCATAACTGCTCTTAAGAGAAAATGGATGAATATTTACCATGTGGCAATCACAGATTTTGTAAGAATTATCCCGAGAAGATGTACAGAGGTCCCGAAGGAAAATGGTGGTTGCACCTGACTTTAAGTAGTAACTATTGAAACCTAGCCGAGAGGTGTCTTATGCTTTTGTCAACCACTTTTTCGCATATTCTGTTTTAATTGGTTCATAAAAAAACTATTTTGTCGCGGAGCGTTTTAGCGGTTCAGGGATTGCTGCTTCTCATCAACAACCTAACTCGCGAATCAAAGCAATCACCGTATCAAGGTAGGGTGAAAACTACAAATAATAGTGTCTGTTCAATAATTAAGTTTTCTGGAAACAAGATCCTCATTTGTCATGATGCACAGTCCCGTCTTCCTGTCCATAATCACCGATTGCGTGGATTTCGTAAACCCCATCTAGGAATCCCGACACGTTAGGAATGGCTAGATGCATTGGTCTAGCTTCTAATACTTTTCTTTCATGTTATCGACTCACAACTTAACAGAGCTTACGATATCAAGGTTGATGTAGTGTTTGGTAAGTGGTATGTGAATAATTAGTAAAGTCGACCACCAAACCGACTGTGGATTCAGCTTGTTTCTTTTATTTTTTTAGATAATTGCCAAACTTCCAAGCAACTGATATTCCGCATAAAATGAATAATTGTCAGCTTTTTTGCCTTAATTTCACTCAAGCCATCAAACGGGGATGAGAATCACTTTAGCACGTTATTGCGGTATGCACAGTAGCTGCGATTGTGTACACGGTCATCGGCACTTGGTTCACCCTCGGACATAATTACTGTAACTCGGTGATTGAGGAAATCTCCGATAGTTACGGTTAGGTATCAGTTTAAGTAACGTTGGAGAATGTTGAACATGTTGGTATATTCGATTCGACCATTTAACGAAACTAAAATTAATTTTAATTACGTTGTGATAAAACAAAACAATCCTGGTGGACAGCGAAGTAGTTGTGATTTCTGATAGACAACATCAGCCTATTAGAAGATTAGACCATGTTGGTAAAAGCCTGAACGATGTTGGTAGTTTACCTAGGTCATCGGTTTGTATGCCACGATGACCCAGTGGACTGTGCCAATTGAAACGCAAAGCGCTCCTCCAGGGTAATCTATATCGAGCAGGTCGATTGTGAGTAGCCAGACAAAAGCAGCACGTCGTTGTTAGACGGTGTGGTGGGTCGTTCGCCCCACAGGGAACTCTCTGCATAAAAGCCACAGAAGAACGTAAACAGCAACGTGATGCGCGCGAATTTAACTCGCCACTAAATAAGACCATTGCCTTTTGCCTACTGCTCAGCTATCCCGAGTAGGGTAAGATTCACTAAGATGCGTTGGGCATCTTCCATTGGCAGACCGCCATCCAAAAGGCGTATGAATCGCTTGTTCGGTCACCGGCTCCCAGCACACAAACTTCCTGTTGTCCGGCCCGTAAAAGCTATCTCGAACTAAAAGTCCATTGACGCTGGAGATGACATTCCGTACCTAATTCCCAAGAAGCTTCATGAACAGTTCCTCTACACACCGCTAATGGGCAGGTACCATTCGGGTCTCTATGAAACCGGAGGAGCTAGCCGCATAAAAGTAAAATTAATAAGCTGGTAACAGCTGTAAAAAAAATATGGAATATGTTTGATAATAATGTTACAGAATTCGAGTTAACAACATTGCTAAGCAAGCTGCTGTTCACACGCACTCATCTCACTATAAATGTGCCAGAGATTAGTGTTCATACATGTACACTGGAAAGTAACACCGCTGAATCAGTCGGAAGCAGGGCTACTTCAACAGTAGGATGACTGAGAAGGGCAACCAGTTGACCAGGTGCGACAGTTGGTCCACAGTTTGTTATCTGCTTGGTCATCCAATATAGTACAACTCTTGTTGAAATAATCAGCTAGTTCATCAGTACTTAGTCACGGACTAAAAACTACGTCTACTCGGTCCACAAGCTTCAGCCCTCTCAGACAATGGCACTCAAAACACGAAGAAATAAGTCGAATCCAATGAAATATGTTATGATTGTCGTGAAATACACTTGTTTATCGTCCTCTAATCGTAACCACTTTTATCACTTTGGGATGTAAGAGGATACCTCCATCCGCAGCTAGATATGATCTAATCCTACGACCAGTACAAACGAACCTCACTGCTATTTCATTCTCTCTCTTTGCAGCTATCTTTTTCTCTTGCCCGTCCGTGTCGGTACTTCAGGAAAACCATGAATCCTCCAGAGTACCATTATTTTGGCGTTTCTCGACCTTTGGTCGTGGATTTCATTGGGTGGTAGCCACAACGAACGGTGGTTAGTGTTGTGTTTGCGCATAGCAGGTTCTGGGAACAGTTGAGTTTATCCTGTCATGTTTCATTCCGCTACTCTAAGGGGACCAGTATGTCGTTCCCTAAACGTCATCCCCAAACTAGCAATGAGGGATGTACTAAGGCCCCTCCAGTAATAGCGGGTAACACATCCTTAATGCGTTTTTTCCGCAGTCACCGTGCACTGTTCACTCGGCGACCTTGTCTACCTTAGCGATACTGCCGCGTCAGTCAAAGTTAGGCTTTTACACGCCTTCACGTTTTTGAGAGCGAAAGTGGTTTTCTGGCCATGTACGCTTACTATCCGGTGCGCTGAAGCCTGACAAACACTGGATTCACCCGACTGTCCTTAAGATTATCTCAACGCTGTCTGCATGCTGTGGTCAGTCCACACCTGTATGCTGGACAGGGCTGGAAGAAGTGATGCGGCGGTCTGGCCATGACTTGGCGCAGAGGTATTAAGAAGCTTTACATGATATGACTCATCATGAAATGTGAACGTTCAGATCATGGGAGCATTGTACAACTATTTCATCCTTGCTAGGAATCATCAGCAGTGTACATCCATCGGGCCCCAACTGGAACTCGAACCCGGGATGAACAATTAGGTCGAACATCTTGACCACAAGGTTATCCGGGCTGACTCGCAACGGTTTTTTTTACTTATACACCGTATGATATAGTGCCCTTCCTTCACAACTATGATTTCTGTTAGTTATTCGTGTCCGGGTCACTGCTAACCCAACGAATAACGAGGCTGCATATGCAAGCGCTCATATTGGTGGTTAATAGTATGTACACGTGTGGACAAAATTTCCCCGGAAGTACACGACCGGTTTCGCGGTTGTTGGCGCTCATCAGGTATGCGTACCCGGTACTCTTCTACCCACTCATTTTTGTACTTGTACACTCCGATGTTATATCTTCACTAGGATCTAATTTGAATCGTCTCACTAATAAAAATAGCAGGAACTTCGTCATTTCAATCATTTGAAATGTTGTCTGAAATCGCTACGAAAATATCGAGTTATCCGTCTTACTCACAGTTACGTTTTGTCCAAACTTCAATATACACCCGCAATTTCCGGTGCATATCATGAACCGGTCGCGTTTTTTTCCCTAACAGGCATTCAACTGAACGATACCGTCAATGGTTCTAGCTTGGTAAACCACGGACCCTTAGAAAAAGACATTGCATCACAAAGGGCTGACGTGGGGATATCTTCCTGCTCGTCTGTCGCACATCCCACTCCGCACAAAAGTCCCGCAAGTTCGTGCCAAATGACTCGGGAAAATGGAAATTTGGTTTCAAGTTTTCAAAACCACTCGGCTGCGGTCCTCGGCCCGGTGAGTCTCTTCAGTGCAGTTCGGGATCTTCATGGGACAGAATTACTAATACCTATCGTTGTTTTTATGAGCGAATGAAAACCCTCTCTGTACATTAGTACATGACCTAGAATATTTAAGAAGAAATTTTGTTGAAATGCCACCTTGTGTAAACGAAAACGGTGAATTTTGTTTAATACCAAATAAGAGGAATAAAAAACGGTCTGTGGCAAACACAGTTATGTCTTTTCGCTACTTCACATCAGGCCAATACAATACACGTACGGGGTTTTTTTTTAAATTAGTAAAGTCAGTAAATAGTCCACAGTATTCGTAGGAGTTCACAATAGCAGTTGTCGGGCTGACGATAGTGTATTCTTGTGAACAATTCCGCCACTGGTTTCGACAGTCATATGTGTCTGTCTGACCATCGTACTGACTTTTGACCAGGGAAGAAACAGTGTCCTAACAAACTGTTTTCGCGAACGTAAGATTGGTCTATGTAACCTGATCGCAATCGTCTCAGTTGTGGATAGAATTCGTTGTCTGACCCTTTTAGAACGGCTTTGTGACATTCGATAGATGATCTTGGACGCTTTATCTCCTGTTAGCTTGTACCTCGTGCCGATCACATGGACCAAGATGGCACTAGTTATGGTTTCGCGGATCCTTTCCGCTAGTTATGCAATGCTCCTAAACTCGCTCCGACAGACTCCTAGTTGCTCTTCACACTATTCCGTTCCACATGAACATGAATAAGAGTATGCACAAAATGAGGTCGAATGGCTTGGTAGTCTATTTTCGAGTCTCAGTCGCAAGTGCAGACGGGTATTGAACGATATCGTAAGTTTCCAGTCGTTGAATGGTTTGCTACCGCGTGAAATAGTCTACAGCTCAGCGCTCCAGATGTCACATCTCTTATTTCCACGTTTACGCAGAAGGACTTTTTTCGGGGCGCGTGAGTATTCAGATCTGTCCATATGTAGTCAGAAAAACTCTCTGTACACCCGTTTTCTTTCAGTACATTTCAGCGTGGTAATTGCTTTTGTGAATTTCTATGAACACGACCATTCACTAATTTTACAAACCCCATACGTTTACTGTGTTGGCCTGATGTGAAGTACCGAAAAGACACCCGTGTTTGCCACACACCGTTTTCTAAAAAAAATCAACTGTTGGGATATTCCTGTGTGAAAGGACTAAGTCCTTATTTTCGACGATTTATCTGATCCCTGGTAAGATCCATAGTAACCCAATTCAAATGTGTGCCAAATGAACTCCCCAGACCACTTTCGCTATTCTCTCGATAATACTGCTTTGAGAAGCCGCTTCAGTTTAAGCTTCACGAACGGTGCCTTCCTCATTGCAGCTGGCTCAGTAAACTGCGTTTACAAATTTTGTCGGATGGTCTGGGGCTTGCGCGTGAAAGGTGGAGTCCAAAGGATAGTCAGCCAAACTAATACTTATCACTCCCACACACTACTCACAAGTAATTGCGTGTTTATACGAAACAGTCAATGCAACTGAGTGCCAAAGACCCACCTAAATTCTAGATTCAGTTTGCGCAAGCCTTGCTGTCGACCACTTCAATAAATAAAACTTTACTTTCAGTAATTCTACCAGGTGATATATTTATAATGAACAGTTTTGTGGTAGACAGCAATCCGCCGTACCCCGGATCGGTACCACACCTGATCTACTGGGACCTTATGTGGTTATTCACTTTGAGTTTCGAGGGCATGGTTATTGGTTATTCCTAACATTGAAGTGGGCATTCCACTGTACTCCATGCGCAGCCATGTCATATATAAGTTGTACGGTTAAATAATGGCAAATTCGTCCGTCTGTGTGCTACATGGTGTTGTATGCAGCATTCCGAGTTAGAAACCAAGATATTCGGAACTAGATTTAGTCGAAAATGGAACATGAAAATATTTCCAAATAGCGTGGAATATTATGCACCTGTTTATTTAACTCACGTTCTGTTTCCGCTCTTCAGTACCGATCTTTCATCTGAATGACCAGTTAGTTGCCTGCACTTGTGATGAATGATAGAAACTGTCAAGGCAACCGCATGTGAATTCTAATCTCACCAACAAATTCCTAGAAATCCCTAGAACTTCAACCTCCTAGTGGTTTGAAAACTAGTCACAGACAGTGATAAACTTCCAAATGTGTTTGGGTAAGGAAGACTGCTGTGATTATTAAGCAACATATCCTTTCCGTTTCACAAGGAGTACCACGGAGTCCACGAAAACCAGGTGTATGTGAGATGATCAAAATATCCTACATCCCATTTGTACGTTGGGCTCAACACTTTAAAGAACCATTTAGTTGGATCAACTCCACAATGCACCTGATAGTACTTATAAATGAAACGATATATCATGTATATTAAAGCAGGCTTGAAATCAAGCAGGCGCCAACGCAACAACAACAACTACAAGAATGGAGAAAAGAAAGTTCAGCAGAGTATGAAAAGGGGTTAGTAGAAAAATATAATAAGTTGTAATTATTGGCTTTTTCACCGCACACTGTGATGTTTTTTCTTGTTCGTTTGGTTATCTGAATAACACCTCCGTATTAATGGGACACGAGAATTCAGCAGACAAACCGTACGTCTTTCGCGCCACTCCGTCAAATCCCTCAACATCTGTGACCAACGACGAACGGTGGTCATTATGGTGGGCTTCTGACGCTTCTGTCGCAGGTTCGAATCGTCTCGCTGACGCTGGTCATCTCCCTAATTGGCCGCGAATCCCCTCCCGAAATACTGTAGTGTCATTATATGATAAAAAGAAAGTAAATGAAACAGTGTAATGAAACATTATACCTCGGGCTCCAGTCAACGCTGATGTTAGCTTCTTGACTCATCTACGCCAGGTGATGGGAGACCACCGCGTTGCTTCTTTCAGCCTCGCCCAGTGCACGCGAATAGAGCACGAAAAAGTGGACGATGGACAGGCAAAAACCGTGCATATCCGAGCCATCAGAAATGACGTAGAGCAATCAATTCGGTCAGGGGACGAGTATCCGCGCCCAACACACGACGGTGCACCTCGTCATTACTCACTGAATGTTCCCACCGGGTGCGAATAGTGCCTCGGAGATATCGGTTGTCGAATACAGAAATACGGCGAACATCCTCAACGCGAAGTGGCCAGGTTTCGCAACCGTAAAATAAGACACTACGAACCGTGACGACGTACACCTGTCTCGAAGGAGAGAGCCGGATGTCACGACGGTGCCACAGGTGTCTTAGATTGGTCAAAGCTGTTCTGATTCTTGCCATTTGTGATGTGATCTCCTCTGCAACACCATTTTGAACTGTAATCAAGCTCCCAAAATACTTGGAGCTATCGACTAACTTTAGCTAAGTAGCACCAATTGTTAGTGAAGGCACAGGCTTCTGCCAGTATCGTTAAATACTGTAAGCATACCATATCTGAGTACCTCGGTCGCTAAGTTGCTCAGGGCGTGTTGAACTGCCTGTGCTCTGTAGCTTAGAAAAATGATCTCGTCAGCATCTTCCAAGTCGAAAATATATTTCAGTGGGAGGAGTTAAACTCCACCGTTTGAAAGACCAGATAAGGTATTCCATAGAACTATAGTTGGCGATCGATGGTATCCTGAGTTGGGCACAAGGAAATCAAGCGAACGAAGGCGTTGTGCTCTTACCTGGTAGCAAACTCTTAGGCTTCGACTATCCAGATGATATCGCGTTGGTCGTCTACAATGCTACTGTGGCGCAGTACGTTCTGGACAACCTCGCGTCGTCTATACTGGGGCACGGAATGTGCTGTTCATCGTCCAAGTGTAAAGTGTTTTTAAAAGACTGGCAGGAATCAATCCCTGCACTTACCCTCGGTAATGACCGGTTGCAAATTGTTGAAAAGTTTGCGTACTTGGAGGTTATATAACTGGTGACGTACGAGCCGGGGACAATATGAACAACCGAATGGCGAAGGATGAGGTCGCATTCTGCAACTTACGTCACCTGTGGAGACGGCGTGACGTCTCTCTCCGCTTGAAAGGTAAGATGTACAACGCTGCTATGTGTAGTGTGCTGCTATACGCTTGTGAGACCCAGCCTGTTCGAGTCGCCGGTGTCGCCCGGTTGTCCGTGTTCGATCTCCGATGCCTGAGGAGTATCTCGCGAGGTTGGTGCCAACAGCCAACAAGTAATTCCGCAGTTCGAATGCACATCTACAGAGCCGGGCGTTCCGTGTACCTGATTAGTGCTGCCATATCACACCATCGGCTTCGTTGGCTGGGACATGTGCTACGTATGTCACCCCGTCGAATTCCATGTCGTGCTGTATTCGCCGAGCCTAAGGTTAGCTGAGAACGATTATATGGAGGCCAAGCCATGACATGGCATCGGTCTATCAAAATGTTGACGTCAGAACTTGCCTCTGTCGGTTCCTTACGCTTGCATGGCTGGGGACCTGGAGATTCGCTAAACAGCTAGCTGAAAACTTTGTCGGATAGGGCTCAGTATCGTGCTCAGTGACAGTTAGGTTGTAGCAAATGGAGACGACCAGGGGGGGGGGAGAGGGGGCGAAACCCTGCCGTAGGTCCTATCCTGACATGCAGGGTAACGATTGACACATGCTTCTCAAGTTCTCCATTCCTCAACAATTAGTATCACAGTGCAGTCCTATCGACAGACTCGAAAGTCGAGCAAATATCTAGGAACACGATGGTTGTTGGTCTTTGAAAAATAATATTTAGCTCTAGCAACTGTTGCAGGATGAAGATTTGATCGATACGTACACGACCGGCATGAAACCCACCTGCTCGTCGCGAGTCCGCTCTTCTTGGGATTGGTGCAATCTGCGAAGTATGGCGGATGCAAGTAGTTTTGGTGCTGCTGGAATAAGGCTCATTCCTCTATTTCGAGCGCAGTCACTATATATCGTGATACCTAAATTCTACTCTGCAAATTCTCTGAACAGCTTGTACGCCTGCCCGTTTGAGACCGTGGGTTTTACTGCATTCATTGAGTCACGTTAGCAGTCAGCACGTGTACAGTACCGAGCACAAGGCTTGAGACGACGGACTCGCGAACGGCCGGAAAGCCGATCGATGGCGTGGATCAGTAGGATGAGAGATGGATCCTATCAGCCTCAAGGTTTGGTGAACACACCAGTCGGGGCAAGACGTGTGCAGCACCTGTGTACATGGGCGAGAAACCTGCATATCCATTGTGTTTTACCAATAAACAGGTGATTCGAAGGGAGTAATGATTTCTCACTATAGTGGAGCGTTTCAAACATATAGTATGAACTGATGCGTGGAAATCCGATTGTTCGGTAACCCTTACTATATCAAAAGGTCCTAACTTTAACGAATGTTCTCACTTCCTCATTTCAGGGAATAGGTCCGGTAAAGCCACTCCAGGTAGTTAATGAAGACTCCCGAATGGTAAACTACGTTGATGAACTGGGTTTGGTATGTTGAAGATATGGAGGAGACACTCAACGACTTCAACAGTCGACCCGCTAGTCATCCATATTTTCAATTTTTGGTGAATGTCGAGCTTTCTGTTACTAGCTGTTGCTATAATTCGTCCCTTAGGTGTTCTAAAATAGCGTCGTTTGTAGATTCGGTGGATCCTAATCCGCATCTCAGATTGAACTGACATCTGTTTATTGTGAGACTCTCAAGCCTCGTACGCGTCGACTGCTTGGACGAATTTTCACAACAAATGATTATCAATGTTTAGAAAATGACGGGCAAAAAATCCCTGTTGTTAATTTTGCCTCATTTTACAGGTTTTAAAGGGCGATTTTTTGGTCTGTTAGCTTGACCCATTGATTAAAGATGAAAATCATGGAGCCTCTGTGTACTAGTTAGACCCCGTGTGTCTAATGACTTCTTTTCCGCTTCCGTCGAGGTCAGCCACATGACCGAGTCGCAATGGACACGATGGCGGCTGTGACTTCGACCGCAACCCCTACTCGCCATCGTCCTGCTGATGTTCGAAATTTAATTCGTGAAATCCGACAGTCATCAAATCTGATAACCGATGATACTGAAGTCTATGTTTTACTCCATATGACTAATGGTTCTGTAATCGAAGCTGAAAATTTCCTACGAACTGGGCGCCGACATCCAGATCTACCACCTGGATGCAGTCCTCCCTTGTGGACACTGGAGGCAGACACACAATTGACCTCGACCAATGTGGACGTAATACGTGAACTGATCAGACGTTTTGGCGCAGATGAAGTTTGCCAACGCATCGCTTTTCTCTCAGAAATCTGAATACGCTTCCTCCTCGAGGTCATTCACTGTTTTTTTTAATCCTCTGTTGGTACCAGCAGTTTCGTCCTACTGTGCCTTGTTTTATGGTTAATACCATTTGTTCATTCTTTGGAAGTATCCCTTGCCATGGATCTCTTGTTTATATCCATTTATAATAAAATAATACTCACATTTTGCACACCAGTTGTTTTTTTATCTTAATGATTTTACTGGTTGGATTTCCGCATTTCTGCCTTGATTGTTTGCGTTCCCATTAATTTCCTGAGTGTTTTTCGGCATACTTTGTCATCTTAATTACTGTGGAATGATTCATTTTCAAAAGAAAATCTAGTGTAACAATATCGCACGATTTGTGTCTGGATTGACTTCGCTGTATTTCAGTGTGATGCAGGAATACCACAACACAATACGCTGTTCAAGCAGGTTCATGTAAGACACTGATGCCCGAATTACGACAGAGAGAGGGAGAGTTTCTTATCTGAACTGAAACGCAGTTTTTCGACCAACCAGATATTGCGTCAGAAGAAGAATTCTAGCATGCAAGTAAAGATCATTGGTAATATCCACGAACAGAAATATGGAAAAATACTCAAGTCCGATAGAGTACGTTCTTTAACACTGCTGTGGTTCAGTTTGGTTTATTTCTGCCGAGCATTTGTGTTACGCAAAACCTTATTTCTGATGCAACGTTTGACAACCAGATGCACAGCTAGTGAGAACCTATTTTGTTTTCCAGTTTCGAGTGCGCCATCTTTAACGCAATGTTCCTTCCGCTTCAATTTGTTACTGCTAGTTCCTTCACGAAAAAATAAGGGATTTCGGTCCGGGAAGATATGTGAAGGTCTTCATCTCTCCTGCTTCATTCATCTCAAGAACGAACTAAGTCCTAGCTGTAAGCCATGGTCAATTTTTCCTGTCATTCTCCTATGTGGAGCGACAAAAAGTCGAACATTGTGTTCATATAATGTAAATCGGAATCGATTTCTCATAGGCCTTATAAGAGCACCTGACACTGACTGTCGTTCTGAGTCGTCGATTGATCACTATGACCTTTCATCCTAACGTCTCCAACCGTGTCACACACCATTGGAGCCTGCATGTAAATGCACTCATAATTAAGGACTGGGAAGCTCCGCCTGTTTCCCTACTCTAGCAACTAGCTTACTTATAATCATGTACTTCATCAATTTCTTATTGATCATTGTTCAATAAGACATGCATTTAATTACCTGGATTGTTATCAACGATTCTGATAAGAACACCCTGTTCGACAAAAGTTGGTCTCCTGAACAACAAAACTTCCTGACTTCATCTTTATCCTTCTCGCTTTTTCGATTGTTAATCATGTTATATCTGAGATCTGACCGAAGGAAATCCTCAATGATACTTTAAAATTTAGTCTTCCAGTGTGTATGATAAAATGTGAGTAGTGAAAACACCGCCACTGTGAGATACCATAAGCAGGTCCAGTTTTCAGTGGCAGATCATGGTACAAATATTGAACTTCATTTGCGAACTGACCTAAGTGGCAAACTGCAGTCGTCACTTATATGACAAGTCATTTTTTCTTTAAAGTGGATACAAATCTCACGCGGTTCTTACGCCCTAAGTATGTAGTTTTCATCCTCTGAAAGAGTTCTAAAATATAGTAGGCATCGTGATCGATCACGAACCCCTTTTTTGACTGACCTTTTGCATCCGATTTTGTTAGAATAAGGAACAAACCTGAACCAACTGTAATCGAAATATCTTTTGTACTTTGTCGGATCCTATTAGAAATCAACAGGAGGTCACACATTAGTTGTGCATTATCGTATCCTGCTTATGCGAATCGGAGTCTACGCATAGGCAGGATTCATATGTCTTCTCAATTCTGCCTGGGCTAACTTTACCGCCCGATTGCTCTTACGAAACAGGTAATCCGAAAGATATCGGTGTACAAGATCTGAAGATCATCGAGTAGGTCGATGGTAGACCGGTCTTGAGAAAAATTGCACACGGTAACGAATCCGTCGACTAATTGTCAAAACATCCGACAACACTGTGTTAACAAATGTCAAACACCTGGATGTAGTTGAGGAACTTAATATAGGCACGATAACCTCGAATCTTTTACAGATAATGCTGAATCCACACCGCCAATCGGAATCGAACCGGCAGCCCTCCGCTTACTGGACAGTTGCTCTACCAGCTGAGTAATCGCGATACGGCCACCGGCAGAAAAAACTGGGAGACAATATCCAATAATACGCAATAGCTTATTTATAGGTCGAATATTAGATCAAAATCTCATGGAATAGAATAAAAATGTCTTGTATTATTGGAAAATCCTATCGGCACGGGATAGCAGTTTTATTTTTTCTCCTGTGCTTTAAGAACAGAGTGTCGCTTCTTTGGTTGCTGTGACCTGCCTTCGATTTTTTTTGGCAGTAAGCTAGTCGAGTAGAATTAAAGGTCACTGTCTGCGTGTTATACGCAGCGTCAGTTTTGCTACCTAAATGTTCTTTTCGTTGCCCACACTTTTCAGCCGACGATCTTCTGTTTTTTATACGTATTTCCAAGAATTACCGTGGACCATTGAGTTGACTAAAACTGAAAGTGGTTTCTGCCACGGACGGTAGAGTTAAGATCACTATGCAATCGTTCCCGTTGAGTCCAGTTCCATCGGAGAAATTGCTTGGCCCTGGTCATGGACCCGGTGTGTGGCCACTGCGTGAACGGCTAGCATTGGCCAGCGCCTTGCTTGATGTAGACAATCAAAATACCAGCTGGCCCGGGATTAGTCGTCAGTTAATTCGATTTACCACTCCGGGTCGCCCGGAATCCTGGTGCTCGGCACGAGCTTGTGCCAAACAGTACGCGCTCTTGTTGGATGCTGTGGAATTGACACGGAGACAGAAAACTCCCGCTGAACAATCGCGTATGCATATTTTGCACGCGACCCATCTTCCGGCCCCAACTACTCCCGGATTGAGTGTGGCTGAACGGTTGGTTAAACGTCTTACTGCGGAACACGTGGACGAGCTGCGAGCACGAATTCGATTGGGACAAAAGTACTACAGGTTAGTTACGGACTCTGGATGTCTGTCTATACTTGTGTTTTTTGCCGCTGATGTTTCAATAATTGTGCAAAAAGCGATTATCATTGTCGTCGAATTTCTTTTCTATCTGTCAAACAACACAACTCACTGTCTGGTCTGAGGTATTTTGGTCTTTTGCGGTTGTCCATTCCGAGTTCAATCTCAGAGTCAGTTGCTGGATCACTTCAGTAATTAAGTGAGCCCTTGTGGCTACAGGATTCGACTTTTTCTTTTGGGGGTCATTTGTAGGCACTGACACAAATGCGGAACGCGCAAAATATATGTGTCGAGACAGACAGATACGCGTCGACATTTCGTCACAACATATACTGACGCACAGTCCAATGGTTGTACAAGAAGTTCGTTGAGTTGTACACCGAACCGATCAATGGCTGTCTGAAGACCAATCTTGATTTTCAAATGAACAACTCTAATGCGGTAATTTGTGTTTCTCACAAGATTTGCCGAATAATTCATGAAGGAATTTCGCAACTTATTTTCTATAACTCGCCTTGTTAATCCACATGTTATTGAGTGCATAATGAGGATATTTTAATTTAAAAAATATTGAATTCGTTTAGGTGCAACAAATCCGATATCTTGACAACAAACTGAATAACTGTGGTCCATGTGATATTTGTTGAAGGTTGCATGTAAACTGAGGTACAGGACAAGAGTGAATGTTTTAGGTCCATAAGGAGTCTGTTCGTGAGAATTTCTCAGGGGGTAA
Organism: Fasciola hepatica; assembly: GCA_948099385.1. Taxonomy (NCBI): domain Eukaryota; kingdom Metazoa; phylum Platyhelminthes; class Trematoda; order Plagiorchiida; family Fasciolidae; genus Fasciola; species Fasciola hepatica. Next base: position 40,120,053 of record CANUEZ040000043.1, read on the forward strand.
TCTGTTGTACTCGCGGTTGCTTGAATTTCCTTCGGTTGAGCATTTCTTGCTTAAATATTCAAACTGTTGTAACTTTGGTAACCAGGAAAAGCCGTTCATGCAATATTTTGTGGTGTGTCTTGATATTTGTTAGGGCCGATTTGAGAACCGTAGTTGTATCGATTCAGTATCCACTCAGATCGGACTGTCAATAACCCTCATCTTACGCTTTTACAGCGATGCCGGCGCATGTTGTATTATTTTGCAGACAGAAACGTTGTCTTATGTTGAACCGACTGTCTACTGCCGGGGCGTGTAAGTCGATAGTGAACAAAAGATACAATCTTTGATACCCTTCGGACATGTGCGACGGTGAACAATTTCCTAATGGCTTCAGACCAATAAATCTCTAGTAGTTCGGAAGATCGATAACCGTTAATTGGGGGCAGTGATGGACATCTACATAACTAATTAAGCCTTCATTCAGTGACGATTTCCAATCCCCCAGCCCTTGTGTCGTCCAATATATTTCGATCACGTCCCACCAACTCTATAGAATAGAATACCTGACGGATTCAGTCGGTGGCCCGCTTGGCACTAAATAGGTGATTCGCTTTTATCTGCTCGCTTGATAGTGGGGGGTCAAGGGACCAAGATAGTACGAACAGCGTAAAGAGCTTGGCTACTTGATCAATTTGAGTAGTGAGTGGATTTCACTGGAGTCGAGGAAGTGCACACGCTCTGTAGCTTGTTTTCAATTTCTTCGTTCCACTCAAACTCTGTAGAGAAAACGTGCATCGTGGCATTTAGTCGCCATGTAACTGACGTACTGGTATCTTCCGAATTCATGGGTGGATGTGTGCTGTGTAATTTGATGTAATTTAATCTTAAAGTATGTTGTTGAGAGCCAGCTCGAATAGACTAACAGTTAACGTGTGTGATTCACGATCGTGCAGGTTGGGTTGGAGTCAGAGTTTGAATCCGGTGGATATTTACTGTCATTGATTGGTAAAAGGGGCAAAAGTGTTTTGTATTGCTTCTATGTGTTTACGTGACGGATCACAGCTGAAGTTGATCATGGATTGCATGTGCTTTTATGTGGTGCTCTCCAGTGCATAATGCGTGTGTCTTTTTTTTGTCCTATCGAAATTGGTTACTCAGTTCGAACGATCAGGCAGGGGATAAGGGCTAACTACCGACCGAATTCTTGATCAGATAGTTATTCAGTCGATAATGATACATTCCTTCATATTGAGTTTATTTAAATGTGGAGTTTTTGTTCCATGGATTTTCATGGGCGTGGCGCTCGGAGATGGCACCATGGCCACGAGAAAAAGCATTAGAAGTGTGAACTCTTACTCTGTGATGGGTCACATTGGGTTTTAGCAGGTTGAATTTGATTACAAACCAAACGAAAGCGCAGTACTGTCTGCCGCTAACGTGTTCTGATGCGTTTCACTAGCTCTAATAAGAAGACTTCTCTGCCTCCGAGCCATCTCGTTTTACTGTACTAAAAGACAGTTTATTTAGGATATCACGTAACCGCAGTCTGGAACACTGTATGAAGCGCATTGTTTCAGAACGTTCTCCATGACTAGATTTTCTGACTGGCTCTTTCAGTTGCATACCCGATTGACTGATTTCGTCCCATTCGGTTAACCTTACTGTTGACGGCTTATTGGTTGGTTCCGTTCTGTTCAGTGAGGTCATTCATTGTCAATGTTCAGGCCCATACCCTCACACCAGAGGTAACCGACGTTGATCGTGTTCAAAGCGAACACTGCTGACCACGACAAGATTTCATCTTTGCATGACGTAATGGCTTGCGTGCCTCTGCGGCCGAAAGAGCTATGCATTCTGGCTTCCTTAAGCCGTAGATGCAATCATGCCTGACAAGTCAATAGAGAGAGGCCAAACGAGATCCAGTCTCTGAACCAGTTGACAGGCAGCGTTTAGTTTCAGCCACCATACCCCTAAAGAGGACATTCCACTAATAATAAGGGATAAAATCTGTTCACCGTTCCAAATCCCCTACTAGATGAACGTAAGAGTGGAGCACCTGAGATTTCTCTCGGCGATGGGAGAAGTGGTCGCACTCCACTGGGCAGCTATCACCCGTCTAAGCCAAACAGCCCGCGGCCCGAAGGATGCTGCCCCGTGCACGTCCTGCTTGCCCGATTGGGTGCACGGAGTTGATGAATGAATCGGAAAAACGAGTCGACAATTAAGCACCAGCGAAGAAGAACTAGCGTACATACAACAATCAGGTCTAATGTGGCAGACCAGAAGTTTTTTTGGTGACGATCGCACGCTTGATTAACGCCTCACTGCCTTATGAGTCAGTCTCTTGAGTTAAAATCTCTGATAGAGGTTCCCGAAGAAAAACGCCTTCAGAGGTGTGGGCATCCGTGAAATACGATTCACCCGCAAACCTCCAGTTTTCCTTCTTGTAGGGCGTTTTACTAACTTTTTGTCTTGAGGAAGGTTACCCACCGTGATCGAAACGTTGAATATAGAAGTCCAAATCGGCGAAACAATTGTTTTTCAGTAATTCATTCTCAAGCCATTTACAGATTACATAGTAGACATTAGACAAAAGATCATGAACATAGACATGGAATAAACACCAATCATGGGCAGGGGTTTGTCAGTCAAGTTATCCTTATCATGTGATTGGTTTATCTAGCTGACGCCTTCTAGGTAACCGGACGGTAGATTCATGCGGTCTTGTTCAATCTTGGGCCAGGGGAGTTGGAGTGCCCGGACCAAACGCTTTTGGGCGCACAGGTCAGGGGTCAACTTCCTTATTCCGATTGCCTCGGCTATCGCTAGAGTGCGCAACTGAACACCTTTGCATTTGTTTGGGGGGACACGATAAAGAACTTTGAAAGCGGCTTCCGGATTCACCTGATGTCCAGTATCGACCAAATGCGCTAAGATTGCGCTATTTATCGATCCAGTTTGTCCTTGACTCAACCAGCGTGGATGATGCTCTTTAATCCGAGTTGATAGCTGTCGTGCCGTTCGACCTACATAAGATGCGTCACAAACACATCTGAAAGAGTATACGACCATTGATGAGGTCAGCATCGGCAGTCTATCCATAAGTTTTTATTTTTATTTTTCAGCTTTTTCAAACAATTCCTTGCTGCTTTGGAGTCCGGGAAACTCGATTCTCAGCTGTCCACTCTTGAGCAGCTGATCCACTCCGGATCAGGTTCAAGCACGTCGCACACATCGATTGGAATTTCGGCAGTACAAACTGCGAAAGGAAAAAGCGAAGTGGAATCATTGATGTGTGGTTTCAAACAGCTGTGGCCTGAGTTGGACACAGTCTATGCGGTACCCGACTCGACGTGGATTTGTCCTTCCGGCCCAGGTAGTGTAGCAACAGGTTCTAGTGGTGTAACGGGTGCTACTGGTGCGATTCCCGGTAATTCAGGAGGATCCAAATCTTCCGGCACCGCCGGTACAGCCAGCATGAACCGTCTGTGCGCGTTACTGGCTGAAGCTTCTTCGGCCATTCGAACTCCGTGTCGAGAAAACCGTCGTCGAACTAAGAATGGCCGCGCGCGTCCGCTTGGATGGATTCGACCCCACTTAGAAGGAACCGGCGTGGTGTCGCACACAACCACCGCGACAACGAGGGCGGCTGTAGCGACAAGACAGCGATATTTGTCCACCGCGAACAAAAAGCGCGTCGGCACACAAAATAATGCCCGACAAACGATCGGACGACGTCAGAAATATCCTCGGGTTACTCACAGAGTTAAAAAAGGTGAGTGAAAAGTGTTTCCTTAGACGTTACGTTTCCGGCCAATAATACAAACGGTTGTTCATTTGTAACATGAAGTAAGTGTAACTCCAAGCACGGAAAATTGACGCGTTAACTACTGCATAGAATATATGGAGTCTCACCGTATATGAATACCTGCATTCAAAAAACAGTCTGAATTGACAATAAATAACAAGATCGCCACGAGATATGATTTGCTACCCTATTTTTCGGTGTATCCGATCTGTATGTGAAATATCCTTTTCCCTTGACCCACTTCAACAGAGCAAAAATAACACTGTGGGCAGAATGGACATTAACCATCAGGTTCGCTACTAACGCACATGTAATAATGTATAATGTGTATTACAGTTGATTGAGAGTACGCAAATTTGATCGTCAGTATCAATTCTGCCCACGTTGTTCTTCTCGCTCCATCTGATCAGTGTTTTGCAGTGCTTTTTGTTCGTCAGCCGGAAGAACGAGAGATACTCTTTCTAGCCTCTCCCTCTCTGTCGGCTGTGCGTCATCTGCTGAGATCGGTATTTTTTCCACTTTGATCGAGGAAAACTGATTAGAAGCCGTTGTGATTTACTTAACTTTGTCATATGTCGCTAGTGTTTCGCTCCTTCAACATCGAGTTTTAAGAGTGACAGTGAAAAAAGACCTCCCTGATAAACACTACTGTTAGCCTTGGATAATCCGCACAGTTCTTTGCGTACCTTTTTTTTCTGGAACTGCAACCTTTGCAGGTTCACTTAGTGCTTAGGTCCACAACTTCAGAGAAGTCAACCGAGTACCGTTGACCAATACGTGGAGTTGAACGCCTTCTCAAGATTGTGCAAAGCAACAACGGTGGGGCGTTCTCACAAGGTAGCTGAGCGCGTTGCGGTAGTTGGACCACACAGTCGCTGCTTGCCACGAGCTTTTCTGGCAGTTTATACCTGACGAAATCAGTCGGTGATTCGCTTTTATCTGCTCGCTTAATAGTGGGGGGTCAAGGGACCAAGATAGTACGAACAGCGTAAAGAGCTTGGCTACTTGATCAATTTGAGTAGTGAGTGGATTTCACTGGAGTCGAGGAAGTGCACACGCTCTGTAGCTTGTTTTCAATTTCTTCGTTCCACTCAAACTCTGTAGAGAAAACGTGCATCGTGGCATTTAGTCGCCATGTAACTGACGTACTGGTATCTTCCGAATTCATGGGTGGATGTGTGCTGTGTAATTTGATGTAATTTAATCTTAAAGTATGTTGTTGAGAGCCAGCTCGAATAGACTAACAGTTAACGTGTGTGATTCACGATCGTGCAGGTTGGGTTGGAGTCAGAGTTTGAATCCGGTGGATATTTACTGTCATTGACTGGTAAAAGGGGCAAAAGTGTTTTGTATTGCTTCTATGGGTTTACGTGACGGATCACAGCTGAAGTTGATCATGGATTGCATGTGCTTTTATGTGGTGCTCTCCAGTGCATAATGCGTGTGTCTTTTTTTTGTCCTATCGAAATTGGTTACTCAGTTCGAACGATCAGGCAGGGGATAAGGGCTAACTACCGACCGAATTCTTGATCAGATAGTTATTCAGTCGATAATGATACATTCCTTCATATTGAGTTTATTTAAATGTGGAGTTTTTGTTCCATGGATTTTCATGGGCGTGGCGCTCGGAGATGGCACCATGGCCACGAGAAAAAGCATTAGAAGTGTGAACTCTTACTCTGTGATGGGTCACATTGGGTTTTAGCAGGTTGAATTTGATTACAAACCAAACGAAAGCGCAGTACTGTCTGCCGCTAACGTGTTCTGATGCGTTTCACTAGCTCTAATAAGAAGACTTCTCTGCCTCCGAGCCATCTCGTTTTACTGTACTAAAAGACAGTTTATTTAGGATATCACGTAACCGCAGTCTGGAACACTGTATGAAGCGCATTGTTTCAGAACGTTCTCCATGACTAGATTTTCTGACTGGCTCTTTCAGTTGCATACCCGATTGACTGATTTCGTCCCATTCGGTTAACCTTACTGTTGACGGCTTATTGGTTGGTTCCGTTCTGTTCAGTGAGGTCATTCATTGTCAATGTTCAGGCCCATACCCTCACACCAGAGGTAACCGACGTTGATCGTGTTCAAAGCGAACACTGCTGACCACGACAAGATTTCATCTTTGCATGACGTAATGGCTTGCGTGCCTCTGCGGCCGAAAGAGCTATGCATTCTGGCTTCCTTAAGCCGTAGATGCAATCATGCCTGACAAGTCAATAGAGAGAGGCCAAACGAGATCCAGTCTCTGAACCAGTTGACAGGCAGCGTTTAGTTTCAGCCACCATACCCCTAAAGAGGACATTCCACTAATAATAAGGGATAAAATCTGTTCACCGTTCCAAATCCCCTACTAGATGAACGTAAGAGTGGAGCACCTGAGATTTCTCTCGGCGATGGGAGAAGTGGTCGCACTCCACTGGGCAGCTATCACCCGTCTAAGCCAAACAGCCCGCGGCCCGAAGGATGCTGCCCCGTGCACGTCCTGCTTGCCCGATTGGGTGCACGGAGTTGATGAATGAATCGGAAAAGCGAGTTGTCTCCGCAACGTTGGACTCTGATTGACCATGTTGTTATTGGTCGGTGCTGGCGTGGATCAGTTAAAGGTTGTGGTTCATTTTGGTCTACCCTGTGAATTCCTGTCACGCCTTGGTACGTGCTCGCTTCTATTTACGTCACATCCTTGGTCACACCAACGGTAAAGCCATCCGTCACGCATAGCTGGTTCTAGCCGATGACCGACGGTCTGTTTTCCAGGCGTAGCTGTCTCCACTGTTTTGTATGCAGCCGGCTGTCGAGGACCCAGATGTACGCTGGCAACAGCTCAAGGAAACCTTGTGTGCCGCTTCAAGTGCTATACAAGACTCCGTTTCAAGTAGGCCTCACGAACGGTGGATATTTTTGAAGTCAGTTATTCTTTTAGATGTTGGCGGGTGCGTCCCTCCACATGTCATATCCAGTGCAGTACGCAAACCCCTGAGTCGCCAGTTGACTAGGAGCCTGATGACTGGCTGTGAGCGGTGGTGGATTACGAAATATAGGGAATGGAAAAAGCTGCATGTTAGGGAATGGGGTGGCACATTGTCAACAGACGGCTTTGTTCGCTCAGTAGACAGCGCGATAGTTAGGCAAAAAAACCAGGAAGTCTTCATCTGTCCCGAATCGAAGGAAAGATTGGAGCGAACGAAACAAACCGAATAACCAATCGAATCCCAATTATGAACCGATTGGGTTTTTTCGCATACTAACCAAGTAGACGAGCTGACTGAGGATTACAGGTAAACCAATATATGTTCGGGTGAATATTTAGTTATGACCACGATTCGGTTTGTAGTAATAAATGGAGATGATTCGATGGCAAAACAGGCTTCTGACTAGGGCCACTGGGTAAAATCGGAAAACTGCGTCGCAACTTTTGCCGTTCGGTTGGAAGTCCTGGCCTGCGGAAGCCATGTGTAATTGAGTTAATCAAGGAATCGGACGGCTCACTGATTCACTCTCAGGGACATTGTCTGGACCGTTGGGCGGAGCACTTGAAGGAACAGTTTAGTTGGCTCACTTCAGTAGTGAACTTTCCAAATGTACTTGCAATAAAAATGATGCAGGTAGATGTCATTCCTCCATCAGAAAGGAAGGTTCTGAAGGGGATACATTACCTGAAAATGCACAAAGCCGCTAGACCGGATGAGTTGTCTCGATCTTTTTCGAAGGGGCGAGGCGAAGCCTCGGTTTCAAAGCTAACAAAACTGCTCCGGGTTATTTGGGATAGTGAGCAGATTCCTAGGGAATGGTGTGAATCGGTGATTGCGCCGACTTACAAGAAAGATGACAGGTCCTCTTGTGAAAACCAGAGAGGAATTAGCTTGGTCAGTATCGCGTCCAAACTGCTTACCGGTCTTATTCTCCACCGATTATCCAGCGCCGGCGAAATATTTACGCGTGAGAATGAAGTCGGTTTCAGACCCGGTCGTGGTTGTATCGACCATATACTTCCCATCAAATTTTTGAGCACAGAGACACTTTCCGTAGGCACACAATCTCTGTTTTTCTTGATCTGCAAGTGGCATTCAACTCAGTCGACCGCACAATTGTCTGGCTCTGCTTCTCACTGGTGTACGAGAGAAATTCACTTCTGTTTTCAGTGTTTTTAAGCCAACTGTCAAAGCCAAGTTTGTGTATCCGTCGATTTTACACCCGAGTTCACCTCGAAAAGTGGTGTTCGTCACAGTTGCTTTCCTTCTTCTTGTCTAGGTGAAGTAGACACGTTTTGTTACCTGGGCAGCTAAATCTCGCCAGGTGGTAAGATATCGGGTGAATTGTCGTCGCGTATACTTTTCCCGATCTCAGCCATCTGTAATGAAATCAGTGGAAGAAAGATTGATCCAAGCAAATGAGCTTCCACTCAACCACCCGGCTGCCTTGCGAAAAGGGTTCTCGTTTGAACTAAAGGCCTTGATTGAGAGCCCTAATCGTTCTCCTGCCTGTCGGCTGGACACCATAGCAGTACCCGTCCAACATCTCCGATGAACTGCACGAATAAAAGAATTCCATACTGCCTCGGTCGTCGCACAGGATAATCAAGACCGCGCTGCCCTTTGGGGTGGATAGTGATGAGTTAGCTGCTGCACAGAGTTTCCCCTCTTTTATTCAACCTCTCTTTGCTCCCTCTACCTGCCCATAATGCTCCCACTGATAACACACTCGATACTTGTAACGGCTCGTTGTCAAATAATGTCGTAAATAATCTTCAGCCTCATAACTCACATTTTCTCAAGCCTGGTTAGCATCCGGATCTCAGCTCCTTTAACGTGCGTGCTCTCATGCAGGTCGGTCAACAGGCATGCCTAGCGCTCACAATAGATTCTCTGAAGGTTGATGTCTGGTGAGTAAGTGAAACGCGTATCCAACTAGCTGCTCCTGGTATCCCATCGAGGTATTTTCTGCGCACTCCGGAAGACGAATTATCTAGAGCTGTGGGTCATCGTGTTGTAGGAATAGTTTTGGCTGACAATGCTGAGACTGTCCTTTTAGACTGGATTCTGGTTCATGGTCGTTTATGTGATGTAAGACTCCAGGGGTCAGTTGGCGTTCGGAAGGACAGCTGTGTTAAGCGCCGGTTGTTTGTAATCTCCACATATGCTGAAACGGACTGCAGTTGTGACTTGCAGAAGGATGAGTTCTGATTATCTCACCATCAGGCGACAATGGTTTCCATCGATTTGAAAGGCGCTTTCGGTTAATTTGACCGAAGAGCGCTATTTAGTGTTCTTCGCTGAAAAAGTATGTCACAGAAATTAATGAATATGCTGGGATCATTGTAGTCTTGTGCGTCTGACCGCGTAAGGGTTTACAGTGAACTGTCTAGTCCATTTGAAACGACCAGTTGTGATCGACAAGGATGTCCTGTTCCATCATTCCTATTCAACTCAGTCATGATCGTGATACGGGAGATTGCCTTATGAAATCTTCAGAAGGTGTGCGTCGATCTGGCAAATAATGAAAAGCTATGTGACACAGAATACGTGGACGACCTTGTTTACTTGTTCGAATGCACGAAACATGCGCAACGTACACTATGTGAACTCATTAGTGCTGTAGCTCCATTCGGCATGCGCTTTGCATTTTCGAAGTGTAAAGTGTTGTTGCAAGACTGAACGTCAACGATTCCGAGCTTGATGTTTGATGATGAGGCGCTGGCAGTTGTCGATTGCTTCACTTACCTCGGAAGCAGCGTGACGACCGATGGGAGCACTTTAGTAGAGGTGAGCACGCATATATCCAAATCGCGAGCGGCGTGCGCAAGACTGAAGTACCTGTGACACCCACCTGATATTTCTCTGAAATTGGGAGGTCGTGTGCATTGTGCCGCGGTGCGTTCAGTATTGTTGTATGGTTGCAAGACTTGGGGTCTGCTTACAGAAGATATTTGTGCGCTTCAATTTTTTGACCACTGATTCTTGTATAGTATCGCTAAGGTTGGATCGTCAGTCTTGAATGCAACCTTGTCATTTGTAGCTCATGTGGTCAATGTGAGTTCTTTTATTCGGAATGGGCGGACGCCACTTGGCCTACCGGCGATTAGAACCTCTGAAGTTCGTGCTGGCGAAGAACAGGCGGTGGTCTGAGCACACAGCCAACAACCGTTTTTTGAGCTGCTGGAAGCTAGTCCTAAATGGCGTAGATACTCCCGAATCGACGATAGCTGACCCACTCTAGCATTCAGAGCTCCTGCCAAAATTACGATATCAGCCCTTACTTGCTTTGTGCAAAAAGTCGTGGAGCTTTTGTAGAGGGTATCTTTGATTGCATCTTGGCTCCGATCGGTGGGGGCTTACGCCGAAACGATAAACAGATTGCCCCTATCGGAGCGGGGATCGCTCATTTTGTGCGAACCCCCGAGTTTCAATGCATATGAACGACTGTCTACTGGGATCCAGTCTAGCAATGCCGCTTCAGCTCTTTCACCGAGAACAATGGCAACTCCAGAAAGATTAGAAGCCTCAGCATCAGCGTCCCCAGAAAGGCGTAAGTTAAACTTTACTGAAAGATTTGACGGGGGCGTCACTCGATGTCAAGGGATTCAAGCGTACGAGCTAAAACCGCCTGTTGTCCTGTGCAGATTAGGGTTCGCACGTTGAAGGTGGCTATTTTGAATCGAGGACTATATGGTGCATCAGCTGATGGTAGCGGGTTCGGGGAGACTCGGAGGGTAATCGAGAAAGGACAAGAGAGATAATCGGGATTTCCATCAGTGGCACTACAGCAGGCACGGTTGACCGAAAAACTCGTGGGATGTGAAAATGGAACAGAAAGTGGAAAGTGATGGGAAATGGGAGAACATGTTGTGTACGATGTACGAGAGTGTTCGTTGGTGCGCATGTTAGGGCAGTCAGTCATCGTGGTACAGTCTGTCATGGTTGTTTGCGTTGCGGGCTATTGTACTATTCGCTTATCCAGTCCCGGGTAGGCATTCTTGTTCGAGGATACACCTTGCCCTTGCTCAGCTAAGCGCGTCCTGTAATGCAGTGTGGTTGGTCCAGATGGGCCAATAATCAGTTGTATGGTTCATTCACGTCTTCTGCAAACCACTGGGAACCGGTGACTAAATGCCCAGTTCCTTTGACCTTCGGATGAAGTCAACCATCCTGGGTACGCAGTACACCCCTCCGCCTCAAATGCCGGCGAGCATAGTGTTTTACGCCACATTCTCCACTTATGGTTGGTTTGAAATCAGGGTTTAGCCCTCTCCCCTAAACTGACTTTCAGTTCGCTAACCTGGTGGAAAGCGCCGGGCATTCGCTTTCGTCCTGTCACTTTGGTAGAAGCACATCTGCCGCTAGAAGGCAGTGAGTAGGACTTCTTCAGAAGAGGCTGTAACAAACGTAGGGTCATTCGAAAGCCTCTCGAGTGGCGTTCAGAACGAGTAGCCATCTCGGATCCTGACATACCCACTCCCCACCATACTGATTCATGTAGGTGTCGAGAACCAGCGGTCAGTCATTGGAAGGATTAGCAAATCTAAACGGGTTAAGGTGACTGGGGTATGTGTTACGCATACCCACCGATGAAGTTTCTTGGCGTACGTTGTTCTGTAAAGGAGGTAGTCATCGGAAGATAGTGTGAAGTGGTCAGTTCATAACATGGCCGCTGAAAATGCCTAAATGAGACTGTACCGTTGCCTATCGTTGGGGCTAGTAAACGTATCGGTTTAGGCTACTGATACAGCGTCAATCATTTCGACCAAATTTGTTTGACAACCCTGAGTTTGTTGGTATTCAAATGGAGCACAGATGCGTGACCGATGAGCAGATACATGTAACACCTTGGAATTACGAGAGGCGCTGCAGAGTATTTGCAAATGTTAGGGTGGTTGATGTTACTGGAGCCCTGAATGCAACTGTGTTGGATGTAACGTCATTGGCAGGCGTGTCAGTCGTACGGGCCAAATTTCTCTTTTGTCCCGTACACATTGGTATTCGCACATTAGCTTGACTAGTTTTAGTGGGTATCGGAACGAAGGTCAGCTGGCGTTTGTTGGCTTGACTGTCTTTGGGTAGTGGTAAGAAGGATGGAAATTGAACCAGGGCTCCAGCGGAATGACGTTTACAATGAAGTGGAGCAGGTAGCCAGGTTAGTCTCAAAGTAGCTGAGTATAGATCGAGATCGCTCCCGAAAAATTGTGAAAAGTGTATCATAATGTCAATATCAGGGTCCTTATTCATTGTTTGGAAGGTCGCGGGTCTTTTTGCCACTCGGTCAAACCTTACCGAGTAAAAGGTTGCCTGTTGGGATCTCACACATGAGTGTAACGTAGAGCAAAATGTTTGTTCCGTATGGGCCAGTGATTAATGAAATAGTCCATTCTCCTCTTCTGGAATATTCTTTCGGGTTCATAAAATAAAACCATAGTCAAATGGTCTTAGTTAATAGCAAGCCACATTCGCTGCGTTACAGTGCTGTCCTCAGACATACGAAAGGCGGCATTTGCCCGGCGGGTGACATGCCACCCTCGATTGCTATCGCCGCTTGTCCGTGGCCGCTTATTCGCCAAACCTGGAACTATCTTATTCGCGATGATTTGCGACATTTAGACTCATCCAACATCATGTAGCCTTGTTTTTCGTTCTGTACAGTAGTTTTTCACGTTTATATGGGAGAGTACAGACAAGAAAAGAAAATAATGAATTTTCTTGTGCGAAGGCGAGTTTTTGGCTAGTTTAAGGTCGGAATTACGCTCCTTGTCTTCAAAATCCAAATTAGAGTAGGGAGTGGACGGAATTCGCAAAACAATATTGCCTCCACCTAAAGTGAACATATGGACGATTTAAAATGCGTATCAGTCTATATATAAACAAATAATCTTAGACATTTTTGAAAAACACGAGGCCTGCCAGACAAAAGCTCTGAAAATCTCCCAAAGAAATTTTTGTTATGGTCGATTTGTTGAAATATTCCTACTTTATTTACCCGAGTGCAATAACGAATCAACAGTTGTCTACGGGGTTCGTAGTAAGCTCGAATAGGGTCCTCGCTGAATTCTTTGAATTTGATTCACTTTTGGTACACATACAGTAGTTCCCGCTTAAGTACGCTAATTGAACCTGCGTAGTTTATGCGTGCTTCGCCATTAGGTGCGTACTTTGGGTTGGCCACTCCAAAGCGCAAATTGAACCTTCGAAGTTTACGCGTGTCAGCCGCTACTCTTGATAAGCTTACAATTCGCTCATTACGATGTCAATGAAACCAAACGGAAAGTGTTTCAATGAGTCTCAACGCTGCGGAATCATATCGAAGCAAAACAAAACGTGTACTCCCAGCAAGAAGGCCTTAGCGCGAGAGTACAGGGTTAGTGCTATCCGAAGGATTTGAGAGAATCGTCAAGCGATCCAAGAACGATCTGTTCTAATGACTGAAGAGGCGAAGGAGAACAATTTTCGATCTTATGACATCAGAACCAGAATTGGAGGAAGAAAGCAATGTTAAAGATATGGTCAGCGAAGTTGCGAAGAATTTGGTAGTTTTGAATTTATCCATCATTCCATCAGAACTTGCAGAGTTCGTTCATATTGAGGATGAGAACGAAGAATATGCTGCTGCGGTATTGGATGGTGTTGAAGTGCTTCTAGAGTCGATAAAAGCTGCTGAACCGGTGATTTATGCTGATGATGGCGACGTTGATCCTCAAGGCCTGAATGCGGGTTTGGAGATTGGAGTTGTATTTCGGAGGTTCGAATCCCTTCATAAGCAGGTTCTCGATATTGAGAATTAACTGCTCTGCCCTGAAGTACAAGCTGAACCTGATAATACATTCGATAATCTTAGGAAATCGTTTGAATCATTTCCGAGAAAGATCCCTCCCTCAAAGCCAAACGAACGAAACTTCAGAAAAGCGTCAGATGATGATTCATGACATGCTTCAGTAACTATGTATGATGCACACGGGATTTTTGAAAAAGATAAGTGTTAAACCTGGTATTTAAGGGGAAAATATGCATGGTTAACTGAGATGCGCACTTAATCGGGAGAGTATTGTGCATGGTAGTACGTCTATGCTGATGATATCACAGTTACTTCTGTTTTGGGATGTGGGTTCTTTCTGCGATCTGGTACTCATTCGAAGATGAACAGTGTGATCAGTTCGTTTTCTCATGTCAAGCTATTCTCGCGTCCCCTGTTCAGATTTTCTGCGGTATGCCTGCTTCCCTGATCAGTGTGTAAAAATTGAGTAGCAAACCTTTAAATTAGCCGTCTCAAACAATCAATTGTTCAAATTCTCTCCAGTAAGCACCATAAAAACCACTTTTCTCTCGTTTATATTCACAGACCGTGCTGGCCAGGCTAATTTAGAATCGGATGCAGCAGGCACGCGTGGCTTGGAAGTTGAGACAGCCGATGAGTTCTATTCTTCCGATATGCTCGATGATCGCTCGGAAAAACCGAATTACGAACTGAATAGTGGAGCTTCCACCCCATCCACCGCAGCGATGTATGTCTCTGACACGGACGAAATAATGCCGGAAATAGAGGATCTTGGCGAAGAAGATCGAGAAGAATTGATTGCTACTCCTTCGATGAAATTCGACGATGGTGAAGTACGCGGTACTTCACCTGGTACCGTATCATCTCTTTCAGGCCCTGAACAGTCGATTTCTACTCGTGACGGCGAGACCAACAGCCACTATCCTTCGGCAGACGACGAAGAACCTATGACACCAGCCATGTGTGAATCAGAACGTGTTTCCACCAACTCTTTCACCTCGTCCCAGTCCACTGAAGCCGCCGGTGATCAGTATTCAGATGAGATATGTGATACGACGGAAAGAGACCAAACAGCCACCTTGATTGTCCGATCTTCTTTTGGAGTGTTGGAAAATGAATCGGAAAGACCCATTGCTGATATCGGTGATGTCTCCCCAGTTCCGATCCTGGAAGATTCTGATGATCAAACCATACGTGTCGATATTGACCAAAGTATAACAGAACCGGGAACTGCTGACATTCCTCAAAGCCCTCTTCGCACCGAAGCCCATCAAGACCCCATCTTTGAAGTGATGCCTTGTATGACAGAGCCTCAGAGCTCTTCGTTTAACAATCAGGCACATTCACCAGTGGTTGTTCACTCCCCCACAAACGCTGACCAACCACTGAACCAAATGGGGTCACCCATAGCGACTTACAGTAGGGAGCAAAGCTCTAACGGAAGTGTGGAGCCCATTCCGAATCAGGACCGATCTATCCATTCCATCCCAACACCAAATCTATCAGAAGAACCAGCTGAGGAAACCGAGGTTCCCGCCAAAGACCCACATTTCAGTGAATCGGTTCACAATGATCACTTGTTAGGACCCCAGTCACCTTTGAAGAAACACACTCCGATCAGTGATGAATCAACCTCATATTTTGGCTCGCCGTTACGCTCTCAAAGCACAGACGAAGCAAAGCACGTCGTCGTTGCAACATCTTCCCATATTTTCCCGTCCACAAATGGTTCTGTATCGCCCTTCTCTCCAGAACCAGAGAAACACCTGTCAGGCTTAAGTTCCCCTCTTGTGGAATCTGGGTTTTCTCTGCACGAACCGGACACAAGACAGACATTTGCAGATCTGGCTCAATTTCACAGTAGTTCTACTCCATCCGGGCGGGAACTGGCCATTGAACTTTCACCGGCTAACCTAGAAGGCTACAATACACATACATCACTGGGCTCTGACAACAGCCCTGATTTAGATAAACCTTGCTCACGAAAGAAACAAAGGCGTGGCAGACCACGACACCGAAGCTCGTGTAAACAGTTAATGTCAGAAATGCTCTCTAAAGGCTCACCGGTTGTCGAGCTGTCCCATTTGATGCTGCCGTTTTCCTCTCCGGAGTGTGGTGGCTTCTCGGTGGACTTGCAAGCCAGGGTCACGTTGGAACCAATCAGTTTTCACTATCCAGTTGAAAGCCCTCGGTTAGTCTTAGTTTTTTGTTATTGATTGATGGATTCCTGTCGAATTTGTCGCATCTGTCTATTTCGTAAAAATGTTCCCACCTCATTACATTCGTTCACACTAGGGCGCCTCAAACTTGAGCCAGCGAGTGAGTGAATGGCATTATTAATCCCGCGTATCTCTGGCTGTTGTCGCTCTTCCCGTTCCTTTATTTTTCTACACTAGTCGAGCTAGAGTGACGTGATGTTTATCAGTGTCAACAGGCAAATCGCACCAGGTAGTTAAATACAGTTTCTCAACTGCACGACCATAAATACCTCGATACTGCCTCGGTCGTCGCACAGGATAATCAAGACCGCGCTGCCCTTTGGGGTGGATAGTGATGAGTTAGCTGCTGCACAGAGTTTCCCCTCTTTTATTCAACCTCTCTTTGCTCCCTCTACCTGCCCATAATGCTCCCACTGATAACACACTCGATACTTGTAACGGCTCATTGTCAAATAATGTCGTAAATAATCTTCAGCCTCATAACTCACATTTTCTCAAGCCTGGTTAGCATCCGGATCTCAGCTCCTTTAACGTGCGTGCTCTCATGCAAGTCGGTCAACAGGCATGCCTAGCGCTCACAATAGATTCTCTGAAGGTTGATGTCTGGTGAGTAAGTGAAACGCGTATCCAACTAGCTGCTCCTGGTATCCCATCGAGGTATTTTCTGCGCACTCCGGAAGACGAATTATCTAGAGCTGTGGGTCATCGTGTTGTAGGAATAGTTTTGGCTGACAACGCTGAGACTGTCCTTTTAGACTGGATTCTGGTTCATGGTCGTTTATGTGATGTAAGACTCCAGGGGTCAGTTGGCGTTCGGAAGGACAGCTGTGTTAAGCGCCGGTTGTTTGTAATCTCCACATATGCTGAAACGGACTGCAGTTGTGACTTGCAGAAGGATGAGTTCTGATTATCTCACCATCAGGCGACAATGGTTTCCATCGATTTGAAAGGCGCTTTCGGTTAATTTGACCGAAGAGCGCTATTTAGTGTTCTTCGCTGAAAAAGTATGTCACAGAAATTAATGAATATGCTGGGATCATTGTAGTCTTGTGCGTCTGACCGCGTAAGGGTTTACAGTGAACTGTCTAGTCCATTTGAAACGACCAGTTGTGATCGACAAGGATGTCCTGTTCCATCATTCCTATTCAACTCAGTCATGATCGTGATACGGGAGATTGCCTTATGAAATCTTCAGAAGGTGTGCGTCGATCTGGCAAATAATGAAAAGCTATGTGACACAGAATACGTGGACGACCTTGTTTACTTGTTCGAATGCACGAAACATGCGCAACGTACACTATGTGAACTCATTAGTGCTGTAGCTCCATTCGGCATGCGCTTTGCATTTTCGAAGTGTAAAGTGTTGTTGCAAGACTGAACGTCAACGATTCCGAGCTTGATGTTTGATGAGGAGGCGCTGGCAGTTGTCGATTGCTTCACTTACCTCGGAAGCAGCGTGACGACTGATGGGAGCACTGTAGTAGAGGTGATCACGCATATATCCAAATCGCGAGCGGCGTGCGCAAGACTGAAGTACCTGTGACACCCACCTGATATTTCTCTGAAATTGGGAGGTCGTGTGCATTGTGCCGCGGTGCGTTCAGTATTGTTGTATGGTTGCGAGACTTGGGGTCTGCTTACAGAAGATATTCGTGCGCTTCAATTTTTCGACCACTGATTCTTGCATAGTATTGCTAAGGTTGGATGGAATGGCCGGGTGAGCAATACTGAGGTCAGAAATCGAGTATTGGGTACGAATACCGAGAACACTCTGTCATAGCGTATCCAGCTTTCAGACTTTGTTGGTTGGGGCACGTATTTTGTATGGCAGGCACACGTCTACCTTACCTTGCCCCGTTTTCCGTTCTTCTTCAGGAGTGAAAGAAACCACGTGGAGGTCAAAAGATGACATGGCAACGAGGAATGAAAAAATGTGCGTCGAACTTAGGAAAAGTAGGTGCCTCGCCCTCGTGGTTGGGGTCCGAAAAATCCACCAACCAGTCGGCTGGAGACACTGAAGGATATTGCGACGAACCGTGAACAGTGGCGATTGTGTTGTCACTTTCTGTCTAATCGGGGTGATTGATCGATGTGTCTTTGTACAGTTAGACTATGTATTCCGTGTGTTGGCTACTAGGGTGTTGTTTTCTTTCCCCGCCCATGTAGGTCCACTCCCTGTCCATCTTGTATATTCATACTTTCTAATTCAACGTGCAACATGGCGAGGAAGGCATTGATTAGTGGGGTTTGTCCTGTTGTTTAACGCCGTAGGATGATGTTGACGGCAAAAACGAAAAAGTGGAAAGGATAATCCATATCTCTCCCTTCGCTCGTGTATGCGTTTAGAATTGATCAGGCTGTAGATTCTTCAAATGGTCTCACACGTGTTCACGAACCATAAGTAGGCCATGAGAGTTTTTATGCCTCCACAAACTGTTTCTGAGCAAGCACAATGAGATTTTACAGGTGAATACTCGGTTACAGCTTGTTCTTGTATGCGACATTTAAGTCTTGGTCATTTACCCAGAACTTTGTAGATGGTGCCATGAGTTCTTGTCACCTCTGCTGAATTTTTTAACTCCGCAAGGTGCGACCACGCTGCGCTCGTAATTGGCCTAATTACCCCACATGTTGAACTAAACCGAGCGGTTTTTACGATCGCGTTCGGTTAGGCTTTGGTCGTGCCGCCAATATATCTAGTTCCATCGTTCGAGTAATTGAAAACGAGCTTGTTCGCCACATTATGGTACTGTATGAATTGATATGATGAAAGAATGCCGCTATGTATGTACCACTTATTAGTTCTTCAGTGGCGGAATAATCACACAGCCGTCGACAAAATCGAACCCACCATCATTGGAGAGAAAACCTCACGTATGCCCACACAAACTACTGTTTCTGTGATAAGTTGTACCACCCACACTGGTTCTGACGGCTCACATGACTACGGCTAACCTGACGTTTCATGACATCCCGTTGTTGATCATCATTTTACCGTCAGGGAGATTCTGTCGAATGATCACGGCGACACCCTCAAGGGAAATCTATTTTTGCTCTGCTGAGTAACTCAACACACCCGGGAATAGACTAGTTATACGGAAATACACGTTTCTTTTAGAATATTAATAATTTCGGATATATCAGTTATGTGGAAAATGTTCCGTTCAAAGTTATCATAGTACTTATGATGACGTGTGACGAAAAATGTTATTGCATTTTATTTCACATTTTTTATAGTTTGTTTTAGGTAATGGGGCTAAATATTGAATTTAAGGGGTTCAGATAACCTCTTCTCTATCTTGTTGTCTTCCAATATAGTCGATTATCATTCTTCTTCCCCACCCTACTGTTGAAAGACAAATATCCGTGGTCGAACACTCTCCGACGAAGTTAAACAATCCGATCACCCCGAAATCGCCGGGTCTCCGACTCCGTTTTTGTCGCCAAGGCTCAAAACTGACCGTGGTCCAATCTTCACTTGATCCTCCAGTCGTCAATGCAAATCGTGAATCAGATACCACGTGGTGCAATGAAGTACTCGATACCGCTGAACAAGCTCTGAACGAGTTCACCTCTAATTGTTCATCCGAGGATTCATCCGACGAGTATGCTTGATTGTCATGTGCATTCTCTCTTATGTGTTTTGATCTGATTGGCGGGTATGCAACTGAGGAGATAAACCTGGATCGTTATCATCTTGCAACATTTTGTACTTTGCAGTTACACGGAAGATACTCGGTCAGTAGAACGTAACCGTAGTTACAATGAGGGTACAAATCCAGCCGAATAATTGTTTTGCTGAAAATTTATCATTTTACCATTTGATTTTTCATGATGTGAAACCCAGGGGATAGAGGAATGACCAACATCGGCGTGTGTGCTTGTACCTATATTCGTGTGGGGACACGCACAATGCTGTCACATTGGCATATGCAATGTTTTGGTTACAACCTGGGGTTCTGTTAGTCTGATCGCAGGCCATGTTAGGCAAATGTTTGGGGTATGGTTAGCCCACCTACCATCACGTTACGGTGCAATGTCCGGAATTAAATCCTCGTTTTCGGAATGTAGATCGACCAAATTGTTCACTTTCCATAGTTCTTTGCACCTTTTCTCTTTAATTCCCCGCCTGCAGCTCATGCGATATTTGTTCGAATCCAGAACCTTATTGTTATCCTAGGGTGACTATTGTAAACAAAACTCGTTATCAGGTTTGGTTATTCATATGCTCAGTATCTCATAGCTACGAAGCTATCCAGCTGTCTAATTTCTCCATGTATGATGCCGCTCATTGTCTCGGACGGTTGAATACTCTGTCATTTGATGGTTGCCTAGTTCGAACAGTGGTTTCACTATACCTATAACTTTTCACGTTGATTTTTTCCCTTGGGAATGGACTATGTAGTTCGGGATTTGTCCCTCGATAAATCAATGGGGCTTTTTTTCTTGATATCCTCTTCCTGATCATTTAGAATCATTTTTCTTGTTTTCCACTTACTTCATTCGTTCTCCTCATAGCCTGCGTTCAAATGACTTGGAACTTGCATTGGTACGCAATGCCCTTCAATCCCTTCGAAACGAAGTGGACATTGGGATAATCCTTGACCGACGATCCTTGACACATGAGCTGCTTTCCGTGTTGGCTCGTATTGTGATGACCTGTCCGAACGATGGTATCTCGAACCGTGCTGCTCAACACGTGTACTCTTCGGTTGACCATTTGTTAGCGGAATACACACTGTGCACCGACAAGCCAATCTCTTCCTACTCGGTTTCACTCGGAGTAGGTTGTGTGATTTCGACACTATCATCGATATCTATTTTTATTTATTGGTTTTACTGAATGATGGCATCGAAAAATATAGTGCCTTGATAGGATTTTCGTTGCTGGGACGATGAAACTGATATTTCCCGGTTCTGTTGTGGATACAGTGCGGGTCCTAAAAAGTTGTTTTTCTACTACCCCAAACACATCTTTTTTTACTGGTTTAAGATTGAGATTCGCCAACACCAAAACCAGATCTTCTACTCAACAGAGCAACATCTTCAACAATAAAACAATCTCGTTTTCGATCAATCTTCCATTTCTTTCTTTATAACAGCTGTTCGCTTTTTTATTTACTTCAGTGTTTTCTAGACGATTCGCTGCAAGGTGAAAAAAATTGGCATGCTTATGCACACATACAAGACTCAAAATATCACGCGAAATATGTATTTCCTGTAGGAGTAAAGTTACTCAGGCGGTACTAACCGGTGGCTGTTGATCAGGGTCTCCGAATATCGACTCCCGGGTCAGAAGTTCGAACCCACCGTCACCAGTTAGCTTTGGTGATAGACACTCCGACCGAGTCTGGGAATTTTGATTTCCATAACTCTTTCAATGGGGCAGTGGGCTTTTGTTGTAACAGATATGCCCCTTCCATTGCACACGTATCTAGGCCTGGAACAAGATAGCATCGTGAAATTATGTAGCAGGAGGGTGTCAAGTGACCGTTGTTCATTATTGTCGATTGAGGTTGCCGCTGAGAGATAGCAACCAAAGCCGCCAACCCAGTGGTTGTATGCAATAAACTAACGAAACTTGTTCTGAAAAAGGTGCAATAAAAAACGAACTTCAGTCTTCAACTGCATCATTCAGCTACAATTCACCTATTCAGTCTCGATTTTCGTGAAATGAACTTACGGGGAAAGTCGTCGAAAAACCCACATCTTGAGATTTGGAATACAATACAAAAGAAGGACAGTGTTTTCGTATTATGGCTACCTCCTTTTTCATTAGAGCTTGAAGTGTCTGTCAAACCAGACAGACTTGTGTCCATTGATTTTATGAATCTCCATTCCGATCGCTGCGAAGAGCATTCATTTTGGCGTGCAGCCTTCAGCACTCGATTCCCACATGCCTACTTTCTTTCTGTACCCAGAAGTTCCAGTAATTCTTGTCTCAGATTAGACTGCAACAGGATGCACTCCACTTGAATTATCATTCTGAATTTGATCTTTTTCAATTCAGAATCTAAATTCGTGTAACCCCCGCCTCATTATCAATGTAGCGGACACCGAACAACTTTGAAGCCATACTACTTCTCTATATTTTCTCACAAATGCGTTACGCAATAACGCGTTGCGCGCTCGTCGGTAGACCACAGCGACATGTTCGAGCAATAAAATTCTACCTTATGCATCTCTTGTTGATAGTATGAAGTAAGGGGAAACGCCGTTGAAAGCCGAAAGAGCGCCACTGTTCGGTGCATTTTGGTCATACCCCTATCTTTCTGACCATAAAGTAGATGGTTCGGTTAGACTGCAGTCTAGAATCTCCAAAAACCCTACAAAGTCTTCATGTTTTTACTCCTTTTCCACAATCAGTGGGCGTAAGCAGAGTCTGTCTGGAAACAGGCGCATTACACATTTCAACCAGAGCAGCACTTTTAGGTCTATTGATGACTACCTTGACGTACTCAGTACTCCATGCATTCCATCAACAATACTGATTCCGTTTTTCCTAATGGATATGAATAGCTCTCCTCGCATTTTTTTGTTCTCATTCCGACAGTCCTCGTGAATCTTCAAAGTGATCGCTGTAGGAAAGGTGAACCGCTGTGTATCCACCCGACCATTGAGTGACCAACAAATGGCGGAAGTTGTCAAAAGCCGAACGTCCGTTTTTCATACCCTTAACCTTTCCAGCCGATATCTGAACATTGGATGATGAGATTTCTCTGTTCACTTTGTTAGTTATCTATTTAGGATAGTTTTTTGTTGATGCATCATCAGTTTGCACACAGAGGAATCAAACCTGATGACAAACATTGATAGCTAATATTCAAACTGATATGGAAAAGCTATGCTTTATCTCAGTAGTCTTACTTATCGATTGACATGAACTAATTTCCGCTCATGAAAACTGTTCCTCTTTTGCCCCTCTCCAATCTCTACAACTCTCGGGATTTCAGTCCGGTCCATCCATTCCACCACTCAAGATCAAACGTACCCGGAAACGAGCTCGTATTATTTAATTTCTCCACCTGCGGACATGTGGACCGAAAACGAGAAAACTATTCCATTGGTTTCATTGGTCACTTTCACAAGAATTTTGTTTTGCCCAACGGAAAGTGTCACACTGCGCTTATCACATTGTTGAAATAACTTGCTGTAACCGAGACTGTGAAATCCCATCCTCCTCATTCAATGAGATATTCCTTTGTCCATAATACTCATCTTCAATCTGTGATTAAAAACGAAGTCGCAGAATTTACGTACTGTAAAAATATGCCTTGTTTTTCCCATCACCTCATCTTCGTGGTCATGTTAGTTTTATTATAAATCGCGAAATAAACCCACCATAATAATCAAAACGCAAGTTGTAGCGAACATTTTGTTTTCGGCGATCGCATTCTCAGTCCATTACAGTCGCATCTATATGGAAAAGCCTCGCCAAGTCGGTATGAAGAGATGAGGGTGAGGATTGTCCCATCAACTCCAACCAATAAACCCATACGGATGACCAGATTATGTCACGGGCGATGATTAGCTTAAATCATTGTACTGTTCATGCGTGACACAGGTGGCTGTTGGCCATGGAAGTTTCAGTGCTTGAACTAATTTCCGCTGCGCGCAGGGCTTTGATAAGCGGATGATAATCGTCTCTCCGATTGCTTTCATTCTAAGCCTTATTGCTATTACCGCATATTCTGGGACCCAGTAGACAACCCTGAAGGCAGATTGAATATTGAACGGTTACTTGGTCTATACCAAGAGCGCAAAGATTGAATGTGCAACTATCATCAGTTTTACAGTAGCGTCTGTCAGACATGTGATCGAGTATTCAACCTATTCTCTTATCCATACATAACTCACAATTACTTGCGGATAGCGTGTGGGATTGGTAATACGTTGCTTGACTGACTGCCCTTCTCGCACAAACCTCAAATGTTGTGATTCACATTTTTATTTCCCTCATTTTGACTTATCGGGGACGTCTATTTTTTCCTCTCACTTCACTGTCATAGGTGGCTCATTTAGCTCGATACCAAAGCTAGATTTACCCTTCACCTTCTTTTGCTCTACTTTAGAGTGAAATGATCGAGTCTACTTCCTAGATCCATCGGTTTCGTAACCTTGGTTTTTTGTTCTGGTGGGCTTCGTATTCATAAAAAGCTGCCCAGAGTAATATTCTTCCTACAGATTTTTCTTCCGTTATTGTAGCCATTGCCGACCAACTAGCTACTGCTGTTGCCTTAGGCACCGCGACCTAGATTCAGCAGCCAAATCTTTCCGGCGCACCCCTACCACAGAAGGTCACACCTGTTAACGTGTCCGGCCCCGTAACTGGGGCTGAAAAAACCCATGTGATGTGATATTGTGTGGGAAAGGTTTGGATACTGCGCCCTGGGGCATAATCGACAAATAATCACCGGTGTCTACCAAACAACAGGAATATCAGTTGTTCTAGTATCTGTCTCGAATTAGAACTTTTAGAAGGCCCATCTATTTAAATGTTTTTTTTTCGATGCGTTTACTGAGTAACCATACGATAACCGTTGCTGTTGTTCTGGGAGAACTCATGGTGCATACCCTGTTTTGGGATATCTTTAATTAGCTCATGCAGCAAAACATCTCTAATGACCACACCAGCCGCTGGTATCACCGTGAAATCCGTTTACCCATTAAGGTTAGATCAGTTTTCCGTACAGCTCAGAAATGTGGTCTTTGTTGGTGGGAAAGAAATATTATTGGTATCCAAATACCGTTAGCTTCGCAGCATTACTCAATTCTCGTGGAAACACCGGCGACTTACATTTCGTCTCTCACTCCTATTCAGCATACTTCGATACCTACAGAGAAGTACACTTGGTTTCACTGAACATCTCGATGGTACTTCAATCTGTCTGGCGCGATGGTTTTCTTTGAATAAACTGCCCAAGACCGAGGTTTCTGAGTCCCCGTTTCATGGACTTAACATATTCTCAGTAATCAGACCATCCCTTTTCGAATCAATGGGATGACGTTCGTAGCATTTCCCCGTGAATGCATTCGTTTCCCAAGTTTATATGCTTCCACCCAACCACCTGCTTTTTATCAATGACATCTCATCCGGCTAGTGACCTCGGAAAGTGTCTTCTACTGAATCTCGGAAACCGAGACAGCAACAAAATCCCTGCAATCGAGTCGGTAGACAGATGCGATAGTGTATTCTGCGTGTCGTGCCACCGATACGAGCTAAACACGATAGGCAAACCAAAAGCGGTGGTCAACCCAAAACGAACAGAACGCGTGCAGTAGGTGAAAACCAGGTGTGTCGACGACATGGTTCACCAGAAGCTCGGGCTTTTTAAGTTCAGTGAAACAAATGCAACTTGCAAACATTGTGAATTAAAAATCGAGAGTTGGGAAAAATTGTAGACAAAAAAGATTCAAAATCGTGTGTGGATGTGGGGGACGGGTCTGTTTCCCCAGTGGCGACGTGGTCATTCGGGGTCAACGAGGTGTTGTGACCTTTGGGGTGTTTATCCATCAGCGATGTTAGTGCCGTCCATGTTTCTGGATTATCTACCCCATCGCTTCAGTTGAAGCATATGGGGTGGGCGGTAATTTCCAAAGCCTCGACAGGTAGGCTCTCAGTGCATGTACGGAAACCCCGTTGGGGGGTTCTAGTGTTATCGTAATCGACAGTGTGGTTTTTGACTATAGCGTGGAGTACGATAGCTGAGTGGCGCTCCAATTTTTGTTAGGTTAGTCTTGTCTGTCGGCCTGGATTTCTCTTTCCAAATTGCTACGCGGCCACTTAGGGAATAGAGAACCATCTCTCTCACTCACAGTACACTTACACACACATGCATGCGTTAATACAAAACGTTTGACAGCCAATCGCTAAGGTTATTATCTCAAGTTCATTCGATTGTGAACTGTTCGTGAGAAAGATTACCCGCGGTAACCGAAACGTCGCCTAACTATCAGCTTTTACGAGAACGCTGTTACTAAACAACAAACACTTTCCCATAATATTTTCATCCCCACGTGAATCTCGATTCGGGTCCCTATTTCACAAACCAGCTCCCATTACTGAGTCTTTCAGCAGTGTTTTTGTTCGCAGCGGGCACTTTTCCATTCTGATCCGACTTCTGCCGCGCAAATCCGGAATTAGTCCTTCGAATGACTTGTCGGCATGAGGGTGGGAATTCAAACTTTTTCTGTATCTATCTTGACCAAGTTCCGTATATGTTCATCTGCGTTATCGAAGAATAATCTTCATCGTGCAATCTGCGACTTCTGGCTTTTTTCTACAGTGTTTGTGTGGTGAGACCGCGAACCAGTCCGCAGCTGATGTTTATCCATGCTCAACGGGCCGCATGTGACTGGCCAGGCTTTGTGTCGCCTTGGCACGCGTCACACAGTCAAGTGTTTCTATCGATCTGTACGCATCGCCTTGCACCATAAAACCGTTCCGCAAAGAAATATCAGTACACTGTTCTAGTGCAGAGGCACGTGTCTGAGTAATCAGGTCAGGGCTGACTGTCATAACAATTTCTGGCAAAGTTGGATAATGGCTATTTCAGTGGAATTTATGCAGTAGCAGCGGTATCGGTTTAGGAATTGAATCCAGCGGCTTAAAGTGGACAGCCCGAAGATATGAATTGTCGAGACACTACTCCAAAGCACGTGTGAATTTCACTATCAGCCTGAAGATCGTATACCGCTTGACACGTGGTATCGTAGGTACGAAGATGTTTTTGAGTTGACGGTGCCATTCTCGATGAGGCTGCGCCGACCACTTCTGTTCGGGAAACTGGGTCCCGCTGAACACGACAAATACTGAATTTTTATCCTACCGGATTATCCAAGGGATCTTGATGTAGCACAGACAGTGAAACCCCTCACTGCCATTTCTGGTGAACGTTTCTGCTTGTTTAATACACGTTACCAGTGTTTACAAATTTCGAAAAGTGCAAACGATGATTTTTGTCTTCTACGCAGGCCGTGTTGATCGCGAATGTGAACGTTTCAAGCCCCAGAGCCTCACAGATGATCAGTTCAGAACTCTTATTTTTGTCTGTGATCTCCACTCACTTGCTGACAATGACATTCGTACCCGACTCTTAGCCAGGCTTGAAACAGACCCCGAAATCGCATTACAACAAATCACCAAATAGTGCCAGTGCTTGAGTAATTAAAAGCATGATGCCCAGATGATCCAGGAAACGGAGGTGCAGCCAATTTCCTTACAGGATTTGGCTTTAACTACGTCTGGAAGACCACGAGTTCCCCAAGAAAACCTCCAAAACAGACCGCGCACCGCATAATGGCACTGCATATTGTGACATTTCGCTTCTTTTTGTGCATACAGGTCACACGAGTCTGTGATGGAATACGTGATAAACTAGGCATCTGTTGTGGCCGTCCTAAGTCACACACAAAAGACGGTGCACTAACAGGACGTCGTAGCTTATCAAATGTCATTTTTACCACGAATGCCCTCGATTTCATGTCCCATCTGAATGACACTGTTATCTGCATGAATAACCTGTCAGTGAAATTGCAAGTGGACACAGCATCTGATGTGAATATCATTTCTAAAGCCATGTGGAATTTGCTAAGCAGACCAGTTTATCAAGAAACTACCCATATTGCTCGCTCAGCATCAGGTAAGCAACTGCCATTAGTTAGTGAGTTTCTGCGCGAATTTCCTTTTTTTGCGGTACTTGTTACAAATCGAAACATAATCACATGAACCTACTTCGTAGCCATTGGATGGACATTAAACCAGTAATGAAAAATACAGTTTGTGGAAAAATATAAAATTTGGATATGAAATAATTCAGTCGTCTGTTTCATCGAGAAACAAAATTAAACATTCATACTTCAAAACCGTTATTCACCTATAATTTGTTATGAAAGGTATGTGGTTATCTATGGCTGCTTGAAGGTATATTAATAACAATCGACGGATTAATTGATGACGTCGTCAACAGTGGCTTATATGATAGAGCTATTCAAGAACGATAAGTTTTCATAAAAAAGGGTCTTTTGAAAGAATTAGGCTAAATGGTAAGTTTGAAAGCACCGATATTCCTCAGAGTTCGGCGAATAAACTGTTCTGTTCCGTCCCACCAGCTCTAATGAGAAAGCTTTTGTCTCCGATTTATGTCATTGTAGACAGTTTATATAGGGGGAGAAATTCATCGTCACAAGTCGTCACGCCACGAACCAGTTGGCCCAAATTCACACCGGTTAGCATCTGTTCTGATTGGTTGAATCATGGTGCAGCCAGTGACCAATGGATGGGAATCCTTTTTTTCGTTGTATCGATACATTGTCCTGTTGTTCGTGATTTCGTTCACACTACCGTTTGTAAGGGTATTTGCTGATGCATCAATAGACGGCCTAGTGTCGTTTACAGACATCACGTGTTCGTCTGCCCAAAATCAATGGCGAAGCTCAGGCTATCGAAGCGGGTCGATGGTTCAGTCAGCTCGTGACGAAACGGAGCGAAACCATCTAATCAGCCGTGAACGGTCACCCTTACCGAACCGAGCGGAGTCAATCAATCAGCGGCCAGCAGTTGTTTTACCAGACCGCAAAGGAATCAGCCAATCGGGGACTTGAACTACGTAGCCATTCAGAAGACCCGGTTCCGGGAAGAGCTCTGTACCGATGAGCTTCATACCATGAGTTTGATTTCGATCACCTAGTCTTCTATAAAAAAGGTTCGTCTTTGCAAAATAAGCGAGATGGTTCGAAGGCAGAGGAGTTTTCTCACTAGAGGTAGTGGGACGGAACAAAAAACCTTGACGTGGCTTCCGGACAGGCACTGACGAGCTGACTACTAACGTAAATTGGCTGTCCATGGACGATGAATAAGCCTCTAACCTCACAATAAACATTTATTCCAGTAAAACAGACTGAACGCATGTTGAATGGAAATCGAGGTAATCAAGAAAGATGCCAGAAAGAAACCTGGCACACAAATTACCTGAGACAGTTAGACAAATGAAACGATCAGATAATAATGCATCGATAAGAATCGTATCACTGATTGCTTGTGTTTGCAAAGAAGTAAGAAAAGGCAGATTTTGAGCACGCTTTTTGTTTACTGTGTATTGTACCCGATAGTCAGCAGTGCACATCACTCAAACACGTGCAACAGCTGATTCCATCAAAAGTACCTTAGTGTTCAAGCTTTGCTTTTAACGTTCTGCTTCCTCCGTAAGACAGTGTCACTTTTTGCAAATCCGGAAAGCCAGAAGTTTATACAGGGTATCACTGAGACCGCTAGTTGACTAAACTCGACAGGCTTTGTGAATACTTACCGTGACTAACTGCTAATAAAAACTTCGAAATGAATTACTGAAGAACAATTCTTTCACCAAATTGGACCTCTATTCGATTCAGTGGGTATTCTCCAGATATCTTACGTTGTTGCCCTGTACTGCACCTTTTTGATAAACCTACTCGCCTTAGGCAAAAATGTGTCACATTGTCACGATTGAATAATTTCGGTATTCACCTTGAGGAAAGCCTGATACGTAGTGTTTTGGTTGTCGGATGACGAGATCCCGCCGATAAAATATCAAATGAAATTTCCAAAACGGACACCTTGAACGTGCCTTAAAGTTTACTGAACCAAGGAAACCGTCGAGAGAAAATGGAAACATTGCCCGCCCTTGTGAATGAAGATCGGTCTGTCATTGGAAATATTATCTTATTCATAGCTCGGTTTGTTCCTATCTTATTCAACGGTTAATACATCTCGGTGACTGTTTGGTACATCGCTTCAACGCTACATCACCCTCTTGATAAATCTGATTCATTTCCAATGTGCCCCTCCGGTTTAACCTAAACGAATGCCGGTGATTGACAACTGTTGAGATTTGCCCTGGTAATTACCTTATGTTTACGTTGAGAATATCGCACATTTGTTAGAATTTCATCTTTTTATTCGATTGGGTTCGCCTCGGTCTTGCCTGTAGGTCAACTAGACCGATGCAAAACCTACAATGTGTTTTAAAAATCCCCACCAGGTGGTAGACGGTCCTGCAGTCTCCCAGGACAGTGCCACCGCCTTTTCTACCGGAGCCTTATGTGGTTCATCACTCCGAACCCCAGGTTTAGTGTGCCGGTTTCACCAAAACATTCATGAAATTCACGACTGAAAGTGAATCATTACTCATGCTCAATCAGCATTCACCGCGATAAATTCTTCAGTCGCTCACCAGCATTCGCGGTTTGAACCACAATATTGATTCTGTTCATCATTTTCTCCAATCTTATTGCCCTCTTGTCTATTCTGGAGTGGGACGCAAATCTCCCGTTGGATGCTATCCACCTCCAGTTTCCGAAATACTCTCCCCAATAATGTACGTAAAACCCAGGTCAGTTCAAAGTCAATCGAAGCACCATGTGATATGCCAATAGGATTATTCACCGTTCAATGAACTAACACTGTCCTCAAAACAACATCACTCCCTATCGTCTGCGTGTGAAACCACCTGACAATTATGTTCGCTCGGTAAAGGCTGCTCTAACTGCCTCGCGTATTTTTCTCCGACAACATATAGATCACTGTATGGTGAAAATAAGCTCCGTGCTACAGGATACGGAACCTTGATGACTACTTCCATCATTTATTGCCACCACACATTTTAAATGAAGTTAAGCTTACTATCAAACAACGGTATCCACGTGTTTTCAAGTCTTGCCTATCAAGCCAGATAGGGAAATTAGGCAAACTGATGAGCCGAAAAACATCGAAAAGATGTCTGCAACCAAAGTCAAACACTACTTCTGGGTGCGAAGCTAAAGCTTTCGCTTTGGTCAACGGTCTAAGTCAACCCTTGGACTTTTCCACACGCATTCCCAATCGGGCTGGCGATCGTGCACACACGCTCGGTCTTTATCTCACTTCTTTCCCCTCCTTAATCTGTGGCATCACCTCCCTTCCCCCACTTGGTTCATCGGACCGCTGTCTTATCTCCTTCTCCACCACCTTTTCTCACCAAGTTCCTATATGCAACTTCAGACCCATCTTCTTGCGCTGCGATTCAGCCAACTGGGATGGCTTTCGTAGTTTTCTGGCATCCTATCGTTGGGGTGACTGTTGCTTCACTTCTGATAGTTCTTCCTCCGTTCCAAACTTTACTGATCACTGCACTTGACGTTTTGGTCCCAAACGTTTCACCATCAGTTGAGGTGACATTGTCAGTGCGCAGGCGAAGGTCCCCGTAATCACTTGTTTATATATGGAGCTTGCCCGGATATGAATTTGACCTCTCAAGCAACCCCGAACTCTCGGATCACACTAACCTAAGGAGGTTGCTGATTATAAAAACTTGACCTTTAGACCTCTCGACGCATGCTTCTAAATCTAGGACCTTGACCTTTGAACTTTTTAAATACAGTCTACATTCGAATACTCAACCATTGTACATCCGAGCTGTTTTTTTGTCTTTGTGTTTTTTATTAATTTATTGTGCTGCTGTAGGCTTTATCACTGAGTTCTCAGGAAAATAGTTTGATTGTTGTGTTCACACGGAGAGTCGGGTTTCATGACTATCGGTCAGTTGGATTTAGGTCCAGTCATATCCAGGGCAAGCTACATACGTAAGCAATTGAGTACGGGGACCTCCGCCTGCGCTCTGACTACGTCACCTTAACTTGTGATGAAAAGCTTGCGATCTAAACACCAAGCTCAGCGATCATTAACTGATAAAATCAGACTGAGCTACAAACAACACCAGTATCCAAAATCACTGGAAACTTTACTGAGACTGTTCTATAAAGCATGCTTCCGACTTCGGATTATCCTGGAACTTTTTTAACCGGAGATCTGAACGTGATCGGTGGACTATTATGAATTCGTACCATGCTATGTAACTCTTTTCTTATTCTATTGAGCATATTTTTGTCTTTTCATCTGATCACGCTTTTCCGCTTGTCCTAGTTACCTTGTGTCATATTGAATAGTTTTAACATTGAATTAGTGTGTCATATAGACTGGTAAATACACTACCACACGACAGTCGCGTTGTACCAGAGGTTCAGGGTTCCGTAACTTTGGGTTCTGTAGACCCGGCAGGTAGTACGGCATTAGGTGCTGAACACGGTTAGGGTGAAACAAATGACGGTCCCATCTCTTCCATGAAAGCTGGTTTTAACCTACCTCCGAATGCCTCAGTACGGTTGAGGTTGGGTGTCTTAGGCTCTGAGATGGCTACTCGTTCTGAACGCCTCTCGAAGTGTCCTCAGATGAAAGTGCGTTTGCTACAGCCTCTGCTGAAGAAGTCCTAGTCCTTGCGTTCTCGTGGTGGAGGTGTTAGTACCAAAGGGAAAGGACAAAAGTGAGTGCCTGGCGCTCTCCGCCGGGTCTACTAGCTGACTGATAGCCATTCTAGGGGAGACGGCCAAACCCTGATTTCAAACCAACCACGGGCGGCATATAAGGTGTAAGTTGTGTCTCGAATTCGGTTATCAGAAATAAGGCACGCTTATTCAGTAGGAACGTAGGGTAAGCACAAGTACAGGCAAACAAGTGGAAGCGCAGACGCGTAGGGAAGTTGCTGAGTCAACGATGCACGTAATAGAAAGCGTAAAACAACTGTACAATCGGATTAGGCCGTGTAATGTCGTGCAACAAGTGGCACAATCTGATTGGTCAGTGCTATCTAGGTCGAAGCACGACAAACGTCAAAAGTGTCCTTGTATATGTTACTGCTGGTGCGTGTTCATGATTGCTCGGAATTCAGATCAAGCGTGCTTGTGTGTGAGCACATCACTGTTCAAGACAAACACAGCAGTGCTTACATGAATTCTCCACACATATACGATCACTCGTTCTTGGGCTCGACTTTACTCACTCACTCAAGCCATTCAAGATATGACCGATGTTCTGGCGGTCGGACAAAACTAACTGCCCATTACTGCTCCACCCATTTTCACCCACTCTCTTACACACAATGATATTAATACTATTCTATGCATTTCTCAGGTTTCCATAGACGAAGACGCTGGGCATGCAAGTGAGATTCCTTCTTCTGTTGTATGCAGTACATCACAATCACTACTGAGACCATATGTGCCACCGAGGCCTGCAACGTTCAATGTACGCACTCTCATACTAATAGGCCAACAAGCAGCCCCTCGCGACACTGGCCATTGACGTCTGCTGCTCATCCGATACCCGCATCCGGAACCCCATGATCGGAGTTCGTGTGAACTGGTCCTCAGGACATACTTCTACTCTGCGCTTATCCGGAGACGCCGAGGCTTCTGCATCTGGTCATGCAAGTGTGGACATTGGTTTGAGTACTAGAGCTGTGCCAGAGCTACGCGACTGGATCCCAGTCAACAGCAATTTGTGTGCTATTCGCT
Source organism: Fasciola hepatica (assembly GCA_948099385.1). Classification (NCBI taxonomy): domain Eukaryota; kingdom Metazoa; phylum Platyhelminthes; class Trematoda; order Plagiorchiida; family Fasciolidae; genus Fasciola; species Fasciola hepatica. The sequence goes on from CANUEZ040000043.1 coordinate 40,153,185, forward strand.
TAGAGGGTTCGTCCAAAGCCGTCGAAGGCCGCGACGGCAACTGCTGTCTCTTTGTTGTCGCTGCCTACACGCCCACCAACTGCTATCCGAAAACAATCAAAGATATACTTACCAGCAACTTCACGAACTTCTTCGAAAAGCACCTCATAGAGACGTAGTGGTACTGGTTGGAAATCTGAACGCCTAGATTGGCCACCTAGGTCCAAAGAAGCCTAGAGGACAGAGCGGCTCCAGTTAACAACGCACGGATAACGTTAATCGACTGCTCCACCTATGCGTAGACCATTGCCTATTCTTCTCCAGGACGAACATTCGGCGCAGCTTTCGTCGCACAGTCATATGACGACCGTCATCTGCCAGCCATTCTTGGACAGAAATAGATCACACAGTCGTTAGCTACCACTGGCGTAGCTCAATCAAGTCTTGTAGATCGTACTGGAGCATACATCTAGATTCAACTCGCGCCGTCATGTGTGTCGAGTTTATAGTATGGTTTTCCACCAAGTCAAAAGTCCACCGTCAATGGATAGACGTAGACCAACTTTGCCGGACATCGGTCCGGGAGAGATATAAGAATGAGCTTGATTCCCAGCTACGTATCCACGTACACGATCACTTTTCAAACCGCTGGAAAGGCATTCAAGACGCTATGAAAGTAGCGGGTGCCACACCTTGTGCACTGGTCACATGGTATGCAGCCACGCGCTGGATCTCATCGGGTTCTCTGGAATTGCTAAACAGCCGCTCGAATATTCCTGTTAGAGGGGAAAACCATAATGAAGTCTTCAAACTACGAAGAAATTTGATTAAAAGATTGCTGAGAGACCGAGGGAATTGATGGTTCGAAAGCGCAGCCGAAATGTAACAAGCTGCTGCCAAGTGCAATGCTCGAAGAGTTTTCCAATTCATCCGATCCACAGGGACCACGAAACCTGGAGTGAGCAAAATGATCTGCGGGGTAAACGGCCAACCATTCCGCCAGCTTTCCCGACCCATGGATCGATGGGCAAAGCACTTTGAGTAGCAGCTTAGTTGACTTTCAGCTCCAGAAACCCCACTCTGAAATCAGTTTGAACCATTTCATGCTTCAAGGATTGCCTGTACTGTCCCACCCACCGAAAAAGTCGATCCAGTGCACCACCTGCTGAAGCGCAATAAAGCCTTGACTCTGATGATCTCCCTCCGGCCCTCTTGAAATATGGTGAAATACCCTTCTTCAAAGCGCTTATAGAGGACGTTCGAGTGGTTGCTTATGAACGTGTCTTCCATTAGGTCTCACAGCGAACTACCAACGAAAGCTCCTGGATCGAATGAATGGAGAAGGCTCGAGTTGGTAGACAGACGCGGTAGTTTGTTCTATATATCGTGGTACCGAAACAGCGCCGCTACTAGAAATACACGAAAGTAAACAAACGCGATGGCGGGGCGAAAAGCAAAACGAGCGTGTACAGTCGGTGAAAAACCGAAAGTGCGTCAAAAGAGAGATCGAAGGCAACCTCGCGAAGGCCAGTTAAGGAGAACGTACGTGAACCAACAAAAAAAAAATGCCACTGAAACCAAGCAACAGAAAAGATCGTAGAATAAACAAATTCATAAGGGTGTCCGGAAAATGTTCATTTTCTCAGGACGATCGCGGTCACCATACGCTATTCAGCCTCTTTACCGAGATTTGGCTACACAATAGCGCCCCACAAAGTTGTAACTGTGCACCTGTCGTCCCTATAAACAAGAAAGGGGTTGGAAACGTCTGTTTCAATCATAGAGGGGGGTTGATCTCGGTCGCTTCAAAGTGGGTAACGTCAATAAACCCCCTTAGATTGTCCCCAGTGCCCGAACAACACGTCCGTGAAAAACAGTCCTGTTTTCGACCCAGCAGTGGGTATATCGGCCAAATTTACTCCCTCCTTCAGATACTTGAGCCCCGCCACATACTTCGTAGGCTGAAGGTGATCATATTCTTCGGTTTCCCAGCAGGTTTTGATTGTGCTGATGGAACGGTCCTCTGAGACTGTTTCATCAGACAGGGAGTGCCTGGTAAGTATGTCAAAATCATCCAAGCGGCATACCTTTAAGCTTCAGGCCGACAGCAAGCATATGGCTCATCGTCATGTTACTCCCAAAATGGAAGTGGCGTGCATCAAGGTTGTCCACGCTTACCCGTTCAATTTCGGGATCGACGACATCCTAAGGGAGACACAAGGAAGTCAAACAAACGAAGGCATTGAGCTCCTACCTGGTAACAGCCTGCTAGACTTCGACTATGCAGATGACATTGCGTTGGTTTGCGAAGATGTCCACTTGAAGGAATCCTACTCGCCTACGAAGGTGCGGGAACTAAATAAATTTCTGAAGTTTTCCACCTGGCTTTGTGAGGCTAAATGTGCCGTAGATTTGATTAAGGAATGTGTTACTCGTAATCAATTTGGCTTGGGAATGAAACCACCGAAAGCACATGTTTGCCCAAAACTCGTTTTTTAAAATTAAATCTTAAGTCAAAAAATAAATGAGCTTCACACTAAAGTTTGGAAACTCCAATATTCACCAGATCTGAAACACGACGAAGAAGCCTGGCTAAATGAGCTACGCAATAAGGGACACAAAAGAGAGGCAGCAAAACTCAATCAAATGTATTCCACACCATCGGCACTCAAAAATATCGTTATCGGGATTTAGCTGTGGGCTTAGTACAGAACTGGATGCGTTTTTTGACAACTCCAGCCCAATGGTAACTGAACCAAAGGGTCTCAGAATCAGGAAAACGAAGAAGCTGGCTACCTTCAACCCACCGTCCTCAAAAAGTGCTACGTCTTTAGCTAAACCCCTTGGGATACTTTTTGATAAACGCATTGACAAATTTCGCCGCATTCCGTGCAATTATGTTCTCTTGAATATATATATATATATATATATATATATATATATATATATATATATATATAGACAGCCAGGCTGTACCTAACGACGCATCGGTTAAATACCTTGATTCTATTGTTTCTCTATGGCTTTTCTCAATCTCATTCTTCATCAAAATGCTCCAGCTTTAGTGCTCCCCTGATCCCAGGACATTACTTTTACGGTGGATATTTATATGCTTCTGATGAGTAGATGCTTTATATACTGAAATAATGGATATCGGAGCAAACCGAAATGTGATGGGTCTTATGGACAAAACAGAAGGGTCTTAAAGAGACGCGCAATCATGCACAACGTGTGATAACACATCACAGTGATGACCAGATCTGCCTAATGCAAATGAGGTTTTCAATTGTACCCATATCCATGTTATGGGTGTTCCAAGGCCCTGTTCGGAGATAGCTTACTCTGTATCTAGCATGTCTTCTGGAGTATGAGAGTAATACACTACAGTTTCATATATGATGCCTCAGGTCTTTGCACGTTCCACAATATTAAACATTAACGTTATTCTTGCATGATACCATGTCTTACTTTTTGTTTCCTGTCATAACTGTCAATCTCTGAAAGCAAAATTTTGTCATTTTGCGCGATTTTTATCTCTCGCTCTTCCTCTTTCTGTTATCATTCACTTGTTATTGCTGCGTGAAGCATTGGGCATGGAGCTCAAAATTCTTCCCTTGGAAGGAATAAAGCCACGTTTTGAGCTGATTTGCCTGCAACTCCTGAAGTACCGACTTCTGTTATCATCCTGTTCTGAAGCTATTTCATCGCTTTATAGCCTTCCGGGATCAGTGGCTCTGGTGTTTCTCCCAGAAAAATTATTTGTTATGACTCAACCATTAGGAGATGCAGTGCAACCGACTACTGAGTGGGTCTTTTTTAAATGAACAAGAACGTGACTTACAGGCGTGTTCAACAAAATAGATCGATAAGGAAAATTGATACGAAAATGAGTGCGACCTGCCGAATAACCGGACAGTACAAACACTGTCCGTGCGTGCGTGCGCTGACGTGTGGGCATTCATGTACATAGTGTCAGCTGACGGTCCGTTCATTATTGTTACAAAATTTGTACAAGACCAACTTGTGTTGGATTATCAGATAAATGAACAACATGTTCAGTCTTGTGTTAGGTGATAGTAGTAAAAAATGACTTGATAAATTGTATTTCTCTATGTTTAAGCCCAACTAAGGTCAACTGGCATTCATTATCTGAGCTAAATTTATTTTCAGAGGCCTCATAAAAAGGCTATGACGCAGGAGCACTTCTTTGGTGTACGCTGGAATATGGCAGTTGTAAATTGCCCTTCGATTTGAAAAATTGGGGGTGCCCGGTCGAACTGGTTACCGTCTTCTGCTCACAACTGAATACAATAGTAGTGGCCGTGAAAATTAAACGTAATATATGCGAGGATTTGCATGAAGCTATTATTATTGCGTTGTTTGATTACTACTGGTTCCTTGGAGAGGAAAAGCCGGCTTCTTGTCTCTGGCCACGGCAAATTATGTTGGGCCGTTGGCCGCAAGGTCTTTGCAGATGTCAGTCCAGTTCAATCTCGATTTAGGTCTTCGAGATCATGAAGTTTCGTGGGTGTTTGGTAAAAGAAACGTCCCCAGCGTCAGTCGGCTTTTTTCAGGGGCACCTCTAGCCTTTGTACCAACTGCGGGCCGTAAGGCAGCAGCGTGTTGTTTGATGGTTGCCCGTGCCTTCCTGGGATCTCGTTCGCCATACGATTGGATTGAATCCAACCCAAGGGTCTATGCAGCTCTGTTAGTTGGACAGATTTCCCTCACAGCCGTTGGATCATACAATAAATCTGATCTCCCAATTCAGAAGTAATTGCCTTTGCATGCTGAACACTATCTCACCGAAGTTTTTTGGACCTCGGTTACCCTCAACGTGGTTTATTCCGCCTGTCGAGCGGTTTACCGGGGTGTGGCCGCTGATGCATGTTTCGGCTTCGCGGAGCCACAAGTGAGACCAAAGAGATGGATTTTACGTCAAGAGCACAGCAGTCAACCAACTCTGATTTGCTACTTCTATCAGACCATCAGAAGGTATATTTCTGGACAGACCCAGTGGTTGTTTTTTGCTCTGTGGTTAAATATCATGCCAATTTTGTCTTTTTTACAAGCTGACTATCCTACACTAGGGAAACGGAGAGGGTAAAGCTATGCGGAATTATGAAAGGGTCCAGTCATTCTGAGGATATTGTGTCAAAAGGATTACATCCGAGCGATACGGATTTTCAACTATGGGTTGAAGGGTCAGAGTTTTCTAACTCAACTTTATGAACTGGTCATAAACCTCTAGAACTCTCTTTGCTTGTGAACTGCGAGCAAAGAATGGTAAGGAGCCGACACGCCAGTATGGAGCTCCCAGTACACAATCTTCCTTTTTAGTTCTTATTCTGGTACAGGCTACTGAAAGCGCAGAAGTGGCCGTCTCGATCTGTGTGTTATGTTGCGATGGCATTCGGTGGAAGGTTCATTTTTTCGTTAAAAATAGCAGGTAATGTCTTATTTTAGCGAAAGAATATTTCAAGTGGTATTTATCAACTTGGCAGGGTAGTAGGAACATTCAAAGTGAGTAACAGTTTGGATGGAAAACTTGATTTGATTTTAAAGGCTGGAATAATTTAACGGGATACTGGATGTTGACATTTTCGGAAGTAGTATTTTCGGGGAGTCTTCGATTGGGAAACTTGAAACAATGTGTCCACTTTACCCAGTAATATTGAGTCTGCTATGATGAAATGTCAAATGAGACCCTGGACTCCTTGGTCTATCGGTTCCGTATCATGTGAACGTACAATTTTAATATTTGTAAGACACAAATTATCAGTAGTTAAAACAATATTGTTATCGACAATGGAGACTGCACTTGCAATTTTCCCGTCAAAAATTGCAATGGCGAGAGCCGAAACCGAACCGACGACCTCATACGCACGGGGCAGATGCTCTACCGACTGCGGTACGGCCATCGGGGTCCGAATAACGCAAGTGAATACCCAGAGATGCGCAAACCACTATTCCAACGATTTGCAGCAACTGTTCCGGTTTTAATGACCAAACTAGCCTCGTCAGCCACTTCCCAACGGGACCAACAGCACACGCTGAATGCGATCAAACGAGCTGTGAAATACATTCATAGAGGTGAATGAAGCAAGTGGATTTCCGATACAGTCAGCGATCGGTCGTCACTATTGCGGGGCAGTGTGGATAACTTAACCAATTTGTCTGACGAGGAACGGGTGACAGGTAATACCTGTGGTCAGCGAGTGAAACGGTCCACACATGTGGTTTTATAGACCTACTAAAGTGGCGATGGCAGTAACCCTGCGAGATCAACGCGCACGTGATGAAAACGTATTGATGTTTCAGGGATCCTATCTAACGCGGTCTTAGTGTGCCTATGAGTCTTCAGACGTTGACACTGAAGTTAGATAGAGGACCACTGACGGTCATTTCATTTGACAATATGCCAAACAAAGCCCTTGACCACCAGTCTTACTGCGGCCTTCCGGCGGGGGTGTGGTAGATTGGGAAGGTTGGAAACGTGTGATAACGGCTGTCGGCGGGAACTGCCGGCCTACGGTCACCTTGTAAGACGCCGCAAATGGCGATGTTCTGGTGCTACTGTACTTCAAAAAAATGCACTTCGAGCAGCGTGTAGCCAGTATAATAAATCCCAGGCGTAAAGCCAAACTTGATTAGCTAAGTCTATGATACTGAGTTGTGAAAATAACAAACCAGCAAAGCTTGCAAGCTTCATATGTACACTCTTTACAACTCAGAATGAAGAGCGAATGCCAACGGTACCAAATACATATGTGAGTGTGAAGTGAATCACTGTATGAGTCAAAACTAGCTAGCAATGCCATAAACAAATGCTGTGTTTTAATGTCGTCTTGGTAATATTTTCCATTAGAAATACCAAAGTATTTATAAATCAGTGTGAGGGGAAAAACGAAAGTTTTTTTATGTAACTTACACCGCCGGCAAAAAATCCTTCCGCGATGAACTTGTCTGAGATTCAGCATGGAGTTATAATTCTTGCCCTACCCACATAAAACCTATGTTCAGTGCTTTCCTGCACTCAGTAGTTTGATATTCAAATGAACGTCATTTCATCAGCTTGCCGGTTGACGTCGTCTCCCAAAATCAGACAAGTTTCTAGTGTCGCGCACGAATTTGTCCTTAGATTTCTTCACCAAAACTGTGCTCACGAGACTTTCTCAGCCAGCTTAGCAGTCCCTAAGGAGACATCATCATAATGATGCCAATAGGCCATCCGTCACGGTGGGTTTGATCATCATACAAAAGTGTCACATCGCCTATTTTAAATAAGCTCTACTTGTTATCGATTGTTTTCTGATCTGGAGCATCGGCGGATGCTCTCGTGTCCAGTTCCTCCAGAAAACTTGCGCCAAATAATTGACTCTCGTCCGCTGAGGGAGGTGTTCCTGAAAGTCTTCCGTGTAACCCTGCCTACGTTCGATCTTCAGAGCAGTACCTTATCCGGGGTCAGGATTGATTCCTCTAATTTGTCCGAGGCTAAGTGAACTAACGGCTTACCATTCAGAATTTTTACAGTTTGACAAACAGCCTACGCAAAGTTGTCCGGAGGCTGCTGAACAGAGTTATCAGTATTATCGCAGATCGGATAAGTCTCCCCCAAAACCCACCCCCACCACGACAAATGAAATACGAGCCATGATTACTGCGCTCCACTATACACGATCAGAAATACTTCCACTCAAAAAGAACACTGGATCTTCCTCTCAATCTAATTTAACCGATCATTTTTGCCAAGGAATTAACTCCCTTTCGACCCCCAAAACAGATCCATGTTGGTTGACAGGCTGCTCTTAACTGCACCGCTCCAGCCAAGACGTCCGTCCCTTCTTCGTTCAGTACCAGCATACGTTCTCTGTTCGCGAAAGTGTCGGATCTAACCCTTGTTCTTCGTTCTCGCATTTATATTCATACTAGTGTGGTTTGTATACAAGAATTGTGGCTAAACCCACATATTGCTGACTCACTGGTGTCAATGAATGGCTTCAAACTGTTCCGACAGGACAGGACTTCCACCATTCAGAAGACTGGAGGCGGGGTGGCCACATATATCAACTCCACCTAGTGTGGCAAGTCTGAAGTCGTTCATTCATACTCGATGAACGGTATTGCTTGTTTACTTATTCCTTGCTATCCTAGATTTTCTCGCCATGGGAGCACCGTCATAACAAACCTATAAGTGGCTCCGTTTTCCACACAGAACGCTATTTTGTTTTTCTGTGACTCTTTTTTACCTTTTATTGTTTCTTTATTAGATGACAATGTGCACATCCTAGTAGGCGATTTTATTCATGCAGCAGCTCAACCCCTCACTGAGTTTGCCTTACTGATCTTTGTGTTTCTCCAACTAGAGGTCCTCCAATAGGCACGTTATCCCGCTCCGGCGTTTTGAGTTCTGCTCTTTTGCGCCCCACCGAGTATTGTCGCTAAAGTGTCACAAACCGAGGACCAGGGGCTATTGACTCTAATCGGGAGCAGATCCTGACTTAACTTACAAGAATCCTAAACTGGTGGGCCCGGACAAAATTCGTCCCACCAAGGACGCTCGTAAGTCCTTGGATCACGTTTATTCGTTCATATATATATATATATATATATATATATATATATATATATATATATATATATATATATATATATATATATATATATATATACGCTACAAGCACGCTTCTCCAATATACCTTAACCTTTCTCTCTCTACCTGTAATGTTCTCCCTGTTATGGGTTTTGGGAAACAGTGTCTTGGTAATCTTGATGGCATATTGCAGGGTACTACTGTAACGGATGGATGTTCCAAGCGTGCTGGGAAGGACTAGCGAATGTACGTAATGAAGAAACAGCATGGTAAGGTTAAACCAACCATACAAAGAAGCAGCAATATCTTGTCTTTTACCGTCAGAATCTTCAAGACTAAAGCGGCTGATTCAAAGAACTGAGTAAGTAGTAAGAGGCCCTCCGCATTGCTGACAAAAATCCAGCAGCTGGCAGGGCAACTTTTAGAGGAAAAAGTCATTAAGGAGCTGTGGGTACAGCGATTACCACCCAATATTCATGACCCGCTCGAGGTTTCTAGCCATATTAAGCTCACAGAAGCGTAAAAACTAGCGGACGGTATTATGGAACGGTACCATCCACAAATTACTGCCGTAGCAAACTCGAGCAGCCCTCAGATCACCGCTCTCACCGTGGGAACACACTCCGAAGACACTCTGATAGCTGCTTTTCAACGGGCTTTCAGACGTTTTTCCACTCCTAGTTGTTCTCACTGTAGAGACCATAAACCTTATCACAGCTCCAACCGACGTGAACGTCTCAGAAGTCCTTCGCCTGACGGCCCTATTAGTCCATCTCGATCAACGTACTGTCGACATCACAAACGGTTTGGGGAGAAGGCCCGGCGATGCGAAGCCGGTTGCACCTTCCCAGGTGCCAAATAGGGAAACTAATATCCCGACGCGTTCTCACTACTAACGCGGTCGGCAGCCATAATTGCAGTCGAGATTGTTCGAGATTTAGTTTCCAATAACCTGTTCTTAATTGACACCGGTGAGGCAGTAAGAGTCATTCTAAAAGAAGCAGGTGATGAAACGGTTCCATCAACCCAACAACTTCGTGCTGCTAACGGCACTCCTATTGCTACTCACGGCCGTAAGTCACCCACGCTCAACTTAGGCCTATGTCGTACCTTCCGCTGGGTGTTTATAGTAGCAGACGTCCCCTTTTTCATACTAGGTATCGATTTCCTTGTCCATTTCGACCTCCCGGTCGATGCACGATGTAAGAGAATTGTCGACCGACAGACCTGTCTTTCCGTAACCGGTTCGTATTCCTCCGTGAATCACATCACGCCCCTATACATTGAACCTCAGGCCGAACACCCCTACGCAGAACTCCTTACAGCTTACCCGACAAAGCTAAGGCGATTTGGAACCCTTCCCGCGGTGACCACCAACGTCACCCACCATATTTTCACTGAAGGACCCCCAGCACTTAACCGGTCTGTACCTTGGATCTGGACAAGCCCCGAGTAGCACAGGCTGAGTTCGGAGACATGCTAGAATGAGGCATAACACGCCCGTCCAGTAGCCCTTGGACCTTCCCCTTTCACATGGTTTCTAAACCTAATGGCGACTGGTGCTCCTGCGGCGACTATAGGGCCTTCAATCAGGCTGTTATCCCAGATAGGTATCCCATTTCACGCATTCAAGATCTAACTTCTTCCCTATTTGGCTGCTCTGTTTTCAGCCGAATCGAACTCGTTAGAGCCTGCCACCAAATCTCGGCAGCTGAGGCTGACATCCCTAAAACAGCTGTCACAAATCCATTCGGACTATTCGAGTTTTTACGCATGTCTTTTGGGCTCAGCGGTGCAGCCAAAAGGCTAATGCATTAGGCAACACGTGGTTTGACAAATGTCTAAGTGTACTAAGACGATATTTTGGAGGCAGGTTCTTCGGAAAAAGAGCATATGGCACACCTGCGAGCTCTTTTTGAGCGCCTTACCCAACACCGTGTAACCATTGATTCCACCTAATGTGAATTAGGTAGGACAACCATCACATCCTAGGTCACGAAACCTCAGCCTCAGGCATACAGTCCCTGCCTGACAAGTGGGTGGCAATTCGCGACTATCCTGAGTCTCACTCCTACCGGGAGTTGCGCCACTTTTCTGGCTTAGTTAACTTTTATCGCCGGTTTATCCCACACTGCTCCGAAACAGTGCAGCCTCTAACAGACCCTTTACGTGGGGGTGGGCGGAAATCCATATTTTCCGACACGGCACAGGCAGCGTTCGTTTCGATCAAGGAAGCTATCACCAACATCCCGATCCTTCTGCTCCCCTGGCATCAGAGACAGATGCTTCGGACAAGACTGTTGGAGCAGTGTTGCAACAATTCGTCAACAATTCATGGCAACCAATAGCTTTCTTCTCCAAGCATCTCCAACCTGTGGAATCCTGATATAGCACGTTCAGCAGAGAACTACTGACAATCTATTTGGGTATCCAACACTTCCAGCACACACTTGAGGGCCAAACATTCACAGTATTCACAGATCACAAACCACTAGTGTATGCTCTCCAGTCAGCTTCTGGTCGATATTCGCCACTTAGACTATGTTTCACAGTTTACTACGGACATTCGACACGTCTCTGGGGCACACAATCCAGTAGCAGACGCACTCTCACGCGTCCACGATATCGACGAACCACTACCCATGGGCATAGACCTAGAAGCAATCCCCGCAGCCCAAACAACAGATCCTGAGGTCGAACAGACCAGAAACAGCAGCTCCCTGAATCTAGTGCCAGTGACCCTTCCAACTTCGAACGTAACTAATATTTGCGATGTGTCACAGGGTCAATCCCGACCACTAGTTCCTGCCAGCTTTCGCCGACAAGTTTTCATCAGCCTTCACGACTTATCGCACCCTGGTGCAACAGCCTCAGTGAACCTAGGCACTGAGCCATTCGTCTGGCCTTGCGTCAAAAATGACGTAAGTCTTCGGGCCCCCGCTTGCCTTCAATGCCAGCGCGTTAAAATACATCGTCAGACTAGATCTATGTTAGGCACGTTCTCTGAGCCGGACGTACGTTTTCATCATGTGCATGTGGATCTCGTGGGGCCTTTTCCACCATCCAGCGGCTTCGTCTACATCCTCAAATGTGTAAATCGTCTCACTTGCTGGTCACAGTCCATACCTATTCCCCATTTTACCTCAGAGGAAGCTGCAAAAGCATTTCTAACTGGTTCGGTAAATCAGTTTAGTTGTTCTGCTATCATGACCACTGACAGTGGTTCTCTTTTTGACGGTGCCTTCCACGAGCCACTGAGCACATTCGGTTGCAAGCACAATAAGACAACGACCTATCATCCTCAGGCCAATGGCATGTTGGAGTGATCCCATGGCCAGCTGAAAGTGGCCCTTTGTGCTCGTGATAACCTTTTATGGAGTGAAGTTTTACCGATCGTTCTCTTAGGATTGCGTAATACCGTTAAAGCCAACACGGGCGTTATGTCGACTGAACTGGTTTACGGTTGCACATTACGACTTCCAGGTGAGTTGGTTTCTCCATAACCACCTGTAAATTGTAATTACGGGGATTACTCAAAACGGTTGTCACACCAAATGCGGGTGATAAAGCCCACCCAGACACGGGAACAAACTCTTAGCTCCTACATACCTACCATTCTAGCGACTGCCAGCTATGTGTTTATTAGGGTAGATGCAGTGCGATCACCACTACAAGCGGCTTACTTTGGCCCATTCCGCGTCGTCCAGCGAAAAGAAAAGCAATACGTGGTAGGCGTCGAAGGCAGGAAAGAGACCATCAGCATAAACCACCTCAAACCGGCCTTCGTCGGGGTAGAACCCACCCCGAACAACCCGTCCAATGTCTCCACCCGCTCACAACCTACGGTTAGTCGTCCTGAGTCGGCACCGCTTACTGTCGCTAAAGACTCCCATTACCGGCTGCTACATCAAAATCCACGGAAGACACTGCTGCACCCGTCAACAGGAGAAATCGACGCGGCCGCGAGCTGCGACAGACAACGAGGCTTTCTGATGTTCTGATAGCTGAGCTTGGCGCTTAGATCGCAAACGTTTCATCACCAGTCGAGGTGACATCGTCAGTGCATGTGCGCTGTTGGTAGTGATCTCTTGTATTTATAGGTTTGTCATTAGTCCTGACCTTGAGCTCCGTAGACGTGCCCAAGGCTCGACGTTTGTTTTACGGCTTCGCCTCGAAGAACTTGACCCTTGACCTTTGACCTTTGACCTTTGACCTTTGACGGTTGACGTCCCGCTCGGTGAGCTTGAATTCTTTTCGCTTTGTCCTGTTGTTTCCATTTTTTGACATTTGAATTCTCGGCGAGTCAGTTCCGAAGATGTGTGAGTGTAAAAACTCAGATTCAGTAATTCGGGTTGAGTGATTTTGGTCTACTAATTCCGCTTCTGACATTTTTGATTAGTTCAACTGTCTGCTCTTCATCCGACTGTACACGTGATCCAATTCAATATGTCTATTGATTGAATTGTTTGAAGAGTACCAGGCTTCCAAAAACTCCCTTGCGTGCCTTGTGGTTGCTTGATCCAAAATGTTAACGTCGTCCAGATTGAACTTGTGTCCTTCTTGATCCTCGTGGACGGATATGAGAGAGAATGGGTCATGTCTCTTTGTGGCCAGTTTATGCTCGTGCATTCGAGTGGCAACTTTTCTCCCGGTTTGACCGATGTAGCATTTGCCGCAGTCCATACACTTGACTTTGCATATAACGTTTCTTCTTTCTTCGGTTTTGAGTTGTTCTTTCGGTTTTGATACGAGTTTTTTCATGGTTTTGGTTGGTCTGTGGGCAACTGTTATGTATTGGGATTGAAGCAGTCTTGCAGTTGTTTCAGAGACGTTTCTGATGTATGGTAGTGTGATCCAAACAGAATGCACGAGCATAAACTGGCCACAAAGAGACATGACCCATTCTCTCTCATATCCGTCCACGAGGATCAAGAAGGACACAAGTTCAATCTGGACGACGTTAACATTTTGGATCAAGCAACCACAAGGCACGCAAGGGAGTTTTTGGAAGCCTGGTACTCTTCAAACAATTCAATCAATAGACATATTGAATTGGATCACGTGTACAGTCGGATGAAGAGCAGACAGTTGAACTAATCAAAAATGTCAGAAGCGGAATTAGTAGACCAAAATCACTCAACCCGAATTACTGAATCTGAGTTTTTACACTCACACATCTTCGGAACTGACTCGCCGAGAATTCAAATGTCAAAAAATGGAAACAACAGGACAAAGCGAAAAGAATTCAAGCTCACCGAGCGGGACGTCAACCGTCAAAGGTCAAAGGTCAAAGGTCAAAGGTCAAGGGTCAAGTTCTTCGAGGCGAAGCCGTAAAACAAACGTCGAGCCTTGGGCACGTCTACGGAGCTCAAGGTCAGGACTAATGACAAACCTATAAATACAAGAGATCACTACCAACAGCGCACATGCACTGACGATGTCACCTCGACTGGTGATGAAACGTTTGCGATCTAAGCGCCAAGCTCAGCGATCAGAACATCATGGCAACCAACAACCTGAGCTACAAGCAACACAAATATTTAAAACTATTGAGAGGCTTTCTGAATTTGTAAGAATTGTATATATTTAGGTTTACTCTTCATACTTAGTTTAGTTATGCATGACAGCAGGACCACGTTGTTTATAACAACAGGAGTAGCGGCAGCCTGTATTGCACAGTTATGTCCCCGTCAGTCGAATATCCGTATGCGAACCGAGGCGAAGCTTCCTTGTGTTTCTTGCCTTCCAGCTCGTCCCGTCGGACGGAACCATATGGAATCCCAGGATCTCGCATGGCTCTGTAGTGACTTCGATCGTTTTGAGAAAATGACTATTTTCTGGACACCATTTTGGATCTATTTTCTCCACGATCTTTTCTGACGTTTGACATTGACCTCAGTGTTATCCGGTTGCCTACGTTTTACTGGACTGACTTTTCCGAGGTTTCCGTCGACCTCGTTTCAAATCTCTTTCACTTTCGGTCGTTCGCTCGCGGTTCGCTCTCTGCACAGCCGTCGCGTTTCGTTCCGTTTTCCGTTCGGTCTCTCGTGTCGGTACTGTTTCGGTGCCACGATATATAGAATACACCTCGCATCTGTAAACCGACTTACGTCTTCTCTATTCGTCCGATAGAGGGGATATCGTTGGTATTCGCTGCCAGACCCGATAGGAGACACGTTCGCCGGCCGCTCTCGAACGTCTTCTATAGCTCAAACATAACTCTCATTGGGTCGTGACTGGACTCATTTGACGCCGGACGCTGGCTCGTTTACAAAAGCAATAACAACCACAGGCAAACGGAACTTTGTATTATGCCGACAACGAAAAACCCCACAACACAATCACCACTGCCAAGTCGCAAGCAGGATCCACCCAGGTCAGATTCAATGTTAAGGAGGACGCAATTTTGCGATCGACGCACAGCGATTAGTGTGAGTCATGGAGAACGGTTTGTGCTTGCTTCGTTGTTGTGTTCGATCGCGGCGGGAGGCATGGAAAACGTCCCTCGCCACCGAAGCCGATGTACCCATCACGGGTCGAAACCCAACTGCATAGGTTTTCTAGGAGGAGACCCCTGTAGTGCTACCGATACAACACATGACTGTTCAACGATGGCACTGGTTGGTTTTCACATTTGCTTATATCTTTGCCTTAGGTCAGCCTTGTGACATTGGTTAAAAAGGAGGAGAAAATTTCAGAATAAATTATTTCGCATTCTTTCAACCCAAATTTCCATATTTTTACACATTGGAAATCGAAACCAAGTCAGTGATATATGCATCCAATTAGGCGAAGGAACGTTTTTATTAGAGATCCGCGCAGATTGGAACGATATGCGAAACAAATCAAACTGCCAGAGATAGAAAATTCTAATCGTACGGTTTCAATAATTTAATTTGGAAACGACCTAATAGAGGCCATCAGGTTCGTTTCCTAATCAGATAAAGTTGTACTATACTTCCATAGTTTTGAAAGTTCTGAAAAATAGTGTGAATTTTTCTCAGGGCAACAAAGTTCTTTATAAGTAGCAACTACTGAGTAGAAATAAAACGTGCATCAGACAATATAACTTTTAATTTGTTGGGGGTAAACTTAAATATAAATTGTACCACTTCCTAGTTTTACAAACCCAACATTATTTACATCGGGAAATTTCGCAACCATTATCTTTTTAACCAGAACTTTACTAAGGGAACTGTCTTAAGTGAATTGCATGAAACGTTACTGATCAGCTCAGGGTGAATGGAACCATTCCTCCCAATCCAAAACAGAACTTTGTACTGGGTTTGAAAAATAAACACCCGGAATTTCATCACATAACCATCGAAGCACTGGAGGATTACTTGTATTCAAACTGTGTTCAAATTTTATGCGTTTCGAAATTTGTGTTAGTCTTTTTCTCAGCGGCATCATTGGAGATGGATATGAAAGTTCTTGGTCTCCCATGAAATTACATAGGATATTAGTAGCAAGACCGCTACAATAGATTGCTCTGGATAGTTGTGGTATTTTGGGAATCAGGCATTTTGTGAAATGGGACACTGGTTGCTGAATAATGTGTTAGAATTTGTAAACTATCATGAAAGACACACAACAAGATTATGTAGAATACAAACATGTTGATGCTTCAAAAAACGACCGAAGTTTTTGTTCCTCATTTATCATTAGAATGACGGACATAATAGATTTGTTCCGTGTAGTGCCAACAGTCAGTTTTTAATCAGAAATTGGCCGGGGGTATTTTGTTTTCCAAAGAAATGACTGTTTACGCAGGTTTAAACACGATACAAAATCAAATCAAATTAATCCGTGTGAAGCATTAAAAAAAATCTAGAAACGGATTTCCGATCTGCTAGGAGACCGCTTTGCATCTCGAAGTCACAAATGTTTTTTTCTCTATCTGTGAAAATATAATTTAATAACTTTAAAATAATTAAAAATTTCTGGTCCATTCAGAATGCGCTTGCAATGGAATAGCTGAGGCTTAAAATACGTCAAATTTGAACACAAATCAGAAAGGGATTCCCGTTGAAATCTCTCAAGTATTCGAGCAAAAACCTTAAGTGGGAAAACAACAAAACGTCGGCTTAGTGACAAAACAGCCGAATCGGCATTACACCACTTATAGCACAGGGATTAGGGGGCTCAGTTGATTAGATGATTGAACCATAATGAGGCTTGTGTCCAACTTTTTCTTTGGTCGTCAAATAGTCCCAGAACCATAGCTATGATGATATATAAGGCCTATTTCATCCTTTTAAATAATGAAATGATGAAAATTTGGCAATCACCTTTGTGGTTGTTAGTATTAGAACATTTTTGCTTTATGTCTCAATAATAGCGATAATTTGCTGTTCTTTTGGTCATTTTGTTGTAGGTTAACAGTAAACACGCAGTTCAACGAGACGTTGAATTTGTGTAACACAGTTCGCCTATCTTTCTATGAGGGATGCTTCGGATCCTCTACATTCGTTTGAAAGCCATATATCCTCAAAGCCGGTTCCATCGAATTCCAGAACCAAGCTAGGTTAAAGAAGCAGTTAAAGTGCGCTGTATGAAAAGTAACCTCCTTCTCATATGAATGTGCTCTTTGAGGATTTTTCTACAACTCCTGGTAGGAATAAAAGATTATTTGGTGCGAGACGATTCATGCGAGTGAAACCATAATGCTCGCAGCGAACTCAAAACTTGCGCCCACTCACACACCGGAAGAAACACGAGCGAGCTTGGATAAGATAGTATTGTAATAGCTGGTTATATAGTACAAAACCGTCACTGTTTCCATACCTTTAACACACAGTCTTTTTCATTTACCCAGTTTCGCCGACACTCGTTCCGCGTGCTTTACGTTGCGCGATTCTTTGGGATAGTTTGTCTTACACTCTGCGATAATGAAACTAATAAGGAAAATTTTGCCATTCGGCAGTAAGTCTCCATCAGCCTATATCGTTTCAGCGAGATTACAAGACCTAATTGATCGTCGGAGATGACCTTTGATAAGTAAAGCAGAAAGAAAGGACCCCAGAACCCCTGTGGTTATTTTTCCAAACTCCTTCGTTACGTAGACGATCGAGGTGCGGTTTTGTGCTGAAAACAAAAATCATTTTTCTGATTATCCTACTACTGAGCATGAAAACGTATATATTTGTAAGCATTTTTATTGTTTACAATCGATACTGATGATTTTTCTGATTAATAAAAAACAACAAAACCCTCCAGTCAGAAACAGACGGAGAGTGACAAACAAGGGAGCCCTTCAAAGCAGTAGTGCTCAGACGACCATCTTCAAAAACCTCGGAACTTTTGGTCTTCGGTACGAAACCTGCCATCCCCAACGAAGACTATCCCCTCAGCAGCTTCATTTTAGCCACCAAAAGTCTTCCGGAAAAGTTGCACCATGTCTGTACAATAGGTCGAAGTAAACAATGCATAGACATGCGGATCGGATTAAAAATTGAAGCCCTAAACAAAATTATGATTAGATTCCGAGGACGAAATAGCCCGTATACGTACCTAATACGATGTGTTGATTCTTTCTAACGGCAGTCGCTTGATATGTATCACAAATCAGAAACACGAAAGGAACCGACTACAAGCAGACGAAAAATGAGGCAACTGGTGTGAAAATTTATACTTTAACCTGCAAGTAATCAAATATACGCAGGAACTAGTTTTTCAGAAGCTCCGAAAATCTAATGCAAATATTCTCGCTTTGTTTGTTGAGTATCATCCAAAAAGAAAACGAAAATCTTTTCATCAGTTTCACAATCATTACCAGAAATATAAGGAAGTCCTTTGCCATTTCAAGCTGTAGCAGTGTTGAAGGAAATTATGACAACCATCGGGCATCTAGCTGGGACGATGCAAACTAACTTTACAGGAACCACTCACACCCTTCAATTGGCTGCGCTACATTTCTGCAGTGACCACCTCTTCATTGAATGGAAGGAACTTGCTCGCTATGATCACTGTACGCCGCAATACGCGGTCAGAAATACCTCTACTCAAACAAACAAGCGGATTTTCCGCTCAGTGTGATTTAGCCGATCATTTATAACGGGACCTTCCTTTTCGACCCAAAAAACGCATCCGTGCTGGCTGACAGACTACCCTTAACTGCATCCCTCCAGCGAAGATGTCCGTCCCGTCTTTGTTCAGTACCAACATGCGTTCTGTGTTCGCGAATATTCGAACCTAATCCTTGTTGTTCGTTTTCACATTCATGTTCATACTTGTGTGATTAGCTCACAAGAATCGTGGCTGAACTCACATATCACTGACTCACTGCTGTCAATAAAAGGCTTTCAACTGTTCCTGCAGGACAGAAATTCCACCAGCCAGAAAACTGGAGGCGGGGTAGTCACATATGTCAACTCCACCTGGTGTGACAAGTCTGAAGTCGTTTATCCACACTCAATGAATGGTACCGGTTCTTTAGCTATGTGGTGCCATCCTAAATTTCCTTGGCATATGAGCACCGTCATCGCATATTTATACACAGCTCCGTTTTGCTCACAGAACATATTTTCATATCATTTATGAATGTTCTGTGCCATTCCTCGTTCCTTTCTTGCGTGGCAATTTGCACACCATGGTGGATGATTTTAATTATGCTTCTACCCAACGCCTCACTGCTTTTGACTTAACAGATCTTTGTGTTTCTCCGACCAGAGGCAATTCTGTTTTAGACAGGATTATCATCTCTCATCCTGATTTATTCTCCCTAAAGCTTTGTGCACCTGTCTCAACCAGTGACCATTGTCTACTTTTGTTAGGGCCTAAGATATGCTATCGGTTTGCTTTCTACTCTCTCAGGCAGACCTGCCAAAATAGTCCATCTCCGGAATTTTTCACGTGACAATGTTTTTCTCCCCACAGAAATTCCTTTCTCATACATGTTTCTAGTCTTCTTTCGATTCATCGCTAAGCAGCTATGTCATATTTTTCATAGAGATGATCGATTTAATTTTCGACCCATGCTGCCCCTTAGAAACCCTCTTCCTCTGCAACAGCCGTGCCACTTCCCTGACGATGAAATCCTTAATAAGACGGAAGGAATATTTCTACAAATCCCGAGATAAAGTAAAGTACATTTTCCCTTTGATAAAGAATGAAATCAAACACACTAACTCACTGTGTGCTAGTCATCTCCTACAGAGCCGCAACAGTATCCAACTATAGAGAGGCATTCGGCCTCTGTGTGGAAAGAAAACGAAACAAGTGAAATTTACTGCGGACTTTGACAGTAACAACAGTGTGTTCGTCTGCTTATCAAATGACTCTCCGACTTCATTCATTCCAGAAGATGGTGTCGACCTAACCCCATTCTCTACAGAATAGGAATTTAGACTTCTTGGTTCTTCCAGAATAACCTCAGGTGTTGGTTCTGATGGCCTGTCGGCAGCACTTTTGAGACACAGCCCTGATGCCCCGACCGATATACTTACTTCTATCTTGAACAAATCTTTGTGCACATTTTTTATTCCCAAATGCTGAAGACTAGTCCCTCATGCTTATATAACCTAACCTTGCAATTCTGTTGTCATAGCTAAATGTTTTCATCCTATTTCTTTAAGTTCATCAGGTCTCAAAATTACAGAGCGTGTCATTCCTGAAAGTCTGAATTCTTCAATAGACTCTCCCGATGACCCATTACAGTTTGCCCATTAGTCAAACAGGTCCACTGTGGATGCTATCACTTCCTTAGTGCACCATTTAACAAAATCCTCGGATAGATCAGCAAAGTATATGACATGCTGTTTTTTAGACTATTCATCCGCTTTCATTTCTGTTTCGCGGTCTCTCCTCCTCCGTAAACTGGAAGCTTCCGGCTGTCCCAAACCTTTACTATCTTGTTAGTCTGACCATTTTACCAACGGAACTCAGTGCACACGACTAGGTTTTAAAACATCCAAACCCTCAGTGAGCAATTCAGTAGTGATTCAGGGAGCTGTCCTTTCCCCCTATTTGTTTTCCACGTACATTAGTGGACTTTCATCCAGTTCTCCTGCACTTTTACTTAGAGATGCCGATGATGTGGCCCATTGTCAAGCTTTTTCTGCAACCCAGAACTTCAATGACTTTTCCAGTAATCTATCCCTGATTTATGATTTCTCTTCTCTATCCGGTTTAACTTTAAATTTGTCCGAATGCTCTGAATGCATATTTACCCTTTCTCGATCGGTTTACCTTTGCGATCCATCTGTCATTTCTACAGAACCACTAGTTAGAGTGAGTTCCGTCAAATACGTCGGAGACACTATCGATGCAAATTTGAAGTGGTCATCTCACATTTTAAATTGTGTGCGGAAACTACGTCGTCTATCCTACCGAATCCGAAAGCTTAGACATTTTAACGGTAAACTGAGTGTTATTTCCCTTTTTGTTTATCAGTGTGGTATTGCTGTTCTACTTCACTGTTCACCTGTTATTTTTTTAGGCCTGCTGAATAAAGATTTTAAAATTCTGCGCCGAGGTCTATCTATTATCAGTCGAGTATCTTTCATACCCTTTACTGAACTATCCGCTAAGCTGTGTGAACTACACCTGGCCGCATGTGAAAAGTTCGCTCACAAAATCTCTGCGGGCGCCACTCATCCTTTGCACAGTGACTTATCCAAATGTAACTCTCTCGGTTCTACGCATTCCTCCTTTCGATCCTTACACTCTCGTATTAACATCTAAAAAACTCTACCATAGCATTTCTGACCCGAATCCTCACAAACGTAGAAAGAGTATCGGCAAAATTTATTGACAATTTTGACATGTAATCAATATATTTTTATCCTATTGATTTTGTGAGGTGCCTAGTGTAAATTCTTTTATTTTGGCTGAAATGCGGACGTCTGTCTATGAAAAAGTCTGATCAAATATAAATGCTAATACAAATACCAATAAGGCTGATTGAAGTGCCAGCAAACGTCTTTCATGTTCTTCCTTCGTTGGATGTTGCACGGGTTTATGCGTCGCCACCACCTTACGGGTTCTTTCTGAGCTGCCACGAAGCACGGTCCACTGTCCGCATGGATGTTGTCTGGCATACTTCTCCGACCGACAAATCGCTGTAGTGCCATCTGAAATGAGTCAGTGCTCATTGTGCATGTTATATGCAGATTCACTGCTCTGGACTCCGAACAAGTTACCATGCTCACTCACCCCACCCCCTCAGCGTACTCCGAAGAACGGTCACTACCTCAGTGGAAATAATTTGTCCCGATTCCAACGGATTTTACGAACAGAATCCCTAAAGAGCGAACGTCCACTTCGGGAGAATACGACCATCGGATCGTACTCTTCACCACTCCCGTTCGCAGGAGCGAAGGCTCTGACACTGTAGTGCTGGCTGGTGACTTCATTGCTGGAATTCGCAAATTCGGTGCTTGAGATACCTGTATAGGTGAACGTGGTGCTCCATCCACTTAGCGCACAAATAACGGGGATAGGATTCTCCAGTTTTTTGTAGAAAGTCGGTCGAAATTTCCGACACAACTGGCGTTGCACGACGACATGGCGCTCTAACTCTACGGGTACTGTGTCAGATTGAGCATAACGCAGTGAGCGACGGCTGGCGCAGTTCTCTTCAGAACTGGTCCACATACTTAGAGTTGGACCATGCTCTAGTTTCAATGCGATTTGCGCACCAACCCCGTGGTTATCAGCGCAAACCACAAACTCGGTTAGTCGAACAACGTTTGTAGGATCCAAAAGTTCGCACTAATTAAAAACAGAAATTATCAGATGAACTAGGACCTACGACGAACAGTAATATAGATGACCAATGGGCCCATAGCAAACAGGTGATGCACGTGGAAGCAGGTTTTCGCCTGTGGTCCTAGATCTGATATCCATCAAAGACACTGGATTTCTCAAAAGTCGGTCGGCCTAACAGGGCAAAAAAGTCAGCTCTCGAACTGTAATAGGATGAATAAGATGCGAAGACATCCGCAAGGGCAAGTTTAGAAAGTCTTATGAAGGATAGCGAAAACTGGTAGGTTAAGGTAGCCGAATAAGTGGAAGTAGCATCAACTTCAGGTAACAGTCTTTAACTGTTCACACTTGTTCACGACGCTGGTGGAAGACGAACCCCATTCAGCGAGGCGATATGTGGTAGAAATAGAGAGCTCATTCATGGCAAAGAGCACAGGCTTGGTCGTTAGGCCGAATACTTCAAGGAGCAGTTTAGCTGGCCGCATGCTAATGTAGTTACTCCGGCGTGAACAACGGCGATTCATTGGAAAGTATGACTTGAGCCGCCATCGGAAGTGAAAGTAATGTGCAGCATTCGATTACTGAAGGTCGGGAAAATGGCCTATCCCAACGATAATGCGTTGGTAAAACCACCTACCACCTTGCTCCGTGACAGTTGTAACGAGAAGCGTATTCCCTCATTATAGGGTGAGTCATCGATTGTACCCATCCTTAAGAATGGAATACTCAGTGTTTGTAGTAATCACCGAGGAATCAGTTTAATTCCGATAATCACCAACTTGTTAGCCCCGATTTTGCTGCGCCGTTTGATACCGGCTCGTGAGAGGAATGACCCAAAAAAAACAGGCTTGATTCCGCCCAGGTCGAGGATGTATCGACCAGATATCTGCTCTTCGCCAATTACTTGAAACGCGTCATACACCTTCAGCCGACACAATGGTTTTCCTCGATTAGAAAAGCGCCCTTGATTCATTTGACCAAACAGTGGTATCTGGTACTCGTCATCAGAAATGTACGCCACAGAATTTCGTGAATCTACTGAGAACATTGTACTCTCACTTGTGGGGCGTTTCAGTGTTTACGCAGACCTATCCCGTCCGTTCAAAACTACCAGTGTTGTTCTACAAGAATGCCCCATTCCACCATTCCCGTTTAACTTGGTCATGGATGAGATAATGGAGAATGCCTTGGGAAACCTTCACAATGTAGGTGTAGAACTTGACAATGATGAAAAGCTAAATGATCTACGTTACACGGACGATCTTGTTCACTTGTTCGAACGCACGGAACATGTGCAACGTGCACTAGATAGACTCACTAGAGCTGTGGCTCCATTCAACGTGCGCTTTGCACCTTCGAAGTGTAAAGTGGTGCTGCAAGACTGGACGTGAACGATTCCGAGCTTGATGCTCGATGGGGAGGCGCTGGCAGTAGTCGACCACTTCACTTACCTCGACAGTAGCGTGACGTCAGATGGGAGCACAGTAGGAGAGACGAGCACACGTATGTCCGAAGCTTGAGCAGCGTACACTGGACTCAAGCACTTGTGGCGCATATTGTGTGGTTTCGATGGCGTTTAGATCGATAACAGGATGCCTTTGATCCGACTGACTAATGTTTCATGCCTATTCGCTGACACGACTAATCACACACACACACACACACACATATGCACGCACGTACGTACATCACTGTGACTTTATCCACGCAGCGAACGGCTGGTGCTAACCAATGAGATCTTGGCCTGAGCCATACATGCTTGCTGATTCGTTGCTGCTCAGCTGCCCTGCTTGACAGCACTCTATCGCATGTAATGCTTCAGCTTGCCCATAGATGATGTACTTGTTTGCTTGCCTGCTCGCTTACGTAGATGCATACTGATACGCCAATAGATGGCTCTGCTGCGCACCGTGTTCTCCGCTGATTACGAATACAACAGCGCAGACCTGATATTTCACGGAAGTCGAAAGGTCCTGTGCTTTGTGGAGCGGTGCGCACAGTTCTGTTGAATTGTTGCGAGACTTGGGGTCTGCCTGCGGAAGATATTAGTCGTCTTGATGTTTCTGACCATCGATGTTCATGTAGTATCGCTAAGATTGAATGTAATGACCGAGTGAGCAATGCTGAGGTCAGATATCGAGTATTGGGTACTAGTTCAGATAACATCCTATCATAGCTTATCCAGCTTAGTAGACTTCGCTGATTGGGGCACGTGGTACGTATGAAAAGCACACGTCTACCGTGCCCTGTTTTCTGTCCCTCCTCGGGAATGGAAGACTACGTGGAGGTCAACAGATGACGCGGTAACGGGGAATGAGAAAATGTACAGCGAGCTTAGTAAATGTAGTTGCCTCACGCCTTCGTGGTTGATGTGCAAAAGATCTCTCAACCGGTTAGCCGGAGACACTGAAGGATATGGCAGCGAATCGTGAACAGTGAAGATCGTGTTGTCACTTTCTGTCGAGTCAGGATAATTGATCAATATGCATCCGTACATTTAGACTGTGTATTCCGTTTGTTGGCTATTAGGGCGTTCTTTCCTTATCCCAACCCTCTGAGTCCACTCCCTGTCCATCTTGCTTATTCATTCTTTGTATTGGTACATGCCATATAGTGGGGAAGGCAGTGGTCGGTGGGACTTGTCCTGGTATTTAACGCTGAACGATCATTGTGACGATAATGAATTTATAGCTGGTATTTCTACCACCTAACACAACGGGAAAACGTCAGCCTTTGGATGCGGGTATATTAAAACAGATGAAATTCAAGGAGAGGTGGTTAAGTGCGAAAACGTTCCGGCGAGTATTGCAATTCAAGCTGTACAATGACTGCGAAAGCTTGCCCTAGAATCGTGCCGGGAATTGGGGCCCGAAGTAGAAAAAAGAAAACTTAGTCGTATATTGGAGACAATTGACAAACACATCCTTACTGATAAAATAAATTGCCACTGAAAGTTTGTTTCGTGCTTTATTTCAAAAGCGATGGGCATCAATCATCTCACATGAACCTTTTGGAAGTTTGATGGGTGTTGGTAACTTTTCTTCGTGTAATCGGTTGATACATCTGCAAGCCAAATTTGGTCACTCTAAGTGGCTTGGTTCAAAAGAGGAAGCAGAACGGTAGGATGGGTTTAATGGCATTTCATGTACCACTGTCGGACAGACGGACTGTGTCGTATAAAATCTGAAGCGTGTAGAATGAGCGATTGTCTAATAGAAGTTGAATAGTATGAAATCGTGACTAGCCCTACAGGGGCTGACAACAAACCTGATCATGCTACCGTGTTTTCCGTGGCGTAAGAGCCACGTGCCACAATCTAACAAACTTGCCAGGTTCTTCGACTGTGGTGCTAGGCTTTTAAACTATGGCATTCAGCTCTTAGACTGCAGAAATTACTGTAGATAATATTCTCCTTGTGAAACATGGGACGTTACCAAACAAAAGGAGTTCGAGGGTGTGTAAAACCGATCCCGTGAGTGTTTCAGAGTAGCTCAAAACCTCGTATTCTTCAGACTTGAACAGCAACCAAATTTAAGCACAATATTTTTTGTTTCCTCGCCGTCATGTCTTTTAAATGTACCTTTATATGTTTACAGTGTCGGAGATCACATCGTCACCCAATCACTTGTGAGTTCTGCTGTAGAGTATGTTTTACAAGTTGTATTATCTACACCATTAGACGTTTTGAAATGCTAGTGAAGGAGAGTCCCGTTTTTCGTTTGGCTTTGGTTAACGTCAGCCTAACATGCTTTTCGGTGAGAAATCCAAAAGCTTTTTGTTACTGATGTCGAAAGTCGGCTTTGCATCAACAGGGGGAGTTCCTGCACGGTAGGTAGACAAAGAAAATCAAAAATATATTTTTGCTAGAATGCATTGCCCATTGTCAACAGAAATAGGATGGGTGACTGACGTATCGCGTAACAGATTGAGGAGGGATAAAAATATTGAAAAATATATAAAGGCTAACACACTAACCAACCTTCTCCAGAAGGAGTGGTGAAATACCAGTGATCAGCCAGGCAAGCCTCAAGAAGAACTCGGATTAGCAGAGGTCGTTCACTCGTTGTGCTGATGCACTTGGTCTCTTCTATCGTTATCATTCAGCTAATCACATGAGGACCAACTACATAACCATCCGAACGTAAAGCAATGGGTCCTCTTTATCCAACTCATGAGAACGGACAGAAGACGTAAGTCGTGAAACGCAAGCATTTCGTTTACTGTTGTCTACCGCGTACGTAAAACATTTTATTTTATACAACATGCAGCGAGAACAAATAATAATGTGGGATGGGCTAGACTGAAAACTATGGCAGTGCATTCGGCGAGGGGGGAGGGGGAGGAAAGAGAGGTCTGTTCGGTTAGCGTTAGGGCAAACAAGCATTTTGTTTCAACCGTTTTTGTGCACAAAGCGTTCGCCGATAAGCATCACTTCACTGAATGCTAACATGTTCGATTTGGGATTGCGCAATAACACTGAAAGATCTAGTCAGGTCAACCTTGCGACCAGAGGCAATTAAGGGTTTCGCAGTTGAGGAAGCCGAAGATTTGGCGTCAGTCTCGGTGACCGCGTTGCGTTGCGTCGTTGATTTTGCCAACCATTTTGGTGTGTGCTCCAACACTTGTTGAGCCAAGCAGCGATCCGCCCTGCCAATGTATGCGTTACCGCAGCTGCAAGTGAACTGACAGGCAACATGTGAGACATTAGGATCGGCAAGACCGTTTCAGTGATTTTCGAAGCTTAACCTTATGGTGGTCTGCAACAGACACAGCGGCACAATTCCGTCTGTTGTCTATTAACTGATTAAAAACCGATCGCTGCCTCCAAGTCTCTTCATTGTGGCCCCGTTTCTTAGTGACCTGTCTGTTTGAACATAAAACCTATTTCAATCCATAGAACCCGCGCCAGATTGGCCGATCACGTATAAAGTCCGATAGAAGCTCAAATGGTTTAATGGTCGCTAGAGGAACAAAGTACGTGCTGCAACCGTTTCGAATGACTAGTTGAAGCATTTGATACATCAAATGATCACCTGGACTACATCTGTAAAACTGAATTTTTATGAAGCTATAAAATTCGGAAAAATCCACAAACTTGGTGAAAACGTGAGGTTCTGAGTGCATAAGTGAAACAAAACGAAAAACAAAACGATGGAAGTTGCAAATTCTCTGACTGACGTGACAGCACTTTTGGTGGTAGACATCATACCACAGCTGCTCCGTTCGTTGTTGGGCATAACCTACAGACTGATGCCTACTGTGGTTCTCAGGTTCAGGTTTTTGGATCACGACAACCGATTAGAGCCGCAGTAAGCGCTCATGGAAAAACGGAGTGTATGCCTCCAACTGCACTCACGCGTAACCGTGACACTCAGATAGCAATTTGCAAGCACAGCAATAGCAATTTCATACATGTTGGAACATTATTTCACTTTCGACTCGATTTAGTTTGAAACATTGGGTCCCCTTTATCCAATTCATAAGAAAAGAGAGAAGACATAAGTCGCGAGATGCAAGCATTTCGTTTACTCTTTTTAACCGTGGACGTAAAACGTGTCAGTATATATACATGGTACAGTAGGGGGGTAAGTGCAACAACTATTTAGTTTGGTTGATCCAATTATATCTTAGCATGCAGTCAATAAGAACAACAGTAGTATATTTTTCTTTGGAAAATCTGTCCAAGTGATTGTGTGAATCGTTCAGAGGCGTATCGCGAATGCCTCAGCTTGTTAAACAAATGACCAAA
Source organism: Fasciola hepatica (assembly GCA_948099385.1). Lineage (NCBI taxonomy): Eukaryota > Metazoa > Platyhelminthes > Trematoda > Plagiorchiida > Fasciolidae > Fasciola > Fasciola hepatica. Next base: position 40,181,213 of record CANUEZ040000043.1, read on the forward strand.
GGAGAAAATTGTGAAGTTTATCCAAATGGGAATTTGCCTGACACAAATAGGCAGGAAAACTAGGATTTTCAATTGTATGGTACCCCAGGTGCATGAGCAGGAAGAATAGAAGAATCGCGACCGATGGATACAATCCGATCAGGGTCATGTCAAGTGATCACTTGAATTGGATTAGAATATTAAAGCGAATGGATCTGCACCTCCACCCTCACCCTTTCCGACCAAAGGCGATCAGTGTCCATGGGTTTTCCTGACGAAATTTCTTTGCTGCTATGTTCTTCTAAGTGAATGCACCTTTTCCTATTCGTTACCGACTCAACCAAAAACAACCTGTGGATGAGGCCAGTTGATATGACCGACTGCGTACAAACGAACACGAAAAAGAGTGCCATGCTATATTGATCCGTGATCAGCTGTGTAGGAATTGGACTAACAGATGGGAACTAATTCAACAAACTTAATTTTTTTTTAATTACCTATACCGTTCACGTGAGGAGTGTTTGCGAAATTGTCTCAAAGATCGTGTAAATCAACATTGTGGAATGTATTGACGAAATCTGTAAGGCTAGCCAAAATCTCACGGGGACTTTTCGACCCGCATCCAGTTCAGTTCTTTCAGTCATCAACCTCACGCTTATGTGTACTTGTTTTGGTTGCCAGCCTGCAACATCGTCCATTTGAAGGCAAAATAAATAGGAGCATACAGTCGAAAAGGGTCAAGAACAAAGTAATAAGAGGAAATCACGAAGACTTAGAAAAAGTTCGAAAGCAACCACGCCACTGACTGCAACACCTAGCCGTGTCATTTATTGCCTCCATGTCATGTAGTTACCACCTCGGTCAACCTTCTAGCTATTACCTGCTTCGGGGAACAAGTTACATCGAGGAATTCTGTCGGAGGGAATGCGTAATACATCTCCCAGACACCCTAACCTGTTTAGATTCAGTACTTGTTCCAGTAATTGATCACTGGTTCCTAGGAACTTACGCCCAACCTCAGCACTGCTGATATGGTGTTCCCATCAGATTTCAGTTGACATTTGTGTAGCACTGTCTGGCCAGCAAGCTGATCGATCGGTATTGATGCAAAACAACCGTATGAATTTATAACCAAAGGTAAAAGACGAATGTTCGTATGCGGAGACGTTAGCTCATTGCCCATAAATTAAAGTGTAACATGACCTTCAGTGAATTTCTGATAGAGCTCAGTTTTCGGGATGTGCTTTTCTACCATGAAGGACCAGTCAGTCAAGAAATGATCCAATCATTCGCAGAAGTTGCACTGTATCTATATAACAGACTGATTTCATCACAGCAACCCACTGTGGTTTTGTATACTGTCTGATGATGGTGAACAGTGGTATTTTACTCACTTAATTCAGACTAATCGAAGACGCATCCGGAATTGAGAAACTACGACGAACCCATGAGGTGATTCGATCGAAAGTATAAACTTTGCCATTTCGATTTCTTCCCGCGTTCTCGCAGACTTCGAGGTTGGTCTGAATTTGACTGTGCGAGTCGTACATTATGTGTGTATCTGATGTTCACTCTTCTGGTCCCCTGAGATTAAATCTAAAAGTGCCAAGAAGAGAGATTAGATGTCAAATTGTTCCTAATGTGTTTGATACTACATTTTTTCCGGGTGTGTCCAGCGCATTCAAATAATGCCCCGACGGGAGCAGCAGTAAATCATGTGGGAACTACTGCGGTCGCAATATGAATCCACGTGAATGACTACTAAGAGACACGATAACAGACTGAGATTGCTAACGTCAAACAGAGCGAACAAATACGAAATACGGGAAGCAGCCATTACTTCTTCGCACGCGACGGACGGGAGTCGAAAACCGTGCAAAGAAAGCAGAAATACAACGGCAATAAAACTTCTGATCTCAAAGGAAGATGACGTTGCGATGAAATCGCGGATGATAGACCGTTATATTCGTTTTTGCTTGAGGAACGTATAAGAACCCGTTAATTTGTTGGCCGAGCTTCGGCTCGCGGAGTTTTTGATCTTTCTGTGCATTTAAAGATTCAACATATGTAATTCCACATTGGAAGATCGCCGCCCCACTTTATGACTCTGGGTCCCCAGGTCGTCTTTCCATAACCCTTTTCGGGAACAGACCCTATCTCCAACACCATCGAGCGCAGCAACGCAGATACCAAACTAAGCAAAACTATCGTTTGCATACAACTAGTTGGGCACACTGCCCGGCCCACTTTGGCTTCGGACTGAGTGTTGCATTTCGTTAAACTGAAGTCTATGAAGTGAAAACGACTCGCTTTATCAACTTTCTACGTAAAACAAAGTACATTACGACCCTTATTGAATTTACTCAATGACGCCCCAAAATATCACGCTGGTACGTGTCTGTGTATTCAATTACATGCTTGCGCAATATTGCATTGGAAGAAGAACACTTAGTCTCGCTTCCGGCCAGCTGGCATTTCCTTTATTGAATATTGGTACGGTATCAGGAAGGAAAACATTCTGTCGGGGTACTTATTTACTACACGGTCACCTGATTACGTTAGACGATGACCAATGGAAGAAGGGGCACGGTGTGTTGTTACCAAAACCAGCTGACTATCACATTCCATAGAACCAGAGCAACAGCAAGTCTGACGCTGCAAACGGACCCGCGAGTGTTGCTGCCGAGTACGGCCATGAATTTCGAATGCAGATGTCTGAGGATTTCAGCCTTTTTTACCACATAATATGGCCCAGCCGACGATACCATGGCAACAAATCGGAGGACTGACCACACCGGAAGGATCAGAAATGGATAGATTCGGATAATGTTGTTGTTCGGACTCTGATGAAATTTCATGAGTAACGGTGGGCCGGACGGTCAGAACCTCAGAAGTGACTCCAAGCAGGCCCTCGAACTCACCTTTGAGTGATCACTTTCACCGTTGATTCAGTTTAAGCGTATAACCAGAGCAACTTTGACTTTAGATAATGGAAAATTGTAGTGAGGCCGCAAACCAGTCCGCTTCACGCCGCAGTTGATTCCCGCCCATACTCATCAGGTCGAACGGGACTGGCCAGCCTTTGTGTCGCCTTCGCGTGCGTCATCCGATCACGTATTTTACCGATTTGTATGCGTATCACCTTGCCTTGTAAAACCGCTCTGAAAAGAAATGTCATTACACTGTTCTAGTCAAGAGGCTTGTGTTCTCTTTCTGACTGGGGAATCAGGCGAGAACTTACCGTTATAACAAAAATCCGGTTGTATTTTTCGCATCCAAAGGTTCAACATCGGGAGCCGGAATCGCACCGCCGGCTTTCCGCTTACCGGGTAGATGCTCCGCGGCCAGTGGGGCCGCACCGCAATAGCTTGGCTGGTAGAGCATCCTCCCGGCAAGCGTAAGATCGCCGGTTCGGTTCCGGCTCGCGGAGCTGAACTTTTGAATGAGAAAATACACGTGGACGGCTCATAGCCTAAGGTTGAGAACCCGTCGTCCCAGTAATTTGATTTTGTCCCTAATTTCTTCTGACCTGCCGACGATACATGCGGCCCATGCACTCGGGTGTGTAGGCGATCGACTGGGTCATTGTTTGTTTGACGTTTATAGCAATGCATTTTCGGTCTGACGGGGAACGCCGGCCGGCTTGCCGAACACCTGTTAACACGCACAGTTTTTGCGTGGAGATACAAAGCTAATGCTCATGGCGCATTTCCTCTGCATTCACCATTTACACTGTCTGACTGGTTGCTTCCCATGGCCAACAAATTCGTAGCGCTACTGAACAACCTGACTTCAAGTGGTCAGACTCTTCCTGATTGCTCTTCGTTAGATGTAGCCAAGTGCTGCTCTGTTGACTCTCCTACGTGGTAGATTCCTTTTCATTTCCTTCATCTCAATGACGCACCATTTTTGAGCGCCTTTGAATAGCATTTTGTGGACCAAATACCTCACGATTCACTGTTTGTATGATTCATCGAATTAATCGTTTACCGTTTTCATCTCAAGACAGCCTCGGTTTTCCATTGGTTTGGAATCGATAACTTACGCATCACTCATTTATTCGGTTTTGATCGAGAATTGCCATCGCTGGTTTAGATTACGTGTGTGGAACCTATAATAACAGTATGACAAATCTTCGCACTAGGCAGTTGCGCCAGTGCTAGGGAATTTTCTTTATTAAACTAATTTGATGAACACGGGCCAATGCGTCCGTGAAATAATGGCAATGGCGCCGAGAGGAACGGAACAAGGCGATGAGATATCGTGGGATGAATACATCAGGCGCTGTTAATGGAAATCCAACGGTGGTAGACGGGAGTTCGGATACATGTGGCAATAATATCGTTAAAAATCGAATATGAATGTAAAAAAACTGGTTGGGACGAGATGAGCTTGCACGATTGTGTAAAAAATCCAGTTTGGTGGTTTGCCTTTTCAATGCAGAAACAGCGAATTTGAAAATGTATGGAATACAAAGTGTACCCATTCATCATTCGGGGTGAATGAGGGAAGACCACAGTATAATAACCATGTCAAAAAGGCAAAAACGACGTCCACGTGATTGTGAAAAGTATGGGGGGGGGGGCGCCAGAGCGAAGAGGCACAGCCACACCAGAATACAAACATTTCTAGAGATAAGAGTAATTACGGCGAATACAACTGAAAAGTGCATAATATCGTACAGAGGCCTGAAAGGTGTAGAAAACGAATGTGCAGGAGCGTGCTGTTATTTGTGTTTATGTCCCTTAAAAACGAATTGAGACTGTATGGAGACAATGGAAGCAGATGAGCGGAATGCACGCGGAAAATTACTCTATCCATAGCTCCAAGACGCATTGTCTGATCGTGAACTTAAGAAAGTCCAAAAGAACAAGTGAGGGATCTACAGCTAAGCAAAAAAACATGCGTCTCTATCCCTGATCGCGGTGTACATATGGAATATGTGAGACGCAGTCAAGACCGCTCAGAACGTGCGTCCGGAAGTTGATTCATGGCGCAAGTGATAAATCAGTTGACACACCTGTTCATACACCGTGAACCGACAAGATATGGATACACATGATTTGAGTAGTGTCGGACGGAGACCCTTGAAAAGCGCCACAGCACCTTCAGTGGTCCAAATTTTCATGAGACAATCACACATTCCACGGGAGGTAGGAACCCGACCAAAGCCGGTTCGTCCTTCTTCAAATCCCTGAGGTGGTGCGCAACGAATCCGCAAACAAAGGTGAAGGAATAGGACAATGAAATGTATGAACTGTTTGTGGACAATATTGGGAGCGGTTTGAATATCGATTTGCAAGGAAAGGAACTGAATGCAGTAGCCTTATCAATTCAACATAACAAATTTTCGGGAAATTACTAGCAGCAAAATTAAAAGTTTCCTCACTACCACAGAAAGTTTTTTACTACATGCTTGTGCATAAATACATGAACCCGATGGCCTCAAAGGCCAAGTGCCTTATAAGGAACAACCGGCAACCAGACCCCGAGAGGTGGAGTGAGGCAAAACATAAGTCAGATATGGCAACGATCCGGGCAACAGTGGATTAATGTTTACTATCAAAGTACATCAGCACCCAACAGAAAATCTCTACGAAGACCAACAATCTAAAAGTTAGCAAACAACCAAGTTCACGCTCTTGGTGACCGTCAGTTTTGGAAATTATGGCTGCAGTTTGGCATCCATTTGTTGAGGAAAAGTCTATTGTCCACTCCAATTATTCCATCAAGTGCCGAAGAATCACGGCAAGCACATGATAGTTGAAGGAAAGTAAGCCGTACCTATTGTCAGACGCAGGTTCTTCACGAAAAAGCAGTCATCGATCTGTTGTGACAAAACATACGGGAATCCCCCTCAGTGCTAGCCACGCTAGCTCACAAAGTTGTTTGTAACCAGATCGACCACGTTCAAAGTGAAACAAACCTTTGTTAACCTAACACAATCATATGGTGTTAACGCACAGAAAGCTACTGAGCTAGCTGGTAACGTACGTGAATCATAGTTACATACTACGTAGTTCGAGGCATACTCTGGGCTTGGCGAATGGGCATTACCAGTGGTTCCTAACATGAATAAAAAAACTACACTAAGTCCACAATTCCGATAGTGGGGTAAGTGTTGATACTGGAGGATGAATCATTTACCAGAAAACCACTGAATAACACCGATGAAGTAATGTTATAACCCAGAAAAAGTGCCCGGTAGATGGGTTGTTTGTTGATAACCACTTGTTCAATAGTCATCAAAATCAATCTAATGAAACAACAATGCTTATTTGCATTCCAGCGGTCCTTCCACTTGAAGGTAGTCATTGTCAGAGGATACAACCGAGCGGTTCACATGCTTTCCTTTACCTCATTGCGTTCGGTTCCTCTGACGTAGTCACGTTGGTTATCAATGCACGACTGTCCGTAATTGCGTTTTTGGCAATCAACTACTGACTTATTCAGTAAGTAACATGGACACTCCACCACACTTATTTTCCCGACAAAAATATTCCGCGCCCCGTGGACTGCCTTCAAGTCCTTCTCCATTCTAAGGTTCATTCCTCTAATGCCGGTTCGTGGTGGTGTGGTCATCAAGCTAACCATTTCTCCAGTGTTGTGCTTTGTTCAGTGAGTTATAGGTATCAAACCAAACTGTGTACTGATGCGACTGCCACGATCAGTAACCATATTCAGTACACCCCAGACGGTTCGATTGTTGTGAAGTATTACCACAAAACAGCACCACATTTCTTCTTTTACCACTGGGATCTTGTGCTACGCCATCCAGCGTGATCCAAAACAGTGTTCAACAGTCACCATCCGAATGGTATCAGATTCGAATTCCCCATCGATCGAGTGTTCGGGCAGAGAAATAACTGCTCCCGCGAACTCTGGGCTACATTCATTCTAGTCCTGAGTCTCAACTCGAGCCTGTGTTTTCCCACATTCAACAGCTTCGATGACCGCGATATCAGACGATATATCTTCGTATCGCCCTGTCATCATGTTCATGTTCAAGGCAATCTGGATGTCAGTTTTCCGCATTTTGACAAAGGATTCGGTTCGGTTTTCCACAGTTCGCCACCTCATTACTAACGATTGGACTCTGCAACAGTGATGCTTCCGGTAGGATTTTATTTATTTCCCGATGAAATTCAGGATATTCGTATGAAACGGGTTCCACATTTACACAGCAGGAACACCAGGTTTCCTCCGGCTGTTCGGTCTTCGTTGCTGTCTTTCAGGTTTAAAATGCCCGATCCGTACGTCTTCTTATCCATCCTTGAATCTTTGACCGTATTTACCAAAGGCACGCCAAAAATGGCCAATTCACTAGCTAAGTCTGCGAGCTGGAATGCATTCATGAGATAGCCGGCACGGGCGACGCGTACCGTCCCATTCCGGGGGTCCGGCAGACTATCCACAAATCGGTCTGCCAACAGCTCCACCAGTGACGCCTCATCCAGCGTGGGCAACGCACGGTCCAGGACTGGACGGAGCGCGACGGCATGCACCAGCGGGTCCGCATCAACCCGGGCTGGGCAGCCTTGAACCGCCGCAGTCTCCTGACGGTCGGTTGGGATGTCGAATTCCGGGATAACGGCATCCTTTGCAGCGGCCCACTTCATCTCCTTCGGGCCTCTTCGCGTCGCATTCAGCACCACCCGCGCTCTGCCCTTGAGGAGCGCTCGAAAGGCCACCAACTTACCCCGATCCGACTGGATCTCCGAGAGCTCTGATAGGTCCTTCACTCCTCTGTACGTCCCCGTCTTCGAACGACTCTGGCTAATATAGATCCTACATGGTCACGGCACTAACTGTTGTAATCCAGAAGACGTGCCTGGTAAAACAAACGAGAATCCGAAGAAGACCGCACGTTGACGAGGCTGACAAAAGTTACTCGCGCGGGAACGTTCAGAGAAAAAACAGAAAACAGATCAATGTGAGATGCAGGCAGAAACCAGATACCAAGCGACACTGTATACCATACATTTACTTAGAATACACTGATTTTCTGCACCCCCTGTATCAAACCCAATGCTACGTATAATTCTAGGATGAGCTTTATGTTTGAAATAAAAATTTGAACCAAAAGTCACCCACTTGGATTTGCATCCTCTTTTTCACCATATCCAGCGGATAGATCACGCATTTCGACCCCATTCCGGCCAAACCACCAGAAACCAGGCTGAGAACCGGACCTTAAAATACAAAAAAGTTGGAATGAAACAGTTACATGTACGAATATTCAAAAACGTACCCAATGATCTGATTCCGCATACATAAATGTCGTGATAGGTTAGATGTCCTTGAAGGAGGTGTACCTAGAAGTTCCTTCAAGGCTTTCGTGGTTTCGATTGAGAAGACAAGTTTAGAGCACTTCTTTAACGATATTTTGTCAGTAAGAACTCCAATCGCCCAATCATCGCACGTACCTCCACCGAACTTCGACTCGGTCACAGAGTGAGACTGATCACACCAAAGTCAACTACGGAAGGTTCGGCTACATCTAAGACTGCCGATCGTAACGGACCACCAAACAGCTAGGAGTATTTGATGCCAATCAAGATCACTTATTTGTACGGTGGATTGTAGCCTGTCCATTTTTTCGCAACCAATCAGCGTGGTTTGCCTCAACGGAACTATCCACCAAGGAATTCCGTTAGTTCCGCATCGTAAGGTATCATAAATTACTCCGATAGCCTGTCAAAATAGTGGATTAAGGCTTATAAGAGAACTGTTGATTCTGTTCTTAATATCTGCATTTCATGTAGGCCGTACGTTACACGTAGTTTTGCTGCATCTCAACGTTAAGGCGATGGCGAGAAACGTCAACCCAACCGACCACTGCCTCTTATTTGTCCGACTTCGTGTGTTCTATCAACCGAATTTTCTGTTTATACACACACACGCACATGTCCATTCTGCATTATGGACTTGGATTCTCAAGATGCATTATTATTATTTGACTGACGAAATCAACGTTCAGTCATCACGGTTGCCCTCACACCACGTTGACCCAGATTATCACAAACACACACACATACACACATGAACTTGCACTAGTGATCACTGTCCACCCGGGGCCACTGAAAGACACACACACACACACACACACACACAACGCTTTTGAAAACTGGTGTTGGTTGTAGCTCGAGTTGGTGGTTTTTAACGGCTTTTGATCGCGTAGTTCGGCGCTTAGGTCGCAAACGCTTCATCGTCAGTCGACCGATCGAGAAACGTTTGCGACCTAAACGCCGAGCTCAGCGATCAGAAGCCGTTGAAAGACATTTAAATTTGCTCTAGGGTAATGGCTGCCTACCCTATGATCATTGGACCGTGTGCACACATTCCTACACACAAACGTCCACATGTTTTTCCTATGGACAGACTTGTGCGAGGGTGAACACATCCAATCAGCCTCAAAAATGCACCGGGTTAGTCAGCTCCACTCGGAGGGCTCGGCAACCTGTCGCACTGGCAGTTTTCGTTATATGTTTGGAGATTGCCGGTTGCGTCCATTTACTTTTCTTTGCTAATGCTGACGAAATATAGAACCGTGTTCACTGCAGTCAATGTCTATTCACTGTGCGTCGACAGCGCGGCCGGAATGCGAAGTAAGCTGACCCAAAGGAAAGGATCCCAGAAAGGCTTCAGCGCAGCTAGGAATACTGAAACGAACAAGTAGAAAGTAACCGGACAGGCTTTACGAAAAGCGGTCTGAAAATTCCGATACAGGCTATGGAACTGTTTGTTGCAAAAAATAGATTAAGTGCTTTGTATTTCCACTCACCCTTACAGATGTTATGGAAGACGTATCATGGATCGTTCTATCTCGCCTAGAAAACCCTAAGAATTCCTCTCAGGAAATACGTTGATGGCACTGCCTCGCTGAGCATTACCACTGTTACTTTTATATTAGAACGATGCCGGACAGAAATTGATGCTGAGAGCAATCCTGTCTCCTATCTGTGAAGGTCTATGAATAGCGTAGGACTGGTGTGTATACCGCAACCTACGTTTACTCTTCGACGCAATAGGTGACTAGATTAGGTGAGGGCAGAATGCTTCATTAATTTAGCCAACCACGGCTTATTCGATATTTGACTACCCGATGAAATGTAACTGCCCAGGTAACGAAACCTGTATACAGTTTCTCCGTCATTACTCAACCATGTAGCACCGTTACCAAGCCTCGTATGATAATTCGCAGTCAACAGGCATACTGAACTCGAAATTACTCAGTTTTCTTGAAAAGGCCTCAAGAAATTCGCTGAATGCCAATCGGATGATTTTTGATTAATTCAAATACTCCGGAGCTGATATGCAAGCGAGAACGTAAAGGTTGACGCCCTCATTGGAGCGGACAGTCCGCGTACAGCATTTTCCAAGCTTTGATCCTGCGTATATCTTGCTGCACCAAGTATTGATTCGTCAACATATAAACGTAGCAAACCGCACTCTAAACTGCATCCAGTTCGCGTACTTCGCTCTTCCCTTTTATTGTCGTGCATTGGTGGTTGTTCAACAACCAGGACACTGGGGGGTGTCATATACATATGCGCTTTAACTTGACGCGATATGTACTGCGGTTTTTCGTTTACCAGATCACAAAGATTTTTAAATATTTCTCCGGCATTTTCTCCTTCAAACTGCTTTTTCTTACCACCATTTCCCTGTCAGACGCACGTTTTGGTATTGATTCCGATGTGCTGCAATAGTCGTCTTAGGTTTTCACCTCTCTGAACACATTGTACGACCTTCCCGCCTCTACCACTAGTTTTCCTAAACTACCTTTAGAGTTTGTCGAAGCTGAAAATAACTACGGACTCTGAGTTCATTCTTGGATGAAATCATAGAAAGCTGACTTAATAAAGTACATGGATCTTGTAGTACACTTTCGGACCATTGTTGATTACATGTACACAAACAAAGTCTCCGCTTCGAAACACTACGATGGATAATCAATATAAGTTATTTGTCTAGGGGGACCACAAAATTTATCCCTCTATGCGTAGTACTTAAAACTGGTTTCCGTGGTCCGTTACTTCTATCCAAGCGGTAAAGTTAGGAACTATTGCCAATCGCCATCTCGTTACACTTCGCAGTCCGCCGCCGTTCACGATCATTCAAGCTCACAGTCTTTTTATTATTACTATTATTACTATTGTCATTGCATACTTGTGTGTGTGTATAATGAGAGGCGCATACCCCATTACCACAAAGGATTGTTGCACTATTAGGTACAGTCACTAACCAGACCCTAAGACTTGGAGTGGAGAACCCCTTGAGGTAACAATAGGTCAGGTGTAGTAACGATCCCGACGACAGTGGATTACTGTCTACCACCAAAGTAACCGGCGATGGCGGGGATTCGAATCTCGGACCTCCGAAGTGGTGAGCAAACGCACTAAACAACCACTTGGGCAATGCCAACCTGATTCTCGCCTAAGTGCGGTTATCAATCCACCCTTTAACCGGTTAAGTATGGAATCTCTGTACGCCTGGCGAGCAAGCATGTTTTACAGGTTCTCAGTCGGTTTTAGATCTGGGCCCCAGGCTGGCCACTGGGTGATCTTGATCCTAAGGAACAATAGACAACACTCTGTAGTGCGTTACCAATGGGCTGAAGCAATATCAGGCTGGAATATGACGGCATCTCGTAATCCGCCGGTTAGCAGCGAGAGCAAAAAGTACTCCAAAGTATGAATATACGAAAACGGAATCTTGTACGCCCTCAAGTATAACCAGTTCACTTTGTCCGTTAGCCGAGAAGGCGCCCAAACTATCAGAGCTCTTGTCGGTGTTTCTTTGAGTAGAAATTTCTTCTTCTTCTTCGATGTTATGCCAGTAATAATCCCAAGCATCCGGTTCATCCAAATTATTTTTTGTTACTGAAGTAGACCTTCCCCCACTTCTTTTCATGCTACATGTTTCAGGCTAAATAAACGTTGTTCTCTGTGTAGCGGTGTGACCAATATAACTTTTCATCTTTTTGTATTTCAACCACAGCATCACTTTCGGCGTTTTCTGTAACGTTTGTTTCGGAACAGACTTCGATCAAAGCTTTCAACATCGACATGGAGTGTGTTGTTGGAGGTTGGACGAAATTATCTGCGTTTATCTGATCCCGTTAATTCTTTTAGACGACTCAATCGCGCTTTAGGCTCACAATGCTCGTTAAATTCCGTATAACGTCGTACGACGTTTCTCGATCTCTTGCATCGCTTGGTGAATTCATGCAAACTGAGTTTCATTTGATGAAACGCAAATATTTCACACTTCTCGAAATCTGCTGGTTTCTTTCGATGTGACATTCGGTGAGTTCAGTTAGGTTTAATGGTGCAACCAACAAGAATGAATAGCTAGACTACTGGAGTGCACTACGTGCCCTGGTGCACACGACTCACGTGATTCCGTTTCTCATGGATTTGTCAGTCGCCAAATCCGCAAACCGAGTTAATAAGCTTGTTGTCAAGCTCAACAACCCGTCTGGCTCAGCGAACTTTTCCACTGGGATGGTGCACCGGAATAGACGGTCCTATACTTTTACCACCCTCTTTTTTCACGTTTTCTGCTTCAATTAGAACATAGTGCGTAGTTTTGTTCTGAAATTTAGTATGCCGGTCATTCTGACCAGATATGGTTTCGTTAGACAAAACAGAACGGGAAATATGCGGAAAAATGAAGGGGGGTTCTCTGATTTTGTCGCGCACTGCACGAACCACCCCATTTTTGCTTCTATCTGTTAGATGTTCGACCCGGTAAGCCACTTTTCTGTGTGCATTTCTCGGGGTGTTTTCGCAAAATCACGGCGAATGGTCGTACAGAGACATCTTTTGCACATTAGCTGTAAGACAAAACCGTCTGACCTCTAACTATTTACCTATAAGGCATAACTGCACCCTCCAGCTTAACGCTGTGGATCATGGAGGCACGCAAACTACAATACCACGTCAAGAATAAGTTTCCTCAATTATGTGTTTAGATGACAAAAAGCAACCAAAACAGTTACACAAATTGTAACTGGTAATCTACACTAGGTCATGATTCGGTTGTTATCTATGAGTACAAAACGACATGAGGTAGAGAATACAAGTTCATGAGTAAAGCCCTCAGGGTTAAGGTACTTGCTCAAAAGGACGGATTATCAAGGAGTTACAAAAACCAATCATTTGTTATTATATGGTGTTTTAATTCCTATAGCGCCAGTTCAGCTTGTCTCGGTTAACTGTTTGAAGAATAAATTTCCGTGCCATTCAGCACAAGTGACAATTTTTATGACTAAATCTGAGGACTAACTATCTTGACCATAACTTAAAGTGAACGGTGGAACAGCACTATCTACTCTCCACGTGCTTTGTATCTTCTTACACACCTAAGCATTCACGATTCATTCACCTAACATAGAATCGGAGTCCCGATTCTCTCCTCGTGCCCCGAATAAATGAAAGTGAACGAGAAAAATGCGCCTGAAGAAAGGAGCTGATGAAGCACTCACCCACATTGAAGACATGGGTATTATCTTTGGTGGTCCCACTTATTGTCTGTGTTTCTTCACTGAGTGTGTTCAGGTCCCGACGATCTTTTGTTTTGTTCCAGCTGTCGTATACAGTTTCAACTAGCCGGTTGAAGGTGTGATATATTGCAAATTGTAATCCTGTCTGAGGGGCCACCAGCAGAAGAGATGGGACCAAGCCTCGGAAGAAACCCGAAACACCTTCGTGCGATGTTATGTAGAGTGCTGCATGAGTCATACTTCTGAGACGAGAGGGTGCGGAATGAGATAATATCATAGTGATTATCGGTTGAACATCATCACATTCGACAAGTTGCCTAGTGTATCCAACCATCCCGGTGGCCGAACCTCGTGATCGCCACCCCGAAAGCTGAACACGTACTGCACAGTACAGCTTACTGGCTAAGGTCATATCATATGGTTGTCACAAAGTGACTTTCTCGAAATATTCTCCAAAGGCAAACCGTCCCGCAGAAAAGTGGAGAACAGAGTGGATCTATCATCGCACTAACGAAACATATGTTCATATTTAGCGCTTTGTTCAAAGGCTGACTTCCACTTCTTACCACCGTTTCTAACAGCATTGCATTGTGATCCCAATCAACTGTATTGTTCCCCACAGTAATTCGTTAAACACTAAAGGCGGCAATCAGAGAACTTTGTTTTGAGGTGATCCAAATGTGAAAAGCCTTCGGCCCCGGCGGGATTCGAACCCACGCATGGTCACCACTCTCGCTTTAGTACCGCGAGTGCCCTACCAGCTGAGCTACGAGGCCACGCCGAAGAATCTTCAACTTTTTGCATATGGATCACGGTATACCCGCCCAAATTACAATAGCACATGGCATCCACCATGGTGAACTTGCTTGTAATTTGACTACCTAAAGCAGGATTTCCATTTGTACTAACATTGTCAAAATCTGCCAAACATCAATACATGCCCAATGCACTGAACTGGTGAAGTCCGGTTAGTACAAAGGGAAATCCTGCTTTAGGCAGTCAAATTACAAGCAAGTTCACTGTGGTGGATGCCATGTGCTACTGTAATTTGGGCGGGTATACTGTGTGATCCATATGCAAAAAGTCGAAGATCCTTCGGCGTGGCCTCGTAGCTCAGCTGGTAGGGCACTCGAGGTACTAAAGCTGGAGTGGTGACCATGGGCGGGTTTGAATCCCGCCGGGGTCAAAGGCTTTTCACATTTGGATCGCCTCAAAACATTGTCAAAATCTGCAAAACACCAATACATTGATTAGAGAACTGCCGGACTCATTGATCACTTCACTCAAATTGGATTTCCATGAACTGGTAGTTCCATTCATTCAATAAAGACTGTGATTGTTAAATACATCTGACGAGGAAGCCAATGTAGAGCTACGCGCAACGCCAAAAGGCGAAGTCAAACCCAATGGAGGATTTAACAGTGTGGATACAGTTTACTGTACTACAAGTGAACGACAATTATAAGGTAACAACATACACTAAACTCAATTTATGGCGTTCTTCAGGGAGTTCCCCGGACACAATGTCATAGAGATGGTACAGAAGGAGGAAACAGCAATCCAGGACCAAAAAGCCAAACCAACAGACTACATTTGCGGTCAGCTAAAAAAGCAAACTAGCGAACCTGGTTAAAATAGTGGTAAGGCAAGCCACTGTAAACAGAGGCTGTCCAGGCAGAGAAGAGGGTATAATTCAGGTCCAATGTACGCGGTCAATGGTCCATCACCGATTGCTCTGGTGATAGACAGCATTCCACCGTTGTCCGGTTCGCTACCACACCCGATTCACTGGTATCTCATGTGGTTCTGCACTCCAAGTCTCAAGGTCTGGTTGCCGGTCAAATCTAATACTTCAGAGGGCCTTCGTGGCTATGGGGTATGTAAACTTTCCACTGCACTCGTGCGTAAGCATGTAATTAAAGAAGTAAAGCACAAATCTGGGACCATATCAGTTGCACCGGTCACTAAGCAGCTACGTGAAGTACACAATGTGATGAACGATGTGTGAATGAATGAAAGTGAGTGTGTGTTATCAGTTTGCGAGAACTGCCTTACCAGGGAACAAGCAATGCGTGAAAATCAGGCATAACCGGTTCAAGTGACTAATGACAATTGTCAAGGCCTTCTTCATCTCCTAGACTTTGCAGTCCGCCGCTATTCGAGATCAATTATTGAGCTCGTGTTCAGCTGACGTCTAGCGGATTGGCACATCTCAATCTGTGGGGCGTGTGGAGATACAATTTGAGATTTTAGAAACTTTATCAAGGGTTTGTGTCGTTTTTGAGACCCAATGAAACCGGGCTATTGTACATTCGTGCTAAAGTATGCGAACAGGCGCTTGGGTACTCGCCCTACACGACCACACAGCACCCTGACGTGGTGTGATGGCTTGCGCGCCTCTGTGACCCAAAGTGCTGTACAGGGTGGCTCCTTTAAGAAATAAAATGCAACCATACCTGACAGGTCAATGAGTAAGGGCCAGAAAGAGTCCAGTCTGCTGGTCCTCCAGGTTGGGGGTCGATTTGAGCTGGTAACTCAATCGGCAAAATCCGTGGAAGAATAACTGATCCAAGCAAATGGGCTCCCATTAAGCCATCCCGCTGCCTTGCGGATAGGTTCCTGTTAGAACTACAGGCTTTGGATAAGAACCCTAATCGTTCTCCTGCTTTGTAGTTGGGCACCATAGCAGTGCCCGTCCAACATCTCCCATGAACTGCAAGACTAAAAAGAATTCCACACTGCATCGGTCGTGGCGCAGGATAATCAGGACCGCGCTGCCCATTGCATCGAGCGAGGTGGGTAGTGATACGTGGGCTACTGCTCTGAGTTCCCTCTCTTATATTCAAACTTTGCCTTCCATCCTCAACCACCTCTCTTTGCCCCGTCTACCTGCCCCTAAAGTTCCCATCGATAACACACCTGATACTCGTAACGGTTCATTGTCAAATAGTGTAGGGAATAATCCTCTGTCTGGTAACTCACATTTTCTCAAGCTTCGTCAGTCTCTGAACCTCGGCTCTTTTAACGTGCGTACACTCATCCAGGCCAGTCAACAGGCGTGCCTAGCCCTCACATTAGATTCTCTGAAGATTGATGTCTGCTGCTTAAGTGAAACGCGTATCCAGGATTAGAGCAGTGTGACTCAACTAACTGCTTCTGGTATCCCACCGGGTTATTTTCTGCGCACCTCAGGAGTCGAAATAGCTCGAGCTACGGGTCAATATGGTGTAGGAATAGTCTTGACTGACAATGCTGAAGCTTCCCTCTTAGACTGGATCCTTGTTAATAGTCGTTCATGTGTTGTGAGATTCCAGGGATCAGTTGGTGTTCGAAAGGATAGTTGTGTTAAGCGCACTTTGTTCGTGATCTCGGCGTATGCCCCAACGGACTGCAGCTCTGACATGCAGAGGGATGAGTTATATGATGAACTCGCCACCCTCGTTCTCAGCAGCAAAGGTTCTGACATTATAGTGCTAGCTGGTGACTTCAATGCACAAGTTGGCAAACTTAGTACGGCATAAGCTTGTTTAGGTGGGCGTTGTGCTTTATCCGCTGAGCGTACAGATAACGGGGATAGACTTCTGCAGTTTTGTGCAGACAATCGATTGTTCTTGTCTAGCACCAATTTCCGACACAGCTCGGGTCGCACAGCCAAATAGTGCTCTAACTCTACGAGTATTTTGAGTTAAATTGATCATATCGCAGTAAGCTACCGGTGGTGCAGTTCTGTTCAGAACTGTAGATTTTACTGGTCCACGTACGTAGATTTGGACCATGCATTAGTTTTAATGCGATTATCTCTCCAGCTTCATGGTCATCGTCGCAAACCGCAAACCCGATTAGCCGTGCAGCGTTTGTGTGATCCAGAAGTACGCCCCGGTATTAGAAGAATTTAGCACATGAGCTAGGATCTACGAGGAACAGTAATGTAGATGAGCATTTGGCTCATATCAAACAGGCGATGCACTTTGCAGCAGGTTTTGCCTGTGGTCCTAGATCCGTTGTCCATCAAAGACACTGGATCTCGCAAAAGTCGTTGAGTATAATGGAACGAAAGCGTCAGCTCCCGAATTTTAAGGAGATGAATAAGATGCGGAGAAATCTCCAGAAACAAGTTACAAAAAGCCTTAAGAAGGATCGCAAAAATTGGTCGGTCAAGGTAGCCGAAGAAATGGAAATAGTAGCTGCTTCAGGTAACAGTCAGAGGCTGTTCAAACTTATTCCTGACACCGGTGGACGGCGTATCCAGGTCAGTGAAACGATTTGCGATAGGAATGGAGAACCCATCCACGGCAAACAACAAAGGCTTGACCGTTGGGCCGAGTACTTCAAGGAACAGTTTAGCTGGCCGCACGCTAGTGTAGTTACTCCCGTGTCAACAACTGCGACTCCTTGGGTGGTATCATTTGAGCCACCATCGGAAGTAGAACTAGAGTCATGCATTCGATTACTAAGGCGGGAGAAAGCGGCAGGTCCCGACGAACTCCCCCCAGTTCTTTTCAAACTTGGTGGAAACGTTTTGATAAAATCACTTGCTGCTTTGCTCTGTGACATTTGGAACGAGGAGCGTATTTCGTTAATATGGAGTGAGTCGTTAATTGTTCCCATCTTCAAGAAGGGAATACGCAATGACAGTAGTGGCCATCGTGGGATTGGCCTAATTCCGATAGTCACCAAAGTATTAGCCTCAATTCTACTGCACCGTTTTACATCCGCTCGCGAGAGGAACACCCGCGAACAGCATGCTGGATTCCGTCCATGTCGAGGATGCATCGACCAGATTTTTACTCTTCACGGACTACTTGAAACGCGTCACACGCACCGCCGACCGACAATAATGATTTTCTCAGACTTGAAAGGCGCCTTCGACTCAGTTGATCGAGCAGTGCTTTTCAGTACTCCATCGAAAAGGTATGCCCCAGAAGTTCGTGAACCTACTGAGATCATTGCACTCTCATACTTCTGGCCGCGTTTGAGTTTACGGTGAACTATTCGGTCGGTTCGAAACGACCAGTGGTGTTCGACAGGGATGTCCTATGTCTCCATTCCTGTTCAACTTCGTCATGGACGAAATAATGGAGAGTGCGCTGCAAAATCGTCGAACTAGGAAATAGTGAAAAGCTATGTGACCTAGATTATGCAGACGACGTTGTCCGCTTGTTCGAATCCACGGAACATGCTCAACGTGCACTAGATAGACTCTCAAGAACTGTAGCTCCATTCGGCATGCGCTTTGCACCTTCAAAGTGCAAGGTGGTGTTACAAGACTGGACGTCAACGATTCCGAGTTTGATGCTCGATGGGGAGGTGCTGGCAGTTGTCGATTACTTCACCTACCTCGGAAGCAGCGTGACGACGGATGGGAGCACAATAGTGGAGGTGAGTAGGCGTATATCCAAGGCTCGAGCGGCGTACGCTGGACTGAAGCACTTGTGGCGTCGATCTGATATTTCACTGAAGTTGAAAGGTCGTGTACACTGTGCCGCAGTGCATTCAGATTTGTTGTATGGTTGCGAGACTTGGGGTCTGTGTGCAGAAGATATTCGTCGTCTTGAGGTTTTCGACCACCGATGTTTACGTAGTATCGCTAAGATCGGGTGGAGTAGCCGAGTGAGCAATGCTGAGGTCAGAAATCGAGTATAGGGTATTAATTCGGAGAACGTTTTGTCACAGCGTATCCAACTTAGTAGACTTCGTTGATTGGGGCACGTGTTACGTATGTCAAACACACGTCTACCACACCGTGTCCTATTCTCCGTTCCTCCTAGGGAGTGGAAGAAACCACGTGGAGGTCAACAGATGACGTGGCAACGAGAAATGAGAAAATGTACAGCAGACTTAGGAAAAGTAGGTGCTTCACGTCTTCGTGGTTGGGGTCTAAAAGATCCGTTTACCAGTTGGCTGGGGACACCGAAGGATATGGCAGAAAACCGCGAACAGTGGCGCTCGTTTTGTCACTTTCTATCGAATCAGAATGATTGATCGATGTGCGTTTGTACAGTTAGTCTGTGTATTCCCGTGTGTTGGCTACTAGGGCGTTCTTTCCTTTTTCCACTCCTGTAGGTTCACTTCCTGTTCATTTTGTATATTCATACTTTCTAATTCAGCGTGCGACATGATGAGAAAGGCAGTGGTCAGTGGGGCTTGCCCTACTGTTTAACGCTGTACGACGATGATGATGATGATTGGGTGCTCGCATCGAGTCAACAGCAAGGATATTCTCTAAATTCGTCGATAAGCTCATCACACGTGGTCTTCGCCGGATGGTGTCACACCTTTGGAACGTAGCATTTTTTTTAATAACTTCCCGCTTTTCAGAAAACCCAAACCAGCCGTGTACGTAGTAACATGACAATAACCAATCGATTGTCCATCAGAAAGAAGAAAATGCCGGATATATTCAATCAGCCTTGTGCAACGCAGACTTCGGTGGCTAACTCACTTGGTATTTCAAGAAAGACTGTTTACAATATTACATCCATTCGAACGACTATTAAGTATTTTCTAGACACTGGGGCTTCTTAAAACTAAGGAGAAGTTCGGCGCAGAAAATGCAGCGACTTTGGTACGGTATACGGCTATCACGGAAAAGCATGGTAAGTTCCCGCTGTGGAGAGCACTGTTCGCAAGAAAGCCATGGATATAGTCCAGAAGTTGCATCTTGCTGACTTCAAGGCTTACAAAGATTGGTTTCGCTCTAGGTCAGATAGAAAAGGCGTCCAGTTCTGGGAGCTTGACTGAAGAGAAATTATTACCACTAACTATTGGAGAATTTAAAAACCCACGATGTTGCCATGGAAGAGGGTAAAAACTTGCTATGCAGTTACACATCTTCGAAAAACGCACGGATAACTTTTACGCTATTCCAAAGTTGGTAGTCCGAGGTCAACCACAAGATTTTTTTAAGGCCGTTGTATATTGCGCTTTATAGATGACGCCCCTTGTTACAGCAAATCCATTACGTGTCTATTGATGACTATTTTTTGGTAGAATAAATTGCTTCTTGAGACTTTGATGCGGACTAAGCGGGTTATCTAAAAATATTGTCAAATTCCATTCCTAGCTTTTAGATGATCATCTTACGAATCGATCTAAGGGTCGCAAAGATGAATGTGAGGCTATGGATGAGCCGAAGGCTACTTCAATCCGAGAAGCACAGAAGTTACTGAATCAGTTTAAGGTGTTTGCCTCAGAGAAGTTCGGGTTTCTGGTCGATCACCGCAGTGTATAGTTGATCTAAACAGAGCTTGTGCTGATTTCCAATGGAGCAAAGCTATGACAAATGACGATTTATTATTTCGCTACAAATAAATCTTCGTAATTTATCTAGGTTTCTGCAAAAATATGGGCTATTTAACACTAACGGTGACGAGTCAAGTCAACGACGGCGGTTAACGATAAGTCCCGCTGGCGGGAGCGAAATTCAACCGATCAATTGGTTCGGTCATGTTGACTAGTTCGTGCAAATCGGTAGACGATGAACGTCGTTAATCTCTGGTCAGGTAACAAGAACGGTGATTCGCGTGAACTTCACGGTCGACAAACACAGCTCAGCCTGGCCTGTCTGATCGACCAGATTTGCACGTAAGGACGTAATCACGACTGAGCCGTGGATCTAGGTGTGCGACAAGCACACTAAGTCAACATCCGTGCATGTTTACGTTGCGCGTGTGTACATAAACGATCTGAGTCAGAGGGCCTGTGCCCAGATAATAAGCGATATGTCTGCGAATCTACCGGACAGGTCGAATGATCGATTAGATCGGCGTTTCCAGGTGATAGTGAAAATGCAAAAGGAATGGGATACAACCGAAGTTCGAGTTGGAGAAGCTTAAGGGAAATACTCAAATAGCCTCAGGACACTTGCCAATACAGGATGCCGAGAGTACTCGTGCAAACCATACTAGAGGGGTTGGAAGTTTACAGGAACGCATTGGAGCGACTATGTTGAATTCGTAAAACCATTTTTCGGGATGTATTTAACCAAGACCACGTGAGACTGCTTATTTTGAAAAGTCAACACATAATTATTTGAACATGAGTTACTTCGAACAGCAATGCGACTTCCGCTACCTTGAGAACAGTTTTCACGAAGTGTGTGGTGCATTCCGACGGATTTATTGTTGCGGGATTTTTGTTGTGCCATTTTATGTGAATCTTGGCTATTGCACGAAAAAACAGGGATTTAGGTTTAAAACTAACAGTAATTGCGTATAATAGAGAAACTAAACCAAGAAACAAAAGTTGGGTACCTTTTATCGTTCCTGATTATTTTGTTCTAAACATCCCGTGCAGTTTTTCACTCTACTAATAAAAATGCATATTACTGACAAGCGCGATATATCGCAGTTCTTGGAATGTACTAACTTTAATGGAAATCTGGGGAAGCAGGGCGACGCAACAGGAGACTGGCTGTATATTTTACACCGGCTTCAAATCAAGCAAGGTGCCAACGCAGCAACAACAATTATGAAAATAGGAGAGAGGAATTAGAACAATAGAAGAAACAGTAAAAAGATAACGTTAAATGAAATGCTGAGAAGCAGTCCAAGAAAAATATGTTGGCGGCGACGTCTATTAGACTGATTCCACGGTAGTTTTTGCAGAGTCCCATCGCCTTCTTTGGAAGAAGGAGTAATATTCAAGTTCCTTATTCTGTTGGGAATCGCTCTTTTTCCCGGATTGAGCAAAACAAGGAATGTAATAACACGAGCAGTACTGAAAGATATGACTCGTTTATCTCCGGTGGGGTGAAGTCTTTTCCAGAAGACATTGTTCTCCAGTTTGAGCATTACATCGGCAATGTCTTCTCAACTTGGTGGTTTGTTGCTAACGTCTTAGAGTTCGTTCGGGGTTGTTGGGATTTGGTTAACACGGTGACGTGCACAACACCAAGGCCAGATTTTAGTACGCTCATATGTCAACTCTTAGTATGTGATCTTTTCTTTAATCTGTTTAGTCCATGATAAAGAAGTTCAGCAACCTCGTGAATTCGGTAGAGGAGCAACACCTTAAGCAATTCTAAATGAAATTGGAAACGCGAAACCGAAATTACGCGAGTGCCTATTCTATGTCATCTATGACCCATTAGGCTCGGAAGATGTAGTTACCGAAAGGGTTTACGTCAAATACGCTTCATGCTTTCTTGTAAGCCTTCGGGAAAATGGATCCCCGACTAGAAGCCCTGGAACAGATTAATTTGGTTCATCGAAATACGTTTTCCCGCACACCGGTTTGGATAAAGTGAAGAACTACGACCGAAACTTGCAAAAATGATTAACTACCCCGAATTCTTACAGGATGTTCTTGCCTCATTCATCGGAGATAATGTCGAGCGTTACAAAAGATCGTTGATACCGTGGTTGATATGAAAACAAGTAACCTCGGAAATCAATTATTTTGGAGTGCATAATAAATACACATTTCAGAAGACGGACCCACATGACTTTATTGTTGGTATGTGCCCTAAATGCCATTCAACTTACTGACAACAAGACAGGTTACTTCAACAGGAAGCATTCCAAACAATGGGGAAATCAAATGTATATTCAGATATTATTAACCGCCTTCAAGAAACGGGTCGTGACTTCAAATGGTATTCCCCAAACAACTGCCACGTACTTCAATTTAACTTCGTATTTTTCTTTAGAATGAGGGCTAATCGGCTTCATCGTTAATTACGATGACTCATGATCGCGATGTACATTATCTTCCACACAAAAATTTACATTCACCCATTTATACA
This sequence comes from Fasciola hepatica, assembly GCA_948099385.1. Lineage (NCBI taxonomy): Eukaryota > Metazoa > Platyhelminthes > Trematoda > Plagiorchiida > Fasciolidae > Fasciola > Fasciola hepatica. Next base: position 40,204,447 of record CANUEZ040000043.1, read on the forward strand.
GTTCTATTGTGGAATGCCTGACGTTAATTCGACTTACAATGATGGCGGGTTATGCTGGCAGGGGGTAAGTTAACAATATCCGTAGACCATTGACTGATCAATAACAGCCAGTCAGTGACTACGACAGGGCCAGTGAGGAACAGCATTAATTAGTGAGAGTGAAAACCAATTGATCGCTATCACCAGACGGCTGGATGAAGGATAGCTGGTTGAGGTCTGTTACAGGGAATTTAGCAAGGCATTTGATTCCGCGAACTACAGGCTCCCAGATATCATACTGCAGTCTATGGAAACAGTTGGTAAGACCAGACAGTGAGTAAATGACTTTCTAACAGAGCGAGCATTTAGTGTTAGGTTGGATGGTCACGTTCCTCAATCAAAAGAGGTAACTACCAGGGTGCCACAGGGCTCGGTGCTCAGCCTTCTGCTTTCTCTCATCCTTATAAATGATCCAGCGCGTGAAATCAGCAACCCTACTTTTGTTTGTCGATGAAGTGAAGATAGCTGGAACGGATATGGCGAACGATGGGCTAGCCGTCGTAAACTGGGCACGCAAGTGGGGCTTTTCGCTACACCTCAACGATTGCCTATGTCTGATCACAAATACAGTGGCCCATGGAAGTGGCTTAGGGTCGATGCAAAAGGTCCCCCAAGTAAAGGATCTGGGTATAGTACTCGATAATGGCTTCAAGTCGTCGAAGCAACGCACCGTGGCCGAAAATATGTCAGACAGGGAACTCCTTTGAGTTAGATCTGCAATGCCATGTAGGACACTAGAGATTTCCGTTCCAATCTACACAGCCATAGTTAGGCCGCACCTGCAGCACTGCATCCAAGCCTGGGCACTGTACTGTGAGGGTGTGTTCACCTATCGTTGGCGGACAGCCAAATTGCGTCAGCAGTCAACACTGGTGCGGCACCAAGCCCAAGGCTTGAGACAGAGGAACGTCGGATGACAAGACAGCCGATGGCTGGAGTGGATCGATAAGTGAGAGATGAGTCTTGTCAGCGTTGTTTAAGCCTCAAGGCGTGGTCGTTCACACCAGTCGGACGAATTCATTGTGCCCAACGGGTGGGCGAATAAGAGCAACATATATATTCTTTGTTTTGTGCTCATAAACGAAAATGATTCTCCGGCAGAACGGGGTTCTCACTAGAGCTAGTGGGATGGTTTGAAACATGGTGTCAGAGAAATCGGAAAAACCCCGCACCTGCCCGAAAACAGACATGTCAAGAACGATGATAATACCGCTTCCGACACCGCTGAAAATGACGGATAAAAATCGTTCCCCTGAAGAACGGAGGTTATGGAGACGAAACTTCGAAGAATTTGCTGCCTCTATTCGATTATTCTTGGAACCAAAACAGTATCAAATTGCAGTGTCAGGATATGGCCTTGGTGATGAAGCTAGACGTATTATGCTTACACTTGATTTTGATTTTGACGAAGACCAAGAAGACCGGTAGATAGTGTTGCAGAAAATCGCCGAGTACTGTTTGGGCCAATCTAATGAAAAAATCACCCCGATCTTTGAGGACAGCGAGACCGCACACCCAAAGTTTACTGTAGCTGATGCCCCTGTGGAAGATGTAATTATCGATACGGAGGCAGAAAATTCTGAGGCTGTTGAAAAAAAAGGCCGCAGTTACGCACTCGAGGAATACGAAGACGTGAAATAATCCGTAAAACATGCCATGCTTTTGGGGACGAAAGGAGCACAGGATTTGTCAGTACCGAAAGAAAATGAAAAGATATAGATTCAGGTCACTACAGAAAGATTGTACCAGCGGAAACGAAGCATTTATACGAATTTTGGGAATCCGTTCGTGCGAGTTTCAAATGGACAAGCCAATCGGTCGAAGATGCAGAAAGCACGTGTACATAAGCGAAATTCCGGTGTTACGGAGAGTGGCAAAAGTCCACATGCGCCGGGGAGAACCAGAAGCGTTCCCCTTTATCAAAGAAGAAAGGATGTGAAGGAATGTGTTCACCTATCGTTGGCGGACAGCCAAGTTGCGTTAGCAGTCAACACTGGTGCGGCACCAAGCCCAAGGCTTGGGGCAACGGAACCTAGGGTGATAAGACAGCCGATCGCTGGAGTGGGTCGATAAATGAGAGATGAGTCTTGTCAGCGTCTGGGAGGTCATTCGTGATGGTATCTTACACCTTATGGATACCTACTCTTCATCCGACAGACACCGACCCAGTGTGAAGGGCCCACTGTGGTTTGACTTGGGGTTTATACGCTTGCTGAAACGACGAAATCGTGCCTAGCAGCTGTTCCGACTCACGGGTGAGGGTTGTGACCACTATTGCAGGATCCGTAATCAGTGTACGGAAGTGAAACAGACAAAACGTACGGCGTTTGAGGAAGCACTTGCAGTAGATTCAGTGCGAGCACCTAAACGTCTACTTGCTTACCTCAAACGGCGTACACGGACAAAATTCGATATACCAGCGTTGTTAAATGGGAAAGAACTGACGGTAACGGATAAATGGAAGGCTGAAACACTGGCTAAGCACTATCAGACAGTATATTCGCCGAAACCGATCTCATCAACACCGAGTGTGAACAGTGCTCCGTTAATCTTCCTCGAGGACTTTTCGGAGTTGGAGGCGGAAGCTGCTCTCCGCTCCGTGAACATTCACAAGTCTCCGGGACCGGGTGGAATCCACCCATTATTGTTGAAGGAATTGGCTACATAGCTCACTCCATTCACCAGATTATTCAGCCTGTCCGTAACAACTGACAGCTTGCCCATAGATTGGAAAAACGCGATGGTCGCACCGTTGTACAAACATGGAACGAAATCTGCGACCGCCAACTATCACCCGGTCAGCCTCACGTCCGTAGCCGGAAAGGTCATGGAGCGGCTTATGGCCTCACATCTCAAAGAACATTTTGAACAATATCAGCTCATATGCACACAGCAACACGGTTTCCGAAGGAACAGATGGTACCTAACTTGATGTTCGCACGTGAACAATGATCCACCGCCAAGGCCGAAGGACATGACACGGTCGTCATCGTCACGGACTTTAGTAAGCCTTTCGATAAGATATCCCATGAGCGACTAACGTCGAAACTCCGGACTCTCGGTATTGCTAGGTCCATGTTTCACTGGATTGAGGACTGCTTAACTGGGAGAACCTCCGTGAGAACTGCGCGGTCTCTGTTTCAGCGGTATCCTGTCAGTGGTGGTGTCCCGCAAAATTCTGTCCGTCACGACGAGACTGGGCCTTTTTTATTGCATGGTTCCGCATGAAAGCAGAGGAACGGGCAATCACTCCATGGCCACGAAGGCCCGCTGCATTAATGGGGATAACCGGTAACCAGTCCCTGAGACTTGGAGTGGCGAAGAACTACATAAGGTCCCAAAAAGTGAGGAGTGGCACCGATCCGGTCGACAGTGAATTATTGTCTACCACCAAAATAACCGGTGATGGCGGGAATTCGAACCTCGGACCTCCGAGGTAGTAAGCTTGTGCTGTAAACCACTCGACCACCAACCAGCGTGGTGTGATGGCTCGTGTGCTTTCATGACCCACAGAGCTATGCAGGACAGCTCCCTTGAACCGAAGGTGCAATCATGCCTGACAGGTCAATGGCTAGAGGTCAGCTTCAGAACCAGTCGATGGGCAACATCTGGTTTTAACCACTATGCCCCTGGAGAGGACACTCCAGCGAATAAACACAAACAGAAACAGTTTACCGGTCAACAACCTCAACTAAGAGTGGAGTATTTGGGATCTCTCTCGACGGTGGGAGAAGTCATCGCACTTCATTGAGCAGCTATCACCCGCCTGAGCTGTGCAGCTCCCACCCCACAGGATACTGTCCCGTCTACGTTCCGCTTGCTCCACTGAGTACATGGGGCTGAGGACTGAATCTGAAAGGTGGATTGGCAACAAAGCACCAGCGAAGACAAGGCAGCATACTTGCAACAACTACGTCTCACATGGCAGACCAGAAGCTTCTTCACGGGTTCTTTGGTCACGTTGTCATGCCGGGTTAACGCCCCACTGCCTTGTAGGTGAAACTTTGGAGTCAAAGTCTCCGGTTAGGGACCCGAGAGAAAAACCCCTTCTGCGGTGTGGACAGTCGAAAAGTATGATTCGCCCAGAAACCTCCAGGATGTTTCTTGTAAAGGGCCTTACCAATTTTCCCTCCCCTAGTTTGAAATCGATATAAAAAGCCACATGTCATTGCAGCTGTGAAGAAGGCAGTAGTTCAAGAGTTGGGTATAAATCGAACACATTCCTTAAGCCTAAATGATTACTTCACTTGGTTGCCCTATGTCAGACAAGGCAACAGGATGCCCTCGATACAACTCTTGGCACTCTTAAGATAGATGCATGCTGTGCCTCCCAAACATGCACACAAGACCCCACTTCTGTGATCACTCTTCGCACCCCAGATACAACCTTAGTTTCTCGCTTTACTCTTCGTGAGTCGGATGATCCAGTGTCTAGTGCTCGTATTCGGGCCGGCGTTGGGACTGCTTTTAGCATGAGAGCTGAACGTGCACGCTTGACTGGATCCCAGTCAGCAGTCGTTTATGTGCAGTTCAGTTGGACGGTTCTGTGCATGTCAACGGCAACAAAGTGAAATGTCGATGCTTGTTCTTCGTGTCTGTGTATGCGCCCGACTGTAGTACCTCTGAAACCAAAATGAATTCTAACAGGATTTGTCTCAGCTGCGTTACGTCCCGAAGCGTGCGTTCAACAGATGTGGTGGTCATTACTATGGATTTCAACGCCCAAGTTGGCCGTTTGGGAGATTTCGAAAGACACATTGGAGGTCCATTTGCTATTCCAGCCAACCGTACTGATAATGGCGATCGTCTGATTCAGCTGTGCCCTGACCACAAATTGTTTCTGGTGAGTCTGCCATATGAAACGGTTTAGACTGACGTGGCGTCCTCCTACGTCTTTACAACGGTGGACTCAGACTGACCATATTGTGATTGGTCATCAATGGCGTGGATCAATTGAAGATTGTCGTTCATTTTGGTGTACGTCTGTGGATTCAGACCACGCCTTGGTAGGTGCTCGTTTCCGCTTACGTCTCGTCCGTGGTCGCACCAAAGTAAATGCCACTCGTTCCGCGCAGTTGCTTCTGGACGATAACCAGCGATACAATTCCCAGACGCAGCTGTCTACGCAGTTAGCGATGCAGCTGAATGTCCAGGACAAGAATGAACGCTGGCAACAGATCAACAAAGCCATGTATGCCACTTCCAAAGCAACACGACTCCAGTTCAAGTAGGCCCCGCAATCAATGGATATCTTGGACATCAGCTGCTTTGTTGGGTGCTCGTTGATCGGTCCCTTCGGATGCTACATTCAATGAAGTGCGTAAATTCCTGAAGCACCAATTGACTAGGAACCTGAAAAATGACCACGTGCAGTGGTGGATTGTGAAATGTAAGGAAATGGAAAAGACTGCGTCTATTGGCAATACTCCTAACTTTTTTCGTTTGATTAGAGGTGTCGGTCTACGGAAACCTGGTGTAAGCGAGTTAATCAAGGAATACGACGGCTAACAGATTCACTTTCAGGGACGTCGTCTGGACCGCTGGGCAAGGCACATTAGGGAACAATTCAACTGACTCACATTAACGGTGGACCTTCCAAATATACCTGCCAGAGAAACGATGCAAGTGGATATCACGTCTTCATCAGAAAGGGAGTTTATGCGTTAGATGGGTTATTTGAAAAGATACAAGGCCGCTGGACCGGATGGACTTTTTCATCTCTTTCAAGGATGGAGGATAAAGTTTTGTACGGGGTTACGAAAACTCCTCCGGGTTATTTGGGACAGCGAGCGGATTCCCACGGAATGGTGTGAATCGGTAGTTGTGCCGGTTTACAAGAAAGATGACAGGTCACTTTGCGAAAACCACAGAGGAATTAGTTTGGCAAGCATCGTGTTTAAAGTGCTCGCCGGGCTTATTCTCCACCGATTATCCAGCGCCCGCGGAATGTGTATGCGTGAGAACCAAACTGATTTCAGACCTGGTCGTGGTTGTATCGGCCACATTTTTACTCCTCGGAAAACCTTAGAGCACAGACACATCTTCCGTAAGCCCACAGTTTTTCTTCTTTGATCTGAAAGCGGCGTTCGACTCAGTCGACTGAACAGTTTTTTTAACGCTACCTCTCATTGGTGGGTCTGTTAGAGAAATTTATTCATCTTTTTCAATGGTTTCATGCAAACAATCGAAGCCGAGTTAGTGCATACGGTGATCTTTCCCCCGAGTTCACCACGGAGTGTTGTTCATCACGGTTGTCCTCCTCCGTACTTCCTCTTGAATTTCGTGACTGAATTGATCTTTGAGATAGCTCTATCCTCGTGTGAGAATATTGGCATCGATCTTTGCTCATGCAGTAAACTTCGACTTGGAATACGCGGACGATATTGTTCTTCTGAATGAAGGCCCAGGTAAGTTGCAAGCTTCCCTAGACAGCCTAAACAACAGTGTAGGAATGTTTGGGATGCGTTTTGCACCTTCAGAGTGCAAAATACTGCTACAAGGCTGGGTTGGCTCAACATCACATTTTGTGTTGGTAGGGGAAGCTCTAGCTTAAGTAGATAAGTTTTATTACCTAGGCAGTTATATTTTATCAGAACAGACATCAGATGAAGTGTCATCGCCTTTACAGAAGGCGCGTTTGGCTTTTGCCAACCGCCGCCATTCATGGCGTAGGAGTGACATCCGGTTGTCAGTTAAGGGTCGAGTGTATAATGCGACCGTTAGGACCGTTCTTCTATACGGCTCAGAAACATGGTCCGTAAGGGTAGAAGACAGACGAAGACTGGGGTGTATGGAGTGTCTAAGAGGAGTAGCACCTCTGAGTTTGTTGACTGTAATGTCCTTTGGGGCATCCACCATCTCCTTGGTCTCCATCATTTACCCAGCTCCAACCTGTGACGCCACGAAGCTGAAGCATGCATCAGCGGGCACATCCCGATAAACCGCTCGAAAGGCGGGCTAAACCAGGTTGAGGATAACCGAGGTCTAAAAACCTCGGCGAAATGGTGTTCGGCATGCGATGACAGATACTACTGAATGGGCGGACGAGATCTACTGGTCCAACGGCTACAAAGGGAAACTGTCCAACCTGCCCGACCCGGTATTGCAGAAGAGGCGAATGAGCCGCACAACAGGCCACCGGCTTATCTGAAACAACCCTGCTGCCTTGCAGTCTGCACTTGGGTGTGCAAAGGCTAGAGGTGCGATCTCGAACAAAAAAGCCGGATGAGGTACCGTCAATTTACTTCCTACTCCGGACTGGGCGACCGAGCAGTACAACAGTCCCGAGCGGTGCTGGGGACACTGCATCGTACCAAACCCTCGTGAATTTCCATGAATAGTTTTGTAAACACGCACTCTGATCATGCTACGGCGTCCCCGGCAAGCGACGCGTCTCGTGCTCCAGCGGTCAAGGTGTCAAGACAACAAGCTGGAATACTCAACTGTAGGAACCAAGCTTACACAGCTTGTTGAAATGTACGGACACTATTAGACGTGGGTAACCAAAGCCTCACAATGAAAACACTACACAATTTCAACACTGACATAGCCTGTCTCTCAGAAGACCGCATACCCAACTCCGGTATGGTGCATAAAAGTTCCAGAAGAGGCAACTTACTGGATTTATCACAGCGGCCAAACAGACAACTCCGGGCGCCACGGCATCGCATTCGCCATTAACCATAAAGCTAACAACCCAATGATCACTTGGGAGCCGATTTCAGCAAGACTTACTTTGGCACGTTTCAAAGGCAGCCTATGCCCCCGACCAAGGCGGCGGACAGCAAAACAAATGATGAATTCTACGGCAACCTCCAAGAGGTAATCAGTCCGGTCCAGAGAAGTGACATTCTGTTCATCGCCGGAGACTGGAACGCTCGCTTAAGTCCATCGGACTCGTCAACGCGGCACGTGTTGGTAAAATTCGGCCTTGGTCAACGCTGTGAGAGTGGTGACTGCCTGGCCAGCTTGACCGACTCTCACAGAATGGTCGTTTGCAGCACACGCTCCCAGCACCCTAAAAGGCATTTACTGACATGGCACTTCGTCATTTGTCATAGCTTTGCTCCATTGGAAATCAGCACAAGCTCTGTTTAGATCAACTATACACTGCGGTGATCGACCAGAAACCCGAACTTCTCTGAGGCAAACACCTTAAACTGATTCAGTAACTTCTGTGCTTCTCGGATTGAAGTAGCCTTCGGCTCATCCATAGCCTCACATTCATCTTTGCGACCCTTAGATCGATTCGTAAGATGATCATCTAAAAGCTAGGAATGGAATTTGACAATATTTTTAGATAACCCGCTTAGTCCGCATCAAAGTCTCAAGAAGCAATTTATTCTACCAAAAAATAGTCATCAATAGACACGTAATGGATTTGCTGTAACAAGGGGCGTCATCTATAAAGCGCAATATACAACGGCCTTAAAAAAATCTTGTGGTTGACCTCGGACTACCAACTTTGGAATAGCGTAAAAGTTATCCGTGCGTTTTTCGAAGATGTGTAACTGCATAGCAAGTTTTTACCCTCTTCCATGGCAACATCGTGGGTTTTTAAATTCTCCAATAGTTAGTGGTAATAATTTCTCTTCAGTCAAGCTCCCAGAACTGGACGCCTTTTCTATCTGACCTAGAGCGAAACCAATCTTTGTAAGCCTTGAAGTCAGCAAGATGCAACTTCTGGACTATATCCATGGCTTTCTTGCGAACAGTGCTCTCCACAGCGGGAACTTACCATGCTTTTCCGTGATAGCCGTATACCGTACCAAAGTCGCTGCATTTTCTGCGCCGAACTTCTCCTTAGTTTTAAGAAGCCCCAGTGTCTAGAAAATACTTAATAGTCGTTCGAATGGATGTAATATTGTAAACAGTCTTTCTTGAAATACCAAGTGAGTTAGCCACCGAAGTCTGCGTTGCACAAGGCTGATTGAATATATCCGGCATTTTCTTCTTTCTGATGGACAATCGATTGGTTATTGTCATGTTACTACGTACACGGCTGGTTTGGGTTTTCTGAAAAGCGGGAAGTTATTAAAAAAAATGCTACGTTCCAAAGGTGTGACACCATCCGGCGAAGACCACGTGTGATGAGCTTATCGACGAATTTAGAGAATATCCTTGCTGTTGACTCGATGCGAGCACCCAATCATCATCATCATCGTCGTACAGCGTTAAACAGTAGGGCAAGCCCCACTGACCACTGCCTTTCTCATCATGTCGCACGCTGAATTAGAAAGTATGAATATACAAAATGAACAGGAAGTGAACCTACAGGAGTGGAAAAAGGAAAGAACGCCCTAGTAGCCAACACACGGGAATACACAGACTAACTGTACAAACGCACATCGATCAATCATTCTGATTCGATAGAAAGTGACAACACGATCGCCACTGTTCGCGGTTTTCTGCCATATCCTTCGGTGTCCCTAGCCAACTGGTAAACGGATCTTTTAGACCCCAACCACGAAGACGTGAAGCACCTACTTTTCCTAAGTCTGCTGTACATTTTCTCATTTCTCGTTGCCACGTCATCTGTTGACCTCCACGTGGTTTCTTCCACTCCCTAGGAGGAACGGAGAATAGGACACGGTGTGGTAGACGTGTGTTTGACATACGTAACACGTGCTCCAATCAACGAAGTCTACTAAGTTGGATACGCTGTGACAAAACGTTCTCCGAATTAATACCCTATACTCGATTTCTGACCTCAGCATTGCTCACTCGGCTACTCCACCCGATCTTAGCGATACTACGTAAACATCGGTGGTCGAAAACCTCAAGACGACGAATATCTTCTGCACACAGACCCCAAGTCTCGCAACCATACAACAAATCTGAATGCACTGCGGCACAGTGTACACGACCTTTCAACTTCAGTGAAATATCAGATCGACGCCACAAGTGCTTCAGTCCAGCGTACGCCGCTCGAGCCTTGGATATACGCCTACTCACCTCCACTATTGTGCTCCCATCCGTCGTCACGCTGCTTCCGAGGTAGGTGAAGTAATCGACAACTGCCAGCACCTCCCCATCGAGCATCAAACTCGGAATCGTTGACGTCCAGTCTTGTAACACCACCTTGCACTTTGAAGGTGCAAAGCGCATGCCGAATGGAGCTACAGTTCTTGAGAGTCTATCTAGTGCACGTTGAGCATGTTCCGTGGATTCGAACAAGCGGACAACGTCGTCTGCATAATCTAGGTCACATAGCTTTTCACTATTTCCTAGTTCGACGATTTTGCAGCGCACTCTCCATTATTTCGTCCATGACGAAGTTGAACAGGAATGGAGACATAGGACATCCCTGTCGAACACCACTGGTCGTTTCGAACCGACCGAATAGTTCACCGTAAACTCAAACGCGGCCAGAAGTATGAGAGTGCAATGATCTCAGTAGGTTCACGAACTTCTGGGACATACCTTTTCGATGGGGTACTGAAAAGCACTGCTCGATCAACTGAGTCGAAGGCGCCTTTCAAGTCTGAGAAAATCATTATTGTCGGTCGGCGGTGCGTGTGACGCGTTTCAAGTAGTCCGTGAAGAGTAAAAATCTGGTCGATGCATCCTCGACATGGACGGAATCCAGCATGCTGTTCGCGGGTGTTCCTCTCGCGAGCGGATGTAAAACGGTGCAGTAGAATTGAGGCTAATACTTTGGTGACTATCGGAATTAGGCCAATCCCACGATGGCCACTACTGTCATTGCGTATTCCCTTCTTGAAGATGGGAACAATTAACGACTCACTCCATATTAACGAAATACGCTCCTCGTTCCAAATGTCACAGAGCAAAGCAGCAAGTGATTTTATCAAAACGTTTCCACCAAGTTTGAAAAGAACTGGGGGGAGTTCGTCGGGACCTGCCGCTTTCTCCCGCCTTAGTAATCGAATGCATGACTCTAGTTCTACTTCCGATGGTGGCTCAAATGATACCACCCAAGGAGTCGCAGTTGTTGACACGGGAGTAACTACACTAGCGTGCGGCCAGCTAAACTGTTCCTTGAAGTACTCGGCCCAACGGTCAAGCCTTTGTTGTTTGCCGTGGATGGGTTCTCCATTCCTATCGCAAATCGTTTCACTGACCTGGATACGCCGTCCACCGGTGTCAGGAATAAGTTTGAACAGCCTCTGACTGTTACCTGAAGCAGCTACTATTTCCATTTCTTCGGCTACCTTGACCGACCAATTTTTGCGATCCTTCTTAAGGCTTTTTGTAACTTGTTTCTGGAGATTTCTCCGCATCTTATTCATCTCCTTAAAATTCGGGAGCTGACGCTTTCGTTCCATTATACTCAACGACTTTTGCGAGATCCAGTGTCTTTGATGGACAACGGATCTAGGACCACAGGCAAAACCTGCTGCAAAGTGCATCGCCTGTTTGATATGAGCCAAATGCTCATCTACATTACTGTTCCTCGTAGATCCTAGCTCATGTGCTAAATTCTTCTAATACCGGGGCGTACTTCTGGATCACACAAACGCTGCACGGCTAATCGGGTTTGCGGTTTGCGACGATGACCATGAAGCTGGAGAGATAATCGCATTAAAACTAATGCATGGTCCAAATCTACGTACGTGGACCAGTAAAATCTACAGTTCTGAACAGAACTGCACCACCGGTAGCTTACTGCGATATGATCAATTTAACTCAAAATACTCGTAGAGTTAGAGCACTATTTGGCTGTGCGACCCGAGCTGTGTCGGAAATTGGTGCTAGACAAGAACAATCGATTGTCTGCACAAAACTGCAGAAGTCTATCCCCGTTATCTGTACGCTCAGCGGATAAAGCACAACGCCCACCTAAACAAGCTTATGCCGTACTAAGTTTGCCAACTTGTGCATTGAAGTCACCAGCTAGCACTATAATGTCAGAACCTTTGCTGCTGAGAACGAGGGTGGCGAGTTCATCATATAACTCATCCCTCTGCATGTCAGAGCTGCAGTCCGTTGGGGCATACGCCGAGATCACGAACAAAGTGCGCTTAACACAACTATCCTTTCGAACACCAACTGATCCCTGGAATCTCACAACACATGAACGACTATTAACAAGGATCCAGTCTAAGAGGGAAGCTTCAGCATTGTCAGTCAAGACTATTCCTACACCATATTGACCCGTAGCTCGAGCTATTTCGACTCCTGAGGTGCGCAGAAAATAACCCGGTGGGATACCAGAAGCAGTTAGTTGAGTCACACTGCTCTAATCCTGGATACGCGTTTCACTTAAGCAGCAGACATCAATCTTCAGAGAATCTAATGTGAGGGCTAGGCACGCCTGTTGACTGGCCTGGATGAGTGTACGCACGTTAAAAGAGCCGAGGTTCAGAGACTGACGAAGCTTGAGAAAATGTGAGTTACCAGACAGAGGATTATTCCCTACACTATTTGACAATGAACCGTTACGAGTATCAGGTGTGTTATCGATGGGAACTTTAGGGGCAGGTAGACGGGGCAAAGAGAGGTGGTTGAGGATGGAAGACAAAGTTTGAATATAAGAGAGGGAACTCAGAGCAGTAGCCCACGTATCACTACCCACCTCGCTCGATGCAATGGGCAGCGCGGTCCTGATTATCCTGCGCCACGACCGATGCAGTGTGGAATTCTTTTTAGTCTTGCAGTTCATGGGAGATGTTGGACGGGTACTGCTATGGTGCCCAACTACAAAGCAGTAGAACCATTAGGGTCCTCATCCAAAGCCTGTAGTTCTAACAGGAACCTATCCGCAAGGCAGCGGGATGGCTTAATGGGAGCCCATTTGCTTGGATCAGTTATTCTTCCACTGATTTTGCCGATTGAGTTGCCAGCTCAAATCGACCCCCAACCTGGAGGACCAGCAGACTGGACTTTTTCTGGCCCCTACTCATTGACCTGTCAGGTATGGTTGCATTTTATTTCTTAAAGAAGCCACCCTGTACAGCACTTTGGGTCACAGAGGCGCGCAAGCCATCACACCACGTCAAGGTGCAATCTCGTCGTGATAGTAGCCTGTTTCATCGACTTTCGGGTCACCTTTGATTCATTTAACCGGGAGTGTCTATGGGCGATAATGGAATCCGACGGGATGCCCGCTAAATTCGCAAGGCTTCTGATTGGATACTATTCGTCCACTGGGGCGCGGGTCCGTGTGTATGGTGAAGAGTAATCTGAGTTTATATTCAATACGGGCGTCCGACAGGGCTGCCCTCTTTCACCGGTGCTGTTTAACTACGCGATCGACTGGACAATGAGACAGGCACTGACTGACTATCCCGGCATCCAACTGAGTCAGAAAATGTACATCTCGGACCTAGAGTTCGTGGTTGGCATTGTTGTGCTAGCGGAGTCTCCCGTCATAATCCAAACGGTCCTCGACCGAATCGATTCCTTCTCAAAGTCCATCGGGCTAGAAATAAACACTACGAAAACCAAAAGTGTGTCAACTTGTCCAGGGCTGACAGCTCAACAGTCGTCCGTCAATGACCAACTGACCGAATGTGTTCCATAATTTAAGTATCTAGACTCTACACTGCTTCCGAACGGTCAGGTGAAGGATGAAATAATACTCCGAATAGACAACGCCAGGAAAGCATTTCCCCAGCTACGACGAGCGTAGTGGACCCACAGTGAAATGGCCTTCGGGCCAAGGTGCGTATCTACCGTGCTGCTGTACGCCCCGTACTCAGCTACAACTGTGAAACCTGGCCCTTGAGAGCTGAGGATACCAGAAAGTTGGAAGCGTTTGATCACTGGTGCCTGTGACATTTCGAAACAAATTGGCGCAACAGAGTATCCAACGACGAAGTTAGGAAACGGTGCTGCGAAATTGGCAAACTCTTCTACTTCCTCCAGGGTCGTCAACTGCGGTGGCTGTGTCATATCCTACGGCATCTCGAGACAAAACTAACCAAAAAACACTTCGTCCTGAACCCTGCTCTGGATAGTGCTGTCGCCGTGGTGGCCAGCTCAAAACCTGGATCAACACTGTCGAGAGAATGTAGAGCGCCTAGGCTTACGGTTAGTCTATGGTGCCCGCCAATGGAGGAAAAACTTGATCGCGATCTGCACCGAACTCGCTTCCAATAGCCGCGCATGGTCAGCCATGATACGAGATATTCATGGAGCCGACTATTCCTCTGGTAGGAGATAGTCGCATAAAAGTAAAAGTAAAAGTAAAAAGTAAGAAGGCTGTCACTGTTTGAGCACCGATGTCTCCGTAGCATTGCCCAAGTATAGTGGGAACACCGCATGAGCAATGCTGGGTTAGACGTAAGGTGTTGGGAACCGGGGGTAAGTCTCTGGATCAACTACTGAATCTAAACGGATTAAGGTGATTGGAACATGTGTTACGCATGCCCATCGATAGACTTTCTCAGTGTACGCTGTTTTCTGATGCTGATAATGATTGAAAGATAGATCGAGGTGGTCAGTCCATGACATGGCCAAAAGGTATGAAAATCCTGACCAGTGGACATGGCCAAGTAGGACGTGTTAGACTTACGAGTTGGTGTCCACGTGATCCGCCTACCAAATGGCTGGAAACATTGAGTGATATGGCTGGGTGCTGCGGCCAGTTCAGTTCAGTTTACTTAACCATCAACCTCGCACTTCTGTGCACTGGTTTCGGTTGTTATCTTCCAGCATCGTCCAGTAAGCGGCAAAAAGAATAGAAGCATAAAGTGAAAAAGATTCAGAAAAACCAAAGTATCTAGGGGAAATTAGGACAAAGAAAGAGTCCGAATGCAACTACACCACTGGCCGCGAAACCTGGCCATATCACTTAGAGTTTCCAACTGTTTGGTAGGAGGATCACGTGGACACTAACCCGTAAGTCTAACACGTCCTACTTGGCCAAGTCCACTGGTCAGGGTTTTCATACCTTTCTGCCATGTCATGGACTGACCACCTTGACCTATCTTCCAATCATTATCAGCATCAGAGAACAGCGTACACTGAGAAAGTCTATCGATGGACATGCGTAACACATGTTCCAATCACCTTAATCCGTTTAGATTCAACAGTTGATCCGCAGACTGACCTCTGATTCCTAACACTGTACACCTAACCTCAGCATTGCTGATACGGTGTTCCCGCCATATTCGGGAAATGCCACGGAGACATCGGTGCTCGAGCACTGAGTCTTCGGATATCCATCTTTAATGACCATGTAGCGTAGTTGAATTTGAACTCTTTTTTTGTCTTCGTGATTTTTGCTTATTACTTTGATTTTCGGATCTTTTCCATTTAATGCTCCTATTCTTCCAACCCTGTATTGGACGATCCTGGAAGGTAGCAATCGGAACCAGAGCACAGAAGTGCGAGGTTAGTGGCTGTATAAGCTGAAAGTGAATCTCTGTTCTTGGATCGTTGCTATTCCTTGCTTCTGTGAATGACCTTCCTCAGACATTGCGGTCCCAGTACCTTATTTATGTCGATGATGTGAAGACCTGGCGCACCATCCGGTTAGAAGAGGATCGTGAGCTGCTGCAGCCGGATTAACATTTAATGGAACGCTGGTCCAGCTATCAGGGCCCACCGATGAATCCCCAAAATGTGCTCACAGGAGGATCGATAGCGAGGACGAGGCACTTCGCTATCACCTTGGAAACACTGTTCTTCGGCGAACGGCTGAGGCAAGAGACCTTGGTGTTGTTGTCACCGGCAATCTGAAGACTCGGGCCCACATCGACGAAGCTTCCGCGTGGAGAATGTACGGCGTCATTCGCTGTTCATTTGGACGCCTTCCCATGAAAGCTTTCCAACTGCTTTGCGCTTCCCACGCGCGTCCGTGATTGGAATGTGGTGGCCCCATTGTCTATCGACGTACGTTTGCTGGAGCAGCGAAACTGGAAAGAGTTTAACGAGCTGTCATACTTCACATCGCTGGACTACGCGGCATCAGCTATGAGGGACGACTGGAAGCTACCAGGTCGTTTTTTATTCCTTACAGGCGGATTTGCAGCGACCCGGTAAATGCAAGACGCATTATTTAAGGTGATTTGGGTGTCGAACTGCAATAAGAACTACCGCTCCGAAATAACAATCACATCCGAGGACATGTGCTCACACTGCGAACGCTAATTTTTACCGGCCTGCCGTTGGTATATCGTTTCTGCAGGAATGACCAAGCTCTGGAACTCTGTCCCTGTTAATGTGGTAGAGAGAGTCAGCGACAGTACTTCCAAGCTGAAAGTGGATATATTCCTGATGGAGCGTTGGCAAAGCACTAGCATCCAGCCAAGTCAATGGAGTTTACCGTGATGGGGCTCATACGGGACGGTTACACTGCCCTTTTAAAGACGACTGATTGATTCTAGCCCCTCAAAGTCGTGTTCAAATTGAACTGAACTGAACCGGACATCCGGTTTCCGCTACCAAATGGCTAAGTGGGTAAGGAGTGGGAAGTCAGGAGCTTTCTGGTCTATGATGGTCCGCGCTGCTTGGTTGGCAATTTTCAGCGGTTTTTTGGTTTTAAATCAACAAAAGAATGATTTTAATGAGAACGCAGTGGGTTAGGCTCTTAATGTACTTGCATTTTTCAGCTTCATGTACTAAAAAGTAGTCAACTAACCAATGTGCTGCTTGAAACATTTAACGGGACTGTATGACGGACTGTAGACCTATTAAAAATCGCTCTCACCTGTACAATTTTGGCTCTCCCTGAGCGATGAACCGGGTACGCAATACATCCAGAGGTTGAGTGAAGCCGGCCGATATCGAACCCGCAATACAACCACACGCAAATGTTCCAAAGGTGTTTGAGGACTTTAAGGAAGACCGAGGGTCTCTGCGGGCACCGCCATGTTGGTTAAACTGAACAAATAAAGATACGAGTACTTCAAAGGATAAAAACTGCATAGCGGAGAAGGTCACCGCTTGCAGCTGAGCCGGGATGAGGCCTTTCCAGAACGCGGACGCACCTTCTTCTTTGCTGATACATCGAATAGCCTGGGCAAACCCGTGATACTTGCTTGAACTAGAGGCACTTATCGGTTCCACTTGTAACTAAAACTCAAGGGACTATCGACGAAGATAGTACCTGAAACCGTATCTTCAATACATCAAGCGGCTGTACAATAGCTCTGGAAACGAAGCCACTCAGTGACCCCGCAATCAAATACTCGTTCTTAGATAGGACCAAAGATCCGTTTTTATTTGTTTGCATTATTTCCTGGGCCAAGAAACTGACAAAGAACGCATCCCGATGAACAATGGCCCCACGGGCGGGACCTACGTCCACAACGTAGCTCCTGGTTTAGCGACATCAAGGTCAGTTCAGTTCAGTTCAGTTCAGTTCAGTTTGCACAGGACTTGGTGTGGCTAGAGCCAATCGTGTGTCCAGATAGTTGTGTTGTCGGCGCGTTTCCGTAGCTCCCAACACTGCGTGATTTTCTTTTTCTGAAAGGCAGAAATTTTGTGCAGTATCAGCCCTGGCAGAGTAAGGTGGAAACAATAAGTAAATTGCATCTGACCCTATAAGCTGCTTAGCATAACTCGGGGTATACCGCCACCCAACATAGGTCTAGTGCTTTCTTAAAGGCCTTTACTGTTGTGGTATTTATGACCTCTTCCGGGAGCTTATTCCAATAGGGTACCACTCTATTTGAGAAGTACTTCGCCCTAATTTGGAGCCTCGAATGTTTCCTTTGTAATCTAAGGCTATGCCCCCTTGTGCCTCTCTCGGGGATCAGCGAAAAAAGGTCTTCTCGACTTACTCCTGACAGTCCTTTCATTACCTTGAAGGTTTCTATCAAATCCCCGCGAATGCGCCGTCTTTCCATCGAGAACAGGTCTAGGGCACGGAGACGCTCTGTGTAGTTAAACCCCCTTTGCCCAGCCACCATTCTAGTGGCTAGCCCTTGCACTTTCTCCAGACGGTCGATATCTTTCTGGTAGTACGGTGCCCAGGCCTGCACGCAGTACTCCATATGCGGCCTAACTATGGCCTGATATATCGGAACGAATATCTCCGGATCTCTACACGACATAATGGATCTAACTCGAAAGAGTTCCCTCCTGGCCGTATTGGCTGCTGAGGTGCACTGCTTTGACGGCTTAAAGCTGTTTTCCATTATAACGCCCAAGTCTTTGACCTGCGAGACCACTTGCAACGAACCCACACTATTCTCACTAGCCCCTGTATTTGTGGTCAAGCATTGACACTTGGTGAGGTTTAGTGGAAGGTCCCATTTGCGTGACCAGTTTTGTACTGCTAACACGTCAAGTTCTATATCTACTCCAGCTATCTTGACGTCATCGGCAAACATAAAGGTGGGGTTTGTAAGCCCTCGTGCTAGGTCGTTGATGAAGATGAGGAAGAGCAGAGGGCCAAGCACCGAGCCCTGTGGCACCCCACTCGTTACATCTTCCGGTTTTGAAACATGGTTCCCCACCTTAACACTAAAGGTTCGCCCTGCTAAGAAACTACTTATCCATTGTCTGGCCTTTCCAACAATTCCCATGGACTGCAGTTTGACGTCCAGAAATCGGTGGTTCACGGAATCAAATGCCTTGCTGAAGTCTAAGTAACAGACCGCAATCGATTGCCCTTCGTCCAGACGCTTGGTTACCTCATCGAGGAACAGCAGGAGATTCGTCAGACAGGATCGCCCTGCCACAAACCCATGCTGAGCATTTGATATGAGGTTGTGTTGAACCAAATGCCTAGAGATCTGCTTCCTGACTATTCGCTCCAGGCACTTACACAGTACCGAAGTCAAGCTAACCGGCCGGTAATTTTCCGCCTTTTGCCGGGGCCCACTCTTGTAAATGCCTACCACTGTTGCTCTCCTCCAGTCTCCCGGCACAGTTCCCTCTCTAAGTGACGTTTCATACAGCTTCGTCACCGGATCCTTCAGGACCTCGGCCAGAGGCTGAACGATTGCTGGATGAATCCCGTCTGGACCTGCTGCTTTGTTCCTGTTCAAAGTTTGCAACTCCGCGTACACTTCTTCTTCTCTTACAGTAAGTTCGGGTATTGGAGGCGCCTGTGGGCCCTCCATTCTTTCCTCCAAATTATTTTCAGGTCGATATATGCTCTTGAAGAATTCCAAGAGCGTGTCAGCCTTGTCTTCGTCGTTTAGAGCTAGTCGTCCCTGTGCTCCTTCCAAAGTTGCTACGCTCTCTCTCATACGTTTGTGAGATTGCACGTAGGCGTAGAATCGCTTTGGGTTTGTGCGGACCGACGCCGCTAACCGACGCTCGAAAGCATATTTCTCCACTCTTTGGATCTCTTGAGCCCTGTTCCTAGCCATCTTATAGCTATTCCATGCCCCCTGAGTTCTGTACAGCTTGTACGCCGCCCATCGTTGCCTACGAATAACTATGGCCTTGCGGACCTTCGACTTCCACCATGGGGGTAGACTTCTACTGCTTGCCACCATCAGGGGTGCGAACTCATCTGTAAGTTCGAGTAGCCCCATCTTGATGGTCTCCCAACGTTCCTCTACGGAGGCATTTGTGTGTCTCGGTGTCCACTGAATTTCCTCCGCCGCCTTCTTCAGTTCACCTATGTTGATTCTCCCATAGCGCCGACGTAACGCGATTTCCTTCGGCGCCTTGCTTAGTCTTAGTGTGACCCTTAGGACTACATGATCGCTTTTTCCAAGTGGCTCTTCCCACTTAATTTCCTTAACGTCCTGATGGTGCCGCGTTATGATTACGTCAAGGAGAGACGGGTGCTGTCCACCTCTGTGTCTAGTGGCCTGTGTCACATGCTGCGTAAGTGCATGTAACTGGACCCACTGCAGAAATTTGTCGCCCGTTGATCCCCTTGGTGCGATCCCGTTTTCCCAGTTAATTTCGGGTAGATTGAGATCCCCTAATAAGATGAACTCCTTTGTCTGTGCCAGCACCGCATCCAGCATTTGGAAAAGCTCAACATCTTCCTCATCTGTGGCTAGCGGTGCCCTGTAGATACAGATAATGCATACTGTACGCCCCTCGATCCTAATAAAGCAGGATCTGACCTGTACATTACCGGAGACTAAGTTGAACGGAGCCTCCCAATGGCCTATGTCGGTCCGTATTAGAAGTGCCACTCCGCCCCCCTGCCTTCCATCTGTTCTATCCTGTCTGTAGGCAGCGTATCCCTGGAAGCGCATGTCAGTATATGGCTTTATCCAAGTTTCCGTCAACGCAACGACCTCAGACTCTGCGATCCTAGCCGTCAACTCCCCTTTTTTTCCCGGGAGACTGCAGGTATTGGTGTACCATATTGACGGTTCCCTGGTCCTCGTTACTGACTTCATTGCTAATTCTAGGGCTAGGGTATCCTCGGGCGCAATCTCCGAGGTGATGCCCCGTTTTTTGCCTCTAAGGGTGTCGGCGGTGCAGCATCTTGCATATCGAGTGAGACTCTGAGTGTCGTGGCTTTTTCTTTTCCACCCGTCGCCCCAGTGTCAGGCTCGACATGCACAAAGGACGTTCCTCCCTTTTGAGTCGCCGTACCGATGGCCCGGGATGGTCTTGCGACCACCTTAGCCCAACTGGTTTCCTCGGCTTTTCCCTCTGATACCCCCAACTTCGCTGGGTGCACCAGAGAGGACTTCTTGGGGGTATCCTTTAGAATCGGGCTGGCTGGCTGCACGTTCTCAACACCAACCGGACTAAATGCCCTGTGAGTCCCCTTCTTTTTAGTCATTCGAACTTTCTGATCTTTGGCTTTTTGTATACCGGAGCCTGAAGCCACCTTTGGTAACTGGATTACTCCTTGGGCCTTAGGTGTTGACTTCCCAAGAGGAGTCATCTCCAGTTTCGCTATATGTAGCTTCGGCCTCTTAAGATCAGGTGTGCCCGTTCTCAGCGAGACTATGGCATTAGCCGGTTTCACAAATGCTGGGCTGTCAGGTGTTACCCTAACCATTCCCTGCGTGTTGCCCTCAACTGCTCCCGCCCTGGACAGCAGCATATCCCTCCAGTAGACACTGTGGAATACAACTACCAGGGGTCGTGGCGGCGCTGGTTGTGCTCCACGCCATAGTCCTATTCGATGGCACTTGACTATTGGTGTCGTGGGAGGTAGGCCAGCCATCCTAAGAACCTCAGTCACATGCCGGCGGTTTTCCTCCTTCCTGATTCTACCGTCTTTTACAATGTTCTCCCTAAGGTTATGAAGTAGCAGTCTTCTACTTCTGTCTGCCATGACCTCGGTGTCACGCTTCATGCGCTGCACCTCAGCATCTAGGCGTTTGACCTGCTCCTTGAGGGCTTCCACTTCCGTCAGGAGGCTTTTCCCCACGTTGGTGAATCCTGCTACCTCTTTTCCTTCTTTGCCCTTTGGCTTGGGTTGCCTTTTTTTATTCTTGCGCTCTGGCACTCGGTTTACCTTTCCCTCTAGGCTATGGATCGAAACGGCTCTCTCTAGTCTTGGTTCCATCTCTACGTTCGTGTCCCCTTTCCCCAGCTCGCCTCGAATTATACGCGAGCACTCCCTTGCAAACGCAAAGCAATGGGCGCATATCCACTTGAGCGATGGGTACTTGATGTGCAGCTCGAAGTCTTTCTCTTCCAGCTTGGAGCACTTTTGATGAAACCAAATGCAACACTGGTCGCACTGAATTCCCTCATCTTGCACTAGGTCCGTGCATTCCTTGTTCCCACAGCTTACTGCCTGGCCAATGGGATCAACCTTTGTCCCATTCATTTCGTTTCGAACACCCGTGGGACAATAACACAACTTTTGAACAGACACAAACGGTACACTAAGGCAGGTGCAGTAAACCCGCACACTAAAAAGTTCCAAAAAAACAGTACACTAGAAAAAGCGCCACAAAAAGATGTTAGCCGGTATCAGTTGCACTGACACCAACAAAAAACACCAAAAAGGACACCAAAAGGTATACTCAGTTTTTGAAGAGAATAAACTCTTCTGAAGAAAATGAACTCTTCAAAAAGTACGCGTACCGAAATACTAATTACGATACGTTAGTTTGGCGAAATAACGTGTGTTATTCCACCAATCACTGCAAAAATGCTTAACGCTGAGAGCAATTCGAAAATTCAAACCACGCGGCAACTCACAAGGTCTTCAGTTCAGTTCAGTTCAGTTCAGTCTGCACAGGACAGGTAATGGCCACGGCCAATCGAGCGTCCAGAATTCCTTCGATGGTATGCACACCAGTTATGCACCCACCACTGCCGAGTGTATTTCGTCGAATCCCCGCTAAAAATGAGAGGGAAACGAAAAACCTCATCACACATCAACTGCGTGAGACATTATGCATCGTGAGCGTTCACTGAGACAGTATGCAATGAGGGAAAAAGTCTGCTAAAACATACTCCAGAAGGACCACAGTGCTACCCGTCATCCATCCAGTTGATATACTCGAGGCTCACTACAAGGAAAGATCTCGTACCACTTGCGATCTAGGGCAACTTTGAAGGATTGGACTGTCTGCAGATCTACCATTTCACCAGGCAGACCGTTCCAACTGTTCACAACCCTATTGCTGAAGAACTGCGATCTAGCAATCAACCTAGATCGGGCTTTTATCAACTTCTTTTCGTGTCCCATTGTTCTGGAGTCTACGGCGACTTGGAATAGACTATCTGGTCTAAGGCCAGAAAAGCCTTTCATTACCTTGAACGTTTCTATGAGATGCCCTCGACGTCTCCTCCTTTCCAACGAGAAAATATTCAGGTCACAGAGTCTCTGCTCGTAAGTCTTACCCCTCTGCCCTTCAACCATTCGCGTGGCGAGACGTTGGACTTTCTCGAGGCAGGCGGAGTCCTTTTTGTAGAAGAGTGACCAAGCCTGCACGCTACCTTCTAAGTGAGGTCGTACTATAGCCATGTAAATAGGTACGAATACCTCCGGCTTCCGGCAAGACAAAGCTGATCGCAGTCTAAAGAGCTCCCTACGAGCCTTATGTGCAGCAGCATTGCATTGCTCCGACCATTTGAAGTCACTGTTCATGATGACCCCCAGGTCTTTAACCCTACTGGCTGCCTCTACGGTGAACAGCCCTTGATCATGAGCGACAGTTAGGCTCTCTGTTGTCCTTGACAACAAATGGCTTTTTTGGGCGTTTAGAGGTAAGTCCCATTTGTATGCCCAGTTCAGGACGGTACCTATTTCCCTGCCCAAGTCCGCCCTACCCTTAGATCCAACAATCTTCACATCATCCGCAAAAATAAAGCCTGGCGATTGAAGAGCGGATGCTAGGTCACTAATAAATAGCAAGAATAGGACCGGGCCTAGGACGGATCCCTGAGGCACACCACTGGTGACGTTCACCAAACTGGAGCACCTGTCCCCCACTTTGACGTAAAGCGTCCTGTGGGAGAGGAAGTCCTCCAGCCACCTAAATACTGGCCCACCTTTGCCGAATGTCTCCATCTTGCATAGCAAAAGACGATGATTAACGGAGTCGAACGCCTTGCTAAAGTCGAGGTAGCATACCTCAACTTGCTTACCTTCGTCCAGTCGTCGAGTTACTTCATCTGAGAAGCACAGGAGATTGGTGGGGCGAGATCTATTTTTCAGGAATCCATGCTGCGCCGGGCTTAGCATGGAGTGCTGCAGTAAGTGCTGGCAGATATGGGCACGGATGATCTTCTCGAGGACTTTACAGAGAATGCTAGTTAGGCTTACCGGCCTGTAGTTCTGCACAGCCGACTTAGGCCCACTCTTATGTATTGCCACGACTGCCGCGACTTTCCAGTCCTGAGGCAGCTTACCCTGGTCCAACGTGGATCTGTACAGTCTGCATACCGATGGAGCTATGATATCCGCCAACGGCTTGATGATAGCTGGATGAATGCCATCTGGGCCCGCTGACTTGTGGCTGTTTAACTCCTGTAGGTACCTACGCACGCACTCCTCTGAGAGATCTAGCTCGTTTAGCTGAGGAGGATGCACCAGGGCCAGATCTACTCGTACCCCACTATCTATCCTATGTACACTACCAAAGTATTCCCCCAGGGCGTCTGCTTTGCCCTGGTCATCAGTGACAATACCATAGTCTCTAGTGGATAGCGGACCTACGGCATTTCTTGTTGAGCCTTTAGATTGTACATAGCTGTAGAACTTCTTCGGCTGTTGTCTTACAGACTGGGCCAATTTGAGCTCAAATTCCCTCTTAGAAGTTCTCAAAAGGCTTACAGTCTCGTTTCTCAGCTTCGTATAGCGGTTCCAGGCTAGCTGACTGCCGGAAGCTTTGTACTGGTTCCAAGAGCGGTTTCTACGTCTGATGGCCCTGGCTATTGCAGCCTTCCACCACATGGGTTTGCCCTCCCCACTCCTTCGTTTGAAGGGTGCGAACTCTTCCTGTAGGGCAGTCAGGGATCCCTTTATGGTCTGCCAGCGCCCCTCCACAGTAGCCTCTTCTAGCGCGTCCCAGGTCAAACCCATCGCCCTATTACGAATCCTATCTATGTCCATACTACCGAAATTCCTAATCAGCCTTGAGGGTACCTTCGGTTGCCACATGCATAGAACTATTTTGACACACACCTGGTCACTCTTTCCCAGCGGTGCACAATAATGCAGTCCAGCCACATCGTTGGGGAAGTTCGTTATAGCTAGATCCAGCAAGGACGGAACGCATCCAGTCCTATATCTGGTATTCTCCCTAATATGCTGAGGCAACGCATTATCATGCAGCCATTCTAAGTAGGTTTGCTCCTCCGATCCCGGCACGCACACCTCAGCCACCCAGTCGATGTGCGGAAGATTGAAGTCACCCACTGTTACGAACGTTTGAGCAATGCGTAGCCAAATTCGCAACGGATCCCGAAATCAGAAGGCGATTATCCGTGATAATTCTACGATACTAGATTATTAAAATAAACAATGACGTAAACAATATACAAACCTCAATAATACGATCACAAAGTCTCAACAACGAGAAACCGAATAGCAGCGTGTGAGCAGACAGCACGTGCGTCACGCAGGTCCTGAACAAGGATGTGCCAAAATAGCGCTCTGGGCGCGAACAAACAACAATTGGTCCAGAAAAACAACCAGTTCGTAAAGACAAGTCAATAGTGTATGGAAATGAGTGATGTTGGGAAAAACACTGAATCGCGAGGGAAAAAGGGGGATTTTCCACGACCGGCTGTTACACCGCCCACCAAAATCCTCCTGGATCCTTAGCAGAGTCAAAGGTTCGGTATAAAGGTACTGATTCTTCCTACCTGCCTAGGCCCTGCTGTCAGTGCGCGCGTCTAATGTTTGTCGTTGACGTTCTACTACTGGTCGCACCTAACCCATGGGCTACATAGACGTGAGGCTAGTCTACATCTTCCACAAGACCAAATGACCGATGGCGGGCGTGAATGGTCACATAGACGTTGTCCTCGTAAGGGGCCGTCCGGTCCTGGATGTACGCGCTCGAGTGTGTGTGTGTGTGTGCGTGCGTGTGTGTGTGTGCCGGGGTTACAATGAAATCACAGGTATGACTACACATCAAAGGAGGACTTTCTGCAATGTCAACAAAAGACCGCGTGGCAAGAAAACGAGTAAATGTAGCATGTGTGTGTGACCTGAGCTCCACTACTTCCACATGTGCAAGGGGCATTCGGTAGCGTCAACAAAAGGCAAACAAAGAACACTGTCACATGTATGATGGGTTTACGGGATATAGAGTGCGTCGTGCATGCGTGTATGTATCGGGATGTATAATGGAATCGCACTCATCACCACATATCGGAAAGAACCTTCTGTAATGTCAACGAAGGGACCGCGAGCACCTTAACGTGTTTGACGGAGATTGTGTGGTATATATGGTGTTTCTTTATCCACCTCGATTACTGGTGTGAAAAAGGTTTACTAGGCCACAGGGTTATCAGCTCCTCCGTCTTCGCTCTCGAGTAGGTTAATACTGCGTATGTCACGAATGAGCACTCCGTTAGCTGTCTTCAACTTCACCGTTCTTATCATTTCGTCGGTGCTTTTGATGGTTTCCGTAACTACTCCCAAAGACCAAGCGCTGAAATGTGCGCGTTCGTCGGCGATCATAACCACGTCCCCAACTTTGAATGGTCTTGTTTTGGCCATCCACTTCTGTCGAGTCTGCAAAGCCGGTAGGTACTCCCGTAGCCATCGCCTCCAGAAGACCTTGGCCAGATAGTTCGCTTGCTTCCACCCGTGGAGGTAGCTCCCACGAAGGTTTACCGGCCCTTGGAAACCCTCGTTCGACCTTAGCGTCAATAAGTCGTTTAGGGTGAGCGCCAGGTGGGTGGGGTCGCCGTTCAATACTGGAACCAGGGGGCGGTTGTTCAGGATTCGCTCCACCTCAGTCATGACGGTGTTCAGGGTCTCGTCGTCGGGCGGCTGCTGCTCCATGATTGACAGCAATATCCGTCTGGCGGACCGGATCATGCGTTCCCATATGCCGCCTCGGTGACTGGCCTGTGGGGGGTTGAAATGCCAGCGTATGCCGTAGGCCACGGTTCGATTCTGCAGTTCGTCCCTGTTTATGTTCTTGTGCCAACGCTGCAATTCCCGTTGAGCGCCCACAAAGTTCGATCCATTATCTGAGTATATATCGGCCGGTACGCCTCTTCGGTTGATAAATCTTTGCAAGGATCGTAGAAACGAATCGGTCGTCATCGAATGTGCGACTTCTAGGTGTACCGCACGTGATTTCATGCACGTCATGATACATCCGTATCGCTTTTCTAATCTTTTCCCGCACTTGATCCACAAGGGCCCGAAGAAGTCCAACCCGGTGTCACTGAACGGCCACCAGCCCGTAGTTACCCTGCATTCTGGTAGTGGGGCCATGAGTTGTTTGCCTGCTGTGGCATTGCGTCTCCTGCATTGCACACACCGTCGGATTACGCGTTTTACAGTCTCTCGTCCTCTCAACAACCAAAGACGCTTTCGGATGACGCTCGTCACGTGACTTTCCCCGGCATGTCCCTCCACGGCGTGGACGTGTTGAATCATTAGCTCTACTACAGGTTGTCTCGCAGGCAGCAGTATAGGATACTTTGTGTCGAAGTTCAGGTGGGCGTTGGTCAGCCTACCATCCACCCGCAGCAGTCCGTCGATGATTTTGGGGTTTAAACGCTTAAGCTCGCCTCTTGGAGATGGCATGTCTTTATTGGTCAGCCCCACTTCTTCCGCCCTCTTGAGTTCTCGGGCGAAAGCCTCGCGTTGTATCATTCTGAAAATATCGTACTCTGCCGCTTGTAGCTCATCGGGACCTATCGGGCCGACCGGTATCCGACCTGAGGGCCGTAGCCCTTTCATGACTAGTAAACTTATCTTGAACCTGGTTAACCAGACTAGCGAACGAAGCGTCTTCATCCAGGAAGAAAACCTGACCAGTCGCGATAGAATGGACGACGCTTCGACGACGTTGGTTGCTATCACTACGCCTTTGATCTCCAGTTCCACTTCCGTAGGGGGTTTTAATTTGAATACGGGCCAGTCCTGTTTGGGCAATTGCAGGAAGTGTGGCCCTCTCGTCCACGTGTCCAGTTGCCTGAAGTTGTTCGCACCTCGGGAGCACAGGTCGGCCGGATTATCGCCAGACCTGACATGACTCCACTGGTTCGTGGCTGATTCATCGTGGATAATCGTGAGCCGGTTAGCAACGAAAGTACGAAACCGGCTCCGGACGTTGTTGATATAGTAAAGTACTATCGTTGAATCCGTCCAGAAGCTCACCGACCAAATGTAGAGATCGAAACATCTCTTCACAGCTTGCACCACCCTGACTGCCAACACGGCTACGCTGAGTTCAAGGCGTGGGATTGAGACCGACTTCAGTGGAGCAACGCGGGCTTTGGCAAACAGGATCCTCGTGGTATATTGTCCATCTCCTGCGCACCATCGTCCGTACACCACAGATCCATAACCGACTGCGGATGCATCGGAAAAGGCATGTAGTTCTCCAGTCCGTGTCGTATGACCAGGAGTCAAACATCGTGGGATTCTTATGTCCCCTGATTTCTTCAAGGTGTTTAAAAATTCTTCCCAGTCCAGCCGGTCCCCTCGGTCCAGTGACTGGTCCCAATCAACTTTCTTACGGCACAGCCGCTGCAGCAAGATCTTTCCGGGTAGCAGCCATGGTGAGACGAAACCGAGCGGGTCGAACAAACTTGAGACGGCAGATAGTATGCCACGACGGGTTATTGGCAGCTCGGGAACGTTCAGTTCGAAAACAAAATCGTCCGTTTCCGCGTCCCATTGTATCCCTGAAGTGCGCTCGAAAGGAAGTGGAGAGCCGTCCAAATCTCTTACCCTTTCGACCTTTTCGTGATACGGGATGACCTTCAGCACTTCTGAAGCGTTCAACATCCATTTAGTTAGATGGAAGCCACCCTCTTCCAGCAATCACGTCAGACCCTTGAACTGCTCTAGAGCTGATTCCACATCATCAAATGACCCAAGGTAGTCGTCGACGTAGAAGTTCCTGCTGACGCTTTCTACCACCGTCCGATGTACCAGATCGCCATGTTTGTTCGCTGATTCTCGGAGGGCGTAGTTGGCACAAAATGGTGACGATATGGCTCCGAAGGGGTGGACGGTCATCCTACAATTCACCACTGCGTTGTCCCGGTCGCTCCCTTCCCACCACAGGAAACGCAAAGCATCTCGTTCTCCTACCGGAATCTTCACCTGATGGAACATTTCCCTAATGTCAGCAGACAAAGCCACTTTACCCACTCTGAAACGGCACAGAACATCGATCAGTGGTGTGGTCCAGTCAGGCCCCTGTAGTAGGCGATCGTTTAACGACTTGCCCTGGAACTTGGCCGCACAGTCGAAAACCACGCGCAGTTTATTGGGTTTCTTGGGGTTGATAACCGGATGGTGAGGCAGATACCAGATACCCCTTTTGCTGTCGGTGTTAACAGGCACCTTTTCAACGTAACCGAGGTCCTCGTTTTGCTTCATCAAATCCGCGTATCGTTCCCACAGATTCTGGTCTCGAATGAAGCGTTCTTTTAGTCGTAGTAATCGTTGGAGAACATAATTTCTGTTGTCAGTCCACGGGTCGACCGGTGTGCGCCATGGGAGGGGAACCTCGAACTGTTTTTTGAGGCCTCTAGTGCCTTGCTGCACCGTTTGTAGAGCGAAATGATCCTCTTGAGACAACGTCGGTCTTTCGTCCCCAATGTCATGAAACTCCTTTTCATAAAGCCGTTGCAGATGATACTCTATGCGGTCCGTTTCGGCGGATAAGTAATTCACGGAACCGCGTACCCCTACTGGACCGTATAACATCCATCCCAGAGCCGTGCGTACGGCATAAGGTGCCTGGCGGTCGCCCACTCTTTGGTCAAGCACCCAATGCGCCTCTGGCACGTCGCATCCGATGAGGAGATCCACCTCATCATCTTCCCAGTCTACAACGGTTACATCCTGCAGGTGGGGCCATCGAGTCAAGATTGCGTTCACCGACCTTGGTGCTCGCATGGGGAGATCAGCTAACGTGAATGCCTCCGTTGGTTCAATTTCCTCGTTAGTGTCTAGAGAGATGAGTTGCAGCCTTAATCTACCGGCAGTCATTACCTGTGTTCCGCCCACCGTGCTCACTGCTAACGACGTCGCACCTTTAGCCAGTTGGTGTTTGTCGGCAAACCGCTCTTTCACTAAAGTGGTGTCGGATCCACTATCAACGAAAGCCAACGCCTTGGCTATCCCAGTTGGAGTCACTACTCCCACGGCCACTACGCCTAAACGTACCGGTTTACTGGCAGATTGTGAAGTTGAACAAATCACGCTGGGCTTGGCACTCGCCTCGGATATGGTTATTCTCGCCTGATGCAGCAGCCGATGGTGTCTGCCCGTGCAGCCCTCGTAACCACATCGATTCCTTGTTCTACAGGCTCCTGCCCGGTGCGTGGTGTTGAGACAGATAAAACATGCTCCTGCCATCCTCGCCATTCCCCACCGTTCGTCTATTGTGGCATTGCCGAACTTGGGGCATTCTGGTAGGCCATGGCTAGTACCACAGGATCTGCAATTTGGTTTCGCCGTAGCATCTCGTGAAATGACGTGTGTGTTGGTCCAAGGCTGGTACTTTGGATGTTCCCGTACAGGGGTTTGGACTTGGCTAGTACTGGGCTTGTTTGCTTGGTTGCTGTCCCGGATGAGTCGGCCGAATCTGCTGTCAGCTATCTTCGTTTGCCTGTCTAAGTATTCAGTCAGGTCTTCGAAGTTGGCTTCTCTGTCGCCTCGGCTTATCCGTTCAGCTTCTTCCGCCCACCGACCCTGTAGTTCGGGAGGGAGGTGACGGACTATGCCTTCCAAAGTGTGCATGGCGTCTAGGTCAGCTCTGTAACCTAAATGGTCGAGGGCTATTGAGCAGTTCTGCATCTTGATCACCAGGTCGGCCATGGTGTAGACGTCGCCCTTGGTTTTCTTTGCCTCTGCCATCACGCCCTCTATTAGGTTACGGGCTACTTTGAAAGGTTGGCCAAACAAGTCCCTCAGAATCTTTCTTGCCCTTGTGTAGCCTTGTTCTGAGTCGAGCATGGTGCATCCGTCGATAGCTTCTCTTGCTCGGCCTCGGCAGTAGTGAGTAAGGTAAAGAAGCCTTTGCCCAGGATCGGTTACCTTGTTTTCAACGAACGTCTCGAACTGTTTGACAAACTTGCAATATTGCTCAGCTCGCCCGTCGAAAACCGTTAGCTCCACTCTAGGCAGATCGATCGATGGTGGTTTGTAGTCGGCGACCTGCGTGGGGTTCCCTACCTTATTGCACTCTAACCTATCGGAAGTGTCGAAGTCACTGGTCCTATACTCTCGCTGTTTCTGTGTACACTTCTCTGCTTCATGCGCCTGTAGTCTAGCCGAAAGTAACTGTTGCTCTAGTTCTATTATTCTCAGCTTATATAAATCAACGTCCTTACGATCAATATTGCTTTCAATAACACATGAGCTAGCACTGACAGGACTAGGCGATCTAGCATTAACTGAAGAATCATAAGTACCCAAAACCTCCCCAGAGACTTGCCGTATTACTTCCTGTCCGGGTTCGACTGCCTTTGATCCTTTCCTTGGCATTTTGCGTGAATTTTCCTCGTTCCAAATAGATCTATTGAGTATTGTTACGAACGTTTGAGCAATGCGTAGCCAAATTCGCAACGGATCCCGAAATCAGAAGGCGATTATCCGTGATAATTCTACGATACTAGATTATTAAAATAAACAATGACGTAAACAATATACAAACCTCAATAATACGATCACAAAGTCTCAACAACGAGAAACCGAATAGCAGCGTGTGAGCAGACAGCACGTGCGTCACGCAGGTCCTGAACAAGGATGTGCCAAAATAGCGCTCTGGGCGCGAACAAACAACAATTGGTCCAGAAAAACAACCAGTTCGTAAAGACAAGTCAATAGTGTATGGAAATGAGTGATGTTGGGAAAAACACTGAATCGCGAGGGAAAAAGGGGGATTTTCCACGACCGGCTGTTACACCCACTATGATGGTCTTTTGTGCGTCCTTAACTAGTTCAGTCAAAGTCCGCAGCAAACAAACGTCCTCTTCGTGGTTTGTGCTTGGTGCCCTGTAGACACAGACGACGTTAACCCTTCTGCCTGGAAGGATGATCGTGACGGCGCATAGCTGGATATTGCGAGTGCACATCTTGGTCTGGGACTCAAGGTGGTTTGCACCTGACCTAATGAGGATGGCTACTCCACCACCAAGGCGATCTTGTTCCCGATCCTGCCTGTAGACTGCAAAACTGTTACTTATTAGGCCTGGCACATGGTCTTCTTCAGAAAGCCACCTTTCCGTGACGGCAACTATTGATGCTTTCTGTTCGTCAGCGGTTTTGGCAAATTCCGCCCATTTGTTTCTAATACTATACGCGTTAGTATATAACACCACCGCGTTTGCTCCGTTGCCTAGGTGTCTTTTGTTATCCATTCCTGACTGTTTCTCAGGCGCAACGCCTGAGATGATGACCCGTTTTTTGCTTCGGACGACCCCACTGGGGTGCATGAAGCCGGCTGATGGTCCAGAATTTCCGATGACTCCCAATCCATCTCTATAGGAGTGGTCACAACATCCAGACTGGCAGGGGTCGCACTGTCATCTATCTTCGGACAGTACTGCCAATTCTCGTCTTCCAGCGCATCTTCAATTTCAACTATTAACGACCCCGCACGTGGCTTCTTTACTATCGTCGGGGTCGGGGCCTGAGAGCCGAGTACGGCATTCCGCTGAACTTGTTGGTTTCTCACCAGCGCCCTGGCTGGTCGAGCGAGGTTACCTCCCGGGGCCAGACCACCAGGCTTTACCCTATGCTCGTCCGGCACAATCTGGTATCTGCCCTTGGTAATCTGAGCCACTACCGCTGCCCTCGCCTGTAGCTTATCCCGGGTAGCCTCATCAGCGAACTCCACCAGTATTGGTCTCGCACGAAGTTCGCCTTTGTTCCCTAGTGGTGACTTCCATGTCCCCGCTCTGTGCACCCTTCTTAGAGTAGGAGGGTACGGAACACCTGCGATTCGCAGTATGTCGCAGACCCTCCTCCTGTCAATGTCTCTCCTGGCCTTCGATTCCCTTATAACGGGTTCTTCCTGGTTAAGGATCAGAAGCCTGTGGCTTGAGACCCTGCCCATCGACAAGATCTGCCTCTGCAGGTCCTTCACCTTGTTTTCTAGTACCAGAAGAGCAGGGTCATCCACCCTAGCCAACCCATCTTTCGCTCTATGACGGTCGCCCTTCTTGTTGACCTGCCTCGCTCTTCTCGGCTTCTGCTCCGTCCACTGGCCTTCGTCGGTCTGCTTCAAAGGAGTTGAGGCAACGACCGCCTGGTAAGCTCTCGGAGCTGGTCCATTCGCTCGGATGATTGTCCTCTCGGGTGTTGATACTACTTCCGCAAACGACTTACTACAACCTGCTTGCGGTGGTTTGGGGCTTACAACCGAGGTACTACTTGGTGGACGTTAATCCTGCCCTTGGGCCTGCAGTTTAAGGCCAGACTGGCCGCCTCCTTGCAGGGGGCACAGACCCATTCAGCCCATGAGTTCTGTTTATAAAGGACATAGATGTCCTTTGCTATCCCTGAACACCTTGGGTGAGCCCACCTCTTGCATATCTCGCACTCTATACCATTTACCACACGTTTTCCGCTCTTAGGTGCTAGACAAGGGTCGGAAACGCGTGTCATACCGAAAAACCCCAAAAACGAGGGCGAAAACAACTCAAGCGCTCTTTACCCAAACACAAAATACGCACTCTGACAATAACAGGTAACTCCCACTAACACAAAAAACAAAAACGAAAAGCAAGATTAGAATCGAGGAAAGATCGCCGCAAAAAAAACACCGAACACTACTCGGCAATACTACAAGGAGAATAAAAATATTCTCCGGATAAAGCGCACTTTAAATGCAATTATGATACGCTCAGTATTGTGAATTAAACTGGGTTAATTCACAAAACTATTCAAAAACGCAATTCAAAGACGAGAACACTATGAATTCAAACCACGCGGCACTTGAAGTCTTGAAGTACTACACGGGTTCGAGGCTTTGAGACCAATTGTCCCGGTTCTTGAGGAAATCTTTGATCTTCTGTCGGATTCATCGAGCTGAAACAAGAGTAAAAAGAAGCGCGGGGGGTGGACGGGGGTGGCAGCGAAAACAAGATACAAATAAAATCATGCAGTGTCACACTGTGGACAGTGCGTAAGCTGAATGGGGGTGTGGCATTCACGAACATATATGCTTTCGTTTGATTGACTGTCCTTTTGGACTCCACGTTTCACGCGCAAACCTCAGGTCATCCGACCAACCTGCACTCGGAAGCACCAGACTCGAGTTTCGCTCTTGTTAGAGCTCATCAGTGGTGCATATCCTCCGCCACACCCAGGGTTTGAACCCGGGCCCTCCTATCTCGAAGGCGTGTGTGTTACCACTGCGCCACCCCGCTCCCGTTCGAGCTGATCCGAATCACCAAGTTAAGCTTGTATAGATGTCGACCTCTATGACAGCCGGAAATGCCCGACAGCTTTCAAATGGAGACACGGTTCCGGACCTAGTTAACTCCAAGCGAATGCCTCCCACCAATCAGGTCTTCTCCACAGGATGAGGGCAACGGACCCACATTTTTAAACCTGCTTCGCGTTTTTGGTACATATGTCACGCAATTACTTGCGAGTAGTGTGGGATTGTTTAATTTTCGTTTGATTGACTGTCCTTTTGGACTCCACGTTTCACGCGCAAACCTCAGGTCATCCGACCAACCTGCACTCGGAAGCACCAGACTCGAGTTTCGCTCTTGTTAGAGCTCATCAGTGGTGCATATCCTCCGCCACACCCAGGGTTTGAACCCGGGCCCTCCTATCTCGAAGGCGTGTGTGTTACCACTGCGCCACCCCGCTCCCGTTCGAGCTGATCCGAATCACCAAGTTAAGCTTGTATAGATGTCGACCTCTATGACAGCCGGAAATGCCCGACAGCTTTCAAATGGAGACACGGTTCCGGACCTAGTTAACTCCAAGCGAATGCCTCCCACCAATCAGGTCTTCTCCACAGGATGAGGGCAACGGACCCACATTTTTAAACCTGCTTCGCGTTTTTGGTACATATGTCACGCAATTACTTGCGAGTAGTGTGGGATTGTTTAATTTTCGTTTGATTGACTGTCCTTTTGGACTCCACGTTTCACGCGCAAACCTCAGGTCATCCGACCAACCTGCACTCGGAAGCACCAGACTCGAGTTTCGCTCTTGTTAGAGCTCATCAGTGGTGCATATCCTCCGCCACACCCAGGGTTTGAACCCGGGCCCTCCTATCTCGAAGGCGTGTGTGTTACCACTGCGCCACCCCGCTCCCGTTCGAGCTGATCCGAATCACCAAGTTAAGCTTGTATAGATGTCGACCTCTATGACAGCCGGAAATGCCCGACAGCTTTCAAATGGAGACACGGTTCCGGACCTAGTTAACTCCAAGCGAATGCCTCCCACCAATCAGGTCTTCTCCACAGGATGAGGGCAACGGACCCACATTTTTAAACCTGCTTCGCGTTTTTGGTACATATGTCACGCAATTACTTGCGAGTAGTGTGGGATTGTTTAATTTTCGTTTGATTGACTGTCCTTTTGGACTCCACGTTTCACGCGCAAACCTCAGGTCATCCGACCAACCTGCACTCGGAAGCACCAGACTCGAGTTTCGCTCTTGTTAGAGCTCATCAGTGGTGCATATCCTCCGCCACACCCAGGGTTTGAACCCGGGCCCTCCTATCTCGAAGGCGTGTGTGTTACCACTGCGCCACCCCGCTCCCGTTCGAGCTGATCCGAATCACCAAGTTAAGCTTGTATAGATGTCGACCTCTATGACAGCCGGAAATGCCCGACAGCTTTCAAATGGAGACACGGTTCCGGACCTAGTTAACTCCAAGCGAATGCCTCCCACCAATCAGGTCTTCTCCACAGGATGAGGGCAACGGACCCACATTTTTAAACCTGCTTCGCGTTTTTGGTACATATGTCACGCAATTACTTGCGAGTAGTGTGGGATTGTTTTCTGCGCGTGAAACGTGGAGTCCAAAAGGGCAGTCAATCAAACGAAAACTAAACAATCCCACACTACTCGCAAGTAATTGCGTGACATATGAACATATATGCGATAAAAGACAACTATTTTGTTTCTTTTTTGTCAAAGGGACTTATTGGGAGAGACCCAGGTAGAAATCTATCTTTTTCTTGAAGGTCGTTTTGTTCTGCGAGAGAACAATATCTTCCGGAAGTGCATTCCACATAGTAATATCCCTATAGCTAAAAAAAGTTAATCCTTAGTGAAGTGCGTGGCCTCGGTTTGAAAACTTTTCTGCTGTGACCACGGAGAGAGGAGGCTGGACAGACGGAGAAGGAGCAATCGCTTTGACCCGTTTCAAAAAGGTGGAACATCAACAACAGATCACCTCTTACTCGTCTTACGTCAAGGGGATAGAGGTTGAGGAGTGAGAGGCGGACGGGATAAGGTAGATGGGATAGACCACTTACTGCCTTGGTGGAGGCCCGCTGAACCCTTTCTAGGATCTCACGGTCTCGGACAAGACCAGAGTGCACTATCGGACTACAGTACTCCAGCAGAGGTCGGACATACGTGCCGAAAATTATGGAGAAATCATCCCTTGATATGCGTGGGAAGAAACTTCGAATCATGTTTAGGACTCGAAAGGCAGACTTGCTCGCAAGTTCGTGATGATGAGAGAAGGATAAGTTACAATCTAACCAGAAACCGAGCATCTTGTGTCGGTCAACCCTTGGCAGTGTGGTTGCTCCGTT
Organism: Fasciola hepatica; assembly: GCA_948099385.1. Classification (NCBI taxonomy): domain Eukaryota; kingdom Metazoa; phylum Platyhelminthes; class Trematoda; order Plagiorchiida; family Fasciolidae; genus Fasciola; species Fasciola hepatica. The sequence continues at coordinate 40,240,682 of CANUEZ040000043.1, forward strand.
AATGGAAAACGTGTGACCAGTCTCTCTGCTGAAAGACATGCTCACGCATTTGTCATCATTAACTGGGAGGTTCCAATCCTCGGACCAGCGTTTTGTTTCATAAACTGCAATTTGCAGGTCTTCAACGCTTGAACTCCAGAGGGTTACATCATATGCGTACATGGCAATGTTCGCGGGAAGGGCTGTCTGAAGATCGTTTACGTAGATCAAGAAAAGAAGAGGACCTAAGACCGACCCTTGGAGGACCCCAGTTGTTACTGGGGAGGGTTGAGACAAAACATTCCCGACTTTAACCACAAAGGTGCGGTCGGTAAGGAAGCTACGTAGGATGGCCAACATGGAGCCTGTGATCCCGTACGTCTGCAGCTTATAAAGAAGAGGGGCATGTGGGACCTTATCGAAGGCCTTAGCAAAATCGATGAATACAGCGTGTGAGAGCTGGCCATCATCATAGGCTTTCGTTAGACTATCCATGACAGTAAGCGTATTGGTGATGCATGATCTGCCAGGAAGAAACCCAAATTGGGACGGGGAGAGGATCTTAGTTTTATAAAGATGGGAAAGAACCTCTCTCTTAAGAATTCCCTAAAAATTTTGCTAGGTATGCTAGATCGCCTTGTCCTGTCAGTGCTAGCTCATGTGTTATTGAAAGCAATATTGATCGTAAGGACGTTGATTTATATAAGCTGAGAATAATAGAACTAGAGCAACAGTTACTTTCGGCTAGACTACAGGCGCATGAAGCAGAGAAGTGTACACAGAAACAGCGAGAGTATAGGACCAGTGACTTCGACACTTCCGATAGGTTAGAGTGCAATAAGGTAGGGAACCCCACGCCGATCGCCGACTACAAACCACCATCGATCGATCTGCCTAGAGTGGAGCTAACGGTTTTCGACGGGCGAGCTGAGCAATACTGCAAGTTTGTCAAGCAGTTCGAGACGTTTGTTGAAAATAAGGTAACCGACCCTGGGCAAAGGCTTCTTTACCTTACTCACTACTGCCGAGGCCGAGCAAGAGAAGCTATCGACGGGTGCACCATGCTCGACCCAGAACAAGGCTACACAAGGGCAAGAAAGATTCTAAGGGACTTGTTTGGCCAACCTTTCAAAGTAGCCCGTAACCTAATAGAGGGCGTGATGGCAGAGGCAAAGAAAACCAAGGGCGACGTCTACACCATGGCCGACCTGGTGATTAAGATGCAGAACTGCTCAATAGCCCTCGACCATTTAGGTTACAGGGCTGACCTAGACGCCATGCACACTTTGGAAGGCAAAGTCCGTCACCTCTCTCCCGAACTACAGGGTCGGTGGGCGGAAGAAGCTGAACGGATAAGCCGAGGCGACAGAGAAGCCAACTTCGAAGACCTGACCGAATACTTGGACAGGCAAACGAAGATAGCTGACAGCAGATTCGGCCGACTCATCCGGGACAGCAACCGAGCAAACAAGCCCAGTACTAGCCAAGTCCAAACCCCTGTACGGGAACATCCAAAGTACCAGCCTTGGACCAACACACACGTCATTTCACGAGATGCTACGGCGAAACCAAATTGCAGATCCTGTGGTACTAGCCATGGCCTACCAGAATGCCCCAAGTTCGGCAACGCCACAATAGACGAACGGTGGGGAATGGCGAGGATGGCAGGAGCATGTTTTATCTGTCTCAACACCACGCACCGGGCAGCAGCCTGTAGAACAAGGAATCGATGTGGTTACGAGGGCTGCACGGGCAGACACCATCGGCTGCTGCATCAGGCGAGAATAACCATATCCGAGGCGAGTGCCAAGCCCAGCGTGATTTGTTCAACTTCACAATCTGCCAGTAAACCGGTACGTTTAGGCGTAGTGGCCGTGGGAGTAGTGACTCCGACTGGGATAGTCAAGGCGTTGGCTTTCGTTGATAGTGGATCCGACACCACTTTAGTGAAAGAGCGATTTGCCGACAAACACCAACTGGCTAAAGGTGCGACGTCGTTAGCAGTGAGCACGGTGGGCGGAACGCGGGTAATGACTGCCGGTAGATTAAGGCTGCAACTCATCTCTCTAGACACTGACGAGGAAATTGAACCAACGGAGGCATTCACGTTAGCTGATCTCCCCATACGAGCACCAAGGTCGGTGGACGCAATCTTGACTCGGTGGCCCCACCTGCAGGATGTAACCGTTGTAGACTGGGAAGATGATGAGGTGGATCTCCTCATCGGATGCGACGTGCCAGAGGCGCATTGGGTGCTTGACCAAAGAGTGGGCGACCGCCAGGCACCTTATGCCGTACGCACGGCTCTGGGATGGATGTTATACGGTCCAGTAGGGGTACGCGGTTCCGTGAATTACTTATCCGCCGAAACGGACCGCATAGAGTATCATCTGCAACGGCTGTATAAAAAGGAGTTTCATGACATTGGAGACGAAAGACCGACGTTGTCTCAAGAGGATCACTTCGCTCTACAAACGGTGCAGCAAGGCACTAGAGGCCTCAAAAAACAGTTCGAGGTTCCCCTCCCATGGCGCACACCGGTCGACCCGTGGACTGACAACAGAAATTATGTTCTCCAACGATTACCACGACTAAAAGAACGCTTCATTCGAGACCAGAATCTGTGGGAACGATACGCGGATTTGATGAAGCAAAACGAGGACCTCGGTTACGTTGAAAAGGTGCCTGTCAACACCGGCAGCAAAAGGGGTATCTGGTATCTGCCTCACCATCCGGTTATCAACCCCAAGAAACCCAATAAACTGCGGGTGGTTTTCGACTGTGCGGCCAAGTTCCAGGGCAAGTCGTTAAACGATCGCCTACTACAGGGGCCTGACTGGACCACACCACTGATCGATGTTCTGTGCCGTTTCAGAGTGGGTAAAGTGGCTTTGTCTGCCGACATTAGGGAAATGTTCCATCAGGTGAAGATTCCGGTAGGAGAACGAGATGCTTTGCGTTTCCTGTGGTGGGAAGGGAGCGACCGGGACAACGCAGTGGTGAATTGTAGGATGACCGTCCACCCCTTCGGAGCCATATCGTCACCATTTTGTGCAAACTACGCCCTCCGAGAATCAGAGAACAAACATGGCGATCTAGTACATCGGACGGTGGTAGAAAGCGTCAGCAGGAACTTCTACGTCGACGACTACCTTGGGTCATTCGATGATGTGGAATCAGCTCTAGAACAGTTCAGGGGTCTGACGAAATTGCTGGAAGAGGGCGGCTTGCATCTAACTAAATGGATGTCGAACGCTTCAGAAGTGCTGAAGGTCATCCCGTATCACGAAAAGGTCGAAAGGGTAAGAGATTTGGACGGCTCTCCACTTCCTATCGAGCGCACCTTAGGGATACGATGGGACGCGGAGACGGACGATTTTGTTTTCGAGCTAAAAGTTCCCGAGCTGCCAATAACCCGTCGTGGCATACTATCTGCCGTCTCAAGTTTGTTCGACCCGCTCGGTTTCGTCTCACCATGGCTGCTACCCGGAAAGATCTTGCTGCAGCGGCTGTGCCGTAAGAAAGTTGATTGGGACCAGTCACTGGACCGAGGGGACCGGCTGGACTGGGAAGAATTTTTAAACACCTTGAAGAAATCAGGGGACATAAGAATCCCACGATGTTTGACTCCTGGTCATACGACACGGACTGGAGAACTACATGCCTTTTCCGATGCATCCGCAGTCGGTTATGGATCTGTGGTGTACGGACGATGGTGCGCAGGAGATGGACAATATACCACGAGGATCCTGTTTGCCAAAGCCCGCGTTGCTCCACTGAAGTCGGTCTCAATCCCACGCCTTGAACTCAGCGTAGCCGTGTTGGCAGTCAGGGTGGTGCAAGCTGTGAAGAGATGTTTCGATCTCTACATTTGGTCGGTGAGCTTCTGGACGGATTCAACGATAGTACTTTACTATATCAACAACGTCCGGAGCCGGTTTCGTACTTTCGTTGCTAACCGGCTCACGATTATCCACGATGAATCAGCCACGAACCAGTGGAGTCATGTCAGGTCTGGCGATAATCCGGCCGACCTGTGCTCCCGAGGTGCGAACAACTTCAGGCAACTGGACACGTGGACGAGAGGGCCACACTTCCTGCAATTGCCCAAACAGGACTGGCCCGTATTCAAATTAAAACCCCCTACGGAAGTGGAACTGGAGATCAAAGGCGTAGTGATAGCAACCAACGTCGTCGAAGCGTCGTCCATTCTATCGCGACTGGTCAGGTTTTCTTCCTGGATGAAGACGCTTCGTTCGCTAGTCTGGTTAACCAGGTTCAAGATAAGTTTACTAGTCATGAAAGGGCTACGGCCCTCAGGTCGGATACCGGTCGGCCCGATAGGTCCCGATGAGCTACAAGCGGCAGAGTACGATATTTTCAGAATGATACAACGCGAGGCTTTCGCCCGAGAACTCAAGAGGGCGGAAGAAGTGGGGCTGACCAATAAAGACATGCCATCTCCAAGAGGCGAGCTTAAGCGTTTAAACCCCAAAATCATCGACGGACTGCTGCGGGTGGATGGTAGGCTGACCAACGCCCACCTGAACTTCGACACAAAGTATCCTATACTGCTGCCTGCGAGACAACCTGTAGTAGAGCTAATGATTCAACACGTCCACGCCATGGAGGGACATGCCGGGGAAAGTCACGTGACGAGCGTCATCCGAAAGCGTCTTTGGTTGTTGAGAGGACGAGAGACTGTAAAACGCGTAATCCGACGTTGTGTGCAATGCAGGAGACGCAATGCCACAGCAGGCAAACAACTCATGGCCCCACTACCAGAATGCAGGGTGACTACGGGCTGGTGGCCGTTCAGTGACACCGGGTTGGACTATTTCCGGCCCTTGTGGATCAAGTGCGGGAAAAGATTAGAAAAGCGATACGGATGTATCATGACGTGCATGAAGTCACGTGCGGTACACCTAGAAGTCGCACATTCGATGACGACCGATTCGTTTCTACGATCCTTGCAAAGATTTATCAACCGAAGAGGCGTACCGGCCGATATATACTCAGATAATGGATCGAACTTTGTGGGCGCTCAACGGGAATTGCAGCGTTGGCACAAGAACATAAACAGGGACGAACTGTAGGATCGAACCGTGGCCTACGGCATACGATGGCATTTCAACCCCCCACAGGCCAGCCACCGAGGCGGCGTATGGGAACGCATGATCCGGTCCGCCAGACGGATATTGCTGTCAATCATGGAGCAGCAGCCGCCCGACGACGAGACGCTGAACACCGTCATGACTGAGGTGGAGCGAATCCTGAACAACCGCCCCCTGGTTCCAGTATTCAACGGCGACCCCACCCACCTGGCACTCACCCCAAACGACTTATTGACGTTAAGGTCGAACGAGGGTTTCCAAGGGCCGGTAAACCTTCGTGGGAGCTGCCTCCACGGGTGGAAGCAAGCGAACTATCTGGCCAAGGTCTTCTGGAGGCGATGGCTGCGGGAGTACCTACCGGCTTTGCAGACTCGACAGAAGCGGCTGGCCAAAACAAGACCATTCAAAGTTGGGGGTGTGGTTATGATCGCCGACGAACGCGCACATTTCAGCACTTGGTCTTTGGGAGTAGTTACGGAAACCATCAAAAGCACTGACGGAATGATAAGAACGGTGAAGTTGAAGACAGCTAACGGAGTGCTCATTCGTGACATACGCAGTATTAACCTACTCGAGAGCGAAGACGAAGGAGCTGATAACCCTGAGGCGTAGTAAACCTTTTCACACCAGTCATCGAGGCGGATAAAGAAACACCATATATACCACACGGTCTCTGGCAAACCCGTTACAGTGCTCGCGGTCTTTCTTCGACATTACAGAAGGTTCTTTCAGATATGTGTTGATGAATGCGATCCCATTGTATATCCCGATGCATACACATATGGAAGACGCACTCTACATCCCGTAAACCCACCAAACATGTGACAGTGTTCGTCGTTTTGGCTTTTCGTTGACGTTACCGAATGCCCCTTGCATATGTGGAAGTAGCGGAGCTTAGATCACACACACATGCTACATTTGGCTCGTTTTCTTGCCACACGGTCTTCTGTTGATATTGCAGAAAGTCCTCCTTTGATGTGTAGTCATACCTGTGATTTCATTGTACACCCCGGCACACACACATACTCACACGCACACTCAAGCACATACATCCAGGACAGGAGGGCCCTTTACGCGGACAACATTTATGTGACCCTTCACGCCCGCCATCGGTCATTTGGTCTTGTGGAAGATGTAGACTAGCCTCACGTCTATGTAGCCCATGGGTTAGGCGCGAACAGTAGTAGAACGTTGACGACGAGCATTAGACGCTCGCACTGACAGCAGGGCCTAGGCAGGTAGGAAAAATCAGTACCTTTATACCGAACCTTTGACTCTGCTAAGGATCCAGGAGGATTTTGGTGGGCGGTGTAACAGCCGGTCGTGGAAAATCCTCCTTTTTCCCTCGCGATTCAGTGTTTTTCCTAACATCACTCATTTGCCTACACTATTAACTTGTCTTTACGAACTGGTTGTTTTTCTGGACCAATTGTTGTTTGTTCGCGCCCAGAGCGCTACTTTGACACATCCTTGTTCAGGACCTGCGTGACGCACGTGCTGTTTGCTCACACGCTGCTATTCGGTTTCTCGTTGTTGAGTCCTTGTGATCGTATTATTGAGGTTTGTATATTTTTTATGTCATTGTTCATGTAATAATCTAGTATCGTAGAATATCACGGATAATCGTCTTTTGATTTCGGGATCCGTTGCGAATCTGGCTACGCATTGCTCAAACGTTCGTTACAACTGCACCAATGGGAATAGTGACGCGGTTAAAGGTAGTGGTCAGAAATAACGGGTGCACGGTAGGGTGGAATGATATGGGTATGGAGCTAAAAATTGTACGGAAGTAGGAGCTGAATGCCCCGGCTACTTGGCTAGCGAAGTTCATTTCAGTTTGCACAGGACTTGGTGTGGATAGAGCCAATCGTGTGTCCAGGTAGTTGTGTTGGCGGTGCGTTTCTGTATCTCTCAACTCTGCGTGATTTTCTTTTTCTGAAAGGCAGACATTTCGCGCAGTATCAGCTCTAGCAGAGAAAGATAAAAGCAATGAGCAATTTGCTCCTGACCAGAACTAACCCTCAGTTTGCGCTACACCAGGTCGTTTTGCGTGCTGTTATCGATATAGTTTTCATTCATCTGTCTTAGGAAATACTAAAAATTATATTTTCTTAGAGTATTCCGTTAACCCATAGAAATTCAGGTATTTTTTTTTCAGTAGTAAATTCTAACCCAGCTCTAGTTTCCGTTACTCTTCCACCTCATTCACAGCATCTTTTCGATATTTCAAAATGCCACGTGTAGCAAAGAAGACTTCCAATACTACCCCGTCCACTCATACCCCGGTCACTAGGAAAAATAGGCTTCTTCAAACTCCCGTGGCCTTGAAAAAAATGTTCGGTTGACCTCTGTGACTTTGTGGGCTTGGCGACGGAAAGAATAGCTGTTCTAGACCGAAGTATTTCGGATATAAAGTCTCGGATTCTGAATTTGGAAGATACGATATCTAAACTCGCCCCCTTATTGTGCATCACTGAACGCATCGAAAATTCCACCTTACAAAACCTGACAGCCGCGGGCCGCTTTATCGACTCTGTTGCATCCGAAGTTCTCATAAGAGTGAGGAACTTTCGTAATGCAGTCGTGTTTAATGTCCCAGAGAGAATATCTCTGGAGCATGTCAAGCACACACTGTTGAATGCATGCGGTATGGCCTACCTCCCTTGTCAAATAACAAGGCTGCGTAAGCGCGTTCAGCGCTTCAACTGTCCAATCCTTATGCGATTTGCAGATGATCTGTCTGCCAAAGAGTTCATAAAAATGCGTTCCACTATAGCTTCTAATTCTCCTTATAAAAACATAAAAATAGCCGAAGATAAAACCCCACTTCAAAGGGAAATTATCAGATCTCCTTCGACTTTCCCCACTAGAACGACGCCTGATAGTTCTGAGCCTTCAACACAGACGGCTGGTAGCTCCATAGCTCCTTCTCAAGTCCCTACTGCTTTACCTTTACACGCTTCTCCCGCCTCTTCACCACCGCCCACTGCCTCCTCATCTGCTCCCGTACTGTACTCTTTAAAATCTAATCCCATTACTGTTGATCTTGACACTTCCGCTTCTCCCCTTTTACTGCCACCCAGTAAGAGACGCCAATTATTGCCTCGCTCTCCCACCTCATCGCCTGTTGGATACACCCCGAACTCTAACTCGCCATCTGTTCCCTCCGGTGATAAACTACTCGCCGTCCAGAGGAATAGGTCTAACAGTCTTCCTATTCTTCTTACAAGCCCCTTCCTCATTCAACTGTCTCCTCTTAAATCAACTCGCTTTAACTCACGGAATAAGGTTTCGACCTTAGAAAATACCCCTTGCTCCAATGCATTGGTGATCCCTACAAATTCACCGTGCTCACTGCCTGTCAATACCAAAATACGGCCTCCACATGCCGTCCAATCTGCCACACGTCGTACTTCTCACCCAAAAACTATCTCCACTGCTCCCGCTTCTAACTGCTCCATATTTGGTGTTCCACCCAACTTGAGTTACCCCTACCACAATGTGCAGCTTAACCTACCACCCTACACCCCTATTCCTCACACATTTTCAACCCTGCCCTCTGCACCCCCCCTCAGCCAATACTCGATTCCGACTGGCCGGTATTTCCCGACAGCTCCTAATCACCCCTGTCTGATATCGACCCGCCAAACCCCACAGGTTTTTCCCTTTGCTCCGATGTTTCCCCCTCCGTTGATGCCCAGTCTCTCTACCCCTCAGCAGTCCCTCTCACTGCAACATTTAATCCAGCTTGGCTGGAAGCCACCCCATCTGAACCTCCACTAGCCCCAACATCAACATATTCCCCTTTGACCCTAACCTTCGCTCCTTCCAATCGCGATAGCCTGCCTCCTTCCAAATTACACCACCCCTCTGATGTGCCTATACCACCTCCTTAGTAACTAGGCTTCACTTCTCTACGCATATGCTCATGGTAAGTTAAGACCCCATTCCAACCGGAATCCGTATGCCCCTGCCGAATACCAGCACGTTTGCCCCCACATGAAAAATCCTCATTTTAACACTCAGTGTTTTCCCCCCTTTTTACTGTTTGCCGTCCATTACCAGAGCTGGTGAACTGACCAGACTGTTATCTTCCTATTTTCTCATTCTTCTTCCAGACCAGACCATCTACTTTTGTTTTATTCCTGGTTTCCAAACGGACACCCTCTCCTCATCCACCGCCTACCTGATATCGCCCCAAATCTCTACTATCACCCAACTACCCTAGAAAGCTACCAGTCTCCGTCTAGGGACCCCTAATAGACCTGTCCACTAGCCAAACGATAACTAACTGTTCGGATAACAAAATGTTCATTTTCCTGCTTCCATATAAACGATAATCATAACCCACAGCTGGAACACTCTCCAGACTGCCGCACTCCTGATCTCTTCCAGATTGCATTGGTTACTTAGGTATCCATCGGCCAAATCGACGTTTATTCCGGATTACCGTAAGGACTGGACGATTTGATCAATGGTTTAAACCTATACTCTCGCCTGCTGACGTTACATGGGGCACCGTACATGGATTAACAAAACCTCATGAAAGTCTCACCGGATCGCAGAGGTGATTCCTGACAGCAACCATCAACACTCCGCTCAACGTCTATTCCCAAATAATCCAACGCAACAGTTCAATTCTTCCCGCGTTGCAGTACGAAACCAATGGCCGGAACCCAGCCTTCGCAGCTGTCAACTTCGTCAAACCAGCCCTTTTTACCGAATTCCCACAACATTCTACCTGCCACCACCTGCAACCAAGGTCTTTACGGAACAGAATACCAGCCATCTGCAGCCAACCATAATTTGATTACCAATTTTCTATCAAATACAAAACAAAACATTTTAAACTCTTCCAACTCCTGCCTAGCCGAACCATTGACGTTTGTCTCCACTAATCCGTTTCATTGACGGCTTTTCTTTTCTTTAATAGTCCGTTATATGTCCATACACCATTCATGCTCTTCAAAAGTTCACTGAAGTCCCTGCGAAGCTTTTCGCCTTCATCTGAATTTCCATATGACACTGTAATCACCTGCACAAAAGGTCCGTTTTATTATCACCTTTGACTCACTTGCCTTTATTTCACATGCTTCCTCCACAATTAGTTACCCAATGCTGGATCAGTGTCCAATATTCCGCTGGTATCTCTGACTGCACTTTGAAAGCCCCACGCTTGCTTTACTTCTAACAATGTTCTTTGGCATCTCTTTCGCCCGGTTACTTGTTAGTGACCGTCTATTTGTCGCTTATATCAGCAATTCCACGACTGTCCAGCTACCCACACCGCCCCCAGCGATTTCGAAACCGATTTGGAATTCCCGCCTCAACCATTACCACTTTTGTTTACTCAAACACTACATGACTTTACTGGTGTATTTCGGTTGCTGTGATTTATAAATTTAGAATTTGTGAATACCTCGCACTGACATGTGCTGTTGTATACTCTGATCTTGCCTTGTGCATGTGTACTGACCACGGTCAATAAATATACTATACTATACTAACCGCCTAAAATAATTCGGGTTTTACCGCCACCCAACACAGGCCTACTGCTTTCTTAGAAGCTTTCACTGTTGTAGTATTCATGACCCCCTCCGGGAGCTTATACCATTGGGGTACCACTCTACTTGAGGAATAGTTCGCCCTAATTTGGAGCCCTGAGTGCTTTCTTTGTAATCTAAGCCAATGCAGCCTCGTGCCTCTCTCTGGGATCGGAGAGGACGGGTCTTCTAGATTTATACCCGACGTTCCCCTCATTGCCTTGACGGTTTCTACTGAATCCCCGCGAACACGCCGCCTCTTCATCAAGAACAGATCTAGGCCACAGAGTCTTTCTGTGTCGCCAAGCCCCCTTGCACGGTCACTACTCCAGTGGCTAACCCTTGCACTTTCTCCAGACAGTCTATATCTTCCTGGTAGTACGATTCCCAGGCTTGCACGCAGTACTCCATGTGCGGCCCAACGGTGGCTTGGTATATGGGGACGAAAATCTCCGGATCTCTACAAGATATAATGGATGTAACTCGGAAGAGTTCTACTCTGGCCATATTGGCTGCTGCGGTGCACTGCTTCGACGGTTCGAAGCTGTCGTTCATTATAGCACCCAAGTCTTTGACCTGGGAAGCCACTTGCAACGAGCCCACACCATTCTCTCTAGCCCTTGTATTTGTGGTTGAGCATTGACAATTGGTGAGTTTTAGTGGAAGGCCCCATTTACGTGACCAGCTTTGTACTGCTAATACGTCAAGTTCTATAACCACTCCATCTATCTTGACGTCTTCGGCAAACATAAAGGTGGGGTGAGTGGGCTTACGTGCTAGGTCGTTGACGGAGATAAGGAAGAGCAGAGGGGCGGGGCCGAGCTCTATGGCTACCTGCTTGCTGCACCTTCTGGTTTGTGGACATGACCACTCACCTTAATACCAAAAGTTCGCCCTGCTAAAAAACTATTTATCCATTGTCTTGCCTTTACAACGATTCCCATAGACTGCGGTTTGACGTCCAGGAATCTGTGGCTCACGGAATCGAACGCCTTGCTGAGGTCCTAGTAACAGACCGCAAACGACTGTTCTTCGTCCAGGCGCTTGGTTACCTCATCAAGGAACAGCAGGAGATTCGTCAAACATAATCGTCCCGCCATAAACCTATGCTGAGCATTTGATATGAGGCTATGCCTAACCCAATGCCTAGAGACCTGTTTCATGACTATTGGCTCCAGGCACTCACACAGTACTGAAGTTATGTTAGCCGGCCGGTAGTTTTCGGTCATTTTGCCGGGGTCCGCCCTTGTTCATTCCTACCACTGTTGTCCTTCTCCAGTCTCCCGGCGCTATTCCCTCTTTAAGTGACGTTTCATGCTGCTTCCTCACCGGAGCCTTCAGGACCTCGGCCAGAGGTTGTACGATTGCCGAATCAATTCCATCTGGTCCTACATCTTTGTTTCTATTCAAGGTTTACAGCTCCGCGTATGCCTCTTTTGCCGTAAGTTCGGGTATTGGATGCGTCCGTGGTCCATTCATCACCTCCTCTAAATTATTTGCCGGTCGATATATGCTCTTGATGAATGCCAAGGGCATGTCGGCCTTATCTTCGTCGCTTAGAGCTAGTCGTCCCTGTGCTCCTTCCAAAGTTGCTACACTTTTTCTCATACGTTAGCGGGATTTGCACGTCAGCGTAGAAACTCTTTGGGCCTGTGCGGACTGACGCGCAGCTCAGTTCAGATAAGTTTTAATAAGGCAGGTAATGGCCACTTCCAATCGATCTTCCAGGATTCCTTTGACGGTACGCACACCAGAAAGGCACCCACCACTGCGCAGTTTATTCCTTAGAATCCCCTCTAAAGATAGTAGGGAAAAGCAAAACCTCACCGCGCATCAACTGCGAGAGTCATTACGCATAGTGAGATTTCACTACGTCATTGCGTAGCAAATAGAAACGTTCAATAATTAAACCTGGTACATCCGTCTGTCTAGCATTACGCTCAAAATTCATTGTCACAAATTATTTAATTCCACTTACGACGGGGGCCAGCTTCAATGCCTGGACGGTCCCCAGTTCTATTTCCTCTTCCGGCAGTCTATTTCAGTAGTTGACCATCCTAGTTCTGAAGAAGCGAGATCCACCTATCAGCCTAGACCGAACTTTTGCCAGCTTCTCCCCGTGAACTCTTGTTCTGGAGTCTGTTGCCATGTGGAATAGACCCTCCGGTCGAAGCTCAGAAAAGCCTTCGATAATCTCAAACGTGTCTATGAGATCCCCTCGTAGTCTCCTTCATTCTACAGCGGAAAGTCTGAGGTTCCGGAGTCTCTGCTGGTACGTCTTGCCCCTCTGGCCTACAATCATGTGCACTGCAAGAATTTGTACGTCCTCCATTCAGGTAGCATCGTTTTTATAGAAGAGTGACCACGCCTGAACACAGTTTTCCAAAAGAGGTCTAGCTATAACCATGTACACTGACAGGAAAACTCCTGGTTGTTTGCAGCAAAACGCTGATCTCAACCTGGAGAGTTCACCACGTGCTTTTTTCCAGCTGTTGCACACTGATCCGGCTACTTAAGATCAGAATGTATCAAAATCCCAAGACCCCTTACCCTGTCTACTGCCTTTATAGAAAATGGGCCACGGTCTTGTGCAACTGCCAGACTTGTCGCTGGCCGTGACAACAAGTGGCTCTTCCCAGCATTGAGAGGAAGGTCCCGCTCCTGTGCTCATTTAAGAACAGGCAGGTATGTCTCTCCTCAGCTCCTCTCTCCCCTGAGCTCCCAATAACTCCAAATCTTCTGCAAAGAAGAAGCTTGGTGGCCGTAGGTTGAGGCTAAGTAATCAATAAACAGAAGGAACAAAAGTGGGCCTAGTACGAAACCCTGTGGAACCACGCTGACGACTTTCTCTAATTCAGAGTTGTTTTCCCCTACTGTGACGTAGAACCTTCCACCGGCAAGGACCTTCCTTATCCATCCCTAAATCTGCCCATTCATACAAAATGACCACAATTTGACTAACAGAAGCCGATGATTTACCGAGTCAAATGCCTTTCTACCATCAAGGTAACATGTTTCCATCTGTTTATCTCCATCCAATTTTTGAGTGACTTCATTTATGAAGCTCGAGAGGTTGGTCAAGCACGACCTGTTATTTAAAAATCCATGCTGATCTGGGAAAAGCGTAGAACTCCCCCGCAGGACAACAGCCAACACACGAAGGGCCCCACAGTTCTTTCGAAGTTGTGCACACAAGTTGTGCATCCACCACTACACAGTGCACTCCATCGAATCCTTGGTAAAAATAAAACAAAAGCTCGAAACGTCTTCGCACATCAATTGCAAGAGACATCCTGAGCGTTCAGTGGGACAGTATACAACAAACAAAAAAGCCGGTGACTATACACAGTGCAAACTGACCATTACGTTGCCCTTCATCTATCTACTGAAAGCTTTCGAAACTCAATCACTGGGATAGTTTCGTTCTACTCACGATCTGGGTTCCCCTGAAGGGTTGGGCGTTCGATAGATCTATCATCCCACCAGGCAGACTAATCCCTACCCAGCTGCTTAAGAAGTACGTTCTGGTTATCAACCCGGCTAGAACTTTTGTCAGCGTCTTCTCGTGTCCCTTTATTCGGGAGTCTAAAGCCAGTTGGAACAGGCTACCCGACCTAAGGCCAAAAAACTCTCTACTTCCTCGAAAGTTTCTATGAGATCCCCTCGATGTATCCTGCTTTCCAGAGAGAAAAGATTGAAACCGCAGAGTCTCCATAAGCACTCCTTATGCCCTTGCCCTTCAGACTTTTGCGTCGCAAGAACTTGAACTTTCTGCAAGTTGGCGGCGTCCCTTTTGTAGAAACGTGACCGACCCTGTAAGCCACCTTCCGGGAGAGGTCGTACTATAACCACGCATGTGCTTATGAGTATTTCCGGCTGCCGGTAAGATAGTTCTACTGGCAGCCCGGAAAGCTAACCACGAGCCTTGTTAGCAGGAGAGTTGAACTGGTTTGATCATTTGAAACCAGTCTTCATGATGGCCCCGAGGCAGCCTACCCAACTAACTGTCCCGATGGCGACTTCCCTGCTCATGAGCTGCGGTCAGGATTTCTGTTGGCCTTGACCACCAGTGAAACTTCCAGTATACAGCTACCTAGATCTCCCCCACCCCCGGATACTACAACTTTCTGGGCATCTGCAAAAATGAAACCGGGCTATTGAGGGGCAGATGCCAGGTCGTTAACAACAAGAGGAATATTACAAGGCCCAGGGCGGATCCATAGGGTACTCCACTGGTAACGCTCACCAAGCTACGACATATGTATTATAATAATGGTATATTTCTTGATCGTGGTCAAGACACATGCACAAGGCATGATCAGAGTACACAGCAATTCACAGTTATGTAGGGTAATCACAATTTTGAAGAACGTAGTTCACACAATTGCAGTAATAGAACGATCAGCTTGGACCGTGTTTAAGTGAGCTAAAGAGGGGAAGGTTAGCGCGGCCATTGCAAATCGGTTTCGAATTCGGGACGGACGATGCGGTTAGCGGGATGGACTTGGGGATGCAGAAAAAGCGATACTGAAGAAGGGTAAAAGTGCAGTGTTTGCAAGAACCCATAAAGCAACTGTTGTCGGACAGCACTACATGAACAGAGAGTTGATGCAAGAATAATACACAACTTGCCTTATGGATGCCGATAACTGTCTACGACCGGTCCGGTAGTCCAGAATGGATCGTGGCGATCTATGGAATTTGGTGTGCAGTCGATGAAGATATAGAGAGAGCGGTGGAGTGAAAGAGATTCAAAGAAGATTCGGGAAGTGTAGAAGGAGTCGCGGTGTGGCACCAACTGGATACTTTGAGGTAAAACATAACGCAGGAAAGAAAGTCAGCAAGACACCTCTATACCTACTCATATATGCCCAGCGTCCATAACTCGCACAGCAACAGACTGTGAACAACTGAGTCCAGCGCCTTGCTGAATTCAAGAAAACACAATATGACCTGTTTCCCTTCATCGTGTCTTCGAGCCGCTCCATCTTAGACGCTCTGGAGTGAACAGACGCGATCATTTCTTTAAGGACGCCATGCCAGGAAGGGCTCAACATGAAGTGATCTTGTAGTTGCCAAAAGAGGTGAGAGCGGATAATAGTCTCAAGAACTTTGAGTACGATGCTAGTTGGGCCTACCAGCCTGCAGTTATCCATAGCCGACTTAGGTTTACTCTCACGTGTTTCCAAGACGGCTGCGCCAGTCCTGAGGTACCTAACCCTGCAATATAAGATAGCCAGGAGGAGCAAAAAAGACGGACAATAAGAATAAAAGAAAGCCTCCTTAGATGGTTAGTAACAGTCTGGGTTTACCTCTCCGGCTGAAGACGCACAGCGTCAGATCGACTAGCATTCCACTATCTACCCCTTGTACTCGACCAAACTATTTGCCCAGGGAGTCCGCTTTGCTCTGGTCATCAGTGACTTTACCGTGGTCCTTGGTGGAGAGTGGAGCTACCTCGCCCTTTGTTGAGCCTTTTGACTGTACCTTTCTATAGAGCTTCCTCTGCCACATTCTTAGACATATGGCCAGTCTGGTTTCGAGCTCTCGTTTAGAAGTTCGCCGAAGGATCACCGTCTCTTTTCTAAGCTTTTTATAACCTGTTCTTGCTGCATGACGCCCGGAAACTGCGTATAGCCTCCAGTGGCGGCTTCTACGTCTGGCTGCTTTGGCCGTTGCAACCTTCCGCCACACTGGCTTGCCCCCGTCACTCCTTCACTTTAAGGGAGCTCACTCGTTCTGGAGGGCAGTTAGGGATCCCTTTACGACCTTTCAGCTTCTATAAACAGCAGCCTCCTCTGCAGCTTTCCGCTTCGGCCTCATCACCTTAAGGCGGAGTTTCTCTACGCCCACACTATCGAAATCCCAAGCCAGTCTTAAGGCCTCCAAGTGCACAGGGTGACTTCGTCGCACACGTGACCACTTTCACCCAAGAGTGCATAGCACTGCAGTTCAGATACATGGTTGGGGAGATATGTTTTCGTTAGATCAAACAAGTGTGGCACGAATCCAGACTTATATATGGTATCCTTCCAAATTTGTTAGTGCAAAGCTTTTGTATACAGCCACTCCTAGCAGTTCTCCTTCTCCGATTCCCGCCTGCAGGCTTCAACCGTCAAGTCAACGCGCGGAAGTTTGAAGTCACCCACTATTGGGGTTTTATGTGCCTTCTAAACTGCTCCAGTTAAGGTCCGCAGTAGACGAACATCCTCATCGCAGAGTGTACTCGGTGCCCTGTAGACACAAGCAACGTCAACCCTTCTACCTGAAAGAACGATGGTGACTGCTCACATCTGGACACTAGGATTGCACACCTTGGTCAGAGACCCAAGGTGGTTTTTGCCTGACCTGATAAGGATGGCTACCTTAATTCCAAAACAAACGTGTTCTCTATCTTGACTTTAGATCGCGCAACCGTTACCTGTTGGTCCTGGTACGCGACCTTCTGTGGAAAAACGTTTCTAACGGCAATAGTTGACTCGTTGTGATACTTAGCGGCTTCGGAGAGTCTCAACCATTCGTTTGTAGTGCTACGCTAGCATGCTTATAACACTGCCGCATTTACTTCGTCGCCTGGGGGCTTGATATCTTTCAGTCCTGCCCGAACCTTGGGGGCAACTCCTGAGACGACAACACCGTCATATATCGACCATCTTCACCCGGGGGGGGGGGGGAGGGAAGGGTGAAGTCGTGTGGTGATATAAAATTTTTCGGCTACTACCAATCCACTCTCACTGGAGTTGCCATGACATCCAAGCCTACAAGGGTCGCGTGGTTCTCCACCCTTGGGTAGCACTGCCGGTTTTGGTCTTCCAACACGCCCTCAGTTACAATTATTCATTACTACGTGCGCGGCTATTTTACTGTTATCATCCAGGCGGCCCGAGAGCCAGGTACGGCATCTATCTGGCCTTGGGGACTTTTCAACAGTGCCCTAGTGGGTTTAGCGAGGTTGCTTCTGAAGCTAGAACACCGAGCCTCAATGCATGCTCGTCTGGTGCGGTCTGATATTTGTCCTTGGTGGTGTGGGCCACCACTTCTGCAACTGCCAGCAGTCTACCTCGGATGGACTCATCAGCGAACCCAACTAATATTGGCGTCGCACCATGCACTCCCCTGTTCGAGAGTAGTGACTTCCATGTCCACTCTTCGTACAGTTTTCTTAGAGCGGCAGGGTGTGGACCGTCTGCAATTCGCAGTGTGCCGTAGACCCTCCTTCTCTCTGTGTCCCGCCTAGCCTTTAGTTCTCCTGCGAGGAGTTTTTCCAGGTTTGGGATCAGGAGCTTGCCGCTTCGGACCCCTCCTGCCGATAAGATCTGCTTTCGCAGATCTCTCACTGTATCCTCTAACACTAGGATCTCATGATCGTCCGCCCTAGATGGTCCATCTTTCTCATTCTTAAACTTTCTTTATTTTGTGCTGTCTTGCCTTTCTAGCCTTTTGCCCAGTCCACTGGCCCCCGTCTGTCCGCTTCAAGGGAGCTGATGCAAAGACCGCAGAACAAGCCCTTGGGATTGGCAAGCTGGCCTCGGCAACCGTCCACTCATGTGTGTCTTCTGCTTCTGAGAACGACCTGCAACTGCCTACCTATGGTGCTTCGGGGCACACGCTAGTGGTGCTACCTGGAGAGCGTTGGTCCTTTACTTGAGCATGTATTTTCAGAGTGATGCTGGCAGCCTCCCTGCAGGGAACACGGTTCTGTCCATAAAGGAGGCAGATGCTCCTTTTCATGCTCAAACATCTTGGCTGGGCCCATATTTTGCACACCTAGCACTGTATATCGTTTGCCACGTTTCTCAAACATGGATGCTAGAACCAGGTTAGAACCACGTGGTTTACTAGTGTACATACAAAAAGTAGTGAAAATACCTGAAAAGATATTCAGCGCAGGGCAGAAAACTTTGACAAAAACGAGAGCGACCCTTCAATGCAGATGCACAAAAATCTATGGGCGAGAAAATATGGTCCCACAAAAGCAATGACCATTGCTCGCCATGCTAAGAGGGGAACGAAAATATCTACCAAATAAAACGGCCTAAATGCAATTCTGACACCCTCAGTATTGTGGAATAACGGGAATTGACCCCTAAGACTTTTCAAAAATTGGTTTAAAACTGAGAGCCAAAATTTCGAAACTTTCCAACTTGGGTTTGAGTGAAGCATTCCTTAAATACTGATGGATTTCTCGATAACCCCTCTGTGGCTGATAAGGTCTTCAACCGCATAACCATTTCGTTAGCAATCACGAAGGTGGATTTGTGAATACTGAGTAAAATCTTCCGCTTTTATCAACTGTTTGCAAATGTCTTTCAACTAATTGGTTGACCTCCTCGTTTCACGCGATTGGCAATTGTTTGAGAGATGTTGTGTATTAACTGATGAGCAAGCTGTGCCACAAGCTCCCCCGGGATGGTTTAGGTTGCTCGGTCATCAGCGTTTGCCGTTAGTTCGTGGGCTGCTCCGCCGGGGTTCGGCCAAGGATGGCATAAGTTTGAAGAGTTCAAGTATGGTTTTCATATCTTGCCCAAGTCATAACGTTTGCAGTTTACGAGCCAGTGAGTCGGTGGGGAAGCTGGTTACGGTGTTTCCGACTGGGATAGGATATGACATCAAATGCCGTTTCTGTAAGCTTCTGACGCCCTCGCAACGAGATTTTGGGGAAAACCTCGTGCGCGTGCTGTCACTTGCCAGATGGCCGATGACCAGGAATGAGAGAACTGGAAAAGGGCCTCAGGGAGCCACTAATCCCCGATTATTGCCGCGAGATGTTGCCTTACTTCAAATGTATTTATTATCTTTTGCCAGGAACTCTGGCACCTGAGTCTTTTTTACGTTCTCAACAAGGGGCCACTGGTGATAAGCTCTTTAGTGCAGAGTAAACGGTACGACGTATGATAGACCTAATCTGATTGGCTGCTTCGCCTCTGTGACTGGCGATGGGGTAAACCGTCCGTGAAGTGGAGTCCATAGTATGATTTCTATTGATATTCAGTGGCTGCACCGTCGGTCCAGTAAAACTGGCAAAGCGATGCTGGGTTAGCACGAGACCGTTGCCTGAGCGTGTTTTGCTTTGGGCTTATAGCAGTATCCGATGTATCAGTTGCATTCGGTGATAGAGTTGCCTGAAGACAGGTAGAACTATTCATATTTGTATCCCGCTGTAAGACTTGCTGTTGGGAAAAAGCCCCATAATCCCAATAAAGGCTATGGAGGGTTCCAGCCGCACCATCGTGGGTACACCAGGCATCAAACAGAAGAATCTGAGGGTCTTCCTGTGGTCTTGTTAGATGGGAAGCAGTTAGGTTCCAATAAATAGCCGTGTAAAATCCGTTAGGTCACATGACTGATTAAAAGGCAGGGGGACCTTGCCTCATCTAATGAAGCAGTTTTGTTCACCTTTACAATATTAACAAGCTTACCACCGACAGGTCAAAGTGCCTCAGAATAAATACAGAATTTTGGAATATGCAAAGGACACCGCTATACGATGTTCAGTTCTCACCCGGGAACCGGCGGCCTAAATGCGCGTACCATCGCCGACACACACACATATATATATACATATATATACGATAAGTGTGAGCACTAATCTAGGAGGGCTGAACATGTGCACATTTTACCAAAACAACCTTCGCAGTTGGCAGAATAAACGTCAGAAATATGAGGCCCTGATATTGATATATCGTACTGATCACCCACGGATAACGCGAAAGCCCACTCCAAAACTTCATGAGTTCCCGAGGGGTGCATAACATGGGCTGGCAGTTGCTCTGAAAATTAGTTTAGTGGTTAAGCTTCAGAGAAGAGTCGATGAAACACCTCTTACGCTATTATAGCAAAGCAACAGACCTGTGAGAGCACCGCGATTGGCCCTCGTCATTGAGGGAAAACTAATCATTATACGCAAGCCACGCGAATTCAAAGCTTCTGCACAAAGTGACGCATGTACGCCACTGCACCTTTTCTGGAAAGAGTCCACGACAATATATTACACACGCACACGTACATACATTATTGTTTATGTATCCCTCCGATTCACGTAGAGCTGAGCCTGTAAACGGCCGATTAGTTAACATCGTACACAACACATTACCCAATATAATGCATCGAGAGTAGGTACGGTGATGGAGTATATGGTACTTAGAAAGGATCTGTACCGTTTTCGTCCGAGCGCGATGTCTTTCAGCAAAAATTGCTCGGTGTCTAACAGACTTTGATTGCCTTACTGCGGAAAGGAAACACTTTTCGATTCCACAGATAGGCCTTTCCAAGTCCGTTAATTCAAGCGTGAAAGTAAAGATAGCCACTGCACACACCAGGTAAAAATGCGGGGCGTATTTTTGAGCACACAACTCAATGGAGCACCGTGCAACCATAATATAACAGTGCTACGAATTAACAGCCATGGATCTAAAACTACCAATCGTAAATAACTGCACGCTATACGTTAATACTCTTAGCCTTGTACTGGTTTGACATAAACTCTTTCGCTATACAAAAATCATTAGTGCATCCATCTGATGGACACAATACTACATGGCAATGGACGAATTTGAATGCAAACTGCATAATATATCGTAATCACCACGAGAGTTTGGCATAAAATTGTTAGATCACTTCATCTTTTTCAAAGATGGTTCGCTATTAGGCAATAGACTTGATTTTAAATCAATACTTCGGCTAGAAACATTTCGGAGTACCACCGAGAACATGGAAAGTTTGGACTACGTAGTTTTCACCAAGATCACAAGCTCAGCTCAGGTCAGTTTGCACAGAATCGTTGGCGGCCGGGACCAGCCGACCTTCCAGATTCCTTCCGGTGGCTTGCACTTGAGCCGGCATCCGTCACCGCGAATTTGATAAATTCCCTCTGTCTGTTTCGGTTGCTAGTATCTTCTGCTGACCCAGCTCTGCTAAAAAGGAAATGGATAGAAGCGTCGCTCACCTTCCGTACAGCGGACTATCTTTATGCGACCGTTTCCACATAGTGAGTCTCGCTCTGGTGGGAAGGACACCTGGGACAACTTCGCCTCCAGTTTTTAAATTGAACTTCTAAAGTCTGCCTCCGAGAACATCCCTTTTAATTTACCGTCTAGCTCGTCGGTCACTCGGTTCCGTCATCCAAATATTGTATCGCAAAAGAAGTCGGCCCACATTTAGTCATGAGTTTTTCTCCCTAAATTTTATACCGTTCACCCTTTCCTCTCCCTTGAGAGCCACCACAAACTCATCCCCGGCTTTCGCCCTTGGAAGACGGTTCAGAACGTAGAGGGCCACAGTGAGGTCCTCACTTAGTCTTCTTTCCAGAGAAAATACCTCCATATTCTGCAGTCTGTGGCAGTACGTCTTCTCCTGACTGACCCTCTCCACTTTAATGGCTAGCTGCTGGGCCCTTCAGGACAGGCCACATCCTTTTTGGGGAAAGGTGCCGAAGCCTGTGCACAGTATCTAAGGGTGGCCTCACTGAGGCTTTGTACAGCGGTTAGAATATATCCTCTTGTTTACGCGACATTATCGACTCAAGTCTAAGGATCTCCCTACGAGCTCCGTAGGCAGCCAGCTTTTCCGCCTTGGTTTATTTGAGGTCGACGGTCACAATAACTCCTAGGTCTTTTTTCTGTCGCACCACGTCAGGCTTATACCGTCCATTTACCGCCTTCACGGACAAACCCGCTCATGCTCCGGTTAGTAGATCATTTACCTTCATTTGCCAGCTGGGGCACCCCCTCCATAATACTGGCTAGTAATTCCCGTTGGTCTGATCCGGCAAAGTCCGTATCCTCTACAAAAATGGAGCACAGTATTTGCCTTGCTCTGACCAATTCACTTATAAAGGAGAGAAATACAAGTGGTTCCATAACTGATCCCTGTGGGACACCACCTGGCGCATACTCTGGCTCAGAGTGCGCATATCGATCCCTAACAGAAAACCTCCTGCTAGTCAGGAAGTCAGCCATCCAAACTTGTGGCTGTCCCTTCGCCCCTCAGGTCTTAATTTCACCCGGCAGTGGCCGGAGATTCACAAGATCGAATGCTTTACTGAAGTCCAGATGACGAACTTCCACTACTTCCGCAAATCGAGTTGTGTTGTGACCCCTTCCGGGAACCGAGAAGGTTAAAGAGACACGATATTTCCTTCAAGGCCCAAGCTGTGCTCCATTTGTCAGCTTGTTTTCTGCCAAATGCCCGCTGACGTGGTCCCCTGTCAGTTCCTCCAGGCATTTGCAAAATATAGTGGTAAAACTTATAGGTCTGTAGTTTTGCTCCTGTCAGCGCTGCTCACCTTTGCGGATAGCCACTAGTGCCGCTGCCTCCCAGAAGTTTGAAGATATCCCTTGTCTAACGCTTGTTTAAAACCGCCAAGAGGCTTGACCATTTACTGCAGCAGCCGGTGACTTTATGGTGGCTGGATGTGCGCTATCTGATCCCACTGACTTGTGTTGTGTTCGGTCCCTGTAGTGTCATTCTCATCGCCCCCACCACAACAGATATGTATGGCATGCCGGGCGTTCCTAATTGGGGTCCCTTGATGCCTCCATTCCTTCGATGCCCACTTTTGAAGTATTTTCTAATCGTCTCCCTTTTGATCCGATCTCCAAGGACTTTTCCCCCATCGCTTAATACAAATGTTCCGACTCCTGCCCTAAGAGCACTCTTTGATAGACCATATCAAAAATATTTCTCGGGGTTTTGCCTGTCTAATTTTGCCAGTGCTAGCTCGATGGTTCTTTCTGCATTTCTCCGTATCTCGAAAGCTGAGTTTCTGTAACCGACGTACCGTGGGCCGGCTCTCCCACTTCTGACCAATTTAAAATTCCGTCAACTCCTACCTCGCTTCAGGATAGATTTTCTGAATGCGGCCGTCTACCTCTCAGGCTTGCTGTTGTGCTTGGTTCGCGGCAATAAACCAAACTTATCCTGCAGCTCCAGCAGTGTTTTCTGTATTGCCCACCACTTTTCTTCTGCAGCAGCACTTTTGTCGTCTAAGCCACAACCCAATTTCGATGCTCCTGTATTTAGTTAGGCAGCATTCAGCTTCCAAAAATTTCGCGCACCTTCTCCGCTGCCACGAAAGCTCGAGGGAGGGAGGTTCAAGCTTGATCAACATAAGACCACTCTTGCCCACATGTAGATGAAGTCTTCTCTGACCCCTGTTGCCTAAACATCTCCTGACCACCAGGTCCAGAAAGGATAGTCGGTTTCCCCTTTCTTTACCCGGTGTTCTCCTCTATGTGCTGAAGTTTGGTAACCCCGCGTAGCCACCTCTTAAGGTTTTCCTCCGCTCTACTACGAATACAGCTGTCAACGTTCCATTCCACTCCTGGAGAACTGAAATTCTTCCCAATCAGCCCTGCATCTGCTCCAGACTCCATTTGTCCCAGCTTCTGTGTGAGTTCGGCGTCCTCTTCCGTTTCCTAGTTTGTACTTCTGTACACATATGCAGTTGCAATTTTTCTCATGGGCGCCTTACGACGACTCCGCGCAGCTGGGTGCTTATCGTATATAACCTGATTTTTGATTCTATGTGAAACAAATCCTTTCAAACTTCAATCTAAATTTTTCAAAATTAGAGGCGGTAGGGCAGTATTCCGCAGAGACCTCGTCTACTAGAAGCAGGGGGCATGAATTCAGGTCTGCTGTTCCTGCCTGCAAAATGCATACGTTGAAAATCCTTCCAAGTGTTTTACATGGTTTGTGAGGGTGACTATATTCGACATTACTCCGCTAAGTTCGTCCATACAGAGCATTTTTGCACATTTCTTCGTTTGCGTGAGACGTTTCGATTTGGCCTCGAATCGTTTCTGACCGTCGCGCTTGGACCACGGAAAGTTGATCCTTTGAGTTTTACGGTTATTTCTATTCGACCGCATGATGGAGACATATATGTTTCCTCTCCCTGTAGTTTTCGATTTGCTACCATAGGAAATACGACCAACCCCCGGGTTAGTCTTGGTATTCGTGTGAATTGGTTACGCGTCGCCCGAATTGCGGTTCTTAGAACGTACACTGCCACCACCTCCTCAGAATATGTAGTCACATCCCTCTTCCCTAACCCCTGGTGTCAACGCATTCCACAGACTCGTCGACCTCTTTGAGGCTAGGGATACCAACGGCGGGCCTGATGGCTGCCAATTCTAACGCTTCAGCAAATGACCAAAATTAAGCTTGTAGGCCCACAGGGGAGGGTAATAAACCAACTCTGACTCTTGATCTCTATAGAGAACACCTCTGGTGTAGATGAGACCATCGCAAAAGTTACGTAACATCAAACCACAAGAAATGGCGTCCTGAGAAAATGTTTATCGAGCTTCTTGTATCCGAAGCTCCAGATATCTTCACATGCCGCTACAGAAAAACGAAACATAAAATTCTTCCCAGTGGTCACGACAAAGCAGTAGCTTTCCAGTTGTGTGACCATCAACTTCCTCTTCCCCGAAACGAGACGTCCTCGGAAGTAGCACAACTAACCTCAGACCCTACCGAATGGTGAGGCATGATGGTACGACAAGCAGACTGCGTTGAAGGTAAGACCTCGAAACTTACATTTTTGGTTTTCTAGACTGCAGTGGTGTTTGCGCTGCTAATGCTAAAGGTCATCTATCGTTCCTTTGTATTTTAAGAAACGAGTGGAAGATGGAGCAGAATACAACAGGGACGAGAAAAACAAGTGGGAAAAGAGCAGAACGAGAAAAAGAAGTTCAGCCATTTGGGCATTGAATAAAAGTGGAAGCACTGACGGCCTCAGCGAGAATGAAACCGCACAAAATTAGGATGTCAGATGTAGGACACAATCGGGCAAGGGCTTTGCTTACAATGTGACACATAAATAAGTCTCGGCTGCATATTCAGCTTGATTACAGGACGGGTTGAGGGCCGGTTGTGCGTCAAGTGACTGTGAGAAATATCGTGCGACTTGTTGAATGATGCCGGGGGGCGGAGCACTATGCCCTTTGCCCGTGAGCTGATCTCACATCTTTCTAACCTTCAATTCTCAGGCGTCAGGCATCCTCAGTGGCTTCCGTGACTGTTTTAAACGATATATCTTTCGCATTCTAAAATCGTACCTCACTACGTTTGTCGGCTTCTGCGGTCGGGACCCAATGGTTTCTTCATCATATCACATTTCTACTGAGATCGGCCAAGGGAGGGGTCAACCGGAGTTTAAAATACATCAGTCCTTGCTTTTTGGTTTTGTAGGTATCTTTCGCCAGGTCAAGGTTCACCGCTCCGTTATAGTGACTGTTTTGGACAGGAAGTCTTAGAAAGACCTATAACTTGCAAGCGATGATGAAAAGGAATGAAGTTTGCTCGGAAGCAAGCTTGCTGGGTGCTTTGGAAAATAATGTCGGCTACCACTCTGTTACGCAGCACTAAAGGGGCAAGGCTGCGCACAAGTATCCCGAATAAATCCCCATTGATGGATCCGAAAATGCACTCCCAGGAAGATTGTTTGGAAATAAACGCCATACACTCGAACTACTGCGACTGCTGGCGGTAGATATATTCGCATCAGCTTCGAGCGGCTCTCCCAGAGTCGGCACGGGAAACAAGTGAGCGAAACCTTTGTCATCATTTTGAAAGCTGTGGCAATAACTCGGGCGACTTGACGGTTTCTGGCGCAATGACCCAAATAACCGCCCTTACATGAGTTTGCAAATATCTGACCTCTTGAAGTGAATGCCTCGCTGGGTAGCAGAATGCATTGTTTCGAGGTGCTTGCGAAGTGGAGGCTGCTGATGTCAAATACATCAAACTGCTCTCCTGAATGTTGGTTCAGTGATCAGAACAACAAACTTACGCGGAGAAATTACAGGTGAATCAAAAGCATGAATAGTTTGAGGAAAACCAAACAGCGCCTTTTGGTTGCCCTCAATGTGTCAATCATAGGTTTTACAGAGAGCCTGCCATTCGCTTCTCTGCTGTTTGACTGGTTGATGCGAGAAGATTAGTCATCCAGTAAGGGAATGTCACTCCCTGTGTGCTTCTGATAGAACTAACAACGTGCTTTGTTTGATCGGTTCCTTGTACGCAGTGGACCACCGCACCGGTCGTTTCTTTTAAATTTTTGTTGCTTTTGAATTGCTTCACTAGATTACGAGACCCGTTTTGGTACCCATTCCGATGGTCGTATAGTTGGACGGTAACTGGTTATTCAGTTCTGTCCCCTGCGGTTCCCTTGCGAGTTCAAATTTTCTCTGAGAAAACTAATTTGTCGCAGTTTGTTGCAATCGAAATCATTTTACACATATGGGCTATGATGGTAGCGCTTCGCACAGAGACAAATCTGTCCGGCTTCTGTTGGGCTTTTACCAAACAGTGGACGTTTTGCCCTGCACCTTTAGGATCACGGCCGGCTTCCCATTAGAGCCCAGCCTAGTCCACTGATCTGAGCATATATCCCCATTGTCATCATCCAAGAAGACGGCAGGGAACGTAGAGTGTGGGTAACGGATAATCAATAAGAATCCCTACCTGCTTCGGCCATTAGTGGTGTGACACCGTCAATGATACAGTTACCTAGCATATTAAACGAAGCAACACAATGACGGTCGATTTCCTCGATGGTACATGTGTCGGCGTCAGGGCCAACAGGCTGGAGGCAAAGGCGTGTGGGCTTGCACAAAAGAGGATCACGTCTAGATCCAGTTAACTATCGGCCGGTGAACCACACCCTGGTCGTGTCCAGAATCATGGAGAGAATGATCAGGGAAAGGCTGACACTTCACCTTCTTAACCATAGTCTATTCAACACTGTTCAGCATGGTTTTCTGAAAAACAGATCATGCGCGACATGCATGACAGATTTCCCCAACCTGGTCACAGAGGCTGTTAATACTGGTAAATCGACAATCGTGATCTTTTTGGACATGACAAAGGCGTTTGACCGGGTATCCCACTTCGGGTTACAACAGAAGATCAAAACATATGGAATCGTGAACCCGATGCCCGCTTGGTTTGCACCCTACTTATCAGCCCGAGACCAGGTTGCAAGTATTGGCGGAAATTTGTCCGCACCCCGTCCCGTAACTAGTGGTGTCATTCAAGGTAGTGTACCGGGCCCACTACTGTTCCTAATGTACGGTAACGATATGCTTACCATTTTCCAACGGGGAGTTCCCCTCATGTTTGCAGATGATATCAAAATCGTGTACATTTTTGAGCCCGCGACGTTAGCCTCTACCGTAGATGACATTACAAGGGAACTGCTCGCTCTCAGCTACTGGAGTGGTGATTGGAAAATGAGTTTCTCCGCCGAAAAAAAGTAATATTATTACGTATAAATGTCACGTCCCCACTGGAAGATTTAGTATAAACGGCAAATTCATACCCAATAACTCTCAGGTACGTGACTTGGGTCTACTCTACTCATGTACGGTCGACTTTTCGGAACATGCAGCCATCCAGGTGGCTAAAGCACGCCGTACGATCGGGCTAATACATCAAACATTTATTTTGCCAGAAAGTAAACTAAACATTTTTAAGTCCCATGTTAGACCTCTTCTGGAATACGGCTCAATCATTTGTTCCAACATGCGACAAAGGGACCGCATATCGTTTGAGAACGTACAACGGGCATTCACGAAACAGCTCATAGGTTTTTCTTCGCCCTCTAATTACATGGAACGTTGTGAGCGGCTGAAAATCGATCCCTTATGGCTACGCCGCATAAGAAATAACCTTCTATTCTTTCACAATATCTTGAAGAATAGATCACGTAGTTCAGCATCGCAGGTAAGAACCCTTTCTACTTATCCCTTACGTAACAATGAGTTCTTGGTGTCTGTCCCTTTGCCGAAGCTTGCTCTTCGGTCAAACTTCTTCATTAACAAGTACGCTTCATTGTGGAACAAGCTAACACAACGAATTCGGGCATTATCACCGACATCGGTGGCTTTCAAACAGGAAATAAGCGTAGCCCTAACGGTGGACACGCTGACCAGGATGTACAATCCTTATATTTCAAGGACTCAGGCCTTTGAGGTAGGTATAGGGTACCAATAAATCGAATAACCGCCTTGAGCAACTTAATCTTAATTAGACCCGCATAGGGTTGGCCTCCTCGCTGCAGCAATTACGGAACTCAGCGGTGCATTCCCACCATCTAGGACGGCAAAACAATCTCAATTTTTTACCATCAAATACCTTTTTTGCGGCAAGCCAACATAGCGGCCCATGGCGTACTCAGGTATAAGGGCATCACGTTGTTAGGGCTGCAAGTAGTGCCCCATCCTTGTGCAAACTGGTGTTTCAGTGAGCTTGAACCCCAACAAATAATCGCAGGCTGTGGTTGACTCCACATTCCCCCGCATTCTCTGTCCTATGTAAACCGCATTAGGGATCTGACTTCACGGATATGGCGAGTGTTACCGCGGCACATCTGTGAGCATTCCTAGCTGTGGTAGTCTCCCTGCTCAAAGCTGGCCACCAGTGAGACCACGGAAACCTCAAAAAGAGATTGGCATAAAAAATAGAGAAAAAAATACCCCATTGCTTTGTCTTCCGGGCATACCAGCATTTTCACATGTGAGCCATGTCCCCAGGCTGCCGTGTTGCTACGGATTGACTGGTGTGGCTCACCTATTCTCAACGCGGCTTGTTACTTGCGGTCCATGTTTCAGCCGGGGAGTGAGAACCGTGGTCACCCACCAAAAGCAACTCCGTCTTCTCTGACAGCCAGATACATGGCTGCGATAAAACTAAAAAATAATAATAATAACGTTTAAAATGTGTGGTGCACTCTTGGAGCGGCACGAGCTGGATGCTAACGGGTGTGTATCGTGCTACCTCCCTAACCGAAGCAGGCCCTAGTGCCGCCTACCGTGGGCACTGAATGTAGACCGTTAGAGTTCGCTTCCTTGACGAAAATTTGGCCTCATCCAGTTCCCACCTCTCACGGCTCTCCAAACCAGTTCTCACATAATTGTTTTCCTGTTTTGCAATATGCTAACTACGAGAAAGATATCGTGGTAACCATGCAAACACCACTATATTGGATATCCTTGCTCCTAATCAACTATAATCTCAGCACATTAGCACCATCGAGTATGTGCATAGACGAACTTACGAGTATGTTTCTCGGCACGAGACCAATTTCCTTTAGTGCATCATCACCGACTCCATCATAGTTTCTTCCATTTTAGGGTCCCTCAAGAACCATTCAATTTAGAGTAACCACTATACCGGAAGAGACCGTAACAAATATAGCGCTATGCTGGCAGGGTACCAGTCCCATTAACTCTCATTGTTCCTCCAAACCCACCTTACCGTCTCGGTGCTGAACTGCAGACTGCGTAAGCAAACCAGATCAAGGGTTGCCAATTCTAGATCCTTTTAACCCTAAAGCTCTAGGTTTTTCTTAGTATCCCAACACTGCCACACCAACTTGCGAACCAATAATCCTTTAAAATGCATACAAAATGGCCCAACCGTTGGACGCAACTTTGCTAGGCCGCAGCATTATAGCTCAGTCCCCGGCGAGCCTACTCCACTCAGAAAGTGAAGTAGGTGCCACTGACCGCTTAAACGAACTTTATCTTTGCTTCATTCGCCTAAACCCAACCAGTTCATTACTGTTGTCGTCATACATTACCCTAACCCACAGCTGGAACCATATCCAGACTGTAATCCCTATTTATTTCAGGTTCTTCGCCTCCCGCTATCTCAGTCGCCAAACTGGATAACCAAAGATGCCACTATGACTCGTACTGACGGGAACCCAAGTTGGACCTTTCACATCATCTGGGACTGCAAGCAAGCCGAGAGGCAGGAAATACCCCCAACTGCCTATCGTATTAATTAGGGTTTTCTAACAAAAATCCACTCCAAATGATGTCAACATTACAGCCAACACAAATAACGGTTCAATCGCAACCTGCTAATATACTAGTCGTCATTTACATCTGCCATATCTCGCCACACTGGACTGATTGACCGACACATATCCTTCACCCCGCTGGACGACCTATACCCACAGAATGTAAAACGTTATCAGTAATGACGCCGAATAACACTGAGGCTCAATGCGTCAATGTATACATATATGTATATATATTTTCAATGAAACAGCATAATATTGCCCAAGTCAATGCGGAGATTTTCCACTTTAGTATCTGTTGTAACAGTCCGCTTTCCGCTCGATTCGTGTCCGGCTGAAAATTGATCTCCCACTTTTCCAGAGCCCTCCAGTTGCACTTCCACATTTCTGAATGGTACAGGTTACTGATCCTGAAATTTAACTCACCCTCATATGGACCTTGGTTACTTCTATATTCACCAAAGTACAAAAATGTTCATTCATAAAATTGGTTTCACGTCTCCTTGTTTCATAACTCATTCCTTTTCCTGAACCCCGGTAGAACCGACATTCAGGGTTTGCATCAGCTTTACGGTTTGCTATTCTCTTCGCATGCATCAATTTCCCCTAGTGTACTTCCATACAATCTCTTTTTCTTCCTATTTGAAACTTCGCTGTTCGCAGATACCCGGTAAACCACTGTTTCTCATGGCTTGCATCTTTTCCGTTGATAATGCAACTTTAGCAGCACGAATGAACTACCTATTCGATATCCCAGCTCTGCGCCACCGCCCAGCCCGAAACCGAAACCGGTTCAAAGTTGGCGCGGAAACCATTATTAGAGTGATCCATATAAAATATCGCTGGCTATGTTTTTCTACAGCTGGCACTCTTGACCTTTATACCTGAAGTTTGTGATTATTTCATTTTACTGAGTAACGCTGTACACCATGATCATGCGCCTGCGTGTGTGTCTCGACCATAGCCGAGAAATATACCATTATTATTATTATTAACTGAAGAGTCTTCAAGGATCATATACTTTCTTGATCCTAGTGACGAACCAACTGGTTCACTTCCTTGGGACCCTTTGGTTCTTGCTCACGATTCACGGATTGAAGTGAATTTTTCTAGATTAGAACAAGATAGATTATAGTTAAAAACCCGCAACTTTGTTAAACCGGATATTTTTACCAAAACCGGATTTGTCCAGCCTCCTACAATTGATGGGGTTAGTTGCGCCTTCGAGAATCTCCGACAGTTGTAAGCAGATCCAGGTTGTACTATGCGGTTCTCGTTCGACCTGTTTTGAAAAAAAGACTCGGAAGGAAAAGCGACATAGGCAGCCAAAGGACGCAGAAAGCTTCATGATCAGCCATATGGAAAAGGGATTGTAAAGTCGTCGTCGATTCTCCCAATCAGTATACCTGGTAATGCATAAATACTAAGTGATTTGAAAGGTAGTTGGCACAAGTAGATGTTCTCCGTCGCTGCTACAAGCTAAAGTGGTGGCAGTGCAAGATAATGTAAAAGTTGATCGTAAACACGCCATCGAATATGATGCTCATTGGTACAAAGCCTGAATGCAACAAGAATATTCTGAGTCCATTGGCTTTCAATCAGCGTTTAACACACTTTTGAGCAATGCGTAGCCAAACTCACAACGGATCCCGAAATCAAAAGGCGATTATACGTGATATTCCACGGTACTAGATTATCGAATGAACAGTGGTACCAAAAAGATACAAACCTCAATAATGAGATCACAAGGACTCAACAAGCGAGAAACCGAATTGCTGCGTGCGAGCAAGGGGCACGAGCGCCATGCAGGTCCAGAACAGGGATATGACAAAGTGGCGCTTTGGGCGTGAACAAACAACAACTGGTCCATAGAAACAAACAGTTCGTAAAGACACGTCAATAATGTAAGCAAGTGAATGATGTCATGAAAAACACTGAATTGCAAAGGTTTTAGGGGGATTTTCCACGACCGGTCGTTACACAGCTTACTCCTCCAACCACGACACTTCCTGCCAAAAGCACATGATGGATGATTACCTATCTGCCTCATTCTCTCTTTTACAAAATCTGTCCTCTATCTTGTGGTCCGTTTTCCCTTCCTCTACCGTCAGGTCTGCCCACAGCTTAATCAATCGTCACATTACGCCTAGATAAATGCAGTGCGTGTGACTAGTTTAACCTTTTCTGCAACCAAAAATCCAAAGGGTTATTCCTAGGCCACAGCACAGCTAGATGACTGAGACACAGGACCATCTATCGATGCCTCTTTCAGAGATGAGAAACAGACCGTGTCGACTGTACACACCCTACTGTATGCACTGGTCACAGCTATCACATTCAGAATGTGACTCAACTTCCACGTCGGACCATTCCGGATGATTGCTTATGACCTCTTCGACATCCAGCCCCAAGTGAGCTATGTGATCATTAAGGATCCACGGTTGGGTTTGAACTTGTTGGAATAGAGTTACCGAGGGCTACAAAGCCTGTTCGCCTCTTACGTTTGTTTCCTCTCGGTACAGATGCCAAGCAAAAGGGTGTTGATAAGGTTGGCCGGACCAGTTTACATAAGAGAGCTCAGGCTTCCTATTTGGAGGGAAAGGGGTGCATGTCGTCGGTACGTAATTCAGTTGATAACTTCCATTGCTCCTTGTTCATTCCTTTGTCTTGAATCTTCATTAACGCCTTCTGTTAACCCAGGCGGCAGCATTACTCGGGTCAAATTTGATTACTTCTGTTGTTCTCAGAGTACCTGTAAGTGCTTGCTCGTTTTTTGGCAGATAAGGACAAAAGATGTGTCATTTTGTCATGAAATTATCTGTCGTTCATACCAATATGTCGCTTTGAGAAGTCCGTGGGCATGAAAGTCCTTCGGGGTTCTTTGAAAGGTAGAAATGAACCACAAATTACGACCGTTGTCTTACTTTTCTCGGTAGCCGTCACTTGCAGTAAACAGAATTACAGTTATGTACCAGGTTTTTCTGTTGCTTCCTGAATGGGCCACTGGGCGGCCACCGCTTGGGGTTTCCCTTAGTCTTCAGGCGTAGTGGTCTCAGACCGAAACTTTTGTCTCAGCAGTTGGCGCTACCGTCGTAATCTGTGACAGTGTGTTTTCTTGCATACATTTTCATGTGAGCCGCAGCAAGGGATGGCAGACGTAATACCACTAAATGCAGACAGCCAGTGGTGGTAACCGCATATGGGTATCTGCAGTCTTGAGCACCTTCTGCAGACCGCCGCGGGAAGAAGGCGTTCAGGTTCTTTTTCTATTGCAAATCCGTTTACATGTCAGTACACAGAATCTGATAAATCATATTGGAGCTACTGGCTGGAAGTAAGACTGGTTGTGGTTTCGTCGCAGAAGGGTGAATTCGGGTGCCTGGTGCGAACGACTAGCGTAAAGCCCAAAAACAACAACAGGTTTGCAGGACAACCGCGCAAGCGGATCACTAAATCGGTAACATCAGCAATACGCCACTTCCTGCTGCCAACGACCCCCTACAGAGCGCCTCGCAGTTTATGGTCGTGAGGTCAGACGAGCATTATACGTGACCCGATAGTGTTTCCAAATTATTCAATTCCACTACCAAGGAGCACGAATACGGACTTAGCCGGTGAGTACGATCGGAAATCAGTTTTTCCGCAAACAGTCTAAAGACCAGAGTCAGCGGAAGAACCGATACGGATGACTACTTGCCAAGTGAAGGATACACCGCGAGAAAGCCTCACAGTGTTTACAACGGCAAGCAACGTTCGTGAAAAGACGCTGTCAACCGTGCAGTGACATAGTGCTATATACTGAAGTTTCCGGAGACGGTTGGAAAATGGGACCACATTTTCCCCGAGAGGTTTCTTGATATTCGCTAGAAATGTTAGTAATTAGATGTTGTCCACATATCTTGTTCATTATTCTGCACTGACATGCGTTCGCTTTAACAGTCAGTTAACGCGTTTACGTTACTCAATTAGAGCGGAGTTCTATTCGTTAAGCCAAAGTGGACAGGAGTAAGTGATAATTGGATGATAACATCTACCGAACTGGGAGCAGAGACCATCCTCTAAGGATTGTGTATCTGACGGCCTCAAAATTGCTAATTGTTCCTGCCCACTTAAATTACCTAAGCAGTTGCCCTTCTGAGGTCGGAGTAAATGGATTATTTATTTCAGTGGCACTGAAAATGGATTACTCGCGGGAGTGCCAAGTACAAAATAAGTTGCAATTATCGGGCCCTCGCATCACTTAAAATAAACAGCTTACCTTCTCACCAATGGCATAATAATACTGGGCAAAATTACTGACGGGAAACAAATTCCATTCATATATCGATTGATGTAGCTATCCGCGGTTGTAGGGAAGAACTTGTGCGTGATGCCCTTGAAATTCAAAAGTTTTACTGGGACACAGTTTAAAATATGCTACCTCAGTATGATATCAATAGTCATCCGAATAATCATGCCAAATAAGATTCAGTTAAATTTGTTGTGGCTGCAATGCATGAAAACTGGCAAATGGTTTATGATTAGTGAAATGAATATGCCGATATCTTAAAACTATCTGTTGTCCAACTGAAACCAAAGAAATATTTTATATTATTTGAACAATCTTATTTTCGCAGTGACTTCCATTTTTTCTGTCGTAATTGATGAACTTTTGGATGCTCCAAAACACGAGGTCAGACGATGAAGGTTCGTCGTCACAGCCTATCGTACAAAGAATTAAATACAAATCCTAAAATAATAACTTTCTATGAAGCCGGCCTTCCGTGAGCGACAACTGACTGATTTGGCTGAGTGATGTACCCTGAACTGTGGTTACGGTGATCAACTAAATTCTTTTGGAAGACGGCAATGTGAATGAATCATCACGTGCAATAAAAATTATCGCCGCTCAGAGGACATAAGTTGCATGCATATGAAGCCGCTTGAAGATTCAATTTCTACTCTTTTTAGAGCCGCTTAGGACCCATGGTACTGAAAAAGCTTCCGTTACAAAGTTGTGGAATCAAAAATGATGTGATGACACTGCATAAATAGACAGCACAAATTTCTTCAACGTCCCAGGAATCCACCGTTGCTTTCTCTGTTGATAACATGCTTGTTATATTTTACTAATAGAATTTGTCTTTGGCACTTAACAAAAAAGATGAAATATGTAAATGAATGACAGCGAAGTGGAATCAGCAAAGAGCGTAGCATCGTATTGTCAGCCGATATTGTGTCAGTATATTGACAAATAATTGTCCGTTATATAATACTAATCGACAGACTCAAATGGAAAAATTTACTTACGTCCTTCATTTTTTCTCAGTTACAGGTTTTTATTTTAAGAACAAGTGTGTACTATCCCTCCCACTGCACTGAGGTTAGGAATTTCAGAACCGTGCAGGTATTATCAAAAAGGGGACAACTTTGATGATTGCTGGATGGACTGACACAGAACTACTACACTGGCATAGTAAAATTATCGTAGAGGTATCGATGAGGAAGTCAAATCCGATCAGGGGTACAGTGTGTCCGTAGTTTTCACACTGAAGTCCAATCCCTTACTCATTTATTAAATGTTTTTTTGATTCCATAGTTATTTAAATGATTACGGAATATTTTAATAAATCATCCGTTGTTGACATCATGGCAATTGTTCCGTTATTCGTAAGTTATGAGCTTGAAAACGACTTGCATTTCCGTGTAAAACGGACACACGGGAGCTTGCTGAAAACTTCTAACTTATCAACAATAAAGGGCTTTCCAATAAAAAGACACCAACATTATTGCTGGTAGTAATCAGGTGACGAATCATTTCTATTTCAGTGTTCATATTATCTTTGTGCGAACCCCATTCGCCGCGTCCGTCAGACCATATCTACCACTTCTGTGGTAGATGCAAGATAACTTTCAGTGTGAACATTAGCTTGCCGCGGAGTCAGTTCACCGGATCGGTTGGACCACACCTACCCCACCCCCTTGCGTCAGATGCACGGATAACTACTGCACTTTTCCACCTGGTCCCACTTTAGACGTCTTGCCTCATCAGGCGAATAATTCAGAAACGTTTCACCGCTTGAGAAGGAAGCGGAACTTAATCTACGGATCGCCGATATAACAGTCTTGTTAGCAATGACACTCGGTTCATGTACTTTACCGATCGGAAAAAACAGGGGCCTATGTGATCACTACGGTAAATTTGCCCTTATTGCTCCAATGAATAACTGTTTCCGATTAACTGGGAAGACTAAAAAAGAACAATGGCGTAAGGTATGAATAACATTTGTTGATGTGATTGTCCTGTACGAAGTGCGGGGGTGCTGAAATAATCGGCAGAAGTCCGCATAATGTATTTAGTTATTCAACTTTATATCACACTTTTCAACGAGCTCATTTTTTCCTAGCCAGTAAACTTGAAGAAGGTTGCCTACAATTCGTTCTCAATGCATAGAACGGCACTAAGCACCTGAGCATTGCTACTAGGGTTGTCACAATTATTATGCACATCCGAGGAAAGCGCAACATCAAATTTGTTTGGGCAACCCAAACGACTGCAGAGTTCGTAGGGGAAAATAATGAGAATGGTGAAATAGTTTTCCGCGTACATGGCATTTTTATATCATTCTAATTTATTCTCCGCTGTAAATTGTCTGCTTAGAAACTGATTGTGCTTGCCAACATAGACAAACAGGATGCGACTTATTCCATAGCCGTGACGGACACAGTGGGAAATAATAAGTC
Organism: Fasciola hepatica; assembly: GCA_948099385.1. Classification (NCBI taxonomy): domain Eukaryota; kingdom Metazoa; phylum Platyhelminthes; class Trematoda; order Plagiorchiida; family Fasciolidae; genus Fasciola; species Fasciola hepatica. The sequence goes on from CANUEZ040000043.1 coordinate 40,277,857, forward strand.
CCGAAGGTCTAATATGCATTAAAATAAAAGACTATCACCTTCATTTCGCACACGGGTTACAACATCTATAAGGCATTCGATACCATTCGATAACTCCATTGACAAGGTTGTGACAAATAATCCTCTTCCTGGGTACATTTTCACTATCTCGTGAATATGTTATCACGGTATGAGCCTTCTCTTTTACACCCTCTGCTGCTTGTTACTTAAGGTCTTCCCTTAACAACTACGTTTTTAGGAAGTGAGTCCCCTATAAGCTAATTTTGTATCAATGAACTACCGAACCCCTCGGTGGATAGCCTGCTGTACGGGGTGAGTTGTCCATTCATGGCTCTAAAGGAGATGAACTACTCAATAAACGACTGCGGGAACATCAAATTAATTCGCTTATAGTTCCTACCATTGTAATAGGCTAACCAAGAATGGGCTGCTGTGATAGCCCCCAAAGAGGCCTTATGAGAATGGAATAGGTCTAGGGGGAGTTCTTTACAGTGCAAACATTTTCCATCCCAGACCTATGTGATACTGAGAACAGAATCGGACTAAGTTAGTGCCTCTTATCAGATAGGTCTCGTGGCCGCTTTTCATCCAGGTCCGGTGGCACCTGTGGAGACGTGAGCCTTCAAACTGCGGCGCATTTTTGACAACACAATTTTTTCAACATATGAACACAAGACGAATTCTGGTGATGTGTGCACAGTTATGACTGTTATCGCTGTATTTCTCAGCGCCGCCCCCGTCAAGAAACAGAAGTACTGCAGATGCATCCCCACTAGCAAACCAGTCCAGGAGCAAAAAGTGTCGGCGACCGTGACAGCCCAGGATTTTCACATTATTCATTCCCATCCTCACTCCCACACAGATCGCGGAAGTACCTATAAAAGTGGCTGACTGTTACGGGGTGTGGCTTTAATTTTATTTTTTTAATTCAAAAACTCGAGACCAGGAATGGGCGAGAGTGTGCACCGAGAGCTATCCAGCTCCAACCGGAAACAACACTAAATCAAGGTGATAACGATTACAGGGAATATCGCCGACCATTTGATCAACCAAATTATTTCATCTCGACATGTCTTCCTTTATGCGGAACTGGTAATCGCTTTATATTATGCTGCTGCTAGGCTTTTAATAAAATGCGCTATGGCTTCCGTCAGACGCTAGTATGAAAATAAGTGACTGGGTGTTCGTGATGCGCTGTTTGCTATGATAATGATAGATAATCCGGGTAATATCGTCATGTGCTGTTAGAAGAAATACGTTATTTGTGTAAACCTTGTCTACCGAAAGCTTTTCCCATTAAAAGGGCAGTTTATTATTTGGTTGTCTGGGTTTGAGTCAAACGCAACAGTTAACTAAATTAACATTATTCACCCTGCGTTAGGTGTTAGATGGTGTACATTGGAATCGTCTTTTTAAATTTTACAATTTTATTACTGTTTATTCTACCACTAGGCGGTCATACCCTGTATCTTACGTCATTCCACTCAGCGGTACTTGTGCGCAACTATGTGCCAGTTAACTGTGTCGTACTCTCAGACTTAACTCTGTTCCTTTCGTGAAGCAGTCCAACATAGAACGTGTACATTATTGCACGTTTTTGATGTCAGCACACCTCAGACGGTAACGAAAGAGCTGATTTAAAGCAAACTTGGGCATTCACGCTATGCTCATAGCAGATAGGCCACCACAGCCCGATATCTAGTTGCTCTGCATGATATTCTGTGAACCAGCCACCCAACAGTATATCTTTCCTCTTGAAGACGGGTTTAGTATTCAACGTGCTCTCATCAGTTCCGTAAAAATTAACCATTAAGTGCTTCATATCCTGCTGGCGATAGCCATCGGAGATAGTTCACTAGGTATATAAATCGTCCTTGTACCATGTGAGTTGGTGTAAATGAAAAAGGTAAACCACTCGACACTGTGCTACTAGTCAAAAGTTCTGAGTTCTGCAAATAGCACCGAAAATTAAGTAAAAAAGGAATGAGTTTTGAACGTATGCAATTAGCCCCTAGCTCTTTACCCCACTTTTGATAGCAGGGGTTCGCCACGGGGAGCCTATCATTGATCCCGCGTAAATCTTTTGGCAGAAACTGCCATCGTGATTCAAACAAAAAGCTCATTTTCCAAGATGAAATAACATACCAGGACAAAAAAGGTGCAATGTGCCTAAAATTACGGCTAGCAGTCATCGTCCTCTGTCTTCGCCTTGTTGTCTGTCTGGCATTTTCTGCAAAGGGGGTTATTATTGTAATAATAACAATTTTTTAGTCCTGAGACTCCCGAAGTACGCCTTACGCACGATCAAATCTTCAAGTGCGACAAAGTAGATAGACAAAATTCGTAAAACATTCAGGAATGCGCATGACAAACGAAGGGTTGGAAGACTCAGAAGAGAAATGATAGGAAGATAAACATATTTACATGAAGGAGTAATGAAGGGAGTTTGATTGAACCCAAGGATGGATTCCGATGTGCCCGGGGAATCGAAAAGTCAAGGTGAAATGGAGGTACTGGCTGCACCAGGTGCAAGGTATTGTGGTCCGGGATTTTTACATGAGGAGGACTGAAAATAGGCATGAGAAACTATAATAACCAGAAACGATGAAGAAAAAGAAAAAGAAAAAAAACAGAATATTATGGGTTGCATGGCAGGAGCTTAGATGGCCACTAGGCATACTACTTTGCAATAAAAAAAGGACGATGTCGATCTGAAGACCGGGAGGAAGCAATGCAAGACATAAAGAGTGGATCAGATTGTGATAATGGTTGGAGGGATCGAGATGCGACAAATATGAGGCTCGGATATAGAAAAAATGGGAGCATATCCTGAGGAGCAGCGAGATGAGGGCAAGAGAACTGGCCTGCAAAAACTGAGGGATACAGAGAAAATATATGGATATATGTGGGTGCTTTTATGTATATGTATATAAATATATATAAGAAGGGCATGAGCAAAGAGTTTTGGATTGATAGAACAGGAAATAACGGTGGTAGCATGGGACAGGTAGGGTTAGATAAGTGATACAGACTTAATCTAGATAAATCCTGATGCACTTGCCTACGAAAGGTGAACGTGGGGTACTTACAAAGAGAGAGGTAAAAGACTTTGGCGGAGTAGAAGTGATGGCTGTAAGTGGAATTCGGTAAACTGGGAAATATGAAGGAAAAGATCGAAGAAAACAGGTAAAAGCTTATCTAAGAATCTGATTAACACAGGGGCCTGCCATCCGCAACGGACAGTGATGAATGCGGTAGGGCGGGAAGGGCTGGAGCGTGCAATCCGCAGCCGATGCTAGTGGGTGGGGCTGACCGTGCGCTGGACACCTAACCCGAAAAACACTTCGAAGTGAACACTTGAGGTGTGATCCATCAACCTAATTGCGCTAGCACATCGTTACAGACGGCCTGCACTCTCGATGTGCCTCGGTCAAAGCGAGGGGTCCGACCGCGCCCCGCACCGTTGGGATTGACATGATTGTTCATTGATGGCTGTACAAAGGGCTGAGACACCGCGATAAGTGTACATGGCCCAGGACCAATCAGTCAGGTTATGGGAACTTGAACAACGGAGCCATTGGGTACAGCGAGTGGTAGATGGTCATAAAGCATTATTATCCATGTGCCCCAGCCAGGGAGATGATCAGTATAGTTCACATGGTGGTTGACCGGCATTGAGGATCACTGGGAAGGGAAATGAGGGAGAGAAAAGCAAACTGGGTATGCCTCAGCCACAGGTCAACGGTTAACGGAAAGAAATACAAAAATTAAGCATGGGCCCATCGATGCAGCGGGTCCCTAAGAAAAATAGAGCCGCAGAAAGCTGGACTGAAAAGAAAATGGTTAGGTAAGAGCTATAAAGCCCGAGACCGCGGTTAAGATTCGGCCTAAAATAATCAATAGGCAGAGGAAAAAAACAAATTCTGTATGAAATTATTGAAGAAACTAAGATTAGGAATAGGGTGGCACAAAATTGGTGACGTCATAACTAAATGTTGGGTTCAGTTAGTGAGCCACTTCAAGTGGGAGAGATGAGACTGAAATTTTTAGTCCAAAATCGCTGCCATAGTGATGGGAGTATATGAGGCTGGACTTGATATAGAAAAGAGGCAAAGTAACCAAAAGATATCAAGGGGTTTCGGTTTACCTACCGTGCTTTTGCTGTGCTTACTGGACGGTAATATATATATGTATAGTGGACCAATGTGTAATTATTGGTGCACTCGCTATAACCTCGTTGAGGTTGGTTTCAGGGCAGCGGACGTGCTGAAACCACATAACGGTTACTAATCGTGAAGCGCTGTATGGCAAGTATTACGGAGGCCTTCCCAAAAATGGGAACGCATCTGGAAGGACTTATTTCAAAGAAAAATTGGTAGCATTCGATAATTTAATAATAATAATAATAATGGTTTATTTCGGAAGCGCCCGAAGCATGCCGTGTGCATGATCATGTTGATACAGGTGATGGAATGGACAGATATAATTCATGGAAGTATGGAGACTCTCATGAAAATATTGGATAAAAAGGCTCAGAAAAGGGAATGAGGTAGGATGAAAATAGTATAAACGTATGCACACCATAGAGATTGCATGGAGTTTAAATGAGCTCAAGAGCGGATTTGAATGGACGCCCGGTGAGTTTGAAAGTCAAGGACAGGTGGACTGAATGGCTGGTCCCGGGCAATTACATATGGAGGCAGACTGGTAAACATGAGAAAGGCTGGAAATCGGTATAAAGAACTGCAGTAGCGAGGAACGATGGAGAAAAAGGTGAGGTGCACTGCAGTGGATTAGATGACAATAAAGCATTGGTACTTTGCAGTGAATTGTCGGCGGACAGGACACAAAACTCACCGTAAAACAGGCAGCGAGTAATGCAAGACGTAGAGGGATGATCAGATGACAAAAACGATTTAGAAGGATTGGATACGGTAATGTGAGGCACAGATGTATATTTGCTGGATGCCTATGATGACGGTCGTTGGGATGATAGCAAGAAAAATTGCAGGTGAGGAACTGCAAGATGCAGAGCGCGTGCACACAGATATATATGCCTACGTTTATATATATATATATAGATTTATTATATATATATATATATGTATAGGTTTAAGAGAAGCAGGAGCAATAACAATGGGGTCCTAGAAAGAAATTATCAGTGGATAGGAGGAGTAGGTAATGCTAGATCAATTGGTTGTAGGATTAACTTTGGAATGTCGTGGTGGATTAACTTCATGAAAAGTGCACGTGGCAGCCCAACGGAGAGAAAAATAGAATGCGGAAGCACAGAAGTGATGAAGACTGTTAGGAGCAGTTCATGGAAGGGTGAAGATGAAAGACAGGATCAAGTAAAACAGGTAAGAATGGGTCTAATTATTTGATCAATGCAGGTGCAAGATGTAGTGACGGACCAGAGGAATCGGGTAGTGACAGGTCAAACAATGTGGAACTGTAAAAGAAAGTCACGACGTAACATTGTCACTACAATGGTGGAACATGGAAAAGCGGACCACACTGGAAGGTACAGAAAAATGCCTGTAGCGAGCAATAAACGGATCAAGGGATGAAAGCAATGACCGAGGAGACACAGGTAAGAAATCACCAATCAGATCATTTTACTGCAGATGAAACACGAAGGAGGCGGACAAGGAGGCGGGAAGCCCCGAGATAAGTGGACCAATAATAGAGCAAAAAGGCCACAAAAAATGAATGCGCATGGATAACCAATTAGTGGAGGCGGTCCTATTTTAAATAGGACGATGGTGAAGTCTAAAGGAAATCGGTCAAACAAAGCACTTATAATTTGAAAATGGTCAACAATGAAAAGGAAGAAATCAAATGATCTTGGAAGGCAAGGTAATTCAAAAAGGCAGAGCGATGGCTTGAAATTTGAGGCCTTATTATTGAGCTTGTCTTTTGGTTGTGTGAACGTTAAATAAGCGCAAAACTGTTGGGACAGAAAAGACTTATCTATGGCATGCGCGCAAGCAAACTTTGACTGAGAAGGTGTGATGTGCGATGGGAGTTTATTTCAGATTCTGGAGTACGTGAAGAGAAAGAACTTCGGGCCCAGAACAGTCCTCTCAGGGAGTGTGTGAATAGTATACTATCTTTTACGCAGTAAATATCCAGTATCCGGGGGGAGGCACAGCTGGCTTGAGAAATAAGATCGCTTAGTCCATAGTTTAAACAGAAATAGAAGGCTGAATTCAAAGCGACGAACCCACAAAGGTTCTATTTAATGATATAAACATGGTTCCCTGCGGTGTGAGTTTGATGACCAACCAATAAGCTGCTTCGTGAATCTTCTCCGAGTAAATCCAGTGATAATGCTGTCGGAATTTTGCATCCTAGGGGAGATTGCGACGGTATTCGAGAAGGGGGCTGGCATGTACTTTGTACTTCAAATAAAGCTTTCTCTAAGCTGAAAGGATCTAAAACGAAGACTGGGACTCTTTTCAGTCTTCACCGCTTGGAAGTCAATATGCTCGGAGAAGTTAAAAGAGCAGGAATAACTTAAGCCAAGGTCTCGTGCTAAAGGCTTCCTGTCGCTGGGTGAACCGCCGAAGCATAAGGATCCTGGAAGAATCTGACATTTGTAAGCAAGAACGATACACTTATCGGCGGACAATTTCGCCTCCCAGGTTGAGCGGAGATTTTAGGGACGGTTGTACTGAGGTTGCCATGCGGAAAAGCATAGACTATCTTTATGTAGTCCGCAAACAAGAACGGCATGTCATAAAGTATTGTCTGAAACATATCTTTTACTTACGGCGGGAAAAGAACGGAGCCCAAAACACTGCCCTGAAGAACACCACTAGTAACTGGTCTAGGGCGAGAGATATGCCCGTGAATCAAAACAACCCGTGAACGATGAGGTAAATAAGATGAAAACCAAGAAATTGGTGGATCGACAATGCCAAATGATCGCAGCTTTGTCCAAAGGTAGGGGTGAGGTACACGATCAAAAGCCTAAGATAAGTGTGGATATAAAAAGACGAACGATTTCTCAATTTCGGCTGAGTCAGTGACAAGATTAAGAAAAGCATACTGAAAAGTCGTGCAAGGACCGTTAACGTGGGGATCCACGTTGGTTGTCATTATTAATGTCGAGGCCTAATAAGTAGGTAATACTGGGATTTTCAACTATTTTTTCCGATATCATGGATAAAATAGGGGCATGGTTAATAGGGAGACAGTTGGATACTTCAAGTGAAGGTTCCTCTTCATGAATGGGAAGAATTACCGAGCGCTTCCATTGAGCAGGTAAGGGGCTGCCGATAAGTGGAGGGGTTAATAGGTTAAGCAGCAAAAGAGGGAGACCCGGTCCACCATTGACCAGGGCAGTTAGCTGTAGGCCATCGGGGCTTAATTGATGGGAGGGTTTGCTATTGAACAATAGCTTAATAACACTCCTTTCATCGAAGGGTATGGTAGAAAGGACAGGGCCAGTAGTGGGCAAAGATTAGGGAGAGGCAATGACAGTGGCTGGGGCCATGGCTGAGGCAGAGAATTAACTAAAGGCTTCGGCTGTGCAAGGTGAGGAGGTTAAAGACGAGTTTCTATCCATAATCAGAAGCTGGAAGTAGGCCTTAATATCAGCGTTTCTAGACTAATGCTACATAGAAAGACAGTGCGATTTACTTGGATGACTCAATGCCTTAGCCTTTTTGTTACGAAGTCGAATATTGTCTTGCCGCCGAATAAGTGCGGAGAAGAGGTTTAAAAAGGTAAAAATTGAAAGGTCGTCGGAAGTATGTGGTTTCTTGAGGAGTTTGTGATACTTTCTGTAGAGCAGCGGGAAAATAAACCTTTTTCCAGTTATAGCCTGAGAAAAACGGGACGATTTGTTCACACTTTCGGAAAAGAAGGAGCAGAAAGTACCCGCAGCAATCTGAAGACCATGGGCGAGAAAGTAACCACCACAGTCTTCTTCGCGAATGGGCGTGACTACCAGAGTCCAATGTTTGCATAGGGATGTATTGTTGGAGTAATGCGCTTGATTAGGAGGGCAACTAGGGGGAAGATGCGAAATAACGGTTTTATGGCCACTTCCAGGGACCTTTTATGTCACTGACACGTCGATGAAAGGTATGTTGTGAGTAAATACCATATCTAGTATGTTCCCGTTTCTGGTAGGTTCAGAGACGTTGTGTTCAGCCACCAAAATGAATACCAGTAGTTGGGTTCATAAGATTGGGAGGAGCCGGGACAGCAGGGCAACAAATTTGAGGGAGAATCGAGCGCAGTAAGTAAAAAAGAGGTGTGGATTTCCTTGACCCAGGTAGGCACCACCGTCACGCCGGTTCAACCCGCCGGTCCCTAAAAGATTGTGCCCAACTAAAGATATTTGATCACTAGGAGTGATCTCGGATAGCCCAGGTTCCTTCATCAAGACAGTATTGTAATTATATATGAAGACAAGTTGCTTGAGGAGCTGAAAAATGCCCAGAATAGAACGAGAGTTGAATGGAGCTTAAAATGTGTCATTTGTGGGAGGTGATACAGGCGAATCAGGGGGCCAGTTCAGGTTGGGAAGGTACAAGCTATCATAATTGGGAGGAGTAGATGTCCGATTCAAAGGGGAATAAATGAGTTTTGGGGCTGGTGGAGGTTCGTATGAGGTGGCTGCCTGCCGAGCTGGAGTAAATGATGCAGTGGGAGGGACTGCTAGGGGGCAGTACAACTGGGTACCAACGGAGAGAGACATATCGGAGCAAAGGGAAAAACCTGTGGATTTTGACAGGTGCACAGCAGGCAGAGGTGATTAGGAGCAGTTGAGAAATACCGACCAGTCAAAATTGGGTATTGACTGAAATGGGGTGCAGAAGGCGGGGTAGAAGCTGTCCGGGGTATGGGGGTGTAGCGGGGTAAAATAAGCTGCGCTTTATGGGAGGAGTGAGGTAAGTGTGGAGGAGTACCAAACATGGAGCTTCCAGTATAGGGGGCTGTGGAAATAGTTGTTAGGCGGGGAGTACGACGTGAAGTAGAGGAGACGGAGTGTAAAGGCGGTATTCTAATATTGGCAGGTAGCGAATGCGGTGAATTTTGTAAAGACCGCAGAGGCACAGGAACAAACAGGTACTTTCCAAGGTTTGAACCTGATTCCGGGAGCTAAGGCAAACTGATATAAAGGGAGAGAGTTGGGCGAAGGACGGATTTGTAAAAAGGGTGGGAAGACTGGGAGACCTGTTCCTTCGGACTGCGAGTAGTTTATCACCGGAAAGAACAGAGACAGAGAGTTAGAGTTGGGGTTGTGCACAACTGGTGACGAAGTGGGAGAGCCGTGCAATAGTTGCCACTTTTTATTGGGAGTCAGTGAGAGACGGAGCTGCTCCAAATGATGTAAGAAAATGTGTTGTTGAAGTTTGTCGCTTCAGTGTCTTTGGTTGTCATTTACTACAGTTTATGAAGCCATATGCTGATACTAATATTATTCACTACATGTCTCCAGTTGGAGTGGTCTGTAAGCTATGGCCCGCCTAATGTTGAGAATATGGTTGTCAGGCCCCTTCACTTTTGCCGACCACCGTCAAACTAATGTGGTGGTAACAGGTCTTGAAACACATCAGCATAACGCTTATCTTAGACGTTTATGAGATTTGTTTAGTTTCAGTCAATTGCTTTGTAGAATACAAGCTTTTGCTCACCGCGATAATTAGAGAATTGCACTAGTAGTGCAGTTGTGCACAAGATAAGGTGTCGGTTGCGCAAACGTCGCTCTTTAGCAAAAGATGGCAGCTGACTGTTTTCCTAGCTACGAATAAACCATTCAGCGATAATAAAACGATAGGTTGATCAAACGAGGTCGGATGACCCTGAATTTCGACAAGCTTCGACGTACTTATGCCGACTTGGATGTCAGAAATACGGCTTTTCACCGTGCAAAGACTTTGCTCACAATGCGACACATAAATAAGTCTCGGCTGCATATTCAGCTTGATTACAGGACGGGTTGAGGGCCGGTTGTGCGTCAAGTGACTGTGAGAAATATCGTGCGACTTGTTGAATGATGCCGGGGGGCGGGGCACTATGCCCTTTGCCCGTGAGCTGATCTCACATCTTTCTAACCTTCAATTCTCAGGCGTCAGGCATCCTCAGTGGCTTCCGTGAATGTTTTAAACGATATATCTTTCGCATTCTAATATCATACCTCACTACGTTTGTCGGCTTCTGCGGTCGGGACCCAATGGTTTCTTCATCATATCACATTTCTACTGAGATCGGCCAAGGGAGGGGTCAACCGGAGTTTACAATACATCAGTCCTTGCTTTTTGGTTTTGTAGGTACCTTTCGTCAGGTCGAGGTTCACCGCTCTGTTATCGTGGCCGTTTTAGGCAATGAAAATAGAGTTTAGCTCTCTTGTAGTCCTATTTATCCCAGTGTCCTCGCAAACGTCCGTGCTTCGAGTGTCGCAGCGATTGAGCTGTGTGCGCGGCCACATGGTCCTTCATTCGTAGCGGAACCGTTTAACAATTTGGAGAACACGCGAAGAAATGCAAACTCAATCCCATCTGAAATGTCTAACAAATTGGGGTCCAGCTTACCTCAGTAGGGCAGCGAGAGAGAAGTTGAAATTAAATGTTCTCCACACCCAAGCATCACCGCACGGCCTAGCTCCCTCACTCACTAGCGAAACCACAACGTATGGTTTCGAGAACTTTTTGCGGTTACGCAAGTAGCCATGGAGTGGTCTGCCATTTTACGCTACCTTCATAAAAGCTGTCTCAAGGGGCATCCCAATTTTTTCTGAGCTGGACGGCCGTTTAGGCCCTCACCACCGATTATGGAAGGCTTTCTAATGATTTGCTAACCGTCGGTCTAAGAAAATTGCCCTAGCTACCTCATAGCAACGGCTTTTCACAAGCTTCCGTTTCTGCCTCCTGGGAGCAATGGAAGTCTCCCCGAGTCCGAAAAGCCTCTCCTTATCCTAAAGGACTCAGCGAGACCGCTCTTTACCCCTCATCGTTCCCGAGAAAAGAGCTTTAGTTCTTTAGGCCTCATTCAATGCGGCTGGCTTCGGGGTTCAGCAAACGTTTGTGCGAGACTCCTTTGCGTGCTTTCAAGTATTTTCCTGTTCCTGGTTAGACTAAGATGCCAGGCTCGGACGACGCACTCCAAAAGCGGCCTTAAGTAGGTTGCCCGGAATGGCAGCGTTACCCTTAGCTTGAGGGAGGCAACCTTCCTCGCTAATTGTGTGGGATGATTGGATCCTCTTCTCCTGGCTACCAGACATTGCTTCTGGGTTTTGAAATCCCTAGCCATGAGTATTTAAAAATCTTTGACAACATCTGCCCTTTCCAAACCTACCCTGATCCCTTCATCCCCAAGTTCCTAAGGTTGACACGAGGGGGTAAATTAGTGATTTGCCTGCATTTGTTTATTTTGATTGGGAGCTTCCATTCTGTGCACCCATGACTCGCTTGTTCGAGGTCACCCCGCAGGGCGCCTTCACTAGTATCTCCAGCTGACCTAAAGACGTCAGCAAACATGATTTTTGGACCGTCAAGCTGATGAGCTGAGTCGCTTATGTACAAGGAGAACATGAGTGGCCCCGAGACTGACCCTTGCCAGACTCCACCGACAGTCTCACCCTTACTGCCAATGTGTCCCCCCACTTATATGTAAAATCTACTTCCTCCGAGAAATTCCGCTATCAAGTCACGAAGCTGTGGATCGATTCCACAGGCCCAAAGCTAGTGCACCAACAGACTGCCATTTACTGAAACGAAGGCCCCCCTGAAGGCCAGGCAGCAGACCTCCGTCTTCCGGCCATCGCTAAGCCTTCTTTTAACTTCATCCAGGGAGAACACGTGCTCGGCCTTCTGAAAAGTCTATGTAGGCCTGCACTAATTAATCCACTGCGGGATAGGAAAGTCGCCGTCTGGTTTTGTGGAATCCTTTCGAGCCCTCAACACGACAGATTTCAGGCTTATTGGTTTATAGTTGGAGGCTTCCCCTCTACTCCCACTCTTGAAGATTGGCACCATTTGCCTCAGCCTTCACTAGCTTTGCGGTTGACAGTCACTCAAGGACTGGTTTATTGGCTGTGAAAGAGTTCCGGCCAGCAGGTAGCCTGACTGCTCCAGCGAGGCTGGACGCCGTCCATCTTGGACTGCTGTCTCACCGAGTTTTAACCATTCTGGCCGTTTTCCATAGTCTTCCTCAATTTGGATGGGTGGTTTCCTGTCCTGCCGAATAGAGGGAAACTAGGCGCGGTCCTAGCTCTTGTGCTGCTGTGCTTATCCTCAAAAGAACAAAGGAATGCGCTGGAATTGCCCTCATTCGGTAAAGCGTTTTGCACCTCGAAACTTTAGAAAGGCCAGCCGCAAATCCTAGGCTTAACACTGCCTAGACATAGCAAAATATACTTTTGGGTTACTTTTCACCCATCTTGTTATCCTCTCTTTTTATTAGCTTCTAAACTCCAGCTAAGTTCTCATAGCCTTTCCGCTTCCCGTCACATTTCCCAGTAGATTCATTTGACTTTCCCTCCCTAGACTTGCGCCTGACTTTGTTTTCAAGCCTGTGCTTTTCTCGCCCTGGACCTCCACCATGGCGGCAAGCCATTTCACTCAATCCTCAATAATGGTGCAAAAGCATCCAGAAATGTCGCAAGACTCACCCTGACATGGTGTTCCCACTATAGTTTCGCCGCTCCCCCATTACCGCCCGGGGTCTGTAGTCCACCGCGCCTAGGACGGTACTTCTCCGGGCCTCTGCCTCCACGTTCCACCATTTCGGCGTTGATTGACCAGTGATCTCTCTTCTTTACTGGTGGTGTGAGACCAATAGACCTCAGTTTACTTCATACTTCTTCACTACTGGATCGAGTATCACGGAGTCCCGACTGACCCTCGAAGGAGTTTCCCGCTGCAAGCGAGCGCTTCTTATAGGGCTTGCCGAGGTGCATCCCCAAGTACCTACAGGTGGTGCATCCTCCATTCTCAGACTACTTTTGGGGCTTTGAAATTCCCTTTTGACACTCGCCGTTTAGCCCTTATTGACTGTGCTAGTTACCGCCGGTGTTTCAGTACCCTCAGTTTTCGGTTGGGAAGGGTCTTCGGTAAATGAAAAGAAGGGTCAAGGGGCCCCCTTGAGTTTCAATTATACATCTCAGGCACTTCGTATTTAGCATGGTCATTCCTGTTCTCTCCTTTTGGCACAAGGGTCTGGCAACCAGCAATCGCATGCCTCCTCCTAATCCTTAATCGGTCTAATCCTTCCTGTGCAGCAGGAAGCCCTCCACGCAAGCACGAATGAGGATGCTTTAGGATGGTAGTCGCGCTTCATTGAGCTCAACGGTCTATACGTCACCTGAAGTGACCGCTTAGTCTTTCTACTTGTTGCGAATGCAACGAGCATTCGTGTATGTGTTCGGCAAGCATCATACGACTGACAGCTGGCTCTTAGTGGCATTTACCCTGATTCTTCCAGCTGCCGAACCCTAGCTTCACTGCAGTCTGTGGTTTTTGCTTTGCTGGTCTTATCTTCCTCAACACCGTTCACAAGGTTTACTGTTGGAAGTTCTGTGCCGCCTTCCTTTCTCCTTTCAGCACGATTTCCCCCTTCTTCTAGGTTAGGGCACTTGCTGACCTCTGTTACCCTCTCTCCCTTAGGTATTATAGCTTGGCCTATTGTCGGCTTCGGAGGTTCAAGGCTCACAGGCTCCACGGCCACTCGAAGAATACCCGGCCGTGTGTGAGCCACATCTTTTCGGAGGCAGCCAAAGCCCCGCCTGTGTGTCTCGGCTTGCTTAACTTCACGAGGATGGTTCTTTGCCTTCCGAAACTTCCCGATTTTTCGTTTCCCGTTTTCCTAAGTGCAGGCTTTCTTTTATCGTGGCCTGATCAGACAGACCAATGCGTCCCAGTCAGTTTGCAATATACCCCATGGCTTCGACCCCCATCCTGCCCCCTTGATGTGGCTTCGGAACTTCTTGAATCCCAGATCTGTATACCTTTCCGTAGTCATTGCACTATTATTCTCTAGTTCTTCTATCTGTTGACAGAATTTCTTCTTTTCCTCAGAATGACTCTTCAGCCATTTAGCTCGATTTTTTAGTTTTGTGGCATTTTGGGAGCAGCTTCTCATTGATTGCAGGTTTACCCACCTCAGAGTCTCGTACAGTGGACTGGCGTCTGCCCCTGGTTAGTTTCTTGGTCTGCTTTATCTTCACCTTTCTATGATAAGTCTCTGTCTACCGTCCGGTAGCTTGGAGACGATTTTCATAACTATACCAAATGATTCAAAGACAAGGCCGGTGGCATCCCACTGTACCCGTTCTAGCTTCCAAGCTTCCGCGGCCGTACAGGGGAATGTGGCAGGTCCGACACATCCTAATCGCAGCCGTAAGTGGGAAGCGTACAAAACTCTGAACCGTGGCGTAGGTACTGGTCCAGAATGTCGACGCACCTCTCTGTACACGCTCCAGCCACGGACGTACGCCTTGTCTGAGTTGGCCTCAGCCTTCAGGTTTGTTTCTACCGCTACCCCAAGATCTTTCTCAAAATCCAACTCGTGGATAGCCGTCAAGCTTAAGTTGAAGGATGAGTCACACTCCACCCTCCCCACACTCCCGTGTATACAGCTGCAAAAAGATAAAAAGTTTTCAAGTCTCGCGACAGTGCTCCAGTGCGTCTGAGGTATCCTGTAAAGCCCGACCGGATCGTTCTGCAAGTTTCAAAGTCATCCTTGCAAATGAGACATGGTGGCTGTAAAACGGATAACGGGTCACTTGCACACACCAGGGAAAGTAGAGACGCTAAAAGTGAACCCTGTGTATAGGGGTGGCAGCTGCGCCACTCTTACGCCAGAAATGCTTCATTCAGGAAATCCCCAATCCAGGGAAACGATGGAGCCCGGACATCAAGGGCCTCGAGCTTCTGCAACAGTCATCCATGCTTTACCCCATTGAACGTTTCGCTGAAGTCACCGAAGATTCCGTCAGTGGAGTGCCCTGTGGCCTTGGCCTCCAACCGGCATGTTGGATATACTCGGATGCTTCTTCCAGACTCTTTGCTGTTGCTGGCAAGGTAGCCGGCTACTTCTAATGTGTTCGCTGAGGCAGAAAGGAAGTAGGCTGTCTAGCGTCTTGTCAGCCACGGAAGGCAAGCAAACAAGGCGAGGGTGATGACGGCAGTTTTTGAACCGGCTTCAGACAGAAGGACGAAGATGGCTCGTTTCCACTCTTTAAGTAGCCGTGCGGCCAGGAATGTCGAGCCAATGGACCTTTTGGTTGGTGAGATCATTACTCCGGCCAGCTCTTGTCACCGACGGATGAACTTCGTCCGATTTTCGAGACCGATAAGTTCTCAATGACCGCATCACTTCGGCTAGCTCCTTCTCGACGAATTCTGGAAAGGGCATGGCAGGAGCACTTCCTTGCACATCAAGAAGGGGCGGGCTTTCTGCTGCGCACACAGGTTCCTAATGTCTCACCAGGGTATCCACTTCGCGACCGTCCACTGCGACCAGTGAACTGCCCCAAACCGATGTTATGATGCCAGCCGCGGTACCTGTTTTGCGTTTAAGATGAGCAAACAAACATTTTGGGGCACACAGAGTCAACAGCAATTATTTTATCGAATGTATGCTGCTTTAGATATCTGAGTTGGTAATCTTGGTTGCAAACGTCGTCATAATGCCCACATCTCGCCCCGGTTGCACGAAACCGTTGCTGGGCTCAATTTCTGAGCCGAAGCAGATTTCTGAGTTCTCAATCAAATCCTGGAATTCCCTTCGTGTGTGAACGATGCCGAGATAAAGACGCTAACGTACAACGCAAATGAAGCATGCCGCCTCAGATAGATTCCAGGGCCAGACCGACGTCATACGGATTATTAGAGTACCAAAACGCGAGTGTTACACCGTTGCAAACTTCACCGAACGTAGGCTCCAAATAACAAGTGAACCCTCCACCTCAGCACAGCTTGCTCTCCTCATGGCCGGGGTATGAGCAGCACTGAATGGTCACTGCCTCTAGTAGGTGGTCTGAACAAGACATCTTCAACATCAGGGCTCCTGGGGAGACGACCATCTCCAGAATGGATCTGTGGTCCCCTAAGTACGCGTCGGTTGAGTCACAGGCTGACACAGAGGTTGGCCCCGGAGAGTCAGAAAGAGTTCTCGAGTAAATAGGTCGGCATCAGGTAGGTATTGTTGATTCGCCCAGTCGACGTTTGGGAAAAGAAAGTTGCTCAGAGCGGAACAGTGGCTGTCCACAGCCCATCTGCTTACGCCCGACAGTGTGCTTGGCGAATCCACTGCTGCAGTCAGATAGATGATACCAACGGATTCATGCCAGCGCGTGGTCAGCTTCTTAAGGCAATATAGCCCTCTGAGGCTGAATAAGAATTCCGCTGTGTCGATGGTAAATCCGGCCTGTTGGACAGGACCGTACGGCCACCGCCCCTGGTCTGGATCCTGTCAACACGTTATGGAGTATAGCCCGCAATAGCAGCCTCCGAGTCCACAACATTCAAAACGGGCCGCTTTCCTGTCAGAGCGAAAAGCTCTGGTATATGGCATGCGCCCAACACTCCAACTCACCTTGTTTCCCCAGGGGACTCCGGACACTCAACGGTATGGCCTTGGGAAGTCCAAGCCCCTCCACAGGCTACAATCCAGCCTCTACTGAAGGTTCGATGGAGAGGGAAGTTGGCAAATTGCAGTTATCTGCCGCTACCCGATCTGCAGTATACGTATGAAAACCCGAAATTCCTTCACCCGTAAGTATACTTCTCCACTGGCACGAAGCTCCTAAAGATCACAGGATAACACCCTCGTTTTATCTATCATCTCTGAATGTATGTCAAGTAGCTATCACATCTATTCAACTTCAGGTGGGTTTGAGGGTTGAAATATCAAAAGATCCTCCTCATCAGAGTGAAGGCGAAACTCCAATGGTCTAAGTCGACGGTCTTTTCCTATTTTTCCAAGCCCGCATGCGGTTTCGACTGGAATGTTTGTTCTCAGCTCCTCCCTGTCTTCAGTGAATATTTTACCGCGAGCTTCAAGAAAAAGGCCAAATCATTATTAAGGCCTCCCCATGGGGCAATCACCTTGGTCCCTGAAAGATGAACCGCTAAGAACCATCGTATTTTCTGTGCAAGAGCATTTCGCTATCGTGGAAGTGCCACCTTTGTTTGTGAGTTAGGCGACGGAAACTCAGAGAAGCTGAGGAGCACTTTGTCACATGCGGGAGCAGCTAAACGGCTTACACGGGGGGCTGATCAGCCACACCAGTTTCCGTTGAAGAAACGTCGGCTGCAGTAAATATCTCCCTCTAAAGGATTTTTGGAGGTCCGTTAATCCCCCTGGACAGCAGGGTAAGACTCAGCTACTCCATAGAACTTGGCGGGCGCGGGTCATCCTGACTGAGCGACGTTACATCCTGAGAAGCGGCGCAAATCTGTCCATCGGTCAACACGTATTACACCTACAGGCTTAGGGCATATTATATTTACAGAAGCGATATTCAGTGTATCCTGAGGCAGCACGCAAAAGGTCCCACCCACTCACGGTGGTGCATTTAAGGTGCATCTCATCCAAAAATTGGCCACGTTGTACGGCTCCATCACGACTGTTAAGATATTTGGAGCGAATCAGGTGGGTACTTCCCACATAGGCATCCTTCAGAGGGGCTATACTGAGATATAAACGCACCAAAGGCACGCAAATGGCTCTGTGCAAGCAGCCTAGATGACAAAGCCTTGGTGTAACTTAGCCCGAACTTGGTGGCAGGATGCGTCACATTCTATACTATTGCACTGATAAGTTTCTTGGATCTTCCGGAGCTTCGATAACTGGAAGAGACCAGTTTTCTTCAACACGTCCATTATTAGGGAAAACTCATGTTAGACCTTCGAACCCTGTTCGCCTCAACAACTTTTCAGGTAATGGCGGACAGTCACACAACCCTCAAGTTCACTCTCCTCGATAACGAAGATAATGCAGTAAGGAGTAGTTGATAGCAAAATGAGCCAATCTGTTCAGGTCAGATGAGATCAGGTTATAAGACAGGCCGCTTCCGCTGATGTAAGTCCAGATTCTTGCATTCGAGGGCAGCTAAGCTAACTTGTGCCTCGACTTCCGGGTGGCGCATATTTTAGGGTTGCCGGTCGGGGGGCTGCAGAGGAGAGAGTGAAAAGCATGTTTGCTCCCAAAGAACGAGCAGCCACGCCTGATTGAAAGGTTCAACGTCTCATCTAGTTGCCGTGATTAATTTGGAGAATCTCCTTTGGGCAAAACTGCATGAACAGAGAAGGTAGAAGTAAGCTGTATTCTGTTGCATTTGCAACGGTAAAGCGGATGCATTCTGTCCCAGAATGGAAGAAATGGGTATGGAGAATAGGTTATACGTGAGATTATGTCCATTTGGCTAGAGGTATTTTGGGAAAACTTTTTCCAGCCGTCACTCACAAATTGCCTGAAATGATGATACTGCTCACCTTTATTACATGATAATGCTAAAAGTTTGTTTCTCACAGTTGGACAGGAAGCTTGCAGTAAAATCGTGAACAGAGTGCACAAGTTACTCATGTATAGGGAACTGAACAGATATATGGTAAGAATATGCACTGCAGAGTTGTAAATAAAGTCAGATTGGACTTGCCCTCGGTTAAAGTGTACTCAGCACCATATCCGCGACAAAACCGTGTGTCCAGGTCGATGCAGCAAAAAAAACACGAAACTGGGATCAATTGACCAGGATGCCGAATAGTGCTAGAATAGGCAAGAAAAATGGTAAGAGACGCCGGTGAGTAAAATAGGGCGGAAAAGCTTTATGTTCGCAAAAATAGTTTCAGGATGAGCGCATACAAAGGCGTGTCAACCCCAAAACTGATGCGAGAAAATATATAATGGGAAGCGTTTGATATCTCCCGCCTACAGGTCTGTCAATTTTTTTTCTGCCGAAAGTGCAATAAAATGATCGTTGCGAGAATTCAAGCGAGTTTTTATGGAAGGGTTTAAGAAAAATTCCGCTAGATTTCGTGAAGCTCCTCTTTTGGCAAGGAGCAGCGAAGCAAATGTATGATGGTCGCTAACTGAATTGATTTTGGCTTTCAGGTACTTTCTGGCTCAGAGAATTAGCACTTTGGTCCTAATGACCGATGCAGAAGCTCTCATCAATTTGCGTTAAAGATTGTATCCGCAAGGTCGATCTCTTCTATGTCCCCGGGAAGCCGGTCACGGCGAACAGCGCACCACCACTGCCGGGATCCATAAGGTTTCTGTTGGACGAACGCTTTAAGCGGTTCTTCCGGCTTAATTCCACGGGACTAGAAATGGACGCGGCGGAGTTCCAACGCATCTGTTATGGTATCAAGGCTAAAACAGGGGAGTTCCTTATTGAAAAGCGAAGGGCTATCCTCTCGCGAGCCAACTCAAACAGATCCGCTGTTTTCCGGTTTGTGCGCACAGCCAGGTGGCCAGGTGCCACCCTGCTTGAGCTCTGCCTTGGAGAAGGCACATCAGCCACAGCGTTTTCCTAAGGGGCGGAAATTTTTAGGTTGCATTTCCAAACCGTCTATACCTCACTACCTCTCTCGGTCCATCCCCGACTCCCGAGCCTGCCAGTGGAGTAACATTTACGCACTACACTCTCTACAAAACAGGAAGCAGATGGCCACATGTGTCATCTTGGCCCACTTAGTTCGATGGACCAGGATGAGATCCACCTTGAAATTCTTAAAGAAACGTCAGTAGTGTTGGCAGAAAACTGCGCGAAGCTCTTCCAGCGATGCTTAGAGTCTGGTACGATCCTAACCTCTTGGAAGAGGGCGACAGCCAGCCCTATCTTCAAAAACAGTATTTCCATCAACTAGGGGGCCATAGACCTGTTAGTCTAATGCGAATCCTCAGTAAGACCTTCGAAGTCATGCCAAAACGGGTCTTACTGACACACACGCAAGAATTGCTTAATCCCTCTTGCTGAAAAAGGCTTCCTGCCGGGAAGATCATGCCATGCCAACGTGCTACCAGTCATGGACAGTCTTACTTGGGCCTACGATAAAGGCATCATTCCGCGGTTAACCTTTATCGACTTCGCAAAAGCTTTTGACAGGGTACCGCGTATTCCTCCTATACACAAGCTGAAATGGCACGGAATTTCCGGCAACATGCTCTCTCTTCTTCGTAGCTTTCTCACTAGTCGGTCATTCAGAGTCAGTGCAGGCCCTAGCTTCTTGGGACCATCCCCAGTAAACTCCGCAATCCCCCATGGATCAGTGCTGATTCACTTATAGTTTCTAATTTATATAAATCACCTTCCAAATAACATATCAATGAACATTGCAATTTACACTGACGGTATTACGATCTGAGGCAACAGCGCCATACAAAAGCTGTCGGCAATGGGCCACACCAAGCCATAGTCTGCCGACCGGAGCCTACCAATCAATGACGACAAATGTATGGGCACGTCATTTGGTGAGTCCCCGGTTCAACTCTTCTGGATGAATCATGCCACACCAGCCCGGGATGTGAATCAGCATGTTTTGGGCTTTTGGCTAACCTCATCTCACCCTCTGCGCCACAGAGACTTCAGTCTGACCATCCCACATTCAAGGCTGGCGGTAAGATCCAACTTCTTTCTCATTAAATAATCAAAGCTTTGAAATAAGCTACCCCGGACCATTTGCAATTGTGCGTCAATTGCCCAGTTCAGACATGCCCTTAAATCACAACTTACCGTTAGTCATATGTTACCTTTGACTAACGCCAGCATATCTGAGGATCGAGCCTACGAAGAAGGCATCGAACTTTAGAACCCTAGCTTTAGTCTCTCCTCCCGCTCTCAGCTATCCTTCGAGCTGGCCTTCAGAAACGGGTTCCACTACTAGGATCATGGCACCATATCCCAAACCTACCATTTTCTGTCTAACGAAGACGCTAGGCTTACCATTTATTATCGCTTTTTACGTATAACTCACATTGTTGAAGGATAGTTTTTGTCGTTTACAACTATAAATAGCTAGATGCCTGCCGGTTCCAGCTACTCACTCACGCTCACCTACAATCACCTAACCTTTATACAACCCTGCTTCATCTAATTCACCAGTCGGTCTTCACAACCATGTCTCAGCAATTATTGCCTCCCTCGCTATATAGTACTAGGGCAGCCATGCAAAACAACTCTCCTCTAGCTGAAGTTCTTAGCCACTGATGTTTTCCCCCAGCACCAAATTGTTCAGTGGTTCTGGATCCTAGGACATTAAGTCCCACCACCCACTACTTCACTCCTTGATCCTTCGACTCTTCTCTTATTTATTCTGGCTTCCGCTCCTCTCAGCTTCCTTGCCCGGCCGTAATTCGCTTTCCTTAACCATCCCGGTTGAAAATCTCTCATCCCATACATCCACCTTCCAATAGCTACCTGTGGGCCCTAATTTCATCCTTTTATATTTCTTGACATGGACACTTGTCTGTATCGTCAAGATTTCTGAATCCATCATCTAACTTACACTGCTATCCTCTCTCCCTGTGTGCAATAATATCTACTGGCGCAGCCTAATTCAACCACACCAGAACGGCCTCTGGCAGTTTTAGGCACTGTCTGGCGCTGTAACTGACTGAAACATATTTGCAGGCGCTTACATTACAACACTCGTTGTCCTACTCCATGTGTTTGCTTAGCTCCGCTCCGTATCTTCTCAACCCATGCAAGCAAAACCCCTGATGTCAACGGCACCTTCACCATAGCTGCTTCAGCAGTTGCAAAAAATGACATATACGTGGAAAATAACGGCCAGTCTGAGGGGCTATTGAAAGTTCTTATATGGGCTCAACCACCCCTCTGTTAGAAAAGAAAGTGGAGAACAAAAATGACTTAGCGGGATCGATTTGATCTATATATGCCATTATAAACCTTACATGACTTTTGATAGAGCTTATGAGGAAAGAGTGATGCTAACCAGAACCCTTGATAGTCTAGGATGTGCCACACCATACACCGTAGTTGTCATCACCTAAGCGTAAACCTACCAGGTTACAATACCTGAACATAGTAACTCTCATGCCTGAGGCCAGTGTATCAGAAGTCGTATGTGATTAAATGAAATACCGCTGGAAGCATGAAAGGTAGCCTTTAAACATTCCCAGTGCTGTTTTTACTTAGTCTTCGCCTTTGTCTCTAACCCAAGACGCAGCACCTGTCAGACTCCTCAACCTCCATCTAATGGTCATCATTAGTCACTCACAGCTCAACTTCCGTCCCTATCACAGAACTCTGGCATCTTCCATGATTGGCCTATGCAACATTTGATATTTAGCCAGCAAAACCGTAAACCATCTGTGGGTGGTACCGACGAATCACGTTGTTGGTGCTGCAAGTTGTACCCCATCTTTGTGCAGACTGGCATTTTGTTGAACATAAACCCCATCGAATAATCGCAGGCTGTGGTTGACTCTTCCTCCCCCTGCATTTTTTGTCCTGTGTGAACGGCATGAGGGTTCTGACTTCACGGATAAGACGAGTGTTAGCGCGGCACTTCTGCAAACATTCCTGGCCGTGATGGTCTCCCTGCACAGAGTTCACCAACAATAAGACATGACCACCAAAAAGTAGAGATTGGCATAAAAAGCGAGAAAAAATACCCCACTGATTTGTCTTCCAGGCATATCAGCCTCGTCACATGTGACTCATGCCTCCGGGTTGCAGTGTTGCTACGGATTGACTGGTGTGGTTGACCTATTCCCAACACGGTCGGGGCGTGGGAGCTTTGGTCGCCCACCAAAAGCAGCTCCGCCTTCTCTGACAACCAGATACCTGACTGTGATAAAACCATAAAAAAACAAGAACTTCTAAAAAATGTGTGGATCGTTCTTGGAGCGCCACTTGCCGGATGCCAGTGGTTGTGTATCGTGCTACCTCCCTACCTGAAGCAGGCCCTGTGCCGCCTACCATGAGCACCGAATGTAGGTCGTTAGAGTTTGCTTCCCTGACGAACATTCGGACCCATCTCATTCCCATTTCTCACGGCTCTCCAAAACCAGTCCTCACATCTGTGTGCTTCCTGCTTTGCAATACGATAACGACGAAAAAGACACCGCGATAACCATGCAATCATGTCTACATCAGATTTCCTTGCTCAAAGTCGAGCAAATCTCGGCACGATAGCAGCATCGAGTAAGAGCACAGATGAACTCACGTTAACGTTCCAAGGCACGTGACCGATTGCCTATAATGTATCACCCCTGTCACCCCAATAGTTTCTTCTACTTTAAGGCTCCTCAGAAACTACTCAGTATAGAATAAGCACTATACCGGAAGAGACAGTAGCAGCATTGGGCTACGCCAACAGTGAGCCAGTCCCGTTCGCCCACTGTCTGTTATTTCAAACCTATCTTACCGCCTCGTTGCAAAACTGCGTTCTGCGTAAGCAAACGGTATTGAGGGTTATCATTTCTAACTACTCTTAACCGTGAAGCCTTAGGTCTTTTATTGGTATCCGAGCGATGCCGTGCTCACGGGAAAATCATAAATCCTTTGAAATGCATACACAGTTACCAAGCCAGTGTACGCAACTTCGTCAGCCTGCAGCAGTGTAGCACAAATCCACTGCGAGCCTATTTTACTTAGAATGTGGAGTAGGTGGCACTGACTGCTCAAATGAAACTTCATCCATGCCTCACGCACACAGACCTAACCAGTCCATTATTTATTGTCTTCATATATCATCATAACCCACAGCTGGAGCCACGTCCAGACTACAATCCCCCTTTATTTCAGGTTCGTTGTCTCCTACTATCGCAGTCGCCAAACCGGACAACCAAGGATGCCACTTTGACTCGTACGGACAGACTCAAGTAGAACCTACCATAGCAAATGGGACCGAAATCTAGCTTCCCGACAGGAAATACTCCCAATTGCTTATCAGATAGTTCAGCTTTTTCTAAAGCAACCAACACAAATTCCAGCTCATGAGCATCTTGCTAATGTACCACCACACTCAGCTTATTGACCGACACATACTTTGCCCTGCCAGAGGAAACATACCCATATGATGTCGTACGTTACCAGGAATGACGCTGAATAACACTGAAGGCAAATGCGTCAACTTATACATATATATTTGTCAGTGAAACAGCATATTAACGCCGAAGTCCATGCGGAGACTTCCCACTTTATTATCAGTTACAACAGTCCACCTTTCCTCCGAACCGTAGCCGGTTGGAAATTGACTCTCCACTTCTCGGGGACCCTCCGGTTGCGCTTTCTTATTTCTTAATCTAAACTCACCTTTTTATGGACTGCTGTTTCTCCCACATCCACCAGTGTCCAGTTTCACGAAATTGGTCTCGGCACCGTTTCGAAACTCTTTCCATTTATTGAACTCCGGTAAACCCGTCATTCAGAGTCTGCATCGCCTTCATGGATGGCTATCCTCTTCGCATGCACAGACTTCCCCGAGAACACTCCTTTAAAATTTTCCTCTTTCTTTTCTTCTTGTTCAAAGTTTACTCCATCTGCAGAACCTCAGTAAGCCTCCGTTTTCCTCAGCTTGCATCATTCTCGTTCATAATGCGTCCTTGGCGCTGGGCTAACGATTTTTCGATATCTCCACCGCGCACCACCGCCCAGCCCGGATTCCAAACCGGTTTGAAACTGCCGCGCAAACCATTATTAAAATGATCCATTCAAACTGTTGCTGGCTACGTTTATTTATCGCTGATACTCTTGACTTTCATACTTTGAGTTTGTGGATATTCCACCTTATTGAGTAACGTGTTACACCATGATCATGCGCTAGCGCGTGCTTCTCGACCACGGCCGAGAAATATACCAATGTTATTAATTCGATTTCTTTCTCCTGTCACCCACAACTAGCCTCCGGTTCTGCCTTTTGCGTTTTAAACATGATAGGCTGAACTTTCTTTCGATTATGAAAGAAAACTTTCATTCGATCTCTTCTAGAATACAGCAGTCACGCTGTATATTCTAGACTGGCCAGGGATCGCTACATCTTAGAAAGTGTACAAAATAAGCCCACCAAAGTAGTTCGCGGGTTTTCGTGCATTCCTTATCCTCTAAGGCTGACCGACCTAAACTTGTGC
The DNA here is from genome assembly GCA_948099385.1 of Fasciola hepatica. Lineage (NCBI taxonomy): Eukaryota > Metazoa > Platyhelminthes > Trematoda > Plagiorchiida > Fasciolidae > Fasciola > Fasciola hepatica. Next base: position 40,302,919 of record CANUEZ040000043.1, read on the forward strand.
CCTTTAGAAATTCTCAGGGTTGAAGGAGATCCTCTTCTTATGCCTAACCTCTTTGCTTCAGAGCTTGCATATCATTGTTTCACGAGCTCCAGCCTGGACACTCTCACAGGACGTGCTCAGAAAGTATTCAAGCCCCTCCCTCGTTTAAAGGTCAGTAAAAACCTCTTTACTAACAGAATAGCCTAGCTTTGGAATAACATACCTCAAAAGGTTTTCGACCGTCCGAGAGAGGAAAAGTTTAAAAGACGGTTGGACAAGTTCTTATGGATAATGTTTCCTTCTTGAACCTTTTTAACATTTTAACCGATGTCTTTCGCCCTACGAGTTTTTCTACCCTGTGCCTCCATGCTTAAAAATGTACATATATATAAGGACTAAAATACCAACGAAACGTAAAACTTGAAGTTACCTTTCCGTCCGCTTTAAGGTGTTGGGCTTCTGTTGACTTTTTATCGTGCGCGTTCATGCTTGCCTCTGAGCGCAATATCCATGTTGCCCTACTGCTCACCCCAGACCAACATCTCTGATACCACCAGCAGCACACGCCCCTGGTAGTTGCCCCCTGCTCTCCAGACCTCTTTACTTCAGCGGGCCGACGACAGCTGACAAAATGATACCCCAAGAACGGTGAACGTTGAGGCCCCAGTCTCCAACCCGTGTACTAATTTAAGACTTTGAGGGCGGATGTTCCTGAAGAATAGCAGCTTTTGTTTCGCAAAACTTTCATGTCATGTTATATCACCGGAAAGACAAAAAAGGAGAATTCCAAATGCTTCACTCTTCACTGAGTTGTAGAGAGGGTTGTATGCCATCCGGCAGAAGTAAGGTATCTAATGGAAAGCGCTAAGGAAGGTTCCAATGGTAGATCCTGGGAAGTTTCTGGCACTGCTAAAGAGGAAAAAAGGATTGTGAAGCCCGTATTTAGCTCACCGACTTTCTTGGAGGTATGATTTCAGAGGACCGTAAGTTAGTAAGTACCCTTTGTTGTAGACGAAAATATGGCTGCAACGTGTCAGAAGATAGAGCAATTCAAAAATTCCCTTGGCAGGCGACGTCTATGAAAGCTCAGAGGACAAAATCATTCTGGTAGGAAAAGAAAAGAAAAGCTGCCGTCTTTAAAGGCTCCGCCCGTGGTCAAATGGTCAACGGTGTGGAGTTCATTGAAAACCTGGACCGATTTCGTATGATCTATCTTCCGTGATGTATAGGTCAATCATCTGTACTACTTCCAACTCTACAAAGAATTCTTCTCCCTTCTTAAACCGTAGTGGGTGGACGTGTGAGGGATTCTTTGGCTGCATTTTATTCCAAAGCCAGAAGTATTTACCTACGAAAAAATTAGGCTGCGAACTTGCCTTAATAACCGAGATGACAACCGAGCGAATGCTTTGTCACGTGGAGCGCGAGAAGCCTGTGGGCATTTTTATTTGAGGTGATGATCGACTGGTTTGATATTCGGTAAGCTTGCGGAGGGATGATAGGTCTATCTTGTCTTCTTGTCCCAGGAGAATCCAGATATCAGAGGTTGCGACGTTGCCTGTAGTCTAAGGGTGTAGAATAACCTACTGTTTTCCCTTGTGAATGATCGTTCTATCATCTCACTTAATGTTCCTTCACTCTGTCGCATACTACAAGGAACCAGTGAAACATGACCTAAAGTAGTCCGAAACGGGCGCCCTAGGGGATGGATCCACTTTCTTCTACGGGAAAATTTCTATGAAGTAACCCGATCAAGAATGATGTGCCAGAACTAAGATTGGTTCGGAGGGTATCGAAAAATCGATGCACCATGTGAAATGTTACGGCAAAATGACGTTGTCTAATAACAGCATGGTCGAAATCCTTTGTAGGTTGCCAACTTTTCGGTAGCCGCGGGTAACATTTTCTAAGACTGATTTTGAAACCGAATGAAACCGTAATGGCAGCTCAGAGCATTCATGTGTTATCTAAAGTGTGTCCGTGCGTTGGTCTGTGTGCTTGTGGTTTTGTTTGATGCAAGGGTGTGAGTTGAACCTCTGCCCTTACTGTGTCTAAGGTACTGGGTTCACCTGGGGTCAACAAGATGTTATGACCCTCTTGTAGTATATCCGCCCGTGCTGTTATCTCTGCCCTATTGTTACGGTTGAGGCATGACTGGTGGACGTTGTCTGCCACTGTCTGCGCGTAGGGGGCTCGGCGTACGTATAAAATCCCTACTGGATAATTCTTCTGTATTCATAGCCGATGGTGCGGTTCTCAGATATAGCGTGACGCGCAATAACAAAGTCGCGTTTTAACTCCCCTAAAGCAATTTGGTCTACCATTCTGCATTTTTCTTTTCTTTTGTGTTCTGCCATTCCGGTTTTTACCTGTCTGTACCTTCGCCTAATATACTGAGCGGGGAGTCTTCGCAGTTGATCACACAAACACAACTGTTCTGTTCGTGTATGTGTCGAGAGTTATTGGTCCTCGTGAGATGACGTCACAGCGTATTGCCTATTCGGAAGAAAACGCGAACACCATGCGCACAAAGTATCTTCCTGATAGCCTCTGATGTGTCCGATGTATTCGGAATACCAACGGAGGTTAGCCAGTTTACGCCCTTCTTGTCGTGTGTTGCTGACTTGTTTCTCAGCACACCGGTTACTAGTCCTTGTGGGTAGTTGTTGTTTTGAAGGACCGTGTGTAAACGTTGGATTTCCTGTTGATGAGTGACATCGTCGTTGCACATTTTGTCGACTCTGTTGGTTAGTGACGATACGAGTGCCCGTTTTATGCATCGGGGATGGGACAAGTTACAGTCCAGATATCTGTCGGAGTGTGTCGGTTTCCTGTGAATGCTCACTATAAACCAACGGGAGTCGTTCACTTGTAATCGGCAGTCAAGGAAACTGCTGACTCTGTCAATGCTCCCAGTCTTCATTATGAATTTGCTCAAGGTGGACTCATTGTTAAGACATTGCAAAAGGTCGTGCCTGTGTTCTGATTTCAGAATTGCAAATGCGTCGTCCATATATCTGAATTAGATTTGCGATGGTTTGTTAAATGCTGCCATTGCTTTAGACTTGATTGAATGTAAAAACAGGTAAGCTTCAACGGATGATACTCGAGAACCCATTCCTACGCCATCATTCTGTCTGTACAATGATTGGTAAAATTTGAAGAGGGTGGAAACAAAGCATATTTCAAAGCCAGATGTCCCCTAGGCACAAATGATTTCATCACTGGAGTGCGTTATTATGCAGGAAAATGTTATCGCAATCCAATCTAAACTCAGGCCTTCGAAAGATGAGAAGTCCGAAGGGCAAAACTATCAGAAACTCAATTGTCGCGCGGTTGAATTATTTGCAATTGTTTGGCCATATACGCTGAGAACCCACATATGACAAAACGATTATGCTTTGGAGTACTGTTTTTTCAGCGAAGAACTTCATTAGCCACCTAGTCGCCTGAGTATTAGTGAAGTATGATCTTCAGGCGTGTTAAGTTTAAAAAATGAGGGTCAAATGTATACTACATCTTTACGTCTCCAGCGAACAGGAAAGGAATTCCGTGACGAATTACGCTAAATATATCGCTCACATGCGTTGGAGAGGATTAAGGTCCTAAAACTCCATCTCCAATTACTCCATTAGTTGCTGTTTCGTTTAGTGGTTCTGTGTCGCTCTCAAACTCCAACTAATCACATGAGGGCAAAAAAGACAACCAAGAGTAAAAAAGGCTGACATTGCCATCGGCTTCATTTTGGCTATAATTCGCCAGTGAGAAACTCCGTCAGATGCTAGTCATGTCGAGAAAGCTATAATCACCCCTTTGCCGTTTTAGTATCAGTCTTTGTGAAATTCGAAAATCGGTCACACGTAGAATATGGAAGATGCTGAAAGAAACAATGCTCGGCCACACATAAGAATGTGCCTAGGAACGTAGCTCGTATGCCTAGCCTCCACCAGTATTCTTATGATTCTGGAGACAACTGGGTTGTGACCGACAGGTCCGTGACTTGTATGGTCTTGCTTTGATCCCTCTTCTGGCGTAGGGATAACAACTAAGCTATTCTTATGGCTGGGCTATAAACTACACTGTACAGGCAAGCAAAACGTGTCCGATAGAAATCTCGAATATCGCGTCCACATAGCCCGAAAGAGGCCGTAGGCAAAGCATATGAATCGAGACGGTAGGACAATATTACAAGTGACAACGGAGGTTATGTCATTTGTGTGAAGGGAGGCCGCGGGTACGTTTCCGTAGGATTTATAGGAAAGTAATGAAGTAACTGAAAGAGACATAATTTTTACCGTGAATTTAAATCGCACTGAAAACCTCTGACACTTCTTGTGCTCTGTGTATACAGGTAGTACGGCAGAAAACGGAACTAATAACTGAAGTAGGCCGAGCGTTCTGTCACTTCGCTGTGGTAACAGAATTATCCATTCTTTTTTGGGTTGCGCAATGGACTTCGTCCTACGTGCCTCCTTATCCTTTCAGAATAAGAGGTAACCCGCCAACAAAAGCGACCAATTTTGTATTAGGATAAATCCCCCGTGTTAAGAAAGGTGCGTTGTAGCTGCAAGAGTCTCTGTTTAAGTCATGATGTTTTGTTGGGTTTATCTAGCTTAATAAAATCATTTACAGGCATGCTTATACTGAGAAAAGGATTTGGGATGGACCAAAACTTGTCCAACACCTTTTATGGTTCACAAGACAAGGAAAAACTATACCAATCCTCGGAGGGTACAAGCTAAGGTAGTCGGTCCCATTTTGCTCGAAGAAGCGACCCGGTAACTGGTAGTTGTAGGTGACCTTTGTAAAGATAGAAAAACTGCAGAAAAAAGTAGAGCAGTCCTTTCCAGGGCATTTATCTCAGACGAGAGTGGACATCTGGGTAACTCACAGGGTAAAACTGAAACCAGAACGTTATTTAGTCTCGCTGGGGAGGACACATGTTGAACCCATCCTCCAGGGCGGATAGCAGGGGCAAAGTTGAGTGAGCTTTGTGGAGAAGTGAATGCTGGCCGAAAAACACCCGGTGAATTAAAGCCGCCTGCTACGAGTTTGAATTCTCTAAGGAGATGTGCGACAATATTGAGAGATTCAATAAAGGTTGGGAAACCACCGCGGTTTACGCTAGGCACAGAGAAAGAGCAGCCAATCGAAACCTCGACGCTCAGTTTTGATTTCGAGCCCTACTGAACCTTCCACGCTGTCCAGGATAGGATACTCCAATGGAGATGAGGAGAGAGCTTCCCTTACACAGATCAGGCATCCTCCACCAGGCTGGTCTCATCGTTTTTTCCTGAAGGCCATGTAACCTGCCGCAGCTGAACCTTCAGTGGGGTACTGTTAGTAAAATGAAATCGTAATCTCCTCTGGGAGCCTTGGAATGCGCTGACATCGCCTTGTTTGCCGCCGGCCGAGCACTGAGTAATATCATAGACAGAGGTTCAGGATGGAATTTACAGGTGTGGACCCTGGTAGGGGCTCCGCTATATAAACAACCATCGTGAAATTGCAGTGGTAAAGGTGGATGTTGATTTAGCGGTGTAGATGGGTTTGTGTCAAAAGGTGGAGACCGTATGATAACAAAATGGAGTGCTTCCGCGAAAAAGACCAGGATTTTTACCTGGACAGTTTCAAGTTCTATATCGTTGCAGCGGATGTTTTTCTGAAGGTTGGAGAAACTGAGATGTGAAAAATTACGGCTGCCACTCCAAAACTTGATATAATCTCTGTTTGAAACGAGAAAACGATGTTGTGTGGAGCTGGCACAGGAAAAAATATGTGTAAACCGGGCCAGCATTTGGGGAATGGAGCTGGAACAGCCAGAGATAATAGACTTGAAATTCATTTGGGAGAAGTCGATTGCTGCTCTTGTCCGGAGAAGACTCAGCCCCGATAAGAAAGCAATTTCGATTGCAGAACGGGATGAGAGAGAGGAGAAAGAAAAATGGGGATGGCATACAGGGGAGAGTGAGGTCTTGAGTATTTGAAGAAATACCCATTACAGCCGGCCGTAACTCCTAATTCCTTGCCTCTTGCCCCGGTTTCTAGTGACCCACTACATTTTGGGGTTCTTATCCCTTCAACCAACATTATCTACACCAGCTTGCTTCCACACTTCCTCATCACAGTGTACTCTAGCTTATGGAACAACCGTCTTTTAGACGTACGCGGACCCACTTCCAGTCACTGGTTCAGAGTTGAACTGGATAAGTTCCTCACGGCTACCCAGAACTTAATGCTTTGCAAAGTGAATATACCCGATGACCAGGCTGACGGGAAGGATCTAGACATTTGAATCGCTCGAGCATCGACAGTCTATGGCAGATGAAACTGAATAAAAACTCTAAGTTATTGGCCTGCCATGCACAATCAAAATACCAGTCCGGAGATTCAGTGCCTACAAAAGTTTCTTTTCATATTTATTTCCGTTAATCCTCAGCTGGGAGCATCCCAGACTGCATTTTTCAGCCTTTTCCTCACCTCCGGACCTTTGCTTGTGCGCATTATTCGACGGCTTTTGATGCCCCGGAGAACATACTGGTCACTAACCTGGAGTAAGCGTCGCCCTATCGATCGGCTATTCGCACATTACCCAAATCGATTCACTCTCGGTTATGTTTCCGGATTCTCTGGTGCCTGGTCTCCCGATTGTGGACTCCCTGTTATCCACCGAAATTCGGTCTCACCAAGAAAACGCGTACTAATCCCAACGGTGCCAGGCGCAGTTAGATCCAGCATTTTGGCCGGCGTATATCAGGCTTGCAGATTGTCTGCAACGAAGTGCGGGCGCAACTAGGCTGGCGGATCGCACAACCTGTCGCCAGAAATGATTTTCAAGTAAGGCGTCCAGCGCATGGCCAACACTTCTCACAAGCTCCAGTTGCAGGTTGAAAAACGCCAGCCCCCGCACTGTGTTACTGTCCCTCATTGTCTCCTCCAAAGTTCCTGAACAAGACCTACCATACACCTGGTCTCGTTCCAAACTGATATCTGCACTCTTTTTTGCTCGGCTCAGAAAATACTCTATTGACTGTTATTACCGGCATTCATCTCCACCAAATCGCCTTCTATGTGCTTGAAACTATCTCATTATTACCCTCAATCTACCTCGTCCAGTTACCAGATTCTCCACACCGAAACATAAAACGGTCTGGCTGTTCACATATTTTTATCATAAATATTGCATTTCCTGATAAACACTTGAGGAGATCATTCATCCACTGGGCCATTTGTATGTCACCGCTCGACTTATTCAAAAAACCATCAATCAAATACCATTTCCCCAACTCGTCAACAATATCACACAGCACAAGGTGGTCCTATTTCCAGGGCTTCATCTGCGTGACACCGGTTCTCTGTCCTATTGTATCACGTTGATCTTTCTTTAGCATCCCCGGTCAACCAGCCGTTCGCACTTCCTTTCAGTCGCACCGGTAATGAATTATCCACAATCCTGGACATCGATCTTTCTTTCGTTTCTTCAGCCTCCCACTTCAGACTTTGTTCAGCATATCTAGCCATGCTATCACCTGTAAGTCCACGCTGTATCTCATGTGAACCACTCATATGACTCTAACGTTGTGCCCTATTTTTACCCCTCAAGTCTGTTTTGTTGCAAACTTCTGAAGCCCCCAAACCATTCACCAGCGAACCCAGACTAATCAATAACCGAATCACGTTTCACTCATCCATCAATTTCTGTCGCTGTTTTACCGGAGTGTAATGATAGGACAGCAGCTCCCCCATCCAACGAGCTCTCTTTCCACTTCTTTAGCTGAAAATAAACCATCCATAATCCTTTACTTTTAATCTGTTAGTCTCCCCAGTGTCTCACTTTGGACTTTCCTCAAAGAGCCCAGTCGCTCAATCAACAGCACTTTCTGACAGTTTCAGTAATGCATTATTTCTAGTTGATCCCATCGGATACCAACATATATGTGACTATTATGCCCACTTCGTTTATAAAATCTGTGTTCCTCTTGCGTCACTCTCGGAGTCACCTCAGATTGGCCAGTAACTGGACACCGTTTCACCCACCTTTTAACTGCTGCCAATTTTTCATCAATTTTCCACGATTGGGCTTCTACGGCGGAAACCACTTTGAGGGCTATTTCTCTAACCCCCTGCTGGAAGCTAGTTATATATGTGTGTTTTTATATTCATTTATTTATTATTCGTCTATTTACTTCCCTGAGGTTCCATGTCAGACCTTTATTAGCATATCCAGTTATACGATCATCTGCTTGTGCTGAAAGTTTCAGTTATTTACTATCCCTATATGGATTCATAAGACCGCCGTATTTCAACTCATTCATCCACTTCGTTATCACCTTGTGTTCTCTATCTGACCTAAAACAAACCCTTATTTGAATCGATTTTCACTCACTTGTCAACCCTGGCCACTCTATCCCATCAATTTTCCATGATCGGGCATCTACGTACACCTCCCTGAGAGTGTGTTTTCCAAAACCTCTTGCAAGATATTAAGTACTCTTGTTGTGGCAAATCAGACGTCGCGTTTTATTTACGCAATTCCTCTCCTCAAAGAACACCTCGCGACTCCTTTGGTATTGCATTTCTGCTATTTCCCGAGTCATCAGTGCTTGTCCGTCACAACCAGCATTTTTTTCGAATTTTATCCACGCCTCTTCTCAAAACGTTTTCTGTCAGCATACGCTCCCTTGAGACTTGATATCGATACTACCCGAATTTCCGAGCAACTTCCCTCCATCCCTGATTTACCTGGGTACGTGTCCTGATCGGGAAGCCCATTTCACTCATTGCCAGGCTGTGTCCATTTGACCCCCATATTCAGCTTTGCTGGGCAGTCATTCGTGCGACCAGTAAAACCTCTTCACTGTTTGTGCTGCATATACCCGACTGGGTACCCAAGGATCCACCTTGTGACCTTACCTGTGTCACATGATCATGCTACCAAATATGATTCGATGGTAACGAAACGAACCATTATTATTGTTACCAGCAAGTGAGGCACAGCCGGCTCTCTCGTGACGTACAATCACTGACTGGCGAAACACTCCCTGAGCTTACCTTTATTCAATGTCTTATCTGCGGCTTGTCAGTATACATTTTCACCTGTGGTCCAACGGTCTCACGTGGTCCATTTCTGTCTGGTCCGGCATAATCTTCAGTCACTAATTCTTGCAGCTGCCGGCGGTCTGTTGTCTTCACTTCCTTGTACTCGCCAACAGCTCAGTGGCCGCGTAGGACCACGTCACGGCATAGAAAAACTCAAATCAGTTTGGTCTATATGAAATTTTCAATCCAAGTCAGGACAAAGGAATTGAGGCTCAGGCTAATAAAGTGGTTCAGGTTCTTGCACTAGTAAGCGTCCAGATGAATCCCACCAGAGTATAACCTATGTGCCACCTTCCCGCTTCTTTTGTTTATCTATAGATGAAACAATGTTCGGAATCAGTTCACCGTAGTAAGAGCGCAACAGCTCCACGTTTACGAACTAGATCATTTCCCGGGCATGACTCCCTCCGTAAGCTACACAAGCACGGGCAGTACCCAGACAGGGTACCAATGGCGATGAGTTGGGCATAAGGGGAATAAGGTGGAGGGGCAGATAAGGAAGGATGAGGGTGGATTCAAGAAGATAGGTACGGTTCTGACGGACAGAAGGGCCTAGAGGGGAACGGAGCTGCATCAAGTATTGACGCTTGATGACGTAGATTAAGATGTACTCATGGAACACATCAAGCCAGCAGAGGTTCGCCCATGCCTTAAAATCTACCGCCGACGCGCCAGACACCACCTCAGCCAGCAGTGCGTTTCATGGGCTGACAACGCAGGGCGCGGAGAAATTTCCTCCTGTTCTTTAAAGCCCTCGGCTTGGTGAGCTTAAACCCGTATCCCTTGAGTCTGGAGTCCCGTCTCAATACCAGCAACTGCTCCGTTGGGATGGGTAGTCCCTCAGTTTGTTTGGAGGCTTCTGTTAGATCCACCTGAGCCTGTTGCGTTTCACAGGGAATAGTTTTAGAACCATTAGCCCCTGTGGGAGTGTTTTGTACACGAGTCTCAGTAACATTCCAGTGACTTTTCACCAAACTTTCCCAAGTACAGCAGTACCGCGCAAGAGCCGGTGCCAAAATTGGAGGCAATACTCTAGGAGTGGCTCAAATGTGTTGCGCAGGAAGGCAACGACTAGAAAGATTCTCCAGACACTATATAGAGCAGCAGCCAGTGGGGTGCTCATTCAGCCTTAGCCCCGACAGTCGGACACTGCGGAGGTGGCTGGCAGCAATCGTTCATCATGATTCTAAGGTCAGTGATGTCTGTAACCCTCCTTACAGTTTGCGGGTTTTGCAGGTCTAGGTATTTTGACCCTGCGCCAAAGTCCTGGGTGAGAAGTACACACTTTTCTATGTCGAGCGGCAGTGGCTACCGAGTAGTCCATGGGTAAACCTCATTCAAGTCCTCTTGAAGGGATCAATTTACTGTTTCATCCGACGGCTTTACGTCGTCTAAAATCAGGTAGGGTGTGTTTTACATACCCCGTAACAAAAAGTTGACGTAAATCAAAACCACAAGGGGACCCAGGACTGACCCCCAAGGGGCTCATCTAATAGCATCAGCCTTCTTGGACTTGCTCCCATCCATCCTTATGTGGTAACTTCCCTTCGCGAGATACTCTCAGGCCCACTCCAGCACATGTGAACTGTACCCAGCGCCTCAAATTTGCGCAGTAGTAGCAGATTTTTAAAAGGGTCAAAAGCCTGTCGAAAGTTCAAATAGCAGACCTCGGCTAGTCCACCCTCGTCTAACCTAGCCTTTACCCCTTTCAAGGAAGAGAACATTTTGGGCAAGCACGGCCTATTTTCGAAAGTCACGCGTTGTCTGTGCGAAATTATCCTGTTTTCGTCCAGGTGACTGGTCATGAGATCTCCTATCAGCCCTCTAAATAATTTCAAAAACACAGTCAGCGGACCGGGTGGGTGAGTTTTACTCCCTCTTTCAACCCTCTCTTATGTAATGGGACAACTTTGACCGTCAGCAAGTGCTTGGGCAATTGCGCATTGTCCAGAGACAGTATACAACCGAGCAAGAGGGGCGGCCATTACCTGGACAAGGCGGGGTTAGACCAGCAACTTCAGTGCCATCAGGACCGGCAGCCCTGTGCACGTTAGGACCTATGAAGGCTTCTTCTGCTTCGCCGGCTGAAACAGGGCTTGACGGCATTACCCGCGGTCTAGCGGGGCCGATAAGCTGGGCTCAATCGATTGTCCCGCTGGTGCACTCTCTAAATGCTCTAGCAGTATCTCCAATTCGGTGTTATTGTTGAATGCGTGGTTGCCATCCCTGTTCCTGACGAAAACCCAGAGCTACGCGCGTGGCAGTTTCCGATTGTACGTATCTGTGGCTGGCTTTCGGACACCGTTAATGACAGGGTTGTCGGCACAGCCTTTCCGGCTTTGAGCTCTAGTCGATGTATTTGTCAAACATGACGCCCCACCTTCCCCCTCTTCCCTGTAAAACTGTAGCCCAGTCCATGTGCACGTCACCTGCTGCCCCGTAGGGATTCGACCACTGTGTGGTCGTGATTTTACATCAACCACGTTTGTTTATATTCCTGTTTTGCATTGCTTCGTCGCTTCTGGGCCACACACTGCTCTTGCTTGTCAAGCAGCACTCTTATATGAACAGCAGTGATCCCGTATATATGGAGCACTTTTCCCATAAAGTATCTCACCCTCAGTGCCGAAAATCCCACCGCCGTCAGCAACTTCCTTTTAACCGCATAACCAGACCTCTTTCAAGTCCGGATTTGTTTTATCTGCTGGCTGTTGATCCCCGGAAGGAATCCATCGAGCCTGCTTCTCCCTTCCTGATTCTCCTTTCAAGTTCTTGATCTATACTTATACATCATCCTACGACTCCCAATCGCTCTGGGTTCCACTTCCGCCACGATATGCTGCCGAAAAAGACAGTCAGCCTTCTATATACACACCATTCAATCTTTGTGTTTATTGGCCTTGACCTCAAAGACCTTTTGCGAACCTGCCAGCTGGTAATAGAACAAATTATTTCGTTGGCTACATTATTCAAACCATGTAAAAAAGCAGAGCTCACTGAGCTGAATCCAGCTGTGTGGTGTAAGGTCAAATCTACTGTCTAAGCCCGCTCGTTGGGGCTGTAGGACGTCAGCAATGACGTGATGGGCAACTGGGCCAATGGCTGAAATCCCATGTAATTAGAAACGGTTTTCCAGTTGAGTGTCCAGCAGGTGGTCAGCCTCGTCCGCCAGTGTCGTTGTCGGATTAAAAGATACTATTTTTGAGCTCTCTTGAATGCTGCAGTCCTACCATTTGCGCTGTCCTCCCTAATCACCATTAGTTCCTCAGTAAGCGCTTTGCTAATACCACCGCTTCTACTTCCTTTTTAAGCCCCAAAGGATCACCACTCCTTTTATGAAATCAACAATGCATGCTTCTCATCTTTAGCTATCAAACTCTTGGAACAGATTGACCTCCCATATAGACACTTCGCAATCACTTTGAGGAACTTCTTGCCGGCTGCATTCCATGAGATTCGCACCGGACTAATCACCAGTCCTATCCATAATCGTGTCCGTTCCGTATGACAGAACTCACCGCCACTGTTTTTATATTAACTCATTTGCACATTTAGGTTTGCTGTCTATTTTTGTATCGCAAAAACCTGGTGGCGTGCCTCGCTAAAATATCTTTCCTTAACCCCCCAGCCGCCATTGATGAGATTGGTGACTATCTGCATTCTCCATCAGTCCAGTTGCTCCTCCAGATGGTGCTCTTCCGTTGCGGTATCCTGATCTTGAAGGACACCGTATATTCTCCGTACTTGCAAACCTTGGATGTGTTCATACAGCAGCTTAAGCACTCCAAATTTATCACATCACCTACCCATCAAATTATCACTGGAGAATGCGCACTTACCTCCCATGTTCCCCGTCATCACCTTCATATACTGCTCTATAACTGTAGTAGCTATGCCCCCCTGGTGGTTTCACTACAAAGCCATCATATTCACGTCGTCATACCGCCACCCGCCCATGATATAGTGACCAACTAGGCGAACCTTCGTCTCACTTCCTCGGACAGTCTCTTTCATCATTACTTGACAGTCTCTCTTTCTCTCTAGGTTCTTAATAACTGATTCTTCTATTATCCAGCCTTCAGTCCCTACCACTACCCTAGTCGATCGATTTATATAATTCTACGTATGACGTTTCATCCCGGCTTTTACTCTCCTACTCGGTTCTTCTTCGATAACGTATAATCAGCTTATCGAAACAGTTATTGGTTGTGCACACTTACTTTCCATAGGGTCTATCTTCACTTATGCTCCCCTCTGCCCCCGCAAGTTCCCTAGCTATGCACCCATGTTCGAATTATCACCATGATCCTACCTCTATGCTGATATCCTATGAACCTCGTATTCTAGGTTAAAATTAACAAATAGTCTGTTTTTCTCCTGCCACTTGCCTAGTCGTCATTCCGGCACTCTTGCTTCCCACTGAATAATAAACTCATTCAATTTGCCGCCACAAAACCTTATCTCTTTACTAGCCGGTAGTTTACATATGTTCAGTTTTTTCTGTCCCCTCACAACTTTGGACTCCCTATCCACATCTCTCTTATATTGCATTGTAGGAAGAACCCTTAAAATCTCTCTTCTTGCCAATTCCTTCTTAAGACAAATCGATATAATCAAAACGTATCTTGATTATTTCACATTTCTCGGTCGTTACGACTACTCTCGGTACCCTCTACGCATTTATTTCACGTTTTCAACCGACTTTACTCATCAGTAGCTAACTTGATTATCAGACCTTCAGTGTAAACTTACCCGGTGCTATTACCATTTTAGCCCGACTTACCTTTCTCTTGTATCATTTCGTATGCACATATCTGTCCTAGCATCATGAAATCTCTAATTACGCCGCCACTTGTGTCATCTGATCATGCAACACAGTGTGCCCCGGGATCCTTCGGAGTAGACTATCATCATCATTACAAGCATTACTGAGCAGGCCTGGGCGACTGAAAGTATTGCGAGTAACCTCCGATAGGCTTCATCAGGGTACGCTGTTCCCCGAAGCAAATGGTAAAAGGTAGGTGAGACCGTGACTCGGAAAAAAGGGATGGAAACCTCCAGCGGCGGAAGCGGCCAGGTAACACACTTTAAAAATGAAGTTAAGAACCTATACATTTCGCCCGCCGGATGGCTGTAGACATTAAGAGGTATGGCTAAGCGTCACGGACAGTGGAGTAGTTTGAATCGAACCCTGTTTATCTCCGTCTTTTTCGCTTATCGCTCTGATTTTTTGAATCTCTTTCAGTTTATAATCCCACATTTTCAGCGCTGACTGGACGACGGTGAAAGGTAGCAGAACCGAAACTACAACACAGAACCGCAATAGTGGTGGTTGAGTGAGGAAAAAGTGAAACCATCTGCGAGTTTGACCTAGGTATGACGGTGGTTTCACAGTTGTAAACCCAGAACCATTCCGATAAGGCTTTGTCTCTGTCCGACGCTCACGTGGTGCAGTCCAACGCCCTCTGTGGAAGCTATTCGGCAGTGCCCTCAGGTTGGTTTCCACAGCTTACACCCGTCAACAAATGGGGGCTGGTGGAGCGGCCACTTTTTCTTGTGCAGCCGCCGATTTACAGAAGCTGGAGAGAGTCTAGAGGGCAGATGTCCTGTGTAAGGCACTAGAATCGTAGCCAGTTCACACCTACCGCAAAACAAGAGCAAGACTGACTTACAGTTTCCACTCTACTTAATTGGAAGTCATAAAATGCACGAACACGCAAACCTAAAGTGTGCGGCCAAATAGGCTTAACAATAAGACCCAAAGGCTCAATATCCCGTGGTCCCAGGTTGGCCGTCAGAAAAAGCTCACAGCCAAATTTAATGTCCCGGGTAAATGAAGAATGTCCGAAGGTGTTGCGCATGGAAGAGCTTGGCAAAGCGAGGTTAAATATGGTGAAATTCACAAATGACGCGTACCATTTGAAAGGATTTAATGAATAAATCTTTACGCCGGGACACTTGTTAAACTATGCAGAAAGAGGCTTATCATATGACTGTGAGCTTCAGGGTTACTAATATTATTATGAATAATAATAATAACAATAATGGTATATTTCACAACCGTGGCCGAGATGCACGCGTGGGCGCATGATCAGCACACAGTATTACTCGGAGCGACAAGATATTCATAAATTTAAAATGAGAGTTCCCTTATTTTGGCGATAGCACAATAAAGACAAGCAGAGTTTAGATGCAAGGTTTACGTGCTGGGTATGAGTCGGTTTGAAACTAATTACAATGAATGGTAAAGAATGGACCTTACACGAAACTGCTGAAACTAACGCTGTCTTAGAATGCACAAGGTACCATGTGTACAGGGATGACGCAGAGAATGATCGGCAGTGCTTATTTAGGTCAATTAAAAAGAGCAAATTGTTATAAAAAAGAAGGAACAGGTGAAAATCGGCATCACTAATGAACATGAAAAGAAACAGCCTCCCTTAATAAATGCTAGATAAAAACCGGGATGATTAAAAAATTATCATTCAGTTATGGGAATCCGCACCTGGTAGGAGAAGAGTCGAGTCCCAAAGCGTAAGGAGCTGACTGCCAAGCGGAGTGCGGCATCAAGGAGGGACGGCACACTGCAACGAAAGGTACAGTGAAAAGGGTTTGTTCCGGCTTGGCTCTGAGTACTCCGTTTGAAAGACAAATATATTAATCCTTTAAGTCTCCTGGGGCTTGCCTGAATCCCTATTAGGAACTGTGGGCTGGGATGGCTTAAGGTATTTTGAGTGCTGGTGTCCAACACCCTGAGACACTTGGAGTAGAAGAAAGACGTAATAGACCATAGAATATTCGTCATTGAGAACGGAGCTTTCACATGGTTGCTGACCACTGGAAATTGGAAAAGTGGAGTTTCGGCAAGGTAGTGATGCACATAAATTTCGGTGTCCCCGCTGGGATATCAGGTTACTCATATAAGGACCAGCAAATTATCGGCAGGCTTCTGTTACCGATACAGCCTGTCAACCAGTGAGAATGTTCCCCGGTGGAGTGAGGAGTGTGTTTTCAAACTAGCAAGATCATCTTTCATTGAACGAAGTGGTCAGTGCCGTCTGACAAGTCCTGTAGAGTGAAAGTGATGGTCATTGGCGGTTGGCGTGGTAACATTTGGAGTAGGTTCTGTTGTTGTGTAAACTCCAATTATGAGAAAAAAGGCAAGTGCTGCCTCAGGAACGCCAGTCCGTCTACTATGAGGCATTGGGGGAGAGCCTTTATTCCCGATGGCCAGACTTAGATGCAGAACTGCTGGAGATATGGAAGCTTCCGGTGAGTTGTCAGCCGGCACGTGTGAAACTGCAATCCTTGGCCGTCTGGTATGCAAAGTGACATTTCAGAACCAGTCAACCTTTGAGGTCGAAGGCGGGGAATTATTGTGGGTAAAAAGGTCTGGAGTGAATGGAGAGAGCGGCAATCTGGAAGAGGTTCCAGCTGATGGTTACGGCGAAAATTCCAGAAATCTATCGGCTTTACTTATTCGAGCCTGTGGGCTGATAGGCTGAGAGTCGTTCGAAGGCGACGAGAGATATCAATAGACTTAGTGCAGGGGTTTTCTAAGCAGCGAGATAACGAGGATGCTCGGAGCCACTGGTTCGTGTAGAAGTAATTATACTCTCGAGGGGCCCGAAAGAAGAGAACCCCTCACAAAGAACTGAAGCTTAGAGAAAAGCAACAGAATGAGACAAAAGGACTCAGGAACAACGAGCCAGGAAGTATTTGTAGGTTTGATGTAAGGAGAAAATTAACAACTGGAAGCGGTAGGCGCAATGTAAGCCACTTTAGAAATGCCAGGAACTACCCTCGGGGAGACTCAAACGGTGGTCAATGGCACGAACTCGGGCGTTGGTTTATCAGAGTTCCCTGGGTAACAGAGTGACAGTATTTGTCCAAGGAAGTTCGAAAATCGTGCATGATATCTACAGTCCGTCAGGCCAATACCCATTGTAGACGAACGGCCTACCCTCTAGAGGTGGATGGGCCCAGCCCAAGTTTGCAGGACCTTTTTTCTACCGAAATAAAGCACTGGGATGCTCAGCGCATCCCCCTTCCCTGAGGTGCATTCTTGGTGGATAGCTCAGCCATTCTGCTAGGTAGGCGGTAGTCATTGTTCCAGGACGTGATTAGAACTCCGACGCTCAGAAGATGGCCATCGAGAAAGCAAAGTTTTAGCAGTACAGAATGGCCCAGACAGTGACGGAAAAGTGGTTCAATACTCCTGAAGGGGAGCACTGAGAACTGCGTCGGCAGTCAGTTTATTCGTTCTGTACATTCTGAGGCAGTATTGGATGCTGGGCCACGGCGGCCAGGAAGTACAAGATGGAGAAAATTTTTCGTAGTTGCAAGTGGCATCAGAAATCAGATCGAAGGTTGCATACGTGGGGTGTGATAACTAGGAGAGAAGAGGGCTTGGTCAGCACGAATGTGCGAAAAACTCAGTACACTACCACCACATTTAGGGGCAAGCAGAAGAATCAATGGCGTATATGGCGAACAGATAGCAGACCTCATGGTGGGGGTTCCCCATACACGGAGTCAGGTCCAGGCTGGAGGTTAAAGGCGTCCTTCTCCCTCACAACCCGCATCGAGAGAGAAGTATTCCCGAGTTAAGTTGCCCATCTGTTGCGATTTTCCACTGGGGGACTGGGCCAATTTATGAAGTTTCCATGGCCCCTGCACCCACCGTATATTATACGCTTGCACATGGAGCTCGAAGCTGCTAGGAGCGGTCCATTTTCTTTGCTTTCTAGAGTGGCCATGGTCTAACTACCGCTGCCAGCAAGTGTTGCTGTTTTAGGCGTAGAGAGTGAAAGACGTGGATTTGCAGACACACGTATGGGATGCATGCCAAACCGGCTGTATCTGCTAACTTCTAGGCCCGGTTCTTTCGAGCCCTAGCAAAAATCAACGCCTATCTACTATAATTGCCCGCTGGCGATCCGAACTGATGTATTGGAATGAGCAGATTGGGTAGGTGAGGAACAAAGAACATGAGAAAAGCTAAGGAGGCGACCGGGGCCAAAGGCATCGTGCCTATATTAAATGACTTCCCAGTCTTAACTCACTGCATGCTCCAAACAAGGTTTTGTGAACGTGTTCCACATTGGGTTTTTCTTATTGTTGAAAAGGCACGATGTCAGTGCAGGGAAAAGGAAAGGAACGGAGGTGCAGAGACCTCGGTTACGTAGGGAATAAATAGGAGTTCTCGCCCGCGGTTTTGAAATGCAAGATTTGTGTTTTACTATACTGCGAAGGGATGGGCAGCTGTTTCTTGGACGGTGTAGCCACAGGGGCCAGATATTCAGCTTACCATAACTTTCGTGCAATTTGAAGTGGAGGAGACCAAGAAGCTGTTTTGTGGAAGCAATCCTTGGGTCCTCAAATGCTATTCTATATCTTCGTCGACGTAAGAGCCAATAGCCGAAAAGCATTCCAAAAGAGGTCTTACATGGCACTTAAAGAGGCTTGGTTTAATTTCCAGTACCATGAAGACTCGATGTATGTACCCAAATGTTCAGGGTCTCTTATAAAATTGGGTGGCTGCGTGTTAAAAAAAGTAGAACTTACATGAATGTTGTGGACTCAAGTCGCATGCCTAGGTGTTATTGAATAGGACCTGGTCGTTAATTCAAAATGCCCCAGTAGGGACTTTACATCTATGCATCAGGATATTAATTTTTTCGGTGGAGAATTCCATCATCCAAGCACCTAT
Source organism: Fasciola hepatica (assembly GCA_948099385.1). Classification (NCBI taxonomy): domain Eukaryota; kingdom Metazoa; phylum Platyhelminthes; class Trematoda; order Plagiorchiida; family Fasciolidae; genus Fasciola; species Fasciola hepatica. The sequence goes on from CANUEZ040000043.1 coordinate 40,321,709, forward strand.
CCAAGAAATGAGAGAAAGCACTTCCCCTGTAGAGTCACTTGCGATAGAGACCAACACAGTGGATTCAAAAATACGAACGACTTAGTATCATCAGCAAACGGGAAGGAAAGCCCTGTGTGCAGACGGTAAATGGGCCTTTCACGCACATCAGTATAAGTGGTGGTGTTACGAACGTTTGAGCAATGCGTAGCCAAATTCGCAACGGATCCCGAAATCAGAAGGCGATTATCCGTGATAATTCTACGATACTAGATTATTAAAATAAACAATGACATAAACAATATACAAACCTCAATAATACGATCACAAAGACTCAACAACGAGAAACCGAATAGCAGCGTGTGAGCAGACAGCACGTGCGTCACGCAGGTCCTGAGCAAGGATGTGCCAAAATAGCGCTCTGGGCGCGAACAAACAACAATTGGTCCAGAAAAACAACCAGTTCGTAAAGACAAGTCAATAGTGTATGGAAATGAGTGATGTTGGGAAAAAACACTGAATCGCGAGGGAAAAAGGGGGATTTTCCACGACCGGCTGTTACAGGTGGGTCGCGCGTCATTCTTGCATCACACTGCAAGTAACAGATCGGGGTTCGGGCAGAGCCTAACCTGTATCTAATATCTGGTTTGGGCTGAAAAATATGATGAAAACCAAGCAAGCACCGTGCCCGGAGCTCCATTCTTTTCCATCTTCTCCAATGACCTGACGTGATATACTCGGTCAAAAGCCGTAGTCACGACCGCAAAGATTACGACAGCTGATTTGTCATTATTGGTAGCCCCTGTGACCAGGTAGAGGTCAACTCTCGTGCTTGTCACACGCGATGTTTTAAGAAGGCCGCACTGTCCGGCGTTGACTAGATTACGGTTAAGAAAGTGAAATACCACCCTTTTCATAAATGCTGTTTCCATTATTCTGGGGGCAAACGTGGCATGGTTCACCGGTCAATAATTACCTAGATCTAGACGTGACCTTGTTCCGTTCTTTGGAATACGACTCAAGTCCTCCACTGAGAAGGAAAAATGCAGTCACCTATTATCAAACCAATTTTTTTAACAAATGGGAATATCTATGCCATGTAAGCTGAAAATGGCCGGCAGTATCCCCTTCGGAAGGAGTCCGTAAGGCGGCAATGTTTTTGCCGTCAGGGCTGGAGCCCCACTGAAGTGGAAGAATACCATATAGGAGGTTGCCGACGTCAGCCGATTTGGGAGAGTGATGGATGTGATGTCGTTCGTCGTCAGAGAACAGAGGAATGGCTGGAAGCCTCAGGAGTCAATAGAGGGTCGTGGAAGTGAGTATTGTTATATGTCAACTACGGGGTGGATTGAATAGACTGCCTGCCTCTGACTTTCATCCACCTTGCCACGACTTCTCCGTTTAGATGGCTTGAGGCATGAAGCTCCCGTTTTTATTGGAAGAATACAAACTAGCTTTATCGTGTGAGATGGGCATATTATCAGAGGACACTTTGAGAAGTCCCTCGTTTCAGTGAGAATCCGTCGAAGTTTGGCTAGCCTACACTTGGGGCGATCTAGGGAGTTTGGCCTTCATCAGAATACGGGATTCCAGAGTGGGAGGTAGTTCGTCGAGGCACTGGTTTAAACAAGGTTATGACTGATCGATGGCTGCCGTCAGGTCATCATATAAAAAGAATTCATCCCAATTTTGGGAACTGATTAAGGAGGGCAAAATGTTCCACCGAGCTCTTCGATTTCGCCTAGTGGTTATTGGAAGATGTGTTTCCGTTTACTTACCGTTGCGCAACCAGGGGTTGGGTGGACACGGGATACAATCTTGCGGTCACTACCAGGGAAGAAATTTAAGATTTGAAGGTCTTTATTCTTGGGTCCCATGGCGAAGATAGGATCTGAGTTATTTTCCTCCGAGTTCGGGGTAAAACATGCACTTAGTTACCGACATGGGTGCGCAAAAGAAAATCATGAGGATTTTTGGGGGAATTTAGGGACCGCCGGCAGGTTTCTTCCAACCTGGATTCGCTTGCCACGATTCCGTCGGAGGAAGAGGGGTCACGGACATTGTCAAATGCATCTGCTTTTGCTGCAAGTTCGAGCAAACCCTTGTAAGTCAATTCTCGCAAATCGATCAACGCGTAGCCAATCCAAACGAATCACAAAACTACAACATGATTTATTCGTAGTTTCTACGGTACTAAAGTGAAATTCACAAACGGTACAAATACATACAAACCTCAAGTATGCAGCCGAATAGACTCAATGGTAGAACCCAAAGGTTCAAAGCCTCGTGGCCCAGGCACGATGGTCAGAAACGGTTCAAAGCCAAGTTCAAATGTCCCACATTAATAATCAAACGTGAGAAAGTGTGGTGTACGGACGAGCTTTTCAAAGTAATGTTAAATTTTGTCAAATCCACAAAGCGAGTAGAACATTTAGAGGGAATTTTAGTGTTTGTCTTTTACATCTCGATTTGTCAACGGTAAATACTTCGCCCGAACTCGTTTAAGCTTGTAAACTACGACTTCCGGGTGAGATGGTTTCCCCATTCGATTATGGGGATTAAGCAAAATTATTGTCACATCCATTAGGAGTGGTACAGCCCACCCAGACACGGGAACAACCCCCCAGCAGCTTTATACCTACAACACAAGCAATCTCCGAACACGTGTCCTTTCGCGTGGACACAGTGGGATCGCCACTACAACCGGCTTACTCCTGTCTGATCCGCGTTGCTCGGCGAAAAGAAAAGAAACTCGTGGTAGATGTTGAGGGCAGGAAAGAGACCATCAGCTTAAGCCACTTTAGATCAGCCTTCGTCGACTTAAAACCCATTCTGGGACCCAGCCCAAAGCTCCCATCCGCTCACAACCTTTGGTTGGTCGTCCTGGGTTGGCGCCTGTAATGCTCACCAACTACTTGCCGTCATTGGTTGAAACTCCGAACTCCCCGGAAGGCGCAGCTGCACCCGTCAACAGGGGAAATCGACTCGGCAGTGAGCCGCAACAGCTAGCCTGGTCCTCAGAACTTGCAAAGGGTGTATATATTGAAGCATTGAGGTATTCCATATGTAAACGGTTCGGTATTGCATGAATGCGAAACCGTGCTGCTTATCACGATAGGAGCAGTGGCAGCCCGCTTTGCGCCCGTATGCTCCCTTCGGTTGTTAATCCGCCAGCATCCCAGGGCACGACCTTCTTGCGTTTCTTACCTCCCGGCTTGCCGCGTGGGATAGAGCCACATGGCATTCCACGACCCAGGTTAGCCCGAACAAGGTGCTCATTGAAACGATTACCGATTTTGGTGGCGCCTGTATACACTGTCAGCACGCTCTTGCCTCCCTCCAGTACACGGCAACTGGAAAATTGCCGGTGGATCATTAAAATAAGCTACGTAGAGCAGTGGGCCTGGAACCGACCGTTACACCGCTCCACCGGCAACCTCTTCCCACGTCGACCTGGCGCTACTCGTACTGCAAATATCCTCCCTATAGGAAAGTCCTCGATCCGAAAAACCACAGGGAATTGAAAAGTCGCAGTAGTAGACGATGATCCCAGTTCATACAGCTGACAGAATTATGCCCGCTGGACTGGCCCCGGTCACCATCGATCACGTGCAACGTGAACTGAACCTACCTTGTTGTTTGTTCATATCAAGCTTATTAAATGGCTACGCGCTGATACCGGGTAGGCTCGACGGCTCGGATGAGTTCGTCACTTGCAATGACTGTGTAGTTTTGTCTGCGAATTTGCCTATTTTGTGTTGGTGGTCTTCTTAAGTACCTCAGCTTTCTTCAAGTACCCTGGGAGAGGGGTTACTGTCCGAATCAGTTGGGCGTAACATTCCGGGTGTTGGTGTAGGTCTCAGTTTAGAATTGTTCCTGGGCGTATGTAGTAGATGACGACCGTATTTTGTTTGGCTAGTTAAGTTCAGGAGGCTGCTTGTGGTTTGTGGCCCAATGCACGTGGAATCCTTTCCACTCGGTCCCACCATTTTTGGTTATTATCGTGTAATAATTGCTATTTGCATTCGCATTTTCATGGAGGACTTCTGCTAACAGCATTCCTACGTCTCACCTACTATAACGACAAGAATCCGGATAAGTAGCTTGTTAAAGGAACGTGACTGTCCTCCGATGTCCTTTCTGATTCCTTGTTATTTTTCGCATTTTGCGGGTTATTTCACCTTGTCCTCGTTCACCATCACCATCGATTTTCATTTTAACTCAGCAACTCCCACAGAAATAGGGTGACCCACCAAATGCACAAGGTGCGCACCAGCTGTCGTTACTTCTAGTCTGTGCCATTCGTTTCCTTTTTGCGCCGGATTTTAGTGGATTTTAGTGTACCTCATTGTCGCATGTTGGAGCCATCTCATCGATCACTGAGGTGCTTAGATAACCGACGTCGATCGTTTGACTGTGAGCTGTAGTTCTGGAGTGTTGTCTAGTATACTGCAGTGCAGTACTGACCCATGAATTAGCGATTTCTCCGTCCACTCTTAGAGCTTGAAGCATCTGCTCCAGAATTCAAACGTCTCAGTTGTAATCTACTCCGCTTGCATTGCTTATTTGGTTCTATGGATTTATGATTTTCCGTTTGCCAAGTTGATTTAGATAAGATAACTCTGTCTGCAGGTTCATTATTGCTGTTCAAGCCGTGTTTTTTACGAGTTTGCGACATCGGAATTCGTGATCGATTTCGATAGGTACATTTCTCGTACGACTGTTAAGGTAAGTGAGATTGCACCGTGGAAAAAGAACGCGTAGTAGGCGCTCGACTTCGAATTGAGAGCATTCGTGGGTGGCGACCACTGCGGGTTGATCCATTTTACGCGCGTCCAAGATCTCATTCTTTGTTCGAAAATGAGGGGTGATATCATGTTGACCTAGCGCTCAAGTGGAGGCTGAATTTTGCACCCAGAAATTTGTATTAACCTAAGACTCAGAATCAGTGCCATAAACTACGTCTTTCCTCCTGGCAATAGTTAATAGATTCTCCCGTTTTCCTTTTGTTTACCCACGCACACCCGCCTCCAGTAGGTCATTTACCAACTGGTTTGCTGTTTGTGGTGTGCCTGGCCGCGGAACCCCTCACGGATATTTTTTGCAACTCTGCAGTGTTTTATTTAGCACGTAGCGGTTGACAGAATGGAAGTCGCAGAGATTCTTCACCTAAATCTCGGTGCCTGAACCAGTTTTTTCTGCGTACTTCACTGACGATGATCAGTTTCCCTCCTTATGGCTGTGTGAATTTATTAATTTGCTGAGGTCCTCAATACAATTGATAGCCATCTGCCGCATCATTGTCCACAATATGCCATCTAACAGACAGATAGAAACGCCAAGTTGGACGATATGAAAGGCCAATACTGGCTCTGAAGTAACGGGGACTTAAAATGTCAATTTCTTAGTTATTCTCTTAAATGCGTACACTTCATCCTTCGCTAGTTTTCATGGCATACATCGCTGCTCCCTCATAGTCGAGCTTTGTAGACTCTAGTATCCTGGAATAGTGCTCGATCAACGTAGATTTTCTGTTACATGCTTGAGTGTAGTGGAAGGGTTATACCCTGTAGCCTCGGAGGCCCACCGTAAAATTAAAAATTACTGGTAGCCAGACCCTGAAACTTAAGGTGGATAAACACATGAGATCCCATTAAGTTGGGTGGTGACAGGCAGGATGACAGTGGATTGCTGCCAACCACCAAATTGTCTCGCGGCGTCGCGGGTTCGAACCTTGGATCTCCAGTGTGATAATCAGACGCTCTAAACCACTCGAATGCCATCGATACGCTGGCGTGTAAATATTCAATGGACCATTTTTGCTTTTCTACATTAGTTTGAGAACGGCAGGTGGGTATTTCCAGTGTCTGTGCACGAAAGCCGACCACAAGTATCGTGCACGAAGTGCCGTTGAACTCACCGCTTTTTCTGCTATTTATTTCGTACCAAATCACCTGAGGCGGCATAATTTGGCATGTTCATGTGTCAGCTTATTGCCATATCAAACACGAATTTCACACGACCCACAGCAGTTCAGTTCATTAAACTACCATCCTCGCATTTCTTTTGGTTGTTGCCTCGCAGCATCGTCGAGTTGAGAACAGAAGTGGATTTATCTCGGATGGCGTATCTCAGCGTGCGAACTGCTGTCAGATCCACCCATGGAAGAACAAACTAAGCGGCTAGTTACTAATCGGTATTGACTGAAATACAGCGTTCGGGCATGCCTCCGAATATGTTTCGGATGGTCTCAAGTTCTGTATTGTTCCAGCTGTCGCGGATGGCGGACGTGTTCGGCGGACACAAGCTACATGCGTGCACCACATCTGCAGTACGGAAAGATGAGATGACTAACTTGTGTTTAAGACCGATAGAAATGGGCCAAAAATCACGGCACTTGGAATCACTTTCAGTTGATTCAACCATTAACCTCGTATCTCGATGCGCTGGTTTCGGTTGCTACCTTTCATCATCGTAGAGTAAAGGGCAAGAAGAACAGAAACAAAGCGGAATACCGAATGAAATGACGTGGAACTTAGCGTAGATTCTTAGTTTCGATGACCCTGACGGGATCATGTTTTTCTGGCACTACTTCAGTCGTTCAGCCTTTGATGGTGGTCAAGGTGCGATTTCTGAGGACGGAATCGGACGACCAAAACTAGCATCAGAGCATTGAACGAGTTTCTTCAAGGATTCTGGAAAATCGATGAAGGCCCGTGATCTTTCAACATGGCATCGCGGTCATACAACCAACCTCACCAGAATGTAGCTCCTGAACTAAGACATCGATTAATGGACTGGTTCACTCGGTCCAAACTTAACGCGGCTGAAAATACCTAGGGTCTGTGTGAATGCTGAACTTCGGCACTGCACAAGTTGACGTCTGTACCAATTCGTTCTTGCCAAGGCACTTGGTTCGTTTGAAAAGATGTCTAACCTGTGTTGAGTTGACAACGAACAATCAGCAATAGTCATATGGTAGGAACTTCTGATGATAGGTTTTTAGTAAGCTTCACGATGGTACTGAACCTACTCTTGACTTTTATTCGACCCCAGGATCATCGCTGACCATGCACAGCGGCTAGAAAGGAGTTCGTTGCAAACCACAATTCAGTTATTCTTCGGGTAGCGGAGATCAGAAACCGACCGTAAGCCTAGTCTTCAAAGACACTGATTGACGTTTTTAGTTGGCCCCAGGAGAACAGCGCCATCCCACACGGCGAAGGATAGTGTTTACTTGGACAATTCCTTGTCGGGTCCCCGAAGTATATGACCGAGTCACTACAGTCAATGACGATGGAAGAATTTTGGTCAACATCGTCTCATTTCGTCGTTGGGCAGTTTTCTCTACCAATTTGTGCGAAGAATTCGCCGTAAGCACCGGCGGTCGAGTACCTTTAACGTGATTTCCTTAGCTTAGTGACCAGATCTCACACGTAGTAGGCACGGTCCGGATAGCGGCACAGAAGACGCAAATCTTCGTCCGGAGTTTAATCCCACTGCGCGTCCACAGCACGAGTCGTAGTTAGGTGGATGTTATTCGTGTGTTGTCAGTCATCAAGATTCCTCCGTCCTTCGTCTGACCACTTGGAAACAGTCGATCCTAGGTATTTGTAAGAGAATGCAAATGTGAATGACTGGCCACTGATGGACAGTCCATGAGCCAGAAAAGTACGGTTTATTACACCGAGCCTGTATTGAGGCATGTACTAAAAATCCTGGACAAGTTGTTTTCGCTGTAGTCTCCGAGACCAGTGGTCTTCGCGCAAAAATCGACTTGTGGAGTACAGTTTGCGGCTTGAGTATCACCACTACACCACCATCACGACGAGACTGCACCTTGGCGTGGTGTGATGGCTTGCGTGCTTCCATGACCCAAAGAGCTGCGCAGGACGGCTTCCTTCAGCCGGAGATGCAATCATACCTGACAGATTGATGGGTAGAAGCCAGACAAAGTCCAGTCTCTGAACCAGTTGATGGGTAGCATCTGGTTCTAATCACTATGCCTTTGATGAAGACACTTCAGCGAATAAACACGGAGAAACAGTTTACCGGTCTAGAAACGAGCACTAGATGGACGTAGGAGTGGAGTACCTGGGATTTCTTTTGATGCTGGGAGAAATGATCGTACCTCATTGGGTAGCTATTCCCAACCTAAGCTGGACAGCCCCAACCGAAAGGATGCTTCCCCGTCCACGTTCCGCTTGTTCCATTGGATGCATGGGGCTGTGAACTGAATCGGGAAAGCGGATCGATAACAAATCAGCAGCGAAGACAAGACAGGATGTAGGCAGTAATCATGTCTGATATAACAGACCAGAAGAAGTCCCTTCACGGGTTCTTCGGTCACGTTCCCATGCTGGGTTAGCACCTCACTGCCTTGTAGATGAGACTTTTGAGTCCAAGGCTCCGGTTAGGGATCCGGAAGAAAGGTCCATTCTGTGGTGTGAGCAGCCGCGAGGTATAATGTGCCCAAAATTCTGCAACGGTCAATCCGGAAAAATTCCTCATCTCTCCGCTCTTCATCCTTTACGTTTCTATTCTAAATGCGTACGAGTAGTCACAATGAGTCGTGACTGTGAACTTGTAGCTATCGGAAAGTGTAGCAAATCAAAGACGGGAAGAAAGAGAATCCATTCTCCGACCTAGGCATCCTTTTCACTTAGCTGCTTTCAACGTCCGTACACTTTGCCAAACGAGGCAATAAACCGCCCCAGCCTAGGACTCTTGAAACCATTAACGCATACAAGACCCAAATTCAGTGTTAACACTTTGCTCCCCAGATGTAAGCTCGACTTCTCGTTTCACTCTTCGTGTGTCGAGTGATTAAATGCCTAGTGCTCGTGGTCAGGTGGGCATTGGCATCACTGTGAGTGTGAACGCTGAGCGTGCACTGCTCGACTTGATCTCAGTCAGCAGTCGTCTCTGTTCGGTCCGGTTGAGGGGTTCTGTGCATGTCAATGGCACTAGACTGAAGCGCTGTTGCTTGTTTGTCGTTTCTGCATACCCCAAATGACTGTAGCTCTTCTGAGACTGAAGACGAATTCTACCAAGATTCGTCTCAACTGCTCCCCAACGTGTGCTCCACGGACATCATGCTTGTTGCTGGTGATTTCAATGTTCAAGTCGGAAGCCTAGATGAGATGGAGAGAAATATGAGAAGCTGACTCGGCATTCCAGCCGATTTAACCGATAACGATGACCGACTCATCGGACTATGTTCCGGCCATGGACTATTCCTAGTGAGTGGAAATTTCTCACACAAAAAGCAACACTGACAAACCTGGCGTCCTCCATCGCCTTCACAGCGTTGGACTCAGATCGCCCACATTGCTATCGGTTACCGCTGGCGCGGCTCGATCTGTGATTTTCGATCGTTTTGGTCCACGTCTGTAGATACTGATCACGCTCTTGTCCGCGCGCACTTCAGCTTTCACCGCAGCTGCTACTGGACGCCTGAGTTTTGAGAGTATTTGAAGGTGGAAGCGTTAGCAAGGGCTGCTACCTTCCTGGATCTGGCTTAACGACGCCACTGGACACTTCGTAGCCCAGGATATTTATCTTCGTGGTTCGAAAAAAAACTTAGTTTTATTGAATGTTATGCCATGTTTGGTGACGACTTCCAACAACCTGTCGAGATTACAATCGTGGTCGTTCTCATTATGATCACGAAAAGTTAAGTTGTTGAGATAGACAAAGATACCGACAAGCTTTTCAGTGGAAATTATTGTGTCTGTCGTCCGCTGAAAGCAGGCAACACCGTTAGTTACAGCGAAGGGAATCCGACAGAACTGATAGAGTCGATTTTAAGCCTCGAAAGCCGTGTACCTGCGTTCTTCAGTTTTTATCGGTATTTGGTGGTAGGCACTTTTCAGATCAAGGGTGCTGGAAACAGAGTACCTGGCAGTCTTTCCCATCATATCCTCAATGCGTGGAAATGAGTAACCATCAAGAAAAGTGAATCGATTGACTACCTGACTGTAATGGACGACCATTCTTCGTTTATGTCGTCCATTAGAGGTCACCAGAACTTGCGCCCTCCATGGAGATTTAGACGGTGCTATTACGTCGGATTCAAAAAGCATCCAAACTTCTGATTGAATGAATGAATCGTCCTGAGGGGTGTAGCGGCAGGGCTTGGTGGCGATTGACCTACGATCTGGGGAGATATGCTGAAAGAGGAACTGAGGTTCAACACGAGCAGCAAGTAAGCCACAAACAGAAAAAGTTAGCAGTGTGCCTGTAAAGAGGATTTCAACACGCTAGTGTTTTTTCAGGAAGTCATGACCCAACAGCACGTCAGTATACAGGTCGGGTAGAACAGATAGCTTAACATGGTCATAAAGGGTATTTTTTATTTGAGAGAAACAATACAGAGTCCGTATATATATTCACCAATAACCCGGTACACTGTACAGAGACATAAGGCCGTGCAAAAACATGAAACAGCAAAATAGAAGTGAAGGATCAAACGGGAGGTTTCTCAGGAGTTCGAACACAAACTGTCACAACATAACCGCCACTGAGCACGACACTGCCATATCCGACAGTTTCCAACCAGCTGTGTAGTGGATCTCGAGGTCCCTAAGCATGCAAGCGTGAGGAACCGACAGAAGCATGTCATGACTTGGCCTCCACGTTGTCGTTTCCAGCCAACCTTAGGCTCAGCAGATAGAGCACAACGGGGAAGTCGATGAGGCGGCATACGTAGCAACTGTCCCAGCCAACAAAACCGATGGAGTGATATGGTAGCACTAATTGGGTACGCAGCACGCCCGGTTCCGTAGATTCGCCTTCGAACTGCGGGATTGCTTATTCGCTGTTGCCATGAAACTCGCGAGATACTCCTCAAGCATCGATGATCAAACACGGACAATCGGTCGATATCGGCCGCTCGAACAGGCCAGGTCTCACAAGCGTATAGGAGCACACTACGCACAGCAGCGTTGCACACCCTACATTTCCATCGAAGAGAAATGTCACGTCTCCACAAGTGACGTAGATTGCAACACGCCGCCTGAGCCTTCGCTATTCAGTTGTCCACATCGTCTCCAATCCGTCCATCGACAGTTATGCAGCTTCCCTAGTAGACGAACTTTTCAACAGTTTCTAACCGTTTGTTATCGAGGGTAAGTGCGAGGATGGGTTCTTGCTAGTCTTGTAGAAGCACTTTACACTTGAAGAGTGAAAAGCATATCCCGTAGCGTAATAAAGACGACGCGAGGTTGTCTAGGACGCACTGTGCCACAGTAACATCGTCGATGACCGATGCGATGTCATCTGCATAGTGTAAGTCTAAAAGTCTTTTGCCGGGTAGGAGCCCAACGCCTTTGTTCGTCGATTGCAAAATTGAACAGGAAGGGCGAGAGTGTGCAACCTTGACACACGCCACTTCCAACTGGAAATAAAGGTGACGATGAGCCAGACAGACACGCTAGAGGTGTCCTCTCTTTCCACAGATATTACATGTAGCTTGTCTTGCTCGGCAACGAGTCCGCGGATGACGAGCGTAACCGCAGAAGTAGCAAGAGGAGTTTCTCACAGCTGAGAGCACATTCTCCGAAGTCGGCGTTCGAGGTGCAAAAGACTCAGAAGGTCGTTTTGTTTGCGATGTGGAGCATATAGGGTTATCACGATTGTACGATAAGGACTGTGTGAGTTAGTTTCAGTTGTCTGACGAGATCAAGCGTTGTATCAAGGTCGAGTTGTTTATTTTCCAGTAGTCTTTATCGAGTTTCATTGGATAGCAAACCACGAATGAAGGAATAACTAACAAATTCATCACGATTTGCTTCAGCAGTAATTGCCTTGAAGTTACAATCCACGGCGAGAAATGTCAAACGCTGGAGGAACAGGTCAAAAATGTGACCGCTTTCTTGACGAGCAGTCGAAAAAACGTGTCGGGTAAAAGTCTCATTCTTAGGTTGGATTTACAGATTAGTAGACGTTTCGATAGCAGAATCAAAGCCTGTACAATCGGCGATATGCTTGTAGACAGACGGTGAAATCAGATTGGTAAGGACGGCGAGTTTATCCACATTTCAGTTTCAGTTTTAGTCTATTCAGCTGGTAACCTCGCACTTCTGTGCCTTTGTTTCGGTTGCTACTTTCCAGCATCGTCGAGTAAATGGCGAAAGGAATAAAAGCATAGTGATAAGGATTCAAAAAAGTCAAAATATCAAGCCTTCCTTTATGTTAACCAGATAATTATCCAGTTTTCTTCCAGTGAGTCCACAGATCGATCATTATCGTACAGCGTTAAACAGTAGGGCAAGCCCCACTGACCACTGCCTTTCTCACCATGTTGCACGTTGAATTAGAAAGTATGAATATACAAGATAGACAGGGAGTGGACCTACATGGGTGGGAAAAGGAAAGAATGCCCTAATAGCCAACAAACGGAATACACAGTCTAACTGTACAAACGCACATCGATCAGTCATTCTGATTCGCCAGAAAGTGACAACACGATCGCCACTGTTCGCGGTTCGCTGCCATATCCTTAAGTGTCTCCAGCCAACTGGTAGACGGATCTTTTGGACCCCAACCAGGAAGACGTGAAGCACCTACTTTTCCTAAGTCTGCTGTACATTTCCACATTCCTCGCTGCCACGTCATCTGTTGACCTCCACGTGGTTTCTTCCACTCCCTAGGAGGAACGGAGAATAGGAAACGGTATGGTAGACGTGTGTTTGCCATACGTAACACGTGTCCCAACCAACGAAGTATACTAAGTTGGATACGCTGTGACAACGTTCTCCGAATTAATATCCAATACTCGATTTCTCACCTCATCGTCGCTTACTCGGCTATTCCACCCAATCCTAGCAATACTACGTAAGCATCGGTGGTCGAAAACCTCAAGACGACGAATATCTTCAGCACGCAGACTCCAAGTTTCGCAACCATACAACAAAACTGAACGCACAGTGGCACAGTATACACGACCTTTCAACTTCAGTGAAATATCAGGTCGGCGCCACAAGTGCTTCAGTCCAGCGTACGCCGCTCGAGCCTTGGATATACGCGTACTCACCTCTACTACTGTGCTCCCATCCGTCGCCACGCAGCTACCGAGGTAGGTGAAGTGGTCGACAACTGACAGCACCTCCCCATCGAGCATCAAACTCGGAATTGTTGACGTCTAGTCTTGTAACACCACCTTGCACTTTGAAGGTGCAAAGCGCATGCCGAATGGAGCTACAGTTCTTGAGAGTCTATCTAGTGCACGTTGAGCATGTTCCGTGGATTCGAACAAGCGGACAACGTCGTCTGCATAATCTAGGTCACATAGCTTTTCACTATTTCCTAGTTCGACGCCTACATCCTGAAGATTTTGCAGAGCACTCTCCATTATTTCGTCCATGACGAAGTTAAAAAGGAATGGAGACAAAGGGCATCCCTGCCGAACACCACTGGTCGTTTCGAACCGACCGGATAGTTCACCGTAAACCCTAACGCAGCCAGAAGTATGAGAATACAATGATCTCATTAGGTTGACGAACTTCTGGGGCATACCTTTTCGATGAAGAGTACTGAAAAGCGATGTTCGATCAACTGAATCGAAGGCGCCTTTCAGGTCTAAGAAAATCATTATTGTCGGTCGGCGGTGCGTGTAACGTGTTTCAAGTAGTCGGCGAAGAGTAAAAATCTGGTCGATGCATTCTCGACCTGGGCGGAATCCAGCCTGCTGTTCGCGGACATTCCTCTCGCTAGCCGGTGTAAGACGGTGCAGTAGAATCGAGGTTAATACTTTGGTGACTATCGGAATTAGGCTAATCCCACGATGATTACTGCAGTCATTGCGTTGACTCGCTCCATATTAACGGAATACGCTCCACGTTCTAAATGTCACGGAGCAAGGCGGTTAGTGATTTTATCAACGCCTCACCACTCAGTTTGAAAAAAACTGGAGGAAGTTCGTCGGGACCTGCCGCTTTCCCCCGCCTTAGTAATCGAATACATGACTCTACTTCTACTTCTGATGGAGGCTCGAGTGATACCACCCAAGGAGTCACAGTTGTTGACACGGGAGTAACTACACTAGCGTGCGGCATGCTAAACTGTTCCTTGAAGTACTCGGCCCATCGGTCAAGCCTTTGCTGTTTGTTATGGATCGGTTTTCCATTTCTATTCCAAATAGTTTCACTGACCTGAGTTCGCCGTCCACCAGTGTCACGAATAAGTTTGAACAGTCTTTGACTGTTACCTGAAGCAGCTGCTATTTCCATTTCTTCAGCTACCTTGACCGACCAATTTTTGCGATCCTTCTTAAGGCTTTTCGTAACTTGTCTTTGTAGCTTACTCCGCTTCTTATTCATCTCCTTACGATTCGAAAGCTGACAATTTTGCTCCATTATACTCAGCGACTCTTGCGAGATCCAGTGTCTTTGATGGACAACGGATCTAGGACCACAGGCAAAACCTGCTGCAACGTGCATCGCTTGTTTGATATGAGCCCAATGCTCATCTACATTACTGTTCTCCGTGGATCCTAGCTCATGTGCTAACTTCTGCTCATAACGGGTGCGTACTTCTGGATCTCACAAACGTTGCACGGCTAATCGGGTTTGCGGTTTTAGACGATGACCATGGAGCTGGAGAAATAATCGCATTAAAACTAATGCATGGTCCGACTCTACGTACGTGGACCAGTAAGATCTACAGTTCTGAACAGAACTGCACCACCGGTAGCTTACTGCGATATGATCAATTTGACTCAAAGTACCTGTAGAGTTAGAGCACCATTTCGCTGTGCGACGCGAGCTGTGTCGGAAATTTGTGCTAGACAAGAACAATCGATTGTCTGCACAAAACTGCAGAAGCCCATCCCCGTTATCTGTGCGCTCAGCAGGTAAAACACAACGCCCACCTAAACAAGCTTCTGCCGTACTAAGTTTGCCAACTTGTGCATTGAAGTCATCAGCTAGCACTACAATGTCGGAACCTTTACTGCTGCGAACGAGGGTGGCGAGTTGATCATAGAACTCATCTTTCTGCAAGTCTGAGCAGTTCGTTGGGGCGTACGCCGAGATCACAAACAAATTGCGCTTAACACAATTATCCTTTCGAACGCCGATTGACCCTTGAAGTCTCACAACACAAACGACTGTTAACAGAAATCCAGTCTAAGGGGGAAGCTTCAGCACTGTCAGTCAAGACAATTCCTACACCACGTTGACCCGCAGCTCTAGCTGCTTCGTCTCCTGAGGTGCGCAGAATATACCTCGATGAGATACCAGGAGCAGTTAGCTGAATTACATTGCTCGAATCCTGGATACGCGTTTCGCTTAAGCAGCAAACATCAATCTTCAGAGAATCTATTGTGAGCGCTAGGCACGCCTGCTGACCCGCCTGCATGAGTGTACGCACGTTGAAGGAGCCGAGATTCAGAGGCTGACGGGGCCTGAGAAAATGTGAGTTACCAGACAGAGGATTATTCCCGATACTATTTGACATTGAACTGTTGCGAGTATCGACCGTGTTATCTATGGGAGCATTATGGGTGGATAGATGGGGCAAAGAGAGGTGGTTAGGGACAGAAGACAAAGGTTGAATAACAGGGAACTCTGAGCAGTAGCACACTTATCACTACCCACCCCGCTCGATGCAATGGGCAGCGCGGTCCTGATTATCCTGCGCGACGACCGATGCAGTATGGAATTCTTTGTATTGGTGCAGTTCATGAGAGATGTTGGACGGGTACTGCTAGGGTGTCCAGCCACAAAGCAGGAGAACGATCAGGGTTCTCATTCAAAGCCTTTAGTTCTAACAAGAACCTATCCGCAAGGCAGCGGGGATGGCTTAGAGAAAGCCCATTTGCTTGGATCAATTATTCTTCCACTGGTTTTTCCGACTGAGTTGTCAGCTCAAATCGACCCCCAACCTGGAGGACCAGGAGACTGGACTTTGTCTGACCTCTACCCATTGACCTGTCAGGTATGATTGCATCTCCGGCTTAAGGAAGCCATCCTGTATAGCTCTTCGGGTCATGGAGGCGCGCAAGCCATCACACCACGTCAAGGTGCAGTCTCGTCGTGATCGATGGCGTCAGACGAATGAGGATCAGCGTCGAATCGTTCTGATCGAAGCACTCGCTCCATTTGGTAAGTTGATTAAATTGTAATGAATCAACAACACGCGTTCAACACCAGTCACAGAATAAGAAGTTCGCCTTGAAGTAGGGCTTTAATCAACTTGTCAGTTCTGCATATAGCTGCAGGATAAAGTGCAGTAACAATTAGAATATACGCTGGATAATCGGTGGAGAATAAGCCTCGATGAGCAGTTTCGATGCGATACTTACCAAGCTGATTCCTCTGTGTATTACACAAGAGGGTTTGTCAGAATTGTCGTAATTCGACATAGTCACCGATTTACGCCATTCCGTCGTAATCTTCGCACTATTCCCAAAAACCGAAGCAGTTTTAACTCCCAAATCAAAGTTTTCTCTCCATCCTCGAAAAGATAGAGAACTCATCCTGTCCACTGGTCTTATACCTTTTCAAATAACCTTTCTCGTGCATAACCTCCATTTCTGATGGAGGAGTGATATCTATCTGCATATGTCTTCGAGAACGAACCAGCGAGCCGTCAGGCTCCTTGATTAACTCATATACTCCGGGCCCCCGTGGAGCGATACTTATCAGACGGTACCATCACGACGAGAAATGAGCACGCACCAAAGCGCAATCTGAGTCGACAGTCGTACATCAGAACGAAACACAAGCTTTAATCGACCCGCGCCAGCGGTGACACTGTTAAAGTGGGCCACCTGAATCGTTCCTTAAAATGCTGCACCCAACGGTCCAGATAGCATCCCTGAGAGTGAATCAGTGAGTGTTCGGATTTCTTGATTTATTCACTTCGGGCTTCCGTGGACCGGTACTTCTAGTCAGACGGTAAAGGTTGCGAGTATTGCCAGTAGACGCAGCCTTTTGTACTTCCCTGCATTTCGCAACCCACCACTGTGCACGGTCGTTTCTCAGGCTCCTAGTCTGTCGGCGTCTCGAGGATCTACGAACTTCACTGAATGTATCATCTGAAGGGACGGATCTGCGAGCATCTAACGGAGCAACTGATTTCCAAGATATCCATCGTTTATGAGACCTTGAACCTGAGTTCTGTGTGGCATTAGACGGAGCATACAAGGTTACCTTGATTTGTAGCCAGCGTTCATATGGGTTCTGGACATTCGGCTGCATCGATAACCGTATAGACAGCTCTGCCTGAAAAGCGGATCGTCGGTTATCGTCCAGATGCAACTGCATGGGACGAGTGGCATTTACTTTGGTGCGACCTTGGACGAGGTGTGAAGAAAGCGAGCACCTACCAAGGCGTGATCTGAACCCACAAGCGTATACCAAAATGAACGACAATCTTCAGTTGATCCACGCCAACGGTGGCCAGTCACAGTATGGCCAATCTGAGTCCAACGTTATGAAGATGCCGAAGGACGCTATGTGAGCCTATGCTGCTTATGACAGAAGTTCGTATTTACCAGGAACAATCTGTGGTCAGAGCACAATTGGATGAGACGGTCGCCGTTACCAGTGTTTTCGGCTGGGTTAGCAAACCGATCCCCAATATTCCTTTCGGAATCAACCGAACGAACAACATGGCCGTTGAACAGGTCGGCCTGAGCATGAAAATGGATAACAGGTAGAGTGACTGGCCAACAGCAAGAAAGCCCGACTGTCGTCCAATCTCCGAAGACACAGGCAGTAATAAAATCGATGAGCACAAAACTCAATAATATGAAATCAAAAGGGGAAAGTTTTCGAGAGATAAGTAATATCTTTCTCAAATCAGCGTACTAATATTGGAGAGGCTAAATCGTCTCCCCAACAGAGTGAAGAGCCTTGACCGAGCATCAGCATTCACGGAAAAAGGCCGTGATTGTACTCCATTGACTCAAACGAAGATTGGTTGGCTACTGAGAAAACTTGAAGTCCATAAAACAGGCTATAAGTAACCTAAAGCTGGGCAATTGAGACAATGAACCATTGCACCAGGCGTGGTCAGAAGTCTTTGATATGTCTAGTGATTCTAGGTATGTTCCTCCGTGGTTATCCAGTGCTGC
Organism: Fasciola hepatica; assembly: GCA_948099385.1. NCBI lineage: Eukaryota > Metazoa > Platyhelminthes > Trematoda > Plagiorchiida > Fasciolidae > Fasciola > Fasciola hepatica. Next base: position 40,339,770 of record CANUEZ040000043.1, read on the forward strand.
TGACCAGGAGTGCGAGACCATAGCTAGTAGATCACCAGTGGAACGACTAGGTTGGGACCCGTAATAACGATCACTTAGCAGTCCTTCACGCTGGAGGAACAGACGCAACTGGTCGGAACTTATGGTCCCCATGACTTTCGAAATGACAGAAGTTAAGGAAATAGGACGGTAGTTTTCTGGGTCAAAGGGATCTCCGTGTTTGGGAATAGAAAAAGTTACTGCTTCTTCCCATGGGGCGGGAAACGCACCAGATTGGAGAGGCAAAAAAGGATGACGTAAAATTGGTTCTAACTCGGGCACATTAATACATTATGACTCTCGTGAAACCTGCAAACTTAATCTCAGCTTGCGATTCCGATCGCTCCCATTCGCTTCGGAAAATCAGAAGGCAAAACCCGACTTGCCAGGAATGTCTCTAACAGAAATTACTGTGCCGTATATAAAGCGATAATCGAATGTTCCCGAACTCGAGCGTCCAGTTAAATCCAAGCCCTGTGAGTCCGATTAAGTTGATTAAAATATTTTGCCGGGTTGACTATTGATCCGTTGACCCAATTCGCGTCGGACTGTAGATGAATGCACGATTGGTTACGTCATGAGTCATCCGATAACTTATTGACTTGATTGTTCAATCCGGCCTAACACGCTCAAGTTGAATAATGGCTTATTTAAAAGAAGTTTTTTTGCTTTAACATCCTAACACACATTTCCAGGACGATGGGTTAAATACCGTCCGTAGCAGGTGATTTGTTCTGGTCGATAGATTGTAAACACTGGCGGTTGTGGTAATTGGAATAGAAGGACGACTGTTGAGAGTTTTTGAAGATGGAATAAAAAAAGTCGGGTAAAATGGAGTAAGAGGCAAACCGAGGAGCCTAAGTCTCGGCTTTCTCATGGGTTTCGCTTGCTGAAGGGTGTTTGAGAGAAATTTGATTCATTTGAAAGCTGCAACTTTCGAAGAATGTTGTAGAAGACGCAACAAAGGACCAGAAGAGTTAGAGATGGGAAAGAAATTGAAGAGCCAAAGACTCCCGGAAACAGCTTCGATGAGAAACCAAAGTGATTGGCTACCAGTAGCGAAAGAAACTAGCCGTTCGGCTTTGAAATAGTTCATCAGTATTTGAGTAGAAATCGTATGCAGAAAGAAACTGCGTGGTTAAGGCGTATGGAAGCAGCACCGCCGTCTGAATGTGTTATTCAATCGTGCTGCGCGATTGTGCGTGTGGGTAAACCATTCAGATCGTAGTTTGACGAGTTTGAAAGTATGGAATAAAAGAAGCTTGCCCTGAAGAAGAGCCGGGTAAAGTTTGAAACAGGTAGAGACATCAGAAGTGAAATAGCAGTCATCACAGGGATAGGAGGCCAAAAAATCACGAAAATCATCCCAATTGGTTGAGTTGTAATGCCACAAGGTGCGTCTGAAGTTGCACATGGGAACTGGGTGAGAAAAGGTGGTAGTGAAGATAGCTTAGCCAAGTGTTGGAGGGGAGCTAGTACCTGAATTAAAAGGAAAGATGTGAGAAGATTAGGGGCATGTAAACGACCGCCATCCCGGTCGGGAATGTGTGGGGAGGTCAAAATGTTGGTTTGGATTGCACAGCAAGACGAAAGCGCCCGAAGGTCGTAGTGTCTAGAGAGTGTAGAAGCCAGCTTTTATTGTGGACAGTAAAGTCATCAGGAGTGATATCTTGGTAATTAGAGCCTGATGCAAACAAGTTCTCAATGCTAGAAGACGAAAATCAAAAACCGAGAGATCGCTACTGTTGGCGAAGCGATAAGCGGTACAGAAGCAGTGATTATGAAAATAAAACGGAGTTTGAACCACATCAGCTGGAATTCGCGGTTGGAAAAGTCGAAGTATGGAGAGTAGTGACAAGCTGGTGAATGTAAACAAGGAAAGAAGATCAGGGGAAATCTACGGGGCCAACATTGTGGTTCAAACTGTGGATGTTAATGAGGGTTGGGGTTTCTTGCATTAGGTGCTCAGAATTCTTGAGCGATGAATCGTTGTTAATTGTGAATTCCATGCTTTCTAGATGGAACCGTCAACCGAGGTCGGAGTAACTACGTTAGCACGCAGTCAGCTAAGCTGCTCCTTGAAGTATTCGAGCCTTTGCTGTTTGTCATGAATGGGTTCACCATTTCCGCAACTGACCGGGATCCGGCGTCCATCAGTATCGCGAATGAGTTTGAACAGCCTTTGACTTTTACCTGAAGCAGCTGCTATTTCCATTTTTTCAGCTGCCTTCATCCACCAATTTTTGCGATCCTTCTCAAGGCTTTTCGTAAACTTGCTTTTGTATGTATCTTCGTGTCTTATTCATCTTACAGTTCGAGAGCCGATGTTTTTGCTCTTGAGAAATCCAGTGTCTCTGGACATCAAATCTGGGACTGCAGGCTAAAGCGGCGACAACGTGCATCGCCCGTTTAGTATGGACCCAGTGATTAATGCGTTACTGTTGGTCGTAGTTCCTAGCTCACGTGACAGCTGCTGTGCTTTTACTGAAGAGTGTATTGATATGTGAGAAGAGAGGGTGTCTGTATACTCTTGCGCATCAAGGGGATTACATACGGTGTCCGGTGAAAGCTAAGAGTCACCATTTAGAGTCGGAGATTTTTTTCCGGCTGATTCCATGACCCTCTGTGGTTCTTAGGCTTGGCTTTAAGCCGCCAAACAATGTATAGAGACAGTGTCTTCCCGTTCGTCGGGGAAACGAGCATGAGCGTATTTCGGATTGCATTCAATCAGTTCAATTTTGTCGACCAAGGGATCGTATTTTGTTGACCTTACCGGACGACGCATTAGGACCGATCCTGGACTAAGCCAGGTGGGTATTGAGAACCCTGATGTTGATTAACGATGATAGGTGAATAATCGTTCATGTGGTTTTTCATCTGTTACAGTGCACAGCAGTGACTTGATGGGATGGAGTGCGCCGAGAAGAACATCCTCCAACTGGGTGCATGGTAGTGTCCTTGACTGGACTGCAAGAACAATGGTTCTCCAGAGAGTTCCATCGAGTCCCTCTACTTGTCCGTTTTACTGAGGATTGTAGGCCATTCTTCTGCTAGTTACAGTACCCTTGCGGTGGAGGAAGTTCTTTAGTTCTTCAGACGAGAAAGAAGAACCCCTGTCCGAAGGGATGAAGGACGGCATATCGAAAATCGAAAACAACTGGGAAAAGCAACGGATGATTGTGGCTGTCGACAGGTCTGAGCAAGCATAAGCAAACGGGAACCTGGAGTACTCGTCTAAGATAGTTAATAGGTACCGGTTTTTGGGTATTGGGGGAAACAGCCCCGCCCCCCCCCCCAAATCAATGTTTAATCTTTCAAACGGCGAAGTGGCTTTGATCAGATTTCCGGTAGGTAACTTGCAAAACTGTGGTTTCCGGTGACGGATTTCACATTGTCGACTGAGTAGGTAGATTCTCTGTCCCCACAAAATGAAGCATACGGACAACACACTGGTGGTATAGTGAGTTGTGCAATTCTTTGAGTGACGCGAGTGGCGTAGATGTGGAGCAGAAGCAGTGTCGGTCGTGACATTCTCATGACCGGGGCGGTAAATGACGTCGAAACTGTAGCACGATAATTCAACTTGTCCCCTCAGAATCTTGTCATTTTTTGATCTTCCCATTAAGCCGGGAGTCGAACATAAAAGCGAGCGACTTTTGATCCATGATGAGTTGGAAATATGTACCCAGCAAATAATGCCTCTACTTCCGGGTAGCCTCCACAATAACGTTAACCTCTTTTTCTACGAATGCATGGTGCTTTTCGCTTTGAGACTGAGTCCGGGAAAACAATGCGACCAGCCTGTGGTTTCCAGAGCGTGTGGCTGATGTAGCATTATCCAAGGCATCCGTTTCGACGACCAGTTGTATGTCGGGGTCGGCAGTGGTGACGACGGCACGTTCGAGCCCGTTCTCGAGTGTTTCAAATGACACTGACATCACTTGGTGAGGGAAATACGTGGTTATCGGCCAGTGGAAGAATCCTGTCTGAGAAGTGGGATATCCATTGAGAATAATATGAAAATAAACCAAAGCTCGTCGCTAAGACTTCATATCTTATAAAAAGACGGAGTTCCTGGAGGGATCGTAATCTTTCGGGGTCAAGCTTCATTGGACCGTGTGAAACTTCATAACCCAAGAGTTTAGGTTCTTTCGTACCGATGATACTCTTCTCTTCGTTCAGAGTTAGTGCGTATTTTCTCACAATATTAAGAAAGTAAGATTCTTATCGTGATCATCTTTGTTTGCACCACACAGTTATATTGCCGATGTAGCCGAATGTTCTTCTCAAGTTTTCTCCATGAATAATTTTGTCGATAGCACGCTGAAAACAGGCAACAAATTCGTCACTCCGCACGGTACCCGGCAGAACTGATATATATTCCCACAGGCTTCAAAAACAGTGAATGGCCTATCTTCCCAAGCAGCATGACCAACGCGCTCCAAATCGGGCGCGCGCTGGGCCACTTTGGGCTAAATTTAGACCAACGTTGGGCTACATCATCAGGAACGTTGAGAAGCGCTACCTGCGCCCAATTGGGAGCGCGTTGGGCTGCAGTGAATCAGTCTACTACCTAAGTGATCGGCGGTGGTGAGGATTCAGACCCCTGGCCTTCAAGGTAATCGAACGCTCTGAACCAATCGATCACCGTGGGTACTGGCTTTTTTATGTTGTAATATAACGAAGCAATGGGCATTACTAAGACTCGTCAGATGGTATCATCTGTCAGTTGAATTGCTTATCAACAAACGCGGCGATATGACTTGTCGTGTCGATCAGGGTCTTCAGTGAAACGTTGATGGAAATATCGGCCACAACATGAGACAGGCAGTTGTGTGCCACAGCGAGAGTCACCAACAACGGGCAGTTCCGAATCAAAGACGCAATGTTCTTAGACGAACGACATACCTCCTAGTAATGAACCCTACCACAATTCTTGCAAATCGCGTTGAAACGTAAACGAGCAACGAAATCGGCAAAATCAGTATGATTGAGAAGACCGAGTCAGAATGAGAACACTTTACTCGTCTAATAATTGGAGCACATCAGCTGGAACGTAAAAGGAGAACTGTTCATAAAATGCTATGTAGACCGAAACGAGCAGGCGCGCTAAAATTCAAACAACACGCGTGTCTACCGAGTCCACGCAAGAAACACTTGCAAGCGCCAACATAAGTTGATGCCGGAGTATCAATATTTCCATTTGTTGTAGTTGATCTGTGGGCTGGTCTTACTAAAATGACCGGTGGTGGTCGAGTGGGTTAGAACGTTTGCTTACTACCTTGGAGGTCCGAGGTTCGAATCCCCGCCATCACCGGTTACTTTGGTGGTAGACAGTAATCCACTTTCGTCCGGATCGTTACCACACCTGACCTATTGGGACCTTATGTGGTTCTTCGTCACTTTGAGTCTCAGGGTCTGGTTGCCAGTTATCCCCAATATCGCTCTGGGCCTTCGTGGCTACGGCGCTATGGAATAGGCTTCTCCAGTTCTGTGCAGACAGTCGATTGTTCTTGTCTAGCACCAATTTCCGACACAGCTCAGGTCGCACAGCGACATGGCGCTCTAACTCTACAGGTACTCTGAGCCAGATTAATCATATCGCAGTAAGCTACCGGTGGCGCAGTTCTGTTCAGAACTGTATATCTGACTAGTCCACGTACGTAGAGTCGGACCATGCATTAGTTTTAATGCGATTATCTCTCCAGCTCTATGGCCATCGTCGCAAACCGCGAGCTCGGTTACCTGTGCAATGTCTGTCTGATCCAGAAGTCCGCATCCATTATAAACTCAAGTTAGCGCATGAGCTAGAATCTACGACGAACAGTGATGTAGATGAGCATTGGGCCCATGTTAAACAGGCAATGCACGTTGCAGCGGGTTTTGCATGTGGTCCTAGATTCGATTTCCATCAAAGACACTGGATTACGCAAAAGTCTAATGGAGCAAAAGCGTCAGCTTCCGAACTGTAAGATGCATAAGAATCGAAGACATCCACAGAAGCAAGTTTCGGAAAGCTTTAAGAAGTATCGCGAAAATTGGTGGGTCAATGTAGCCGAAGAAATGGAACTAGCAGCTGCTTCGGGTAACAGTCAAAGACTGTTCAAACTTATTCGTGATACCGGTGAACGGCGCACCAAGGCCGGGGAAACGATGTGCGATAGAACCGGAAAACCCATACATGGCAAACAACAAAGGCTTGACCGTTGGACCGAATACTGACCCACTGACCGCGCGGTAGTGTATTTACTCCTGTGTCAACAACTGCGACTCTTTGAGTGGTATCACTTGAGCCCCCATCGTAAGTGGAGTCGAGCATTCGATTACTAAAGCGGGGGAAAGCGGCAGGTCCTGACGAAGTTCCGCCAATTTTTTTTCAAAGTGGGTGGAGGTGCTTTGATAAAATCACTTACCGCTTTGCGCTGTGACATTTGGAACGGGGAGCGTATTTGGTTAATATGGAGCGAGTCATTGATTGTTCCCATCTTCGAGAAGGGAATACGCAATGACAGTAGTAGCCATCGTGGGATTAGCTTAATTCCGATAATCACCAAAGTATTAGCCTCTGGAAGAACTGGAGGTTGTAGGGCCGTCGTGTGAACTGATGGTCAGCTGAGCAATCGATCGAAGTTGCGAATGAGGCGGAATAGCTTGCCAAAGTCACCGATCCCTGCTGCAATCTCCATGTTTTCAGCTACTTCTATCCAGTACCGCTTACAATCAGCCCTAGCGGAGCGCGAGGCCTCGCGTTGCAACCCGCGGCGTTCGCCACTTCCTGATATCCGGGCTTCGTGTGCTTTAGCCGACAGTTGGAGTGTGCCTTCAGCGATCCAGTCTTTTAGACGCCTTTCAGTTTTCCCTAGTTCTTTTAAAACAGCTTCTCTAACCGTGGACTTGATTGCCATCCACTTTTCTTCTACTGGAGTTGGATCCGGTGATACGTTGATTGCCGTAGGTAATTGGATGGCGATTGCGCTTAACAGCGCTTGGCATTTCCAGGGCCGCGACGTTTATGTGGGTCGGTGGGGAAGCCTTAGGGCGTGCGAGTAGATGTATTCTGAAGCGCGCACGAACAAGCACGTGATCTGCGTAGTTTGCGTTTTTCCCGTCACTGCACCGCGGTACACTCAATAGTCTTCTACAGGCGAAGCCCAACGAAACCTCGCTAGGATATGGTCGATTTGATGCGAATTGCGACCGTCGTTGAAATGCCATGTCAGACAGCGCATACACCTCGTAGATTCTGGAGTTCGAAAGCAGTTTATCACAACATCACCACAGAGCACGACTTTTAGCTAACACTTTGAAGAACGCGGTGCCATGTCATAGCTTCGCTCCCACGCTGCCATTTTCATTTCAAGTAAGCATGTGGCCCGCATACCGTCCAGTTGCCCAGCATGTGTCGTTATCAACAAAAGTTGAATGGAGAACAGCCGGTGCTGTTTGATGTTATCGGATAGGGTGACTTATAACTGTTCAGCTAGCTCGTTTAGGAAGACGGATGAGCGAGCAGGATGGGATTGCTTGATGCAAACTAGTTCGTGGCCGTAGTCGGAGGCAGGGTTACAATGCGATCGGCGGTTTTGCATGCAACCCTGCCATTCGTGGCTTGTAATGTGGTCGATCTGGGTCCATGACTGACTCGAAAAGTGCAGTCGTCAGGTGGCATATCGGTGATTGGGACGTTTGTAGTTCCTGCTGGCGAAGAACAAGCGGTATGCACAAACACACACACACGCACGCACACGCACACACCGGCTGTTCTCCATTCAACTTTTGTTGATAACGACACATGCTTAGATATCGTGCATCACGACACAAATGAAAAACAGGATTATTTACCCATTCGTCACTGACGCTTTGCACTCCGATAACTTAATGAGTTGTGGCCTATTCCGCCGCGCTGTGAGACCCAGCAACTCCACTGAATCCCTGTGTCTTCTCGACGGATGCTGGTCAGCCCCGATTGAAAAGAGTGTAATAGAACAAAGTCCGTACGGAGGTGCGAGCTCAACGCAGAGATAACGAAATTTGGTAGCCGCAATGTGCATAAGATTTGGGACGTACCGTAGCTACGGGAACTACCGCATTTGAGTCACCAGTAGCAAATACTTGGATGTGGTGAAACGATCTGTGAATATGGTGGTTCACCAACCCACAATCAACGTTTCAAGAAACAGGTTAGTTGGTCTCCAGTGTCAGCTTCTCGTACAGTCAACCAGGGAGTCTATTTCGAAAGGACCAATCACTGAGGGGAAGATCCACTAGAAAATCCTATCTTGAGAGCAAAACGAATCGGACCCGAAAGATATCTCCTCAGCTTTATGTCGTACCCTGCGCACTCGCCGGTGTTTTTAAACTAATGGACTAACGTTGTTTGTCAGCGTTGCTAGTTCATCGACATCCATAGAGTCAGTAGGAATAGTTGGAAGTTTTTTTTTTTGCAGAGGGTCCCTTTCTTCGAAACATGCGCCGATTCCCGATCTTCATCTGAGTAGTCTGGTCGTGGGATCCAGTCTTTGTTATACAAGTTGATTAAATTGCAGTAATCGGGAGGAGCTCCAGCTGAAGTAGATAGTTTGTAACCCGAGCAGTTACATCTCACCAGATGGACAGATATCAGATTAAGTGTAATCGCGCATACAGAAGACGCGTTTGGCTTTTGCCAGCCTCATTCATGTGTGGTGCCAACGTGACGTCCGATTGTCTGGTAACGGTAGAGTGTACAATGCGACGGTTAAGTCTGTTCCTTTATACTGGTCAGAATCATGGCCATTAGGAGTGGAAGATAGGCGAAGATTGTCGGTGTTCGAGCATCGATTTCTCCGTAGCATTACTCAAATATGGTGGGAACACCGTATCAGCAATGCTGAGGTTAGACGTAGAGTGTTGGGAACCAGAGGCTAGTCTGTGGATCAAGTACTGAATCTAAACAGGTAAGGTGGCTGATACATGTGTTACGCATGCACACCGATAGACTTCCTCGGTGTACGCAGGTAGTGATTAGAAGGTAGATTGGGGTGGTCAGTCCATGTCATTGCAAAATGGTTTGGAAGCCTTGGCCACGTAGGACGTGTTAGACTTCCAGGTTAGGGTTCACGCGATCCACCTTCCCAATGATTCGAGAAATTGCGATGTGGCTAGGTGGCGTAGTTGCAATCCAACTCTTTGTTTATCTTCGTGTTTCTTTACCTTCACCCAACGCTTCTATTATTTTTGCCGTTGACTCGACGAAGCCTAGAAGGTAGTAACCGAAACCAGAGCTAAAAATTGTGAGGCCAGTGGTTGGGTGAACTGAACTGAGCTGAATGAACGCACGATTCTTGGCAAAAGTTTTAATAAATAGATAACCCGAAATTAGGCCGTAATCAGCTTGTGACGAAGCCATAGCTGTGGGACAGCTATGCACGAGTACTAAACATCGATTGTACGAGAACACGCAATGTGCACAAGTATATGACGGTTGTTTAGATCTCATCGTCGAATCATTTGGGAAGAAAATCGCTATTTCATGTAAGCTGCGAAAAGTTCGTAGGTGATGGAAGTAGGTTTGCTGCCATTGCAGAAATGTCCTGCCGGCTGTGGTTTTGAAACTCGTTCCACAGTGGGGCATTATCGCGCAGATTCGTCCTTATCAACAGCTTTGAACACTCAAATCTCTTCGATGATTATATAACAACGTCATCGGGACACCCGTCAACGCTGGATGTCATCGTAATTTAGTTTCGGTGAGGCTACATCATTTGATGTCATGAAATATTTAGAAGCATGATTCAGAACTGCTTTGGGGACTTCCTATAGGGTTCTGTTGACCAGAATTTGGATGGCTGCTTTTAACGAACGAATGGGAAAGCAGTCGTTGAAAAATCGGGGGTTTTGATAACCGATGCAACTTGTTTGTTAGGTCAGTTGCTTGACATATTCTTTTTACACCCGTTGTTTCCATAGGCATTTTGTATAGCTTTTCAGATGGGGCATTTCTGCTGGATTGCTATGGACTCCATAAAAGGAGCAATTGGCGTTCACGGCGACGAAAGTATAATCCACGGTTCCCTTTTCTTTTGGCCTTTCTGTTAACTTATCCCGTTTGTAAGCAGTAATACAGTATTGACGCGCGAAGTTATTTTGTTTACTTAGCTCGTCTTTGGACAGCGTCTAGTTGTTTTGTTAATTTAAAAGTTTCAGAAGTCGAGAATTTTCTCATGCAGTTTTGGGTGAATATAATTGAGCTGTACCACACATAAAGTTCTCATTAGTTATTTGGTGTGCTCGGTCGAAAAAGGTCACCATAGCCTTTCGCCGATTCCACCAAAAATTCGAAGAACTTATCGGAAGTGATCATTTTAGTGTAGTCGTAAAAAGGACGGGTTGCGCGAATGTTCCCATCTATTATACCGCTTCAAGGGGTAAAGTGACGTTCTCGAAAGTGGCACATTATCTGGCACGTTTTCGAGTGGGAGACACCGCGAAGTTGATGATAATACTAAGCCTGTTTGGATTCACTTTACTAATCGATAGACATTCCGAATGCTCGGTGCCAATGTGTCTAAAAGAACTTTGTCCAGGCTGGAGTTGCTTTCTCACTAAAAGCAGTCGTTTTGTGGGCTTCCAGCGACTAGGTAGAGAAACAGGTAAAATAAAATAACCGCAGTAAATATGAATCAAAAGGCATGTAAACAGTTTGAAGCCGGTGACTGTTGGTTGTTGTAACACTCCATTCTTTCCGGTGAGTAAATATGTTCGTTTAAGTGAATCAGTACTGGCAAAATTTGTTTGGATGACATTAGTATCTGTACGAGAGAATTGCCATGCCATCCAATAGTAGTTTTTTAAAATACTTCGTGAATGTTTTCTTATAATTCTTTCATTGTTTTTGTGCAAACATTGAATAAATTCGCTTTTATTTCGTGAATTAATGGTACGCTGGTAGCGCCAAATAAAAACAGCGCAATTTTGAATTCCCCGTTAGTGTAGTTGCACATTTCAACTGCGGAATAATCGTTCCCGATGTTCTGCCCACTGTCAGAAATTGATTGTAGGTTTTCTAGCGAAGTCAAGACTAGCACGAAAGTACGGTTATTGGTATTTGTGTGGGTCAGCAGATTTCAATGGCGTTAGGATGAGAATCCTCCAAGTGTTCGCTCTCTTTGTTAAACCAAGCGTAAATTATTCCATTTCCAGCTATGACGTCCTCCGAAGCTAGTACACGTCGCCGCGTTAAGCTGTACATGCTTAATGATGAAAGACAGTGGGATGACAAAGGCACAGGGCATGTTTCTGCCATCTACACGGAGCAGGATAATATGGCGTTAGTCGTTATCTCTGAGACTGACGGTTCATATTTGCTTGAGTCAAAAATACAGCCCGATACGGCATATCAAAAGCAGCAAGAAACTCTTATCGTGTGGTCTGAAGGAGAAAATATGGACTTGGCGCTATCATTCCAGGAAAAGGTGGGATGCGATGATGTTTGGGAGAAGATCTGTGCTGTTCAGGGAAAGGATCCGTCAGTAGAAATAACTCAGGAGGTTGTGGACGAGTCAGATGACGTCGATGATGCCGATGGCTACACTCCCAGCCTGATCCAAAGCATCCAACCTCTGGCCTTGCCTCCATGCGAGCTTAGTCATTTGGAGGAAACAGCATTCATGATAAGTCAAGCCGTTGCTTCCCCCCAAAAACGTGATCGATTAGTTGTTCTTCTGGAATCTACAAATTACTTGAATCAGTTGATGGATTTATTTCACAAAGCAGAGGACCTAGAAGACATGGAGTCGTTGCATCATCTCTATGAGATAATGCGACAGGTGATCCTAATTAACAAGCACAGTCTGTATGAAACCTTATTTGCGGACGATATGCTTATGGAGGTCATCGGAATTTTGGAATATAACCCTTCTGGTCGGACAAAACATCGAGAGTTTCTACGGAGCAAAGTCACTTTTAAAGAAGTTTTGCCTCTTTACAACGCAGATCTTAAAAGTAAAATACATCAAACTTATCGAGTGCAATACATTCAAGATTGTTGTTTACCCCCACCGTGCTTATTTGATGAGCAGACTTTATCACAGTTAAAAAACTTCGTATCTCTCAACAAAATGGAGATAATTCGAGCCCTCCAGGATGACGAAGAATTCATGAGGCGCCTGTTTGCTCGTCTGAAGTCAGTTGACACGGATGTGGCGCATCGAAGGGAATTGTCACTTTTTATAAAGGAGTTTTGTAACATCTCCATGCAAACGGATCAGAAAGAAAGTTTCCTCAACTGTTTATTCCAACACGGTGCGCTCAAGACGGCAGAAGTTTTACTGGCCACTGATGACAGAGACATGAAGTCTGCAGCATTAGAAATCCTGCAGGCATTTGTTGAACACCAACCCTCTGTGGTCAGGGAATACGTGTATAAAGAAACTGCGCCGTTCCGAAAAGATGATGAGCTACTCATTAATCTCATGATCATTCAGTTGCTTTCTGACTCAGACCCAGGTACTACTCGGTATAATTATTAACTTCATCGTTGATAGAACTCAGTGATGCTTTTCTCTTGGGGTATATGCTGCGTATCCTGATTGATCCTGACAACATGAATAACCCTGGAGCGGTGAGTCCAAGTTCAGTTACTTTCACTTGATCATTCGATTTTTTCACCTCCGACCTTAGTTTTGCACTCAGACAAAAAATATCCAACCACTGGACTTCTAAGAGGGTGATTTAGCAGGGGCTGCAACATTCACATTTAAAAACCATCAGGGAGTCACTGTTGTACTACTTTTCACCGTTGTATATTAACGAGGCTTGTATTTCCTAACCGAAATAGCTGTCTTGCCAGTTCGCTCGTGTAATTCACCGATAATAAAATGAGCAATGGTGTCTAGGGTAGGGTTAATACTTGCAGTGGTTTGTGCGTTTTTCACCGTTTGAAATGCTTCACCACCGGGTTATGTGATTGTCCTCGTGCCAGGAAAAAGGATTCAATGATGCAGGTTCGTCGATCAGACCACTGTACACGGCACGCACGCATCATCGGACAACTTAACTTCCGTACTACTTTGACAAATGTGTTGATTATGTACAAGACTACAGTGGTTTTATTGGCATTCCTTCGTCCGCGTGTCGTAGAGCCGCTAACAATTTGTTTCAAAAGATATAGTAAAATTTCCCGGGAATATTTCGGTATACTTCTTTATTCTGTGTCCAGTTTTAAATAAATGAATGGTAAATTGACTTCATATATCAATAGAAACCAGAGGTTTATACCGATAAGACGGTATCGGAGGAAGTAGCGCTGTTATGATGAACGTGGTTCACTTTTACTTTTATGCGGCTGGCTTCTGCGAGAGGATGAGCCAGCTTCATCCATGTCCCGAATAGCACCAGCCCATAAGCGTCGATCGAATGCGAGACCGGAACACGTGGCTCACTGCTTAGAACTAATCAGCTTCCGCAGTGTAGTTCAGTTTATTGACAGGTTGTAAACGTGCAACAAGTTTTGAATGAAATCGGTCAAAAAGCTGCAGGTTTTATCCGTTGGATACTGGGAAGCATCGTCATCGACTCGTAACCTTTTGATGTTCATTGTGCTCGGGCTTCGCTACTCTCGCTTTTCGATTAGATTATTCTGGGGTTTCAAGGATTTGTCTCAGTTGACCCAGAATATAACTCAAGTAGATTTGGTCAGCCTATCAAATACACCTGAAAATATACCAGCTCGTATTCCTCAATAATGCCATACCGTTTTCATGATCTATTCTGTTGACGAGACTGAAAGGACCTATTTATTTATTCTGGTTGTTCATTCATTTGACCAGCGTGGTGAAAAATCCGAATTTCTCAATTTTTTCTATCGGCGCTGTATAAACACCTTGGTGCGCCCTCTGTTCGACAACACAGTGAAGGATATCCTCGAGAAAGGTAATCAATATGTCAGTTTCTCATTGTTATCACTATAGATGACTATCATACGGCGTTAGTATTGAACCACATTTTGGAACTTCTAACCTTCTGCATTGAAACGCATACATATCACATGAAGAATTACTGCCTTCATCGTGACTTGCTCAAACGTGTACTGGTTCTCCTCCAATCATCGCATAAATTTCTGGTGTTAAGTAAGTCAAATAGGATTTAATTTCTAACACATTTTAGCTGCACTGCGTTTATTGCGTCGAGTTATCCACATGAAAGAAGAATTTTACAATCGCTACCTTATCAAGAACAATTTATTCCGACCGGTGCTCAAGTTGTTTGTGGCCAATGAACATCGGTACAATCTAGTTGACTCAGCTATCATTGAATTGTTCGATCATATCCGTACGGAAGAAATCACGTCACTGATAACGCACGTGGTAGAAAACTTCTGGGATATTTTGAAGACCGTGACTTATGTTCCAACTTTCATCGATTTCAAACGGACCTACGACCATACTCATCGCCCCAGTCGGCCCATGGTCGGTACTGTTGGTCAACCAGGATCAATGGATGTGTAAGTAACTCATTGTCTGTCGTCCCTCGACATCTCGTGTAAAAATCCTGCTTGCACGATTTTGGTCTCCGTCTCGGTCTCAGTTATTTCGGGTAATTCTTTGGTCATTTTACAACTTCCGCTGGGCACATCTAATCTCGCTTTTGTAGCACCAGGTGCTCGATCATCATTACCTTATATGAAGCTGTCTTCACGGTGAAGCTGTACGCACGTTATTTGTTCCCTGTTTGAGTTCAGTTATGCACCACTTCCACGGATCGAGGGTCCATGCTGACTAATGTGCGCTTTCTATCAACGCCATAAGGGGCACATCAGTTGATTCCTCGCTGCGGTGTTTAACCATAAATCTTACAACGAGCTGTTTTGGTTGTCCAGTTTTGTTCACACGCCTAGAGTTTTAGGAGTTCGACAGTTGCCGTGTCTTATCGGTGGCGAACGAATTCAATCGTTTGGAACTCAATAGTGCACGAAAGCTGCTGCTCGCTGATCTGCCCGTTTTTCGGCTCACCTCAACGTCAATCTTGAAGGATCCGTGGAATCAACTCACATGTTGAGTTTTTCCGACTGTTTCTGTTGGACCTCTTGGGCATAGAATGCTTGGCGCATTTCCGGTTGAGTGTTGTTCCGCCCGCTGGTGACTGTTGCCAGACAGTCGTTTGCTGAACCATTGCATACTTAGAGAACAGGGATGCATAATCTATACTGATGAATGCTTTTTCTTATTCAAACCGAATACTATATGTCCGGCGCATTTCGACTTCATGTACTGTAGCTGAAACCTATGTTTTAATTGTGTTTTGTTGTTTTCGATGGTCTCCAGTAATTCGACATCCTATATATTTGTAAGCTGCCCAGTGTCCTGTTCTCGCTTCTCATTTCCAGCCTGTCCTTGGTGAATGTCGCTTCATCTCGATTCCAACGTGATCCGCGTTCCTTGGAGCGGGAAGAAGAGAGATGGTTTGACCAAGATGAGGAAGAAGATGACGAAGAGGATGAGGGACATCTGTTTACGCATCAGTCTGCTGCCTTATTGAATGGCGCGCTCAATGGCGTTGGCACAAGTACTCTTCCCACCGCCATTCCCGAGGCGCTTTCCACAGTGCCTGTCTTTGAAGCACATACAAGCCCAGCGACGGTGGGATCCGACTTACTTGGCCTATCTTCTGCAGAAAACCATCCATCAGTCAATAATCTAACTCCACTCTCCACGGGCCCTACACATGCATCACCAAGCGACTCCCGATCTGCATTTACGTCGTCTTCGGGGCCTAGTCTCGTTAAAACCACAAACTCCACCGGTGACACTCCGTCTGTCCTCAGTCCCACTTTTCCGCGCGCGCGGCAAATTGACACGAATCCAGACCCATTACCTACGCGATCTCATTTACCTCGGCAAAATACGCCGATCGCAATTCAGATCAAACTGTCGTTGCCCGATTCGGATTCGGGTGGGACTTTTACCAATGACGAAGCGGATCAGTCCACCGGTGACTCTCATCCAAGGGTGACCGCATCATGTGAGGCTGTCGTGAGTCAGTCAGAGTTGAGTGAAGGTTCAGCCGACAATGGAGCATCCACTTCGGGCCCTTCGGATTGTAGTGAAGAGGACACCGCAGATGGTGATGTTTCCTCCGATCATCGAAGTGTACTGGGAAAGCGTGCGACGTCTTCTGACGTACACCGTGCTGAGAGTGGAAAGTTCAGTAAAAAATCGCGTCAGTCTCCTAAGTCACATTCTTCGTTGACATCTGTAAGTAGCTTATTTTCGGACGACCAGGGAGATGAAAACTGTGCTGTTTCTCCTGATCCCGGGGTATCTCCTTGTGTATCTGAAGCGGATGAAGATGTAAGTTGATCAGTATATTTAAATTCGCTGTAATGAAGTATTTAAAATAATGCAAGGACAATATCTCCCGTTACTTTTTCACTATTGGGTACGCTTTCGGCGCTTCACTCTGCGACTCAAATGTTTTTATACTGCATGGCGTGTCTAGGTCCAGCAAATCCGTTTCACCGATTACCGTTTATTTTCTTTCAGTTGGGTGAACAAGACCGAATTGGATTGGTTGATTATTCGGACGAGGAGAGTGAAGATGATGAACGAACTGAAATTGGTTCTTTTAAAGATTTTCCGGGCACCGAGTCCAAGAGCATACTCCCTACAGCTTCCAAAGTACCAGATGGAAATCTTGTAGATGGTGGCTGTGAGGTCTCGTCTAGTCAGTCTGTGGCTGAAATCGTTTAATTAGAGCTATCCTCCTCATTTCGTCCCATTTCCATCACTGTTTATCGATCCCCGGTTCATGTGCCTTAATAGGTCGCAATGGGATTTGTAAGCATCCGTTCAGCATGCCAGATTGAATTTCCGACAGACAGTTCCCCACTTGTTGCACGCGGAACAACCATTCCTCATCTTACTCGAATGACTGGAACTGGTCCTTTTCAGTTGCTCGTTTTTTCCGCGCTGAGTGACCATCGGTCTTATTTTTCGTTGTTTACTGCTAGTTCTTTCTATTCTGACTTGTGCGGGCCTTGAGTTTTACCCGTCGTATGAGGTGTAAATAACCCACATTCGATAATTTGTTTGGAATGTATTGGTTCCATTATGTCGTATAGCCCTTCACCCTAGTTTCACGTCATGCTTCAGCTGCTTCATAAACAATTGAATTTTCTAAAATTCTCAGAACCCTTCTCTCATTTTTGGAATAAAAACATGCCTATGTAAATGTGATCTAACCCCGTCCCATTTATCCGTCCAGTCATCCATCCCGCTCAAAGTGTTGAAAGGGGGGAACAGACATATGACCAAGTCCTTCATGGTTTGATTCCCTTCGTCTCCCACTCCCTTTAAACCAACCGAATGAGTGTAAAGTGAGAATTTGAAATCAATTCATTCACCCCATCCTGGTGTTACTGGAAGCGGGGCCAAGTTATACGTACAGTAACCACGGCTCGGCTTTCGGAGGGTACAAGTTGAACGTGGTCACGCGTATTCGCTTCTGTCGAATTCGGCGCCTTGGGCTTTGTGTGCACTGCATTCATGTTCGTCTATTTGCAGAAAGTTATTTATTGTACAATAAATTGATTTACCCATAATTACATACTCGAGGAAACCAGCATAATTCTTGTGCCTACTCTTTTGTTGTCACTCCGCTCGATGGAGATATCTAGTAGCTCACTGCGGTGCAGCTTAAAATCATGTGTGCTGCCAACGCTACAACAGAAAGATGAGTACGACAAAGGAAGTTAGTAAAGGCTGGTCGTAGGTCCTAACTCCCCCATATGCATGGCGACCCAGCTTTTTTCAGCACTGATACAAACGTCTCTGTTTTTAAGTAAGCAGTTCCACAGCGCAGTCCTATTGGTAGTTGAAGGCTTCGCGAGTGTTTAGCGAGCACGAATATTTTTGGTCTCTCGAGAGCACAACGCTGACTCCATGGCTATCGAGAGGTGAAAAATTTCATCAGCGCATCCAAGACCGATGCGAAACCCGGTGTGTTCCTTGTACGTCTGCTCTTCCCGCGTGTGATACTACCTGGGATTTAATACACGCTATTAGAGGGAAAGATTGGTCTTTGGGCGAGCATTTTTGAAGATGAGATTAACAGTTAATTCTCCCTTTATATCATGTCCAGAGTTCCGAACTTTGGGTGACAATTTTAGGTTCTCGACCATGCTTCACTTCACCATTCCTAAATAAAGCTGAGGAAGTACCTTTGAGGTCCGATTCGTTTTGCTCTCAAGATAGGATTTTCTAGTGGATCTTCCCCTCAGTGATTGGTCCTTTCGAAATAGACTCCCTGGTTGACTGTACGAGAAGCTGACACTGGAGACCAACTAACCTGTTTCTTGAAACGTTGATTGTGGGTTGGTGAACCACCATATTCACAGATCGTTTCACCACATCCAAGTATTTGCTACTGGTGACTCAAATGCGGTAGTTCCCGTAGCTACGGTACGTCCCAAATCTTATGCACATTGCGGCTACCAAATTTCGTTATCTCTGCGTTGAGCTCGCACCTCCGTACGGACTTTGTTCTATTACACTCTTTTCAATCGGGGCTGACCAGCATCCGTCGAGAAGACACAGGGATTCAGTGGAGTTGCTGGGTCTCACAGCGCGGCGGAATAGGCCACAACTCATTAAGTTATCGGAGTGCAAAGCGTCAGTGACGAATGGGTAAATAATCCTGTTTTTCATTTGTGTCGTGATGCACGATATCTAAGCATGTGTCGTTATCAACAAAAGTTGAATGGAGAACAGCCGGTGTGTGCGTGTGCGTGCGTGTGTGTGTGTTTGTGCATACCGCTTGTTCTTCGCCAGCAGGAACTACAAACGTCCCAATCACCGATATGCCACCTGACGACTGCACTTTTCGAGTCAGTCATGGACCCAGATCGACCACATTACAAGCCACGAATGGCAGGGTTGCATGCAAAACCGCCGATCGCATTGTAACCCTGCCTCCGACTACGGCCACGAACTAGTTTGCATCAAGCAATCCCATCCTGCTCGCTCATCCGTCTTCCTAAACGAGCTAGCTGAACAGTTATAAGTCACCCTATCCGATAACATCAAACAGCACCGGCTGTTCTCCATTCAACTTTTGTTGATAACGACACATGCTGGGCAACTGGACGGTATGCGGGCCACATGCTTACTTGAAATGAAAATGGCAGCGTGGGAGCGAAGCTATGACATGGCACCGCGTTCTTCAAAGTGTTAGCTAAAAGTCGTGCTCTGTGGTGATGTTGTGATAAACTGCTTTCGAACTCCAGAATCTACGAGGTGTATGCGCTGTCTGACATGGCATTTCAACGACGGTCGCAATTCGCATCAAATCGACCATATCCTAGCGAGGTTTCGTTGGGCTTCGCCTGTAGAAGACTATTGAGTGTACCGCGGTGCAGTGACGGGAAAAACGCAAACTACGCAGATCACGTGCTTGTTCGTGCGCGCTTCAGAATACATCTACTCGCACGCCCTAAGGCTTCCCCACCGACCCACATAAACGTCGCGGCCCTGGAAATGCCAAGCGCTGTTAAGCGCAATCGCCATCCAATTACCTACGGCAATCAACGTATCACCGGATCCAACTCCAGTAGAAGAAAAGTGGATGGCAATCAAGTCCACGGTTAGAGAAGCTGTTTTAAAAGAACTAGGGAAAACTGAAAGGCGTCTAAAAGACTGGATCGCTGAAGGCACACTCCAACTGTCGGCTAAAGCACACGAAGCCCGGATATCAGGAAGTGGCGAACGCCGCGGGTTGCAACGCGAGGCCTCGCGCTCCGCTAGGGCTGATTGTAAGCGGTACTGGATAGAAGTAGCTGAAAACATGGAGATTGCAGCAGGGATCGGTGACTTTGGCAAGCTATTCCGCCTCATTCGCAACTTCGATCGATTGCTCAGCTGACCATCAGTTCACACGACGGCCCTACAACCTCCAGTTCTTCCAGAGGCTAATACTTTGGTGATTATCGGAATTAAGCTAATCCCACGATGGCTACTACTGTCATTGCGTATTCCCTTCTCGAAGATGGGAACAATCAATGACTCGCTCCATATTAACCAAATACGCTCCCCGTTCCAAATGTCACAGCGCAAAGCGGTAAGTGATTTTATCAAAGCACCTCCACCCACTTTGAAAAAAAATTGGCGGAACTTCGTCAGGACCTGCCGCTTTCCCCCGCTTTAGTAATCGAATGCTCGACTCCACTTACGATGGGGGCTCAAGTGATACCACTCAAAGAGTCGCAGTTGTTGACACAGGAGTAAATACACTACCGCGCGGTCAGTGGGTCAGTATTCGGTCCAACGGTCAAGCCTTTGTTGTTTGCCATGTATGGGTTTTCCGGTTCTATCGCACATCGTTTCCCCGGCCTTGGTGCGCCGTTCACCGGTATCACGAATAAGTTTGAACAGTCTTTGACTGTTACCCGAAGCAGCTGCTAGTTCCATTTCTTCGGCTACATTGACCCACCAATTTTCGCGATACTTCTTAAAGCTTTCCGAAACTTGCTTCTGTGGATGTCTTCGATTCTTATGCATCTTACAGTTCGGAAGCTGACGCTTTTGCTCCATTAGACTTTTGCGTAATCCAGTGTCTTTGATGGAAATCGAATCTAGGACCACATGCAAAACCCGCTGCAACGTGCATTGCCTGTTTAACATGGGCCCAATGCTCATCTACATCACTGTTCGTCGTAGATTCTAGCTCATGCGCTAACTTGAGTTTATAATGGATGCGGACTTCTGGATCAGACAGACATTGCACAGGTAACCGAGCTCGCGGTTTGCGACGATGGCCATAGAGCTGGAGAGATAATCGCATTAAAACTAATGCATGGTCCGACTCTACGTACGTGGACTAGTCAGATATACAGTTCTGAACAGAACTGCGCCACCGGTAGCTTACTGCGATATGATTAATCTGGCTCAGAGTACCTGTAGAGTTAGAGCGCCATGTCGCTGTGCGACCTGAGCTGTGTCGGAAATTGGTGCTAGACAAGAACAATCGACTGTCTGCACAGAACTGGAGAAGCCTATTCCATAGCGCCGTAGCCACGAAGGCCCAGAGCGATATTGGGGATAACTGGCAACCAGACCCTGAGACTCAAAGTGACGAAGAACCACATAAGGTCCCAATAGGTCAGGTGTGGTAACGATCCGGACGAAAGTGGATTACTGTCTACCACCAAAGTAACCGGTGATGGCGGGGATTCGAACCTCGGACCTCCAAGGTAGTAAGCAAACGTTCTAACCCACTCGACCACCACCGGTCATTTTAGTAAGACCAGCCCACAGATCAACTACAACAAATGGAAATATTGATACTCCGGCATCAACTTATGTTGGCGCTTGCAAGTGTTTCTTGCGTGGACTCGGTAGACACGCGTGTTGTTTGAATTTTAGCGCGCCTGCTCGTTTCGGTCTACATAGCATTTTATGAACAGTTCTCCTTTTACGTTCCAGCTGATGTGCTCCAATTATTAGACGAGTAAAGTGTTCTCATTCTGACTCGGTCTTCTCAATCATACTGATTTTGCCGATTTCGTTGCTCGTTTACGTTTCAACGCGATTTGCAAGAATTGTGGTAGGGTTCATTACTAGGAGGTATGTCGTTCGTCTAAGAACATTGCGTCTTTGATTCGGAACTGCCCGTTGTTGGTGACTCTCGCTGTGGCACACAACTGCCTGTCTCATGTTGTGGCCGATATTTCCATCAACGTTTCACTGAAGACCCTGATCGACACGACAAGTCATATCGCCGCGTTTGTTGATAAGCAATTCAACTGACAGATGATACCATCTGACGAGTCTTAGTAATGCCCATTGCTTCGTTATATTACAACATAAAAAAGCCAGTACCCACGGTGATCGATTGGTTCAGAGCGTTCGATTACCTTGAAGGCCAGGGGTCTGAATCCTCACCACCGCCGATCACTTAGGTAGTAGACTGATTCACTGCAGCCCAACGCGCTCCCAATTGGGCGCAGGTAGCGCTTCTCAACGTTCCTGATGATGTAGCCCAACGTTGGTCTAAATTTAGCCCAAAGTGGCCCAGCGCGCGCCCGATTTGGAGCGCGTTGGTCATGCTGCTTGGGAAGATAGGCCATTCACTGTTTTTGAAGCCTGTGGGAATATATATCAGTTCTGCCGGGTACCGTGCGGAGTGACGAATTTGTTGCCTGTTTTCAGCGTGCTATCGACAAAATTATTCATGGAGAAAACTTGAGAAGAACATTCGGCTACATCGGCAATATAACTGTGTGGTGCAAACAAAGATGATCACGATAAGAATCTTACTTTCTTAATATTGTGAGAAAATACGCACTAACTCTGAACGAAGAGAAGAGTATCATCGGTACGAAAGAACCTAAACTCTTGGGTTATGAAGTTTCACACGGTCCAATGAAGCTTGACCCCGAAAGATTACGATCCCTCCAGGAACTCCGTCTTTTTATAAGATATGAAGTCTTAGCGACGAGCTTTGGTTTATTTTCATATTATTCTCAATGGATATCCCACTTCTCAGACAGGATTCTTCCACTGGCCGATAACCACGTATTTCCCTCACCAAGTGATGTCAGTGTCATTTGAAACACTCGAGAACGGGCTCGAACGTGCCGTCGTCACCACTGCCGACCCCGACATACAACTGGTCGTCGAAACGGATGCCTTGGATAATGCTACATCAGCCACACGCTCTGGAAACCACAGGCTGGTCGCATTGTTTTCCCGGACTCAGTCTCAAAGCGAAGAGCACCATGCATTCGTAGAAAAAGAGGTTAACGTTATTGTGGAGGCTACCCGGAAGTAGAGGCATTATTTGCTGGGTACATATTTCCAACTCATCATGGATCAAAAGTCGCTCGCTTTTATGTTCGACTCCCGGCTTAATGGGAAGATCAAAAAATGACAAGATTCTGAGGGGACAAGTTGAATTATCGTGCTACAGTTTCGACGTCATTTACCGCCCCGGTCATGAGAATGTCACGACCGACACTGCTTCTGCTCCACATCTACGCCACTCGCGTCACTCAAAAAATTGCACAACTCACTATACCACCAGTGTGTTGTCCGTATGCTTCATTTTGTGGGGACAGAGAATCTACCTACTCAGTCGACAATGTGAAATCCGTCACCGGAAACCACAGTTTTGCAAGTTACCTACCGGAAATCTGATCAAAGCCACTTCGCCGTTTGAAAGATTAAACATTGATTTGGGGGGGGGGGGCGGGGCTGTTTCCCCCAATACCCAAAAACCGGTACCTATTAACTATCTTAGACGAGTACTCCAGGTTCCCGTTTGCTTATGCTTGCTCAGACCTGTCGACAGCCACAATCATCCGTTGCTTTTCCCAGTTGTTTTCGATTTTCGATATGCCGTCCTTCATCCCTTCGGACAGGGGTTCTTCTTTCTCGTCTGAAGAACTAAAGAACTTCCTCCACCGCAAGGGTACTGTAACTAGCAGAAGAATGGCCTACAATCCTCAGTAAAACGGACAAGTAGAGGGACTCGATGGAACTCTCTGGAGAACCATTGTTCTTGCAGTCCAGTCAAGGACACTACCATGCACCCAGTTGGAGGATGTTCTTCTCGGCGCACTCCATCCCATCAAGTCACTGCTGTGCACTGTAACAGATGAAAAACCACATGAACGATTATTCACCTATCATCGTTAATCAACATCAGGGTTCTCAATACCCACCTGGCTTAGTCCAGGATCGGTCCTAATGCGTCGTCCGGTAAGGTCAACAAAATACGATCCCTTGGTCGACAAAATTGAACTGATTGAATGCAATCCGAAATACGCTCATGCTCGTTTCCCCGACGAACGGGAAGACACTGTCTCTATACATTGTTTGGCGGCTTAAAGCCAAGCCTAAGAACCACAGAGGGTCATGGAATCAGCCGGAAAAAAATCTCCGACTCTAAACGGTGACTCTTAGCTTTCACCGGACACCGTATGTAATCCCCTTGATGCGCAAGAGTATACAGACACCCTCTCTTCTCCTAGGATTAGCCTAATTCTGATAATCACCAAAGTATTAGCCTCTGGAAGAACTGGAGGTTGTAGGGCCGTCGTGTGAACTGATGGTCAGCTGAGCAATCGATCGAAGTTGCGAATGAGGCGGAATAGCTTGCCAAAGTCACCGATCCCTGCTGCAATCTCCATGTTTTCAGCTACTTCTATCCAGTACCGCTTACAATCAGCCCTAGCGGAGCGCGAGGCCTCGCGTTGCAACCCGCGGCGTTCGCCACTTCCTGATATCCGGGCTTCGTGTGCTTTAGCCGACAGTTGGAGTGTGCCTTCAGCGATCCAGTCTTTTAGACGCCTTTCAGTTTTCCCTAGTTCTTTTAAAACAGCTTCTCTAACCGTGGACTTGATTGCCATCCACTTTTCTTCTACTGGAGTTGGATCCGGTGATACGTTGATTGCCGTAGGTAATTGGATGGCGATTGCGCTTAACAGCGCTTGGCATTTCCAGGGCCGCGACGTTTATGTGGTTTATGTGGATGTATTCTGAAGCGCGCACGAACAAGCACGTGATCTGCGTAGTTTGCGTTTTTCCCGTCACTGCACCGCGGTACACTCAATAGTCTTCTACAGGCGAAGCCCAACGAAACCTCGCTAGGATATGGTCGATTTGATGCGAATTGCGACCGTCGTTGAAATGCCATGTCAGACAGCGCATACACCTAGTAGATTCTGGAGTTCGAAAGCAGTTTATCACAACATCACCACAGAGCACGACTTTTAGCTAACACTTTGAAGAACGCGGTGCCATGTCATAGCTTCGCTCCCACGCTGCCATTTTCATTTCAAGTAAGCATGTGGCCCGCATACCGTCCAGTTGCCCAGCATGTGTCGTTATCAACAAAAGTTGAATGGAGAACAGCCGGTGCTGTTTGATGTTATCGGATAGGGTGACTTATAACTGTTCAGCTAGCTCGTTTAGGAAGACGGATGAGCGAGCAGGATGGGATTGCTTGATGCAAACTAGTTCGTGGCCGTAGTCGGAGGCAGGGTTACAATGCGATCGGCGGTTTTGCATGCAACCCTGCCATTCGTGGCTTGTAATGTGGTCGATCTGGGTCCATGACTGACTCGAAAAGTGCAGTCGTCAGGTGGCATATCGGTGATTGGGACGTTTGTAGTTCCTGCTGGCGAAGAACAAGCGGTATGCACAAACACACACACACGCACGCACACGCACACACCGGCTGTTCTCCATTCAACTTTTGTTGATAACGACACATGCTTAGATATCGTGCATCACGACACAAATGAAAAACAGGATTATTTACCCATTCGTCACTGACGCTTTGCACTCCGATAACTTAATGAGTTGTGGCCTATTCCGCCGCGCTGTGAGACCCAGCAACTCCACTGAATCCCTGTGTCTTCTCGACGGATGCTGGTCAGCCCCGATTGAAAAGAGTGTAATAGAACAAAGTCCGTACGGAGGTGCGAGCTCAACGCAGAGATAACGAAATTTGGTAGCCGCAATGTGCATAAGATTTGGGACGTACCGTAGCTACGGGAACTACCGCATTTGAGTCACCAGTAGCAAATACTTGGATGTGGTGAAACGATCTGTGAATATGGTGGTTCACCAACCCACAATCAACGTTTCAAGAAACAGGTTAGTTGGTCTCCAGTGTCAGCTTCTCGTACAGTCAACCAGGGAGTCTATTTCGAAAGGACCAATCACTGAGGGGAAGATCCACTAGAAAATCCTATCTTGAGAGCAAAACGAATCGGACCCGAAAGATATCTCCTCAGCTTTATGTCGTACCCTGCGCACTCGCCGGTGTTTTTAAACTAATGGACTAACGTTGTTTGTCAGCGTTGCTAGTTCATCGACATCCATAGAGTCAGTAGGAATAGTTGGAAGTTTTTTTTTTTGCAGAGGGTCCCTTTCTTCGAAACATGCGCCGATTCCCGATCTTCATCTGAGTAGTCTGGTCGTGGGATCCAGTCTTTGTTATACAAGTTGATTAAATTGCAGTAATCGGGAGGAGCTCCAGCTGAAGTAGATAGTTTGTAACCCGAGCAGTTACATCTCACCAGATGGACAGATATCAGATTAAGTGTAATCGCGCATACAGAAGACGCGTTTGGCTTTTGCCAGCCTCATTCATGTGTGGTGCCAACGTGACGTCCGATTGTCTGGTAACGGTAGAGTGTACAATGCGACGGTTAAGTCTGTTCCTTTATACTGGTCAGAATCATGGCCATTAGGAGTGGAAGATAGGCGAAGATTGTCGGTGTTCGAGCATCGATTTCTCCGTAGCATTACTCAAATATGGTGGGAACACCGTATCAGCAATGCTGAGGTTAGACGTAGAGTGTTGGGAACCAGAGGCTAGTCTGTGGATCAAGTACTGAATCTAAACAGGTAAGGTGGCTGATACATGTGTTACGCATGCACACCGATAGACTTCCTCGGTGTACGCAGGTAGTGATTAGAAGGTAGATTGGGGTGGTCAGTCCATGTCATTGCAAAATGGTTTGGAAGCCTTGGCCACGTAGGACGTGTTAGACTTCCAGGTTAGGGTTCACGCGATCCACCTTCCCAATGATTCGAGAAATTGCGATGTGGCTAGGTGGCGTAGTTGCAATCCAACTCTTTGTTTATCTTCGTGTTTCTTTACCTTCACCCAACGCTTCTATTATTTTTGCCGTTGACTCGACGAAGCCTAGAAGGTAGTAACCGAAACCAGAGCTAAAAATTGTGAGGCCAGTGGTTGGGTGAACTGAACTGAGCTGAATGAACGCACGATTCTTGGCAAAAGTTTTAATAAATAGATAACCCGAAATTAGGCCGTAATCAGCTTGTGACGAAGCCATAGCTGTGGGACAGCTATGCACGAGTACTAAACATCGATTGTACGAGAACACGCAATGTGCACAAGTATATGACGGTTGTTTAGATCTCATCGTCGAATCATTTGGGAAGAAAATCGCTATTTCATGTAAGCTGCGAAAAGTTCGTAGGTGATGGAAGTAGGTTTGCTGCCATTGCAGAAATGTCCTGCCGGCTGTGGTTTTGAAACTCGTTCCACAGTGGGGCATTATCGCGCAGATTCGTCCTTATCAACAGCTTTGAACACTCAAATCTCTTCGATGATTATATAACAACGTCATCGGGACACCCGTCAACGCTGGATGTCATCGTAATTTAGTTTCGGTGAGGCTACATCATTTGATGTCATGAAATATTTAGAAGCATGATTCAGAACTGCTTTGGGGACTTCCTATAGGGTTCTGTTGACCAGAATTTGGATGGCTGCTTTTAACGAACGAATGGGAAAGCAGTCGTTGAAAAATCGGGGGTTTTGATAACCGATGCAACTTGTTTGTTAGGTCAGTTGCTTGACATATTCTTTTTACACCCGTTGTTTCCATAGGCATTTTGTATAGCTTTTCAGATGGGGCATTTCTGTTGGATTGCTATGGATCCGTCTTTTTGAGAGGATTTGACCCCACCGTTTCCTGGATCAAACAAAACGTACCTCAGAACATCCCGTGATTTCTGCGGTGTTGGGCGGGTCACAGCAGCTTTCGTACTGGACTGGAAGGATTGACATTGGTTGGTCCATCGGTTAGTTTCTAGGTCGGTTGAGCAGCTGTCCCAAGTTCTCTTCCCATCGGTCCGTTTTCTTGCTCTGTTCGGGTATTAGGTTTCCTGCTGCTTCACGAAGAAGAGAATCTTGATTACAGATATTATTCAGGGCGTTGCGAATGCGGCGGGACAGTTTACCAAAGTTACCGGTTTCTGACGCGGTCTCCATTTCTTCAGCTATTTCCATCCAGTATCTTTTGCGATTAGTCTCCGCGGAGCGTGTGGCCACGTTGCAGTCTGCGGTGGTCAACACTACCTGCGAGTCTGGCTTCATGTGCTTTTAGTTGACAGAAGCAGCGTGCTCTCGGAGATCCCGTCTTTTTCGCACCTTGTGGTTGTCCCGCGTACCGTCCAGGTATCTTTATTGATTGTCGTCTTTATTCGAGTCCACTGCCTTTCCACAGAAATTTCGTCTTCTTGTTCGTTGGTTGCGTTGGTAAGTCGAGTTGTGTTTACTCGTGACAACGGTTCTCGCTCCTCTGGATTTTCTAGGACAGCAACGTTTATCCGGGAGGCTGCAGACACTAACACGTGTAGACAGATGAATTTTGAAACACGCGCGCAGGAGGACATAGTCGTTGCCCTTTGTATTGCCCGTGTTTGCTCCTCGGTACACTCGGCAATCCTCCACAGACGAAGCCCAACGGGCTCTCACCAGGATGTGGTCTAGCTGGTCTGCAGTGTGACCGTCACTGGAGTACCATGTGAGTAAGTACTTCTTGGGGTGTTGACATTGTGTGCTGCAGACAACCATTCTGTTGACGTCGGCTAAACCAATCAGTCGGCCGCCGTCCTCGCAGCGCCGACCGAGACCGAATTTTCCGAGAATATGGCGTGTGGATTCATCGACCATACCTATGCGAACGTTCCAATCTTCTGCGACGAAAAATACGTCGCCCCTCGAAACCCTGTTGATTACCTCCTGCAAGTTACTGTAGAATTCGTGTTTGGTTTCGTCATCAGCCGAATTGGTTGGAGCATAGATCGCAATCAAGTCGTGCGGGGAGCTTTTGAAGCGTTCCAAGGTGAGTCCGAATAAGACTGGTTCCCAAGCGATCACTGCATCATTAGCTGCTTTGTTTAGAGCGGACGCGACACTGTAAAGACCGGAGTTATCTTTCGGGTCGTGAGGGGAACCTTTAAAGCGTGCCAAGGCGGGTCTAGTTAAGGCTGGTTGCCGAGGCGTGATTACATCACTATCTGCTTTGTTCACAGCAAATGCGGCGCCATAGAGATCAGGGCTGTCTGTTAGGTCACTGTGATAGAGCCAATATGATGTATTCACTCCCGGGACTTTTATTTGTCGGCTACATGAGTTGGGCAGGCGGACTTCCGAGAGGCAAGCGGTATCTACATGATAGTCATGTAGAGTCCGCATTGTGATACACTGGCTACCGACGTCTAGAAACGTCCTTACATTCCAATAGGCTTTGTGTGTTCTTTTCCTGCAGCGAATAATCCCAGCTTGTTGTTTTATCACCTCGACCGCAGGGACACGAGGCGCGTAGCTTACCGGGACGCCGTAGCGTGATGAGCGCTTGTGGTTCCGTTAATAGTCATAGGGAGTCGCGGAAGTAGGGTACGATGCGGTGTCCCCAGTGCCATTCGGCCTTCTTGTTCGAGGCTGCACCTCTAGCCTTTGCACACCCAAGTGCAGACTGCAAGGCAGCAGGGTTGTTTCAAATAAGACGGTGGCCTGCTGTGCGGCTCATTCGCCTCTTCTGAAATACCGGGTCGGGCAGGTTGGACAGTTTCCCTTTGTAGCCGTTGGACCAGTAGATCTCGTCCGCCCATTCAGTAGTATCTGTCATCGCATGCCGAACACCATTTCGCCGAGGTTTTTAGACCTCGGTTATCCTCAACCTGGTTTAGCCCGCCTTTCGAGCGGTTTATCGGGATGTGCCCGCTGATGCATGCTTCAGCTTCGTGGCGTCACAGGTTGGAGCTGGGTAAATAATGGAGACCAAGGAGATGGTGGATGCCCCAAAGGACATTACAGTCAACAAACTCAGAGGTGCTACTCCTCTCAGACACCCCATACATCTCCTCTTTGGGGACCGGCACACTTCGAAAAAGCATTCCTCCGCAAACAGTGTCATAGTGCACACCTTTCGATGGAGTCAAAGACTGCACGAATGTCAAGAAACGATTATCATTGGCTTTTGGAAAGCATAATCGTGCTTTAACAGCCGTTGGAGATTGAAGATTTGATCGGGTCATTCACGGCCGATATGAAACCCAGACTGTTCCTGGCGAGTTTGCTCATCACGCGTGTTGTACAACCTGCGTAGAATGACGGACGCTATCGAGATTAGGCTCATGTCCTTGGCACAGCCGCTGCGCGGGCCCCTGTTGAAGATGGGGCCACGATCGATTTCCCTCACGTGCAGGGGACTTTTTTAGAGTGCCAGACCGTGGTGAATGGAACTTAAAGATCTCTAGCAAGATCCGTTCTGCCATCTTTAAGTAGGGCTGGGGAGAGGCCACAGGAACCTGGAAATTTGTGACGTCCTTGGGCTTGGATTTTCTTGCAAATCTTCATCTCAGAAGAATAATCTGTCGAGACAGACCACGGGGGTGTGTTGGAACAATCACGGGAGGGTCTGACAATGAAGGCTGGCTAAACTATGCTTTTAGGTGCTTCGCCCAGCGTACAAAACGTCGGTGCAGACTTTAGATGAGCGAACCGTCCGTTTCACTGGTCGTTTCGCCCACATCAAACGCCTTCCTACTGGTGACTTGGATGAGATGAAACAGCTTGCGAGAACTGTTTATAGAGGCAGTATGTCCCATATCTTACGGTGTTCGAGACCACTAGATTTCGCGATTTCTACGTACATTTGTGTTGAGTTCACGTGTCTGTTAAGCTCACTATCAGCCGGATAGGCTGGCTTACATCAAGAAGAAGTAGAGATTCAGCAGAAATCCAGGGTCACATGACACAACGGGTCAGGCTGCAATTCAGTGTACCAGCAGAATACAAAGCATTCTTAATAAATAACCAACACTGGTTGATGCTATCTGGTGTCGTTGATCCTAGCCTTTCAGCTAGAGCGTTTCGAAAAAATGGAAGGCAGAATGGATGAGACAGCCTATCGCAGTCTGGCCGCTGCTGCTGTTTTGAACTCCCATCAAAGCACATCAACGGCTTAGTGCAGGTTAACGAATGATCCGAGTCAAGAGAAATGCTCCAGTACAACCGGCAGTCTCAAAAGCGGTATCGCCATTCGTAGATAATTGCGGCGTGGTCTATCGCTGACTCGAAGAGGATGAACGCCACACAACGTACCAGCCACTAGAACGTCTGGATTTCGTGCTGGCGAGAAATAGGCGATGATACGAACAGAGCCAACAACCTTTCCCGTTTGTTGAACTACAGGAATCGAGGACAAAATGGCCCTCCAAATACGCCTCGTTCGAAGACAGCTGACCCACTCCAGCATCCTTGTCCTTGCTAAAATCATGATATTACCCCGCCATGCTTACGTAGGAGGTCGGGCAACTGTTGACAGATATTACTGATTGCTTTTGAGCTGCGATATTTAGGGGCACAGACTGAGATGACAAACAAATTGTGTCTATCGGGACGTCGTTTTCTTACTTGCACGAACCTCTGTGTCTCACCGCGCACAACCGACTGTCAGCTGGGACTCAGTCAAGGAGCGCAGCCTCATCCCTCCCACGGAGAGCTACGCTTGCGTAAACAGGACCGGCAGCAGCAGCAGCTTCAGGGTCCCCAAAAAAGCGCAAGTGTTACTTGACAGTAGGATTGGATGAGAGGAAGACAGAGCTGGAGTCTTGGATGTGAGTCACCTGGATACACCACATGTCGATAAAAGGGTGTCCAGCCTACGAGCTGAACACGCCTGTTCTCGTATGCGCATCAGCATTTGCACGTTACCTGTGGCCAGTTCGAAAAGACACCGAAGGCGAGTAAGAGCTTCGGCTGGCGAAAGGGGATTCGGTAAGACATGAATACTGGGCGAAGGAAGGCGCGAACGAACAGGGACGGGAACTCCTTCAGTGACGCCACCGCAAGTACGGTCGGCTGCAGTTCCCAAACTTCGTGAAAGTGTGTGTAGGGGTGTGGTGTGGTATTCGAATAACCAACGTGTGTGTACGGTGTAAGAATGTCATCACAAGCATGTCTTTGCAGAAATATCCCCCGCTGACATTGTTGGTTTCGTTGTGGGCTGTTGTACTGCTCGGTCTCCCAGTCCAGAACAAGCCTTTTTTCGAGGATGCAGCTGTAGCCATAGTACGTCCTGCAAGGCTGCGGAGCTGGTCCAGATGAGCCATTGGTCAATTGTGCGGTTCATTCACCCATTCTAGAGACCTCTGGGAGCCGGTGACTGGTTGCTCAATTCACGCGATCTTTGCATAAGTTTAGACATCGTGGGTGTCCAGGACAATCCTCCTCCATAAATGACGATGAGCTTAGTGTTGTACGCCTCATAAGCCATCCGTGGTTCGTTCGGAATCAGGATTTAGCCACCTATCCTAGACTGAAAATCAGTCAACCCAGTGGAGAGCGCCGGGCATTCGCCTTCGTCCTCACACTTTAGTAAGAACACCCGCCACAAGAAGGCTGTGTGTAAGACTTCCCCAGTAGAAGCTGTATGAACCGCGTAGTCATTTGGTTTTGTTCAACAATTCCTTATCTTAGTACAGGAATCAGATAGCACCGGTCACCACACGTCAGAGTACATTTTGTTGCTGCGTGTTTCTAAAAGAAGTTTGAATACACACGCGAACCACGACTACTGTGCGGGTTGCGGTCGATAGTTAGTTGGGTGTCCCAGGGTGCACGTAACTCATGTAGCGAAAATTTAGGATTTTACCACGCTATTGTCGACTGAGGTACCAAGATGATTGCTCATCTGTGTAAACGTTTCCGGTTGTGATTACTCAATTTACGTCTTCTGTGGCTCACAGACTGTGTACACTCAAGGCCATTTACCTGTTGCTTTGATGCACATCTGGGATTACTAAACGAGTGCACGACAATACGCTCTACACATTTTCAGTGTGGTGCTAATGGTCTTTCGAATGCACAACTGGTATACATGCAAACGTTTGTCAAATGGGAGTTGTACAGTTGATACCCTTATCGTAACCACATCTTTTGCTTGCTTGTTATTCAGAACTGTTTTTGTTTCATCCAGCCAGATCTGTTTCAGCTGAATACGGTCTCCATAGTTGGCATATCAATCCAGCTGTTTGTCGAGCCATCGAATAATTAAGTCATGTGCCTCACACCACAACATGACATTACAAACGAAAAGAAAAAAAATACCAGTTCAACGTCAATAGCACTGCTTATTCCCACTTTGGTTCCTATTATTTCCTACCCAATAAAAAGATGGTGAAGAATGCGTAGAAATTTTCTACCCACCGATTCTATTTTCAATCTGTCAGGGAGTCAGAAACCTTCCTGAGAACACAATATCAGCGAGACTGCAATTTGCATTCTCCCAGCTCACGGACAGGGCGTCTTGTTAACACGAACCAATGACAAGGCCCGCATGTTCCACAGCAGTGCAGTCATGATGCATGTGCCCCTGAACTGATCAGTCCATCATACGTGACTGTTCTCATCGACCATTGGCTGACAACCTACTGCTTTCCTTTCACACCAGCTCGCCAACCAATCAGTTATGTGAAACACTGATCTGACTTAACCGATAGCATTTTCGCACCACGCTGGGAAATCAATAACAACGCCAAATGCGTCCATGTATTCTTTACCTCATGCTATATAAAGTGTTGATTTTGGGTTACATTTGAATACAGTTTTCGCACTTGTTCGTGGCTACCTTTTCGTTGGGATTGAACGATCGGGGATAATCCAGAAACTTGCGTGCTGACACAACGCAGTCAACCGTTGAAGAACAGCAGTGATTTGTTCATTCCAATCTTGCTTTATGCTGCTAGTGTACTATGACATCCGTTGTATGCGCTGACTTCGTATACACTATAGCCCGTATATTTAGAAAACGAAATAAGTGATATTAAGCATAGTTCCTAACGGTGATTACACGCACTGCGGCACTGAGTTCACGCCGCCAGTAGCCGGTCAAAATGAATGAGAATCGTTTTTTGGACTTCCTGAATCGCGAATCATCTTTCGTATCGAAGAGACGGTTGCTTTGTATGCTTACCCGGTTCATTTCTACTGTGAAATGCCCTCCAATTAGATTATTGAAAGAAAGGACCAATAATGTGTTCATGTTGAAATTACATCGTTAGTTCAGTCTAGGTCCGTCAGGGGGTCATTCGACCGTCTACGTCTGACATCATTTTCCTAGAACTGACTGGCTGGGAAGGCGACAGTTCTCAGTTTATGGCAGACTGCTCGAGAAAATATCTGAAAGATTTCTCCTCTGCTAAATATCCCATTTTCGATGGACGGTACTTGAGTAATCACGACCACATTTATTTGAAGAGCACGGATTGGTGAATTGATCTATCATCCCTGAGGATTATAAGAACAACAGCGAAAGTAAGAAAGGTGCCGCTGCTACTTTACAATCAAAATTCACGTTCTGATGGAATTGATATAGTCCGTAAAAAATCCTCTTGATCAGAAACAATCGACCAATGCTAGATGGATCCAGTGTTGCCTGCAAGAATTCGAAGTTTGTTCCTGTTCTCAGACAGAAGAATTCAGGCGGACCGGTTTGGATTAACTACCGAATTATGACGCAATATTTCAGTGCTAGGAGAACAGGTTGGCTGCTATCCCGGCGGATATTCTTTCATATCCAAAGCAGTAGCTCACTCTGCCGAAGAATGACTGTTTATTTATCTGTCAACCATATTTCTAAAACTATTTTACGAATCGTCTGTGGTATACGAAAGGTTATAAAACCAACCCTGTTTTTACTAGGTTCATTTGCAACCAAACACGTTAGGGTGACCAAATTCGGCATGATCACATGTCAACTGGATAATATATTAAATATGCACGCGGATTTTTAATACGACAAATGTCAGTCGATCTGTTTAAGATAATGAGCTCAAGATGATGCGAAACGGTATTAGACTGACTCCTGGCCTATAGCAAAAACAAGCATCTGGTTATCAAACTGCCTTTTAATTTTAGTGACTGAAATACATCGTTCAAGCGTGCTTCCCATGATGTTTTAGGATTCTCTTAAGTGAAGTTAGGGCCTGCTCCCGTATAGAGTCTATAGCCCCTGGTCCTCGGTTCGTGACACTTTAGTGACAATACTCGGTAGGGCGCAAAAGAGCAGAACTCAAAACGCTGGAGCTGGACAACGTGTGTATTGGAGGAACGCAACGGCGTGCAGACGGTGTACACAGGCCGAGCAAGTGTTGCCACAAAATTCGGTAATTGTTCAAATGAACGAATTTGTTAGTCTTTGTAATAGCGTGTCGTATCGGTAGCACTCCAGTGTGCTGGACGGTCTCGAGTTCTGCTTTGCCCCACTCATCGAGGTTGGTGGACGCCAACTCGTATCGAGTCCGGATGGCGATCGGACTAATCCATAGTCCTAATGTTCTTGGCAGTAGCCCCATTCGGATGAGGTTGGCTGTGTATATATCCGTGTCGGAATTTTGAAAGATTATGGGTCTTCATCGATATCCCAGAATCATCGGGAGAGGAAATTTATTCAATGTTCTGACGTTAAAGTCAGTCGTTCGCTTCTCTTTTTAGAAGCGTGATTTTCCGTTATCAAGGATCACTGCTTAGCCCCCACCGAAGGCTCGACGACGGAACTTGTGCCAGTAGAATATGATTTCGCTGATTCACAATTTTCCTCATCCCTCAGTAAAACGTAATTCCATTCTCATCGATCTTGCATATGATAATCATGTAGTCATCTGGGTCACAGATCACAGCAGAATGTAGGGGGTTTAGTGCACACTGAATGCTTAATTTCAGTTGCAAAGACCTCTGCAGCTTCGATGCGCTTGTAAGTTGGTTCGAAGCACCACGCAAGTCTACCTGTGGAGTACTAGGGGATTTCATCTGAACCCTACGTTTTCTCCTTGTAATATGACAATCTACATCTTACAAAATAGTCTAGCATTATTTATTCCCGAGTAGGCTTCTTTGTTCTAGCTCAAACAGGCTTTGATCTCACGCCAATCTTCTCTTTTGCTAAATGAAAGGTCACAGCTAGCGACAGTATGTAGCAGAAGTGTACTTCATTCGCGAACAACGTGTGCCTAGAACTCTGTTCAACAACACATCTAAACATTCCTAAGTATACCAAACGAACCACCAATGACTAAGGTTGTGGTGATCAGAACCCAGTCCACTCTTCTTTCTGTTCGACCAGAGGTGGTTTTAATAGCGTCTCGCACCCTCCGAGATTAATCGATTTTCGCCGGTTCTTTTTTGAAATATGTGTGTATATTTAATATAATGACTTAGTAGTAGGTTGCCAAATTCTGTCGGCCCAAGTGGTTTGGTTCCAAATGGATCACAGTAAAACGACTGGTTTGATAGTATTTGGCCTACTATGTAGGTAGCACAACGCTTCTGATTCTGTCGTCGTTCAGATTTTTGTTGTTCGTTAGAGAATCCGAGTCCTTTGGTATCAGATGAAACAACTCAATTCAATCATCTAAATATGAACAGCAAAAGGGGTAACCTGCGAGTATGTACGTTGGCCCTCGACAGGTGCCGAATTAATGGACAATAACATGAGTCTGTCCTAGTTGAACAATAAAAACCAGTTTTACACTGAAATTTGCTGACTTAGTGGAGTAACTCACTATCAGTGATGAGAAAAAACCAACAGCAGTCTCACAATGTGAGGGCCGTACTCTGGACGTTGGTCTCGAAATCCTTCATTATACGTCGCTGTTTTATTGCAATTATTCCTCAAGTGCGCAGTCACAAAAAAATGAACTTTTATAAGAAACACTGATATGACCAGAATAACGAAAAGGTACCAGCGAGGGGAAGTGGATGATGGTATTCAGTTGATACCAGCAACCCTCGGTTTCCCCATAGTCTCAAAGCGATTACAATCAAATTCAATCTGTAACGATCAAGATTCATTTTACCTATTAACTTAACAACGTTTCCCGGCAACCGTTCGAACATTTAGACTGTTGCTGTCTCCACAAGCCACACTTGGGATCTAGTGACTCGGGCTACAAGGAAAGAACACTTCTAGCCAGCCAACCAGGACAAGCGCTACCTGAGCGTCAGAAGAGTCTCCTCTGACAGTACTATCGATATATCTGTTGATCACTGATTGGTTCGTCGCTCCGCTTCAATGGCTTCAATCTTGTCATTGATTCTGTGCGGGTGATGACATGCTAAGCGAACCACTCCGTCTTTAGACGACGCGTCCGTCAATATCCTGACACATGTTCAATCCACGCAAACAGTCACAACTCCGTGAAGAAAATACCGTGTCAGACATGGCATCAGAGCAAATAAGAAGGTATTTGAGATTTATTCATCATCTCCGAACAGTCAGCAGATGACGTGGCAAACTAATCGGCCTAACATGGCTTGTACCTAACTGGACGCTCGAGTTCGGGAAACTTCGATTTTCGCTTTAAACAGCACACGGTAATTTCTGCACAAACACGGTTTTGTTTTGGCGAGCTGAATTGTTGTCTTCTGGTTTTCCATAGCGGGCTGGAGCGACTGGAATCGCCAGATGAGATCGTGCGGGCAGTTATCCACACAGGCACCAGGAAAGAACGCGTGGGTCATAGCAGTAAATAATAATGTGGTCAGGAATCGAGTATCGGTTACCACTTTAGGGAGTTCCTCATCACAGCGTATCCAGTTTCGTAGACTTCGTTGGTTGGGGAACTTGTTACGTATGTCAAACACACGTCTACCATACCGTGTCCTATTCTCCGTTCCTCCTAGGGAGTGGAAGAGACCACGTGGAGGTCAACAGATGACGTGGCAACGAGAAATGAGAGAATGTACAGAAGTAAGTGCTTCACGTCTTCGTGGTTGGGGTCCAAAAGATCCGTCTACCACTTGGCTGGGGACACTGAAAGATATGGCAACGAACCGCGAACAGTGGCGATCGTGTTGTCACTTTCTGTCGAATCAGAATGACTGATCGATGTGCATTTGTACAGTTAGACTGTGTATTCCGTGTGTTGGCTACTACGGCACTCTTTCATTTCCCCACCCGTGTAGATCCAGTTCCTGTCCATCTTGTATATTCATTCTTTCTATTTCCACGAGCAAGATAGTGAGAAAGGTAGTGATCAATTGGGCTAGCACTACTGTTCAACGCAGTGCTATTTTGATGAAGATGACAGCCGTGAAAATTTATAGGCTCTGAACGGAGATTAAGATGTTATGCATGATAATTCATTCACAGCTCTTTTTGCCGCTTATGTCAATACTACCATAGTAACACATCCGTGAATTTTAAGGATTGAAACACCTACCTCCGTTGAGCCGTTACACACCGAGCTGCGATGACAACCGCACTCGTGATGAGTTTCCGTGCTCATGCGCAATTCAACAGTGCGGTAATCGTATGTATGTAATGGAAGATGCACTTGCATATTTCACATCGAAAAGTCGGGCGCCGCTAGCCGGAGTCGTATGTGTCAATTACACAACGCGTGATTGGTCGTAGTAGTTACCAACACGTCAACATATTTTTTCCTCTCACCTGGACGATCAGTCATGTCGCTTTGTGGTCAGTTCGGGTGAAGTTCCGGTATGTACTCAAAATTTGACGGCAGTACCTATTAGTAAAGAGAACTAATTTTCTAACATCATAAAACTCATATTGAGGTCTAGTTGTGCACGGTGACAGTGCAGTTGCAGGGCGCGTCCCGAAGTTGCGGATGGGCGATCGGCTACCATTTTGGTGGTCAGCCATGAAAAGTGAACCCAGGGTCACTACATACGCGGTGGCCGTCGTTCCCCACTGTGAAATCCGCACTAGTCTGTGGACAACACAGCGAAGTGGCGAACGCGACTCTTCACCGAGTAGGGTCTGAGCCCTTGTGTCGCATTCCATCTAACCGACTCGGCTTTCTGGAAGAGTCGAGTGTACTGCACGATAAGCCGTCAGCTTGTCCAAGCAGGTTGCACTTGGGTGAGCACAAACCACAAATGAATTCTCGAAGGAAGGTTAAATGAATTTCTGTCAACTAACCACCTATTGTGGACTGAGCGACCGAATAGCACAACAGCCCCTAAAAGAGCTGGGGACTGTGCCGTACCATATTCCCGTCTTCATAAATAACTTCGTAAACATGCAGCCTTATCATGATGTGGAGTTTTGGCAAGCGACGCGCCTTGTACGTCTGTGATCTTGGTGTCAGGAAAATGAACTAGAATACTCAGCTGTAGGAATTGACCGTTTATATCTCGTCGGAATGCGAGGACACTAATAGGCGTTAGTGGCCAAAGCCTCACAAAGATCACAATATCCACCTAGCTTGTCCCTCGGAATTCCAGCGCTTGGTGCGTAAAATTCCCGGGAGATGAGGCGGTTTGCTGGTTTTATCAAGATGGCCTAAGAGAAAACTCCACACTCCACAGGGTCGCACTCACCGTTAACAACAAAGCCAACAGCGTGACGACCGCTCGAGAGTCGCTTTCCGCATTACTTGCTTCGGAGCATCCCAAGGATTCCCCAAAGAACTTGATGGTAATTATCCCGACCTGTGACGCCGACGAAATTAAAGGTGAACTCTACGACAATCCACAATTAATATTTGAAAAATGGAAATCGCTTAAAGGATTAGTGACTCCGGTAAGTTGTTCCACCTCATTCGCAATACCTCAAACATGCACTACAGACATGAGTCACTTCAGCGCGAGGCAGCCGGTTGGATTATACATGAGAAAAAAAAAGAATTATGGAACTTCGATCGGCTGTTCAACTGACCTTCAGACTTCCATCCTCGGTTCTCACGGTTCCGTACTATGCCAGTTACTGTTTGTCAAGTGCAACGGAAATCGCCGAGGTCATCTACCGACTAAACAACAGGAAAGCCGCTGGAGAAGAATAGCATATCTTAAGAAGTCTTTAGATGATACCTGTCGTCACTGGTTGACACGATAAACACTCTATTTGGTTTTTTATTGAGGGACGAAGCCTTTCGAGTGATTGGGGCACTTCACCAAGAGAGGGGACAAAACAGTGTGTGACGACTACTCATGCTCGACCACCTCACCCAACTGAATCCAGCAGGTTTCCGCCGTGGTAGATGCTGTATCAAATACTAGAGCATCGGTACCTTTTCAAGCAACCAACGGCAGCCTGTTTCATCGACTTTCGATTCGAACAACCGGGAGTTTCTCTGGGCGGTAAGGGAATCTGACGGCGTGTCTGGTAAAGTCGCAGGGTTTCTAAGGGGATATTGTGAGTCCTTATGTTAGGTGAGGAGTCTACAGAGTTCGCACTCACTGCCGCTTTTCTCCGATAATAAGACTGAACAGAACAGTAAGCCCTAGCAAAATTTTTTGGGATGATTTTATTATACGCCCTAGTTAAGACACTTAACTACCGGGTGATTCGATAAGGCGAAGCAAACCAACGAACAGTGAGAGATCACAAAGGTGAAATGAGGGAGTAGAACTCTAGCTCTGACACTTTCGCTTCTCTTTTGTGTTGCGATAAAAAATATGAGTGCGAGAAGAGAAAGTTGTTCCGCAGACTAAAAGAAAGGAATTGTTGAAAACTCCTAAGGTAACAGCCTAACCACTTTCGGAAAAAAGATTGCTTGATTTCCGGATGGTCCGAAAATGGAGAACGAAGCTTGAAGAAAGAAAAGCTGAGAAATGCAAGTAGCGATCGGGTCGGAAGCGACTGTTTTCTGAACTGGAAGTCATCATCTGTGAAGAGATTTTTGAGAAGTGAGCAAAGACTTTGATTGAGCACATGGCTGACATTCAGGCATTTGCTCTCTCAATGGCACCAAATTTTGAAAGATCTCCAAGAAAACCTAAAGCTTCACAACACGGGCTGAATGGTCTCTTTCAGAGATATAAAAATGCCTCTATGAAGCTCGACAACATAGTTGGAACTAAGTGTGGAAACTCCTGAAAGTGGACTTGCATTCAAGTACTCTGTTAATGGCATAATCTTTCCCAAATACCAACTGCAACATGATTGACATGGATGAAACGGCAGAGCTTATGGGCCTAGCAGATCAAACGGCAATTATTCAGATGGGTTCTTCGTAAATCATTGATCACGGAAGCACACTTGTTTTGGCGGTTTACTCAGTGGAAGGAAAGCCCTACCTCTAATCAATACTAGCAGCAAGAGAGATAGGGTTGAAAGTATTTCTGATAATTATTTTCTTGCTACTGAAAAAGCCTGGCGAGCACAAGCAGCTCTAAGGAAATGAGCCAATTTGTGAGGTGATCAACGAGGTGTATCAGCTTGGGATACAAACAGCTCCCATCGCGTTAAAGACGCGAAGAACTGCCTTAGAGACAGAAGAATAGATCAAATAATGATTCCCGTAAAGATGACCGTATATTCAGACAATCACGACGAGACTGCACCTTGGCGTGGTGTGATGGCTTGCGTGCTTCCACGACCCAAAGGGCTGTGCATGACGGTTTCTTTCAGCCGGAAATCCAATCATGCCTGACAGATCGATGGGTAGAAGCCAGACGAAGTCCAGTCTCTGAACCAGTTGATGGGTAGCATCTGGTTCTAATCACTATGCCTTTGATGAAGACACTTCAGCGAATAAACACGGAGAAACAGTTTACCGGTCTAGAAACGAGCACTAGATGGACGTAGGAGTGGAGTACCTGAGATTTCTTTTGATGCTGGGAGAAGTGATCGTACCTCATTGGGTAGCTATTCCCAACCTAAGCTGGACAGCCCCAACCGAAAGGATGCTTCCCCGTCCACGTTCCGCTTGTTCCATTGGATGCATGGGGCTGTGAACTGAATCGGGAAAGCGGATCGATAACAAATCAGCAGCGAAGACAAGACAGGATGTAGGCAGTAATCAGGTCTGATGTAGCAGACCAGAAGAAGTCCCTTCACGGGTTCTTCGGTCACGTTCCCGTGCTGAGTTAGCACCTCACTGCCTTGTAGATGAGACTTTTGAGTCCAAGGCTCCGGTTATGGATCCGAAAGAAAAGTCCATTCTGTGGTGTGAGCAGCCGCGAGATATGATTCGACCAGAAACCTCCCTTAATTTAAGGAGGATAAAAAACGCCACGGGTGATTGCAGCTCTGAAGAAAGCAGTAGCTCAGGAGTTGGTTTTGAAACCAATGCACTCCCTACTCCAAATTTATTCCCTTACTCATCTGTCTTCAGCGTCGGCGCACTATGTCAGAAAGGGCAACAGGATGCCCTCGATAAAACTCTTGAAACTGGTAAAATACACGTATGCTGTGTCTCCGAAACACGCATACAAGACCCCACTTCCGTGATCACTCTTCGCACCCCAGACACAACCTCAGTCTCTTGTTTTACTTTTCGTATGTCGGGTGAACCGGTTTCTGATGCTGATAGCCAGGCTGGCGCTGGAATTGTTTTGAGCATGAAAGCTGAGGGTGTATAGCTAGACTGGATTCCAGTCAGCAGTCGTTTGCGTGCAGTTCAGTTGGACGGTGCTGTGCACGTCAATGGCAACAAAGTGAAGTGTCGATGCTTGTTCTTCGTGTCTGTGTATGCGCTGGACTGTAGTACCTCTGAGACCAAAATGAATTGTAACAGG
This sequence comes from Fasciola hepatica, assembly GCA_948099385.1. Classification (NCBI taxonomy): domain Eukaryota; kingdom Metazoa; phylum Platyhelminthes; class Trematoda; order Plagiorchiida; family Fasciolidae; genus Fasciola; species Fasciola hepatica. The sequence goes on from CANUEZ040000043.1 coordinate 40,382,076, forward strand.
ATTTTTCTCAGCTGAGATACGTCTGGAAACGTGCGTTCAACAGATGTGGTGGTCATTTCTATGGATTTCAACGCCCAAATTGGCCTTTTCGGAGAATACGAAAGACAACTCAGAGACCAGATTGTATCGCTACCGGTCGTCTCGTCCAGCTGTTCTCAAACTACAAGTTGTTCCTGGCGAGTACGAACGTCTGCCATAAGAAGCGTCACACACTGGCATGGCACTCTCTTGCGCCTGTCCCCGTTATCTGTACGCTCAACGAGTAAAACAACGCCCACCTAAACAAGCTTCTGACACACTAAGTTTGCCAACTTGTGCATTGAAGTCAGCAGCTAGCACTACAATGTCAGAACTCTTACTGCTGCGAACGAGGGTGGTGAGTTCATCATAGAACTCATCTTTCTGCGCGTCTGAGCTGCAGTCCGGTGGAGCGTATGCCAAGATCACAAACAAACTGCGCTTATTACAACTATCCTTCCGAACACCAACTGACCTTTGGAGCCTCGCAGTACACGAACGACTATTGACTGGGATCCAGTCTTAAAGGGCAGCCTCAGCCTTGTCAGTCAAGACTATTTCCAAACCACGTTGACCCACAGCTCGAACTACTTCGTCTCCTGAAGTGCGCAGGAAATACCTCGATGAGATACCAGGAGCGGTTAGTTGAATTACACTGCTCGAATTCTTGATACGCGTTTCATTTACACAGCAGACATCGATCTTCACAGAGTCCATTGTGAAGGCTAAGCACGCCTGCTGACCGGCCTGCATGAGTGTACGCACGTTGAAGGAGCCGAGATTCAGAGGCTGACGAGGCTTGAGAAAATGTGAGTTATGCAATCGTGGATTATTTACGATACTACTTAACAATGAAGCGTTGCGAGTATCAGGCGTGTTATCAGTGGGAGCACTCTGGATGGATAGAGGGGGAAAAGAGAGGTGGTTGGGGACAGAAGACAAAGGTTGAATAAAAGAGAGGGAACTTGGAGCAGTAGCCCACTTATCACGACTAACCCCGCTCGATGCAGTGGGCAGAGCGGTTCTGATTATCCTGCGCGACGACCGATGCAGTATGGAATTCTTTGTAGTTGTGCAGTTCATGGGAGATGTTGGACGGGTACTGCTAGGGTGTCCAACCGCAAAGCAGGAGAACGATTAGTGTTCTCATTTAAAGCCTTTAGTTCTAACGACAACGTGTGGCGTCGAAATGACACCCGTTTATCTATAAAGATTCGAGTGTACGCTGCAGCAGTTAGGCCCGTACTCCTGTATGGTTCAGAAACATTGCCACTGCCCCTGGAGGGTATACAAAGATTGTCGGTATTCGAAAACCGATGTATTCGTAGCATGGCTGGATTCTGATGGATAACTGTACGAGTAATGCTGATGTTCGGCGGAGCGTCCTAGGTTCACGAACCATATTATTAGATGAAACACCGAAGGTCACCAGAGTAAGATGTTTGTGACATATGTAGAGCATGTCACCTGACAGGATTCCTCGGTGCACCATGTTTTCTGAGCCGGGTGCCAGCTGAAAGATGAGCAAGAATGGCCAGTCAGTGACACGGAAAAAGGTGTGAAAAAATCTAACCCTGTACACTTGGTCATGTAATGCGTGTTAGACTTCGTGGGTGGGGTCCAAGATACCTTCCCACTCAGTGCTTAAATACGTTAGTAGGAGCAACTACGTGTCGTGATCACTGGCCCTCTTGTATTCACAAACTTTCTTTATCGACTTCATACCAGTACTTGAAGTTTTTTACTGCTCCTTTATTATTCCTGTCTTTTCTCACTGTTCCCGATTGAGGCTGTCGCCAGGAGAGAGCAACCGAAGCCACCTCACCAAGTGTTCAGTTAATGCTTGTCTCAACAAAACTAAACTCTAACCTAGTTGTCTTTCGACCACAGCAGTAAGCTGTTTGACTTGGAATACGTGGATGATATTGTTCTTCTGGGTGAAGATCCAGGTAAGTTGCTAACCCAAGCAACAGCGTAACAATGTTTGGGATGCATTTTGCACCTCCAAAGTGTAAAATGCTGCCGCTGGATTGGGCTGACGCCACACCAAACCCTTTACTGGCAGGAGAAGCTCTAGCCTAAGTGGGTAAGTTGTTGCCCAGTCAGTTGCATCTCACCAGATGGACAAATATAGGATGAGTTGTGATCGCGCATACAGAAGACGCGTTTGGTTTTTGCCAACCTCATTCATCTGTGGCATCAGTGTGACATCCGGTTGTCGGTCAGTAGTCGAGTTTACAGTGCAGCGGTTAGGTCCGGTCTTCTATACCGCTCAGAAACATGCCCTTTTAAGGGTAGAAGATAGGCGAAGACTGTCGGTGTTTGAGCACCGATTTCTCCGTAGCATTGCCCGAATATGGTGGGAACATTGTATCAGCAATGCTGAGGTTAGACATAGAGTGTTGGGAACCAGAGGCTAGTCTGTGGATCAAGTACTGAATCTAAACAGGTAAGGTGGCTGAGACATGTGTTACGCATGCACACCGATAGACATCTTCGTATTACGCTGTTCTCCGAGTCAGGTAGTGGTTGGAAGGTAGATCGAGGTGGCCAGTTGATGTCACGACATAAAGGGGTGAAGACGTTGATTGGTGGACTAAGCCAAATAGAACGTGTTAGACCCCCAGGTTGAGGTTCACGCTACATACCTACTAAGCGTTTGGGGTGGTATGGCTAGGTGTCGGGACCGTTGGTGTAGTAGTCTATGTGATTTCTACTTGATACTTTGATTTTTGGATCCTTTTCACTTCATGCTTCTGTTCATCCTGCCCCTTACTGGACGATGCTGGAAGGAGGTAACCAAAACCAGAACCCAGAAGTGCGAGGTTAGTGGTTTTGTGAACTGAACCTGATATCTCCAGACTTTTGACGCTGTAATAAACAATCCTTTCAGGGACCATTTTTGCCTAGAAATCAACGTCTTCACTGAAAACAGAATGGCGAGAAGTCAGCATGGAAACTTTGTGAAAAATTCTGGGGATAAAATCACTGGCAACTGTGTCACCACGGCGCTACGAGCAGGCTACTTGAATAATGAACGCTCATTTGAGAAAAGCTTTTTTGCTGGATACGAGAGACTGAAGTCAATGGTGCTACAGGATAAGCAGTCGCAAGAATGTCAGGCCCGAAATTGGGATCTGCGCGATATTCCAGAAGGTGACATGACTGTATTCGGAGAGACGTGGAGCTTTTGCGATGAATAAAGGTAGTTTTTTATTTTTTTGATGACTGTTCTTTGGACTCCACGTTCCACGCTCAAACTTAAGGTCATCCGACCAACCTGCGAAGCAGGTTTAAAAATGTGGGCCCGTTACCCTCATCCTGTGGAGGAGACCTGATCTGCTGGGAGGCATTCGCATGGAGTTAACTGGTCAGGTACCGTGTCTCCGTTGGAAGCTGCATAGAGGACGATATCTAAACAAGCTTAACTTGGTGATTCGGATCATTCCGGACGGGAGCGAGGTGGCGCAGTGGTAACACACACGTCTTCGAGATGGAAGGATCCGGGTCCAAACCCTGGGTGTGGCGGAGGATATGCACAACTGATGAGCTCTAACAAGAGCGAAACTCGAGTTTGGTGCTTCCGAGTGCAGGTTGGTCGGATGACCTGGGGTTTGTGCGTGAAAGGTGGAGTCCAAGGAACTGTCAACCAAACAGAGATTCATCAATCCCACATACTACTCGCGAGCAATTGCATGATATATGTGGATTTTTATATCTGAAGAATAACATCTCTCCCCGTCGAAAATAAGCCCGTCCAATTTTTAAGGTAAGATAAAAAATAGACCGGGTTTTATTTTCGAAGAAACACGGTACCGGAGTCAGACAGCCACGCCCTGTTTCGCTGGTGCTGTTCAACTACGCCATCGACCAAACAATAAATCGGGCACAGATACTACCCCGTTATACAGCTGAATCAAGAGATGCCCATTTCGGATATGGAGTTCGCAGATGATTATTGTGATAGGAGAGTCCCACCAGGCTTTAACCATTCATTGTTTGAAACAATTTCTTTTCTGAGTTCATCGGGCTAGAAGTGAACGAGGTGAAAACCAGAGTTTATAAAACTTGCCCTGCTCCTTTAGCTCAACAGTTGATCATCAACAGTCACCTGGTCAAATACGTCCCATCATTCAAGTACCTGGGCTCTGCCTTACTTCCGAATGGTCAGTCGAGGTACGAACTATGAAGGGCCTTGTGTACCCCTAGAGAAATCAGTTTTCGGACCAAGTTAAGTGCTTATCGTACCGCTATACGTCGCTGTACGCGAACAGCCGAAGTCGGGTTCGGACTTAAGGTAATCTTTCACCTGAGTTCATTACGAGAATTAATGAACGTGAAAGTCCCTCCCTGTCTTTTTTTCTTTAACTTTGTGGTTGACATGGTCCTAGAAACCGCCAATTTTTCATGTGAGGATATTGGTACCTAACTGTTGCTGACTGGACAAGTGTCAGACCTTTTTAATTGCGAGTGCAGTGGAAGAGGTATAACCGCTTAGGCTCACTGCACCATTGGCGATAACCGGCAACCAGATTTGCGGTGGAGAGCCATATGAAGTTCCAGTAGGTCAGATGTGGTAACGAGTCAGAAGACAGTGGATTACTGTCTGCCGCCAAAGTAACCGGTGGTGGTGGGGATTCAGACCTCTGAGGTGGTGAGTGAACGCTCTAAACCACTCGACCACTAACTGTAGACAGTTCTTTAAAGATCCAGTTAGGTTGCAAGCTTTCCTGGACAGCTTGAATAACTGCGAAGCGATGTTTGGTATGGATTTCGCATCTTCAAAGCGCAAGATGCTGTTGCAGGACTGAATTGCTTCAACACTAAATATTTCGGTATCTGGAGGTATCATACATAAATTTTGTTATCTAAGCAGCTGCATTTTATCCGGAGATCGGGCGAATTGCCTACACTAGTACGGATGGCTTCTTTGGCTTTTATCAACCTGTCATGTGGCGTCGACACAACATCCGTTTGTCTATCAAGGGTTGAGTGGACGTTACAGCATTCAAATCAGTTCGTCTCTATAGTCCCGAAACATGTCCCTTGCGGATGAGGTATTCGCACACCAGTGTTTTCGTAGCACTGCTCGAGTCTGGTAGGAACATCATATCAGCAATGCTGAGGTAAGCCCAGAGCAATAGGCACACGGACCAAATCACTGCATGGAACAGTAACGCTCACCAGGATACGGTGTTTGGGACATGTCACGCATGTCTCCGGGTAGGGTTCTTCCGCGCGCTTTATTCGCCGAGGTGGGTAGTGGTCAGATGACGAGTAAAGATGGACAATCCACGAGTGAACTTAGTCATGTAGTGCGTGTCAGGCATCCTCCCTCCGCGGTCAAATGCATTGGAGGAATTGGTTTGGTGTCACGATCACTGACAATCTTGTATTCACAAAATTTCTTTGTCGTTTTGAAACTACTATTCGTATTTATCCTTTACCCTTATCTGTTTCATTACTTCCCGTTCAGGTTGTCGCTGACAGAGAGCAACCAAAGCCACCACACGAAGTGCATGGCTATTGGTTGTCTGAACTGAACTGATACGCCTCATACTCAGCTGCGGCTGCGAAACCTGGCCACTGAGAAACGAGGACACCAAAAGGTTGGAGGTGTTTGATCGCTGGTGCCCGCGGCCTAAAATCGGTGCGACGGAATATCCAACGACAAATTTATAGGGTAATATTTAAAAATCGAAGAGTTCTCCGTTTTTCTTCAACGTCGTCGATTGCGGTTGCTGAACCATAAACTGCAGCAACCTGAGAACTAAATGAATAACGCCTCATCTATAATCATGGATAATGCTGTCAACACAGTGATTAGTTCGAAACTTGAGTCAGCGCTGTCGAGAAGGATACAGAACGCCCAAGTTTACGGCTGGTTTATGGCGCCCACTAATGGATGAAAAATTGTGTCGTGATCTGCGTCAAAAGCGCTTCTAACTGACGCGCATGGTCAGCTAACATCCACGATATTCATGAAGCGGGCTTATCCTCGAGCAGATAGTCCATTACAAGCGTACTATGTATCGCTGTTGACTTGACTTCTCAAATAACCTGGCGTTTCTCTTTGTTGCTTACATCTAACAATAAGCAGTGCTTTTCGGCAATGCTCAGGCGAACCAGATTGACCGGATGGATTTTGGGAGAATGTGCCACTTAGCTTAGGTTAGGGAGCAAGGTCTTGACTTGTCTTGTTCCAAAACACGACAACAGACCTGGGCGTCATTGAAATCAGGATTGCTTGGAATAACGCAGTAAACTGTAACCCTTACCGACAAAACATTCAAATCATCTTACAAAATGATGTGAGGTCGCGGCAAGGCATTCATTTATTCACTAGGACAGTCCTGAAACCACCATCATGCGCAGAAATGAAGGGCGGGTTTAAATACTAGTGCTAGACGTAAGTGACAATTTGTGAGATTGCAATATTTTGCATTATGATGCTGCGGGTGTACACTATAACCGAGGCATAACAACAACATTCCATTACATCAAAGGCCCTACTCCACCGGTTCCGATTAAGTGAACATGAAGACAGCTTCGTTGATGATGGTGTTCGTTTTCGTCTTAGTTGGGAATTTCTCGCGGGCTGCGTTTGGAGCATCCGTGTGTGCCATGTAGGAGAAATATAGTTTGTTTCCAAAACTCAATCAGTCAAAGGGTGATAACACACTCAGCAGTAGAATACGTTGGTGCTGCCACCGTGAATCACCTACTCACGTGAATGTAACAAAAGTGGACAGTATTCACATAGCGTTAGTTAAATATGAGCATGCAAATTATACTGTCTTGGCTTTCAATACGTTGACTAAGAGTGGAATGGTTAACACGAATTACCTCACCAATAAACATCTATCAAATAATACCAATGGGCATATCCTACTGTCTCCCTTCGGATTCAGAAGTGAAGCAAAAATCCGAAAGCCGTATTTAAACGCATTATTATCCAAAACGGAAAACGAAAGTGTGACTGTACAAGGTGATTTCGCTTCAGAAACGGAATTCCAAGGTCAGAAGGACAGACGATCAAGAACTATCTGTTCCATGTGCGCGAGATCATGAGTGAACTGGAGAACGTCTACGTTTTGTCACTGTCGAGGAAGAGACCTCATTGGACGACCGCCGACTGAAATTCTGAACATGCTCCGCCTCGGTGTGTTTCTGTAAAAATAAATGCGACAACATAACCGATGCATTACAGAATCCCTAAGAAAGCGATCAGATTTGATCTCGAATGCAATACACTTCTGTAATTAAGTCATAGATTATATCTAATGCTTTTTTACAAATAGCAGGAGAGCCAAATGCAGAGGACAAGCACGTCACCGCGACTTGTTATTATGAACAGAACAGAGTGACGAATGTGCATTGAGAAGAGAATGCATCTGCTTGGCGAAAAAGGTCACTGGCTGTTTTGGTGGAACAAATGAACACGGAAAGCGAGCGGTTGTTTCAACTGAGGATATGCTTGAACAATGTGATCTCGTGACAAACGTGAACCAACAAATCAGAAGACAAAGACTGCAAGAGAAATTCTTCTCGAATGCAGATAACGTACAACATCAGACAGAAGAATAAAACGAGACCGGCAGCGGTCGAATGGGTCACATCACGGAGGGCTTTCAATCCTTCTGTCCCCGGGTCGAATTCTGCATTCGCCGCCGGTCAGCCTAAAATTGGTCACGACCCCCTTCCAGAAATATTGTATTATCATTGTACAATAAAAGGAAGTAAACAAAAAGATAAAACGTGGTGTGATAAATAACTTTCAGCGTGCATGCACGCGCAGGCGCCAGTAATTTGCTGATGCCAAAATTGGCTACACGTGAAGTTCATGCACGGCAACAAGATGTATCCCGCAAAAATTCTCAGCTCCATGAAGCCAATGCAACAAACGCCGCCTGATGAAATTTGACACCCTATCATCCGACCGTCATGTGTCCAAAAGCCTTTAACTACCATGTTTTTGACGAATCAACCCTAAGTACATACATGAACCGTTTTGTTAGACTGACGTTCAATACATCTGACCGATAAACCGTTATCATTCAAATGCATTTAATAAGTTACTGATACTATTCAGCGAAAATTTTCCAGAAGCAACTATTGCCCATAAAGTGACAGCACGCAATTCATCATTAACAACAAACTCCGGTTTTAGGCTGTGACTCTTTCAAACGAATGAGAACTGCTTTTGAGTTATTTTTACATTGTCCGGAATATCTTAAATCATGCACTCAGTGCGGAAATTGTAGTTTTACTGCCTAGCAGTGAAGTTCACTCAACCATTACCTCGCGAATCAGTGCTGTAGTTTCGGTTGCTATCTCTCAGCATCGTCCAAAGAAAAGGCAAAAAGAATAAAAGCATAAAGTGAAAAAACCGAAAGCAAAGTAATAAGCGTGATTCAGGAGGACAAACAGAGTTCGATCGCAACTACACCACTGGCCGCAACACACGGCCATTTCATTTAATGTCTCAAACCAGCTGATAGGCGAGCCGTGAGGACCATAACTTGGAAGTCTAACACGTCCTATTTGGCTTAGTCCACCAATCAACGTCTTCACCCCTTTATGTCGTGACATCAACTGGCCACCTCGATCTACCTTCCAACCACTACCTGACTCGGAGAACAGCGTAATACGAAGATGTCTATCGGTGTGCATGCGTAACACATGTCTCAGCCACCTTACCTGTTTAGATTCAGTACTTGATCCACAGACTAGCCTCTGGTTCCCAACACTCTATGTCTAACCTCAGCATTGCTGATACAATGTTCCCACCATATTCGGGCAATGCTACGGAGAAATCGGTGCTCAAACACCGACAGTCTTCGCCTATCTTCTACCCTTAAAAGGGCATGTTTCTGAGCGGTATAGAAGACCGGACCTAACCGCTGCACTGTAAACTCGACTACTGACCGACAACCGGATGTCACACTGATGCCACAGATGAATGAGGTTGGCAAAAACCAAACGCGTCTTCTGTATGCGCGATCACAACTCATCCTATATTTGTCCATCTGGTGAGATGCAACTGACTGGGCAACAACTTACCCACTTAGGCTAGAGCTTCTCCTGCCAGTAAAGGGTTTGGTGTGGCGTCAGCCCAATCCAGCGGCAGCATTTTACACTTTGGAGGTGCAAAATGCATCCCAAACATTGTTACGCTGTTGCTTGGGTTAGCAACTTACCTGGATCTTCACCCAGAAGAACAATATCATCCACGTATTCCAAGTCAAACAGCTTACTGCTGTGGTCGAAAGACAACTAGGTTAGAGTTTAGTTTTGTTGAGACAAGCATTAACTGAACACTTGGTGAGGTGGCTTCGGTTGCTCTCTCCTGGCGACAGCCTCAATCGGGAACAGTGAGAAAAGACAGGAATAATAAAGGAGCAGTAAAAAACTTCAAGTACTGGTATGAAGTCGATAAAGAAAGTTTGTGAATACAAGAGGGCCAGTGATCACGACACGTAGTTGCTCCTACTAACGTATTTAAGCACTGAGTGGGAAGGTATCTTGGACCCCACCCACGAAGTCTAACACGCATTACATGACCAAGTGTACAGGGTTAGATTTTTTCACACCTTTTTCCGTGTCACTGACTGGCCATTCTTGCTCATCTTTCAGCTGGCACCCGGCTCAGAAAACATGGTGCACCGAGGAATCCTGTCAGGTGACATGCTCTACATATGTCACAAACATCTTACTCTGGTGACCTTCGGTGTTTCATCTAATAATATGGTTCGTGAACCTAGGACGCTCCGCCGAACATCAGCATTACTCGTACAGTTATCCATCAGAATCCAGCCATGCTACGAATACATCGGTTTTCGAATACCGACAATCTTTGTATACCCTCCAGGGGCAGTGGCAATGTTTCTGAACCATACAGGAGTACGGGCCTAACTGCTGCAGCGTACACTCGAATCTTTATAGATAAACGGGTGTCATTTCGACGCCACACGTTGTCGTTAGAACTAAAGGCTTTAAATGAGAACACTAATCGTTCTCCTGCTTTGCGGTTGGACACCCTAGCAGTACCCGTCCAACATCTCCCATGAACTGCACAACTACAAAGAATTCCATACTGCATCGGTCGTCGCGCAGGATAATCAGAACCGCTCTGCCCACTGCATCGAGCGGGGTTAGTCGTGATAAGTGGGCTACTGCTCCAAGTTCCCTCTCTTTTATTCAACCTTTGTCTTCTGTCCCCAACCACCTCTCTTTTCCCCCTCTATCCATCCAGAGTGCTCCCACTAATAACACGCCTGATACTCGCAACGCTTCATTGTTAAGTAGTATCGTAAATAATCCACGATTGCATAACTCACATTTTCTCAAGCCTCGTCAGCCTCTGAATCTCGGCTCCTTCAACGTGCGTACACTCATGCAGGCCGGTCAGCAGGCGTGCTTAGCCTTCACAATGGACTCTGTGAAGATCGATGTCTGCTGTGTAAATGAAACGCGTATCAAGAATTCGAGCAGTGTAATTCAACTAACCGCTCCTGGTATCTCATCGAGGTATTTCCTGCGCACTTCAGGAGACGAAGTAGTTCGAGCTGTGGGTCAACGTGGTTTGGAAATAGTCTTGACTGACAAGGCTGAGGCTGCCCTTTAAGACTGGATCCCAGTCAATAGTCGTTCGTGTACTGCGAGGCTCCAAAGGTCAGTTGGTGTTCGGAAGGATAGTTGTAATAAGCGCAGTTTGTTTGTGATCTTGGCATACGCTCCACCGGACTGCAGCTCAGACGCGCAGAAAGATGAGTTCTATGATGAACTCACCACCCTCGTTCGCAGCAGTAAGAGTTCTGACATTGTAGTGCTAGCTGCTGACTTCAATGCACAAGTTGGCAAACTTAGTGTGTCAGAAGCTTGTTTAGGTGGGCGTTGTTTTACTCGTTGAGCGTACAGATAACGGGGATAGGCTTCTCCAGTCTTGTGCAGACAATCGATTGTTCTTGTGGCGATCGTGTTGTCACCTTCTGTCGATTCAGAATGATTGATCGATGTGCGTTTGTACAGTTAGACTGTGTATTCCGTGGGTCGGCTATAAGGGCGTTGTTTTCTTTTCCCGCCCGTTTAGGTCCACTCCCTGTGCATCTTGTATATTCATACTTCCTAATTCAACGTGCAAGATGGTGAAAAAGGCAATGGTCAGTTGGGCTTGCCCTTCTGGTTAACGCTGTACGATGATGATGATAATGACACAGATCGACAAATGCCAATCAAGCCTTCTGTATACGCAAAGACACCTCATCCGATATCCGGCCGCTGGATGAAATGCAGTTGGCGAGATAACAGAACTTATTTATCAGGTCTATAGTTTCTCCAGATACTGAAAGGTTTGATATTGGATCAAACGAATCTTGCAACAGTATCTTGCACCTTGAAGGTGCAAAACACATACCGAACATTGCTACGCAATCCGTCAAGCTGTCCAAAAAAGCTTGCAACTTATTTGTATCTTCATTAGGAAGAACGATGTTGTCCGCATATTCAAGATCTGACACTTTCCCATCCGGGAAACCTTTAACGCCACTATCATCACCTGACAAAAGTGCAGTCCCTAGGATCATACTAATCACGAAGTTAAAGAGAAAAGGAGAAAGGGGGTAACCCTGACGTACACCACTTTCGTCGTGCACTTGCGTAAAAGATCACCATGAGCCCGAACTCGAGTTTGGAAATTCGCGGGAAGCGACTTTATGATGGACATAAATTGCTCCGATACACCCTTCAACAACAGGCAGCACCAGAGAACTGTGCGGTCAAGTGAGACGAAGGCCGCTTTTAAATCAAGTAAAACAAGGATAGTGGGCCTATGGAAGGCGTGTCTATGTTCTAAAATTTGCAGAAGAGTGAAGATGTGACCAATACAACTTCGACCAGTCTAAACCCAGCTGGATTCTCGCGCGAGCATTGTTCGCGAGCGTTAGATAAGCGGGGGAGAATAATACCAGCAAGCAGTTTGGATGCGATACCAACCAGATTTATTTCTGTGGTTTTCACAGGAGGACCTGTCGCCTTTCTTGTAAATCGGGTACGGTCACCGATTCACATCACCTTTTTGGAACTTGTCCCTTCTCCCATATCAAACCGAGGAGTTTCGTCAACTTCAGTAAAAGTGCTTGGCCACCGCCTTTGAAAATAGACGGAGGCAAACCGTCTGGTCCGCCAGCCTTGTGTCGTTTAAGATAGCTTATCTCAAAGAACCTCCGTTTCTGATGGAGGACTGGTTTCCACAATAAGAGTTGGAGCTATGCTGCTACTCAGGAAGCCTGTAGTGGATAAAGACTAACTAAACTGGTTAGCGAAATGCTCCGCCCAGAGAATTAGACAATACTCCTGAGTTTGAATCAGTGAGTCGTTCGCTTATTTGATCAATTCGCTAACGCCTGGCTTTCGGGGACCGGTTTGTCTAATCAGACGGAAAAGGGTGCGGCTGTTCCCAAACGCTGCAGCTTTTTCCATCTCCCTACACTTTGCAATCCACCACTGCTCACGGTCATTTCTCATGCTCCGAATCAGTTGGCGTTTAGGGCATCTGCATCTGGAATCCGGAGTAGTCGATCTGGACTAAAACGATCGAAAATCACAGATCGAGCCGCGCCAGCGGTAACCGATAGCAATGTGGGCGATCTGAGTCCAACGCTGTGAAGGCGATGGAGGACGCCAGGTTAGTCAGTGTTGCTTTTTGTGTGAGAAATTTCCACTCACTAGGAATAGTCCATGGCCGGAACATAGTCCGATGAGTCGGTCATCGTTATCGGTTCAATCGGCTGGAATGCCGAGTCAGCTTCTCATATTTCCCTCCGTCTCATCTAGGCTTCCGACTTGAACATTGAAATCACCAGCAACAAGCATGATGTCCGTGGAGCACACGTTGGGGAGCAGTTGAGACGAATCTTGGTAGAATTCGTCTTCAGTCTCAGAAGAGCTACAGTCAGTTGGGGTTTGCAGAAACGACAAACAAGCATCAGCGCTTCAGTCTAGTGCTATTGACATGCACAGAACCCCTCAACCGGACCGAGCAGAGAAGACTGCTGACTGAGATCAAGTCGAGCAGTGCACGCTCAGCGTTCACACTCACAGTGATGCCAATGCCCACCTGACTAAGAGCACTAGGCATTAAATCACTCGACACACGAAGAGTGAAACGAGAAGTCGAGCTTATATCTGGGGAGCGAAGTGTTAACACTGAATTTGGGTCTTGTATGCGTTAATGGTTTCAAGAGTCCTAGGCTGGGGCGGTTTATTGCCTCGTTTGGCAAAGTGTACGGACGTTGAAAGCAGCTAAGTGAAAAGGATGCTTAGGTCGGAGAATGGATTCTCTTTCTTCCCGTCTTTGATTTGCTACACTTTCCGATAGCTACAAGTTCACAGTCACGACTCATTGTGACTACTCGTACGCATTTAGAATAGGAACGTAAAGGATGAAGAGCGGAGAGATGAAGAATTTTTCCGGATTGACCGCTGCAGAATTTTGGGCACATTATACCTCGCGGCTGCTCACACCACAGAATGGACTTTTCGTCCGGATCCATAACCGGAGCCTTGGACTCAAAAGTCTCATCTACAAGGCAGTGAGGTGCTAACCCAGCACGGGAACGTGACCGAAGAACCCGTGAAGGGACTTCTTCTGGTCTGCTACATCAGACCTGATTACTGCCTACATCCTGTCTTGTCTTCGCTGCTGATTTGTTATCGATCCGCTTTCCCGATTCAGTTCACAGCCCCATGCATCCAATGGAACAAGCGGAACGTGGACGGGGAAGCATCCTTTCGGTTGGGGCTGTCCAGCTTAGGTTGGGAATAGCTACCCAATGAGGTACGATCACTTCTCCCAGCATCAAAAGAAATCTCAGGTACTCCACTCCTACGTCCATCTAGTGCTCGTTTTTAGACCGGTAAACTGTTTCTCCGTGTTTATTCGCTGAAGTATCTTCATCAAAAGCATAGTGATTAGAACCAGATGCTACCCAACAACTGGTTCAGAGACTGGACTTCGTCTGGCTTCTACCCATCGATCTGTCAGGCATGATTGCATTTCCGGCTGAAAGAAACCGTCATGCACAGCCCTTTGGGTCGTGGAAGCACGCGAACCATCACCCTGCGCCAAGGTGTCCCCCTAGAGGTGGCGGTCCAGTCACAAGTTTTAAAGTACGAGGTTGGATCAAATTTGGCGCTATACAGGGCTACTATCACCAAGTCTCAAGGCTATGGTTGCCAACTTTCCCTAGTTTCCCATTGAAGCCTTGTGACTATGCAGTGATACACGTGTATATGGAATGAAAATAGTTGAATTTAATCTGGAAATATGTATTGAAGAGAGTGAAACGGAAGATTCGCAGGTACGCACGTCCGATGGACGGAGAAAATGGGAATACAACAGCGCTGCTGATTGTTAAATATCGCTACGCTGCCTCATTCAACTAAATACTGCGTTGATGGGTCTTGCGGGAAGGAAGTTTATTGTGTTTGTACATTGTTAGTTAGACGCAATCTTCTAACAACCGCTGAGAAAGTCTATTCCAAAACCGCACCGTGAATTTCAATGTCCGTATGCTGTTTAGATTTAGTCTTGCATATAACTTACTTTTGCTTTTATGCGGTTAACTCCGGAGAGAGGATGAGCTGGCTTCATGGATGTCCCGAATGGTGCCCTATTATGGGCGGTGTGTAGAGGAACTGTTCATGAGGAGTCTTGGGAATTAGGTGCGAAATGGCGCCCCTAGCGTCAGTCGGTTTTCTGTTGGAGGCTCTAGTTCGTGCAAAACCAGTAGGTACCTGTGGGGCAAGTGGAAGTTGATGTGTTGGGAGCCAGTAACCGGACGAGCGGTTCGTACGTCTTTTGGGCGGCAGTCTGCCAGCCGAGGATGCCCAACGCGTCCTAGTGAACCATACCCCACTGTAGATAGCTGAGTAAGAGGCACTGGTCTTACTTCGTGGCGAGCCACATTCGCGTACGTCACGTTGCTGTCTGTGGGCTTCTGTAAAGTTCGATGCCAAGCGAAAAACCAGCCCCGCTCTCTAACAGCGCAACGTTGTTTCTGTCGGGCTACTATCCCTCAGCCTTTTTTACGATACATAAAGTGACCTACAGTAAAAGGAGTAGACCCCATAGACGAAACGACGTACTGTAAAGGCGATATGTGTGGAGAACATTGAAGTATGTTGACTTTGCTTCAGAAGACAGAAAGATTGTAAGTGGTTGTGAATACAGAAAGTGGAAGTGTTCCAGAGCATTGCAGTATGGGGAATCAATGAAGACTGGAATACAGAAGTTCAACATCTAGAGACAGAGACCTGATACGGGTGACTGGCCGCCTGCATACGAGATGCACCAGTAAGTCACGGAATTGCGGAGCGAGTTCTGAACAAAAACCAATATAACAACGGTAGAAAAGAGATAGTGAAGCAACGTCCCGGAGATAAGCAAGTGGCTGCAGATTGAAGATTAGCGAGGGGTTTGATTAACCGGGTAGCCTTTCTTTGAACCCGACCAAGAAGAGAAAGAGCGGCAGATGAAGCTCCACCCGCACATGACTGTGGCTGAGAAGGGTTGGACGGATTTGAGCTTTGTACAACAGAATGTGAGTGGGTGTAAAAAAGCGTCTGGTGAGAAATAGAAGACCAACTTTGCGCACAGCACGGAGGGCAAGCGTAGACAAAAAAAGACTAACAAAGAGAATAATTTATGGATAAGCCTGGTAAGGAAGTGACCCTGTGGAGCGAAGAGCAGCCCATTCAAAATTCAGATAAGAATAGAGAAGTTTAATTAAAACAGAAAGGATAGAAGTTTCTGAAGCATCGAAACAGACATTGTTGGTGGAACCCCAAGCAGAGATTTGTTCTAGATTAGAAGCAACTGATGCATCAGGAACAAAACGATCGTGATCGATGTTGGTGTTGGTCTGACGAGTGGTAAGCTACGAAAGGGAGCAATGGAAAGTAGCATCATGGGCAAAACAGTGAAGTGAGTTGGAGGTTAAGGGTAGAAGATCATTAATAAACAGAGGTCGTGCGCAAGCATGAAACCTTGTGGAACACTAGCATTCACAGAGAACGGCTAAAATAGAGCCCCATCAACTCGAACGGATTATTTCGCTTGTTGAGGAAATATGATATCCATAATACGTGAGCCGAACGGAACCCGAACACAGAATTTCGACGGCAGACCTTCAAACCAAACTCGGTCGAGGGTTTTTGAGATGTCCAGTGAGAACAGGTGAGTTTCGCCGTTGTTATCGAGTGTGGAAGGCCAGGAGTTTGAGATGACCGCGAGTATATCCCCTGTAGAATGACGCGAGTGGAATTCACATTGACGATCACTCAGCCGACCTTAACGTTCAAGGGACGGACGCAGTTGGTCGGAGATAACGATTTCAAAAATTTTCGAAAGCATGGAAGTGAGGGCGATGGAACGGTGATTTTCGGGATCAAAAGTGTCCCCATGTTTCCGGATGGTAAAAATAATAGCGTTCTTCCACGAAGAGGAAAAAGTTTATTGGTTGAGGGAAGAGACGAAAAGACGACCTAAATGGGGGCTAACTTTGGAGCACATTTTTAGGACGATCGGCGGAATACCGTCCGGACCGGGTGTTTTGGAAACATTCAAACCACGAGGAGCTCACCGAACCTTTCTGGTAGTTATGACAGGAAGAAAAGCGTGGTTAGGACCGTGAACGGAAGGCAGAGAAGAAGGAGGACTGAAAGATAGAGTGGAGTTTGAGGCAAAAACCTCGGGTCGCAGACCAGATACCCAAAGGAAGTGCAAATAGGAGGAAGGCTAGATGAGAATAAATTAAGGGAAACTGCCTTTACAAGGGGCCCGAATGACCGGCCACCGGTAGCGGATGAGGTTACTCGTTTAGCTTTGTGAAGCGCAAAGTGTTCTTTAGCTCTCTGTGTGGTGAACGAGTATTTGTTAATAGTGTGCATGCAACGGTATCGAGTTGTTTGTTTGGGTGAGCAGCGCCTCCGGCGGTACGCTAGGTCTTTCAAACGGACAACGTGATTGCAAGAGTAGTTAAATCACTCAGGACGTCGTTGGTTGCCGGATGTAGAGAAGCGAGAAATGTAAACATGTATACCTAAAAGAATAGTTTTAGTGAGATTAGAAGCAGACACGGAAACACCAGACACAAAACAACAGTCGTTCCAAGGGGAACATATCACAAAGTCGCGAAAATCATCGCAGTCAGCAGAATCATAACACCAAAAGGTGCGTCTAGAGTTTTGGTGTTGGAACGGGATGGACCAAAGGGAGACAGGGAAGTGATACCAGCGAATGAAGAGGAAATGGATGTAAGTATGAGGTCGAGTGTCTAGAGTGTTGCCAATACGATTGGGAATGCGTGTATGGAGGTCCACCAGTAGGCAAAAGTTAATGACTACAGCGAAAGCCTCGGCTTCACGTCCCATAGTTGAAGTGTCCGATGAGTGGAGTAGCCAATCCTCGTTGTGGACGTTAAAATCCCGAGGAATGGCAGTTTAGCAGCTGGGGCCTTTTGAAGTCAATGTATCGATGTTTGAAGGTAAAAACTCAGAAACCACAGTCAATGCTGCTGGGGGAGCGGTAAACAGTACAAAAATAACGGTTAAAAGAAGGGAGTCGAATTTTCAACCCCATGAGTTGAAATTCCAGGATGGAGAAGTCAAGATGCGAAAGTTGGGAGGAGACGGCAGACTGGTTGATCTAGGCGCAGATACCAGCTTTGGGGAAAGAGGAATGAATTAGTTGGAAAACTGAAGATGACTTGTGTCTGACGATGGAGAAATTTGGGTTTCAGTCAAAAATAAGGCAATGGGGAAGGAAGACTGAAGAAAGCGGTGCACAGAGTTAACATTTCGATTCAAACCACGAATGTTAGTGAAGGCAGTGAAAACTTGATGCGAGTTCTGTGAATGAGTGAACGCAATTGAACAAAAACGATTATTCATGTGATTTGTGAAATTCATAGCTGATGGGAGAATCGATAACTCAACCCTGAGACTTCGAGTGGAGAACCCCGAAGGCCTCAACAGGCTGGGCGTGGTAGTGAGCCAGGCGACAGCGGAGCTGTCTACCGCTTGCCCGATATGGGTGACCCTGAAGGAACACTTTGCCTTCCAATCAGCATAGTCCTCGGAGTCAGTGTAGCACGCAAACTTGATCACCACTGAGCGGTAGCAACCTCGATCAGGCTTTCATGTACCAACTTAACTCGAGTAGCTCAAATACTGTACGCCCGAATTACTGCGACCTTAAATGATTTATTATTCCATCAAACTGGGCGGTCTATTCACTAAATTATCAATACACGCACAGGCAAATAGTACAAGTGAGAAATCTGGTTCTGACACGACAGCAATTCGTGAAAGTTAGAATACCAACCAGCATTGAAGGAAAAGTGTTCAGTCATATTCGTCCCCGGGTTGCGCTACATAGGTTCCAAAACGATGCATTCATTGAAATAAATATCTAACGGTATTCTAACTAATCCATTTCACTTAAAACCATAACTTATAAATAAAATCCAGCATACCAGAAAGATTTAGCAGCAGAGGAAAACGTTAACGTTCGATATTTTTAACCTATAAACAGATAAATTAGACTCAACTAACTGAGAAAAGATTCAACGATGAAATTATCTAGCAGAAAAAGTCACTTTTGGTTGAACGATGACGGGGACAATGGTTGTGGTTGAAATGCGCCTATAATTCTACGGCATATCACCTGTATACTAACTGACATGAACGGTTTACCAGGCGGAAAAGACACACCTCCAGAAGCGCAGCGCGCAGCATCTCTTCGCGACGTCTTAACATTTTTGCCAAAAGATGTTGTCGCAGCCTCTCAGTCTCGTCTTCTCTCGGACCGCACAGATCGGATTCATTAAGAGCAGAGGATGATCGTTTGGGTGAAACCGTTGGACGTGTGTGTGCAGCGGTACTGATTGCGACAGCGGCCTGTTGAGCCAACCGAGCCTCCGCTTCAGCCGCTTCGCGTTCAGCTCGAGCCACGCGTGCCTCGCGTTTGGCAGATACGATTTCGTCATGGCGAGACTGATAATCCGGTAAATCATGAGTGAAATAGAATAAGTTATTTTTGTTTTCATTTTCCACTAAGGTCAATGTTTAATAGGATCAGACGACATACCAGTTGCACGGGCAGGAGAGGGGTAGTGAAAATCAGTAAATGGGAAAAGCTGTTTTATTCCATCGTACAACTGAGGGGACATACAGGAAACAGCAACCTCAATTCAGAAGACCGCAATGTCCTTATGCAGTACAATCCTTCATATCTACCTATACTGGTGTCTTTAAAAGGTTGCATTTTGAATGCCAGCTGTTTCACCTCTGCAAATCGTCTAACACACTGGTTAAATTTGATTCGGAAAAGCCGGAATTCGGTAGAGTATTGTTTCGTGAACATAAGAAAGCAGCATTGGTAGACTTGATGGATGAGCTTTATCTAGACTTTCAACATTTACCAAGTTTCAGGATTCTACGAATTAGTGGCATATGCAAGAAATACTGCATGTTCCACATAGAAATCAACACTGGACCCCCGTTGTTCGTGATAGGAAAGGTAAAGACTAGATGAGCATTTGTTACAATCAAGATGATTGATATCGACTAAAATTGCACTTTTTCTGTCCCATATCTGCACGAGTGAAGGGATATCGGCACACTCAGTAACGTCAAAGACCCATAACAAAGACCATGACCCTGAAACTTGAAATAGAAAAAAAACGAGGTTCCAATATGTCACTGATCTCTTGTGATTTGATGCCGCTGAATCTGTTAGGACCCAAAGTTTTAGTCGTCAGGGTCCTGTAGTAGAAAAGTACAAAAACAATGAAACTTGAGTGAGTTGGCGAAACCACGAAGAAGAATGGGACAAATTACCTGGATTCGGGCGATCAGAAAGGTGACCAATCGGATGGCTTCCAGTTTACGGACAGCCAGCAAGCGACGACGCTCGTCCAGTGTAATTTTCTGTCTGACCAGTGCATCTTTTTCTTGCTTGCATCGCTCAATGGCCTGGTTCGACAAACACCGGCCGATAAATAATCAAAGTGACCAGAAAGATTGAACGATTTATACTTAGATGAGTATGGAGACTATTTACTGATTAAAAACAACCCATCACAAGTAACTTTCATGGTAATTGTTTCAAACAAACAGTGAACAGAATACTACATTATTCTCTATTACTGTTTAATCATTTACCGGACACGTAAATACTCTTATACGGAGATGAAAATAAGCTCCAATAAATGATATCACCAGAAAAATTTGAATGCCACATCATCACTGATACAAGGTGTCTGGTGATCCGCAAGTGAAATATATATGTGCGTGAATTACTCTGGGTATTAGCTTGTCGATATCAACAATAATTCTCGTCATCGTTCATCATCAACATCATTATCATCCTCACTACAGTTTAGACGAGCTGGACCATTTGCTTTACATCTGAGTACATTATCATCAACAAAATCGCACAATGAACCGTAAAGCGGTCCCATTCCAAGCTGACACAAATGACGTGGCATTTCTGAGATGCGGAGGCTGTGGTTTTATAGAGTTTAGAGTTCAAAAATTTACCTTTGAACCCGCATTTAGTTTTCCACATCCTCCTAACCCTTAAAAACCATCCTACGCTCGTACCACTAACGTAGAGGACAGCTTTCCGAAGAGCCGCACTACGCCCGACTCTAGGTCGGTGTATACTGGGAAACCGTACGATCTTTTTTGAACCAACAACTTCCTCTATTCAAGTAAAAAATTCAACAGACTGTCTTTACTCTGTATGGTTTCCTTGCCCCTATTGTACAGTGAATTCAATGGATTATGGGGTTTTCCACTTTACTGTACATGAAGAAAATCGGTCGGGTTTCGTTGAACAGCAACAAACAAGAAAATATGAGACTGGTGATACTCCAAACTAAGAATGAAGGGTCGGGCAAAGATAAATGCCTCTAAGTCCATAAAGAAATGACACTCACCCTCTGTTTCTTACGTTCCAATCGGGCAGCTCGTCTAGCTTCACGCTCGGCTTCTCGTGCCAGGGCTTCCATTCGTATTCGTTCATTCTCTTTGCGCTTTGCATCTTCTAACATTCGTTGTTGTTTGGCTATTTGCGCGGCTTCTGCCTCAGCCTCAGCAAGGCGTCGGTTGGCTACAGTGATAAGCCGGTTGCGTTCTACTTGCCGGGTCTGAATAGCGGGTCTGGAAAGATGCTTGCTACGATCGAAGTCCACCTTAAGCAAACAAGGGGTGAAACGAACCTATTCTCAATTCAGGGACTGGAAACCAACTTCATACTAGCTGAAAACCTTAACTGTTACCTGCAATGTTGGTTAGAGATGGAAATGGCAGACGAGAACGATATCGGTTGCAAAGCTCTTTCATCCTATTTTTTGTTATACCACAAAAATATGAATGCACTACAGCTGGTAGACACAGAGACTGTAAAATGAGAACGGGTATAGTCACTTCCATTTTGGAACTACAAAAGTAAGGCTGTTTCAGCTATGGCAGCGTAGATTGCTGATTGATGAGCCTGGCATTTGGGCCGCGAACATTTTGTCACCAGTCGAGGTGACATCATTAGTGAGCAGGCGTTACCTCGACCAGCGATGAAGTTCGTGACCTGGACGCCAAGCTTAGCAACCAGAAACACACCAGACCTACGATCAAACCCCGTTTTTAAAACCATTGGTAAACCCGTCTCTTGTAGGATATCACGAGCTCTGCTAATACTGAGTGTCCACTTTTGTGGGATTTTTATAGGCCATATTTAAAAAAACCTAATGTAAAGCTTTCATCTGTCTGGTATAAATGCTGCAAAACAAGGGATACACACAGAACTTGTGCTGATACAAACAGTGGTGGTATTCGGCCACAACAACACAGACACCTAGGAACAAGCAGGTAGTAACAAAGTTATTTGAAGGCCCATAAAAAGATACCAAATCAACGAATACGAATTGTGCACTGGCGAATAATAGGCAATCATGCAGATGAGATACTGGGTAAGATATCGGAATCACGCGATATATGAAAGGCAATAAGCTAATCTTGTACTTTAGTTCGCATACCTTAATTTCAGCTGTGAAGTAGAGTCGAGAGTCGGCGGATTCTCCTGAATGACGCTCACAGCTAGTGGGAGCATAGACCAACTTCTGACCACGCAGTCCTTCCATGGCTCGAGAGAATCCGGTATAATCCATGTACTGAACGTAGGCTACGAATGTCAGCGAACCGACTGATGGAGTTTGGGAGTTCGAATCTCCATCCACGGTGTCTATCGGACCCAGTGCATCGTCGATCACCGATTTTCGGGCCTTTGCCAAAACGGACGTGCTTGGTCTACCCATGATTGAAATTGTGTCTGGACAAATTTTTCCGAACCCTCCAATTTCCCTATCCTGGGATACAAACCCCAGTGGCGCATCGCGATCATCAGTTGGAGTTGCAGTGCTTGAGTGTGATTCGTCGGTTTTGATTTTCATACCACAAATCTCGTTTATGAATTCGTCTACACAGTGTGGATTTTGGACCGGATCGAGCATTGGGATATCAACGTTTCTGATAGGACCAAAAGTCTATAACAGAAAGGTGTAACGTGAATGGGATAAAAAAAGAAAGATAAACGAAGAAACCTCGCATTGGAAGATCTGTGTATTAACGCTGTCTGCTTCTGTGATGATTTGGCTGAATGGTAAATCATACTGCGGCAAAGTATGCAACAAAAACTAAATGCTGAATGGAAAGCCAGATCATCAACACACAAAAAAGAGGTAAGTCTAGCTTCTATGAACATTTCATTTATGATCTTAAAATGATATCCGCTTGACTATCTTGGACTAGGTACAAGCTACAGCGGTTAGATCAGTTATTCCATACGGCTAAGGAACCTGACCACTGTATGTTTAAAAACCGAAGATCGTCTATATTTAAACACAATTGCCTTTGGCGGGAACACTGGAGCTATAATGTTGAGATTGAACAGTATGTCGGACACATGACAAACACTAAATCTGAACATGTTCCACATTCTCGCTGAGGTGAGCTGGAAAATAAGCGAATGGTGCTCGTCTACAACATGACAGTGTAGAAATCCGGACCAGCTGACCCGGTCGTGGTAAGGGTGCTAAGTTATCACCTGTCATGTTCCATAAGGCAGTACTACTAAAAGGACTTGAAATATTATGGGACATAATGGTCAATGGTTCTCCAGAAGTCACACTATTTCCGCCTTCATTTGAGGATTTACACTGGCAACTTTCACATACCTAATAGTCTGACGAACAGGATCTTTTGGTCACCATTCTAGACGTGACTGAAACTTCTGATATCTTGTGTGTTTTGTCACACAAACACATGCAGAGATTTTCGTTTCCTCTTCAATGACAGGACACATCCAGACGCCCGTCAGCATTCTGATAAATCAGCTGACCTCATTGAACGTGACCAAAATGAAGTTGTACTAAACAGACCAGTTGGAGCCTAAGCGCCGCCATCAGGTGCCTTCAAATCCCTGTGATTGCCTAAATAATGCGCCGTGTTTTTGGGTTGTCCTCGAAAATAAACCTAGATACGTGTATGCTTATGGTATCCACGACTTTCCTTGTGAGGGTAATGATAACTGTGTTGATCATCAAAGGTTTACCATCATGTATCAGGTCGGGTTAGGGCCTACGAATAGTTTACGCCAAACTTTTCCCTACTCCCACGGGAGTACGACAAAGAAATTCCATATCCCTGTTTCTTTTCGAATTTGCCACTGAGGATGTGCTGTGGAATGTCTTCTCTGGGCCATCATACGGTGAAGTCAAACTCCTTTCATGAAAGTCTTCCACATAGAATACGCTGATGTTATCGCCTTGATTAGTGACAATGCATAGAAACTTGAGCACGCTCTAAGCCACTTACCGATTGGAGTATCCAGACATG
Organism: Fasciola hepatica; assembly: GCA_948099385.1. Lineage (NCBI taxonomy): Eukaryota > Metazoa > Platyhelminthes > Trematoda > Plagiorchiida > Fasciolidae > Fasciola > Fasciola hepatica. The sequence continues at coordinate 40,406,052 of CANUEZ040000043.1, forward strand.
GTATGCCGTTTGCACCTTCCAAGTGCAAAGTAATTTTGCAAAACTGGCAAGAGTCTGTGCCTGCAATCACCCAATTGGGTGATCAGTTTGGAAAAGTCACTAGTTCTACGTACGTCGGACACTTGATTACAGCTGGAGGCGATGTTGGGGAGATAACATAACAAGTTTCGAGAGCTAGAACAGCTTTCGGCAACTTACGACACCTCGGGTGCAGCCACATTACCCGACTTTCCCCTAAGAAACAGGTGTAGAGCACCGCGGTTCATAGCGTTTTGCTTTACGATTGTGAGAACTGACCATTCCGTGTTGAAAATACTTGACAGATTCCCGAGTTATATATATATATATATATATATATATATATATATATATATATATATATATATATATATATATTCACAGGATGTATTGTTGGACTGAGGAGCCTGAATCGTTTCTTCATATCGAGGAGTCTACTTTCCGATGTGAAAAATGCAAGTGGATTTTCCACTACATACATATATTTCTTGCTATGACAGCTGTTATAGTAAACGGCAAATAAGATCGCAGTACCTATGTAAGAGCATTCAGTACTTGGACAAAATAGAACATATCACGGAAATTGTCATAACTAAAGACCGCAAGAATACAAAACGAATATACATGCGCACGCGTAACATAATTTCGGATACTAACCTCAAACACGCCACGAAGGACATCAAGGCACGGACGATCTGACTTTGATGAGTAATTTTCAGCAGAGGAGTCGGTGCCACTGATGTGCGAGGAGGATTTTGCGACGGGATTAACAAACCAGCGCACAGGTAGACCGGTGAGTACAAGTGTGTCTGGACGTTCACCGGGTTGGGTCTCATCCATGTTAGAGGCATCACGGAAGAACGACTCCCAGTCATGACGCCGTGGACAGTCTGTTTGGGCTTCACTAGCTCGAACTCTAAGATTTTGCGGGAACCCGCTGAGTTTGATAAACTAAAGCACAAAGAGCAGTGATAATTGCTGTTTGGTATGATTACATTGAGCGAAAACAGAATTAGACAAAAAACGCTAATGTTTCTGCAGTGTGATAGTTTTATTACAAAGCTGAAAGTTACTAGCAAAGAAGAAACATAACCAGAGTACGTTAACAGTACCCAAGCCAGTGCATAAGGTGATTCTGGTACAGGTCGAGACCAAGGGGCGCTACACAGCACTGAGAAGATGGTGGGTGAAAGGGGTATAACAAAAAAGAAACAAATGACTATATGAACTACTACAACACAAGATGAACAAATAACATGAGTTCTTAAACTGGTGGATTTCGTCGACTGAAGATCAGAATATTACTCACCTGACTGTCCAAACTGGTAACTACACGCTTGACTTCCGCTTTGGTTTCTAATTCCGCAATGAATCGGACAAATTCGAGTGTGGTACGCACAACTTTGATCGGAGTTGGTGGAGACAAAACACCGGGACAAAGTTGTCGAAGTTTCTCAATGATGCCCCAAGTGGTGAATGATTTGGTCTGACCTGAAGCATCATGCAAGGTAGGTATTTGTACAGTTAATGACACTCGCGCTAGAGGTTTAAGATACAACTGATAATTTTTAGATAATGGAAATAACTCAGAGGTCTTGGATAGCTCTGAAGGGACACTACTACCTATCATACTAATGTGGAAGAGGAACCGACCAGTTCAACCAGTGATGTAGAATCCGTAGTAAGAATCTAAAAGAGAAAAAAAACGACGGAAGTGTTTGTTACAAATGAAGATGAAAAGTAGATATAAATGAAATATGAACGATCTACCTCAACTAACTATTAGTATTCGTGCTCCGTTGAATGAAACTAGTGCACTTCGAGTGTTGATAAAACTTTGGAAATTAAGATGTCTCTGATTAATGTGAAAACATTTGATATTGTAGGCTGCAGATAAGCTCTGTTCTTAAAATTCATACACAAGCCATCAGCCTGAAATAACGAAGAACAAACAGATAATGATCAACAGCACATCCATAACTTGTGTTATCATCAGCATCTGACAATAAAGCGCACTGTACGGGGCATCGCGTGGAGGGCGTGGGAGGATAAAGAGATGCCAGTCTGGCCACCGAAAGGTGTACACGATCTGACTGTGTTCAGCAAATACTATCAAACAGTTCAACTCGGGAAAATTTGACAGCAAGGAAAACGATTGTTTCATTAAATGCTTGAGCATGAGTGCATAGGCAGAGGCATACACCCTAGAGCCTCAAACGACTACTGCATTATTAGGGATAACAGGCAACCAGACCCTGAGAAGTGGGTTGGAGAATCACATAAGGTTCCCACAGGTCAGGTAGGGTAACGAGCTATATCTCTTATCGTCTTCAACAAGCTTGCGATAAGACATTCGGAACCTCAGAGAAGGCACCTACCATTTCTAGTCTCTCCACGTACATTTCCATGCTTCTTCGCATAGTAATCTGCTGACTTATACGTGGTTTAATTTACTGACACAGGAATTCATAACAAAATGCGATTTATTGGACGGTCGTTCATCGGATACCCAGTTCAGTTTCAGTGTATTCAACTATTAACCTCGCACTTCAGTGCTCTGGTTTTGGTTGGTACTCTTTAGCGTCGTCCAGTAAACAGCAAAAAAACAGAAGCATAAAGTGAAAGATCTGAAAAAGTCAAAGACGCAAATCACTAACACAAGGAAAGAGTCCGAATGCAACTACTCCATTGACCGCGACACCTAGCCACATCGCAATTTCTCCAACCGCTTGGTAGGTGGGTAGCGTGATCCCCAACCTGGATGTCTAACACGTCCTACTTGGCCTAGTCCACTGGCCAAGGCTTTCAAACCTTTTTGTCATGTCATGAACTGACCACCTCGATCTACCCTCCAACCATTACCTAACTCGGAGAAAAGCGTTATTCGAGGATGTCTATCGATGGACATGTGTAACACATGTCCCAACCCCCTTACCTGCTTGGATTCAGCCTCTAGCTAGCCTCTGTTTCCCAACACCCTATGTCTAACCTCAGCATTGCTGATAGAATGTTCCCACCATATTCGGGCAATGCTACGGAGACATCGGTGCTCAAACACCGACAGTCTTCACCTATCTTCTTCCCTCAACGGCCATGTTTCTGAACCGTATAAAAGAACGGACTTAACCGCCGCATCGTATGCTCGACCCTTAACAGACAATCGGATGTCACTCCAACACCACAGATGACGGAGGTTGGCAAAAGCCAAACGCGCCTTTTGTATACGCGATGACACTTAATCTGATGTCTGTGCACCTGGTGAGAATTAACTTCCCAGGTAACAAAACTTATCCACTTCAGTTGAAGTTTCCCCTGCCAACACAAGGTTTGGTGTTGAGCGAACCCAGTCCTGCAACTGCACTTTACACTCTGAAGGTGCGAAATGCATCCCAAACTTTCCTACACTGTTGTTAAGGCCATCTAAAAGAGCTTGCAACTTACTTGGATCTTCACTCAGAAGAACAATATTTTCTGCATACTCCAAATCAGACAGTGTACTGTCTCAACAAAGATCGATGCCGCTATTCTCACACGAGGATAGGACTACCTCAAGAACCAATGCAACCACGAAGTTGAAGTAGAAGGGTGAAAGAGGGCAACCCTGACGGACACCACTTTCCGTGATGAACTGCGGGGAAAGATAGCCGTAAGCACGAACTCGGCTTCAGCAGTTCGCATACAAGCAATGGAAAAGAGAAATAAACTTCTCTGGCACACCTTTCAGTGAGAAGCAGCGCCAGAGAACCGTGTGGTCTACTGAGTCGAACGCCGCTTTCAAATCAAGAAAAACACGGATTGTGGGCCTACGGAAGATGTGTCTGCGCTCTAAGGTTATTCGAAGAATAGAGATGCGGTCGATGCAACCCCGACCAGGTCTGAAACCGGATTGATTTTCACGCGCACACATTTTGCGGGCACTACTTAATCGGTGGTGAATAAGACCGTTGAGCAGTTTGGACGCGATACTAAACAAACTAATTCTTCTGCGTTTTACACAAGAAGATCTGTCGTCTTTCTTGTAAATCGGCACAATTACCGACTTACACCATCCCTTGGGAATCCGCTCATTATCCCAGATTACGCGGAAGAGTTTTGTTAACTCCGAAACCAAGGCTTCGCTTCCATTCTTGAAAAAAGATGGGCGTCCAACCGCAAAGCAGGAGAACGATTAGTGTTCTCATCCAAAGCCTTTGGTTCTAACAAGAACTAGTCCCCAAGGCAACGGGATAGCTGAGTGGAAGCTCATTTTCTTCCACTGATTTTATCGACTAAGTTTCCAGCTCAAATCGACCCCCAACCTGGAGGACCAGGCGACTGGACTTTGTCTGGCCTCTAACCATTGATGTTTCAGACATGACTGCATCTCCGGCCTAAAGAAGTCATCCTGTATAGCTCTTTGGGTCATAGAGGCAAGCAAGCCATCACACCACGTCAAGGTGCAGACTCGTCATGATGGACCAATCACAATATGACCAATCTGAATTCAACGTTGTGAAGACGTAGGAGGACGCCATGTTAGTCTATGCTGCTTCTTATGGCAGAAGTCCGTAATCGCCATAAACAATCTGTCGTCGGAGAACAACTGGACGAGATGACCAGTTGGGATAGCAAAACGGACTTCTAATGTACCTTTCGGAATCTCCCAAACAGTCAACTTGGGCGTTGAAATCCCCAGCAATGACCACCACATCCGTTGAACGCACGCTTCGAAGCAGTTGAGATAAATCGTGGTAGAATTCATTCGATCTCAGGCGGTGGACGCATACACAGACGCGACGAACAAGCATCGACGCTTCGGTTTGCTGCTGTTGACACACACAGAACCGCCCAACCGAATCGCACACAATCGACCGTTGGCTCGAATCCAGTCTAGCAACGTACGTTCGGCTCTCACACTCAAAGCAATCCCAACGCCAACCTGACCACGGGTATTACACATTTGTTCACCCGACACACGAACAGTAAGGTGAAAGACGAAGTTGTATCCGGGGTGCGAACAGTGATCACGGAAATGAGGCCTTGCATGCGTGTTTCGGAGACATAGCATACACCTATTTAGCATTTTCAGAAGTTCTAGCGAGGGTAGCCTGCTGACCTATCTGAGATAATGAGCGGATGCTGAAAACAGTCAGGTGAAGTGAACATGCCGATTATGGGGCACGAGTGTTCAACAGGTAAAACCGCACATCACTCGCGTCCCTGACTTCTGTTTTCAACCATTTCCCTCAACTTTTCTAACCAACGAACATTTGCATTCCTTGGGCTTCAAACAGGGAGATGGGAAGCACCAACTGAAACCAAGTCACGGCTTGACTGCCATGTCGCTTTTTTTAGCTTTTCCCAGCATGCGCGAATGGAGCGCGGAAAGGTAGACGACGGGCAGACATTCGCAACGCATGTCCCAGCCATCGGAGGCGGTGTGGAGCAATCAATTTGGTAAAAGGTTGGTTATTCGTGCCCAACACACGACTGTGCACCTCGTCATTCCTTACTCGATGTTCCCGCCAGACACAAGCAATGCTTCGGGGACAACAGTTGTCGAACACAGAAAGACACCATGTATCCTCAAAGCGAATTGGCCAGGTCTCGCAACCGTAGTGAAACAAAACGAACGATGGCAACGTACATCTGTCCCTCAAGAGCCGGATGTCACGGCGACTCCACCGGTGTCGCAGGTTTGTGAAAGCTGCTCTAGCTCTTCTAATTCACGAACCGATCTTCCTCCGAGCACATTAAAAGACGAGCCCTAACACTGGGTGCATCGCCTTACAATTACTGTATTCAGTTCAGTTCACCCAACTATTGACCTCGTACTTCCGTGCACTGGTTTCCGTTGCTACCTCGAAGCATCGATGAGTCAGATTTTGTTGGAGACAGCGAGAAAAAAGACTAGAGTCAGTCGATATCGTAGAAGTCATACAGTAGAACTAACCAAACTCAAGGGGCAGTCCTAACAACCTTTCGGTCTCAGTGAAGCATCAGTGCAACACCAAAAGAGATTCAGTCAGTTGTACCCTGTTTGGGCCTTGAATATGCGAGCGTTAACGTTTTACCGGGTGCGACCGTCATTCGTTAAACAGCTCCCCTGGCATACGAGATGGCCAGATTATCAGTTGCGTAAGCCTAGGATTACGTCCAGCATTAAAACAGCCCTCAACACCTCCACGGTGCGAAGCGCATGACAAACGAAGTCAGCATTTAAAGGTTCGTCCAGCGGGAGGTGGGCATGACACAGATTCGAACACGCCGACAATGTCGTCAGCATACTCCGAGTTTCCCTGTTATCAATTGCATGATCACTTTACATCTGCATCAACTGGTCCGATAATAACCACCAGAAAAACAACGCAAACAGATGCTACACTACTATAAATGGAAGTTATCTAAAACCGGATGGGTTGTCTTTGCTATTTTCCAAAGACAGGGGCGAAGCATTGGCACCGGAGTTAACAAAACTCCTCAGAATAAGGGAACAGATTCCCAAAGAACAGCGTCATTCGGTGATGGTACTCATTCATAGAGTATTAAAACCACAGAGAAATTATCATCATCATCATCATCATCGTACAGCGTTAAACAGTAGGGCAAGCCTCACCGACCAATGTCTTTCTCACCATCTTGCACGTTGAATTAGGAAGTATGAATATACAAGATGGACAGGAACTGGACCTAAACGGGTGGGAAAAGAAAACAACGCCCCAATAGCTAACACACGGAATACACCGTCTAACTGTACAAACCCACATCGATCAACCATTCTGATTCGACAGTAAGTGACAACACGATCGCCACTGTTCACGGTTCGCAGCCATATCCGTCAGTGTCTCCAGCCAACTGGTTGACGGATCTTTGGATCCCAACCATGAAGACATGAGGCACCCACTTCTCCCAAGCTCGCAGTATATTTTCTCATTCCTCGCTGCCACGTCATCTGCTGACCTCCACGTGGTTTCTTCCACTCCTGAGGTACAGTAGACGTGTGTTTGCCATGTGAAACACGTGCCCCAACCAAAGAAGTCTACTAAGCTGGATATGCTGTATTAGAACGTTCTACGAATTAGTACCCAGCACTCGCTTCCTGACCTCAGCATTGCTCACTAGGCTATTCCATCTAATCTTAACGATACTACGCAAACATCGGTGGTTGAAAACCTCAAGACGACGAATGTCTTCTACACGCAGACCCCAAGTCTCGCAACTACACAACAAAACTGGACGCACTGCGGCACAGCATACACGACCTTTCAACTTGAGCGAAGTATCAGTTAGCCGTCACAAGCGCTTCAGTCCAGCGTACGCCCCTCGAGCTTTGGATATATGCGTACCCACCCCTACTACCATGCCTCCAGCCGTCTTCACGCTGCTTCCGAGATAACCAAAGCGGTCAACAGTTGTTAGTTCCTCCCCATCGAACATCAAACTCGGAATCGTTGACGTCCAGTCTTGCAACATCACTTCACACTTTGAAGGTACAAAGCACATGCCGAATGGAACTACGGCCCCTGAGAGTCTATCTAGCGCACGTTGAGCATGTTTCGTGGATTCGAACAAACAGACAAGGTCATCTGCCTAATATAGGTCAAATAGCGTTTCACTATTTCCTAGTTCTTTGCCCACATCCTGAAGATTTTGCAGAGCACTCTCCATTATTTCGTCCATGACGAAGTTGAACAAGAATGAAGACATGGGACATCCCTGTCGAACACCACTCGTCGTTTCGAACTGACCGGATAGTTCACCGCAAACTCTAACGCGACCAGAAGTATGAGAATACAATGATCTCAGTAGGTTCATGAACTTCTGGGTCATACCTTTTCGATGAAGAACACAGAAAAGCACAGCTCGGTCAACTGAGTCGAAGGCGCCTTTCAAGTCTAAGAAAACCATTATTGTCGGTCGGCGGTGCGTGTGACGCGTTTCAAGTAGTCCGTGAAGAGTGAAAATCCGGTCGATGCATCCTCGACCTGGGCGGAATCCAGCCTGCTGTTCGCGAGCACTCCTCTCGTGAGCCGGTGTAGGACGACACAGCAAAATCGAGGCTAATACTTTGGTGACCATCGGAATTAAGCTAATCCCACGATGGCCACTACAGTCATTGCGTATTCCCTTCTTGAAGATGGGAACAATCAACGACTCACTCCATATTAACGGAATACGCTCCGCGTTCCAAATGTCATGGAGCAAGACGGTAAGTTATTTTATCAACGCACCACCACCGAGTTTGAAAAGAACTGGGAGAAGTTCGTCGGGACCTGCCACTTTCCCTCGCTTCAGTAATCGAATGCATGACTTTACTTCTACTTCCGATGAGGGCTCAAGTGATACCACCCAGGGAGTCGCAGTTGTTGACACAGGAGTGACTACATTAGCGCGGCCAGCTAAACTGCTCCTTGAAGTACTCGGCCCAACGGTCAAGCCTTTGCCGTTTGCCATGGATGGCTTTTCCATTTCTATCGCATTTCGTTTCACTGACCTGCGTGCGCCGTCCACCGGTGTCACGAATAAGTTTGAACAATCTCTGACTGTTACTTGAAGCAGTTGCTATTTCCATTTCTTCAGCTACCTTCACCTACCAATTTTCATGATCATTCCTAAGGCTCTTCGTAAGTTGTTTCTGTAGATTTCTCCGTATCTTATTCATCTCCTTACAGTTCGACAGCTGACGCTTTTGCTCCATTATACTCAGCGACTCTTGCGAGACCCAGTGTTTTTGATGGACAACGGATCTAGGACCACAGACAGAACCTGCTGCCACGTGCATTGCCTGTTGGATATGAGCCCAATCCTCATCTACATCACTATTCGTCGTAGATCCTAGCTCATGTGCTAATTTTTGTTCACAAATGGTGCGGACCTCTGGACCAGACAGACGATGCACAGGTAACCGGGTTTGCGTCGATGACTATGGAACTGGAGAGATAATCGCATAAAAACTAATGCATGGTCCGACTCTACGTACGTGGACCAGTAAGATCTGCAGTTCTGAATAAAAATTGTACTACCGGTAGCTTACTGAGATATGATCAATCTGACTCAGAGTACCTGTAGAGTTAGAGCATCATGTCGCTGTGCGACCTGAGCTGTGTCGGAAATTGGTGCTAGACAAGAACAATCGATTGTCTGCACAAGACTGGAGAAGCCTATCCCCGTTATCTGTACGCTCAACGAGTAAAACAACGCCCACCTAAACAAGCTTCTGACACACTAAGTTTGCCAACTTGTGCATTGAAGTCAGCAGCTAGCACTACAATGTCAGAACTCTTACTGCTGCGAACGAGGGTGGTGAGTTCATCATAGAACTCATCTTTCTGCGCGTCTGAGCTGCAGTCCGGTGGAGCGTATGCCGAGATCACAAACAAACTGCGCTTATTACAACTATCCTTCCGAACACCAACTGACCTTTGGAGCCTCACAGTACACGAACGACTATTGACTGGGATCCAGTCTTAAAGGGCAGCCTCAGCCTTGTCAGTCAAGACTATTTCCAAACCACGTTGACCCACAGCTCGAACTACTTCGTCTCCTGAAGTGCGCAGGAAATACCTCGATGAGATACCAGGAGCAGTTAGTTGAATTACACTGCTCGAATTCTTGATACACGTTTCATTTACACAGCAGACATCAATCTTCACAGAGTTCATTGTGAAGGCTAAGCACGCCTGCTGACCGGCCTGCATGAGTGTACGCACGTTGAAGGAGCCGAGTATCAGAGGCTGGCGAGGCTTAAGAAAATGTGAGTTACGCAATTGTGGATTATTTACGATACTACTTGACAATGAAGCGTTGCGAGTATCAAGCGTGTTATCAGTGGGAGCACTCTGGATGGATAGAGGGGGAAAGAGAGGTGGTTGGGGACAGAAGACAAAGGTTGAATGAAAGAGAAGGAATTAGTTTAGTATGGTAAGCAAACTGCTTTTCGACATTATTTCAATATTCACCAACATTGTAAGCGTGAAAACCAAGCCATTTTTAGAACCGGTCGGGTTGTACCGATCATATCCTCACCCTGCGAGAAATGTTAGAGCACAGACACACCGTGTTTTGAATGTTTGGAAGTGGTCTTTAACTTAGCCAACCGCACAGTTCTCTGGCGCTGGCTTTTACTGACGGGTAAAATAAATTATTTTCTCTTACTTAAACTGAATAATAGGAGATTGAATTTACATATTATGATCCACCATGCTAACAAGGATGTGCGCTGTTACTGCACGATGAATCACCCTATGTATTTTACTTACTTCTCGCACGTGAACATCCAAAGTCGAGTTCATGCTTATGGTAATTACATTTCCCCAGGTGGTCGAATATTGGATGCAGTATCACTGAATTTACAGAAGGCCCGTTTGTCATTTACCAATTTGAGCCACCTATGGTGTCCACGGGATAGTTAGGTTGGATATCTCTGACGAACACCACTACTGGTTTCGAATAAACTATACGGTGCTGAGTACATTCCTAATGGGCCAGTGGTGTGCACGCACAATAAACTCAGTAGGCTAACATACACCGTTCTGAGGGATAGAATCAAACAACACCGATTAGCCAACTGGGTCGGACGCTCACTTGATAAGACCGTGTAAGTTACACAGTTTTTGCTGAATTTCAAAGTTAAGGCGATGGCGAGAAACGTAAATTCAGTCGACCATCGCCTCTCACTTGTCCGACCTTGTGCGTTATATCAGTCGGAAATTTCTGTTCTTTCACACACACACACACACACACACACACACACACACACACACACACACACACACACACAATGTCCATTCTCTGTATTACAGACACGGATTTTCAAGATGATTGTTGTTTGACTGACGAGCTTAACGTTCACTCGTCAGTTTTCCTTATTCCATATCGACCCACAGTATCATGCACATTCACATACACCGAACTAGACACATGCACACATTTTAACTTGCACTAAAGAACGCAATCCACCAACGACAACTGAAACAGACGAACACATCTGAACTTGCTCCACGACGATCACTGATTGCCCTATGACCATTAAACCATATCCACACACTCACAAAAACGTCCACGTTTTCCCTATGGACATGGATTCGTAAAAGGGCGCACACATCCAATTAGCTCCAAACATGTTCCGGATATATCCGCCCAACACGAACTGCTAGGCATTGTGTCGCACTGTGTTTGTCGTACATTTGGAGATTTTCAGTAGTATATTCATTTACTTATATTTGCCAATGTTTGTGAATTACAGAACTGTGTTAAATACCAATTAAGTCTATTGACGGGGTGTCTACTAGGCAGGCGGGGCGAAAGAAAACTAGAAAGGCTAATAAGTGGTTAGGATAATAACATCGAAGTGGGATACAATCGGAAAGGCCTCATTAATAGCGATCGAGATTTATCCTACACTGTGATAACGGAACGACGACGTGCGTGGCATAAATCAATCACTTAGCGGACTGAAGGTCATATCTATTCAAGTGCGACCTGGAGGGAACAGACCGTTTCTCTTCGATGTTCCTATGGAAAAACAGCGAAAGGTGGCGATCTCTTGCGGAAGCCAAAACTTTGGTAACATTGCTGTGAATTGGTTTTCTATTGTTTGTGTTACTGTTCATTTCCCGCATATTCTAACTGTTACTGCACTTTGTTTTTTCGAGCTATACGTGCAATTGACAAATTGACTGAAGCCTTACTTCCAGGCGAACTTTTTATTCTGTGATTGATGTTGAACGCATGTTGTTGATTCATTACAATGTAATCAATTTGTCAAATGGAGCGAGTGCTTCGATCAGAACGATTCGATGCTGATCCTTATTCGTCTGACGCCAACGATATCTGGATTCATTGGAAGAAAACTCTAGGTAATTATCTGGCTAACATAAAGGACCTAAATGTGGATAAACTCATCACTCTAACTAATCTGGTTTTACCGTGTCTACAAGCACACCGCCAATTGTACAAGCTTTGATTCTGCTATCGACACGTTTATTAATCTGTACATCCAACCTAAGAATGAGATTTTCGCCCGACACGTTCTCCCGACTGCTCGTTAAGAAAGCGGTCACACTCTTGACCAGTTCCTTCAAGGTTTGAAATCTCTCGCCATGGATTGTAACTTCAAGGCAGTTACTGCTAAAGTAAACCGTGATGATTATTATGTCAGAACCGAAATCGGTTCGGAGTGTATCGAAAATTGATGCGCCATGTGAAATGCCGTTGTAGAATTTTATTGTTTAATAACACCGCATAGTCGAAATCGTTGGTAGGCTGTCGACGTTTCGGTCATCACGGGTAAACTTTTTCAAGACTGGTTTTACAACCGAATGAAACTGGAAGGATAGCTAAGAGCAATTGGGTGTTAGTCACAGTGTGTTCGTGTGTTGGTCTGTGTTTGTGGTGATGTTTATTGCAAGGGTAGGGAATGAACCTCCGTCCATACTGTGTCCGTGATAGTGGGGTCATTTGAGGTCAACAAGGTGTTATGACCCTTTTTGGTGTTTATCCATCAGCGTCGTAAGTGCCATCCATATGCATGAAATCTCCGCCCCATCGTTGCGGTTGAGACACGAATAGTGGGCGTTAATTGCCAGAGCCTCCGCGTAAACGCTCGGTGTACGTACGAAACCCATACTGGAGCATTCAGGTGTTTTCGTGGTCGATGGTGTGATTTTCGGATTTGGCGTGAAGAGCGATTGCAGAGTCGCGTTCTAACTTTCTCAAAGCCATTTGGTCTCTCGGTCTGCATTTGCCTTTACTTTTGTGTTCTGCGATTCTGGTTTTGACCTGTCTGCATGTTTGCCCAATTTACTAAGCGGGGCAGTCTTTGCCGCTGACCATGCAAACACAACTGTTCTGTTTGTGTATGTTTTGAGAGGTATTAGTCCTTGAGATGACGTCGCCACATATTACCTATTCGGAAGAAAACGCGAACACCGTACGCACTAAGTACTTTCCTGATTGACTCCGATGTGCCCAATATGTACGGAATACCAACATAGGTTAGCCAGTTTACTTCCTTCTTGCCGTGTGTTGCTGACTTGTGCCTTAGCACATCGGTTACTAGCCCTCGTGGGTAGCTGCTGTTCTGAAGGACCGTGGTGAATTTATTCGCGATTCCTTCATTCGTGGTTTGCTATCCAATGAAACTCGACAAAAACTACTGGAAAATATACAATTCGACCTCAAAACGTTTGATCTCGACGGACAACTGAAACTTACTAACACATAGTCCTTATCGTACAATCGTGATACCTCTATGTGTTTCACATCACAAACAACACGACCCTCAGTCTTTTGCACCTCGAACGTCGACTTCGGAGAATGTGCTCTCAGCTGTGAGAAACTCCTCTTGCTACTTCTGCGGTTACGCTCGTCATCCGCGGACTCGTTGCCGAGCAAGACAAGCTACATGTAATATCTGTGGAAAGAGAGGACACTTCTAGCGTGTCTGTCTGGCTCATCGTCACCTTTATTTCCAGTTGGAAGTGGCGTGTGTCAAGGTTGCACACTCTCGCCCTTCCTGTTCAATTTTGCAATCGACGAACAAAGGCGTTGGGCTCCTACCCGGCAACAGACTTTTAGACTTACACTATGCAGATGACATCGCATCGGTCATCGACGATGTTACTGTGGCATAGTGCGTCCTAGACAACCTCGCGTCGTCTTTATTACGCTACGGGATATGCTTTTCACTCTCCAAGTGTAAAGTGCTTCTACAAGACTAGCAAGAACCCATCCCCGCACTTACCCTCGATAACAAACGGTTAGAAACTGTTGAAAAGTTCGTCTACTAGGGAAGCTGCATAACTGTCGATGGACGGATTGGAGACGATGTGGACAACTGAATAGCGAAGGCTCAGGCGGCGTGTTGCAATCTACGTCACTTGTGGAGACGTGACATTTCTCTTCGATGGAAATGTAGGGTGTACAACGCTGCTGTGCGTAGTGTGCTCCTATACGCTTGTGAGACCTGGCCTGTTCGAGCGGCCGATATCGACCGATTGTCCGTGTTTGATCATCGATGCTTGAGGAGTATCTCGCGAGTTTCATGGCAACAGCGAATAAGCAATCCCGCAGTTCGAAGGCGAATCTACGGAACCGGGCGTGCTGCGTACCCAATTAGTGCTACCATATCACTCCATCGGTTTCGTTGGCTGGGACAGTTGCTACGTATGCCGCCTCATCGACTTCCCCGTTGTGCTCTATCTGCTGAGCCTAAGGTTGGCTGGAAACGACAACGTGGAGGCCAAGCCATGACATGGCACCGGTCTGTCAAAACGTTGACGTCAAGAAATGCTTCTGTCGGTTCCTCACGCGTACATGCTTGCGGACCTCGAGATCCACTACACAGCTGGTTGGAAACTGTCGGATATGGCAGTGTCGTGCTCAGTGGCGGTTATGTTGTGACAGTTTATGTTCGAACTCCTGAGAAACCTCCCTTTGATTCTTCACTTTTATTTTGCTGTTTCATGGTTTTGCACGGCCTTATGCGTCTGCACAGTGTACCGGGTTATTGGTGAATATATATATATATATATATATATATATATATATATATATATATATATATATATATATATATATATATATATATATATATATATATACGGACTTTGTATCTCTCCATCTGAGCAGCGCCACTCCGCCGTTGAAAAGGAGGCATACGCGATCGTTAAACCATTAAAAAATGGCACCATTTTTGATCGGACATCACTTCAAACTGGTCACAGATCAACGGTCCGTGGCCTTCATGTTTGACAATCGCTCGAGAGACAAGATTGAAAATGAGAATATTCAACGGTTGCGTGTAGAACTCTGGCTTTCAGTATGACGTTATTTATCATCCGGGACGTGATAACCCCGTATCAGACACTCTCGGAGTCTCTGAGCCTCAGCTTCCAACCGTACTGACTTGTACAAGCTTTATGCATCCTTATGTCACCCGGAAGTGACTCGTATGATCCATTTTGTGCGCGCCCGAAATCTCTCGTTCTCGGTTCCGGAAGTAAAAGACATGATATCGTCTTGTCGAATCTGCACAGAAGTGAAGGTAAGGTTTTTAATCCACTATATGTACTTCTCCTCAAAGCCACTCAACTCTTTGAAGGACTCAGTACAGACTTCAAAGGACCATTACCACCATTCACACATAACAAATTCCTTCTTACAATCGTTGACGAGGTTTCCCGCTTCCATTTTATCCTTGCCAAGATATTTTTACACCCACTGTTATTCGGTGTCTCACGGATTTGTTTGCCACTTCTGGCAGGCCCGCGCGCCTCCATTCTGATCGTGGATTTTCATTCGTGTCTTTCGAACTCCGTGATTTTTTCGTCAGAAATGCATTGTCATCAGCCACACTACCGCTAATAAACCGCAATCTAACGGACAGGTTAAAAGACTAAACGGCACGCTTTGGAGGCCCGTTACTCTCGCTCTGAAATCACGAGGACCCAAGACTCGACAGTGGAAAGCTGTTCTTCTAGATGCGTTACACTCTATACGTTTTCTTCTTTGTACAGCAACCAATGCAACACCGCACGAACGCTTACTCATTTACAACCACCGAGCTTCCACTGGGACATTCCTCCCCAGTTGGCACCCGAAAACCAACCGGGTGTTACTGCAGAAACACAACCGATATTCCAAATACGATCCTTTATTAGAGGAGGTGGAACTGCTCGAATGCAATCCAAATTACGCCACGATACGTCCTCCAAATGGTTGCGAATGTTCAGTCACATCACGCCAGTTAGCTCCCGCTACTCATGATGACGATACGACAATCCTTGAACCAGACACCGAGCGAGAAACTCCATCGATGTCATCACCTAACCAGAATACTTCCAAACACGATGCTCCCGCAGAACCTCACTTAAAACAGAAATCCGTGGAAAGCCTCCTCCAGCAGCAACAGAGAGTTCGTCCCTACTGCCTGCGAAATCGCGAAGCGTAAATTTTCTATTGATAGGCATACATAAACACATGCGAACTGGTTTTACTCTTCATTTCCTATTGCCTGTAAGAACAATTCCATACACCCGGGAAGAATGTTGTGAATTGGTTTTCTGCTGTTTGTATTGTTGTTCATTTTTCGCATATTCTAACTGTCACTGCACTGTTTTTCAGCTATGTGTACAATTGACAAGTTGATTAAAACCTTTCTTCCAGGCGGATTTCTTATTGTGATTGGCATTGAACGCAAGTCGTTCATTCATTACAAACATGTATGAGACTTATTCCGTCGTTGGAACGGATCTTCCGAGATCTGTTTAAAATGAGGAAAATTATTGCTGCAAACGAGATGTCACGGAAAAGTTCAAAATAACTGCAGCAGTGAGACAATATCTACTTTAAGAAACTGGGGGAAGCGCATCAACATCGAATGTCTATCCCCGGCTCACTGCTTAAACATGATTTCACTCCAACTTTTATTAAAGGATTAAATGGAAATTAAATTGGTGACCGGCATGTCATTTGTCGTTTTTTATAAACCTTTTTTCTCCTTTTCTTGATCTCATACATGTACTATATGTCGAATAAAGCCTGAATCGTGGATCTCATTCGTTCTCCGTCTGCTCTCGAATGTGACCACAGATTACACACCTCACAGCGATGATGACAAAAACTCATCAGCGCTCGGTCAGCTGATTTACCCATTGGAGTTTTCAATCCATTCACCATACGACTTCTTTCCATTGTGAGTAGTCTATCTACTTTCATCGCGGACTGAGGATCGGCTGTCACCGGTTTCACGGAGTAGTCTGAAAAAACTGTCCGTTTTCCGCGGCAGCAGTGTTGTGTTTTGCTATGTTACTGTTCATAGTATTCATCAGTTTGTAATACACTGTTCGTTTTCATTGTAGCACATGCCAAGTTCCACATGATTAAAGTTTAACACACTAGGCCCTTTGTTCTCCCTTCTATTAAGAATCAATATCTTATAATCGTCCATCAATCATCTAGTTTTGTACTATAATTTATTCACCTGGAGTTTTAGCATCTACACGAATAGAAAGTCATACTGTTCAGCGTCGCTCAGGCGCAAACTATCATTCTATTTCTCAGTACATCTGTCTACTCTACATGACTTTTGCGCGAGCACACCATTGGGTCACGAGTTTCTGAACCTGCACAGTGGCATCCAAATTCGTGTAGACGGAAAACGCCCGTCTTTGAATCCCTGTGGAATGACAGCAGCCCGTACCAAACCACCCAGATTATTCCAGTATCTTACTGCAGACTGCCACCCTAAACCCCCGAAATCTAGGCGGGGTTTTCATCTCAATACAAGCCCAGTAGTCAGTGAGAGAGCAAATGATCGAGCCCCTGACGGCACCGAGGCAAGCACAGATGCTAGTCATAAATAACGAACGACAGAAAAAATGACTAGTTATAGATTACAGTCAAACCGTAAACAGATTCACTCAACTGGATACATACCCACTACCTAGAATTGATGCTTTAATCGGTAAAAATATCGCAGTATCAAACGTTTGGTATGTAAGATTTGCAAAGTGCATGCCACGAAAAGATATATACGGCATCTGAACCTGGAAACAACCGATACCAACTCTGTCGAATTCCGTCCGGAGTTGCTAACAGTGTAATCAGTTTTCAACGCGTCACACCTGGCCTTGCGTGATTCTCTACTTCAAATATCAGGGTCTGTGTGCCGGTTAGCCCTAATAGTACAGTGGGAATTCGTGGTTATGGGATACACACCCCTTCTACTCCACTCATGAGCAAGCACGTAACAAAAGAATGAAAAACCTCATTCGTGAGGAAATTCTGCAAGGAGAATTCGTACGTGTTGATAAAGTTACTGTGTGGTCACATCAGTGAGGATTCCATCCGAAACCCCAAACATAAATTGCCATCCGTCGACAAGCATGGCTTAACTCTGGATGAATCAAGGCGTACACCATGACCACAAAGTGAGTCAGGTTACTCGGGTTTGAAGTCACAATGAGTACTATGGAACCGGACCCTAACACGTTCGGCTACCTACCAAAAATGCCTTCGCCGTGCGGTATTAAAACTCGACAGAGGGTCGTGGGCATTTCGGAGAAGGAGGCAGAAGATTTTGCCTCTAATAAGAAGGGCTGCAAAAGAACACAAACCGGTCATAATTATAGGATGCTTTTGCATCGAGTAGCTTATTTCCAAACCATTCGGCAACCAGACTGCGCCGATTCAAAAGGGCAGCTTCGGGAAGATGTTGATGCATGAGTAGGAATTTGTAAGTCCTTGATCCTGCGATTAGCAAATACGGCTTAAAGACGTCTTGCACATTGCAGAAACAATGTTTTTTTATGAATTCCAAGAGCATACCAGAAGCCACAAACGTCTCACCACTGCAAACATACCGGAAACCGGAGGCTGGCGAAAATCCCGTAGCCGAACAACTGCACACTAAGGTCAGTTCAATTCAGTGCAGTTCAGTTTGCACAGGACAGGTAGTGGCCACGGCCAATCAAGCGTCCAGAATTCCTTCGATGGTATGCACACCAGTTATGCACCCACCACTACCGAATGTATTCCGTCGAACCTCTGCTAAAAATGAGGGGGAAACGAAAAACCTCATCGCACATCAACTGCGAGAGACATTATGCATCGTGAGCGTTCACTGGCACTGTTGTCTTGAAGTCTTGAGGTACTACACGGGTTTGAGGCTTTGGGCACAATTTTCCTGGTTCTCGAGGAAACCTTTGATCTTCTGTCGGAGCTTAAGCGAGAGTAGAATGAATCAAGGGATCGGGGGCGGCAACAAAAATAAAATACACATAACACTATCCAGTGTCTCGGAATGGGGGAGCGACATCCATGAAAATATAGCGGAGTGGAAATTCAATAAAAGACATCTATCTCACTTTGGCAAGGAATTACTGCGGGAGAACCAGGTAGAGGTCAAGCTTTTTCTTGAAGATGGTTTTGTTCTGCTGGAGAACGATATCTTCCGGAAGTGCGTTCCACAGAGTAATAACCCTGTGGCTAAAAAAGTGAACTTGTAGCGAAGTGCGTGGTATTGGTTTAAAAAACTCTCTGCTGTGACCACGGAGATAAAAGGCGGGACAGACGGAGGAGGAGCAATCGATTTGACCGGATTCAAAAGGTGAAACACCAAAAACAGACCACCTCCCGAGGTGCGAACAACTTCAGGCAACTGGACACGTGGACGAGAGGGCCGAACTTCCTGCAATTGCCCAAACAGGACTGGCCCGTGTTCGAATTAAAACCCCCTACGGAATTGGAACTGGAGATCAAAGGCGTAGTGATAGCAACCAACGTCGTCGAAGCGTCGTCCATTCTATCGCGACTGGTCAGGTTTTCTTCCTGGATGAAGACGCTTCGTTCGCTAGTTTGGTTAACCAGGTTCAAGAGAAATTTACTAGTCATGAAAGGGCTACGGCCCTCAGGTCGGATACCGGTCGGCCCGATAGGTCCCGATGAGCTACAAGCGGCAGAGTACGATATTTTCAGAATGATACAACGCGAGGCTTTCGCCCGAGAACTCAAGAGGGCGGAAGAAGTGGGGCCGACCAATGAAGACATGCCATCTCCAAGAGGCGAGCTGAAGCGTTTAAACCCCAAACTCATCAACGGACTGCTGCGGGTGGATGGTAGGCTGACCAACGCCCACCTGAACTTCGACACAAAGTATCCTATACTGCCGCCTGCGAGACAACCTGTAGTAGAGCTAATGATTCAACACAACCACGCCATGGAGGGACATGCCGGGGAAAGTCACGTGACGAGCGTCATCCGAAAGCGTCTTTGGTTGTTGAGAGGACGAGAGACTGTAAAACGCGTAATCCGACGGTGTGTGCAATGCAGGAGACGCAATGCCACAGCAGGCAAACAACTCATGGCCCCACTACCAGAATGCAGGGTGACTACGGGCTGGTGGCCGTTCAGTGACACCGGGTTGGACTATTTCGGGCCCTTGTGGATCAAGTGCGGGAAAAGATTAAAAAAGCGATACGGATGTATCATGACGTGCATGAAATCACGTGCGGTACACCTAGAAGTCGCACATTCGATGACGACCGATTCGTTTCTACGGGCCTTGCAAAGATTTATCAGCCGAAGAGGCGTACCGGCCGATATATACTCAGATAATGGATCGAACTTTGTGGGCGCTCAACGGGAATTGCAGCGTTGGCACAAGAACATAAACAGAGACGAACTGCAGAATCGAACCGTGGCCTACGGCATACGATGGCATTTCAACCCCCCACAGGCCAGTCACCGAGGCGGCATATGGGAACGCATGATCCGGTCCGCCAGACGGATATTGCTGTCAATCATGGAGCAGCAGCCGCCCGACGACGAGACGCTGAACACCGTCATGACTGAGGTGGAGCGAATCCTGAACAACCGCCCCCTGGTTCCAGTATTGAACGGCGACCCCACCCACCTGGCGCTCACCCCAAACGACTTATTGACGTTAAGGTCGAACGAGGGTTTCCAAGGGCCGGTAAACCTTCGTGGGAGCTACCTCCACGGGTGGAAGCAAGCGAACTATCTGGCCAAGGTCTTCTGGAGGCGATGGCTACGGGAGTACCTACCGGCTTTGCAGACTCGACAGAAGTGGCTGGACAAAACAAGACCATTCAAAGTTGGGGACGTGGTTATGATCGCCGACGAACGCGCACATTTCAGCGCTTGGTCTTTGGGAGTAGTTACGGAAACCATCAAAAGCACTGACGAAATGATAAGAACGGTGAAGTTGAAGACAGCTAACGGAGTGCTCATTCGTGACATACGCAGTATTAACCTACTCGAGAGCGAAGACGGAGGAGCTGATAACCCTGTGGCCTAGTAAACCTTTTTCACACCAGTAATCGAGGTGGATAAAGAAACACCATATATACCACACGGTCTCCGTCAAACACGTTAAGGTGCTCGCGGTCTTTTCGTTGACATTACAGAAGGTTCTTTCCGATATGTGGTGATGAGTGCGATTCCATTATACATCCCGATACATACACACATGCACGACGCACTCTACATCCCGTAAACCCACCAAACATGTGACAGTGTTCTTTGTTTGCCTTTTGTTGACGCTACCGAATGCCCCTTGCATATGTGGAAGTAGCGGAGCTCAGGTCACACATACATGCTACATTTACTCGTTTTCTTACCACGCGGTCTTTTGTTGACATTGCAGAAAGTCCTCCTTTGATGTGTAGTCATACCTGTGATTTCATTGTAACCCCGGCACACACACACATGCACACACACACACACTCAAGCACGTACATCCAGGACCGGACGGCCCCTTACGAGGACAACGTCTATGTGACCATTCACGCCCGCCATCGGTCATTTGGTCTTGTGGAAGATGTAGACTAGCCTCACGTCTATGTAGCCAATGGGTTAGGTGCGACCAGTAGTAGAACGTTGACGATGAGCATTAGACGCGCGCACTGACAGCAGGGCCTAGGCAGGTAAGAAGAATCAGTACCTTTATACCGAACCTTTGACTTTGCTAAGGATCCAGGAGGATTTTGGTGGGCGGTGTAACAGCCGGTCGTGGAAAATCCCCCTTTTCCCCTCGCGATTCAGTGTTTTTCCCAACATCACTCATTTCCATACAATATTGACTTGTCTTTACGAACTGGTTGTTTTTCTGGACCAATTGTTGTTTGTTCGCGCCCAGAGCGCTATTTTGGCACATCCTTGTTCAGGACCTGCGTGACGCACATGCTGTCTGCTCACACGCTGCTATTCGGTTTCTCGTTGTTGAGTCTTTGTGATCGTATTATTGAGGTTTGTATATTGTTTATGTCATTGTTTATTTTAATAATCTAGTATCGTAGAATTATTACGGATAATCGCCTTCTGATTTCGGGATCCGTTGCGAATTTGGCTACGCATTGCTCAAACGTTCGTAACAAACGGTGATTCCCCTGGGGAAGCCACGTTTTCAGGTTCGTTCATTCAACATATTGATTGAGGATTGTTTAAAGTACAGCTAATAAACCTCAAGTGGTTGATATTGATTATGAGGAGAGTGCGTAACTCCGTCTCGAACTAGAAGCCGGAAAAACTTGACAAAAGTTCAGGAATTGGAGACACGGATTTTACATAAAACAATCAAGTTTATAATGACTGAAAAGGACTTACCACCAATACTCGGACTCGATGCTATTCAACAATTGAACTTTGTCACAGTGAACGAGAATGACCCCGTGAACAGTTTGGAAAAGCCACACCTTCGTTCGATACGCATGTTTTTGATTCTCAGCTGGGATGTTTCTCCGGCTGGGGTCATTTGTCTGTGCGTAGATCCGAAACATCTGAACGCCACTCTCAGGAGGGAACAAGACAGATTACCGATACTTGATGACGTTCTAGTGGATTTGCACGGGGCACGTTACTTTACCAAGGTCGACTTACCTTCAGCTTTCTGGCAGCTTTAGCTAGATAGCTAGTCAAGCTTTCTCATCACCTTTGCTACCCCTTTCGTTCATTTTCTTTGGCTCAGACGTCCCTTCAGACTGGAAGTATCCGGTGAAGTTTTCCAGAAGCGTCTTGTTCCAGCTCCTGATAATCTCAAAGGTGTATTTTGCGTCGCGGATGATGCGCTGACTTATGACAAAACACCAAATAAACATGATTCTCATCTGGTGGATTTTCTAAGACGTAAACGACCAAGCAAGGAGAAGTTTGAACGCCGTGTATCATAGGCTCTTTTCATGAACGTCTTTTGACGGACAAAAGACCGAGAGCCGAGCCGGAGAACGTCAGGGCGATTGAAGACAAGCCCGCACTCGTAGACTCCAAGGGCGTTTTGCGTCCCAAATGGTATGGCTTTGCCGCGCGTGGCAGATTTGATGCAACTCATTCGACAACTCACTCACAAGGGAACGTAGTGCTACTGGGGCACAGAGCAACAGGACGCTTTCAAAAAGATAAATAAGAATGTTTGCGCAACACCAGTGTTGGTCTACCACCGACTCGACCTCCCTCTAATTGTCCAGTATGACAGCGGTCGATATAAAGGACCAACACTGAAAATCCCTGCAAATGTTCTAAGTGCTTTTTAAATGTGACTGTATTCGACATTACTCTGCTAAGCCAATACATACACCACACTTTTGGACGATTGTTTATTTCTGTGAGACGTTTGAATTTGGCCTTGAACCGTTTCTGACTGTTGTGCTTGAGCCACGAGGCTTCGAACCCATTGGGTTTCAACACTGGGCATATTTGGCCGCATACTCGAAGTTCGTAGTTGTTTATACTTCTTTTTGAATTTCCGTTCAGTACCGCAGAAACCACTGTACCAAGCAACACAACAAACGACAGGATACTTGTATTTCACAGGCCAAACAAATCCAGTCGTGGAACACGTACAGTCGCTTATATAAGCTTTTTCCTAGACTGCGCGGCACCAAGATTGCGATTGCCGCTGCTTGGGCGCTTCGGCTGAGTTCTGTCCAGTTGCCTGTGGCCAATGGCTTGCTTCACTTGACCGTCATCTTCCTTCGACTGGTCCAACTGTCTCAGTTGACGCATCGATCGGCAGCGCTTCACCTGAGCTATCTTGCTGGTTGCCGGAGATGCCGCTGCTTCCCTTTGGTCGTCTGTATGCCTTTTTTTGTCCCCTTCGGGACGTCTCTGGCATATGCGCCACCAGTTCTTTTGTATGTGGCCATCGGTTGGTTTGTTTGTTTGCTTTGATGTTCACGCCGTTCTCTCGCCCCAGCACTCCCTGTTACATTACGAATCAATCTTGTTCTGGTTTTCGGATTTTTTCGAATTGGCTACACGTTTCTCGATTCGCAAGAATTAACTTGCAGTCAGTCTGGCCTCGCAGCTGTGCTCCTACAGAATGGACGACCTATCGTATATCGTAGTCGCAGTCTTCTTCCGGCAGAGAAGAACTACGCTGAAATTGGAGGGGAAGTGCTGGTCTTGATCTTCGCACTGGAGTGTCTTAACACGTTTGACTAAATCAGATCAACTTTACCGAAATCTGGAATTTGCTACACAGGAATCCATGTGGAAATTAAACCGTAGTCTTTACCAACACAATGAGGATTAAAAGTTAGTTGCCGACTCGTCCACAGAGGGGCTTCTGAATGGCTACGTAATTCAAGTCTCCGATAGGCTAGTTTTTTTGCCATCGGTTAAAACAACTGCTGGCTACTGGTTGGTTGCTTCACGTTCCGTTTTGTTCAACACAACTCTCGGCCGCCGATTGTTTGAGTCCGTTGCGCTCCAATGAAACGGCTCAACCGCTGATTGGCTGAATCTGCTCGGTTCGGTGAGGGCGACTGTTCACGGCTGATTGGATGGATTCACTCCGTTTCGTCATGACCTGACTGAACCATCGACCCGCTTTGCTGGCCCGGGGTTTGCCACTGACTTCGGACAAACGAATACGTGCAATCTGTTAGTGGAACTGGGCCGCCTATCAGTCAGTTGGCAAACAACCTCACATCTCCTCTTTGGTAATAAAGACGGCCGCTTTTTTCCTAATGGTTCTTGTGCAACTTTTTCGATTTCTGTAATTTTGTTCTTCCAAATACGTAGATGTTCTCTGTTCTGTCGTTTAATTGGCCTCCCTACCTCATCCTCGTAGGATGGGCTTCCCACTCGTCTTACGTTTTCCCCTTTCTCTGAAAGTGAAGCCTTACTGAACATTCTGCACCCATATTTCCTGTCCTTCGTGCAGTTTTGCTAGGTCTTCCGCTCCACTGTCATGATAAGTCTCTGGTGTAGGTCTGATGTTTTGCAAACAGTTTTGTATTCCCGTCGAGTTCTGCGCTTTTGGCTGTAGGAGGTTATCGAATACCCGAGGCAGTTTTCGGGTGCTTCTTTTGTATAGCTATGAAAAGGGCTGCATTAAACGACGGCTCTCGGTAGGTTTTGGTGCTCTGGAAGCGTCACATAGGAATCTTTTCCCGACTCCACTTCCAGAGGTAATATTCCTGTAGCTGTTTTCACTGCAGATTCGACCTTACAGTTTGACTAATTAAGTGTGGACTACCGGTCCGATGTTCGGATCTCCTTGTGGCAGAACTGCTGAAAATCCGCACTAGTGAACTGG
Source organism: Fasciola hepatica (assembly GCA_948099385.1). Lineage (NCBI taxonomy): Eukaryota > Metazoa > Platyhelminthes > Trematoda > Plagiorchiida > Fasciolidae > Fasciola > Fasciola hepatica. Next base: position 40,431,109 of record CANUEZ040000043.1, read on the forward strand.
GGTCAGTCTTCGAAAATCATTGTCTCAGGAATGCCATGCGAGGAAGAGTGAACAGGTCTGAGACAAACACGAAGAAAACACTGTGATACTCAACTAAAATCAAGCAGTGTTCGTTCCACTGCTCTAAAACAGCTGCTGCCAAAGTTTGCCAAGGGCGGGTAGCCAATTCCTTCAGCAATACTGTTCACTTCCTGTGTCTGTTCTCGTTAACGCGACACCGCTCCCACCTGGAACTTCAGTCCTTTACCTTAGCGATCAATCCTGGCCAGTTAAATAACCTTGTCAACCGAAGGATTGTATTGTTGATAATTGGTAATTGATAATTGTATATTTCTTGACGGTGGTCAATACACATGCATAAGGCAAGATCAGAGAATACGGCAGTACATGCCAGTGTGAGGTATTCACAATTTCTGAATTTATGAATCACACAGCAACCGAAATACAGCCGTAAAGTCATGAGTTAACTGAAGTGGTGATGGTCGAAGCGGGAATTGTAAATCGGTCCAGAATTTGGGGAGGACGGTATGGATGGGTAAACAAAAGTAGGATTGCTGATATAAGCGATAATTGGATGGTCACTAACAAGTAACCGGGCGGAAGAGATGCCAAAGAACAAGATCAAAAGCAGAGTACGCATGGGGCTATCAACGTGCACTCAGGGATGCCAGCGAAATATAGAACGCTGATCCAGCATTGGGTAACTAATTGTGGGGGAAGCATGTGAAATAAATGCAGGTGAGTCAAAGGTGATAAGAAAACGGACCTTTTTTGCAAGTTTTTCTAGTGTCATGGAAGTTCACTTGAAGGCAAAAAGCTTCACAAGGATTGCAGTGAACTTTTAAAGGGCGTGAATGGTGTATGGACGCAGAACGGATTTTCGAAGAAGGGCCGCCAAAGAAACGGACTAGTGGAGACAAACGCTACTGGTGCTGCTAGGCAGAAGTTGGAAAAGCGTAAAGATAAATGTTTTTGTATACGTGAAAGAATGTATTAGCCAAATTGTGGTTGGCTGCAGATGTCAGGGATTCTGTTTCATAAAGAACTTGGTTGCAGGTGATGGCAGGTAGAATGTTGAGGATGGCAGGTGAAAAGGGGCGGGTTTGACAAAGTGGGCAGCGGCGAGGGCTGGGTTCCGGTCACTGGTTTCGTATTGCAACGCAGAAAGAATTGAGCTGTTGGAATGGATTATTAGAAATAAACGTTGAGCGGATGTGGGTTGATGGTTGGTATCAGGAACCACCTCTGCAATCCGGCGAGACTTTCATCAGGGTTTGTTACTCCGTGTACGTTGCCCCATTTAACGTCAGCATGCGAGAGTATAGGTTTAGACCACTGATCAAGTCGTCTAGTCCTTACGGTAATCCGGGATTAACATCGAGTTGGCCGATGGCCATCCAAGTAACCAATGCGATCTGAAGGATATCAGGAGTGCGGCAGTCTGGAGAGTGTTCCAGCTGTGGGTTATGATTATCGTTTTAATGGAAACCAGAAAATGAACCTTTTGTTATGTGAGAAATTAGTTATCATTCGACTAGTGGGCCGGTCTATTAGAGATCCGTAGGCGGAGACTGGAAGTTTTCTAGGGTAGTTGGGTGATAGTAGAGGTTTAGTGAGATATCAAGTAGGTGGTTGATGAGGAGAGGAGGTCCATTTGGGAACCAGGAATGAAAAGATAGTAAAGGGTATTATTCAGGAGAAGAGTGGGAAGCTGGGGTTCAGAAATCTGATCGGTCCAACAGCTGTGGTCGAGGGCGGCAGACAGTGAAAAGGGAGGAAATATCTAGATCTGATTGAGAGCCTAGATTTGGGGGTTGTGATGGCGAATTGCCTATGATGGAGGAAGTAGGGAGTCTCACTAGAGAAACCGAGTGGGTTGTCAGATGAGTGGACTTTTGAGTACAGGAGGTTGAAGAGAAATTAGAGATTGAGCCTGATTCGACGTAACCATAGTGGTTCAAGCCGGAGTAGTTCGCATGTGGCTCTGTAGCTGAGGTTAGGAGAGGTGCAGGGTAATCTTTTGGTGAAGGAGCATTGCACTTTCTCTATGTTGACCCGGTCGGCCTTTTGCATCAGAGTGAAGACCAGGGGGCAGTATTCCAGCAGCGACCTGGCTTGTGTCTTGAATATCAGGAGCCTACTCTCCTGAGTACGGTATGTCCTGAGGATAAGTGCAATCATCCTTCTTGCCTTGCCAACTTCGGTCAATGCTTGTTCATAAAAGTTGAAGGAACATGAATAATTCAGGCCCAGGTCTCTTATCACGTGAGTAGTGGGAATCGGCAGACCATTTATTGTGAGAAAGCCAGGTGGAGCGTGGCATTTTTAAGACAGAAGAGAGCTCTTATCTGTCGAAAACTCCATAAGCTGTCGAGTACACCGTTTGTCAAGGGACTTCAAGTCTGACAGAATACCACTGACAGCTGAGTGCATGGCTTTAGCCTCAAAAGTAGAAGCTAGTTTTATGTCGTCAGCCAAGAGGAATGTCGTGCCATGACGCACTGCTTGGAAGACGTCATTAATGAACATAAGAAATAAGAGAGGACCTAGAAAGCTACCCTGTACAACCCACTAGTAAATGTTTTAGGCCCGCCGGGATGTTCCGTTGACGATGACGGTTTGAGAACTTTCAGAGAGGTGAGATGATAACCAAGACAGAAGGGGGTCAGCGACTCCGTAGGATTTCATTTTTGGCAGTAAGCTAGCTTGAGGTACACGATCGAAAGCTTCAGTCATGTCGAGAAAGATGGCGATGATTGACTTGTTGCTCTCTGCTTCAGGAGTGATTAAATTGGGGAATTCCATCTGACAACTGAGGCACGAACGGGACTTGGGGAACCCATGCTGGGCTGGGTTGATAAGATTTCGAGAAGTCAGGGAATTTGCAAGCTGGTCCTTTACTATCTTCTTCGTGAGCCTGGAAACAATCGAAGTGTGGTTTATGGGGCCATAGTTCTCCGTATCATGCAAAGGCTCATTTTTGTGTTCTGGAATTATATAGGACACTTCTCATTGAGTCGGGTAGGTTCCAGACGGCATGGATAATGTGAAGAAGTTCAGCGATAATAGCACTAGGTTAGGTCCCCCAAAAGGAAGCAGGACAGGTGAAAGGTCACCAGGCCCTGGATGATAGGAGGGCTTAGTGTTGGCTAGGAATTTCCTTATGTTGGCCATGGTAAACGTAATGGTTGATATCGCGTCCTGCATGAGCATCGGATGGCAGAATGGTGGAGGGTTAGTGTCTATAGTAAGAGCTGAGGCGAAATAACAGTTGAAAGCCTCAGTCATGTCCTCTGGCTAGTCAAGGTGGGTACGATTTTAGATAAGGAATAGGGTATTCATTTCATTGCTGCAAGAGTTGCGAGATTTTGACAGTCTTGAAAGAAGCTTTGCACTATGAGGCTGTTGTAGTGCAGTACATTCTTGCTTTTTGAGTTTACTCTCGGTTGCTGCATAGAGATCACGGCAGAGTCGGCTTATTCTGAGTGTTAGAGAGAAATCTCGGTTCCTGAGGAATGCATTCTGGAGCTTACAAATCTTTTGTCGAATTCTGTCAATTTTGGTAGTCCTGGCTCTAATATGTCTAACGGTTGAGGTAAGGCAATTTATGGAGGAAAGCTACTTGACATAGAACACATCAGCTGCTTTTGTTGATAGGATGTGAGGAAGAATTCAGACTAGTCAATGCCCCGGAGGGAGGTAGGCAACTGGGCCCAGTTAGTCAGTCTGTAGGTGTTTTCGTTTTTGATTTCGACAACTTCAGGTAGGCGTGATTCTTGTATAATAGTGAAGTGACATATGACCATTTTTTGGTCACCACCGGGAAGGTTTTGTGTGACGGAGAAGTTCACGTCAGGGGGGCCATGAGTGAACACCAAGTCGAGGATATTGTTATGCCTCGTTGGAGTTGCGACATGCTATATCCATCCTGCAGTGTAGGTGTCCAGAAGGAAGGCGGATAGATGGGAGGGGGTAGTCATTGTATTCCAACAAATACCCGGAGTGTTAAATTCTCCCTCAATGAAATTCGGACCTAAAAATAGAATATAAATGTGCTCGAAAGCCCTATTGATAAGCGGGAAATCAAAGTAGCTAGAGGTAGACACTCGATAGACGAGCAGAATATAAAACATGTTTCAAGGACTTAGGGCGGAGAGCCACAAAGAGTCGAGAATACAGTCAAGCACCGGGTGGTGGAGGAGGGTGGTAGTAAATTTGTGTTTAATGTAGGCAAGACAACCACCGCCTCGGCGGTTCACTCTGCTTACTCGAAAAGAGCTATAGCCTGTAATGACCTCGATCGTTTGAGAAAATGACTATTTTCTGGACACCATTTTGGATCTATTTTCTCCATGATCTTTTCTGACGTTTGACATTGACCTCAGTGTTCTCCGGTTGCCTGCGTCTTACTGGATTGACTTTTCCGAGGTTTCCGTCGACCTTGTTTTGAATCACTTTCACTTACGGTCGTTCGCTCGCGGTTCGCTTTCTGCACAGCCGTCGCGTTTCGTTCCGTTTCCCGTTCGGTGTATCTCTCGTATCGGTACTCTTTCGGTGCCACGATATATAGAATGCACCTCGCATCTGTAAGCCGACTCGCGTTTTCTCTATTCGTCCGATAGAGGGGATATCGTTAGTATTTCGCTGCTATACCCGATAGGAGACACGTTCGCCAGCCGCACTCGAAAGTCTTCTATATTGGTGAGCCCGAAACTTCCAGACCTTCCTGGATTATTCGCCCGCCCCGTTAGTCTGTGATTTTTTGCTGTTTCACGTCCTCCATTCGTTGCACGATATATATTTTTTACGATATATTATCGCAACGTAACCATGTCAGAGGATAGGTTGCAGCTGGATACAGATCTCACTCTGTCTGCGGTTGCCTTTAAACCCGTGGTGTTTATCCCACATGATCCTGAGGTTTGATTTGCAGCCTTAGAGCTGCAATTTGAGGCACGTAGGATTATTGGCTAATGCCAAAGATTTTCCTATGCCTTATAGGCAATCCTGGGAGATGTTATCGCCTCAGTGAGGGATTTAGTATTAAATCCTCCTAAAGAGCAGCCGTACGATCGGCTTAAGGAGGCCATACCGCAACATTTCCCTCCTTCTCGGGAGGAACGGTTACGTCAGCTACTGGCACGGCACCCCATAAGGGATACTAAACCCAGCCGTCACCTAGCTCATCTCCGGTCCCTGGCAGGTCCCGCCGATAAGGATTCGGAGATAGTTAAGGGACCGTGGTTGGACTCTCTACCCTTCCATGTTCAGACCACCGTAACTGCTCGCCTCGAGGGCTCGTCCTTGGAACGAGCAGCCGCTGTGGCCGTCAAGATTGTCGCACGTGTCGGCAGTGGGGCTAATCTCCTCATCGCCACGACACCGCGCAATCCTCGGGGTGCTTACCTGGATGAATCGCCGGAGAGGCCTCGGCACTCTCGATCCATCCAGCGCCGCCTGTCCTTCAAGGACAGAGTTAAAATACCTACTCCTCGCAGTAGCCCACGTAAACAACGGCAGGGACGGGCGCCCTCCACTGCCCACGTCCGCCATGAATCCGCCTAACCTTCCTCGTCCAAACCAGATCATCCTACCAGCGGCTTTTAGTGGTTCCACCGCGTTTTCGGACCAGCCGCCCGTAGGTGCAGACAGCCGTGTTCATACGCGGCGGGAAACGCCACTGCCGGTGGGTAGAAGCCGCCGTACTCGCCGGCAATCAATCTCAGGTTGGCCGTTTATTTTACATGCATGATTCGTGCACTAACGCTAGGTTCTTAGTCGATACTGGAGTCCAAGTTTCTGTCTTGCCGGTTGGTAAAGACGAGCCACGAGCTTCTTTGCTTCGGCTGTCAGCGGCGAATTGTTCTTCCATTTCTACCTACGGCACGAGACAGCTTGCGGTCAACCTGGGACCACGACGACGGTATCTGTGGACGTTCATTCTTGCGGATGTTCCCACAGGCATACTGGGAATCGATTTTCTGCAGAACTATGAATTACTTGTTGATTCACGTATGCTGCAGCTAATCGATCCTTCGTCGGACATTAAATTTGCGGGTATTGCAGCTCGAACAGACGCACACCGAATCACAGGATTGTTTTGTAACATTCCGCACGATTTTCAGTCTTTGTTTAATAAATTCCCCATATTGACTAAACCATTTGAAGAGATAGACGCAGTGACCGATCGTGTTGCACACCACATTGTCACTAACGGACCACCAGTCACGGCACGACCTCGCCGGCTGGCACCGGACAAATTGGCTTTCGCCAAACGTGAGTTTGACACTTTACTTTCCAAAGGTATTGTTCGTCCTTCTCACAATCCATGGGCCTCACCTCTGCACATAGTTCTTAAGAAAGATGGCGTTAGCTGGCGAGCATGTGGCGACTATCGCGCACTAAACTCGGTTACCCGTTACGATAGTTATCCGATACCCCACATATTCGACATCACGGCATCACTTCAAGGCACGACTCTATTTTCTAAGATCGATTTGGTGTGAGCCTATCACCAGATCCCAGTCGCCGCTGAAGATGTCGAGAAAACCGCTGTCACTACTCCTTTTGGTTTGTTCCATTTTCTACGTATGCCTTTTGGTTTGCGAAATGCTGCTCAGACATTCCATAGGTTTATCGATAGCATTACGCTAGACTTGGAATTTGCTCACGTCTATATCGCTGACTTGCTAATCGTATCGTCGAGCGTAGATGAACATTTCCAACATTTGACGCCGCTATTTCAACGTTTGTCCGAACATCGAATAGTAGTCAATCCTGATAAATGTGAACTTGGCAAACCGGAACTCGTGTTCCTCGGCCACAAGATCACTCGAGAGGGTATTAAGCCTTGCGAGGATAAAGTGCGCGCTATTCTAGATTACGCCGTACCGTCCCCAATCAAAGAGCTTAAGGCATTTTTGGGGTTAGTTAACTTTTATCGTCGTTTCATACCCCATGCTGCTGAACGTTTGCTTCCATTAACTGACCTACTTCGTGGCAATCCACGTAGGTTGTCACTTACGGATGCCGCACGAGTAGCGTTTTTGGAGATTAAAGCGACATTAGCTCAGACCACGCTCCTCATGCACCCAGTTCCGTCCGCCACGCTGAGCATAGCGGTGAATGCATCCGACTTTGCCATCGGAGCGGTCCTGCAACAGTCTTTTTCTGGGATCTGGCAGCCATTGGAGTTCTTCTCTCGACGCCTCAATCCCACGGAAACCAAATATAGTGCTTTTGATCGCGAACTGCTGGCTGCATATAATGCCGCTTAGCACTTTCGCCATGCAGTCGAGGGTCGATATTTCATCCTCTATACCGACCACAAGCCTCTGGCGTATGCATTGCATACTAAGTCTGATCGTTACTCTCCACGAGAAGTCAGACATTTAGACTATATTTCACAGTTCAAGACTGACCTTCGACACGTTAAAGGTGAGTTGAACTGCGTTGCAGATGCTTTGTCGCGTATTCCACCTAATGCCATTAAATCTCCGGTTTTAGACATCCCTGCCATGGCTGCTGCACAGGCACAGGATTCTTCATGTATGGAAGCAGCTCAGTCATCGTCGCTACAGTGTCAGTCCGTACCTCTGGCCACTAGTGCCGGGACTATACTGGGCGACATGTCTACTGGTATACCTCGACCAGTCGTACCCTCTGCATATCGACGTCTCGTGTTCGATACCCTACATGGACTAACACATCCAGGCATCGCAGCCAGTCTCCGATTAGTAGCTGCACGATACGTCCGGTCGTCCATGAATAAAGATGCTCATATGTGGGCAAAACAGTGTCTACTATGTCAACGATCTAAAGTGCACAGGCACGTAGCCTCGCCTATCGGTACTTTTGCTACGCCTGATGCTCGCTTCGATCATATCCACGTAGACATTGTGGGTCCATTGACCCCATCACACGGGTATACCTACTTACTAACGTGCATCGATAGATTTACGAGGTGGCCCGAGGCTATTCCTATCTCTATCGTCACGACCGAATCAGTGGCTCGACATCTGATAGAACGATAGATAGCTTCATATGGTCGTCCTTCCACAATCACTACCGATCGGGGGCAAAAACTGGAGTCCGATCTATTCTCTTCATTAACTCACATGCCGGGTACGGAAGGCATTCGCACGACCGCGTACCATCTGGCATCGAATGGTTTAGTCGAACGTTTTCATCGCCAACTCAAAGCGGCTCTTAAAGCACACGAGAGCCCCGACTGGTACAAAACGTTACCGCTAGTTCTGCTTGGTATCAGGACTTGCATAAAGGCAGATATCCAATGTTCCGCCGCGGAACTTGTCTACGGCACGACATTACGACTGCCCGGGGAATTCTTTACGCCACGGAGTACAGACTCACTTGCCGTACAGACTTACGTTCACCGTTTGTCTACGTACATGCAAAATCTCGCTCCGGCGCAGACTCGAATACAGCGACGACAGGTTTTTGTTCCCACCGAACTCGAAACTTGTTCGCATGTATTCATTCGTGTTGATTCGGTACGGAAACCATTACAACAGCCTTACGAAGGTCCATTTCGCGTGATTTCTCGTCACGATAAGACCTTTAAGGTTGATCGACACGGTCGCGTCGATACCGTTAGCATCGATTGTCTCAAAGCCGCGTACGTTGATGATAGCGTGTCGCCCGCTGACATGAGATTCGATGTTAACCCTGCACTACATGTTGACGACACCGTGTCACGTCAAGGTCTGCAGTTAGCGTTGCCTGCTACGACTTCGAATGAGGCTATCGTCTCACGTTCAGGACAGCACCCAGTTGGTACTGCTACGACTTCGAATGAGGCTATCGTCTCACGTTCAAGTCAGCAGCCAGTTGGCCCTGCTACGTCCTCGAATGAGAATACTGTCTCACGTTCAAGTCAGCAGAGCACGCCTACGCACCCGTCCGTGAATGAGGCTCCCGTCTCACGTACCGGCCAGAAGATCGTTTGCCCAGCACGTTTTCGCGACTGGGTCAAACACGATCTTAACCATTGCGCTTCGCAGTAATAACTTTCGTGTTTATCGTTTCGACACGATTTAACATACCTCATTGGTTATTACTGTATTCTAGTCAAGTCCATTGCGGTTGCTACACCGGTTTTTCGTTTCTTTTCGTTTCATGAAAGCTCGCCAAATGGTACGCCTTGCTAGTCCCACGAAATTTGGAGAATTTTGGCACCAACATTTGCATTCTCGATCGGCCCTGTCGCTCTCATTCCTTGTCATTGACGAACTTACCGATTTGGCTTCCGGATATCATATTGGTTGAGGGTTACCCGACGCTAGACGTTGTTGGTGTGGCAACTTGGATGACGATTCACTCAACCGATGTCATTGGCAACGAATCTGGTTTACGCTCGACCATCATCCTACGGTTCCCGCATACCACGGACTCTGCCCGTCAGCATCCTACAGCACAGCTGCATTCACGTATTTAGCACGCATTCACGCGCACGAATATTGTTTGTATGTCTTCTCCTTGACACTTTTACAAAGCTTTCCGTGCTATCTAGCGGGGGGCTGCTGTAGTGACCTCGATCGTTTTGAGAAAATGACTATTTTCTGGACACCATTTTGGATCTATTTTCTCCATGATCTTTTCTGACGTTTGACATTGACCTCAGTGTTCTCCGGTTGCCTGCGTCTTACTGGATTGACTTTTCCGAGGTTTCCGTCGACCTTGTTTTGAATCACTTTCACTTACGGTCGTTCGCTCGCGGTTCGCTTTCTGCACAGCCGTCGCGTTTCGTTCCGTTTCCCGTTCGGTGTATCTCTCGTATCGGTACTCTTTCGGTGCCACGATATATAGAATGCACCTCGCATCTGTAAGCCGACTCGCGTTTTCTCTATTCGTCCGATAGAGGGGATATCGTTAGTATTTCGCTGCTATACCCGATAGGAGACACGTTCGCCAGCCGCACTCGAACGTCTTCTATAAGCCTATCAATGAGACAATGTCAGTTGGGATGTGATCGGCTAACCATGTTTCTGCAACCAGAACAATGTCAAACGGTGTCCTCCATCAGTTCTCCTCGAAACCGCTCGGGGACGGCCAAACGGACTTTCATGAGTATTATTCCGCTGTTGATAGAGAGGAACTCACGGCTTTCAAGGAATAAGACCGGCTGTATTTGCAGGTTTTCTTTGGTAGTAGGCCACCCACTATAGACAAAATCCACCACTTGCTCGTGGAGAGTGTCATTGGTCGTGGCCTTCTGTATCTCGATAAGGTCTCCATTGTCGATTGAACTCAAATCAATCATTCATGTGCGCTCAAACTCCGGTGGCTTGCCTTCTTAATCGAAGACGAATGCTCGGGACATGTCTGTTAGAAGCCTCCGTGAAATAAGTTCAGTTAAGTTCAGTTCAGTTCAGTTCAGTTCAGTTCAGTTCAGTTCAGTTCAGTTCAGTTTGCACAGGACAGATAATGGCCACGGCCAATCCAGCGTCCAGAATTCCTTCGATGGTATGCACATCAGTTGTGAATCTACCACTACCGAATGTATTCCGTCGAACCTCTGCTAAAAATGAGGGGGAAACGGAAAACCTCATCGCACATCAACTGCGAGAGACATTATGCATCGTGAGCGTTCACTGAGACTGTATGCAATGAGCGAAAATCTATAAAAACATACTCCAGAGGGACGACAGTGCTACCCGTCATCCATCTAGTTGATATACTCAGGGCTCACTACGAGGAAATATCTCATACCACTTGCGGTCTAGGGCACCTTTGGGGGATTGGACGGTCTGCATATCTACCATTCCACCAGGCAGACCGTTCCAACCGTTCACTATCCTGTTGCTGAAGAAGTGCGATCTAGCCATCAACCTAGATCGGGCTCTTATCAGCTTCTTTTCATGCCCACCCTGTTCTGGAGTCTACGGCCACTTGGAATAGACTATCTGGTCTAAGGCCAGATATATATATATATATATATATATATATATATATATATATATATACTCATTACTGTCCTATAATTATTAACAAAATCATGGTGAGTAACTCAACGCTCCTCGATATCTCTTAGCTTACAATGCCTCTCTACCGCTCCAGGTCCCACCACTCATACTTCGCTCACCACCTCTGCGATTTCGAACTGGAAAATCCAGTCTGACTCATCGCATTTAGCGTGACTCACTAACTGAACTCAACACCCAGTTATGACGTTACCATTTCTGCTCCCACCCTATCCCCCAGCTAAGGTTCTTCTGTAATTTCATGCAGAACTTGGTCTTTACTCCTGCTCAGTGACCACTCTAGGCGAAATACTAACTTTCCCATTGAAAGTTCTAGCCACACTTAGGCGTTTCCCCTTTAGTCTCACGTTTCATGGCCTCAATGTGCCTTTAGGATCCGCCGCACCGATGAGCCCGTGCTTAACTTTTGTTCTTCTTTCCGTTAACCGTTGATCCTCAGCTGCGTCACTGTATCTCACTTTCCTTGCCGTAGTCTTTTGCGTCCGACCGCTTTCGCATGACCCGTCTGATGATCGCACCCACGTATACATCTATATATATATATATATATATATATATATATATATATATATACCTTGGGTTCTCCACTCACTTGTCCCCCTTCCTAACTAGATTGTGCCACTTTACTACACACAATTTGCGTATATATAAATAAAACCGTTCCGTCCTTTAGCGATGGGTGCTCGCTCTCAGTTAATTCCTGGCTCAAGCTAGAACTCAGCCGTCCCATCCTGCTTTTTTGTGCCTTTCTCGTACACTGAAGCCTTGCCACACGGATTACCATTCCTTAGTAACTAGGCTTCACTTCTCTACGCATATGCTCATGGGAAGTTAAGACCCCATTCCAACCGGAATCCGTATGCCCCTGCCGAACACCAGCACGTTTGCCCCCACATGAAAAATCTTCATTTTAACACTCGGTGTTTTTCCCCCTTTTTACTGTTTCCCGTCCATTACCAGAGCTGGTGAACTGACCAGACTGTTATCTTCCTATTTTCTCATTCTTCTTCCAGACCAGACCATCTACTTTTGTTTTATTCCTGGTTCCCAAACGGACACCCTCTCCTCATCCACCGCCTACCTGAGATCGCCCCAAATCTCTACTATCACCCAACTACCCTAGAAAGCTACCAGTCTCCGTCTAGGGACCCCTAATAGACCTGACCACTAGCCAAACGATAACTAACTGTTCGGATAACAAAATGTTCATTTTCTTGCTTCCATATAAACGATAATCATAACCCACAGCTGGAACACTCTCCAGACTGCCGCACTCCTGATCTCTTCCAGATTGCATTGGTTACTTGGGTATCCATCGGTCAAATCGACGTTTATTCCGGATTACCGTAAGGACTGGACGATTTGATCACTGGTTTAAACCTATACTCTCGCCTGCTGACGTTACATGGGGCACCGTACATGGATTAACAAAACCTCATGAAAGTCTCAGCGGATCGCAGAGGTGATTCCTGACAGCAACCATCAACACTCCGCTCAACGTCTATTCCCAAATAATCCAACCCAACAGTTCAATTCTTCCCGCGTTGCAGTACGAAACCAATGGCCGGAACCCAGCCTTCGCAGCTGTCAACTTCGTCAAACCAGCCCTTTTTACCAAATTCCCACAACATTCTACCTGCCACCACCTGCAACCAAGGTCTTTACGGAACAGAATACCAGCCATCTGCAGCCAACCATAATTTGATTACCAATTTTCTATCAAATACAAAACAAAACATTTTACACTCTTCCAAATCCTGCCTAGCCGAACCATTGACGCTTGTCTCCACTAATCCGTTTCATTGACGGCTTTTCTTTTCTCCAAAAGTCCGTTATATGTCCATACACCATTCATGCTCTTCAAAAGTTCACTGAAGTCCCTGCGAAGCTTTTCGCCTTCATCTGAATTTCCATATGACACTGTAATCACCTGCACAAAAGGTCCGTTTTATTATCACGTTTGACTCACTTGCCTTCATTTCACATGCTTCCTCCACAATTAGTTACCCAATGCTGGATCAGTGTCCAATATTCCGCTGGTATCTCTGACTGCACTTTGAAAGCCCCACGCTTGCTTTACTTCTAACAATGTTCTTTGGCATCTTTTTCGCCCGGTTACTTGTTAGTGACCGTCTATTTGTCGCTTAAATCAGCAATTCCACGACTGTCCAGCTACCCACACCGCCCCCAGCGATTTCGAAACCGATTTGGAATTCCCGCCTCAACCATTACCACTTTTGTTTACTCAAACACTACATGACTTTACTGGTGTATTTCGGTTGCTGTTATTTATAAATTTAGAATTTGTGAATACCTCGCACTGACATGTACTGTTGTATACTCTGATCTTGCCTTGTGCATGTGTATTGACCACGGTCAATAAATATACTATACTATACTATAAGTCCTTCATTACCTTGAACGTTTCTATGAGATCCCCTCGACGTCTCCTCCTTTCCAACGAGAAAAGATTCAGGTCACGGAATCTCTGCTCGTACGTCTTACCCCTCTGTCCTTCAACCATTCGCGTGGCGAGATGTTGGACTTTCTCTAGGCAGGCGGCGTCCTTTTTGTAGAAGGGTGACCAAGCCTGCACGCTACCTTCTAAGTGAGGTCGTACTATAGCCATGTAAATGGGCACGAATACCTCCGGCTTCCGGCAAGACAAAGCTGATCGCATCCCAGAGAGCTCCCCACAAGCCTTATGCACAGCAGCTTGCACTGCTCTGACCATTTGAAGTCACTGTTCACGATGACCCCAAGGTCTTCAACCCTACTGACTGCCTCTACGGTGAATAGCCCTTGATCATGGGCGACAGTTAGGCTCCCTGTTGCCCTTGAAAACAAATGGCTTTTTTGAGCGTTCAGAGGTAAGTCTCATTTGTATGCCCAGTTCAGGACGGTACCTATTTCCCTGCCCAAGTCCGCCCTACCCTTAGATCCAGCAATCTTCACATCATCCGCAAAAATAAAGCTGGGCGATTGAAGAGCAGATGCCAGGTCATTGATAAATAGCAAGAATAGGACCGGGCCTAGGACGGACACCGATGGTGACATTCACCAAACTGGAGCGCCTGTCCTCCACTTTGACGTGAAGCGTCCTGCGGGAGAGAAAGTCCTCCAGCCACCTAAATACTGGCCCACCTTTGCCGAATGTCTCCATTTTACATAGCAAGAGACGATGATTAACGGAGTCGAACGCCCTGCTAAAGTCGAGGTAGCATACCTCAACCTCCTTACCTTCGTCCAGTCGTCGAGTTACTTCATCTAAGAAGCGCAGGAGATTGCTCAGATAAGATCTATTTTTCAGGAATCCATGCTGCTCTGGACTTAACATGGAGTGCTCCAGTAGGTGCTGGCAGATATGGGCACGGATGATCTTCTCAAGGACTTTACATAGGATGCTAGTTAGGCTTATCGGCCTGTAGTTCTGCACAGCTGACTTAGGCCCACTTTTATGTACTGCGACTTTCCAGTCCTGAGGCAGCTTACCCTGGTCCAACGTGGATCTGTACAGCCTGCATACCGATGGAGCTATGATATCCGCCAACGGCTTGATGACAGCTGGATGAATTCCATCTGGGCCCGCTGACTTGTGGCTTTTTAACTCCTGTAGGTACCTACGCACGCACTCCTCTGAGAAGTCTAGCTCGTTTAACTGAGGAGAAGGATGCACCAGAGTCAAATCTACTCGTACCCCACCGTCCATTCTATGTTCACTACCAAAGTATTCCCCCAGGGCGTCTGCTTTGCCCTGGTCATCAGTGACAATACCATAGTATCTAGTGGATAGCGGACCTACGGCATTTCTTGTTAAGCCTTTAGACTGTACATAGCTGTAGAGCTTTTTCGGCTGCTATCTTACAGACTGGGCCAATTTGAGCTCAAATTCCCGCTTGGAAGTTCTCAAAAGGCCAACAGTCTCGTTTCTCAGCTTCGTATAGCGGTTTCAGGCTAGCTGACTGCCGGAAGCTTTGTATTGGTTCCAGCAGTGGTTTCTACGTCTGATGGCTTTGGCTATTGCAGCCTTCCACCACATGGGTTTGCCCTCCCCACTCCTTTGTTTTAAAGGTGTGAACTCTTCTTGTAGGGCAGTCAGAAATCCGTTTATGGTCTGCCAGCGCTCCTCGACAGTAGCCTTCTCCGTCTTGTCCCAGGTCAAGCCCATCGCCCTATTACGAAGCTTATCTATGTCCATACTACCGAAATGTCTGACCAGCCTTGAAGGTACCTTGGGATGCCGCATGCATAGGACTATTTTGACACACACGTGGTCACTCTTGCCCAGAGGTGCACAATAATGCGGTCCAGACACATCGTTGGGGAGGTTCGTTATAGCTAGATCCAGCAAGGATGGAACCCATGCAGTCCTATATCTGGTATTTCGCCTAATATGCTGCACAAAGCATTGGAATGCAGCCTTTCTAAGTAGGTTTGCTCCTCCGATCGCGGCACGCACACCTCAGCCACCCAGTCGATGTGCGGGGGATTGAATTCACCCACTATGGGGGTCTTTTGTGCGTCCTATTCTAGTTCAGTCAAAGTCCGCAGTAAACGATCGTCTTCTTCGTGGTTAGTGCTTGGTGCCCTGTAGACACAGACAACGTTAACCCGTCTGCCTGGAAGGATGATCGTAACGGCACATAACTGGATATTGCTAGTGCACAGCTTGGTCTGAGACTCAAGGTTGTTTATACCCGACCTAACGAGAATGGCTACTCCTCCACCAAGGCGATCCTGTTCTCGATCCTGCCTATAGACTGCAAAACCGTTACTTATTAGGCCTGGCACATGGTCTTCTTCAGAAAGCCACGTTTCCGTGACGGCCACTATTGACGCTTTCTGCTCGTCAACGGTCTTGGCGAGTTCCGCCCATTTGTTTCTAATACTACACGCGTTAGTATATAGCACCACCGCGTTTGCTTTATCGCCTAAGTGACTCTTGTTATTCACTCCTGTCTGTTTCTCAGGCGCAACGCCTGAGACGATGACACGTTTTTGCTTCGGATGTCCCCACTGTGATGCATGAAGCCGACTGACCATCCAGAATTTCCGACGACTCCCAGTCCTTCTTCATAGGAGTTGCCACAACATCCAGACTGGCAGGGTCGCACAGTCATCTATCTTCGGACAGTACTGCCAATTCTCGTCTTCCAGCGCATCTTCAATTGCAACTATTTGCGACCCCGCACGTGGCTTCTTTACTATTGTCGGGGTCGGGGCCTGAGAGCCGAATGCGGGATTCCGCTGAACGTTTTGGTTTCTCACCAGCGCCCTGGCTGGTCGAGCAGGGTTACCTCCCAGGGCTAGGCCATCAGGCCTTACTCTATGCTCGTCCGGCACAATCTGGTATCTGTTCTTGGTAATGTGAGCCACTGTTGCTGCCCTCGCCAGCAGTTTATCCCGGGTGGACTCATCGGTGAACTCCACTAGGACTGGTCTCGCGCGAAGTTCGCCTCTGTTCCCTAGTGGTGACTTCCATGTCCCCACTCTGTGCCCCCTTCTTAGAGTAGTAGGGTACGGAACACCTGCGATTCGCAGTATGTCGCAGCCCCTCCTCCTGTCTATGTCCCTCCTGGCTTTCGATTCCCTTATAATGGGTTCTTCCTGGTTTAAGATCAGGAGCCTGTGGCTTGAGACCCTGCCCATCGACAAGATCTGCTCCTGCAAATAGTTCACCTTGTTTTCCAATACCAGGAGAGCAGGGTCATCCACTCCAGCTAACCCATCTTTCGCGATATTACAGTCACACTTTTTTGAACTGCCTTACACTTCTCGGCTTCTGCTCAGTCCACTGGCCCTCGTCGGTATGCTTCAAAGGAGTTGAGGCAACGACCGCCTGGCAAGCTCTCGGAACTGGTCCATTAGCTTTGATGACTGTCCTCTCAGGTGTGGATACTGCTTCCGCAAACTACTTACTACAACCTGCTTGCGGTGGTCTGGGGCTTACGACTGAGGTACTACTTGGTGGGCGCTGATCCTACCCTTGGGCCTGCAGTTTAAAGGCCAGACTGGCCGCCTCCTTGCAAGGAGCACTGACAAATTCAGCCCATGAGTTCTGTTTATAAAGGACACAGATGTACTTTGCTATTCCTGAACACCTTGGGTGAGCCCATCTCTTGCACACCTCGTACTCTATGCCATTTGCCACACTTTTTTCGCACTTGGGTGCAAAACACGGGTCAGAAACGCGTGTCATATCAAAAGCCACAAAAACGAGAGTAAAACAACTCAAGCGCCCTTTACCCAAACACAAAAACGCACTCTGACACTAGCAGGTAAAACCCGCTAACGCAAAAAAAACAACAAAAAAAGACTAGAAGCGAGAAAAGATCGCTTCAAAAAACACCGAACACAACTCGGCAATACTACAAGAAGAATAAAAATATTCTCCGAATAAAGCTGACCTTAAATGCAATTATGTTACGCTCAGTATTGTGAATTAAACAAGGAAATTCACAAAACTATTCAAAAACTCAATTTAGAGACGAGAGGACTATGAATTCAAACCGCGCGGCACTCGGAGATCGGAACGCGATTATACGTGAAATTCCACGATACTAGATTATCCGATAAACGATGAAATAAAATAGATACGAACCCCAATTATGCGATCACATGGACTTAGAAAACGAGAACCAAGTTGCGGCGTGCGAGAAAGGAGCACGTGTGCCACGCGGGACCAGAGTAGGATACGACGGAGTAGCGCGCTGGACGCAAACAATCAAAGGTTGCTTCATGAAAACATAGTGCATAAAAACAGGCCAATAGGGTAAATGAGTGGGTGATATCAGTGAAACATGAAATTGCAGTGTTTCTGGGAGGATTTTTCTCGGACCGGTCGCCATACTGCCCACCAAAATCCTCCCGAATCTTATCAGAGTCAAAGGTTCGGAATAACGGTACTGATTTTTCCTACCTATCAAGACCCTGCTGTGAGTACGCGTACCTAATATTTCTGCCGTTCTCTTGACGACCGCACCTAATCCGGTGGCCACACCGACGCGATGTCACTCTGCATCGCCCGTGAGAACTACCGATTGGTGGCGAGCGTGTAGGGGAAAAATAGGCCTTGTCCTCAGGGGAGCTGCCGTGCATATGCTGTGTGTGTTTGTGTGAGTGTGTGTGTGTGCACGGGTGTCATGAGTGAGGTCGCATTCTGGCATATGAGCAAATAGTAACAACTACCACCCACGGGAGGTATCTTCAATGGCGCCAGTGATAAACGAGGAACAGTCATCCTTACGACGTGTTTCATGGGGGTCATTAAGCATAAACTTGCATTGTTACGTGTGTGTGGCTGGGGGTTTGTGTCTGAGTGTACGATCAAGCCAAAACTCCTACCACATATGGGAAGAGCCTGCCGTAACGTCAACGAAGAACGGCGAGCACCGCAACTTGTTTGATGGAGATCGTGGGGCACAAACATGTACCGTGTACGTGTGTGTGTGGGTGTTGGTCTGGTTCAATATGCCTGTATGTCGTAAATGCCCCACACGCGGGAGATGCCTTTAACCACTTCAGCGACGAATGAGGAGTAGTCTACCGGGGTTCTGTGTTATCGGTTTCTCCGTCTTCACTCTCGAGGAGGCCAATACTGAGTACGTCGCGGATCAGCTTTCTGTTGGCGGTCTCCATCTTGACGGTTCTTATCATTTCGTCAGAGTATTTTTATTTATAATAACGGTATATTTCTTGATTGTGGTCAAGACACAAGCACAAGGCATGATCAGGGAGCGCAGCAATTCACAATAATGTAGGGTAATCACAATTTTGAAGTTTATGGTTCGCACAATTGCAGTAATAGAACGATCAGCTTGGACTGTGTTTAAGTGAACTAAAAAGGAGAGGGTCGGCGCGGCCATTGTGAATCGGTTTCGAATTCGGAAGGGGGACGATGCGGTTAGCGGGATAGACGTAGGAGTGCAGATGAAGCGATACTGAAGGAGGGTGAAGGTTCAGTGTTTGCAAGAACCCACAAGGCAACTGGTATCAGACATCACAACATGAACAGGGAGTTGAGGCAGGAATAACACACAACTTGTCTTATGGGTGCCGATAACTGTCTACGACGGATCCGATAGTCCAGAATGGATCACGGCGATCTACGGAATTTGGTGTGCAGTCGATGAAGATATAGAGAGAGCGGTGGAGTGAAAGAGATTCAGAGAAGAGTCGGGAAGTGTAGAAGAAGTCGCAGTGTTGCACTATCTGGATATTTGAGGAATCAGTATTGAGAAGCTGGTTGAGGGTGTTACCAAAAGAAAATTAAAAATAGAGTTAACATGGTGTAATGAAAGTGCCGTCGGAGATGCCTGCAGGATATATAGAAGATTGACCCTCCACTGGATAACTCATTGTGGGGGCTACCTGTGATACAAATGCAAATGAGTCCAATGGGATAACCAGATTGGCCTTCAGTATAGGTAATTCCGATATTATATAGAAAACCACATGGAGGCAGAAACCCTCACCAGGAATGCAGTGTGCTTTTAAGGAGCTTGAATGGTGAATGGACACAGAACTGGAAATTTCAACAAGAAGCCGTCTAGGAAACGCTATTGGAGACAAGCGCTGCTGATGCAACCAAGCAACTATGCACAGGTGGCGAAGGTGAAGGAAGACTGCGGTGACTGGGAGAGGCCAGACCCGAAGGAACAGAGGAAGTTGAGTGTAAAAGTGAGGTTTTCTGCAAACGTGACAAAAGAGTGAATAACCAAATGGTTAGTACTTTGTTTCATAAAGACGTTGGTTGCTGTTGATGGCAGATAGTGCATGATGAGGGCAGCAGTCAAATAGGCTACGCTGACGAACTAGGGAGAGTAGGTACGGAAGGCAACGACGAGGGCCAGACCCCGGTCCTGCGCGCAGAATGAATTGAACTGTTTGTGTGGAGCACGGGAAATGGATGCTGATGGGTGATGTCAGGAATCCGTCCGGCGGTCCGGTGAGACTATCATGAATGATTGTAATCCTGGTTATGGGATAGTGATCACTGGTTAGCCATGTTAGGTGCTCTATATAAAGCGTCATCAGATGTGAGTACAGGTTTAACCACGGTCAATCCGATCGATCAAATCGTTTAGTCCGTTAGGTAATCCAGGGATAAAGTCGATTTGGTTGACAGGCTACCCAGGTAACCAGTGCGTTCTGAAAGAGGGGAGAAATGCGGCAGTCCGGAAAATGCTGCAGCTAGGGGTTTGATTAACGGCTTAACGAGAATTACAGTGATAATGCCACTTGGTGGCCAGTGGGCCGATCTACGGAGGATTAACGGGCTGAGACTGGTAGTTTTTTGGGGCATTAGGTTGATAATGGAGACATTAAGCTCATGCTTAGCCAAAGTGCAAAATGGTTAGGCTGATACGTGATAGAATAGTAAGGGACCCAGTTGAGGGTCAAAAATAAAACAATGGAAGAGGGTGGGGTCAGAAATAGAAATGGGAAAGGGGAGGACAGCAGTCAAGTTGTTGACCCGGCTGTAGGTGAGGGCGGAGAAATTATAAAAAGAAAAAGAAACTTTCAGAGCTAAGGTGAGGCCTTCTTATATGGATGCAAATGTGCTGGTTTTCCTTGGGGTCATGCGTAATCAGATACATAAGCTTTCTAGGTGGAATGGGGCCCTAGCATATCTTGAGCAAATACGCTGATAGGTGGTTATTAAAGGATGGCAATCTGCATGGTAGGACTCGAGTAACGGAGGAGTGCGAGAAAAGGGATGATGAGACCATTGAGTTATAGCCTGGGACAAGAGAGCTAAGTGAAAGTGAGCAACTATCATCAAAGGAATAGCAGTTTATTAAGGTAATTAGTGTCAGTAAGAATTTTGGTTTTGTAACTGAGTCTACGTGGTAGCTGACAAATCATCGCTGAATTCTGGACGCTCGATTGGCCGTAGCCATTACCTGTCCTGTGCAAACTGAACTGAACTGAACCGGACTGACTTTGGACAATATTATAAGTGCTTGGGCTCGAGGAGGATAGAAAAAGTATACTTGTGGATAATAAATTGTAAATGTGTAATGATTACGTTCCTCGTTCCGACAACCAATACAGGTGAGGCTTTGCCGATAGCTGTTAGGCGTAGGCTTATCATTGCCGGGGTGTCGTCAGAGCAGAGGTCGCATGATGTAACTATATAGACCGTGTATCGACCACTGCATTAAACATCAGCAAGCTGGTCAAGGATTTTGAAGGGAACCCAGAAGGGTTGAAGCTGTGTAAGACGGGGTTGGCAAACATATGTGGAGAGCTCAAACGGCGTGCTTTCACTACGTACTGGTCTAGACAAAAAGAGCTACAGGTTAACTCGAAAGCCTGGGGTTTCCCATATGCAGGGTCGGATCTAGGCTGTTATCAGAAATCCATCTGTAATGAAAGAACAGAGAGCGTTAGCCCAAGACCTTCCCAGCCTGAAGTGAATTTTTTGCTTTTTTATTAAGGAGAGGTAGAGCGAATTTTCGCCGTGGGGTAAACTTTCCTTTTCTCCTTGACCCGCCTTTCTTTACACGTGGTCCATTGGGTCCGAGACTGATAGGGATGGCTGTTTCCCCTTATTGTGAGACAGCCACAGTCCAGATGTCATAACCCTCAGGAGTGCTGCTGTCACTACCCGATTCCTCTGGTCCGTCACTACATCTCGCACCTGCATTGATCAAATAATTAGACCCATACTTACCTGTTTTCTTTGATCCTGTCTTTCATCTTCACTCTTCCATGAACTGCTCCTCACAGTCTTCATCAATTCTGTGCTTCCGCATTCTATTTTTCTGTCCGTTGGGCTGCCATGTGCACTTGTCATGAAGTTAATCCACCACGATATTCCAAAGTTAATTCTACAACCAATTGATCTAACATTACCTACTCCTCCTAATGACTGATAATTTCTTTCTAGGACCTCATTGTTATTGCTCCTGCTTCTCTTGTACCTATATATATAGGTATATATATATATATATGATAAATCTACATATATATATATATATACAAACTTACGCATATATATCTATGTGCACGAGCTCTGCATCTTGAAGTTCCTCACCGGCCATTTCTCTCGCTATCATCCCAACGACCGTCATCATAGGCATCCATCAACTCTACATCTGTGCCACACACCTACCGTATCCAATCCTTCGAAATCGTTTTTGTCATCTGATCATCCCTCTACGTCTTGTATTGCTCGCTGTCTGTTTTACGGTGGGTTTTGTGTCCTGTCCGCCGACAATCCACTGCAAAGTACCAATGCTTCATTGATATCTAATCCACAGCAGTGCACCTCACCTTTTTCTCCATCATTCCTCGCTACTGCAGTTCCTTATACCGATTTCCAGCCTTTTTCATGTTTACCAGTCGGCCTTTTTATGTAATTGCCCGGACCAGCCATTCAGTCCATCTGACCTTGACTTTCAAACTCACCGGGCGTCCATTCAAATCCGCTCTTGAGCTCATTTAAACTCCACACAATCTCTATGGTGCGCAAACATTTATCTTATTTTTATCCTACCTAATTCCCCCTTCCGAGCCTTTTTATCAAATATTTCCATGAGAGTTTCCATAGTTTCATGAATTATATCTGTCCATTCCATCACCTGTATCAACAAGATCATGCACATGGCATGCTTCGGGCGTTTTCGAAATAAACCATTATTATTATTATTATCATTAAAAAAGATAAGATGGAGCAATCACTCAGATAATGGCAGCACTCCCAGGGCTATCACTTAACAGCTTGCCCGTGCCAATAACAGAGTCGGACGGGTTCCAGTATGTATGCAAGCCATTTGAAGAACGCACGGCAACTTCACTGGCACGACGAAGTTTGTGGAAGGGTATCACCACTGGCTTGGCAGAGGTTGATCGCTAGCTAGTGCAGTGACAACGGGTGATTAGGACAGATATACCAACGGTTTTCAGCCAAAAGGCGCAAGCTGAAGGTGAGGACTGACAGAATGTAAAGATCATAGGATTCAGTATAACAAAACTGGTAAATAGGGGAGAGAATGTTTTCGGTAGAAAATTGGTTGTAGGTCCGGATGAAACAACTTCTTGATCAGTCGCGGGTGAGTGTTGCTTAGAAAAATAAAGCATTGTATGAGCAGCAGGTTGATGGTGGAGAACTATCTCAAAACCCTGAGCCCCAGGAGTAATAGTGAGTCAAAGTCATGTGACGTCTAGGGGGTAAGTGTTGTCTCGATGGAGCTTTGAACTAGATTTATAATTACGGGCTAGGTATCAGTATGCATTTTAAAATGTAATATGGCAAGGTCTGATAAGGGAGAGAAGAAGAGTGGGTAGATGAATGTCAAGAAGCAGGTTATTAACAGCCTTGCCTTGGCTATGGGAAAATAGATGAGAGAATAGGAGGAAATGGAAAATCATTTGATGCCAGGTTTAGCAAAACAGATGAAGGTGGAACAGAATTACCGGACTGAAGATAAAACCATTCTGTAGGAAATCGTAGAACAAAAGAAGTTGAAAATAACGGAATGGAGAGAGAGGAGAAGAAAAAGAAAGAGAATGCTGCCATAACTGGGGCTTGAGTTCAGTTAGTGCGGCACTCCAGAGAAAGTTCAACTACTGTGCCTGGGGACCTTGTCGGGGGAGAATTAAAAACGCAAATGGCAGGGCTAGATGTGGAACAGAAGCAAAACGAATGGGTGAGTAACACGAGTGGAGGAATCAAGCGCTGCTATGGCCCAAAAGACAATGGGGTCCACAAAGAAAAGGGAGTTCGAAAACGATTAGAAACGTAATCCAACTTCAAAAGCCCTTTCTTCACTTATGTACTGATCTATAGATGGGATTACAGTTTGTACTGCGAGGTATTTGCTTATGTGAGCCTAAAACGCCTTAAATGGCTTTATAGAACGTATATCATGGGATAATTTGTTCCATAAAGCTGCATACTTAACCAGGAAAAAGTTGGATCTAAGAGCAGTTCTAGAAATGGGAACGGTTACTGTGTTGCCTCTCAGTCTTGAGGAATATTGTGAGTCCGTTAGGTTTCTGAACTGCGGTGCTGCTTCGATGATTCGCTTTACAACAACACCATGAAAGAATACGAGGTTCGGCTTCATGTTTCTAGGCCATAGCGGATCTAACTTCAAATGTTCACAGCGTTGGCTTTAATTGAGTTGAGTGGTAAAGCCAATTAACTCTCGTGTCATTAGCCGTTGAACATTTTTAATAGCCACTCTGTCCCACTGGCGCAAGTTAGAGTAGATTATGGAACAGTATTCCAGAAGGGACCTAACGTGGGTCTTGTATGTGCTGAATTTGCTTTCTGGGAGGCGGAATGTGAAACGAGCTTATAAGTCTTCTAGCCTAGGCAATTTGAGTGGTGGTATGTTCAGAGAGAGTGAAGGTGGCTGAATATCG
The DNA here is from genome assembly GCA_948099385.1 of Fasciola hepatica. Classification (NCBI taxonomy): domain Eukaryota; kingdom Metazoa; phylum Platyhelminthes; class Trematoda; order Plagiorchiida; family Fasciolidae; genus Fasciola; species Fasciola hepatica. The sequence goes on from CANUEZ040000043.1 coordinate 40,455,489, forward strand.
CAAACCTAAATCCCGTACTAACGAGCTGATGGAAATCGGGTGACCATCAATACTAAACTTACCTGGGGGGACATTGCATTTGAACGTAAAAATGTTGCTTTTCTCGGCAGAAAATTTCATTGGCAAAGTGGTGCACCAAGAACTAAGAGCTGCCAAATCTTGCCGTATATCACTAATAACTGTACTAAGATGACTGGAATCAAAACTGTACAAGATTTTTATGTCGTCCGCGGAGAGGTGGAGACTGCCATGGCGGACGACACTGAAAATATCATTAATGTAAATGAGGAAGAGTAGTGGACACAAAAGGCCGCCTTTATGACACCACTGGTGACAGGTTTGGGTTTGGAGACGGAACCATTATTCTGAACCAACTGATGACGGTCGGAGAAATAAGAATCCAACCAACCGAGTAACGGGTCCGTGATGCTATAAGATTTGGCCTGCGATAGGAGCCGAATGTGTGAGACTCGATCGAAAGCCTCCTTTATATCAAGCAGGATAATAATCATGGACATGCCTCTGTCAGCAGCCTCCGCGACTGAGTTCAAGAAATTAACTTGACAAGTAGAGCATGAACGGTTTTTCAGGAAACCGTGGTAGCCCATATTGAGCAAGTTATTTGTTAAAAGGTGGGCCATTATCCTATTCTTAATGAGCTTCTCCATAATTCTGGAGATAACCATTGTATGATTTATAGGACGACAATTCTCGGGAACATGAACAGAGCCATTTTGTGCAAGGGGATAATTTTAGAGGTTTTCCATTGATTAGGGAACGAGCTAAATTTCATAGACAGGTTAAATAAATAGAAGGATAGGAATGTCTGGACCCCCCAGAGTAAAAGCAGCCGGTGAAAAGCCGTCCGGACCTGGGCGGTAAGATGGTTTCATAGAGACTAAAAGTGGAGAAATATCATCGGGGTGAAATGAAACCGTAGACAGTCTCACTGGGTAAACATGAAGAGTGTATTCCAGGAGTGGGAACACTGGCCGTTAGGGCTGAAGTGAAAAGTGTGTTGAAAGATTCAGCTATTTCTTCTAGTTTATCCATGTGGGAGTTGTTACCAATGTGAAAGGTATAATCTTGCGGGATTGGGGGTTTCTTGGTCTCATCAACCTACTCAGGATTCCCGTCTTCTTGGGGTGGCACAAAGCTTTTGATTCTTGCTGAGCAAGCATGAGTTCAGTTTGTGATTTGATTGTCGCTGACAGTCGGTCCATTTGGATATATACTGAAAACTCCCGGGTTTTAGTGCAAGTCGTTGAAATTTGGAGGGTTTAGATTTCATCCGCAAGAGTCTGTCTGTTCTAGAATTCGTCAGTGGTGGCTCAGTTGGGGTGATGGTGTTTAAAGACTGAGAATAGAATGTGGCTGATCTGCTACCACCTGAGGATCAGACAAAAGGAACGATTTTTCCCAATTCTGAGATCTGATTATGTTTGGAAGACTTCTTCGGTGAGCTAAGTGTTATGATCTGGCGGACGGTATTGAAGAAATAACGATTTTTGGTACAGAGAAAGCGCACGAGACGGCCCTGTGGTCACATCTGGGGAAGCCATCTCCTACAGAGACGGTTAACTTATTAAGCCCTTGAGAAAACAGATCTAGTGTTGTTTCCCCTAGTAGGTGATTGAACGTGTTGAGTCTAACCACCGAGGTGTGTACAGGTAAGGAAATCCTGATAACGTCGTGGGCCAGAGTGTGATAGCCAACACACTCCTGGAGCGTTGAAATCACTCGCGATCAACTTATGATCGATGGGGTAAGCGGAGGCAAAGTGTAGGGCGTCAATAATGGGTACGATATTGTCCCCGGTTGATTCAGGTGATCGATGAATGCATCCAAGCAAGAGTTCTTGTGACTGCAGTTTAACTGTTACCCAGACTGAGTCATCAACCGCGTCGAGGACTGGGTGTTGCATTAAAGAAACAGGAAAAGATTCTCTGCAGTATATTAGGAAACTCCCTCTTTGACAATGTATTCTAGAGTCGCTGAAAGCCTTGTAACCAGATATTGTGAAGTCTAAGTTGGGATTGTTTGCTTTAAGCCACGCTTCCGTGACGAGGATGAAATCGTAGTAAGACACAAGGACCCGGGCACGCAGAAGGTGAATTTTTGCTGGTAGTGAGCGAATACTGATGACGAAAACAGACATACGCGTTGTGCTTCCTTGGACTGTCGCAACAGGCAGTTGTGCGAGTTTAGAGGCTGGAGGAGTTAGAGGTAGTGGCTTTGCTAGTCCTGGTACAGATGAGGTGGATGCAACAGTCCTGGGTAGATTACTGTGTGTGTAAGTCGAGGACCTACAGGGGGACGTTTGATCAGTACCAGAATGACCAGTAAAGATTGGAGGAGTGCTGGTAGGACAGGTAGTACGATCGAATTCGGTGATTTTTGAGTTCGATTGGGAGCGCGTGGAGTGGCTGGCCTCCGCAGGATCAACCAAGAAGGCAAGGGGAGCTTCGTCAAGGAGGAGTGGGGGAGTCTGAAGCGAAGAACTAGTGTGGAGTGGATGGAAGTTAGAAAAATCGTCCGCAATTATGGAGGCGGGGCCTCGGTTTGTGGATGAAATACGAGTTGGTGGACTGATGGTTATTCCACCATTTGGGAACAGGTGAGGACGAATGTTCTGGGATAGAGCTATGGTATGGGGCCATGTTTCGCCCGGGGTATATAACGATAAATATTGATATTTTGCGTCGGTACTGAGTAGCCGTGGGATGTACCACCGGTTGTTTGGGTAAAGTGGGAGCTCGATTCGAACGGGTGGTTGATGGTATCTGCCGCGGTCGGATTGAGGTAGGCAAGTTGCTGGGATACAAGTAGGGGCTGCAGTGGGATGAGAGGCCTAAAGGAAGGTCTGGTAACTGAATTCGACCGGGTGAAATGTTGAGCGAGTACAACGAACTCCGTGCGTGGCGTACTGGAAAATGAGAAGGTTCGATCGGTGGTGACAAAGGTGGTGGTGGTATGAACAGGGACAAATGTGCATTGTGGTGGAGCATCGGTAGGCGGGACGAAGGTGACATACGAGTAGTTGGTCGCACCACCTAAAGGTTGGCCGCATTGGTCTTTAGATGTTTACTTAGGAGCACAGGTAGAATACTGATGGAGGGACTGAGGAGTTTCGGTGGGTGTGCCGGTGATGGAAAGGGTTGGGTTAAAATTTGTTTAAAGCTTACACGGGAGGCCCCAGGCTGGTTTATGAGGCAAACTGGGGCGTGATGATGTCGATGCCGAAATGATCTAGGCCACGGGAAGCAACAGGGACGGGGGAAGAGGCCGAGCTCGATTTTGTTGGGGACGGTGTTGTTGCCGATTCTTTGGTACGGGGTGGTCAGTTGGAAGCAATCACTTTCTAGGCTTGCTTGGAAGACAAGCTAATAGCTGAGCGATAGCTGTCTTTGAGAGATGATTTTATCGCCCGGCTTTCGGTACGTCCTATAGGTAATGGTGGAGATTGGGTTGTAATGTGGAGCCTTTTGGATGGGCTCTGAGGAGTTGGCAACGAGCGGGACATATCGAGGTCTAAATCCACTGATGGGGCATTGGTCGATGGTGCGCATGTGAATGTGTGAACTGTGGTAGGCTGTTGGGAGGGGTTGGGCGGCCCTGGACCTGGGGATTGTGACAATGGGGGATTGTCGATTACCGACTTCAGGACGTCCCTCTGCAATGGGGTCTTGTCGGGGACAATTTTTATGCTTTTGAATGGGCTGGCTTTGGCGATAGCCTCTCTCTTTCTGATGAATTCCGTGGCAATGTTTTCCTCACGGAAGTGAAATAGAAGTGGACACATACCGCTGTGACTTTTTTCTCAGTCGTACGCAGCCGCACACGTGGTGTGACGTACCACAGGCTCGAAGCAACGATTGTTTAATCGAGGAAAGCGGAAGGCGGTCCGTAATATTAAAGACCACAGCATTCTTGGATCTTTTAATTCTTTGGTGGACTTCAGAAGCAATCGACTCCAGAAAATGACCGGCCGTTAGTAAACTTTAAATGTTCGGATATTTTGAAGAATCCACGATAAACGCTAGCGGTGACAACGCGCTCAGAGCATTATCCATGGCACTTGACTGTCCTTCCAAGGATTCTAGGTTTCGTTCTAGTGACCTAAATTTGATACCAGCCTCAATGTGGATATCAACTAGTGATAGCTAGCAAGGTATCAAAGCTGTGGGGAGTCGGGGGCGTTTAGTGCTCGCGCACTGAACACGGCTTTTCACTCGGTGGTGAAGGCGGACGGAAGTCGCTTTAGGCATTTTTTGGAAGAGTATTTTTATAGGATTGGAGTTAGGCGTATTGATGATGGGGAACTCTCAGCTACCTTGCACTGGCGGCTGGGAGGCTATTCTAACAACGTTTTGTAGATTAGCTGGTTGCCTATGAGTTTACTGTTCAGAAAAAATCTCTGAATCATTTTGAGTTTTGGGGATACTCCTAGGAGCTACTATTCCCAATGTCCCCTTAAATAGCTTGGTGGAAACTAAACCGATAAAAGCATGCAAACCGACACGGTGTAGCTCAGTTCACTTTTGATGGTTTCCATAACAAAGCCCAAATGCCAGGTGCTGAAATGCGCGTGTTCGTCGGCCATCATCACTACATCCCCAACCTTGAATGGTCTTGCTTAGATCAGTCACCTTTGTCGAACTTGCCGAGCCGGTAGGTACTCCCGCCTCCATCGCCTCCGAAAAACCTAGACAAGATAGTTCGCCTGCTTTCATCCTTGGAGGTAACAACCACGAAGACTTGTCGATTCTTGGAAACCCTTGTTCGATCCTAACGCCAACAGGTCCTTCGGGGTGAAGACCAGGTTGGAGGGGTCTCCATTGGTTACTGGAACTAAGGGGCCGTTGCTCAGAATTATTTCGACCTCGGTCATGACGGAGCTCAACGTTTAGTTGTCGGGCGGCTGTTGCTCAATGACCGACAGCAATATTGGCCTCGTCGACTTGATCGGGGGTTCCAAAACGCCACCACCATGATCGGCCTGTGGGGGGTTGATGTGCTACCGTATACCGTAGGCCACAGTTTGATTCTGTAGCTCGTCCGGGTTCAGGTGTTTGAGCCAAAGCTGCGGTTACCGATGAGTGCTCGCGGAATTCAACCCATTGTCGGAGCATATTTCTGCTCGTATGCTTCTTCCGTTGACACAGCTTTGCAAGGCCAGGGGGAAAGAGTCGGTTGTCATCGAATGCGTAACTTCTAAGTGTGCCGAGCATGACTTCCTGCAAGTAATGATTCACCGGTATTGCTTTTCCAACCCCTTCCCACACTCGATCCACAAAAGCGCGAAACAGCCCGGCCCGGTATCATTGAACGGCCATCAAACTAGAATCATTCTAAATTCTGACAGCAGAGCCGTGTTGTTCTCCCGCCACGGCATTGCGTCTCCTACAATGTACACAACGTTGGATTACGTGTTTTAAAGCCGCCCTTCCTCTCAGCAACCAAGGACTCTTTCGGATGACACTCGTAGCGTGACCTTCCTCGGCATGTCCCTCTGCTGCGTGGATATGCTGAATTAATAGCTCTATCACAGGTTTTCGAGCCGGTGGCAATAAGGAATATTTTGTGTCAAAGCTCGGGCAGGAGTTGGTTAGCCTGCCGTCCGCCCGTAGTAATCCGTTGCTGGTCTAAGTGCTTCAAATTGTATTTTGGAGAAGATATCCTTTGGCGATTGGTCCCGCTTCTCCGGACCCATGGAGTTCTCGGGTGAAAGCCTTCCGTTGTATCATCTTGAATATATCGTGTTCTGCTGCTCGTAATTCATTGGAGCTTATCGGACTCACTCGTGCACGGCTGGAAAGGTGCGTCCCTTTCGAGATTAGCAAATTTCTCTTGAACATGGCCAACCAAACTAATGACAGAAGAGCCATCATCCAGGAGGAAAACCTGACCAATCGTGGTGAAATGAATGTCGCCTCGACAAATGTGGCTGTCATCACTGAACCTATGATCCCCAGTTTCAATTCCAGAGGGGGCTTTAGATCGTTCGTGGGCCAGTCCTGTTGAAGCATTTGCAGGGATTTCGGTCCTCCCGTCCATTTTTTGAGTTGCTGGAAGTTTTTTGCACCTCAGGAGCACAGATCAGCTGGGTTATTGCCAGAACTGACATGTTTCCACTGGTTTGCGGCAGTTTAGTCGTGGATCGCCGTGAGCAGGTTAGAACAGAAAGTACTAAACCGGCTTCTGACTTTGGTAATGTAGCACAGTATTATCGCCGGGTCCGTCCAAAAGCTAGCCGACCAAATGTAGAGGTCAAAAGATGTCTTTACCGCTTGTACCGTACTAACACATCTACGTCGAGATCGAGGTGCTGGATCAAAACAGATTCCAGTGGGGCAACGCGGGCCTTGCAGAACAGGATCCTCGTAGCATACTTGCCATCCCCCGTGCACCATTTTTCGTATACCACGGCTCCGTGGCCGACTTCGGATGCGTCAGAAAAGGAGAGCAGTTCTCCAGTCTGTGTTGTATGACCAGGGGGCAGGCACTGTGGAATCCTTATGTCTCCTAGTTTCTTCAAGGTGTTCAGAAACTCCCATCGGTCCAGCCGGTTTTCTCCGTCCAGTGGCTGGTCCCAATAGACTTTCTTACGTCAGGGCCGCTGCAGCAGGGTCTTCCCGGGTAACAGCCCGGGAATGACAACGCCGAACGGATTGAACGAACTAGAGACATCAGATAGCATACCACGACGAGTTACATGCTGCACGGGAGAATTTGGCTCCAAAAAAGTCGTCCGTTTCCACATTCCACAATCCACGTTGACTTACTGTCATGACTCCATATACCTGCTGTTACTTCTTGACATACCTTTGTCAATGAAGATAAACCTCTGAACACTTATCGGCTAACCGCTGGCTGCTTCTTCCACCTCCGCTCCTAAAATCACTCTCTCTCTTTCCGTGGGATTTGTTGGTGTATTCCCTAGTTACTTACTAGGTCGGCATCTCACCCTTGGACTCAACCATCACATTGGTCGTCGGCTCACGGCATTTTATATCTTAGGATGCATTCTTGTATTTGCGCGATTTTTCTATCCATATATTTTTCACGCCGTGCTAAGTGCGAACGACTTTTTGAACTCCACTCGATGAACGCTTTTTCCTTCTTCCCCAGTTTTTGTAACAAATACCCTTTGATTCAGCTGGAATTTCTAACGTTGTGATTACTTTCGGTACTGTCTATGCATATATTCCCTCTTTTTAATCTACTCCAAACACCTTCAGCCGGGTCAATCATCTGACCCTGACCTTCAAATTTGCCGGGCATTATTACCTTTTCGATTCACTGTAACACTGTCTTTAGTACTCCCTATGCACTTGTTGTACCCTTCCGTAAATTCTCTTTCTAACGTCACCATAATCTTCTGATCATGCATCCCAGCATGCTTCGGGCGCACTTGAAATATACCATTATTATTATTATTATTATTGTTATTATTATTATTATTCCTAGCCTATGTTCGGTAGGGGGCGGAAAGCCGTCCAGATCTCGAACCCTGTTGGCTCTACGTGGTACGGAGTGACTTCGAACACTTTCGACTCGCTCGATATCCTTTCTGTTAGATGGAAGCCGCCCTCTTCTAGCAGTCTTGGTAGGCCCCTGAACTGCGCTATGGCCGAGTATACATCATCGAATGACCCAAGATAGTCGTCGAGGCATACAATTCTGCTGACCCCACATACTACCGACCGGCGAACCAAAGCTCTACGTTTGTTCGCTGTTTCTCATAGGAGGGTAATTCGCACAGAATGGTGATGATATCACTCCGAAGAAGTGGACGGTCATCCTGCAATTTACCACTGCTTTGTTCCGGTTTTTCGATTCCCATCACAGGAAATGCAACGCATCTCGTTCTTATGCCGGTATTTTCGCCTAGAGGAACATTTCCCTAATGTTGGTGGAAAAGGCCACTCTACTCACTCTGAAACAGCAAAAAACGTCGATTAGTGGTGTGGTCCAGTCAGGCCCCTGTAGCAGGAGATCGTCCAGAGACTTGCCCTGGAAGTTGGCTGCACAGTCGAAAACCACCCGCAGTTTATCGGGCTGTTTGGGTTGAGGACCGGGAGGTGAAGTAAATACCAGATCCCCTTCTGGCCGTCGGTGTTGGCAGGTACCTTTTCAACGTAGCCAAGAGCTTCGTTTCGCTTGATTAATTCTGCGTATTGTTCCCACATATCCTGGTCTCGAAAGAAGCGTTCCTTCAGTCGTGGTAGTTGTTGAAGAACGTAGTTTCTGTTATCAGTCCACGAGTCAGCAGATGTGCGCCATGGGAGGGGAAACTCGAACTGTTTTTAAGGCCTCTAGTGCCTTGCTGCACCGCTTGTAAAGCGAAATGATCCTCTTGAGACAACGATGGTCTTTCGTCTCCGATGTCATGAAACTCCTTTTCATACAGATGATGCTGGTGATACTCTGTGCGGTCCGTTTCGGCGGATAGATAATTCACGGTACCACGTCCCCCCACTGGACCGCATAACATCCATTCCAGAGACATGCGTAAGGCATAATGTGCCTGACGGTCGCCCAATCTCTGGTCAAGTACCCAATGCGCCTCTGGCACGTCGCAGCCGATGAGGAGATCCACTTCGTCGTCCTCCCAGTCTACAACGGTTAAGTCCTGCAGGTGGGGCCACCTAGTCAAAATTGCGTTCTCCGACCTTGGTGCTCGCATGTGGAGATCAGCTAATGTGAATGCTTCCTTTGGTTCCGTTGGCTGAGTTGCAACCTCGACCGGCCGGCAGTCATTACCTGTGTTCCTTTCACCATGCTCACTGCTAACGACGTCGAGCCTTCAACGAGCAGTTGTTCGTCGGCAAACCGCTCTTTCACCAGGGTAGTGTCAGGTCCACTTTCGACGAAAGCCAACACTTTGACTACCCCAGTTGGGGTCACCACTCCCACGGCAACTACTCTTAAACGTACTGGTTTGCTGGTAGAACGCGATGTTGAAAAAATCACACTGGACTCTGTGCTCGCCTCTGGTATATTTTCTCTCGCCTGGTGTAACAATCGATGATGTCTACCCGTGCAGCCCTCGTAACCACATCTGTTCCGCCCCGGAGCGTGGTGTTGAGGCATATAAAGCCCGCTCCTGTCGTCCTCGCTATTCTCCAACGTTCGTCTATTGTGGAGTTGACGAACTTGGGGCATTCTAGTAGCCCATGGCTAGCATCACATAACCTGCAATTTGGTTGCGCTGTGGCATCGCGTGAAATGGCGAGTGCATTGGTCCAAGGCTGATATTTCGGCTGTTCCCGAGCACTGGTTTGAACCTGGCTAGTAATAGACTTGTATGCTCGGTCGCTGCCCCTTATAAGTTGGCCAAATCTGCTGTCGGCTGTCTTGGTTTGCCCGTCCAAGTATTCGATCAAGTCTTCGAAGTTAGCTTCCGGTCGCTTCGGCTTATCCGTTCCGCCTCTGCCGCCCACCGTCCCTGTAGTTCGGAAGATAGGTGACGGACCACGCCCTCCAAGGTGTGCATTGCATCTAGATCAGCCCTGTAAACTAAATGGTCGAGGGCTATTAAACAGTTCTGCGTTTTGATCGCCAGGTCGGCCATTGGGTAGACATTGCCCTTGGTTCTCTTTGCCTCTACCGTCAAACCCTCTATTAGGTTACGGGCTACTTTGAAAGGTTGGCCAAACAGGTCCCTCAGAAATTTCCTTCATCGGGTGTAGCCTCGTTCCGAGTCGAGCATGGCACACCCATCAATAGCTTCCCTTGCTCGGCCTCGACAGCAGTGGGGCAGGTAGAGAAGCCTTTGCCCGGGGTCGGTTATCTTATTTTCGACGAACGTTTCGAACTGCTAGACGAACTTGCATTAGTGTTCAAATCGCCCGTCGAAAACCGTCAGTTCTACTCTTGGCAAATCGATAGTTGGTGTTTTATAGTCGGCGACCGGCATGGAGTTTCCTTTTTATTGTGCCCTGGCCTGTCGGAAACGTCGTAGTCGTTGGTCTCATGTACATGCTCTTTCTGTCTACACTTCTGTTCTGCTTACTGGGCCTGTTGCCTAGCCGATAATAACTGTTGTTCTAAGTCCAATATCCTCAGCCTATATAGATCGACATCCTTTCAGTCCTATATTGCCCTCAGTAAAGCATGAGCTAGCACTGAGAGGACTAGGCGATCCAAAATTAACTAAAGAACCAAAGGTATCCCAAACCTCCCCAGTGACATGCAATAACACTTCCTGTCCAGATTCCAATGTCTTCGATCCTTTTCTTGGCGTTTTGCGCATTTTCTCGTTCCAAGTTGATCAACTGAGTATTGTAGCACACTTTTGAGCAGCACGTAGCCAAATTCACAACGGATCCCGAAATCAAAAGGCGATTATCCGTGAGATTCTACGACACCAGATTATTGAATGAACAATGACACCAAAAAAGATACAAACTTCAATAATGAGATCAAAAGGACTCAAAAAATGAGAATCAAATTTCGGTGTGCGAGCGAGGAGCACGTGCGTCACGCAGGTCCAGAACAAGGATATGACAAAGTAGCGCTCTGGGCGCGAACAAAAAACGATTGGTCCATAAAAACGAACAGTGCCTAAAGACACGTCAATAGTGTAGACAAATGAGTGGTGTCAAGAAAAACATGGAAATGCAAAGATTTCAGGAAGATTTTCCACGACCGGTCGTTACACTTGTTGTTCCCCCCCCCGTGTAGTTTCGTCCGCCTGGTGTAATAGTGGGTGGCGTCCACCCGCGCAACCCTCGCGACCACATCTGGTCTTTATTCGACAAGCTGCCTCCCAGGGTGTGGTGTTCAGGCATCTTCGCCATTCTCCAGCCTTCGCCTATTGTGTCCTCAATGAACTTGGGGCATTCTAGTGGCCCATAGCTAGCATCACAAGGCCTGTAACTTGGTGACTCTATAGCCTGGCGTGAAATGGTGTGCGCACTGGTCCAAGGCTGGTATTTCGGATGTTCCCTTGCAGTGGTTTGTGCCTGGCTAGTGCAAGTTTTATTCACCCGGTTACTGTCCCAGAGGAGTCGGCCAAATCCACCGTCGACTATCTTGGTTTGCCTGCTCATATATTCCGTCAAGTCTTTGAAGCCAGCCTCCCGGTCGCTCCGACTTACTCGTTCCGCCTCTTCCGCCCACCGACTCGGGAGAGAGACAACGGACTGTGCCCTTCAAGGTATGCCTTGCACTGAGGTCAGCCATGTAACTTAAATTGTCGAGGGCTACTGAGCAGTTCTGCATTTTGATCACTAGGTCGGCCGTTGTGTAGAGTTAGCCCTTGCATTTGTTGACCTCTACCATCATGCCTCTATTAGAATACGGGCTAACTCGAAGGGCTGTCTGAACAGGTCCCCCAAAATCATCCTTGCTCGGGCTGGCCTAGTTCCGGGCCGAGCATGGTGCATCCGCAGATAGCTTCTCTTGCTCGGCCTCGACAATAATGAGTCAAATAGATAAGCTTTTGTCCGGGGTTGGTTATCTTGCTTTCGACAAAAGCTACGAACTGCCTGATGAGCTAGCGGTAACGTTCAGACCGCCCGTCGAAAACAGTTATTTCTACTCTTGGCAGTTCGATCGCTGGTTGGTTCGTTGTTTTATATTCGACGACGGGCGCAGAGTTTCCCATTTTTATTTGTCCTGATCTGTCGGATAGGTAGTAGTTGTAACGACCAAAGTACTAAAGTCCTGGTCCGGGTGAAACCTGACCGAGGATTCAATTATCGATTCACCGACTAATACGCTTCACTCGTTCTGCATAGCACCTTGGAGCCTCAAGGCAAGGCATAGCCCAAATTGATGCAGAACCCAAATCAAGAACACAATTGCTTTGCAAATTCTACGGTTCTATTAACGAGTAAAAATATAAGTACACACACGATCATACCTTTGACAGTAAGCCTCAGTCACTATCCAGCCAAAAAGGTAGTCAAAAATAAAACAAAATTCTGCAAAAAGGGGAATATTTGGCCAAAAAGAGTAAATAATAAATACCTGTTCTGAAGTCCAAACAAATAGAACAAGTTCTTCACGCTTAATCAGGCCCAAAGAACAATTTCCTGAGCGTGGCAGCCAAAAATCAGTGTAAACAAGCTGGACGTCTACGGTCAGTCGACGTGAGTGAGAAAGTGAAACCGAGGAGTAATAAAACAAAACTGTGTTGAATCAGTGCATCTCACTACCGTACCAACTGTCCTCAAAGTAATCTCAGTAAGAAAGCACAACCATAAAAAGAAAAAGTAAGTGCACCAAGCGTAGAATAATTGTCGACCACAAAACAGTGTCAGTATGAATTAGGTTAGGTTAGGCAGTCCAAAATTAGTCGTAGAGTATAGGAATGTGAGCAGAAGAGGAATTTTTCAATCAACATGTACATTACAGTAGACGCTGGCCTTTTGCTTGAGCTCGTTCAGTCTGCACTTAACTTCCGCTTTCTGGGTCCGTAGCCTAGCCGATAAAATTCGATCTAGGTCGAATATCCTCAACTTGGATAGATCAACATTCTTTAATTTCATATTGTCTTAGTAATACATGAGCTAGCACTGACAGAACAAGGTGACCTAGCATTAACTAAAGAATCAAAAGTACCTAAAACCTCCCCAGTGGTTCACCGTATAACCTGTCCAGATTCCAATTACTCCGATCCTTTTCCTTGCGCTTTGAGTATTTTCTCGTTCCAAGTCGATCAATTGAGTATTGTTAGACGCCTTTGAGTATAGAGTAGCCAAGTTTCAAACGGACCCCGAAATCGGAAAGCGATTATACGTGAAATTCCACGATACTAGATTATCCAATAAACGATGAAATAAAATAGATACGAACCCCAATTATGCGATCACATGGACTTAGAAAACGAGAACCAAGTTGCGGCGTGCGAGAAAGGAGCACGTGTGCCACGCGGGACCAGAGTAGGATACGACGGAGTAGCGCGCTGGACGCAAACAATCAAAGGTTGCTTCATGAAAACATAGTGCATAAAAACAGGCCAACAGGGTAAATGAGTGGGTGATATCAGTGAAACATGAAATTGCAGTGTTTCTGGGAGAATTTTTCCACGACTGTTGGCAGCAGTGTCTGCCAGATGTCAACTAGTCCATAATCGAAATGTTGAAGCCTGATCGGCATCCTTCATAAATATTTCCGCACATAACCTATCGGTTTTGTGGAGATAGTAATAAATGGCCTGTGATAAGTTGAAACAGCCCTCTTCCTGCGGTACCCACACGTGTTAAAACGCTCCGATGCGAAGATCATGGCAAGCATTTCCCCTCCAATTTCAGCGGAAAAAGGCCGCGTCTACGACATACGACAGGTCGTCCATTCTGTAGGAGCACAGCTGCGAGGTCAGACTGATGCAAGTCAGTTCTTGCGAATCGAGAAACGCGTAGCCAATTCAAAAGAATCACAAAACCAGAACAAGATTGATTCGTAGTTTTACGGCATTGAGTTGAAATTTAAAAGGAGTATAAACATATACAAACCTCAGGTATGCTGCAGAACCCAAAGGTTCAAAGCCTCGTGGCTCAAGCACAACAGTCAGAAACGGTTCAAGGCCAAATTCAAACGTCTCACAGAAATAAACAATCGTCCAAAAGTGTGGTGTATGTATTGGCTTAGCAGAGTAATGTCGAATACAGTCACATTTAAAAAGCACTTAGAACATTTGCAGGGATTTTCAGTGTTGGTCCTTTATATCGACCGCTGTCATACTGGACAATTAGAGGGAGGTCGAGTCGGTGGTAGACCAACACTGGTGTTGCGCAAACATTCTTATTTATCTTTTTGAAAGCGTCCTGTTGCTCTGTGCCCCAGTAGCACTACGTTCCCTTGTGAGTGAGTTGTCGAATGAGTTGCATCAAATCTGCCACGCGCGGCAAAGCCATACCATTTGGGACGCAAAACGCCCTTGGAGTCTACGAGTGCGGGCTTGTCTTCAATCGCCCTGACGTTCTCCGGCTCGGCTCTCGGTCTTTTGTCCGTCAAAAGACGTTCATGAAAAGAGCCTATGATACACGGCGTTCAAACTTCTCCTTGCTTGGTCGTTTACGTCTTAGAAAATCCACCAGATGAGAATCATGTTTATTTGGTGTTTTGTCATAAGTCAGCGCATCATCCGCGACGCAAAATACACCTTTGAGATTATCAGGAGCTGGAACAAGACGCTTCTGGAAAACTTCACCGGATACTTCCAGTCCGAAGGGACGTCTGAGCCAAAGAAAATGAACGAAAGGGGTAGCAAAGGTGATGAGAAAGCTTGACTAGCTATCTAGCTAAAGCTGCCAGAAAGCTGAAGGTAAGTCGACCTTGGTAAAGTAACGTGCCCCGTGCAAATCCACTAGAACGTCATCAAGTATCGGTAATCTGTCTTGTTCCCTCCTGAGAGTGGCGTTCAGATGTTTTGGGTCTACGCACAGATAAATGACACCAGATTCCTTTTCAGCAAGTTCCAACTTGACTAACACAGTTTGTTGGCCCATCGAACTCATAAGTCACCTTTGGACCCAACAAACGATCTAATTCGCAGCGTGAAGTTTTCCGTAGGGCCACCGGAACACCTCTGGCTGGTGGCGCAATAAGCACGGCACTATCAGTCACTGAAGGATGCACTCAGCCGGGGAAACATCCCAGCTAAGAATCAAAACCATGTGTACTGAAAGAAAGTGTGGCCATTCCAAGCTGTTCACAAGGTTATTCTCATTCATTGTGACGAAGTTCAGTTGTTGAATAGCATCGAGTTCTTCTCCATCATCATAAACGTTTTCTTTTTGTGAGTCGTCATTCTTTGGATCGTCTGACGTCCAACTGCCCCTCACCAATGACCTTCCACTCCACATTCACAAACAGGGAGCGCACGATCTGAAGACAGCCTCATCATCGTAAGACAGCGGAATGATATCCACTGAGGCCCGGAATCCAGTTGGAACCGACAAAATTGCCCTTCCACTATGACTTTCGCTAATAGCCTTTTTTATGCATTGGAACCACGGAAACCGCTTATTGTTTAGTTTCGGGTTTATCAGTTGGTTGGAAATTTTCTAGAGAGTAGACAACACTTCCGATTAGAGTGATTCGGCTTTCCGCGGTTGTAACAGCTCTTCCCCCAAGCTGGTTATTCCTCTCTTCGTTTTTCATGCCAGTAACCAAAAAAGGTGCACGTGACGCGCGTGGCTCCGGTAGGGGCATTCAACCCGGTCGTTCCGGAGGGTTCTGTGAGACGTCTCATCCGATAAGTAGATTCTTAGCTCTTGCAAATAATAATGCAAGATTTCAAATCCAATTTACTCATCAGCGAAGGTTTCTTTTTGATCGCGTTATTCCAAACTTCGGTCACCAACCTGTCTCGTATTAGGCTGCTTTTCATGCGGCTGGGTAAACTGCACGTTTTGGCTGGAATCCTCAGTGAAATAACATAGCCACCGTTAGTTTCATGTTCGCAGTGCTTTCTTCAAAAAAGCTGGATACGTCCGGATGTTTCATTTGACTGGCTGAGAAAGCATTCATCCGCCTCTCGCATCACTCTTTTTGGACCCCCTTGGTTTTCGTCGTCGTCGAACAAGGAGGTGCTGATAGCCCGACAAGCCTCATCTCCGAGGCAGTGGCGCGGCATCTTCAACTGACACACCTAAGACTCGGTATCTAGATACATGAGCACAGCCAAATCTTGTTATCTTTGTCTCTACAGTCTCCATTAATCTGCCAAGCAAATTCGGCTTTGCATATTCAACGGATCGGGACGGGATATAACTAGTGTTCCTCAGGCTTCCATCTCCAAATTACTGTGGGATTCGTTGAGCTTCTCAGACACAATGTTTTGTTCCATCCCACTGGCTCTAGTGAGAAAACTCTTCTGCCTTCGAACGGTCTCGTTTTGTTGCGCTAAATCGAAGAGTTTTAAAAATCACCAGGTGGTCAAAAGCAAAATCATTGTAAGGAGTTCCTTGGTATAGAGCTCCTCCACGAACCGGTCTTTTTGAACGGCTACGTTACTCAAGTCTCCGATTGGCTAGTTTTTTTGCCATCGGTTAAAACAACTGCTGGCTACTGGTTGGTTGCTTCACGTTCCGTTTTGTTCAACACAACTCTCGGCCGCCGATTGTTTGAGTCCGTTGCGCTCCAATGAAACGGCTCAACCGCTGATTGGCTGAATCTGCTCGGTTCGGTGAGGGCGACTGTTCACGGCTGATTGGATGGATTCACTCCGTTTCGTCATGACCTGACTGAACCATCGACCCGCTTTGCTGGCCCGGGGTTTGCCAATGACTTCGGACAGAGGAATAGATGCAGTCTGTAAACGCAATACCACAGTTCTCATTGTTTCTGCAGCGTGCAGGGTGTCTATAAATCATATTTCATAATCGCAGAATCAGGGACTTGGAAATTCTTACTCATGCATCGGGGTCTTCTCAAAGGTGCCTTCTCGAATTGGCTCAAACAGTTTCCCGACTGCCGCAACTGTATGAACTTGAAAATCCTTTGGTCAAGGTCAGCGTGACGCAAAATCTGATTGTCTCAGTTTTTCCGCTTTTTAGGGGTAGGATCAATAATTTAGCTGTTACTAGTATTTATTGCTATTCTAACTGATTTACTGATCCTATAGTAGCAACAACTGCTTCACACCAACCTGTAGGCGTCAGTTATTATCGCGAATCAGTACAATGGAACTTTTTAGAGATTCGTGGTTTCCAACTAACTTTATCAATTTTTCAAAACCTTCTTTGAGTAGTCTCGGTTTTTCCGGCCTCTCAAGCCTAATTAGTGGCTTTTACTCCCATCCTTTTGATACCCCGAAGTTTATCATAGTCCGTTAATTGGCCCATTATCTGACCGTTGTCACTACTTTACTTCCCGCTATATTGAGTCAAATTAACTATCAATCACTTCAACAGCTTAGCTATACGTTCCACTGCTGCTCACCGGCCCAAAATCACAGCTAGCACTCGCCGTTGTAAGACCCCTCACCTCCAAAGCAAGCTCAAAAGTTGTTCAGTTTCCCTCGTAGGTATACTTGGAGATGCTACCAAAGCAACCTTTGAAATAAGCAAAACCATGAATAGTTCTTCCTCTCGGCTTGACGCTTTCGACCAAACCATCGGTCAGTTAGGTCCATTAGCGTTCCTGCTTGACCCATCTCTACACCGCACTCAGGCAAACCTAATCTCAGCCACGAAGTTCATTGATACCGTTGCCTTTAAAATATTTAGACGCATCAGGATAGCCAACAATGCAATAGTATTCAACATTCCAGATAAGTAACCTCTCTCAACTGCTAAGAACGTAATCTTAAAGGCTTGCAACCTGGATTCGCAACCTTGCTACTGTGTCGGACTCCGCAAAACTTCACCGCAAAAAACATGCCCACTCCTATTCTAGTTTAATACTGAAGTTGCTGCCAAAGAATTCATTAGCCGACAGTCTTTTGTCGTGGCCAATACAGGTTTTAGGCGGGCAAAAATACCTCCCGATAAAACCCCTCTACAGAGGGAGGTTCACAAAAGCCGTGCGAAGAACCAGAACTCTGGTAAACGTTTAGCCAGTAGTCCGTCCCAGGTGGTCGATTTACCAAGGGTCGGCCATAATACGCAAACTTCTTCTGTGGTTAGTAGCAAAATAGTCGTCGACCTAGATAGTCCATCAGTCCCACTACATCGGAGCCGCGTCGCAAACGTCAAGACTTGCAGAATAGTCTCGGTGAAACGGTCCAAATTAATGTGCTTCTTGATGTCCACAAAAATGATAAAATTCCCCCTGACTCCAGGACTAGTAACAAATTACCATACAAAAACCCGATTGACATGATTCCTTCGACAAGCCCAAGAAGTGTCCGGTCGAACCTAAAAACTACTCCCATAGAATATAGTTCAAAAACGAAAGTCGACCCTTGCAGGAGTCCCAAATTCAATACCGGTTCGCTAAAACATCCCAGTACTTGAAGTAAAATCAGCAATCCCTCAACTGTTGACTTTAGCATAGCCATTCTTTGTGTACCTCAGAAAGGCGCGGGACCAGATGTATTTGCAGCCGTACCCGTAACGAATTCGAAAGTAAATAGAGTAGCTTTATCGGCAAAATTAGTCATCTCAACTCGGAAGCCCGGGCCTTGCTGTCCGAACCCAATCGGTCTTTTGCCTCCAGGTAGAGTGAACCATAAAACACCTTGTCCAACGACGAAAGAGGAAGTCTCGGCAAGACTGTTTAGATCGTTGTGCCAGTACCTTATCCAAATTCAGTTCCGGTTGACTACTTACGGCCTACCCAACCACATGCATCCAGCTTCCCAATTCCAAACAGTCGCGAGCTTTCGGACTCAATGCCACCCCATCCAAATTTGTCAGTTTTTCCGTTTCCTCTGAAGGTCCCGCCTCCTTCTATGTCATATCTCTCCCCACATCATCCAACAGTCCGCCAGTGGCCACAGTTTCTCCAAACCTGGCAGCCAACTTAAGGGCTCATACATTCAATGTACGTCATGGCCACGATAGTGACAGTTTCATAATTGCACTTTTCAATGCTTGCTCCCTTGTCAGTAAACTTACATCCGTCCGCTCCTTTGCACTGCATTCTCACCAGGATGTGGTCCTAGTAACTGAAACCTGGCTCACAGATAAAACTCCCCTCCGACACATCTCCATACCCGGTTACAATATATTTGCTACGAACAGATGTGAGAGACGTGGCGGTGGGTGTCTTGCTTGTAGTAAGAGCAATCTTGGAACACACTTACTCCAACTTCCTGTTCTTGATAAGGTTCAAGACTCTGTTGAGATCTCTTTACCACTGTTTCAGGGGCAGCTCGTCATCGGTTGCGTTTACTGTCCGCCGGGCTACAACATGGGCAATGTAAATGCAATCACCGATGCGTTCTGTCAAGTAGCTGTAGTCCCGCACGCTGCTAAAATCATGGCGGGGACTTTAACCTCCCTGGTATTTGTTGGACAACCCTGAATTCCTCTCCAAAATTATGCAATTTTATCTGATGTCTCCGTGATGGCGGATGGACACAACACGTAAAACCATCTACCAGAAGGAACAGTATTCTTGACCTTATCTTTACTTTAGGCCTTCGAAATATAGAGGCAAATGTCCTTGTCCGCCTCCCTGGTTGTGATCATCAGGTCATAACATGTGAATTCTCCGTTCAACCGCATCACCAGGAAAGTCCTCAAAATCGGAAATCTTTCCAAAATGCAAATTGGGATACTCTACCCACCATCCTGAGCAATCAGACCTGGGATGAATTCTTTCCAACATCTGATCCTCAGCTGGCGTCCGATGTGGTGTACTCTAACTTATTCTGTTCTCTTAACATCATATCTCCCAAAATAACCGAATTCAGTGGGAGAAAGACCTATTGACAACAAAAGCTGCAAAGTAAGTTCGAGAAATTGCAGTTTGCCTACGAAAGGATCGACGACCTCTCTATCCTCGTCTGCCTCAGCCACTTCTCACGCCAGCCATTAAGCGAAAATGAGAAAAAGCTGGAGAGGCAACAGCTGTACGCTCTCAACCAGCCGAATAAAATAGCCCACCTCTCTGGCCTTATTAAAACTAGAAACCCCGGCTGTACGACCAAAATACCATATTTGCTCCTATCAGAGAACACTTATATTAGCTCGCCTCAGTTAATCGCTGAGGCATTCAGTAACTTCTTCACTTCTACCTTCATAACAGACCACAACGGTCCAACCCGGGATCTCATCTCCTTGACTGCGGACACCTTGTCAACCGTGGTATTCTCAGCTAACGAAGTCAGAAAGCTGTTAAATAACACCCGGCCTCTGGCCCGCCCTGGACCCAATGGTATCCATCCAGCTCTGTTTCGTCTTGGCGGCCCGGACACTGTGATACTTTTGCTGAACCAATTTAACCTCTCCATGTCAAAAAGCATTTTCTCATCCCAGTGGAAAACTTCTGTTATCATTCCCCTCCATAAGAAGGGTGCTTTACATGATCCCGCTAACTACCGCCCCACAAACCACACTCCCATTATATCCAGGATAATGGAGCGAGTACCTGAAGTTGAGATTGCCAATTTTATCCTCACCCGTGGGTTAATAAATAAAAACCAGCACGGCTTTTTAAAATCTAGGTCGTACATGACCTGCCAGCTTGAGTTCCCTAATCTAATCACCAAGTCAGCTGACTCTGGAAAGGCATTTATCGTTATCTTCCCTGATATGACGAAAGCATTTGATCGCGTGCCTCATGCTCAGCTGCTAACCAAGGTTAAATCCTACAGTATTACTGATCCACTCTTTTCTTGGTTGTCATTCTATCTTGGCGTGAGATCGCAAGCAGTGAACACTGGGGGTTACCTCTCATCACCCGAGCCAGTCACAGGTGGCGTCAAAGAGGGCAGTGTGTTAGGCCCACGTTTATTTCTTCCCTACATCAACGATGTATTCAAAGTAATACGCCATGGCACCGCTTTTCTACTCGCCGATGATATCAAGATTGTGTATTCCTTTGGACCCCATACCTTGACCTATACCCTCACCGAAATAGCTGACGACCTGAACGCTCTTGACGTATGCTGCAATACTTGGAAAATGAGTTTCTCCGCTGCCATAAGTGCCGTTCTCACGTATAAAAGTCAAATCCCCCCTGAATCCCTAGCCTTAAAGGGATCGTCCATTCCTACTGCTCCCCTAGTACGAGATCTCCGTCTACAGTATTCGCGCACGTTCAACTTTTAAGAACAAGCCACCTACCGAGTGGTTAAAACTAAGAGGACGATAGCCCTCATCAGCAGAACGTTTAGAATGCGCTACAGCCAGCTTCTGATCTTTAAATCCCACGCCAGACCGCAGCTCGAATACTGCCCTCTGGTACACACTCACATGCGCAAATCTGACAGACTTGAGATCGAAAGAGTTCAGAGATCCTTCGACAAGCACTTACTCGGCTCATCATCCCCCTTGAATTATGAAGAGAGATGTGAGCCACTAAGACTTGAGACCCTATGGCTACGACTTATGAAACTTATTCTTTATCTTCTATTCCACCTCCTACATTCTAGAGCACATACGTCCATCACTGATCTGTGTTTCGCTCAAGAGGCACCCTACCCTCTTCGCAACCGAAATCATACTGCTAAAGTCCCATACTCCAGGACAAAACTAAGAGAAAGGTTCTTCATCACCGTCTACTCCCGCATTTGGAACAGACGGCCTGAAGATATTAAGGCCTGCCAGACACTAGACAGTTTCAAAATTGTCCTTACAAAATATTTAGATGTCGCAAAAGTACTACAATTAACCCATATGTGCACCACGTTGGAACAAGCTTATGAGGGTAACCTAGATTTTTGAATAGAGAAAGAAAGCTTGACACGGGTAATATCCTTTGCAACGTCGACACCACCTACCCCATATACCTTCTCCATTGCCAGCATATTAGTATCCCTTAGAATGACTTACATCACTGACACTCCTCCTGTTAGATTTTCCCCAGTTCACGCATTCAAATGTCTCTTATCTATCTCTATCTTACTTAACTCGCTTTACTCGGTCCGAACTGACCCCATCCCCCTCCTTTATTTTGCCCTAGCGTCCCAACACTTAATCCAATTCCGGCGACCATCACTCACCTCTGAATCATCATTCTTATCTCTAGTTTTGGTCATTATTTTTTTATACTCATTCACTTCCAATGGCTCATAGTCCTCATTCTTCCCAAAGTAGTCTGTGTCCACATTAGATTTCTCTTTTCACTATTGACCGTTGATCCTCAGCTGGGAGCATCCCAGTCTGCGTCTCTCTACTCTCATGCTTCCGGACGCCAACCGGCGCTCATTTCCTTTTTGATGTCCTGGAATGATCCGGAGATAACTCCGGAGAAATACTTGGCCCACACTTTCGGCTGAAAATCTGATACCCGCCCATCACTCCGTCGCCAACTCGTTGACCCTGCTCTCCAGGATCCTCCGCAATCTCCTAGAATACTCCATCTCTACGTCTGCATGGTCTCGGCCAACATCAGCTGTGCTAATCCCGCCGGTGCGTGGCGCGGACAGATCCCCGGCTTTCGCCGGTGCACATCGGGCGCGGGGGACGTCTGCAACGAAGTGCGGGCGCAACAAGGTTGGTGGATCGCAAGTCCTGTCTCTAGAAGTGGTTTTCAGGCTAGGTGTCCAACGCACGGTCAGCCCCACCCACTAGCACCGGTTGCAGATTGAAAAAAACAAAAAAAGAACACCATTCTTATACTAAAAATGCTGCAGTCTCCTCCAACTGACATGAACTCTTCATCGTGCTCGCTTTCAAATTAGCTTTCATAACCTACCGCTGTTTTTCGTCCGGCAAACTTTGCTTTTTAGGTGCATAATTATCGCATACTGGAAAGCCCATCAACATTCATGGCTCGTCGTTCCCGGTCCACTTCCCTCGATTTCATGCTAAACTATTCACCAGTCTTATTTGCCAATTTAGCCACTCTCTAAGATAAAGCCCACCCATTTTCGCTACTTTCACTGGTATACTCGAGAACTAACGCACTTACCGCTGTCACTAACTTCTGTACCACAATCTTCAGTCAGTTTATGACACTGCGAAATTTATCTCCAGAGATTCCCAATAATCGATGACTTTGTGTTTGTTTTCTTTCTCTGCCAGCTCCGCTGTTCACCCACTTAGGGCTGTTGCATTGCAATGTCCTCATCTTGGAAGGTATCTTGTCCCACGTATGCACATCTGATAACCTCTTGTGCCGCAGAGTTCTGCTCTGTCTCCACAAAGTGGTTCACCTTCTGTATCAAACATAAACTGATAGTATTCTACCAGTCACTTCATCGTTTTTGCCAGCTGCATCCATCCTATTGTTGTAGTTGAGCACCACGCATCGATAATTCGCTAGTTCCTAGTTTCATGCTGATGAATTACATTCCTTTTTTCTGAAAGCAAAACGATCCGCTCAAAGTCTATATGTTTTATCCGGTCACTTCTTTCACCATCACCTTGGCAGTCACGGTCCAGATGTATAGTCCCTTTGGTTTATCATACACTCCGCCCATACTCGGCTGCCGAACTTTGCAAACACATTCATTGGTTGTTCTGTGCATTTCCTTTCCCATGCTCCATTCCGATAGATCGTCTCAGACACTTCCGATGCTTGATACACTCTTTTCACCACGTGCAGCCTTTGCTGAGGAATATCAGTATGTAAATACTTACCAGTCATTCAACTGGTCATCTCTCTTGCAAGCCACGTTTCTGCCACTATTGTAGCTACGCACCACATATCGATTTGTTTGCCAGTTGCCAGTTTCATGCTGATGCATTACATTCCTTTTTTCTGAAAGCAAAACAATCCGCTCAAAGTCTATATGTTTTATCCGGTCACTTCTTTCACCATCAATTTGACACTCACAGTCCAGTGTGTTGTCCGTTTTGTTTTACAACTGGCCCAACCAATATACGGTCACTGAACTTCAAAATTGTTTTTTATGTGTTGTTCCACCATTTTTATTCTCTAATTTAACATCGTAGCCCCTCTCATACATTGCAAAGCCCTATTGCTTGAATACGTCTCCTTCAGGAATGTTTCATTTTCACGATATCCATTTATCTGTAAACCTAGTTTGGTTCTCCGACAGGACAGTCTTCCTTCTGTAGGATTTGTGTGATTCTTTACCACTCCCCACCCACTCTACACGTTGGCAGAATAACCACACCTACGTCCAGCCGTTACTGTCCAATCACTCGAGAGGTGCTGATGTAAAGCATCACTCACCTGTTGTGACATGATGGGGAAATGATGAATAACACGGTATGATGCCATCTCAAAAGGAATTGATAACTCTCTCTCATTGTGAAATGCTGACCGGTTTTACTTCTATCCTCTGTTTTTGTTTAGTCCTGCTAATTAATTTGTTTCAGTGAATTTTTGATTGGCCCATCGGTGATATATAGACGGTTGTGAGGCGCAGTTCCGTCAGTGGGTCGCCGCTCGGTGCTCCGGGCTGTCGGTAGTGGGGCGTGCGGGGATGAGGCCGTCGAGGGTCTAGGACGAGGGTGTTTAATAAATCTAGTGTGCTATCTGTGGACAAAGGATACGTTTCCATTGCGCAGTTGATTGGTGGTAATTTGTCGGGTAAGGTCGAAAAGATCGCCAATACAGTACCGGTATTTCAAGCGACTGACCGAAATTGGAGTTACTGGCATGTTATGGATTTTTCTCAATGAATATCTTTACATAAGGACAATGAGTAGAATACTTTACTCATTCTAAGGGCATAAATTAGAGCTGTCTATAACTTGGTGTTTCGGAGCTTGTCAGTGCATTAGACATTGGTCATCTAAAACCAGAGTACCAACGTAAAAATAATCTGCCACATATTCCATTTTTCAATGAACTATAACGCCATGTGGGTTAGTTTCATATCATTGGATTGACCATACAAATCAGCCGCCCACGGCGAACACAGTAACCGCCTTAGAAACGGCGGCTGCTCAAAATTTTCCCTTGGACTGACTGGACGCTACCACAGTCACCCGGATCGACCGCTTGACCTTGAGTTTAAATTCACCGGGCAGTACCGCAACAATTGACTTGAATGCCCTCTCTTATATTCAATCGCATTCACATAATTGTACGATGCTTCTGTAAATTTCCTCCAGCTTTCAACTATACTGTCTGATCTTGCATTGCAGCTTGCTTCGGGGTTATCCGAAATAAACTGTTATTATCCCCTAATTGGATACCTTGGGCTGGCTGCTTCACCCGACGTATAACAGTGAAGGCTATTGGTTGTTGATGTAAATACCACCAGGAAACCGACGAGGACGGCTTGCGTCGAAAAAGCCAGTGCATTCCGAGGTGGCCTAGCGAAGCACTTCATGCAGCTCGCCTGCGTGTAACGTCAGTTCAGGACACAGGACTTGAGTCTCGGACAAATAGATCAGTCCAGAACCTTGCAGCAGTGTGCTTCGGTTGATTCTCACCAGGCTACGGATTCTGGGTTTTCTTCTCGATTCTTTTCCACTACTTTTCAGTTTAAGATCTGTGAAGAACCTGAGAAAAGCTCGGTTTGCTGTTGGGAGAGCAGCGAACCGAAGTTTACAAACAAGGCACTTGCTCAGGTCTTCTCTTCTAAACAGAGGGATCATTCATATAGATAAGTTTGGCATGAGGGCTGATGTGAATGGTCAGACCTAAGACCGGATTAGAGAGGACCCCAGAGAGGGTTTAAAGTAGAGGTGGGATAGGAGAGCAACAGGTTCAGGGACAAAGGTACATGAAGTATGAAGAGAGCTGCATCCAGGTGCCATGAGTATGTTGGATTGTCTGCATTCCGAGAATACGGCTGACCAGCAACGGTCGAAACAGGCCTTATTCTGAATCACTTATTCCGAAGCCACCACCTCAGACGGTTGATTGTTCCAAGCATTGTTACCGGACAAGAATATTTTGTGCTCTAACTGTCCTAAGTGATCTTGGTTCTACCAGTTTGTACTCATGGTGTCAGTCGTCGAAAGGCAAAATAATGGTATTTCAACACCAGAAGTCGAGGCAGTGCAGGACGAGGATGTGGGTATGTAAACTATCATTCCACTCGATATAAATCTCAAGATGCTTTTACTTTCGGAATTTTTTTATTCAATCAGTGTAATTGACACCTCTTTAGGCATTCTGTAGATTAGTAACAACTCATCATAAACCACGACTCTACATGCTCCTCAGATTTAGTTTACAGTTCATTTGATATTTCCCTTTTCCACCGATTAGTGTTGTTTTGATGTATAAATTATCAAATATTACTTCGTTCTGTTGATAAAAGTTCAATTCATTTATTCCACCGGCTGTTCAAAAACTGTTTGTATATGCCAACTCGGTTCCGTCTCCCATTGACTTACCGCCATTTCTCCCCAATCGGTTCTAGAGACTTGGCGTTTCTCGGATCGTGGGCCCCGGTCATAGGCTTCGAGTGACCTCGATCGCTCTGTAAAAAACGTTTCCTGGATGCCATTTTGGATTGGTTTTCCCTACGATCTTTTCTGACGCTTGGTTTTGACTTCACTGTTTTATTCGGTTGTATACATTTAGCTAAAATGATGTTTCTGAGGTTTCCGTCGACCTCGTTTTTAACTCACTTTTACTTTCGCTTTTTCAACGACAGTGCACGCTTGCGGTTCGCCTCTTGCTTTGCCGTGGCGTTGGTTTGCATTCCATGTACTTCTCGTGTCTGTATTGTTCTCCTAAGCAGCACGCCTAACGCTCGTCCAATTGAGAACGCGTTGGTGTAGTGACAATCACTGTTTTCAGGCCGAAACCTAATCGTTGTATCCATTAACACTGTATTATTCACATTCTGTCTCTCTCCACTTGTTTTCCAGGCCTGAACGCCGGGGTGTCCGAACTAAAAAGACCATCAACCCATAATGAACTCCATGAACCCTTTCCCTCAGCGTAATTCACGATCTTTCCCTGGGACTCCCAGCACGCAGGATGTTAAGTGACTTTTGCCTGATATGCGCTCTCCGCTGGTGTCTATGTTCTTCCTGTGTGTGAGCTACCAGAGAACAGTGTGTTGGACGTCGGCCCAGTGTTTGTTTATCAAATACTAACACCAAGTCTATCTCGGATTCATTTCAGACCGATCGTCATCTCGCCTACTCACCCAGAAAGGCCTTGCCCGTTACAGATTTGTCGACGGGGATAGGATCCCCAAAAGCAGATAAATTGAAGACCGAAAACTGATAGATGAACAGCCCGTGATCCGGACGCGACTTCCACCGCTGGTAACTACTTTCTCGAAGGTACTGTCCAGAGAGCCGCTACCACTCTTTAGTATTCACTCGGAACTTCCTTTATGGGAATCCAAAATGACCCAATTTTGGTCGCGAGCACCTAAGGGGGAACAGAGTGGATACATATTAGATCGACATACTGCCGATGTTCAAAAGTTGGTCCTCCAGGAGTAATTCGATGAAATGGCACCAACCACGTTTATTTGGAAAACGTTGGAAGAGCTGTTTCTAGTCGCGCCAGATGTTTCCGTGGCGCAACGCGAGTTTCGGATGCGGAAACAACTATTCAATGTAAGTCTAACCGACTATGCGAATCATCTACGAGTGCTATCAATCACAGCAGCTTGGTGGTTACTCCTGGATCCAATTTGGAACAACCCGATTTTTGAGCTGGAACACGAAAATGGATGTACATTCTCAACTGGCCGATAACCTACTCCGCCAATTTCGAGTGACCAACCACCATATGGAATCGATTTCTACGCGCCTCCAGTGGGGAGCGCGTTGAGTTCACTTTGGGCTAACGTTAAGCTAACGTTGGGCGGTGCAATCTGCGCTCAATTGAGAGAGCATTGGGCTACGCCCAACGTTCGAAGAAGTAGCTGGGAATGGGTACCCCTGCTTTTCCCAGTCCATCTTGACTTAACTTTTTCTGGACTATTTGTCCATTATCCAAGGTTTCAACCGAAATCACTAATTTATCACTGATTGGTAAAACACTGCCTCCGAAACTTACGAAATTTATTATGAAAATGGCATACTGAAAGCTTGTAAATCTTGCAATTTGAGGATTGTACCACTCGGAATTTTTGGAAGATGTTCATCTCTATTGTGTCATGTGGTCACCGGATCTGAAAATCAAGGTGTGGAAAGGCGAGACAGTCGCACTTAATGAAACGTTGGACAAAAAAACACTATTGTGTGCTGATTTCATAGATAGTTTGATCGAAAAATGTTTTCAACAAAACGGAGTAATCTCTGATAATTTATACATCAAAACAACACTAATCGGTGGAAAAGGGAAATATCAAATGAACTGTAAACTAAATCTGAGGAACATGTAGAGTCGTGATTTATGATGAGTTGTTACTAATCTGCAGAATGCCTGAAGAGGTGTCAATTACACTGATTGAATAAAAAAATTCCGAAAGTAAAAGCATCTTGAGATTTATATCGAGTGGAATGATAATTTACATACCCTGATTCTCGTCTTGCATCGCCTTGATTTCCGCGATTGAATAACGAACGCTTTATATCTTTCGACGACAGGCACCGGTTCTTCTGCGAACCTAAGGATGGAACGGAAAGTGTCTGGAGTTCAGTCAGAGACAGTGAATTTCATTGACCCGCTCTTGACGGCAACAATGAACCTGTTTTCAACTGCTTTTAGTTGCGCACTTCCAAACCAGTAGCTGGTTATTACCACTCCGGGCCCAGTGGGCACCGTCTGTGGTCACATCCAAAGACAAATACGTAATCTAGAAAAGTGAAGGAGAAAAATGTGGGTGTGTGTGAAAGTGTGTGAAATTGTAACAGTGGCACCATAGGAGTTACTGGAAAGCGATAAGCATTTACAAGTGATTGCGTTAATGGGTGCAGTGAGTGTGTCCAATAGTATACCATCCACGAACAGACGATTTGATGGCAAACCGTGCGAAAAATTGCTCAAAGCAATAAAGCAATAAACAGGTACGTTATCGATCATGTTACAATTTTGCGGGGTGTTAGTTGATGATGATAATTTTATCCGGTTGCATAGGGGAGTGAAAGCACATACATAACACAGGATGAATGCGTACGGCAAGAACGGGAATCAAAATATCATTCGGAGCTACATCACGTGCATTTCGGATCACACATCGCTGACTTCGTAAATTCTTCGGTATGGCCATTCCGCTGGTCTTGCGGGTCGTTTAGTGAGCGACCTGAGTTTCCCAAATAAGACTCATTGGGGAAGCCGATAGCTGCATCTCTCAACCGTGGTGTACGAGGTCTTGTTCTTGGGTAACGCAAACTACCTGGAAAATGATAGCTCCGAACGTGCAACACGTCACCACGTTGCCTCGTGGTTAGCATGATAGTTGTAAAACCATCGGACAAGGACTGCAAAAAAGCATCCACGTTGATTTCCGCACACACAATTCTTCCAAGCTGTATTTATCAACCGGATGAAGAAATAAAATAAAAATGTACTAACCTGCATGGACGGTCGACTTTGGTGCGCTGGCAATGAGTACACCACTTCTTAGAAGATCCAAAGTCCCAAAATCTGCTGCCGGTCAAACTCTTGTGGCTCTGGCTCAACAGCATGGACACCAAGAGTAACCATCTATCATGAATTGAGATTGAAGAAATAGTCGACAAAATTCGATTTTTCTTAGCATACTTATTGACTGTGATTCAGGCCACGAACCCCGGTGCTCTCATAATGTCGCCTAACCACAAATGAGGCATTTTGCACTGAGGGGCTTCTTGCGCTTCCAATAACTCTCCTACCTCGTCTCTTTAGGTATACCAATATATTCTGATTCCCAAAATCTGAATAGGAATGACCAACGTAATATGGAAACAAGTACTCAACACTGTATGTATTTCACAGAAAACAACACTACAAAACGACTACCTCAGTGTTCGAGGATATATATGCACGTACACATGTCTATGCATATATATATATATACATATATATATATATATATATATATATGTATATATATATATATATATATTTATATATATATATATATTAGATGGAATTACATATGCGGAGGGATAATAATATAATGCAGTAAAATATAATGTAAATATCCGCATTGGTTATCTCAGTGAAAAACCGAACAGCAGACCCTACTAACGGAGAATGAAGAAAACGAGCACAGCACCGCCTGGCCACAAGAGCATTCAATGAAAAATTGGCTGTTTTTGTAACGCAGATATACAGTGCTGAATACTGTGGTACTTTGAATATTATATTTCTTAAGAAATTCCACGAACTTCTATGAAACCTCTCAAGGCACATGTCCGGAGTCATTTTAGCTCACAGTTAGCCCAACCGAGTTGGGTATTTTGCTGCTCGAGCTGTTTTCATTCCGGATTCAATAGACTCCAGTTATTGCCAGTTAACTTCGTTTGTTCTTTTGATGCGATACGAATTATCGTGAGTGATTTGTTATCCAGCGAATATAATGTAGTTTTGATGGTATCTCATTGATCATCTGAATGTCCGATCGGTTCTGGTCAAACAGCGTGGAAAGATGAACATTAAACCCGCGAGAGTAACGTGTTTTGACGAATCGAAAAGTCTGTTGCCTCTAGACCATCATACACTTTATCAACCCAAAGCATGGAGTCCGCATTTTGTCTTGGTCATTTCAGATTAGTTTATGTCAACAATGAGGCCAGGGTCCATGATGAAAGCTATCAAGTTAACATAGTTCTTGCAAAGTATGTATCGATGAGTAGCGAGCAGAGAGAGTTATATTTGTGTAAGACATAGGGTGTGCAAACGACAGTCCGTCAAACAATACAAAATATAAGTTGTAAAGTCACATGAAAGGTCATACGAAGAATTCTCGGAAAATATCTAGCACTTTAGCATTTATAATAGTGCGGAAAAAAATATTTCAAGTGGACTTTAAAATGTGTATTATTTCCACAAACGATACTCATATCATGGAATTGTTGATTACCGATTAAGATATGGGAGTTGACCGGAGCTAACTTTCCTCCTTAAAGACTGCTGATTCATCTCGTAGATCCATCAGGCTAAGCCAAATGGTTCACCCTACTGCATGAACGAAGACCATTTGTTAGTATTTTTGGGGGTGACTCAAGCGATATCGCAAAAGGTTTCAACTCAACACGGCAGATATTGGAGATGATAGCAATTAGAATAACCTAAAATGGGTTCTAGTATTTCCAAATCCATCGTGATTTTTGGGTTGGTTCTGGCTTTTTGAGAATTGTATCCAAAAGTAATCTGAGCCTAAAATGAATTTCTTGCTTGACCAAAACGCGTGACACTTAGAACAGCGAAAATGATTCTTTGGAGAAAATTTCGTAACCATCCCGCTTGCCTTTGTAAAATTTCACACGCCAGCCGCGCGCAGATCTAAATAATGAATACTATACGTTAGGAGTTGGTTGACGTTTAATCTATATATATATATATATATATATATATATATATATATATATATATATATATATATATATATATATATATATATATATATATATATATATATATATATATATATATACGTCTAACTTCACAGAGATAAACTGCGTTTTTGGAGCAAGCTTTCATGTTGGAAAAACTTAACATTTGTGAAATAATTCATCATGCAATACCAAAGTTCAAATCTCATCGAAAACTTTGGAAGCCTTGTGCACTCGATTTTTCCTGTAAAGAATCGTCATCAAACCATTTCTGGAAATGGACTTGAACATGATAGGTACGGAAGAGTGTGAGCCAAACGCGGTACCGGTAGGCTCGTTTATCATCAGGCTCTCGTGTTTTTTCACGTCCACACAGCATACATTTTGCAGCACCCTTCCTTCACTGGCTTTGTATAACAATAACCAACCACTTGCACCGCAGTTGAATCATGTGTTAGAAGTTATCTCAGTAAGTGAAACCACTGAAGAACAAGCAATCTACCGAGCTTGAATAATGAACACGTTTTCATATTTCCTTTTGAAACAACGCCTTTTTTTTGAAGACTCCAGCTTTGTGTAATTGTTTAACTTTTACAAATATCCAGCAACACAGCTGTAACGTGGATTACATCTTGCCAGCCATGAATTCTGCCGCAGTTCCGTGCCGACATATATTGAGAAAATTGCCAATATTGTAATTAGCCCATCTAATGGAATAAATTGGAATGTACTGACGGATCTCTGGTCCTTACTGGGGCTACTATGCGTAAAGTGACTATACTAAAATATCAGTGACAGTAAATATGAAGAACTATTGGAATCATACACCTCTGGCTCGAGCCCCCGAGGGGGCTTAGTGGATATGTGCTGCTGATGGTTCTTAACAGGAATGGAATAGCTGTATAGTGTTTCCATGGTGTTCAATGGTGAGCTCAGCTTTACCACTGAACAATGAATAATAATGTTGATATATGCATCCGTTAATGCATTTCTAAGGATACAAAAATCATACATGCTCAACCTATTCGCGATTGACTAGACATTCTGTTTAATTTATAGTACCTCATAAATCTATTCATTCATTTACACAGTTATAAACATACTTGAGTATGTAAATCACTAGGGAAAAGTGCATAAAAAGCGTTCTTTTTGGAGTCTTGTTTATGTATAAAAAGGTAGAATGAAGAAGCCTGGAGTGGTAAAATGAACAAGCCACTCAACAGTGGGCAGATATGGATGTTGAACAAGAAAGAGAAATCACGTAAATAAACTCAGTAGCCGGTTGGCAAACCGCTGATCAGCCCTTGCCAGTTGTATCACTAATGGAATTTAACATAATTTCGATAGAAAATAGCCGAAAATTGGGCTCAAGTATAAATGAATGAAATTCAGATGGAAGGCCACTGAGAGAAGAGTCTTATTGACGGAAGTGGAGGCGTGAGAGGCAAATTCTCGCACTCAAAGCATGTCTGATTCTTGATCATGAAAAATGACACTCTGGCATTTCGTGATAACGATGTTGGTGCGGTGACTGCGGTCGTTTTGTCGTTAAAACGGTTCACGTACTCTCGGGAGCTCTGATAACACGAAAGCGAAGCGTATAGAGCGGTGTACAAATTTGTGAGGCACTTTGAATTTTTGGATGAATTCCTTATCTCTGAAACGGCGGTAGTTACTCCCGGCTGATTTGAGATAGCTTCTGTTTATCGCCACTCAGGTATTTGGATATGCGACTGACAAGCGTAACGAAATTTAGGAGATCCATATGAGATGAGTATAAAGTGAGGAGTCGTTCCGCATTTTCAGGTGAGTTTCTAGACCGCGTCAACCGAATAGCTGCAGGAAACACTGGTGACAATACGGCTTGTTTGTATGCTCTTTGAATGTGCCGCTCTGTAACGGTTGCAGACAGTAGGCGCAGACGAAATGAAGCGGATGATACCGCTTACCCAAAGCGTTTACACATCTGCCGGTGATTGGTTTCGCACACGTGTTGCATATCAGACCACGGCGTGTGTAGTAGTGCGATTCGCATAGAGGATAACCATCCACATCGTGAAAATTGGTACCACTCAGGGGTTTGGCGCATTCCTGGATTTGTGTAAGGGACAGATAGGATTGGGCATATGGAGGAGGAAATGAAACAAACACTTTAAACGTGAAGTTACAAAGTGAACCGATTAGGTCTGATAAACGAGAAAGCACGGTTGCTTAACCTCGACCTTCTTAGGATAAGTGTGAACGTGGACCGGGTAAAACGACTTGAGTGCAAAATTTCTAACAAGAATTCGATACGTCCGGCGGTTTATTCAGCTAAAGCAGTGAATGGAGCGGAAATTTGATAAGCGTGATAACGGCGATCTCCTGTAAAGTGTTTGCGTTATCAGTCGACGTAAAACATCCATAATCATGATAACATTTGTTAGGCTCATCGTGCCTTGCTAATATATAAGTTGTACTTGTTTACGAAATACAACTCAGGTAGACTGAAAGTTTAATGAACAAACAAAACAATAAAGGAGGTTTTTAAATCGTGAAACAAACGAATTTGTCCAGTGTTTCTGATCGAAAACTTCATAGAAATACGAGAAAAATTAGTTCCACATGGAGCATGGAATTCGATGAAATGGTACACGATCGCTAGATAAAGTATGGGAATCCACGGTTGAATGAAGTTTGGGTAATTGACAATCTTCCACAATTATCGTGGTTATGAATTCTGGAAAGGAATTTCAAATAATAATATCAAAGAAGCGAAATTACATTCGGAGTGGACGAATATTTAAATAAAGTGAACATAAACAAAGAGCTGGACCAAAGTTGAAATTCGCAGAGCAAAACCGGACCATCGAACTAAAAAAACCAGAAAATATGCAAGATATTTTTTACCGGAGAATTTGGGCGAATTCAGATAATCCGAGAAATAAACCACACATCAAACCGCAAATGCCAACAACGGCGAGCTCACTGATTAGGTTGTTGATTGAAATCTTGCTATGATTTATTTAATGAACTAAAAAGCGTTCTGAGACCTTTAAATCAGGACCACGGAGCACGCGAAATGGTTCCATATGTAGGTGGATGATACAATAAAGTATGACAGTCAATCTTTGCGTCAGTGGTGTCGTCCGCGGTTTTCTGCGTTGTGGTCACCCGGGCTGGAGTGGGTATTTTTATTTGAGGATGTACCTGTGGTCTTTGGGAAGTCAAGCGCGTTGTGTAAGGTAGCGGCGCTGCTCCAGATGAGCCTGTGGTTAACTGTCTGGTTTATTCGCCTATTCTGGAAATTTTGCCGGCTAAGTAGAACACAACAAGACCTATGGTTTTATTCAGTGGCAGAAGACACTCGTCCCGTCAGAGTATTGCCAGCAGATTTAATTGGCTTTTAACAGTGGAGAACGCGAGTGAAGCAAATATCTTATCTCATGCTCGAGGATGACCACACTATACAGTGATTTGAAAGAGAAATGCTGTAGGATAGTCATACATTCTCAGGCCTCTACGTCAATATAGGCCAAAACGAGGGATTCATACAGTCACTTTCTACATAGACAGAAGGGAACTGTTCACTTCCCTTCGAAATGGACTGTCTAATTCCGACAGTCAAACAGCTATATAATATAATCCAAGTATAACATAGGTCAGATCCTCTACAGACGTCATGGAATGTCAAAAATGTGCGTGCTCCGGTGGTACTATTAACAAAAATGTCGGCGAGTGACGAACCAATGACAAGAAGAATACCAACCCTAGGAAAACAGCTTTTCTGCATGAGAACGAAGAGCTTCGCCTTCTAATTAAATCCGTCTCGTTTAACAACCTAAAGGGTGTATTGCCGGTTGGCTTGAACAGTTTTATTTGCACACCAGTTACAGTTTTTTGAAGTGTAAAATAACAAGCTCACGCGAGTTGTGGGGGACGTCAAGCTCAGTTAAGCTCATTGTCAAGAGAGAGAAGACAATTGTGACATAGTCACAGCATAACTACCGTTTCTCGCTTAAAGGAAAAGTTTTCCGATCATGCTAACTCACATGAGGGTAATCAGTCACTCTTTTTCCCTAATGTAATGTCCAATTGAATTTAAATTCTGTTCTCCGCGAAACGAGTTGCACCGTGTGGTGTTAAGACAAAACTCATTGGTTAGCTTTCCGGTCTTGGGGCTTGATCTAGATATCTTTTGGTTTTATCGTATTTTTTATTCCATATTCAGTAAGAAGACAGCATGTGGCCACAATAGTTCAATGTACAGGTGGCCAGAGATGTGAAGTGAGCAATTTTAGGAGTCGCGAATAGGTTGCTCAAGTAAAAAGTCACTATTTTGACCATCAAGCTTCCTGGCAATCTTGAGGTTCAAATTTTGCAGTTAAGACACAATAGTCTGATATTCAAGTTTCTCGAAACACCACATGTTGCAAGGAATATCAAAAGGAGGAAGTGCTGCGCGACCACTCTTCTACTGTGCCGGCACCATCAACCGGTGCGGTAAAAACACTCCTGTCCTGGGCAAAAAACACGATGGACACAAGAAGTCCTCAAGGTACAGCTCGGACAGGTATACACCGAACAATACAATTTAATGTAGGTGTGAGAAAAATGCCATAGTAAATCTGCACTTTTTGGAAGGCATTTTTTCTTTCGAAATCCAGCAAGACGGCATTTGTCTTCAATAGCACGAAAGCTTGCTTACTGTATAAAGAAAGTGAGAACTTCATGGAATTATTTTAACAGAGTTTGGAGCTAAGAAGTGTTTTGCCGATAGGGAATCGGAAACAAACCGGGAATTAAATTAAAACAAACGACTGTCATGAGAAACAAATACCGTGGATTTTATTGTCCAGTGTGCCCGGAATTAGAAGAAAAATTTTTTATCTCTCACCGAAATCCGAAAACGCTGTAGGTAAGTGTGACACCTTCTGATTCCAACAATATGGGGTATAATCACAGAAAAGTTGAACTACTAATCCGTGTAACACCGGAACAGTTATGCTGTGAGGAGATTGATATACCATGCTCCTCAATACAACTACAGGACTATTCGCTGTTCTTTTTGGTTGAGACGGTATTTCTGATTTGGTATATCTGAAAGTTTGATACCGCCGTCAAAAGACGGTGAAAAGCCCCAAAAGGATACTCAGTTTATTACTCCTTTGAGTCAAAACAGTTAGGGAGGGAGGTTCACGTTTCATTCCGCGTATTGTAACTGTACATGGAGAGTGCAAAGTGAAGAAGGATAGTGGCATTTCACAATAAGAGAAGCTCAGTTTGAACAATCATTCATAATGCATTAGATGGGGCGGTTTTGTTTTCTATACATCGATAAGAAGACCAATCGAAAATCGAATAAATCAAGACTATGAAAAAGTGAGAAGTGGTGGTATCAAGACTATCAAGATAGTGTGTGAATACAAGAGCGTTACTGATCATGACAACTAACAATATCCTACATTGTATTTAACCAGTTGGTGAGTGGATTTATTGAACCCCAGCCACGAAGCTTAACACACTTCGCGTGACCAAGTTCACTAGTGGGTCTTTTTATACGTTTCCTCTATGTCATGGACTGGCCACCCTTGTTTATTGTACAAGCACTACCCGCTTCAGTGAAAGTTCCACACCGAGGAATGCCTTCTGAGTTGGTGTGCAAGAATTGTCCTAAAAACCTTAGCCTAGTGAGCTTCATTGTTTTGTTTACCGATATGTTTCATGTGTGTAACACTGTAAGCCTAAACTAGACATTACGAACGAGGTGTTCCTACCAAATTTGAGCAGTGCTATAGAGATATCGGTGCTCAAATACTAATCATCATCGTGCATACTCAACTAGCAGTGGCCAAGTTTCTGAACCGTAAAGAACTGGCAAAACTACTGCAGAGGACACTCTACCCATGATAGATGAACGAATATAATAGAGGACTAAATCATTCAGCATTTGGCGTGGATAACTCATGACCTCGAGGATAAAAACAAACCCTCGCAAATCGATTATCGGAAAAATAACTATGGATTTAAATCCGTAGTTTCTAGCCTAATATACCAAAGCACACATCAGAATGTTACAAACTGACAGTAATGCATTACGAAAGGTTGGACATGACAAAGTACTGGTATGCGCGTATTGTCAATGTAATACTCCCCAATTCAAAACGACAGTGAAAACTGCGACGTGTATCTTTTCAAACGAAGAAACTTAGACAGTTTCATTCAAGGCGAATAGTTTGTCTTTTAAAGTGTTCTTTACAACATTTCTACCGTTACCCTGCAATTTTTTCCCACCTCCTGAAAAAAGACCGAAAAATTCCGCTATAAGTCACGTTTCGCATATACCTAATGACACTGGGTTGGCTGAGATTGTTGATCAGCTCATCTGTTCTTGTTTAACCCTAGCCCACAAGATACATAAGGATTCCACTCATCCGTTACACATTGACTTGTCTTTTGTCGTTCCCATTCATCCACCCGTTCTGCATTCCGACAACTTTCCCCTAGAATACATATGCACAAAATCTACCCTATAATCCATCTTGCTCGGGGTTCTGCCGAATGGGGAGAGAGGCTGTGTTACTTACAAGTCTGTAAAACTAACTTCGTTTCCCTTTACTCTCTCACTTATCAAAACAGTCCAGATATTTTGCCATTAGTGACACCTTGCTTATTTTTAGTGGTTTGTATTCGCGTGTAATGGCTGAAATGTAGGCATACTGCTTGCATAAGTCTACCACACAAATATAAACTATAATTCTGGAAATAATACCATTTTTATCCGGTTTACCGGATATGTCCTACGATATTTGCTTAAAAGTAATCGAATAGAGAATCCCTCGGAAGCGTTTTATTGCAATATAATCGTATGGTTTTCTCATTTTTGTTTCCTTTGACAAATTTCAATCAGTGTTATTAACAACAGACTTTCGCCATGATAATGGCCCCTTATCGTGTGACTTATTATGTAATGTTTTACAAAATTCCAATACAAACGGTGAGTGGGATAATTTCAGGTGTACCCACGTTCACACTATAGCAAAGCGAAGGAAAGTATGACTGCCAGATAAACTGAGAATGGGTTCAGTTCTATCAACTGCAAAGTTTTGGGGCTTTTTCAACAGAAACATGAGTTTGACAAGAATTTGATGGAATTTCTTTTATTAGAACTATATTGGTTTCTCGTCTAATAGACTAGGATGGATATTCCCGAAAACCACAATCTTTGTGCATGCAAGCGATATAATTTGACAGATTGCCACCGGAATGCAGTGTCCACGAAATGCACATTTTAACATATTATTAACGAGGCTGAACCAGAAGCCACTGCAAAAGTCATAGAGAGGATTCCACATCTTGTGGAGCATGACAATCAAGACGGAGTGTAGATGACGTAGAACGAGCCAATACGTGTCCATTCATGGGAAACTACAGTATTATATTCGCCCATGAATGATACTCATAGTTCACATGCACTTTCCTGAATGGTCTCACGCAATATTTATGAATGGCGGATTTTCTCCCAGGCATATCTGTAGTTAGAAGAGATACTTAGTATTCCAACCAGAAGGATACAAGGCGTTTACGTTTCACAGTATTTATTCCCACCAACCGCATCATGTCAGTCACTGATCACCCATTGGGTTTCCTTATCCTAGAGAAGGAAGTTTGAACGCATCACGGTGCATCATGTGATTCATCCATTGGCAGACAACATAGCCCAGACCAAGTTACTATTCAGGTGAGTTTGTTCAGATTAGGGCTCCTTGAAGAGGAAACTGTAGTCCTGATTACTCTCTATATCCATCTGAAGCTCAAAAAGTTTGAGAAGTGATGACGTAGTATAACAACCAAAATAGAAACATTAGCAATGTCTGTGGTGTCATCGTCCATTATATGCTTTTTGCAGCCATGAGGTCGTAACCTACTGTCATGTACATACTCAGATGGCTTGATGTATGCCGAGTTAGATATTTAATTGAGTGAACCATGGAAAGGTTCTTATTCAAAAGTTCTACACTGAAAGGAAGAGGTGTGGTAGCTTGGATCTAAAGTACTTACAAGCGATGCTTGTTAACTTCATGGAATCTAAATTAATTAGTTCAGTCACTGAACTGTTTTGTGCCATATTGCATGGGTAAGGTGTACGGGAAGAGTATGTGGGAAAGAGGAATATTGGTAACTCACTCAAGCACTAGTCGGGGTTTCGACTGGAGCTGATCGCATCATGACAGGAACGGCGGGAAGCTTGATGACATAAACTGTTCAAAGCCAACTAACCGATCCGTCTAAACGAATCATGCATCAATAGGTTCAAACACCATGCAACATGGTCAGATGTAAATGTTAGTAGTGAAGGTAATTACAAAAGCATGTAGTTCATTTTTAAGCTTCGATTTGATTCACTCGTATTGGGTTACGAATAATCCTATTCGCCGGTCAAGAGGCTGCGGTGCATAACAAAGAGTTGGCCAATTGTAGCAGGCTGGATAAAAGTGCCAAAGAGTAATGATTTTTGGGCTATTCAAACCCAGGTCGCTAGTTTTCCAGTCCGGACAGATGAGACTCAAAGCCGACCAAGGCGCGCTTTTAAATCCTCGTCGTAAAACCGATCACGGATAAGAAAAACCGAAACATGATGAACCAGAAAGAATGCATGGGTAACGCCGTTTGAGCACGTGGAGAAGGAAACAGATGTAAATAGTGGACCAACCTGACAAGCGAAGCAATTTCGATGCCAAGGCGCATTCAGTGCGGTGATGTAAGAGTCAGTGATTGGCTGATTACAACCCTGACAATGGGTGCCGAATCGATCCAGATAGCATGCACTGAAATAAGAAGGTATAGAGAACAGGGCTTGTTTATCCTTGGATAGATGAGAATTACGTGAAAGAGGCAACTGAAGACAAAACATAGATTAGTGGTAAACTGGAAACAATAAATCAGAACCAGTTTGGTTGGAAGGACTTACTTTGACGTCGAGTTGGTCGCTTGATGTATTTTACAGGAAGAAAAGATACTATGCTTATGCCCCTCTTGAAATACATTTTGGTATGCACCCTAATTTTTACATAGAATAGGTCGCAACAGAACTCGATGACCATAGTGCGCTCGTGCATAATACAGCTATTGTAAGTTATCCAGTCTTCTGCTCAAACCACTGCCAGCTACTAATCGCCTGATCTCAAATTGATGGGTTTGCCTTAACAGAGCGCTTGACATGTGACTTACGTTGCACAACAAAGATTGCCGTCTAGCTGAAATTTCTGATGCGCCCGTCTGTAATAACAAACGAACACTGCGTTCACATCAAAAAAGAAACCTTGGCTTCGAAATGGTAAACAAAGAGTTGCCGCAATCTTATAATCATTTTCTGGCACATTAATCTTACCGACGTTGGCAACCGAACGGTGCAGTGATCAATACCGAGAATTTCTTTTTCACGCATGGCTGCGCACGGGACGTGATAAGCAGACTATTGGATATTAAGTCTATACCATACCTATCCTATTACTTGAAAGATAATTGTCGTACACATCTGGAATCTCATAGGGTAATGGTCACAACTGGAATGTAAGCACTTTGCTGTCAGGGTCTAATTAACTAACTTGGTACTATTCGACTTATTAAACATGACAAAATTAAAACAACAGTCAATGATGCTTTCCTGGAAACGCCTATCTTATCATTCGATAAATCAACTGTTCACCAACAATTCCCTCTCACGCCGTTTACAGGTTACACGGAAAGCACCACACGGATAGGCAAGAAAAACGCCAACCGTGGGTAGGAACTTATCACAGTCAAATTGTCCTTGTCATGTGAATGTTTTATCTGGCTTAAGCAACCTAGATGACAGGAGGATGGAGTAATTCAGCACAGATCAATCCTAGGTCATGGAAGTTGGATTTCGGTTGTGTTCAACTTGATTTGCTCATGCGCCCCAAATTTCATGGCCCAGCGCTGACCAATGCCGAATTAATGCATCCTCCTCTCACCTCGATTGCGCAAGCTAGATAAACCAATCACATGACAAAGACAATTTGGCTGTGACAGATCATCACGTATGATTGGTGTTTTCTATGCCCATATCCATGCTCTTTTGTCTAGTATCTCCCACATAATCGGTAAACGGTTTGGAAATGAATTACTGATAAAGAATTGCTTCGCCCAATTTAACGTTTTATTCGGAGAAGACTGTGCTTTTCAAAGGATTTGATCCCGGTCGAATAATTCGTTTGGTCATTTCTATTTCTTCAGTAAGCATGGACAATCCTCATGTGGTTTCTAGTTTGAAACGTACTGAAATTATTTGGACAAGAGAATATTGTGATTCAAGGTTAGAATTTCGCGCGTACAACTTAAAAAGTAAAAAATTAAAGGTGAAATAACCTTCTAGTGTACACCAGGTTAACATACCTACTTAATTGTAATTATTAGCAATGTTTCGCCTCGTGGTGAACTGAGCCACAAAAATTTCGCTGCTCGTAGCAGTTCACTCTATTAAATGATTTCAATGTACGAAATCATTTGGCTGTACTCAATTGTTTTGATTCGTTGAAGAATAAAAAACATGGATTATCTACGGGTGATTCAGTACCATGTTCTCACAGTTACATTCAGGTATAGTATGACACCTTTCCGTGAACTTATCACACTAGCTGTTCACTGGCAAGATCATCCGAACAGTCATGGCGTCCCTGCTGGCAACCGGTTTGCTGCTGAGATAAGTTCCAAGTTATGTAGTGGTCTAAACGCACGAAATGGGATTACTTGTAGATATGCTTAGCTGCATCCGAAAAGATAATTTCCTGATTAAATGCGTGCAGATTCGGCTGAAAGGAAGGTGTGAGGGAAGACCTGTTGATAACGCCCAAGTTTTTGCGAGAGATAAAACAAACAGTACTAAAAACCAATTTTAAGCACATTTAACTTCTGGTGTTATTAGACTCGTCGTATAGACGCGACGGAAATGCCAACGGCAAATCAGCTAAGCGCGCCAAATCGATCAACAATAAATCAACACAGCCAACGGCAACCAATTTTTCGATTAGCCCAATTCTTGGACGTACTCACAACAAGTTGCTGTTGGTGTTCGAGAACTTGAAATATCGAACAGTTTGTTTTCTATGGTCAAAATAGGTTGTATTCCGCTAAGTTAACAAGTTCAATTATAATTTGTTCTGCTTTTTACACGCGGATGGTCAAACAAAACATTGCGATTTGAAAATACTGAAGTTCTCTTCACCCCAAATTGTCAGCCCTTTCCTTCCCAATCATAAATTATCTGCACCAGCCCCTCGGGGACTAATTCGCCGCAATAGTGCGATACGTGTTGAACTGCGAAGGAGGGAATACCACTACCTTTATGAATATAATAATATTAACTGAGAGCATGGAGTTCGAGAGTCGCACGAACATTTGGGTTTGAAAAGCAAAAGAATATTCCCAGCAATCTCTCGGACTTATATAACAGGATCGGCCGTAATGAAAAGAGCAAAATGAAGCTGAATACAAAACCAACCAGCATCGAACATCGAGGAAATGGAATGACAAATTCTAAGGTTGAGCTTAAAGGAAGTGCATTTTGTTTGAATTGGTTTCATTCCCGTTAGATAATACTAACATCTGGTTCGATAAACTAAAACATGAACTTATATGTTCCCCTTTGTGTCGTTGATGAGCACAATCAGGTAGGTCGTAACAGTTTACGGGGAGAGAATTGTCATCAGTTTGAGGATTCAGTTGACTTACGGGCAATAGACCTTATCTTCATGCTCATGCACCGTAACGCTTCCGTTGAACGCGCGCTGACAACCATAACAGAAAAAGTGTTCCGGATGCCAAGTCCGCGAAAGTGCCACGATGCATTTCTGAAACGGATTCGAATAAGGTGTGTGCTTGTATGTAGGTAAAAAAAAGACAAAAAAACCGATCCAGGATTTGTCATTCAGGCTCCACTCGAACGCCATATTATTCCTCATTTTGGTCAATAGTAAGCAGATAAGGTCATTTACTGCAGCTTGACAGATAACGTACAGTGTGTCGGAAGGAAGACCTAACAACATCAATCGAGGGAAAATTGTTTTCGCTCTTTGATAATCAGATAACTTCATAGTCCTTGAAATGATCGGTAAAACCAATTTCTTGTACGCATTATCCTCCATAACCGCCTGGCAAAACGTTTTACACAAGCATGGTTGTTGGAAACGGCCACATTGTTTCCCAGTTGATTCAAGACTCTTGAGGCACCAAAGAAACAAGACGCCATGATAAGCTCAAACAATGCGAACTACGTTCACCAACGCTCCCGATTTTCACAGACGGTTCAAACACGATACAATACGCGTTGGGCTTTTATTTGTGATCTTGTAAAACTCAAAGACTTAACGTGTCTGCAAAATCGGTACACAGTGGAATCCATGCATGTGTAGAAGACACATGTGCACTAAAAGTCATGTGGTGGCTTTGCAATAAAAGAGAAATAAATCACTTACGCATGACCGACATCATTTCTTTCATGTACCATTATACTTGGACTTTTCGTCGTGATGTGCAGATTGACGCAACTGCTTTAGACGAAAGTTTCATGTTGACAGATGATACCGGTAAACATGCTGCTTGAATTAAATCATTGCTGAACCCAAGCAGGCGTTCAATAAGAGAGCAATGCATTCTACACCACGTGGAGTAGCCGTACAAGCACATCAGCATATTAAGTGTGTCAGTGACTTGGTGGCTATTCAACCCCAATATGGCTGACTTATTGTCAAGGTCACCTGGTTTGCGGCTGTCTACTTTTATGCCTTGCCTGGCAAGTGGTCATTCCTGATTTTGCTCTTCTACAATCACGTGTGCATGTGTGGCAAGGAACGTGCACGGTGACAACATGCGGTTAGTAGTCGACGACCGGAAGCAGGATACAATCGAATCGGGCGGAAATTAAGATAATTCTAAGATACCCGAAAAGAGTGCATATTAAAATATTTGTGTTAGGCGAGAAAATACTTCAGATTTTGAATTATTTCTCGTCTCAAAGGTAATTACTCGTGAATTTTATCATGTGAAAATTATCCGGTCATTTATAATTCTGATTCTCTGTGTATCGAATTATGGGAATCGTTACCGTGTTTGCCAAATTTATCTATCCAGTTTACCAAGCAGGACCAAAAAGTCAAAAGGAACTTTCTACCTCTAGTCAGGCACAACCCAAGAACCCATATGATACATAAATTCTTTAAAAAGACTGAATGCCCACTAAATTTAGTGGTTTTATATAAATTAAGTTCGTTACTGTATGTTTTGTGGTTCTTTTATCTTACCTAGATTTATGCTGATATCATATTTTCAATTGTTTGACTAATTACATCGTAGCCATAAATTAACCATAGATCGTTTTCTTTCCAAACCATCATTCAAATTCAGTCTGGCTGTGTCATAATTTCTATTAGACAGTGTGTTAAAAACAAACCACCAGATACAAAAGATGCCGCAATTTATTTTTTAGCGGTTCCTCCTGTGTAGGTGCGATATCGCAAACGTTGAATTTGAAAAGAAAAACTTTCGTTGGTTTAGTTCTAAAGTAATGAACATCTGGTGCCGTAAGGCTAGGATTATCGACTGCATCATCATACACGACTTCGATCCCTATTACTCTC
Organism: Fasciola hepatica; assembly: GCA_948099385.1. NCBI lineage: Eukaryota > Metazoa > Platyhelminthes > Trematoda > Plagiorchiida > Fasciolidae > Fasciola > Fasciola hepatica. Next base: position 40,500,016 of record CANUEZ040000043.1, read on the forward strand.
CCTTTAGTCAAAAATGTCTTCGTCCAACTTGTGACTTTTGTATTCATTTTACTCGCTCGTCTTAGTACGATAGAGTTTCATACACGTCGTTGTGCTCACTCGGTTTGCATGGAAATACATTTGAAGAGCTGAAGAGAAAAGACAAAACCGTTGAACAAAACCTCTCCTATAATGATGCTACATTAAGATCTTACGAAGTCCATGAAGGTGGATACAAGAGAATTCCGATGGGGTTGACCTTTCCTGTAATCAAACGTTATCTACAGCAGCAAACGAAATACTCAATACTGCGATAAGGCATTGTAGTGATTCGACTGTCTCCAAACGCGCTCAAGTGCGGTATAGCTTCATTTCCAGTATCCAGCCAATCGGGTAAAGCCGGACCGTAACTGCTAGATGGCATAGATACAGCGAAGTCATCTTGTGATTGGTCAGGACGTTATCTGCCAATGAATACATGACTATTTTTGTATACAAACGAGTAAGCACCAACCAAATGTAACAGAATGCGTTCTTGCTGTTCTTGTCTGGTCTTGTCGGTCTTCCAGTGCTCGTGGTCCGGGTCCAGGTTATTTCATTACGTACGATTGGCCGGTTCGATACCATTCCTACACGCATGACTGTCAGAGTACCTCAGATTAAACGTTTTTTATTTCTGGTGCAGTGTTTGACGCGCAACCTAATGCCTTAAGAAACTTTTGCAACTAATGTATCTTGGTACCAGGTCGAGAAGTACTACCGTCACACCGGGCGGATAAAGACAACTGATTCGCAAAATCGTTCATCCATATGGTCACGTGTGAGTCAGCCGACAGTAGTCTTACAACAAAATTGACGAACATCTGGGAATTCGACTTATCTTTCGGTCAACGCCTACTTTATGGTTCATGCCGCGGTTGGATACTGTCACAGGGGCCTCAATAATGATGACCATCACCATCGCCAAGCTGCAAAGTCAATGAAACAAATACACCATGCTCGAAATTTGAGCTCATTTCCTGGTTACCTGTGTTAATCTGTTCCTTGTCCTACAAACTGTGCCGGAAGGCTTAAAAATGACCGTCCGATAGCTTAAAGTTAGGTTGCAATCAGAACAGTTATGCGGAACCATGATCAAGAACTGACGCAGTGACTGCCTGAATAGAGAACGTCGCCAGATGATTCGAAAACTGTACAGCGGTGTATAGGTAGGCCTATAGTGGGCCTCTAAATCACAGATAACTTGTAAAATTCATGTGAGCAGTGTACGGATATTTCGTCATGTTAAGATACCTAACGGTTAAAGTGTAGGAATTACAGTCGTTCGTTTCGGGTTCGAGTCCCACGTGGGACGCGTCGACCGAACATTGCTGATATGAGGAATGACAACAATAACTCAACTGTGCAGTAGTACTTCCATTATTTTCATTGTTGGTTTGAACGTTGAGACTGGGGTAGAAGTCTGTCTAGGAACATTTTAAACTTCCGCCATCTGAAAGTATTCAAGAAAATTTGAAACTACTTTCTTATCCATCAACCCTGTGCTATATGTCTCTGTGAAGTAAATTAGATTTAATTGCTGATGTACTTTGAAAGTGGAACGACAGAATGATTTGAGAAAAGCGCTCGGAAAATCATACACATTTATCAGAATTAAACCTGACAATGCGGAACATTCAAGACTGAAGCTTTGATGTACGTGAAACTACAAACACATGGAACTTCAGCGACTATATAGAAACGAGTAGTGTCACTTTAGTTAGATTGGTCGTGATGACCATCACTTCATATATCTTCTAGTCACGTGCAACGGAGTGCATGACTGGCTTCTCATAACTGACTAATCTTGACTGTACTTGTCCGTTGGTAACAGTAAGTGATGTGCCTAGGTCTAGATTATTTCAGATTCGTTCAGTTCAGTTCCTTAAACCAATAAAGACGCATCTTATTGCCTTATTGTGCAGTGCGCTTTCATACATAAAAACTGAAAATTGCTAAGACTTGTCCGTGAACTTATTACTGTTTCGAGAAGCCAGATCTATGGAGCTTCACGTAGCTAGCCGCTCTGTGGACCCACATCATCAGTCCGTTTTCTGCCAAACGTAGCGATTAGAAACTCTATGACAGGTGGCCCGAATAACTGTAGTGGGACTAGTTCTGCAACCTTAGCCTGCACTCGGGAGCAAAAACAATTTGCATTGCCATAAAGGATCGGCACAATGACCGTAAGAATTTCTCTTGTTGGTCACATAAGGGCGCAGCAGTGGTCCCAGGCCGCGCGATAGTGGATTGCTGTGACCGGGGGTAGCGGGGTTTGAACCTCACAATGCATAGGTGACGGAGGCCTGGTTCCCTTGATAATCCCTGGTTCACTGGCAGAGATATTGTGAAACGACAGATTTTCGCTACCATTTTTGTTCTTAGACTTACACAGCTTCTTCCAAACTTCATTCCATTAATTTCATTTCTCTCTTCGCAATTTCATGTGTTTGATCTCTCATTTTCCAATCCGGGTTCTTTTTAATGAAAGATAGTTATTGGGCAGGACATACCCGCTGCTTGGTACTTGAATGTTGAACACGAAACTGAAGCTGTAATCAATCGAATTCATTAGCCGTCAACATAAACTGGGTATTCAATCTGGTTTAACAGTTTTTATTTCGAAGTGGTGCCCCATAAAGCTACGTTCAGCAATACAGAGGAATGAGTAAATCTCCGCATTGATGGCCTCGATTATTTTATGATTCTTTCTTAGCAAATTTTCTAAACGCAAATCCTCTGAGGAAAGGAAAAATCACCAGATTCAATACTTTGTCTAGCAAAAATATTAAATTATTTGGTAACTAAGAAAACAAAGAAATTGAGAGCTTGCAAAACCTAAGATCTCTCAATCCCAGAGTAAAACGTGAGGTCAGCAAAGATGGAATCCCGGTTGATATCTAATAATGATAAGGACTGTGTTTAGACGCAGTGAAATCCGGAACATGGTTTACTTGGCACGCGAAATGTATGATCATTTCTCACGCTGAAACCTCAAAACTGCGAAAATTTGATCTTTGAAAAAATAAAAAAAGTACCAACTGCGCAAACAGTTCACCAGAACTGCGCTCATTCACGCTAATCCATGATTACGAAAGTGACATTGCTCTCCTGCGGTGGAAATCGATCAGTTATTCTGTGGGACTCGGATAGCTGACCAAGTGACCCGTTAGGAACTAAAGGGTTTAACTGTTCACATTCACTTATTGTGAGAAAACAATGAGTAGTTGTGTGTGTTATGTGTAGAAATTGTAAACTGTCTGAAATTATTTCATGGACAGTTTTTCGAAGAAAGGCCATCTAGTGAAACAAGGGTTCAAAGATTACTAGCCTGTTCCGGTTCGACAAACCGCACTGTATGGGATCATCAGCGATTCTTTCAGCAGATATTTTAGTTCAAAATAAAAGGAATAATAATTCCAACCGGTATGGTTCTGAGGGGCAGCTTACAAATTAGAGTGAGTCAACTGACTGAATGTTAGAAGAGACTAATAACAAGAAATAGCGGCAAATATCTGTTTACGAGGAAAGCCCATGAACGCCATTCTACGACCCATGTGGACTGTGTGCGAAGTCTGGTACAAAGTATCGTTATTTATTAATGTGTTAGACTTTAGGCAATGTTTTTGAAAAAACTGCCGAAGTGATTAGTCGGTTCGACTTTAACGGAAAATGCCGTTTGAAAAACACAATCATTGGCCTGTTATTACGGAAGTTAGGCAGTCGTCGTTGAAGAGTAAACGACCATTTGCATGTAACGACAGATCGTCTGTGTAGTTGAAAAGAATTCATACCAAATAGTAATAACTAGTCATACAAGGACAGGTAACCAAATCAGGAAAATATTTTGCGCACTTACTTCGAGTATTGCCTCGCCACAGTAGCCACACTTGGGGGAAAATAAACGCGCGTGGCATTCCAGACAGTAGGGATTTTCATCCCGTTCATAGAAATCCACACGAACCAAACCGATTCCACAATTGGCACAAGTAAAATGATCTGGATGCCATTCTTTGTCCATCGCCGAAATCAGCTACCCGTTCGCAGATTTTGATGATTTCACAGAAAGTGTGAATAACAGTTGGGGGGGGGGAGGGAGAGAATGAAGTGCAGATGGTTTTGTCAAAAGAATGTTAAGCGACAATCACTCATGCATACGAAGATTTCGGACAATTCGGCTAACACTTGTAACTCAATATAGAGTTGATATCGTTCGTGCTTGGAAAAAAAATCCACTGAGTGCCTGGTCCGTTTTTGATCATAACACATGCCCATCAGTTCATAATAGGAGCTGAGAATTTGGAGTTTCAACTTTTCCCTAAATTTTTCCAAGCCCTTTTGTAACTGGTTTTGGGTGTGCGAAGAAAAGGTATCCGTTTTTTCATGAATGTATGCGTAAATATTTTGGTAATCACTACAAATAATTCTCCATATGAAATGCTAAAAATCGTGCACTTGCCGTAATGCACGAGGCGAAAGATGCAAATTCGTCACACTTGACATGTTTTTCTCAGCTTGAGGTTTATAAATGTTACTTATAATGTGAAACACTTTGACATCGGCAAGATGTTTTTAAGTCATTCCGTGACGTGTACTCTTCCAGCTGTGCGGTGAGGGATTTATTTCCCAAGGAACTAGGAGTATCGAGGAATGGAGATGGTTTAGTAAACTGCAGACATTACACCATAACAATGTGCTTCTACAATGCCTTTGAGAAGTAAAACGCGCCAGGAACATTTGAGACCCACTTCGTTTAAAATCGCATTTAAACACATACATGCGATATTGCAATCATTATGATTTGTGAATTGATTCTCATTATTACTCGAGTCACGTGCGAGCCAAAGATCCCCACGCGTATACAAACTATTACAATATGTTGAAATACAAATTTACAGTGCGCACCGTTCGTGTTCTTTATCAACTGGTGGACCGGTGCATTAATTTTACTCGGCCGATGACAGGTCAAGAAAAATTATCTCATCGTTGATAACTTATCGTCAGATTTTATGAACAAATATTCTTCTTGACTTATTTATTCGTTATATGATAAAGTGTAACATCTCCGGAACGGTATCGCAGCCAATGAAGACTGCCAAATGGGGAACTAACCGGCCGTGGCGGGAATCAAACCAGGGTCGTTACTGCCCAAAATTCGCGGCGATAACTGTTTGAGCACAGCACCGACCATTCATTCAACTGACTTCTGCTAAATGATCACAGTGGATCTAGTTCGGTATGAGATTCGGCTCCGTATTGTTTGAACTACAGAAAGGTTATTTTCCGTAGTTCCATTCTATGAACAGCGGGTATTATAAGTCGAACGTATCACTGGTCATACATGACACAACAACATGCCAACCTGTGTGGGTCTTTTTCCTCACCTGATGTATGTTGGTTACTTTGTCAACGTGTTCTGCTTCTTTGTGAGAGACTAACTCGTGATACGAATTGCTCAGTGTAATTGGTTGCGCGTCCACACGAGTCGCACTATGAGCTCAAATTGTACTCACGTGATACCATCAATCTGGCTATTATGTAAGACAACGACGAGTGGTTCCAAAGCCAAACAAGTCAAGGCATCGAGAGGGCTGAGGATAGTTACACTGCATCGGCCATTAACTAGTATTATTCCATTGTGTATATCTTTATTTAAAAGTGAACCGGATGCGATCCAAGTGAGTTTTCACTAAGAACTGATCAAACGAGAATGATGTAAGGTATTTTTTCAATCATTGGTATGGAAATATCATAGGATTTGATTGTTCAATTTACATTTGAACCATAAAAGTAGTAATAGGTGGTAAGTTCAGCTATCAGATACCTCGGAAGTTGGACACCTAGAGCATCATCCATTAACTAAATAAAAAACCTGTTGGCTGGGTAAATAAAGAAAGCATTTAACCACCATTCTGCACCTGATGGTTTTGTAAAAGCGGTGCAAATAAAACAATTTATCAGCAGTATTACTCAGTTAGATTATATTTCATTAAACAAATAGTTCACCATGTAGGTATATGAAGCAGTAAACCTTTAAAACTCAAAACAGACGCAAACTGCATTCTCAAAAATCACATGGCTAGGAATTTTTTTTGTCCATTATCTCAAGATTCGTGAACTTACAGAGAAATACTAATCACAAACAAAGATTTATTCAATACCCTCAATAATGTCACGTGAACAGGAAAAAAGCGTTCAAACATAATCAATTAACGAACGACTGACACAGAAGCTTTTGTTATTTTGCAGTAAAATAATGGTTAAATCGGCAAGTTGTTTGTCGGAAATTGATAACATATGGTAAGATATAATATCAAAATATAAACGATATTTGCCTCAGTTAATTATGAGATTCTGTAAAAAATGTTTTTCCCCAGTCGGGTCAATTACGTCTGAATTCCTCCTCACATACCACAATGATCTAAAAGCTTGGAAATGTTGCTGAAATTGTCTGTGACTAACTGCGTAGCAGTAAGATCGCATGCCAGCAGCATAAACAGTTATGTTTGTCAACTCAGTTATTTGTTGAATTCTGTGATTTAGGTGGTTTTTTCAGACACCGATCCACCTTAAAAATAAGAATGACTGTAATCTTGAGCTCAAAAGCATAAACTCTTGATCAGTCAATGAATCTACTAGCTATAGTGAAACTGAAGATATCAAAGTGTAAACTGAGGTTTATTTTGGTAATGATTCGGAGGCGATATTCATTCTTCATGAATTTGAAAAACTATGCCACATGGTGCGGGTCCAGTTGCTATTGGTGACATACGAATTCACACTAAGCGGAAAACCGCTGAAAGTTTTATGCTTTTTATACATCTGTGGACCTACAAGTGCTCAGTATCACTTTAGCCAGTATAAATAAATCACTAGCCGGTTCTTGTATCCCGCATGACAGGATTTCGTCATACACTGTAGTGCCACGCCTGATTCAGGCAGGAAAATTACCTCGACTACTCGTGCGTACGACAGAAAAAGTCATCCCTTATGATAACTGGCAGCGTTTGACCTGAAGGCTGCGGCAGAGAACGATAAGGGGCTATAACTGTTAACACTGAGTACTGAACCATCTCTATTGGGTATTACCAAAAATGAGCGACGGTTGTGGGGCCTGAGATTCCTATTCCCATTTATTAACTCCACAATGACAGTACTGGGTCACTGCAACCGAATGACTGAGTGGCAGTACGATCACAGATGTGCTCCAACGTATCCGATCGATACGAAGAACAGTCTGATTCTCAATGACCCTGCTGAGGGCGCTTCATTGCTTGCACAAAATATTTTTGAGTACATACAGAAACATCGTAGAGGTGTAGCATTTCATGAACCTTGTTTTCATACTTCTAAGCAGTTGACTTAGCGCAACGCTTCGATCACATTCAGTGTGTGTTCATATTGAACGAGGTGTAAAAAAGCGGTTCTGATTACTCGAATTACCCCAGTGCTCAACAGATTCAGATAGTGCATATGGACCATGACCAGGAGCTTAAGAGAATGCATCCACGTGCTCTGTGCCACTATTCGAACTGACACTGGTCTATGGAACAAACAATGAGAGTGGTTTTTGGCCCTTGTGTTAAAAGATTATCAATTATGTGTGTTAGTTAAAATGGATTCCATACAATCGTGGGTCTGATTGAGGCATCACTTGTTCTCATCAAATATAAACTGATTTCAAGAGCATCTGTGAACTTCTTGGTCCAACTAATTTACAAGAAATATGAAGAATAGCTGGCGGCTAACTTCCTGTCGAGAAATCGAGTGAACGATAACAACAATTTTAATAATGCTATATGCATTTTATTCTCGAGGACAGCAGTAGGAATTAGGTGGGTGTAAATAGTAGGAGATTAAATTTTACATAATCTGACTCATCATGCAGTATGAACGTCCAACTCATGTAGCGAAGAGATTCGGTTAACCGTTTAGAGCCAGTCGGGATAGCTCGGTGGTTGGGTGTTCGACTCACAGCCGTTCACCCGTGTTCGAATCTCAGTGGGGGGCCGGTGGATTTTTAACTGTTGATGATTCCTGACAAGGAAGAAACAGCTGTCCAGTGTTTTTGTGGTTTTCAATAGTAAAACGGTAACACTGCACGATAAATCATAGTGTGAAGAGCGGAGTACTCTTAAAATTATGTGGACCAGTAATGATCATATGGAAAGAATACATCAGTACCAGTAATTCCGCTGAAGATATTATGTGCTTTTCATATCAGCATCTTAAAGAACGAACCCCCACAGCAAATAGTAAATGTGTGACGCCGATTAGCAATCAAGGATATTATCAGGCTGACGATTTCTTAATATCGGCTCTTGTTCAGGTGTGAATCGATTCGCCATCAACGTGTGCACTTTTACAACCAAACTTCGGCACACTGGAGACCATGGTGGACAAACATATTATTTTGGTAACCTGATAGTAACGTTTGCTCGGTCAGTAAGGCTTACATCACGTTGGAGTGATTCATGTCAGAAAATTTAATTCGATCAACACAGTAAATCCGTGTAGCTTTTCAGGATGGCTTAGTGGTTCAAAATCTTTTTTGATCTACGCGCTGCACAGTGCAGTGGTCAATGACTGTCGCTTGAACGACAACTCCGGATATCTGAACTTAAGTGAACTTCCGCACAACTAACTGGGTTAGACGTGCATTTACATCTAGTCATTTCACTTTCAGCAACACTTCACATTCGACATATTTTAGGACGTGGTTGGAGGAATCGGTAAAATGTCGAGGTATCTATTTTCATGCATGAACGAAACGTAACAAAAGGAAACCTTTTGCGTGTAAATTGTCTTTCAGCAGATTGATTAGTATAGAAATTACTTTTGTTTTCATCTTGGTGAGTGAGAATAAATGCACCACTGACATGGGGTTTAATGAGTCTTTGGTCACTGAAATCGGTATATATGTCACACATTTTTTATCGTTCGAGAATTCCATGTTGACTTGGACTGGATTCTTGCCGTTATAACATAAATTCCACCGATCAGGTTAGTTAGTTCAGTCCATGGGAATCTTCATTTAATCCAACATGCGATCGGTAATATAATTTCGATTTTCACCTAACCAAGATCATTGAGGAAATATGGTTCATGCCACTCCAAACTTTGATTGCGTTATATGCCCATCGATTTCGGCAGTCATACATCCTATCAAATTGTATCAATTAACAACATCTAACATGGCTATCATAACCACTCAGTGCGCTTGAAATTCAACGACCGCTTGCCTGCGTGTTTCTCTAGAATTTTACCTCGTATAAAAGTGCAGTGTTTCGCAAGTTAAAATAACGAATATATTCAAGTGCTCATTCGTATGACTTCTGACTTCATGTCGCGTAATTCGGTCACTACGTCCATAACTTGCATCGGTCAGAATCATATGGAACGAAGTACAAGCTCCGGGGCACGCCTTATTTGATTTGTGACTAATACGCAACACATTTACCCTGATTTCGATGACTGTCGGGTTGTGTTTCTATTTCTCTATGGGTTTTGCGATAGGAACGCGTGATGGAATATCTCGATCATGTCCGTTGAATACACAAGGATACAAACGCCAGGCGAGTAGTCTGAGACAGAGCTTAAATGCTTACTCAATGCGATCTGCAGTAATGATACTGTAATATTTTTGTTGCAGTTTCAACGGACCATCCAACCACAAGCCCAACCGGGTTGATCTAGTCGGTCATCTCTGACAAGTTCAGGCGGACACATAGACCAATTCATCGTGAAAGACGTTACAAAACTCAATCTGCTATGTAGCCAACCGCAAAAAATTAATTCGAGCATTATTTCCCCATATAATGCAAAAGAACCTCTTAATAGCTTTGACAGAACTAGAATAACTGGACGTAGAGAAGAAAAATATTTCAGAACAAGCAATTCACTGATTACTTGTGTTACACAGATTATGCGGTTGGAGGTGGATAGTACTAATGGATACCTAAAACCGCATAGTATAAAGGGGCGGGGGTGTCTGGCGAAAAACAGCGTCAGAAAACGGATGATACAGGAATGACAGTGAAACATTGTGAAATACGAACCAAGAAATACAATCAATTGCTTTAGCGAAACAGATGAGATGGCTACTTTTTCAGCAAGCAGGGTGACACATTTTATGGGGAAAATGGATTCCGCTATCATGCACAGTTGTTAGTTAACCAAAGGAATCCAACCAATCCCGTTGAACCATTCTAAATATGGTCCAGTGCAATCAAGAAAAATACTAACAATCTTATTTCGTCAATTCTCGTTGATAAATTTACTCGTGGGCACCCTTGACTATTGTTCACGAATCAAAACTATTCATTTTCGTTAGTGAGCTGTTTATTCTAACAGCTGTGACGAAGCCACACGGAAAGATCATGGGGCCATTTCTAAACTCATCTTCCTAATTTCCATTATTGGTTTTATCAGCTAATTGACTATTATGAACATGCACATCTGCATTGGTTTTCATGAAAGTTTTCCTCAGAGCACAACTATTTTTTTAATAGCAAAAATTACCAGATTTGTTGACTTAGTCCTCCCATTGTATATTTCAAGCGTTAGTATGCCGACATTTCACTGAATAGAATGTCTCATTTTATAAAAGATGAAATACTGTTTCCCAGTGTTCGTCTAGCACAAATGTGATTGTGTCAACACTGTCACACCCTAAAGTAAAAACGAGAACAATAACACGAATCAACTCCTCATTGCCTTACCCTTATGTTTGGAGGTGGTGGCTCGAGAAAAGAAATATCCAAGTATTCATGGTGATATTCTCTTTTTTGCGGTTTTGAAAACAGATTTGAAAGTAAATCTCTTGACTTTGGGAGAAAATGAGACATTCGACATTCTGGGATTTACTCAGATGCGAACTCATGGCCCAGAAATCAACGTATTCATTTGCTTTTATCCAGATCAAGCAGCTCCCTTCGAGACAAAGGTGAATTTACAGAAGAATAACACCTGAATGTTGGTGAACTTTTTTTATCTCCACGAATAATTTCGCTTTCAGTGTCGTTTTCTGTTCAATGTACCAATTTGCCCGTTTCGAACCTAAATCGCAGTTTCGCAAAAGGCAGTACAGCGACTCAAAATTACAATCCAAGAACAGTGTCCTGACTATAGTAGATGCGAAAATAACTGACGGGTTCCGCATCCAAACAGAGGACGTCTAAGACTAGCCACAATTTGAAGGGTATAAGACCATCCATACAGTCACAAACTCACCATGCCCACAATTGGTTTACGACAGGCGTGGCAAACACCCTTGGTCGAAGTGATAGCACCCTTCTGAGCCAATTCACTGGATAAGTTGCTTAGCATAGTGGACAAAACATGTGTTGGTTCGGACGGGGTAGCAGTGTATCCGGATTCAGACGTAGCCGCTGTTACTGGAGTGCCGTTTCGACGAGCATCTTGTCGATGCAGCCGGGTTCCATCGACTGGTTGAGCCCGGCACGCTGTTGACGAAGCGTTGGAGTTGTAATAGACAGCGGAATTACTGTCCCGTGCACCTGGAAAGATATCGGTTCCAGCCAGCGTATCTGAATCAGTCTGATCCAGTGTCGTACGCTTCTGATTGGATTGTGAGTTTTCCATCTAAAATACGAAAAGTATTTCAACGGTCAGAAAATGTGTACGAACATCCTCGAAATAGGATTTGCATTCGACTGTCCTATGACAGTTATTTGTTCTTTTTAATCGAACTGAAAACACCACTATCAATGACTAGCAGTTCAATGCGCACTAGTGGAGCCAGTCTCAAATGATGAAAAAGTCTGCGGTGGTTGCCGGTGAACGGATAGATTTGGCTACACTCGTTACTTAGTGTAATGCAATCACTCAACTTTTCAAAAAGACAAAAAGAAATCAAGTGGGATTCATCAAATAATAGAATGAGAAATAAAGAATCTGTGTGACGAATCGGGCACATACAATGTTGCAGGAGTTTACCTTAAAAAGATGAGAACAAATCAGCTCTGGCTTGGTGGTTAACACAACGCTAAAAAAGCGTTTCATTTGCAAGTGGTTTCATTAATCAGATGCGAATGTTCCATGAAGTCATGATCAAGCACAGAATTTTACTCCCAGATGGAAGTAGTTCAATTTAGGCGACTTCACTGTCCAAAAAGCCAGGGCACGTTACACTGTAGGACGTTCATTCCAAATGATCATCGAGTTGAGGAAAAAATTAATAGGAGCATAAAGTGAAAAAAGTCGGAAACAAAGTGATAAGCGGAAATCACGAATATTGAGAAACAGCAAGAATGCAGCTACGTCACCGGCCGCGATACACAGCTATAACGTTTAGTGTATACAAGCATTTAGTAGGCGGATTTCGTGAACCCCAGCCCAGAAGTCTCACACGTCCTACTCGGTCAAGTCCACTGGTCAGGGTTTTCATGCCATGGACTGAACACCTCAATCTACCTTACAATCACTACCTGACTCGGAGAACAGCGTAAGCCGAGGAAGTCTATCGGTGAGCACGCCTAACATACGTCCCAGGCATCCTAACCAGTTACGATTCAGTACTTGATCCACCGACTGATCACTGGTTCCCAACACCCCACGCCTAACCTCAGAGTTGCTGTTACGGTGCTCCTACCATACTCGGGCAACACTACAGAGACATCGATGATCGAACATCAACAATATTCACCTATCTTCTAAAAAGGCCAATCTAACCGCTGCAATGTAAACTCGACCCTTAACACGCAATCGAATGTCAAGCCAGCGTCATAGCTGGCTGAGGTTGATAAAAGCAAAACGCGCCTTCTGTATAAGCGATGACACTTCATCCGATATCTGTCCACCTGTTGAGATGTAACCGCCCAGGTAACAAAACTTATCTACCTCCGTCAGGGCTTCCCCTGCCAGAACAAAATTTGCTGTAGGACCAACTCAGTTGTGCGGCAGAATTTTACATTTCACCAGTAGAAAACGCATTCCAAACATAGTTTCGTGGTTTTTCAGGAAACTTTCGTGGATCTTTACTCAGTAGAACAATATCTTCCGCGCATTCCAAGTCAGACATTTACTGCCTGAGCAAAGATCGATGCCAATACTCTCGCGTGAAGAAGAGGATTATCTCATGAATCAATTCAATTACAAGAATGTAGAATAACGGAGAACGAGAACAGTCCTGACGAACACGACTTCTCGTGAGGAACTCCGGTGAAAAATCGCCGTAAGCACGAATGCAGCTCCGGCTGTTTGCATACAAGCATTGATAAAGATAAGTAATTTGCATAGCCCGACGCATTGAAAAAATGATCTTCTTAATTCAATGCTCGCCAACTGTTCTATGGTGGGCAATAATTTGCATCATGATATGTGAGGACTTTCAATGAACATATCACTTATTACTAATCTTTCTAAAGTGGTGTACCATCCGTTGAAGTAAAAGTGAAATTGTACAACTTTTCAATAATGGAAAACGGAAGTAAGCTTTCATTTTGGAAACTATAGTTCACTTTGTTACAACACAAAATTATCTCAAATACAGTTCGGAGGATCCAAACAGTTAAAGTTATATTATATTTACCTGATAAATGATAATTAAGAGTGATCTGTGACGAATTGCTCGTTCCTAGAACTCAGAGATTTTAAAAATGTTGTTCAGTTTTACGGTTATTTTAATATTGCAAACCAAACAGAGAGTCCGGTAAACGACCGTAGGAACGAACTTCACACAGGGATGCCCATACATTGGTGATAGCACCGGATTAGGAGAGGGATAATCTCGGATTGCGAATTGTTTTACCAATGAGAATAGAAAAACGGCTGATTGGCACTGAATGACTATCAACGCACAAATGTACACTGGGGGGTTGGTGATGCCCACGGCACCAGTCGTCGACGAAAAGCAAGAAAATGGTGCTAACTTGGTGCTCGGATTGACGATGTGAATCCAAAGTGATAGTTCCAAGTAGAATACACGATTATCTATTCTACGGCAATGAAACGGCAAAACGAGAAAAAAAGTGATTTCGATTTCCCGAAAACAACCAAGTGCGGTGGCAACTTCAAACTTTCAACAAAAACGCGTTTTACTACGTTAATTACAGATCAACATTTCCAAGCTCGTAACTACCGTGAACGAAAAAACCGGAGTACGATGAGTTTAGTCTGTGAGAACTACCAAGAAGTACACCCAAAATGGCCGAGGATGAACCATATCTAAACTGATGGAATAGAGTCAGGCCTACTTTGAATAAGCAGGGATTTAATTAGATACAATGAAACAATAAAATAACTTGGGAGCAAAGTTATTCAGAATCCATAATCTGATTCACGATCGTAATCAGTTCCTGAGTGCACATACTGAGTCAATGTCGTTTAGGCGGAAGTTTTGTGTGTGTGTGAATAGCACTCTGTTGTTTCTATCAGAATATTTGAAGAATAGATAATATAACGAATTCCATCCAATTATGCCGAATGCAGTAATAAACTGGAGAGGTTTTTTCGCGGCTCAGTCTCCACTAACCCACGTAACACCACTTGGGATCGATTTTATTTAAACTGTAACATTAATTTTTAACCAACGATCTTTTCCACGGCAATTATTGAGTCTATGCGTTTCACCAGCATTTCTGGCAAAATATACTCCTTATTTGATAGCACATGAACATTGCGACAGTTGTTCCACGGTTGCTAACCTTTATCCTCACAACGTTCCAAAAGTTTATCCATAGGTGTTAAAAGGCAGAAGGAACCACCATAGTTGAATGAAGACCAGTTGGTGCTAGAGAAAGAGAGAAAAATTGCGATGGAACCCGTTTCAAAATGGATTATTACTTTCCCCGTCTGGTAGACTGGTCGACAAAACCACTATTCATGATTCCAGCTAAAGGATCAGGCAGTATACAGCTGAGAAATCAACGAGAAATCTGCGCACGTTAGAGCTTCAACATCGCCATCAACGGCACTCAGTTAGGTGGTAGACAGGACGCTGTCAAGCTAAAAACCTTGTTGAAAAAGTAACAATAGAAGTGGCCACCCGTGGAGGACTGCTCGTGGGATCTATTTATACCGATTTCTTGCATGCGCAGTTAGGAAAACATTCGAGTGAAACAAAAATAACATTTTGCCTTCACCAACCCCGGACGAAGATAAATTCAAGTTCATTTCAATGAACTTCGTGAACTGACCGTATTGGTTGAGCGTCCAGCTAATGACATTGCGGACCATTTCGGCTGGTCTGCCTTAAACTTGACGCCAAACTTGGGCCCCTTTGCAACATGCACCGCAGTTTGTGCTCCTGCTGTGTTCCCAATAAAACCTGGGAAAATTTCATCCAAAAACATGGACAACAGATAAAAAGAATCTCACAACGCTTGACGTTTGACCTAAACCACGGGTGCGTTTGAGTGATGTGCAAGTGATCAACTGTTTTACTTAGCGTAAAGTGCAAAATATCGACCCATCCTCAGAATTTCCTAAGTATTTTGAACATTTCTCACTCTCGTTTTAGACGGAATGTAATTTCGTATCTTCAAATCTTGTATTAGAAGAATGAGAGAAATCGCCTCATTATGAATATTTTTATAGGTATACCGTGAATGAACAGTTTGACATTATTGTTATCATCAAAATCGCTTCATTTTCAAGAACTGTAGGACATTACGATATTTATAAGCATTATATAAACGATTGCCGTTCGAGTGAGAAGAACCTCTCCAAAGTGATAACATAAAGGTTTCCCTCAGAGCAATCATTGTCTACAAAAGGTTAGTGGTTGCTGGTTATAAAATAAGTGGGGCACACTTTCTTGAAAGAAAAAACGAATCAGCAACTCTATCCATACCTGTTACCGGTGGTGGTCAATTGGTTATCTACATGGACTTTTGATAACAACGGCCCGGGTTCAATTCCCGCCACAGCCGGTAACTTTCCTATTTGGTAGACTTTCATTGGCCGAGGCCCCCTTCCTCAAATGTTGCACCTTGATGTATAATACACAGAGGAAGTAAAAATAATGTTCTTATAACATACAGTTTGTGACAGCTAATTGGCTTGTTTGAATTTGTCCTCCAAAAAACGAACAAACACTACTTCCTAGAGATTTTGGAAATAATGAGGTAACATTGAAAAAACAGCCAAAGTAAGACTGACCATTTGCTTGAGTGAAAGAATAGCATTCCGAATCGGGAGGCCAAACAGATTGACTCAGCTACACAATTATAGATGGTCAAATTCACCCTGGATACTTGATGCCGCGAGATTTAAGGTGTCGATTGCAAATCTTTAGTCATTTTCCGTTCCTCCTAGGTTAATTTACAATCAATGACAGACAACGTGTTCATTTTTAACTTGATTTGTATCAGACACATGTACGGGTACGTGCGAAATTCCAATCATCGTAATGCTTTCGAAGTGGGTCGTCGGGGCACCCTTATTTTTGGAAAAACGCACGTTACCAATTATTTGAGCCAACTGATGTTCCACATCTTCACTCTAAATGTCCCATTGTTACAATATGCAACATCGTCCTTCTTGTAATTCAACTTTTTCCAACAACCATCATTTTGTTTTATCTATCCCATGAAAACTCTTCGGATTTAAATGATTGATTTTCTTATTGATTTCTCCAAACATTCACCAGTGAGGTATTTAAGGTCCACCCACACGAATCTTCACAATTAATCTTAATTATCGAAAGCCGAAGGGAAGTCAGCAAACATTCAGCCGATAACTGCAAACACAATAAGAAATTTGTCTGCCCTTCACTCACTTATCGGTTTTTACCCCGTTTGATAGTGGTCTATTTTGAGTTTAACTAAATAGAATACAGTTTTACAAAATATACTGAAAATAAAGAAATGGTTGGAAAACGGAAAGGAAACTTGGTATAAGATATTTTTACTCATTCGTAAGCCCTATTATGCCCAATTTATGACGATCCACAGCGCCCAGCTCCGGTCGATTCGAGAGAAGGACAGAGGCATATAAGCACTCGCCACGTCATCCCTGTACGGATGATGTTATTTTCACTTGTGATAAAACCGTTCGCAGTCTTTTCTGGGTAACCATGCAAAAGACCTACTACCAATCGACTGAATTTGAGCTACAAAATCACGGTAAGTATTAGCAACGAAATCCTTAGTGAAAAGAGAAACGACTGTTTATTAGTTTCAATTATTGAAAAACAACTGTTTCAATAATCCTCAAGAAGCCGAGGGTGAACAGCTGAGTTTTCATGCCCGTGGGCTCCTTCACAAAGTCGTTTCCACAGAGTAAAACTAAAAACCTAGAAAAAACGATGAACATCCTTCAAACCTTTCAAAAACGGCGCTGACACAGTATTCTGACCAATTTCAGTTTATTTATTTCGCAGTTAACCTACATTTTCCAATCATGATATACAGATCTCTTCCAGGTATCACAATTTGGTTACAAGACCAGTGTGACTGGAAATCAGCCGATAACAGTGATGATCATGTGAGAAAATATTTTATATGTATACTAAGAATCGTATTTCTATTTGTACTGCATGATGAACCGATATTCTGTCCGCTTACACGGAGTTCATTTATTGAACATGTAAAATTAGACGGATTTCGATGAAAATTACACTTGGCCATTTTACCACGACTCTGCATGTCCCAGTTTTTTTTAATTTGGCACCTGTCGGAGGATAACGACACGGAAATACTAAGCTGCGTGGATTGTCCGAATGCGCACAGTGGAAAAACTGATTCAGGATACTTGTGAGGAGAAGCTATCGACGATAGCTTGAATTCCGTGTAGCAAACGTCAAACAGTTTTGTTTGTTGGATCTTCCCAGTCATGTTTAACTTTCGGTCAGTAAAACGGTATGATACTACATGAAATTTTCCTTCATTTAATTTTGATAAATACAAAAGTATTCTTTCAGTTTATAGTGTGAACAATTCTCGATATCGTGCCAATATAAACTGAAAATTGTTCTTATCATATAGTTCATCCTCAAGTGCATTGTGGGAAACTTTCAGAACAATCACTTGCCAGTCATTGCACGAATGTGAAACAATACTTTAAAGTTCTATTGCGCGGTCTAATGATAGTCAGTCGCGTTTCCCTAAACGCTGCGGAACAGCCGATCACTAAACTCCTTTACAGACACATTAAGTAGTGCTACTTCTGCTACCGAAAGCACCTTGTTTTCCGATTTATCTTTTTGGGCATAATATTTTTGAGAATTCTCCCCTCAGTACATGGCTGGTATAGTGACGAACGAAGCGAGGAGAGTAACCAGATTGTGGATTATTCCTGATGCATAACTCAGTTCCTTTACATTAAATTTTTAAAATCATGCGCAGTCCGAGTGTAATGGCCTGTTGAGCGAATATTTTTGGTTAAAATGTAAGCACATGAGCTTGCACATGTCACACGAACACAAAAAACGCGTTTGGGAATGACCGGTAATATCATATGTGTTTTTGACTTATGATAAATTGCCATAGTCGAACAGTTTTCTTTTTGAAGTGAAAATCTCGTGGTAGCAGTTTCCGAACTCCGACGATAACCAACTTCTCGGATTTTGTCAAAGTCGTCGTGTCTGAACGATTGTACACTGTGTGTAATGAATTATTTACAGTGAGAAAAGGGATTTAAATGACGAAGTTTTCTATGAGCTGTTTATCCGAGAGTGTAAATTACAAGCAATTAGGCACGTGTGATGTGCCGTCCCGAAGTGCATAAAATAACACGCGGGAAATCGACCAACAAAACTTTTCTGTTCTACTCTGGTGCCACTGTTGAATACCCGTAAACGTTATTTTGCTTTTATTCACGTTTTGTCATTTACTATGCCTCCAACAATTTAGAAGAATTTTGTTGAATAAACCAAAAAGGGTGGAAGGAAAGAGGGATTAAAGTAAAAGATAATAAACAACACCATTAGTAACCAAACTGGCTTTGTGCTGTCGGAAATGACCGCATTGTGATCAGTTGAAAAAAATGAGCTTCATGACCTCATGCTGTGCATTGCCGTCGTCTTGTCCCCGTGAGGCGGGATCCTTTAGAGAACGACTAGTTGACTGTAAGATCGACCTTGAGAACACTGTTTTAAAAGGTAGACCAGAAGGCTGAAGAAGACAATGTCTAGTGAAACAATGGTCCACGCGATGAACACGGGTCAAGTTACAATGCAAGACGGGCAGCTCCATTTTATCTACCTACTATCACCAAACTCCTCTGAATATCCCAACAGGCGAATCCTCCTAACAGTACAGTCAATTGTAATTTAAAACATATCAGCCATTTGTTTGCAGAAGCAGTCAACCTGGGGGGTATTGCTGTTCATTTGGTCAAGGGTCAACCAGACGGATGTTCCTGTTTGAGAACGGCGGAAGCTGCTGCGAGCAGGCTGTTAAATCCACCGTTTCGTTCACACGTGTGGTTTATGAAATCGCTTCAGCTACCCTGGCCGCTTTCGGAAAATGGGAATCGAAATCAACGTGACCTCGACCGCGACAATTCAGTGGTGACGAGTAGCAGCCAGATGTACTTCCTACGCCGGCTTTTCCTCACCACGAACAAACCGAATTCCCACCCCCTTCCGAATTGCACAATACCCATAACATTGACTTACCAATCTTATGTTCCTGTTTTTTTTATTTCCTTCCTTTTATCATGTAATAATGGTACAATATTTGAGGAAGGGGGTCATGGTCAATTATAGGCTGTGACTTGGGGTAAAGCGATCGGCAGCTGAAGCAAGATTCAAATCCCCGGGAAAGAAGGGTTGAAAGCCCCATGATGACCCGCTTGACCACCGAAAATATACACTCCTATCACATATGTGTGACTGCATTAGCCAGAGAACGAGGTTACCAAAAACGAGTTTGTTCGTTATCCTACTCTTTTCTTTTATTGATAAATTAGGTTTTGCACGCCTTTAGAACTTCCCTTACAGAATACAAAGGGGGTCAACGTCCTGAACAAAAAAAACATTACTGAAATCACGAAACCCCATGTAGATACGAATGGTTAATCTAACAGCTGCAAAAACTCAACTGTGCGGTTGACAGTTGTGCATTCAAGCCGCGAGCCGGAAACCTAATAAAAGCCCCTGCAGGTAAACTTTCGATAAACTCATCACAAATACTCTTTCTCCTCCAGTTACTAATAGCGGCTGTGGCATTTAGTAACGAATGAAAGTTAATTTGATGGTATCCTCAAGCTCTTGATGTCTCACTTTGCTGTACTGTTGTATACCCCGAAAAAATGTTGGATCACGCGGACCTGAATCTCGGTTTTTGGTCCCAAATTCCTCCAGCGAAAGACACACAGTACACCTGTGAACTAGGTCAGAAGTCTACCGGATACAAAGCTGGGGTTGACACTCTTTACCTTAGTTCGCTTAGGTAAACAGAGTGACTGGGTCGACGAGGATCAGTTGCCGGAGGCATACTGATGTGCGAAGCGATTGGGGTTATCGGGTCACTTTAGTGTGTGAACGAGTCTTGGCATACTCGCTGAGGCACATCTGTTTTCAAACTGTTCATTCTTGGGTGGTTTGTATGACACCGTAACTAGCATATGGTTCGTTATCGACTGATGTCACTTTCGCTAATCATAAAACTGCTGATATATAAATGTCAGGTTTAGCATACAGGAGCTTTTGGAAATGTTTCGTTAAGCTTCATGTATCTCGGCACCCGCATTTCAATATGCAGTTTGAAAAAAAAATCAAGGTTCCGAATTTGCATAATTTATATCCAGACCAATTTAGCTGCATCCCAACTTTGCGCATACTGCAGAACGTAACATTTGAATACTCAAAGAATGGCAACTATATGCAAGTGAGCAACGGGCGGTGACAACCACTGTTGGGTCAAAATCATTGTGGCGTTGTCAGAAACCATAAGACTCCGTCATCATCCGTGGCTCGTCATCTTGGATGACGCAACATCAAATTGACCGGAACACTGCTTCTCAAGTTGTTCATGTATTAAAAAACGCAAGACGTTTAAGATTTTCTAAAGCGATTGATATTCATCAGTGGAAACATTCTTGTCCCAATTAATAAATATTTGTCAATTTAATTATATCGTGATGAAGTGTTTTTTTGTTTTTTGCTCACTCACACAGTTTCCCTTCCTCGACTCGGTCCAAATGTTTCTTTTTGTGGTACGCACCAAGTTGAGATGCAGCAAAACTGTTCAGGATATAAACCGCTCATTGTTGCAATTTCTGCTTTTTCTCCAAGATTATCTCGGGAAAGACATGTTTCAATACCGCTTAGAAGTTGAGTGGCGCTTCGAATGACATCTCCACTATCATTATAAAACCGAAATAGATCTTGTATTTCTCAGACTTCTGGAGGCACTCGAAAAAACCCGCTCCAGCAAACCACAAATTCCCGAATCAGGTTATAAACTTACTCAAGACTGTCCCGATGGAAATTCCTAAATGTGTATGTGGAAACGGATAAGCCAGACCTCCTGATTTCCATGACTGACTTCAACCTACCTCATTACTTGGTCGTCCCAGATTTACATTTCTTACCTTTACAACAGTATAGTAGATATGATGTGCTCCGTTATTACCAGGACTCACCGCACAGTGAACCGACAACCGTGAACAAAATGGATTGGAACAAAGAAGCAAATGAAACCAAAATGGGGCAGAAGTAGTAAAACAGTTCAAACACAGCGGATTGAGATATGTTAAAGATTATGCAAACCGTTACAAAAAATCCGCCAAAGGATTTAAAATAAGCCTGTTGCACGCGTTTGATGCTACCGGGTGAGGCCGTGAATACCCAAAGGGGTCCGCGCAAATACATACATATATACGTAATATATATATATATATATATATATATATATATATATATATATATATATAAAGTCCACTAGGATTTTATTTGAATCATCTGGAGTGCGAATGGATACTCCTCACTGAAGAGTCCGCAAATGAAGCACAACTGTGATTTCTGTTGGTTATTCGTGCCAGGGCCACTGCTAACCCAACGAACAACGAGGCTGCATGTGCAAGTGCTCATATTGATAGTGTGGGCTCTTCAATGAAGAGTATCTATTCACACTCCAGACGATTCAAATTAGATCCTAGTGAAGATATGACATCGGAGTGTACAAGTATGAAGACGAGTGGGCAGAGGAGTACCGGGTACGCATACCTGATGAGTGGCAACGACCGCGAAGCCAGTCGTGTGCTTCCGGATGAATTTTGTCCACAAGTTTACATACTACTTACCGTCAGTATACATATATACTTATATATATATATTGAATAGTCTTCACAACAGCTTGTCAACACCGTGTGTTTTCCTTGTTCGTGGCACCATCGCTTTGTTTGTTATCAAAACTAAGCGCAGGACCACGGTAACACTCAACATACCTGACCAAACAACAACTGATAACCCCGTAGTTTACTTAGTCATATTACAACCGAAAAACCTTAGTTCAACATCCATCTAAAAAGCTTTGGGCAAGACCGGGATGGATTAAAAAAACGCATTGTGATGCAAATTTATCCTACAGAAATCGAATCTAATTGTAACCTAAAACCTTAAATCCATGCCACTCTGAATCATCGACTGAAGTTAACTCCTACCTGTGGTTCACTGCTTTTCATGTGCACAACAAAACACTAGGATGCAACTAGCAATGGGGTTATTTGATTCAGAGATGAATCACCAAACAACCAAACTGTGATGACCTCAGTGATGTTTCGTGTCTTTGACGAGAAAGGTTGGGCACACTTTGGACCATTCTTGGAAGTAAATCAAAAGGGTTAGTTTTCCCTAATAGACACTCGTTAAAGAGAGAATAAACAGGCAGACTATTCTGACTTTGGGACAAAAAATCTGTTTGATTTACAGGATTTTCCACGCTCGGTATGCGCATGCCAGGTATAGGCACAATCAGTCTAGACGTGTCTTTTTATCTTCAAAACTACGGCTGTGTCTTCTCATACACCCAGAATGCCACATTCCAGAATAGAATGTTCGTGATGAACAGTAAATCAGCTATCTGAAGTCGCGTATTATCACTCGTTGCCAAAATGACTACAAAAACAGGTGTATATTGTTAGAAATAAGCAACCAGTCAAATAACTCAACCAATGGCGCAACGTTTGACTGAGCAAAAAACATGGTATAACTGTGAGCAGCTTGTGTAGGGTCACGCACAACATTACACACTCACTGCTCAGATATGCTGAGGCTATAGTCATTCTCAATTATCAACCAGAACTGTGCAAACAGCGTGTTTGCTTTATCAGTTTGACCCTACTCTGATGACCTAACGTTTAGTCTCCTTTGATTCTTGTTCGCGCCTATCACCCATCATTCACTTCAGTCTTGTCTCATTTTCATTGGTCATTTTACTGATCAAAGAAATCACACTGACCATTGTGCATGCACGTGTCGAGATGCAACGAAGTGGTTTAGGATGAATCGTGCATACCTGCGTTGCTCACTTCTATATTCAAGTTTGTGGTGGGAATTCACTGTTTCCGAAATAATAAAAAATATTTGAGAGCTCGGTTACTCATACTGATATGCACTCAAGTGGGAGCAATATATTCTCGAATCATTCAAAAAGCTGGTGGATTGGTGCGGACAAAAGAATCAGGCGGACGAATTTTATGCGCAAGAGGTGAGTGTTTATTAGTGGATTTACAGTATTCCTTCTAAGATATGTTACGTATAAGTAATATATCACATGTAATATATGTATATATATATAGTTTCCGTGAAGAAATTCTTCAGATGATTCTAATTTTACTTCACATGACGGAAGTTTTTGAGACTCGGGGAAACATTCCTTCTAAAAACATCATATTCGTGAGCATTATACTTTCGGGTTAGTCCAGAGGCAACATTCAGCCATCTAAATTTAAGCTATAAAATCTCGAACAACTTGAATCTCAGATTTACTTTTGCTGAAGAACTCTGTGGCAATAAAAATGTTGTGGACATATATATATGTATATATATATATATATATATATATATATATATATATATATATATATATATATAGCAATTTATCAATGAACTTCTTTAGTTTTCTAGTTGCGAAATCATTACTGAGCCTTGCATTGACCTTCTCAACATGTGATTCTTTAGCATTCAATTTCCTGAATTTATCTTCATTTTCCGTGATATATGGACCTTAGTAGCACAATTAACAAAGTGGCAATAGGAAATTGTTGCATTTGTTTCCCCAAGTCTGGCTTTAAAGCAAAAAAAACCGATTTAATTTTTTTACAATCAAATCATGTGTGAGCTTGCGTAAATCGAAATAACCTGTGGGAAATCAATAAAAGATAGGTTGCAAGCAAGTTACTTCCCGTTGAATTGATCTTTCGGCTAGTATCGTTTTATAAAAACATGTATGCATTTTCGCGAGTGATAATAACTCTACGAGCAAAGTGATTGGCAGAGAAACGATCCTTAAAAGTGACTGGCTGAAGAACAGTGACAATACCGCGCGGTGGTTTGGAAGGAAGAAACGTATGGAGTGATGTCAGTTCACTCATCTAAACCAAATCTGATCGCATTCATTTGCGTCTTTTACTGATGCGACAAATGGCGACCTCTTTGTAAGCAGATGTAGTGAGTTGGAGTGAGTAGAGTGAAATACTATTTTTTTGGAGCAAAGCAATAGATTTTTAGGCTAAACTTCAATCCACTACTGTAGGCTTGAACCACAGTAGCTTAAATAAGTGTTCAAAAAGAGATTTTTTGAAACGTTTGATGAACGCTGAAAAGAACAAGGTTGTTAGGCGTTCCAAAGACCGCATCATTCGAAACCACTGGAATAGGCAAACACTTTAATACTATGAATACAGTAATCCATGCATAATTTATTATTCCGTATGGATTTTTTTCAATGAACCGGAGGCATAATCTATGCAGTATTTAAAATTAGACAAGTAAGAGGAATTTTCATGCGACTATATATGTATATACATATATATATATATATATATATATATATATATATATATATATATATATATAGCAGGAAGGAGAGAATATTCATCTTTCATTGTTTCACGTTACAATAGCTTGCAGTCCCTTGTAAAACGTCCCCTCGATAACCTTTTACTAGAGCGTACATTTTTCCTTTTGAATGAATCAATGTTCACACGTAAGCATATGTACAACTCGACTGCTTTTCGGAGTGAAGTCAAACTCGAACGTCAGCAGTTGTTGTTGCTTACCATTTGGGTCTTTTTAATCCTGCGGTAAAAAATGCCAAACCAAACATCATGGACCACAAGTTGTGTCCGTGTATCTCACCCATGGAGTTTGATCGATCCAAAAAGAGACAATTGCAAAGACAAGTAAGTTTTCAAAGTGCCCACTGTTTGACCTCGCATCTCAGTTTGTGGTACTACTATGTGCGTGTAATCGATGTGTGCATTCAAATCCCACCACAGTTCACTGCCTTTGCCACTTGGACCCGTGCAAATCTTGACATACACTAACTATCCAAATAGAAATATAACAGATTGCAGTCATTAGACTAAAAATAAAATCTACAGATTAATTTTGGTCATTGAGAAGTGCATACTCTACGCGAATAATTCAAGAAAAATAGAAAATATGAATATCTAAACTTTGTTCGTTAAAAACCTTTTTTTCCGTTTTTCTATTAGGGTCTACAGGGAGAACAAGTCATACTGCACGTTGAAAACTATCAATGGTTTACAGTACATGGAGTCATAGGGTGCATCACTGAACTGAAAAAATAAGGCTCACGTTGAATTTCACTTGCTGAATCCGTGGATGCGAAATACGCGGGACTCGTTTGCGAAAGATAGATTGCTTTCTTCTAAATGAGTTACCCATTTCAAACAATGAGACATGTTTATCTAAAACGTATCTGGTCAGTTTCCGACTTGTTTTATGTTTTCCGCTAAAGTTTCCATCGTCGGGGATTTGGATTATAAAGGCACCTTGTTGCAGCTGCCACATGACAAATTCGTTCAGTTTTTAGAACCTAACTTCAGCTTAATGAGAAGGTAGCGACTACGTGTATCACAATGTTTCAGGTCTGTCAGACAGTAAACAAAAGATAGACTGAATCTGGTTGTATCGGAGTGGGCAAGAAAGGAATAATTCTTGATGACTCATTCCTCGAACAGAACCGAAGCGGAACGTAAACTGGATGCCATCAACCGTTTGGAAGGGCTGAACCATAGGGTGAATGCCCAAATTAGTCAGCACGGTGGCAAACGAGTCTGTATTGGGGGTGATAGGTTCGTGCACGGCTGGTTAGTAGTTCAACAATGTTTCAGTGTATGGTCACCGGATTGACCTCCGCAAATACAAACCGTAAGGATACGGCAGTACAAAAAATCTGTCGAACTGTAAGTGTGAATAACCCGCATCCGTATCCTGTAAGGCCCCATGAATAAGCCTTAACAAGCGGTGTTTTGAACGAACGGCAGTAATCTTATTACAGCCATCTACCAAATAAAAGAAAGCCACAGTAGTATTTTTACAACCTCGATTTATGCACGTTTAGAAATCAACTGGTGAATTGTTACGTATTGGCCATAACTCCTCAATCGGAGTGATGAACAATGAAATCGAAACAACTGACAGTTTTTTTGATTGTCTCTATCAGCCCAGGTTAAAGGATGGATGGAACACATTGTAATGGTGTCTTTCGCCTAGGATGAGATTTCGCAAATGAGCAGTGGTATAGTGACTACATTATGGATTATTGTAACAAATCGAAATTAGGAAATATATATGTTCAAAATCATTTTTCGTTATAACCCTAAGGCTGGGATACAGTGGCCACTTTGAAATCCTCGGTGGGCGATATGTTTCATGCCCAAGTCAAACCGTCAGAGTTGATGTTAGGCTGAAAACGGCAAGCATATTAAAATCAGCTACAAAGATAATATCTGTAGCCTAGCAAATGTAGCGCTTCAAATAAATTATTTATTCATCATAGGGTTCTACAAGGAGATCATGAAAGAATACTGGTTGCTCGTGTCAAACAACTTACAAAAAATGTCAATTTCTCGTGTTCAACGATTGTGCGGGTCACTAGAGACTAACAAAAAATATCCTAGATGTGTGAGCCTATAAGAGTTCGAGGGACTGGTGAAATGCGTCAGAAAACAATTAGTTAGTTAGTATAAGTTGTTGTTTCGTAAACTCCTGTCACATGGCATCCGGGAACCTAATCACTGAATTCCAATGTGCTTGTGTTTTCACAGGTATCTTGACGCATTGGGCTCCAGTCCTCAACACCCACAGCTTCAAAATCAACAAAATTCGCTGCATATCCAGTTTTTTATCAGAAACGTTTTCAATTAAGACTTCGTTCAGTAGGTCATAAAAACACAATGTTTTCGCCGCGCGCTAAACTGCGCTTGTTCCAATGTCTCTACCGCTGTGCATCATCAGAGGGTATTCAACTTCTCAGGTAGTTATGTAACTTGAATTTGAAATCAACCATCAAGAGAAAAATCACTACCGATTATGTGGATTAATAAGGTAAATTGTGGTCAAATGATGATCTTCAACAATTACCAACCTAACTAGACAAACTTTTGGTCATCAGGTATAATTGGCTGTGTGTTCCCATCATTCCCGACAGATGTTCTTCACTAATTTAGAAGATAAATGCACTGTCAGGGACAATATACTTACGCCGCGTGAATCTCAACTGTTGATCCACAACGATGCTCATCTACCTATTCATGCAAGGGGTTGTTTTAAATCTTTCAACGAGCAACGTATCGTTCTTATGCCTTTCGAGGTGGTCGAATTTCCCCTGCGGTTCCCGACTGCGCATCCATGAGCAACGAGATGTTACTGGTGAACTTATCAATTATAGTCACAGAGGACAGGCCACTGTGCATTTAGAATAACTAGTGCTAACAGAGGGCCTTTGGATGCTAATGAGAACCTGTTCCCATGTTTATATTGCCCAACAGATGAAGTTGCTTCCTGAACAAAATTCGGCCTCTTGGATACTAAAAGCTGTCCCATAATTCGTGTTTGTAAACGAAAGAACGATCTGCGGGACGCGAAATTGTGGTTCTGACATTCGGTTTGCCGATCGGAGCTAGCGAACATTGAGCACATGTATAGACGTGTGTGCATGCGTTCACCCAGGTATGTCGGTGATTTGACGTGCTGAACGAGGGGATGTTCGATCGGTTGGTTTCCTTTAGTATGTGTTCAGGGTTCACACTGAATGGTTCGGGCGGTAGTTACACTTACTTTTCTCTAGTTTCTCGAGCGAATATTTACCTCAATAAAAAAGTCTGTTATTCATGACAATGAAAATAAAAGGTACTTTCATAGTTCAAAAATTGGTGAAGTAATGCTTCGAAGCTCAAGAGGCCTTGATTAAGTCACCGTGTGTAATTTCACGGCTAACAAAGAAAGTGCATTGTTCATCGTACATGAATCTGTCTTACCTACTTAAATAATAATCAACCTCTTTGGGACTCATGTAGAAATGCATGATCTTTGTGTAAATCTAGACCAATCAAACTGAGACACAGGAAATCACATACGTTAGGTTTTGGGCCGATCAAATAAAACTTAATCCAAAAGGAAGGAGAAGTTCAGTTCGGTTCCGTCCGTCCAACCTTTAACTTTACACCTCTGTGCTCTGGTTTTGTTTGCCACTTTGCAGCCTCGTCACGTCAGAGTAAACAAAAGGAATAAGGAAAAAGGGAATTCCGTCCACTGTGGTTAGCTGCACTGGCACTACATGGGAAATCAATTCGTAACAGACAGATCTCAATTTGGTGGAATAGTACAACACTTACGATGCGTAACGTGCCAGCCGTTGATGCATCTCGTATCTACCATGGGAGAGGCCTCAAAAAGGTTGCTTCGTGGTGCTCCCTAATCGCCACAATGAATGGTTTCATACACTGATAAAACGACGAGTCATACCACACGAGCATTCATGATGGACGGAGGGATGCGAACGGTCGCCACCGGTTTAGTTTTAGTTAACTGTGAGTGGTTCATCATTCGCTGAAGTGAGCTACCACAGTACGGGCGAGCTTTGGTCTGAGTAGTCTAAAGACACTCGTCCTTGAGCGCACTTCAAGTTTCATTGAGAAAATCATGTTGTTCAACTAAATCAAACTATACGAATGTTGTCTAACGTCTGAAAGTTAAAGCGTTACGACTGGCATTTCCGTTGATATAACCCTACCGTGTTTGTTCACTTTTTCATTCCACCCCTTTCCTAAAGTCATTGAAAGTATCATTTGTGTTCTTGAGAAGCAGCTGCTTCCTGCACCATACTCATAGTTTTCTTGCAAGCCCCTTTGGAGTCATATTGAATGCTCTTTCTTTAACCTCCATATATCTGGATAAGTTTCTCGTATATCCCTATTCTGATGATGTTTTGGAATAAACAACAAAATTTAGGACCATTTTCCCTAATGGGTAAGGTTTTATTATCTATTCTATTAGTTTGCTCACACGCAGCAAGAACAACGCACAGAGTATGCAGGATAATAGTCAAAAAGTTGATAAACGATCTAGTTGTTCTACAGTGGCTTGCCATCTCCCAATTTTTTTTTACTCGGCCTATATTACTGACATGAGTGTTTATTCCCACTCGGAATCATTATCTTTCCGTGAAACTTTTGAAAATTCATGAATTTCAAGGTAATGAGCCAGTTATCATTAGTCTGTAAACCCAGATATCAGATATCTGGTTCTATAAAGATGAATCGTCACACTGTGTAACCTCCTTACACACACATGCATAAATTTACGAGTTGAATTATCTATTATTTGGTGCACTAACCTGTTTTCTTAGCTTTTACTTATTATCTTGTTGTATTTATTCTGTTTCTCAAAAACGTTGGTTGAGATTTACGCCGTAGCCCTTCAGACCTCACTGCAGTTTCCCGCATTCCTCTCGCCTTGAAAGCATTACCAAACTTACTGATTTGTGCAATTTGGCAAATGCAACCAATGCCTACAAGATTCTATTTTCCGAGCACGAACTTTAAAAGTTGGCACTTCAGTGCAGTTCAAATGTTCAATATTGTCAAAAATCTAAAAAAATCTTCTCTTTTCTCCCTTTTTCAATTATTATATAACAAAACACATTGATTAAAAGAGGGGGCCGCGGCCGATGGATAGCTGTCAAATGCGAAAGTGACGGACGGAGGCGGGAATCGAACTCGAGTCAGTGTTGTCCAAAGTCCATAATGATAACCGTTTGATAACCACTGTCCAAGTAAGGGACGATCAAAAGACCCCCCACTGACAAGAACTACGCACCCGAGTGAGCCCGATTAAGGGATGGTCGCATGTTTCAATCCACCAGAGTGCGAGAGCTAGTCTCCACCGGGGGCTACGGCGCCCGTGATCACCGTGGTCCCCGTGGGCGGGTTATTTGAATTTCGTGAGTCGGTATAGAGATCCCTCAGTTCCCTGGTTAGTTCAAGCGATTTCGGAAATAGATAAGATGGATAGTGAACAGCAAATTCACTTAAAATTTTTTTCTGGGCACATTTGTCCCCTAATTTTTAATAATTACTGTTAAAAACGATTTCAGAATGTCTCTCTGTGATGGTGAAATGAACATTGCGTGATCAAATTCTGCCGAGTTAATGGGCAGTGCTGTTTTTAACAGTAAGACAGACTTCCATTGGGCATTCGGCGATAATGATAAATGTATTTCAAGCAGAATTTCACATAAGTTCAGTGAACTGAACGTCGTTAATCTTAGGATTCGCTCGCTGTGTGGTGTACGACTTTTTGTCATTTGAAATCAATATCATGTTACGGTAATGTTCAAGAAACCGTTAAGAACTCGTCCGCCGGGATAACCCGATGTTTCGCTGTTCGACCAGCCGTGATTCACCCCGGGTTCTGATTCCGATGGTGGCTCGATGGATGTGCAACGTCGATGATTCCCAGGAAGGATAAGACGGTTTTGGTTTTTAATGGTGTTGCGAATCTCGTCTCAATTTGCCCATCTTGACTGCAATAGAATATTTATAAAACCACTGGACTGCTTGCTTAGAAAACCTGCATACTTTTGAATACGGTAGTCATTTCAATGTGGGTCATAGGACTTCATTGGTCATATGGTCATTCTGTGAACATTATGGGGTCTAGTGGCACTCCGTTCGCAGTCCCTCTTTCTTGAGCTTCAACCTCAAATCAGATAGCATCAGGCCCATGGTAGTAGCAAGCGTGCAATCAGATTGTCGGTAAGATTCCCATTTGTTCAACCGAAGGGAGCGTCGGCTAGTGAGTAGGCGTGAGGCGTGCGCAGTTCAAAAGTACCCGTATGTTCGAATTTGTGCCCGCGTTAGATAACGTTTAAAACCCCCAAGGTTGTTTTCGCGGTTGTGAACGTTTCCAGTGGGCTAAACGTCCTCCGGCCCTTCCGCCTCCCAATCTATAGTGACCTAAACGAAGGTGACATGTGGGCTCGTTTCTTAGTTCCTGGTTTTTCTGACAACCTAACTGCGATTCCGCCCCAACCACCCCCCACCCCCGAACACATATGTGCATACACAGATATTTCATGTTCAACGATTTTTCTTATCGCCACGAGGCATTCCCTAATACTTTTCCAGAAAGAAAGTCAAACCAATGTGTCCAATTCTCATCGAATAAATCAAACCCGACGAACAATGTAACAGGGCCACCAACTAGGCTGCTTCGAATCGCCGGTTTTTTCTGAGACACGAATAGCGTGTGGGCGGCCACGCACACGATCGCGGCGCGTCGTAACAAGCAGGACGAGGAATGAGAAATGATTTTCAAAACTGGGATACCTGCAACATGTTCTTTGCACTTACTGAGTTTGTATAAGGATATTTTGCAATTTCATATATTTTTAAGATGTAAAATCTACGTGAATCTCGGTTGCTGCGAAGACGGCAGAAAAAAGCCAAATTCGACCAACCTATAAGACTTACTTTTCAGCCGTACTGATTAGGATCAAGATGTCTTCGTAAATTTTTCATGAATTACCTTACCCAGGGACACCGAGACTTCAAACAAAAGCCAGAGAAACCTCATCTTTAGCTTATTTCCCGGTCGTTTAGCTTTAATGGTGGTATACAAGCCCATAGATGAATCTAATCTGTCTACAATGTTCTACAAGGCAGTTAGAGACTTCAGGGTGAGCCAACGTGGTTATTTCATATCATGGGGACCAAGGTATCGTACCCTTGACCAGTGAACTTGACATACCAGGCTTCCAGGTTGTGATCTACGAGACCCACCCGCCAGGTAGATGGAGATATTGGATGATACGGAGAGGTGCCGTCGTCAGCCACGTAGTTGCACTCGAGTTCCTTCTTCACCTTCATGATTTCCATTTTCAAATTTATTCCCCATTAGGTTGATCTTTATACATTTTGGTATCAATCCGACGATGTCGCAAACTAGCGACCGAGAATATAGCACAGAAGTGCGAAGGTAGTTGTCTAAAGAATTGAACTGTGATTCTAGTAAACAGATAATTACAGAATTGAACGCTAGAATAATTTGCCATCGCACATTGCACGCGTTTAATTTGACAAACTGTATACGGTTTGTTATCTCTTGGAATTTTCAACTTCTAATTAGTACTTTGAATACGACTACTAATCGTGTAGAACGACACGTGAGCCGAAGTGGATGTTATTTTATCTGAAGTCTGGTTCATATGATTCGTATGTTGATTCCATTCGAACACATCTTTAGATGTGCGAAAATATGGGGAACTGTTTTTATTCATCAACGGCAATTTCGTTAATCGTAAATCCCCTATCCCACTCAAACAAGAGTTTCTGAGATTTAGCCAAAAGGTCACCGCATTTTGAATCCTTGCGAACACCAAACTTGTGTTGCAACTGCATTCGGTGCGACTACACGATACACTGGTTGGATGATCCACGTACAGATTTTCAATCCAACAAGGACTTTTGTTGTGCACTTCAGTGAAAATCGCTCGAATTTCCCTCCTTTATTTTTCATCAGTTGAAAATCAGGTAACGGGAGAAAACCGTCTTCATTTTTATTGATTTTATCTCAGTGATATTTATTCTAGCCCTTCTTATTGCGACAAATTAGGATAAACTCTAAAAAGTGTAATTAAATAGTCAACTGCACAAGCAAATGACGTCTGTATATTATTCATTATTTATTAGTTACCACTCGGTGAGACAACATAGCAATCGACTGAAACTAGAGGTCTCATCTGTTGACATGTGACAAGGCAGTTGTCCAGTAGTTTAAGACCAGAAGTGAAATAATTTGATAAACTAACATTTCCGAGGATCTTACCCTCGGTGATTCATTTGATCATTCCCGTGAGGTTCGTGACAGCGTGGAGTGAACTTGAAACATGTTTACTATTAGACGCATTCCAATTCACAAAGTAATACGCAAATCACGGGAATTAAACGTCTTTTGGTCAGTGGGACGCAGATGTTGAGTTGGGACTTTTGAGAACAATAATGTGTATAACCTAGCAGTAGTGAAAGACAGGGGTTGAGTGTATCCATGACGGCTAGTACGTTTACTTGCAATTTCTGGCAATTTGTGTTGCAAATTAAAAACATGCGGCAATTAACTGTAGTACACATTTCAAACTTTGATTATCATGGGACTCTAATTTGCGGAGAAGTTAAGGTATCACGCAAGCAACTGACGTCAAGAGAAACAGTAACTTGCTGACTTCGTTTCCCCTTAAATTGAACTACTCTTAATAAGTGGGAATATCGTGGGCTGAGTTCTCTTGGTGGGGATTTTGTTGAATCAAAAATGAAAACTGAAATCATCAACTAAGTTGGATCTACTGTTACATACTAAGACGTTTCTATAACAACCGAGACGTTTACACCGGATTAAAAACCACTTCATTTTGGCATTGATGAGGACGTTTACGAATATACGTTTAGACCTTATCAATCCTTCTATTGCACTTCTGGTGTTGCCTGGAATAAGCAAAGTGCACTATTTCCTTATAAATGGAACGATATTACTTTGTATTTGCAGGGTTTTGAAAGACCGAGCTCTTTTGTGTTAAGAAAGCAAATTAAAGACATTGTTAGTCAATAAGGGGTTGCAATGAACAACAGCCAACCAACAGAAAAGAACACTTATAATGTGGACGATTTGTATGCGATCTGATATTCTGTAATATATATGACAAAACACCTCATACCATCCAAACGTTTCATCAAATGAATCCAGTCAAATCAATGCGTTATGTGCCTAATGCGACTAGTAGGCAACAAGTATTTCCAAGGGTTCTTGTGGGACTAAACACGTCCTTTGAAATCGAGTAAGAAACAACGAGGGGCACCGGCGCACTGAGGATATCACCTTGACGCCTGACAAAACACTTGCAATCTTTAGACCAAAACTTGAGGCTTCAAGCTTGTGAAAACCAGCAACCAAAACTGCAAACACTGCCCATATGCGATTCCGTTTGCGTACCAGCACTTTTACTTCACGCATCACATCGCGCTGGTAAACCCGATAAAAGTTCGTCTACCTCGGATCCGGTATTTTTGCCTTCAAACTGACCATCTACGTTAAAGGTGACCGTCCATCGTCGCGCGCTCATATTTTCCACACTTACACTTCTGTCCTACTTCCAAAAGATACTTGACCCAGATGTTTGGAAACAACAGTTTGTGCTTATATTTACTTTTGTGTAACTAGTGTTTACCTGAAATAATAAGGGACAATTGTCTTCAAACTAAACACAAGAAGTCCATGGGTAAACCACACACAATGATTCACTCACAGTCAAGGAATAATCCGGTCTGTAAATCGTGCACACCGCTTATCGGTAGAACAATTCATTGCGATCACTGACATTTGTTTGCAGCTTACCGCAAGATAAGTGCTACCCAAACCGGGCTGCAACTGTTTGTTCAGATGCTTCAGAGATTCGCCGGATACAGGAAAAAAAGGTTAGATAGTCCAGCGAACAATCCGGTTGTCTTAGATGTGTCACTAATTATTCTGAACTTTTGTCGATTCACCCCAGCCGAATTCGAGTCATACTGCGCTCATTTCACACCGGGACCCAATAAGCGTACACTTTATCGCCATCGCAGTTCGTGAAACATGGCTCACAGTCATACAATGAACGTGCACATTAGGACGAGACAAGAAACATTAAACGAAATGTTGTTTTTGGTCAACATAGTACTTTGATATTTAGACAAACACAATTAAAGACCAAGTAAGACGAAGAACCGGCCTCTGAGGTTCTATTTTCTGTTGCATTTCCCGAAGTTCATGAGAAATCCACGTTAGTTGGCTGCTTCAAAATGCAAACAACTCAACTGACTTGACCTTGACAGTCAGAACCGACACGGCTCTCTCCATTACTAACTATTTTCTTCTGTCAGTCTGATTACTGCCTTTCCGAGTATGCTGATTTTCGGGTAGAGGCCGGTTATCAAAGAGAGGCACACTCTCAGTACCACTTGATTCGCATTATGTGAGTTAAAAGAAAAAAAACATCTGGTGTACGATGACTTTTCACCATCCTCGGAAAATCCTTGACAAAGAGTATGCACACCGGCTCACAATTGCATGAGTGCATGCATACATACATACATACATACATACATGCACACTTGTATACGCACACACACTCCCATATGATGCATTCATACGCAACGATGTTTTCATGGGGGTGTAACACATCCGTCAATGATTACTTTATGGTGTGCCAATAATAAGCCGGCAAAATTCTCTATTTCACGACCAGTGCCTTTTCCACAAAACGTTTTGTGAATGAAGCGGAAAAGCCGATATCCAATAGCTCCTTGTTTTGCCCCATCGTAGGTTAAGGCCCATTGAAATATAGGACATTAACCCTTTTCTCAATAATTTTGAAAATTGGTATTTTTTTTCTAGCCCAGGTTGATGGTTTACAAAAGCTGAACGATCTGAAGTTATCGAAAAACAATAAAACTCTATTACGTATACGGTGTTCTTGAACAAAATTCACATTTTTTGGTAACACACAGTTACGCTTCTGTCAATCACGCACGAAAAGGAGTGTGAAATATCGTTTCCGTTTATTATCTACATAGTGAGAAAATGTAGCTAACCTCGGAAATGTACAGCACAAATTCGGCTGGTAGATGCAAAAGTCTTCCGGAACCCTAAAATTACGAGAAACTCATCCGTTCAAAGATTGTACAAGTTTACGATATCATAAACACAACTGCCTGGTAGTACTGATGTAAACGAAAATTTTGAAAATATTTTTACTCTTACGGGACCATCCACAAATACTATCTTGGCCTTATCTCGTCTAGAGTTTCCGACGAAATTATCTTTTTAAAAAATCTCCAGTTTTCAACCGATACAGAGAAGAATGAAACTAGAAGATATGGCAAGTATTTCTTAACCAGGGACGGAGTTGAAGAGCATGAAAAGTAGAAAGCTGAATTCGTCGAGTTTGAAACTGGTGTATCAAATTTGCCTTGCATATTACTTCCCAATATTTGCCAGATACTTTGCACAACTCAGACTTCAGGTATATGCTCTGACGAACTTCGACGGATGATTGGAAGTATGCATTTGATCGATTAGAAATCAAACTTCGAATACTGAGCAGACAATTTTGTCCAGTCACTTGGGCCCCGTTAGCAATACTTCTGGGAACCGTGGTTACCAATCCCAATACGATTGTCATTGTGGTCATTATCTACCAAGGTCTTTACTCCGTACACTTCTAGCAGAATATCAAATACTCACGTCTTTATTAGCCGAATGAGAGTTACAAGAAAGCGCTAGCATTCGGTGAAAGCCCAACGGTTTGAACGACTAATTAGGGGAAAACAGAAATAAGAAACAGCTTCAATTTGGCCCAAAAGGAGAATGTAAAACTGAGCACATTTCAACTTATACCACTCGGATCCGTATTTGGATTCCACAATTTCTCGAACAAGCATGATATTCGGTTGATTTCCTAGCGGTTTCCAGAGCGCGTTTTCCGCTGGACTCACAGGTTAAAAATTTTGAAACCTCACGGGTTCACTTCCTTACGAACATGGCTCCCTATGACACGCGTTGCTCACAACTGGTAATTCTAATAAGTACAGTGTGCGGAATGATTTTCGTGCGACTACTTTGTGCAACGAGTCTGTAATCCATGTTCTCATTTTCTTTAATTACATGAACTATACACAACTGATTTTCAGAGTATTCTCAAGGCAATCTCGTGTTGAATAAGTAACTACACACTCACGATGGATTGATATTTGTAGACAATGACAACTGCATGGTATTGATGGACTGAACCACTATATGCTTCATTTTGTCCATGAATTCCATTGGAACGGGATACAATTAGAATACTAGCTTACCAAATATCGGGATAATTATTTGTTCTTTTTATACGAGGTAAACGGTTAACTCATTCCATATCAGTACTCAGCCAGTAAAGCTGATTAGTCTGCTTGCGCTTGAGAATGTGCTCATCGGTGTAAACTGTAGGCACGCTGGAGGTAAAACTATTCTTACACGCTGGTAATTCTGTAAGTTCTCACCGACTGTGAAGCCAAATGTGCTGGGTTAATTTATAAGCTCTATCCATTCTCATGGGTGGTTGTTCCCGTTGCAGCACACCGATTGTGGCGAAAGAAATCACGAAACCGACGTGTATACAACCTGTTCACACCAGTACGCGAAGAAAAAGCGTTCCACACAGGAGACTGGCAAACGACTGTTCGAGTGTGCGAAAATATTGCAAAAAATCAATCAAACCGTTCTGGTAAATACACACCCATGCACCCACCCACCCACCCACACACGCACACATCCATGCTCGAATTAGCGAAGGGAGTTGTGTGCACCCATCCGAACACACTGTGTGAATCACTTTTGAGAATGATAGAACAATGTTTCACAGTGCGAACTGTACAATCCACGTCGGCATGTTAGGTGTAGCTACCGGGGTTTGTAAAGAAATCAGATGTAGATGGATGACGTGGCCAGATGCAGTATCCGGTTTCAGTATGTGATAAATCTCGCCGCTTGAGTCCAGGAACAAAGAACCACTAATAAGTTGAGAGCAAAAACAGGAATGGGATATACAAACAGTCAAAGAGATGGACAAACTCGGCCAGACAGACAGGCGGAAAGACAGGCAAACGCACCGGAAAATAAACGGATTGCTAGTGATCAAACACGGTTTTCCAGATGTGACAAATGCTGAATCGATCCAATTGTGGAAGTGTTTTGAGTCCGGAGAGATTCCAACCCACGCACGCCGATGCTTTAGCACCGCATGTGCTCTCTATCAGCATGTCTATGAGACCGTAACGTACCGCTCCGGGAAGTTCATGTGTCTGATACTGTTTATCCGCTAAATTTACACTACATATCAGTGGATGTTCAAGAACGATTCGCACGCTCAGTACTGGAGGAAGGTCCTCTAACGTTTCGAATAGGATTGAGTTTTCGAGACCGTACAAATTAGTCGAGTTAGCCTCCCAATCCTAATATCTCTGTAACTTGTGACTGAGTTATAAAACGAAAACCTAACAAGCTGAATGTCAGTGTTACCGCAAATCAGCATGTCATCCATCTGTTACATCACGAATGAGACAAATCAGACAGGATTTTGTTTCTGACCGTGATGGTGCTTCTACCGTACGCAATGGAATGAACTGAATTGATATCCGTACATACTGGCCATATCCATCGAATGATGACTGCCGTACGGGGATCCTATATATGACTGCACCGGAGTATATCACCTATGTGTCTAGTCAGTAAAGTGATTAATAAACATCAAATCACCTAATGCTTTATGAAATTGCTACTCAAACTACAAGCTTTGGGAATACCGATCTACCGCACTAACCGTATGTAGATTATTCACTATTCTGGCTTTTATTCCTACTGTACCCTTAATAAAAAACCAAGAATAAAAGAAATTGCACAGTCTCGTCAGTTTATTCCACGTTAGGAACAGTGTTTCCATGGTTCATTAAAAATAAAGGGCACGTTGACCGCAGGCACCGTCCATGCTCCACCTGGTTTAGAAGTTCGTATTTCAGATGTAACATGCTCGTTTTCAAACTAATGCCTAGAATTCTGTTTTAGGTAATAATAAACATGTTTCCGAAAACGATTGACCGGCTTCAGACAGATCCTTTTATCAACTAAAAGATAACTGGCGTAATAACAAACGAGATCAGTAAGAAAAAACTACTGTTCCCAAAAGTGCACACTTAGAGATGTTTCAGTTTGCAACAGTTGCAGTGTTACAAACGCATTTGAGGCTTGGCAACTATGTGGCGTTTATTGCACTGCATCACTAATTGGGAAAATGAGTATACATAAGTACTGGAAGAAGTCGGAACTACTTTTTCTTTACAACAGCCATATCATAAATTTAACAGCTTCTCTGACCGGCAGTGACATAAAACTGCTAAGGGGTTTCTTTAAGGCATATTTTGCACAAAGCAAGTAGCTTCCTTGTGAGCAATTATTAAGATGGCTGTCTAGTTAAGGGACACATATTTAGGGTTGGGTAGAAAATATGGAACTTCTGCTTTTGTCAACCAGTTTGATTTTCACCCCTTTGTTTCGTTTTGTGGGACTTGAAGGCTGATTTTTTTTAAACAGTAGGGGGTAAGTGTTGTTTATTTCATCCAATATCGATAAAAGATGAATTGCCACGCTTTTCTGTGCATAAGAAATGTCTACAGAATACAGCAGATATCACCAACGAATGCAATATCCGGTCATAATGGTTTTGAACATAATCAAAACTAATAACGGAATGTCATGGTAAAAGTTTTGTCTTCAGCGACATAGCACAGTCGAAATTGCTGGCAAGTTCTCGACGTTTCAGTCACCCTGGATAAACTTTTAGAAGATTGATTTTACCAGCGAATGTTTTGTTTCCTATAAGGCCTTTCCCCTATGGGCAAGTTCCGATTCTCATTAGTTTTGATTTTCTACTCTTGATCATATTTAAATCAGTTGCATCACAGATGTGCCAAGCTTTTTCACCAACTGTTTCGAATTTTATTAGGATGGCCCTGTAACTCACTAGTTTGTAGTAGGCTTCATTCAATTTCATTCGGTTGAATGAGCTTTCTGTCCCGTCTCTGAATTCACTTTGTCTGCGGCCATGAAATCTGGAAGGTTGTATTAGGGTTAGAAATCCTCGTAACCTAGACCGAAAGCCTACAGTCGGCTACAACTTCCCCCGGGCTTCATGAGTTACTTCACATTTGACGTACGAGTAAAAAGTTCAACACTGAGAAATGAGGTAACTGAAAAATGTGTCTACAAAACGGAGTTCATTATGCTCATATCTTACTGTTCTCTTTTGACAGGTTGTCATCTTGAAAATGAAAAATGTTGTTTGAATTACTCATTAGATAACTCTGAAATAGGTTCAATTTCAAAACCGGTAGCTAAATTTAACGCATCCAGGACAATAATGTTTTACCGGTATTTCCCTGTTAAAGACATTACAAAGTCACTCCGGACTATTCTGTACCGATTAAGCATTATCAGGCAATCAGCGGATGGATAAAGAGTTCTAGGTGGAGGACACACTTCGACAAACGAACTCACTTTCAGTTGTCCGAGTGAAATCAGCAGATCGTCCAATTGTTGCGCTGCCTGCTCGGCTGCCCGTCTAGTCTCCTTACTCTGTTCCTCTAGGGCGACTGGAGACGATACTTCTGAGGAATGCCCGTTTCCATTACTAGTGTGAGTGCCAAATATGGTAGTGAAAATTAAGAGAAAATACGGGAGAACATTTTAACCCTGAAACCGGTGTGTGTTTTTTAAGTTTTTCTTTTTTCAACCCTGAAACAAGCACAAATATGTTCGCCCAGTAAATCATACTCCGCATTTATTGTTCACTAATGGAGACACTTTTGGTACCAGAGTTTAAGATGTCACAAACCGCATGTGCGAATTTAACTGAGACTGATGAATTTGTGCACAAGAATCATCGATGGAATTCTCGATTCGATCAAAAACCACAGTTAGTTCAGTTCTGTCAAACATTAACCTTGCGATTCTCTTCTCTGGTCTTGGCTACAATCTCGCTGCATCGCCCAGTCCACCGAAAAGCAAATACAAGCATGAGAATCAAAAACAAAAACAGAAAAG
The DNA here is from genome assembly GCA_948099385.1 of Fasciola hepatica. Taxonomy (NCBI): domain Eukaryota; kingdom Metazoa; phylum Platyhelminthes; class Trematoda; order Plagiorchiida; family Fasciolidae; genus Fasciola; species Fasciola hepatica. The sequence continues at coordinate 40,541,138 of CANUEZ040000043.1, forward strand.
GAAGTTACAAAAAAAAATTGAATTGAAACAAGAGCCCAAAAGCAAATATGCCACTAGATGCTTTACCTATCCACGTTACCTCCAGAAATCACTGTGCAAACGTTTACAGACGATATACGCTTTCTATAATATTAGTTATCTTTATAACAAATAAAATCCGACATTGGTGGATGTTAGTACTACTATGTTAATTGAAATTGTGATTATGTCAGTCAGCCTACCGCGTAAAGAATGTAAACTATTACGTAGGAGTGCCTTTCATGAATAGATTGAACTGCCACGAAATTCGGTGACCTTTTTCACTTTGACTGTACAACTCGCTCAGCCGAAGAGATAAATTATGGATAGCTTACTGGGTCAGTTATTCTCGCAATCATCAATTTCAAAATAAAATGGTCAAGCATGACAGGTTTGTTCTAAGTTGGAAATTGATTTATACCAAGAGAACGTCTCCGTTGGTTTAAAGCCTGTGTTTTCAAAATTAGGTTCATATGACTGATTGCATCAATGCAGTGCTTCTCAGAACGCCCACATGATAAAAATAGCTGCCACTGAATTCTTCTGATGCAAAAAAATTCATTTCACGAAAGAAGTTACTGACTACGCAATGTTTGCCAAGAACGACAAGCAAAATGCCTCTTTCTTATAAAAAATCCCACACAGACGAGGGAGTGTTCTAAAACCGGAAAAAATATTCAAAAGTCTCTTTTAGCCACCTCAAATGTTCTTCCGCGATGGTGCTCGTTTTTCGGGGAAAATGCCAGTTTCTCTAATGTGCTATGCTGCATTTAAAGTGGGAATCAATGTTTCGGAGACTGTCTTATTTCGTTCACTTTCTTGAAACGGACATTTCCATAACTTAGGTACGTATTATTCTTACTTTGATTGGTATCAAATACCAATCACTCGGCTATCACTTTTAAGTGATTTTTTGGTGATCTTCCCCTTCAAATGTTTTCTCACAAACGGACGAATAAAGAACAATCCAAATTATTGTTTCAATTTTAATCGTCACTGTATTGTGAGTATTGTTTTAAACAGACTTTCGTAATATGCTGGATATAATCTTACAACATTTATTCCAACAAGTGAACATAGTTCTATGAATTTTTATGGATTGGCAAGAATTTGCCTGAGATCTGTTTTTATATCCAAATATAAATGTAACAAGTGGTTCTTCACCTTATCATTTGTTTCTGTCGGTCTGTTTTATCGACCAATCTTTAGTAGATTGTTGAAGCAAAAAAAACGCATGAGTAGAGCCCGCAGTTTTGGAGTGAGATTTCATGTATTATTACGTGACGTTAGGCGTGCAATAAAGTCGACAACGTTCAAAATAGTTCCTGTATGCCCGTACCAAGTGATAATTTATAAATGGCAAAGTGTGATTTTAGTAGAAACTATTTAAAGCACTGTCAGTTGTGCTCATCAAAATGATTTCACCTGCTAAACTCAGCGTGGCTCTATTAAGTAGTCCATTACAGGTCATGGTTGTCACATGTATGACAATCTTAAAATTGAATACCAGGTTGGTCAGTACATTTCGATACAGTTTTCCGTATTGACATTTCCCCGTATAAAATTGTGGAACAAGCAGTTGCTGTTCGGTTATCCCCCGTCAGTCGCTGCGGGGATGAAATTGTGGTGGAGGATAAAGGTGCGCATTATTATAGCGACTTACTGCGTTGCACTGTTTGGAGGAAGTGGAGATTTCGTGCTTGTACTAGCCGATTCTGAAACAAGAAAAGAAGTACTCTGTATCACTGCGTTGACTGTTAGCAATCACATATTAGAGGAACTTCTAACGACTCATGAAAATCACTTCGGGATCAATACAATCTTCGATTAAATTAGAGGTGAACTGATCACATCGAGAGGCGAACTAACGCAAACGATCGATAGAATATAGTGAATATGTGCGCCGGAACTCACGTTGGTAAGCATCGTGTCGGGAACCAAAATCACTTATGTTCACTGTGATGGCAAAATCTTTCAGTCAGGAATTATTCATTCTCATATTCGTTTTCCATCTTTAACCACACTAGTCCAGTGCTAGGATTATAGATTGTCAATAAACCCACTGCGACAACCACAGACGGTACGATTACCTCTCCACAAGATTTCGGGTTTTTGTTCGTAAAAATATGATTCGCATAATTTATTGCTTTCAAGCAGTTATGAATTAGAATAACAACATTGGGTGGCAGGCAACTGTTTTCAATAATTCCTAGTCATGCTGTTACACATCATATACGTGACGTCAGTGTACTTCATTGGCCGTTGGCTGGCTTGAAGGTCATCGTTACCATAGGTGGTGTGGAGGTAGGTTTTCATCCCAGAAAGGTGCATTAATTTCACACTTTTGTGCAGACTCTATAAGCAACAAAAGGGTTATATCATTACTGATGGTAGGTAACAGTAAACTATCTTAAATAACCAGTTCGAGTCGTTGTTGGGGATTTCCATCGTTTATGGAACGGCACATGAAGCATTATGAACGTTCATCTCTCCAATAAGAACCACGAAAGCACTGTATAGCTGGTTTTCCCTGTTGAGAATCATTAGCCGCGTTTTAAATTCCAGGAATACCAACCAGGACTTCAATCTGAAAAGTATGGTTGTGAGTCGCACACATACACGCGTAGTCACTAAACCATCTGGTGTGATTTTCTGATTTTCACAACGTCCGTCATTTACCGGCTTGAAACATGATTAACTCATCACCCTCACAGTGAACGACTCCTGTGCTGAACATCTCAGTACGGTAAATGAAGGCACCACAAACAAACCACAGAGACTGGCTAATTATTCCAAGTTACTTGAAAAATTAGTGTGATAAACAGTCTCCTCAGTTTTCTGTTGCGTATCTCATGTATCGTATTACATGTAAACTGATATGTTTCACGTGCGCGATCGACAAGAGTGAACGAAATGCTTGAGTCTTGCAAACTTTGTTTCGTTTCTTTACTTAATCCAGGTTAAATTGTCGAGGGCTGAGTTAAGCACGGTTGAAATCAAAATGATGGAAAAGCAGTTCTCAATATTGTAGTAGCGAAAATAACTTTCAACTAAGAGGCTTGCCATTTCAAGGTTAACCAGTGGTGATCTTGATTTGATGTCGATTGTTCATATCAACCAGAACGTGTTTTGCATAAATTATATCGGATCTGAATTCTAGTGCTCCCGGGCAACCACATTACTAGGACTGTGCAAGAATAGGGTTTATTCTATAAGTTAGTACAAGGCTTATATTTAAACAGCTAATACCGATTCACCAAGCACATGAAAAGTTTGCACGTATGGCGTTGAGCACACCCATAAGCCTCCGATGTCGTATATGCATGAAAATGAAAGCGCCTATTACAGCTCAAAATGGCTTTCATTTACATTCGATTACCCACTGCACTTGTGTAGTGTTTTGTTTTGAGATAGATACTAGATCTTGCTTAAATTATTTTGGTTCTGTCCCGTGCATAAAAGGATCGTTATAATCAGTTACGCGGTTGTTACTTAAATAAAATCCACCGTTTACAGTGTGAATCAATGTAGTCACGGACTCACCATTCGGTGGGTAGGAATAACCGTTCGACATGCCAGCGTAATCCGAAGGATCCAGTGTGTCCAAAATTGCTCCCCAGTCATATTGCATTCCGGCCGAATCGGTATGCGGAGTATCGTGGAACGCTTTCGCACTTTCCGAAGGACTGGAAGTGCTGAGGATAGATAGGGCATCCAAATCTGTTTCTGTTGGTGGTATCGGGTCCGGTCTGGGTTTTGCAGTAGGAGCACGCCCAGTGTCCGAAAAGGCACCGGAAGCTTTGTTTCGTTTCAAGATTTCTACATTTGTTTCATGCAGCTCGTTCAGCAGAGCATCTTTAGGAATAACAGTATAAAAATGTTAATCAAATCTTATGTAGGTAGATATTTTGGCACGTATATTTGTAAGAAGGCACAACGTCGCATGAATATAAAAGATAAATCAATATATTCCACATATACTGAATGAATAACAACGGGAAAACTTGAAAATAATCTTACCGTTATGGTTCATACTGCGTGTAGGCTTCGTTCGCTCTGAAATACTTCTGCGTTGCTATTGTCTCGTAGACTGTTTAACAAGTGAAAGAGGTCTCTTTACCTATGACAGCGCACCTATCTCATACACAGAATTGGCAAGGTACGGCATTCAATGTGAATCGATTTTGGTACGCGTCACGCTACCTATCGGTAAAAGGGATTTGACCAATCCAAGTGAGGGACCGACAACACTACACACTTACACAGACAGATGCAAAACCACCCAGCAAAAAAATGTGAGACTAAGAGGTATGTTGTACTGGTACATGCATCTGGCTGTGTGCAAATTAAGTGACAAAAATCACCGTAGATTGATTCAGGGAAGAAGTGACTGTGCGTGAACAAATGAGTGTGTGCATATATATATATATATATATATATATATATATATATATATATATATATATATATATATGATCATATTTGATGTGCTGTTTATCTCCCCCTCCCTCATTGTCTACATTTCTGACACTGCTTATAGTGGAAATTATTTTTTCCTTTTGATAGGGATTAAGATAACCAGTTTTAATGAACGCTCTCTCGCTCTTCAGCACTCATTCTATTAGAAATCTCAAGCAGATAAGCGAGCCAATTTTTACCGTTGGCGCAACCTTAACTCTTTCCCAGCACAGTGATCTCTATCAATTGTAAAGGATATCATTCTTCCAGTGCATTTATGAGTACGTATGGTAGGAAAGAATTATCAGTTAGTCTAAATATTTTTCTTTGAATCCCCAGTTTTTATTTCACTACATAACTTAGGTGTATTTTATTTCGAATGTAAAAGAATACCTGTAGAGGTCACGTACCTCTTGAGCAGGCCACACATCTGGTACTGAACCGTATCGCTTTACAAATCGAATGAACGGCACTCCTTATCCCTGGGTTCTCAACGGGAAGGCAGAACGCATTAGCTGAAGCCAACCCTTCCTCTTACCAAACCAGCCGCCACGTCATTTTTACAGCCTCACCCAGGAAGTCCTAGCAGAGCATAGAGAGATGGATGATGAAAAAGCTGACACAAAACATATCCGAGTCAACGGAGGCAGTGTGGAGGGGCTTTCGGCACGCAACACATGACGAGGACCCTAGTTATGACCCAGTCAGTATTCCTACGAAACGAACATTCGAATGCAGAAATCCGGCGAGGGCCTTTGTCACAGAGCAAACAGGCCTGACGACCACAAAGCAAGGTACTGCGGACCTTGGCACTGTAAATTTGGTCCTCCAAAATGCTTCCGATCTGGTTGCGAAGCCATGAGTGCCTCCGGCTGGTGAGAGCCAAACTAGACATTACTGTTTTACGTGTGATCTTCCATCAAATAACACTTCGAGATGCAATGCAACTCCCAAGTTGCTAAAAGTTATCGGCTAATTCTATCTGATCGTCAGAATGGGTGACCTTCGGCACAAGCTTCTGACAATTAACTAAAAGTACTGTGCCTTTGAGTGGGTTAAATTTTATACCGAAGTTGGACAAGCCAATTACGAAGCGGAGTTGCTACCCAGTATGGCAATGTAATCGGCGTAATTTGGGGCAAAATCTCCATTTTCCTGGAGGAGTTTAACCATACTGTCTACTAGGCAGCAAACGTACTAATTGGTACATACTCTATGACAACACTGAAGGTAAATGAAGAGAACGAGCGGCCTTGACATACTCAACTGCTAGCGGAAAACCCTGGTGAAAGTTCGCTGTGATTCCTGAACTGGTTGAGTTCGACGGTAAAACTCATTGAGGATCAAAAAACATTTCGCAAATACCCTGTTTTCAATAACTTCTCCTGTAATTAAGCTCAGACAACGCAGGTAAAGGCTTCTCGGACACCTGGAAACATGGCGAAGGTAATCTTTTAGATATTACAAGCGATTTCAATAAGCTGCCGTGGATTTAAGATCTGGTTGATGTCTCCATGACTGAACTGAAATCCATTCCGTTACTCATAACCTAGTTATCAGAAGCAATAAATCGTTTCTTCCTCAACCCGATCGAATTGCTACAAACGAAGCGTATGTCTGTCCTATTGTTTGTGTTGTTGTTTGTTTTCCGCATACTCTAATTGTTACTGTACTTTATTTTTCAGCTATATGTCTAATAGACGAGTTGAATAAAGCCTTACTTCCAGGCAAACTTCTTATTCTGTGATTGGTGTTGAACGCACGCTGTTGATTCATGACAATGTCCTCATCAGGTCAGACCTTGGACAAGACTCTAATTTGCACAGTAATGAATGACACCAAAATAATATTAGGGTAAGAAGCTTCACAAACGGTGTGTGTTATTCTGCTTCCACTCAGTCAACTTTCGGATCCCAATGTTTTAAACGGAGTTGCGCTACATTTCGGTTATCGGAGACAAAATCGGGAAGAACTTCAGCGGTAAATTTTAAATACTACAGTTGGATTGTTTTTAATCGTCGGAACCCAAAACAAATCATTTACATCCATCTTTCGCTGTATTACTTATCGACCGATAAACAGAAAAGGATCCCGAGCAATCGGACAATGGCATACGGGGATAGACTGGCCATGGAACAGACAGCTTGAGGGCACTAACAGGCTTGACCATTGGCCTTTTTAGCATTTTGACTGGAGCCAGTGGACCTGTCAGCTGTATCAGTGGCATAGCCCTTACTAAGTTATTTCAATCACCACAATGTCTTATTGTCGGTTTGGAAACCCGAAGCCCTCGGCATGATCGGGTGGCTGTGCCGTTAGAGCAAGGACGGTAATAAAGCGTGGGTGACGTCCAATCGTGTGTTTCGAATTTCGCTGGGGTCAGCGAATTGCAACATTTCGATCGATTCAAAAACTGAATTGTGCTTGTTTTGTGATGCTTCCCGCTGGAATACGGTCATTATCAAGGCAGATGGTGACTGGCAATCAAAAGTATTCATTTAGAATAACAGGTTGCTGCTGTTGTTTTTGGGATCAGAACCGAAGGTGTGAGGGAAATTTGAGACAGCCAATAAGTGTGAACAATGAAGCATTCGGCACGCAACCCGGTTCGTATTGATGCGGGCACCGGTTACGGATTCTTTCGGTACTTTTGATAATAACTTGAAACCGTCCAATGGTTAGGCATATTACTGCTATTCATTCATACTTTTAAATAAGACTGCGCAAAGCCGATAGTTAAAATCCACGCGGGTCATATTCTTTTTCCTACTTTTTTGAAGAATAATTACGTCTACTAAACTGAGCAAAAGTGGTTGCTATGGTCCCGTGAGAACCATCAGTAAGATTCTCTTAAGTCTTGAGGAATACTGTGAACCTGCATATTTTGAAATCTCAAGGTTTTTGATAGATTATCTTGTTTGTCTCAAGGTTTTCACTCGTAGGCACAAAGCTCGATTGTTTTACTCGCAAGCTCACGCGAAAGTACATAAACTGAAATAAGGCAACACAGGCTATGTGGATTTTAAAACCGTTTTTGTTCTGTAAAAAAAGCAGCCTAGACCGGTGGTTTCTGAATGATTTAGGGCTTTTTCTCACCAGCTCGAACGTCAGAGGTTCGAAACTCCGTCATCATCGGTCACTTTGGTTGTAGAAAGTAATCCGCTGTCATTCGGCTCGTCTCCACGCCTGACTTGTTTGGGCTTTGTGTGGTTCTCCACTCTAAGTCTCAGAACCCGATAGCTGATGATTCATAATAGTGCAGTGGGGCTTTAAGTCTATCGGATTTATACCCCTTCAAGTGCACTCATGCACAAGCATGATATGAAAAAGAAAGTGAGGAACAAATATTTCATATTTGTTTTGCTTTTAGTACTAACACATTCAAAGATTTTGGTGATGGTGTTAGTGGTGGCGGTTGGGGTTTTCTGATTGCAACCGTCTTTATCGTACTCAGTCTGTCTAGACTACAGCTCGCAATTTAATAACGAAGGGCAACATGACGGCAAATACCGCGCACTTGGCCGACACGGTCATTAAGTTACAACTAAAAGACCTCAATTGTCGACCATTAATGATCGCTGAGGCGATTACCATTGGACTGAACGAATGTTCCCTGTCTGTCTGGGGTGAAGCTGATTATGTGGCATTTTATGAGTCATAACACTTAGACCAAATTGGCCACATCAATCAAGGGAGATATTTTGTGTTCTTCTTTACCCCTTCCACCTTTCCACGTATCCAAAGAACAGTCATTTTTTAGTTTTCCGTTGTTTTATATGACCTATATAAGTGTGCCATATTTTCACGGAATGTGTGATTGACTCGAGAAGCCTGGATCTTATGCGATTGGAAACCACTTGCAATAATGAAGCTCTGAAAAAGAGCTTGTTTGCCACTTCGTTTCCTCACTCCATTTTTTTTAATTTCCGTTCACTGTGATTATTAAACGCTTCATTTTAAATTGACAGGCCGATACTCTCTCGAACAACTTCGCTATATTTTAAAAGGTTGCACGCATAAAGTGACAATGTTAGTTCATCTTACCAGAAATCTTTTACATGACGCGATTTCCAGTGAAAGGTAACATCCTACTCTTGTGAAGGTGATCAGTCAATCTTGCATGATCAAACAAAATCTGTCAACGACAAGACATTTTGGGCGTGAAATAATACGTAAGATTCTGTAAACTACATTCATTAATTCTTATGCTTAAAGGAAGTTATATCTAGGCTCTCCACCGGGCTGATGGAAGAATCACTTGGAGAAAACCGGATACAATTTGAGGCGAACCGAAATCTCTTAGATGGATCTGCAATCGTTGTGCTTTGGATTTGACCGTGAGGATTCCACGGGTAGACAGGCTTTACTATTAACTGACTGATCCGGCGACCTTCGGTCAATGATTAAATGAAGTCGGGTGCACACTCTTGGACGCACTTTCGCTCAATTAATTCATATACTCATCGGTCTATGGGATGATTTACTCGTGTTTAATGGCATCAGATATTCGGAGTTCAGTGTGCACTCTGAAAAGGCCTTTAAGCATTTGGCTAAAAATCGGGGTTCCTTAGTCTGCTTCTATGCCGAAGAGGAATGAACTCCAACAACATGATGCATGCAAAGGAATATTGAAAAAATCAAAAAAAATAGAAAAGAAAAAACTATAGAACACACTGAGCGAGTGATTGTCCTGCGCAACTGAATCCACCTTAATAAAAACCCACCGTTGTAGTGCACCTTGTGTTCTCTCTTTTGTCTATGTGCTCGCGTCGGGGCCGAAATCGTGTCCTGCTTTCTGGCGGTTAATGTGCCCAGATAAATGCAACGACAAAAAGACGTGACATTCAGTTTTGTGCTTTTACGGTATTATTCAGGATCCTATTTTTGCGCACGTGTGCTTTACTGTCCTGGAGAAAAGTATCGAAAAGACAGATCTGCGTTCGTCGCCTTCCATTTTCTAGATTCAAACTGTGGAATTATTTAACGTACTGAATAGGAATTGCCTGAGAATATGCGATATTGTTGATTGAGGCTACATTCAATTCCAACCGCTGAGGTCAGTCCAAAGGACTGAAACTTTTATGTGATTTCGTTTTTATAGAACGAGTACGGTAATTTTCACCGGTATACAGCTATTCATTCGGCAACTTTTCAAAGTTGGCACTATTGCAGAATCACCAATTTTTTATAAAATAAGTACAGTGTGTTTTGCATGCCAATTTGAGTCAGTTCCCACCCGCTGGTCGTGCCCGAAAAACCTTAACGGCTTTCCCTCTAAATGTCACCAATGACAATCCATTGTAATAACATTGATCAGCATTTTGGTACCTTTCCAAGTTGGTTTTCCTTCTCACAATTTGTTATTTGTGAGCAAATTGTAGTTAGATAATTATTCAGGTATTGCTAACCTCAAACGTAAGCATTTTGACGAATCTGGCGTTCAAAATCACATTCCACTGATCATGTCCGATTTGTTGAATTGATCTAAATGATTGAAGCCATCTTCCGCGACTGGATTAAAAAGCAAGCATGAATGTCGTAAATACTTCTCAAAATCTACCACAACCCAAATTCCAGTTTACACTTTCCTCGTAAATGAGTCTCTAATTTCCTGGGTTGACGAATACGCTATAGCGGGTTTAATAAATTGGATAACAGCTGTTATCAAATTAGCGTTGTGAAAGCGAACATTATTGTGCATCAAAATTACACCGTAAAGTCCATTAGGTCAGTTTTATATATTGTTTTGTTGAGTAGACAAAACTGTTGACCATAAAGGTCTGTACCGGCTTCATAAACCGCACTGACTTATTCATCAACTCGGCACTTATGAATCTTTGACAGCACTGATTTATTGATATGAGTCAAAGTTTGTAAAATATACCCATCAACAACCTAGAAGACGGATTCAGTAAATAATTCCATTTCGATGTTCCTTAACAGGCCTCGACATTATTATACGATGAAAAACTGATGTTCAGAGCGCTCAGTTTATAACTTATGTCCAGAAAGAATATAGATGAGCGGTTAGGATAAGCATCAACTCGACGGATTGTGCAGCTGCAGTGCTGTTTCAGCGATTACATTATTTCCATCATGCCATTGACTATGACAGAATTTCTTCTCATTACCGGTGTAGGCTTCACAACACAACAGCTTTTCTTCTTGATACTCCCGTATGACTTTCTCGGGATGGTCTTTTTCTTGGATTGCTTTACGCATCTTGTACAGCTTTACAGACAGATTTTTTTTTTCGAATCAGTTTTTCGGGACCACTGGGTCAAACAGCGGAATAGACTTATTTCGAAAAAGAAAACCCAGGGCGAAAATAGCTAATAATGTGTTCAGTCCAAGTACACCTTCTCTCCATTCCACTGAAGCATCCCAACCTCTATCTCTGAGAGTAGTATATCAAGAAGTGCAAAATATTTATCGCAATTCTCCGGGTAAATGACAACGGCAGCGAATGTTCCAGAAATAATAAAAATCAATTCTTGACTCCATCTGCCTTCTGAAAGGTACAAGTGGTGACATCTTCCGGTTGCAAATAAATCACAGTCCTAACTATTCTTTATTCAGTTTTAAAGAACCTTTTATGTACATTTATTGGGGTCTTTTTTGTTCTGTTTCTGGCACAGAACAACCTGAAATTGTCACGAAAACAAAAAGCCATAGTCATCATCGAAAACCGTTACTTGAGGGGTGTGGACTTTATTGGACGATCTAACGAGCCATGATCCGCTGTCCGAAAATCCCCAATGAGCACTGGTAGAGAAAACGGATTGGAAAACAGGCTTGTTTTCAGTGGTTCATAGTTATACCATTTTATCACGATACATAACAGCAGGTTAGGGCTTGAACCAATTAGGCAGATGGGTTGAGGTTATAAGGATTAAGACCTATTAGGAGTAACACATCAATCAAAATAGACTTTTGGTATTCTACCTACAAAATTTCACGTCTTGTTTGGAAACTTAACAACTGCTGTGGGTTGGTGCTTTTATTTATATACGAAATATTTAAAATTGGACACTACCGGTCGTTGATGGTCAAATGGTCATCATCATCACCATTCTCGGGTTGGATTCCCATTAACACCGGTTACTTCCAAACTTGACAACTTCTGAAATATCATGCCGTTATTGTCTAATAAACCATATCATAACCTGTTAGAAAGTTATTCAATGATAATAAGAAAAATTCTTTTAATTCACCATAAACCCTTAGGTCACTACCACTCAAAGCAACTTTGCCATTCTGACTCTAGCAATGAAAAGGTGTCATACTGTGATCCATATCCCCCTCCGCTCCCAAAAACCTCGACGATTGAACCATGTGACTTATATGATTACGTTTATTTTTGCTGACGAGAGACTTGACATTTTATTATGCAGCTAAGCTGCGAGAGCATATCAAATACCAGAAGCTTCCATGATGTCAAGCAAAATCACTTCTAAGGTAGGTAGGTGCCTTGAAATTTCCTGAAGCACATTTTCAGTTTCAGTTATCGGAATGTGTTCCCAAATCATCATCTGCATCAGTGATATGCGAAAAGAGCTCGAAATAAAGTAGCTAAGACGTTGATAAGTTGTGAACAAATCAGTGGCCGAAACAGCTCATTTGTTGTGTTATCGTTGTACCGCTATCAACGGAACACGCAGGCGTTATTGTTTCTCAGTCGAGCTTGATCTTTCACTCAGACAATTCGGAAGGCAAAATCGCTTGATAGATTCTGGCAAGACCCTGGAATCCCCATCGGGAATGTTATGTCCTTTGTAGTAGAACAACCTTATCTTATCGTGTGTACTTATTTATAAATTCTGGCATTATATTCCATAAACAGTCATTAAGTGATTGATGATACAGGTGCAGAGAAAGTGGTCAGATACACTATCGACAACCTGATTGTGTAGGGCAGCCCTTTGACAATTTAACCGGAAAAACGGCTGGCAGTGAGATAAACAAGAACAGGAATAATAACTTCATTTTTGTTACTTCGAAGGAAGATCCTCATAGCCCGTCTTATACTGCCGCATAGTCTAGCTTCTTCAGATATCACTCAAACAAATTCGAATTTTGAATAGGCAAAATTTTATCTCAGTATATACAAACCTCTCTCAAAACATAGTTCATCAGCTACTACAAACTGATCGATGATTTATCTAATCCCATTCGGTGACTCTGACGGTATGATAAAATGATTCGGAAGAAACGGCCGTTAGCTATTTCGCGCAACCTATCCCAATATGCTTGCGTTCATAGAATGTTTCTTCCTATACTGATTATCATCCGCGCTCATTTTCTGGTTGTTGCTTTATGATATCTAAACGAATCTACCGATTGTTTTACATTATGCCAGATTTATAGTTACCTATTGGGATAAATTTACAGAATGCACTCGCATTCGTTTGTCTCATCCGAACGAGGTTGGATGAAAAAGCAAACAAAACAGATAATACTGGATAGTCAAATCTTTGTTTACATACACCTTGGGACTTCATCGGAAAGGTGACTCTCAAACAATACTCAGCACCCATGTAACGTTTTGACTGTTTGCCTTATAAAAAGCCAAAATCAACTAGTTTTTCGGATAAGGCAAACAGAAGAATAACTTCTTTGGAAAAGTGGTAAATGGGACGTCGAAGATGCAGATGAATCTCTAAACAAAGATGGCACCCTATCAAGAGCTGTTATCTGATATGCATTGGTCGCCATTTACATTGTATGACACAAAATATTTCTGAAGACAAATGGCTTTTGTATAAAGGATGATGTTAAAGCTTGAAAGAAAATTAATTATCATCTCATAAACGATGGACTGGTTGGGAGGCGACAACTGGCATATCTTCAGACTGCACCTCTGTTCTTCCTGTGCGTAAATTAGTTCAACGGTACTCCGTACTGCATTGTCACAATACCCTACTGCGCTCTCCACCAGAACCGGCAATTATCACTCGGGGGTAGTGTAGTGCAAAATCAAATAAGTTCCAAGTTGTACCAGCTGTGATAAAGAACTGAACAAAAGCGGAGTGCAATTTTTCTCAAGGGGCTTGGCTACCACCGGTTGGTGCAGGGGATGTCGACTCTTACGCGCGGACATCTTGGGCTTTCCGCTGATTTTGAATCCGCTTACGAATAGTCAGAGTCAGGTCAGCTGCATGCGAAAATTGCTTTCACGCCAGCAAACGGTATCTTGCGAAAAAATTCTGAGAAATTCCACTGGAGCTGAGATGGAACATCTCACTCGTTGGAAATGCCGGCCTCTGATCCCATATATGGACGGGAAAAGTAAAGCACAATAATTGTATAACTCTTGCCAGTTAGGTTCGAAACCAGTCAACCTGTAAACGTATTTCTTCCCCCAGTGTTCAGTCACAATGGCCGATGCATACGAATAAATTCAGACGGGTTTATTGCCATGCAGGTAGCATACATTGTCTCGGGAAAGTAAGTAAATGAAAAAGCACAGCGATAGTGCAGATTAGACTACTTTGTCCATTATTCGTAGACTTGCTGCTGGTCTTATTCGCGATCATCTCGTCTGTGCATCAGAATTGTGAGTTATTGCTTCTCATAGTAGTCCACTGATATATCTATATGGGTTAGTCGTAAATGATCTCGTGAACGACAAAACTGTAATGAGTATCTACTCACACTCTGGCTGAACAAATAAGATAAAGGTGCATAAAATATCTACGGATTGTACACCTCTCAGAATGCGTTGACAGAAGGGCTTGGAGTACGAATACTCAATGGGCAGCAGTAAGGTCAAAACCGGTTGTGTGCTTCGGATAAAGTTTTTTCTACCAATCCGAAAACTGTTGACCTAAAAATGAATGAGATGTTTTACACCACACATTACCTAGGTGATAAACTTTGAATACTTCTGTAAGCAACATTGGTTAGTGTCTTCCCTTTCAACGATAGTGAAAATCGCACTGAATTTTTCCTCAACAAAGTTCGCCGAAACATCCTCAAGTCTCTTGGGGTTATTTTTTTTATTTACACGCTTATACACGAGTGCAGTTGTAAAGGTATACTCCGTAGCCACAAAGGTCTGTTGCATCATAATAAATAGTCGATAACGAGACTCTGAGACTGTTAGTAATGGAAAACCACATAAGGTTCCAATAGGTCAGATGTGATAATCAACCGGACGACAGTGGATTACCGTTTACCACCAAAGTGACCGGCAGCGTAGGGGTTAGAACCTCCGACATCCGGGGTGGTAAGCTGAAGCTCTGAACCACTCGATCACCGATGATTGATTTGATGATCACAGCAGCCATTCTAAGTTCAAATACACTGCACTGTTTAGCGTGCTTTATTTTTTCTCGTCCTATTACTGAAACACCAACTGAAGTCATGTTTTAGAATGGGTGGGCCGTAACTACAAACACTTTCTCCCCAGGTTGAACCCCCTTTACAAAGACTCATAAGTACTTCTATTTATAGCATGAATACCAGTTGAGAATATAATAAAGAAAACTTCCCGACAGATAACTTTTGTCAACGATGGAAGGTACCATGCGCTAAATTTCATCCACGTGGGGTTTTTGGAAACAAAACCAGTGATTTGTTTACCACGACTGGTTGTACGAGTTCGTCTACACCATCATCTCTGTGATCTCAGAAATAATTCATTTGTGACTCTTTCCGTTAATTCAGCCTACCAACTTACATCCCAGATCAGGTATCGATCCGGCTGAAATGTGACACTGAGCTCGTGCACAGCTGTATAGTTTCTAAGCAAAAATAAATTTCTAAAGGGTTGCACAACCTCTCTAGTACATTACCCTATCTATTATGAACTGGGTGATGATGATGATGATGATGATATATATATATATATATATATATATATATATATATATATATATATATATAATATCTCCCTGAATTCCCGTTCTGAGTTTTGCTCATGCCTGAGGATCATTCGCAAGAGGCTTGATTTCGTAAATGAAACCTTGTTACAGGTTTTTATTTGAAGGCAATCAACATAAACTAAACATATTTGAGTAGTGACCATTCGCGTTAAGAAACCTGAATAAAAGTGATAAAGCCCGGCAATTGTGTTTTTGAACAGAAGAAATTCACGTCTGCCCCAGTATCAATGTTCCGCAATATAACGTCCAATGGTTAACACTCCCAATAATTGCACTGCCAACCTTTTTTCTTGAATTATATCCATTGTAGTAAACATGAGCAGTACGGAACTTACCGGTCAGCATTCTAGTTTAATTTTTTCAATCTGGAAATGTTTTTTCGTCTCTAGAAAAGTGCAGTTTTGGGACGAGGTAACTGATAGTAGTCAGCTGATGACCGAAGATTCCGGATGATGTTACTCGAAAAAGTGCCGGGAAATTATTTTCGTGTTAGCCCAAATGACATCAATAAAATCTAGATATTTTTTCAAATAAACTCATTGTTTATATGGGAAGACAAGGTCACAAACATTGGGAAACTGGTAAATTTTGTGAATTGCAACATACAAACCCACTGGCTTTTTGAGCGTTTGATCATTGTGAAACCAACGAAATACAACTGGGTCGTATAACTACAGCGTCGACGATTGTGCGTATTTCTGACATCCTGTTCCGTGATCCCAAAAAGTTAGACGAAAACTGATAAAAGAAAAGAAATCAAATTGATTTGCAAGCAATGTTCAAACGGTTAGCCGGCACTATGGCTGTAGAGGGAGTATACTAACTGTCCAGAACTAACCCTACAGTACCTAGTACATTATTGAGATGCATTTTCGGGGACAATAGGGGACCAAAATGTTTGTAAACTTCCATTTCGTTTGTTGTTTTGCATCACATCACCAGGAACAAGGACGAGGAACTTCCCTCAAACTATCAAAAGACTGTCGCACTTTATCCTTAGGGATGAATCCGATAGAAAACCATGTACAAACCATGGTAAGCACAGAATCAATGACGAAATTACGCTCACAACGACTTGAAAACCAATTATAATTACTATTTGTATTTAGCAGATCCTGGCCTCCAATTCCTAGTCCAGTGAGTTAAAGTTCTGTCGAGCTGTTCAAACAGAATCGCACTGAGCACTTTATTCATCATTAGACCAATCTTTCCCGACAGAATGGTTCTTCAGCACCCTTGTGTGACAGTCATTTCAGCCTGTCTGTTTCGTACTCATCTGTTTTATGTTAGGTAACTGTGCTTCTTTCCCCCTGGGGAAAAATGAATAAAAGAATCCATTTACAACTGACCAAAAGTCGTTTACCAAAATGAACAAGAAATCGCTTTTTCTTATACACAAAAATAAAATACATACGGCTCAGAGTGACAACCAACGATTTCACTGAATCATCTGGGCAGATCCAACTGGCCAACTCATAGACTGATCATAAATGATTATTTCGCATTTGATTCACCTAAACGTTTCGACTAATACGGTGTAGTGAGTAGGCTGCTAGAAGCCATATTAATGTTCAATTATTGTAAGTGTAGGATCCTGTTGATGCACTTACGGAGCCGCTGTGCTCATGTAGTTTTCTGCGTTTTTGTATTTTGCAGATCGAACACAAGCAACCCCTACAGAAGACACTAATCCTTGCATCGTACAATCGGAAGTCACTCCGTCTCGAGAAAACATCCCTTCCGAATAAAAAGACTGAATCACACCTAAAAAGTATAAAACCTGAACATTTCGATGACTTGATCGATTTATTGACCCAAAATATAGTGTTTCTCCACTCCAGATCTTTGATACTGTGCACGTAACGCTTCGCAGTGTTGTACGTTGCAAAGTTCGTTAAAAGAGCTCCACAAGTAGCGCGAGTACCTAGTTTAGAGTTTGCATCAGTTTGTAATTCAGTTGCATGTTTTACTCGCGTTACTGGGCCACTTAAGGATAAAAACCAAGTTAAATTGATTTTTTGTCCAAACTGCTGTCAACCAGGATCCTGCGCGTTGATCAAGAAGAGAAATGCCGGTTTGATTATTATTATGACTACACTATAAGTGCCGGAAATATAAAAGCGTACCTATGATGAGATTTGTTGCCCGATATTGTAAAGCGAGCTACACAGTAATTCAAACATTTGGTTAGAATGTGACTGCTATACAAATGACCTCGTCTTCTCAAACTATGACATTGGAGTACCCCAGAATAAGCCTGTTGTTTTAAGTTTGTATTGTATTTGTATTTGGTCAGGATTTTGTACAGGTAAACCTCCTCGTTTCAGTCGAAAAGGGCTCAACTTGACATTTCTTCCAATTGAGAAAATGAGGAAGAAAATGCTTGTACTTCAAAAATTGCTGAGACATTCAACTGAAACCCGTGCCCTGGTTTTGAGTATTCGGGCCAGGTAAGGAAAAGTAGTTTTGTAGATGTTATTGCGATCGGGTATGAATCAAAAAGAAGACCTTATGGATGCAAGACGGTTACACTTGGATGGGTCACGGCGTAAAGTGCGAGCGGAGCCTGTGGGGATTGTGTGAAGTGAATTTCCATATGCGGTCAGATAAAGTTCGCACATATTAGCGGATAGTTCACGTAACGGCGTGAAGAATATCCAACTAATAACGGACAGTCTTCAGTGTGCATTACTTAACTCTTTCTCCAGCAGATCAGCAAAAATAATAAGGAACCAGTAGAGGAAAGCGGGGAAAACGCTGATAAACAGAAAGGAAGAGAGTACTCTGGTTAGGGTTGAAATGTTAAAGCTTTAGCACATTTGGCAAGGTTGCCTACGAAATCTGTTTGCACGGGGCGGAGTATGACATGACCACTTCAGAAAACCACCGATCACGATTCCTGAATGTCTAATGGAACTTACTTTAGCTTATAGTCCTGTGAAAATGGTGGGTAGACCAAAAGGATAAGCCAATCAAGGAGGGACAAATATGCATTCAAAGCATCTGGATAGGTTTCGGGTTAAACTGGATCGTACAAAGGAACTAATAATATAAGACAGATTACTGGAAAGATTATTGTAATCTTGATAATCAGAGGTAGCTTGACAGAGAGTCACATCGTCAGTATGCTTAAATAAATGTGTTGGATAACTAGTTGACAGGTCGCTAATGTAGGTCGAAAACAGACAGAGGAAACGGACAGTGGTCCCGAGTTATTCAGTGTCTGAATGTGTTTCGACCTAGTTGTGTGCATTGAGCTTTTTGGCAAAATAACCACACAACCATGCTAACCGTGGCGTGGTACAAACAAAATCTTCCAGTTTACGAAAAACGATTTGCTGCAGAATAGAATAAAAAGCGGATGTGTAGTCTGAGAACGCACATAACAGGACTTTATAAGTGTATTCAAGGATTTGAGTGCATGACAGACCAGAAAAGTGGTCATCCTAAGTGAACCTGTTCGGTTTACGGTCAGTTTGAAGAGCCACTCAGAACTTATAGAGGAAATCAATCGATAAGAACAGAAATGCACTAAATAACCTTAAGTATATTGTTCGACTGTATGTACATTGACTAACTGACCTACGCAAAGAAGTATTATTCAAAGCTTGCCTTGATTCTGTTTTAATCCAAATATAGATTGAAAGTAATTTGAAGACCACGCAAGATTGTTATTTTGTTCAAAGTGTGGCTGGTTTTTGTTAACAAGTAAGAGGTCATTCTATTTGTCTGAAAGTCATTAGAACGCTATAAAAGGTGGCATATGGTGTGCAGGATTTTCGTCCCGTAATTGAGTGACTCGCAGATAAACGAACCCCAAGATGCAAGACAGAGGACACAGGCTCGCTTCACTGCGTATACTAGAAGACAGATTGCCAAACAATAACAATAACATGCCTCAAGTCGTGGACAAACCAATTACAGAATCAATATGGTCAAGAAAGGCTTCAAGACCCCCAAACAACAATAGGCGGGAAACGTTCGAGACAGTAATGCAGGAACAAGTCAAGTAGTTTACAAAGTAGGTGCTTGTTTATGAGGGCATTGTGGCCAATCAGCGAACAGAGGAGAATTAATCATTCGAACGAGCGTATACTATCGTGGGTGAAGAACAGGTGGGACAGCGTGAATATGAGAAACAGAGAGATCAGACAGAGATAACCAAATCCAGTTGTTCGCAAGGATAAGACACACTGGGGGGAGGAAAAACTGCGTCCAAACATTATTTCCTCGTTATGTTATCCAGGCAATTATTACAATGGTCATTCCAAAACCGGGGAGAAAGTTTACGTAGGCGATAAATAAGAACGACGGTTAGACTCATGAGAACTGGGGTCAATCAAGACCTGTCATAGAAACAAGACTGAAAAGAACTGCCTGACGCAACATGATCCAACAACGGTTGTTACGCGGCTGAGGGAGCCAAGGGTATGATCAGGAATTTATTGGTGACAGTGCATGAAACGCAAGCAAATAGTTTGGTTAATAAAGGATAAAATTAGGATACACAGCATGGGACCTGGGCCAAACCAGCTTAACACAGTTCCTCGATATGGCGAGCTGAATTTCTTTGTCTGAATTCAATAAATCTTCACATATGGCGTGGAAAGTTTGGTGACGAGCAGATAAAGCCTAATATCTGTGTTTTCATGAAAATCTGTTTGATAGACCGACTTGGTAATTTGACACTCAATCTGTTTCCTGGTACGGCAAATGATGTTTTCTAATGTACTTTCGATTTAAAGAACACCAACAGGAGTTTAACTCAACACAGATGCACAATCTTTTTGAATGGCCAGTTAATATGAGAGCTGTGGACATTGTGTGTGCCTCAGGAATGTGCATTACCATACAAAATTCTACTAATGAGTTCAACCAGTAGGTTTACTGAATTTTTATTCGTCATTACAGTCACTGTTCTCAGAGTGGTGAGCTGCTCAGGCAGTGGCTAAGAAACTGATGGGCATGGGTTTACCAACTGCAGCCTCATTGCATTTTATGCACGATTTGACTCACAGTTTTGGTGAGCAAAAATATATAGAGATCAAAGTAGTTATCATTTTTATCTCAATCCACGTTTTTCCTATAAAAAATATATGGTCAACAATAAACGGGATGATTCTTGCTTTATTGCCAGAACAACCGAGAACCGATGCTTTCCATAATATAAGCCATATAAATATTCTATGATAATCGCATTTTTGTCGTTGGATAAAATCAGGAAGTAAC
Organism: Fasciola hepatica; assembly: GCA_948099385.1. NCBI lineage: Eukaryota > Metazoa > Platyhelminthes > Trematoda > Plagiorchiida > Fasciolidae > Fasciola > Fasciola hepatica. The sequence goes on from CANUEZ040000043.1 coordinate 40,561,729, forward strand.
CCACAATTGTTGCATAAAAGTGGGAACATTTCAGTTCTTCGTTCTCCTTTTCTCCTTCTATAACGTGATACAGTGTAAAAACTTTCAGTCGAGGATATAAATTACCACAGCCCAAGGTAATGAGAACGGAAACAGATTAGACCCACCATTGCTGGGTGCATTGGTGGCCAATAACAACCCCCTGTCCCACGGCTCGTCTCTATACTCGAACCAAATACAATTTAAAAACCACTTTATTCAAAGCCTTAAGTGATGGATGCTGGTTGGCCATGATCATGCAGTGAATCTTTGTGAGAAATTGGCATGCCATTTTACTGCACTTATGCGCAAGCGTAAAATGGAACAATGCAGAAGTAGGTAAGAGACATCAGATGTTCTTATAGTTTCAGTGGTAAATAAATTGTCCCTTTGACCACATACTTCAGAACAAAGCCTTCATAGTTAGTAAGAAGTGAGTTGGACAGTGGCTGTTTGAATTGCAGGTTGATTTGTAACATAAGTTGAATATCCCACACCGAATACAAGTGCAGTGAGTTCAGAATCCACCCTCTGTAAAACCAAACAAGCCTGTTCAAGAGGAATAAATGTTCTCGTGAAACCTATAAGCTGAAAGTTCTTTCATCGTTTTCCATCTTTTTTGAAACAGCAGTATATTTGGGGTTCATAAAACTGAATTATTATGCACCGAAGTCAACTAATCATCGTTAAGAATGAGTGTTTAGGTACGGCCAATGACATTTAAAAAGAAACGAATGTTTCTTATGACATTTTTGAGCTCCCATTAGGCATTGTCAAAGAATTACATCGACCCAAGTTAAAAAAGGTATTTTTGATGTATTTTCAAACTAAAACATGTTATCTGTTTATCATCATTGATTGTGTAGAATAAAAAATGTTCCTTTCCTCTTCATTACGTTTTCCATCAGTAAAGAAATGAAGATAATATCTTTTAGGCGGCGAGTGCTATTCTAGATCAGGATTTCTGAAAAATAAATAACATCTACTAAGGCTTATTTGTAAAAACGAACAGCATTTCGCTACATTTGTAGAACGATGATTGTGAAACAAAACTTCGGTAGATGTCCAACTAGAAACAGAAATAACTTAGCCAGTAGTAGTAAACGATTAATATATTACACTTCTCCATGGTTATAACTTAAATGGATAAAATTCCAAGTGAATGAAGGTTGTGAAATCTACCAATAAAATTCCGGATCAAATAAATCCCTCGAGGCACAAAAAAGTGCTAGCAACGGAGGACACATACTTACGCCTGATTATAATGTTTCCGAATCCGAATTCCTAATTAGGCCTGGCTGTCACTTATGAAGCCGTAACCGCTTAAGCGGAGCTCCTTCAAATGGAGATGCCGGTAAGTTGACCAACTTAAAATATTCTCCGGACAGATATAACGATTTCTACAAGGTTATACTAGTCGACTCATTCAGGGTAGACAGTGTTTCGCTGTCGTCCGGATCGTTACCACACCTGCCTGTTGGAGCCTCACGTGATTCTCCACTCCAAGTCTCATGGTTCTCGTTGCCGGTTACACCTGATAGTGCAGTGGGCTTTCGTGGCTATGGGGTATATACCCCTCCCACTGCACTGATGAACAAGCATGTAATAAGGAAATTTTTTCACTGACACTAACACCTACAACGGGACAAAACCGATCTCCAAACAACTGAACCAATAGAAACGAATATTTCATATTCATTTTTCTAACAATGTTTCGACTTTGCATAATATTGGTGAACATTGTCACAACCTAAGTTGTGACACCACAATTACCTTGTTATTACTGGACGAAACTGGTGCGGTCGTGGTTTAGAAAGAAAGTTTGAATATTTATACGTACAGAGGTTAGTTGAACAAAAAAATAGGAAGTTGAACTTTTAAGCTTTGGTGGGTTATTAATTTTTCGTGCTACATTTTTAGAACTGCGACCTCTTATAGACCTATAAAACTCTGTCAGCGTACCGTTGTTAAGTTATCCTAAGCATGCTCGCAGTCTCGTCTTACTGAACCAAAACCAGTACCGTTTGAATTCTGAGCAGCAAACCTGCTCTGCTTGGAAGAATACATAGAATTTATAAGGAAGAATTTTAGGAACATTCTAAAAAAACTGCAGATTTCCACAAATTCATTGTGTGGATCAAAGCAGCAAATATCAACTAAAATACATTCGTTTCATTAGGAGACATTTTTTTCTCATTGGAATTGTTTTATGCTTTATAGGGATAAGCTTCGTAATCTGCAGCATAGCTCAGATATCAAGGATTCTTAAATTCCAAGTCAGCATGACAGCCCCCAAAATGTCCCAAATTAGTCCTAGGAGAGTCCACAAAATGACCCAAAACAATCCCGGCTGAGTTCAATTTGAAACAACCCAGGAACTTTTTTGAGACCATTTCTGAGCGCTTCGAGGTTGCTTCGGCTTATGCGCTTAAGTTTTGAATTCCAGTTAGCACGAATACATCAACTCATTTGGAAGTACTAATTATTGAAGTTTCAATAGTTTTTATTCGAGAAACGAACATGATTGATGAACGTCCTCAAAAGATTACTTGGCATGACTTGGGCAATTTCCGGTTTCTGATATTTGCAAAAACATTTAACATTTTATAAATAAGTCAAGGTGTGTTTTCATCTGCTCAACCATACTCAAAGCAAGGAGCAGATTTGCCTAATTTACCACATTATTGAAATAATCCAAAAATAAAACCTCAGGGGACTTTCGGGACTAAATGCTCCCTTTTTTCTGATCGAGTTGAGAACTAGTATTTTTCGACAAACTTAAATTATTTTTCATGATTGGGGTCTTTTCAAATCTAATGATATGAAAAAGCTTATCTCATACCAAAAGAAACAGCCTCTCACGGGACTTCTTTGAGAATAAAAATTGCACTCTTGTGTTGACTGGATTACGTGTCTTTTTGGCAAAATCGATTAAAATCCGCTCCGAATTCGATGAGTTTCCGCCGTCTTTTTGAGCGGTTTGTACTATTACACTGATCGATTTTCAGGAGGTCTCTGGGTGGTTTCTGAACAGTTCTTGCGTGGTTTATGCCAATCGTGTAAAACATGTGATGTGCTTCGTCAACCTCTGTCAACTTTCCCAAATGACTTTTTTCACGCTCACTTTATCTCCTGGATTATGAATACCCATTTCATGGGCATGAAGTAGAACTGTCTATAACTCTATCTTTCAGGGCATTTCAGCGCACTAAGTAATTGTATTGAAATAAAATGTTCATAATGCAGTGATCCTTACTCTGGCTATTGATTTTATTTGTATTGATTCACTTTCGATCAGAAACCCTTCGAAAACCGTTGTTATGAACGAGCTGTGTGCTACAAGGGTACAATTGTATCAGAAAACCTGTTATTAGGATCAGTTTCTGATCAGTTTCCGGTCTATTTGCGTAATAGTCATTTTTACCGTCAAAATTTACTTCATGAGAAGGACATTCACGGTTATGAAAGGGTGCATTTATACTGCGAATTTTATTTCAATGATTGACTTTTATTGCCAGTTGGCAATAAAATATTACTAGATATTATTGCTCGGTGCATCTTAAAATGGGTAGACTGAGGATTACTACCAGGATTTCATCATTACATGGACGAAAAGAAGTAAGAGGAAAAGTAATTTAGGAAAGATCACAATAATTACCGGAGCATATCATGTATTCACCTAGGTCGGTCTGAACCGCTTAGAGGATATTCAAAAGCCGCTCAGAAGCTACAGAGAAACTGCTCGAAAACTGACCACCGAAATACCACAAACCTTCGCAAAACTGGCCAAAAAGTGACCAATTTCAAAGCGGTTTCAAAAAGATTTTCCTACGGAGTCAGAGTCCCTTTAGAAAAAGTGGGAAGTAGCAAAGTATTCTCATGATATGGCCCGGAAAATTCCACAGGAAGCTTGTAGCTGAAAGAATATGTAGAGCTTAGATATCTTTCTGGAACCTGTGAACATGCCCTTGTAGCACACAGCCCGTTCGTAACATCGGTTTTCGGACGGTTTTCGATCGGTTCGTTTAATAGCTATTTTACACGGAACGAAAACGAATTGATACAAAGGAATTCAATTATTGGAGTAGTGTGCATTTTTCCGTTGGAATTTCTTTCAATATATTGTTTTGGTTAGTTGAAATGCCCTGAAATACCTAGATATAGAGCGCTCCATTTCGTGCCTTCGAATTCGGTAAAATAAGGAAAATCACTCAGAGAATCATAACTTAAAAAAGAGGTGGGCCTTTCATAACGTATTTAGGGAAACAGACAGAAATTAACGAAGTATATCACGTGATATGTTTCGTTAATTGAAATACGTACATGTTTCAAGCGATTGGCATATGCCAATATATATATATATATATAAACCGCTCGGAAACCTATCAGAAACCGTCCAGAAACCGGTCAGAAACCACTTGGAAACCGCTCAAGAACCAGCCAAGAAGTGATTGGTATAGGGGCGGTTTCAGAGTTGTTTCATTACACGGATGCTCATCAGTTTTATTTTAGAACTTGGAACACAGTAAATGATTATAAATTTCACTAATTATGTGGCAAATAGCTCATGATAGAATATCAAACGTATTCCTGGTCATGACAGGAAACTGATTTGTTGTTGGAAAAGGAATATTGCGAACTAACTAACCCAAATTGTCCATCGTTCCGAAGTCCCCGCCATAACAGATATGACCTACAGTAACACAATGCCTCGAGCAGTCAAGGGTTCAAACAAGTGAAGAAAGATTGCATCATGTCATGAGTTCAGTCGTGCAGTTGAACAGCAAATGACGAATTCTCCAAACATTTCTTCTCTCTTGTCTGCATTCCAAGAATATGTACCCCAAAGAAAGCTCGTAGCGCGCTTCAGCGACACTAAAATCTCACTCAGTAAATAATTTCTTCCAGCCAGTGAGCTTTTAATGAACATGACCTTCATATGCCTTCGGGAGCCCATCTAGATTCAGCCTCAGGTAATCAGATATCAGTAGCTCTTGCAACCCCGCCGCTACTAGGATCACTAGGTAATCTGGTTTCAGAAGCGGCACAGAATCAGGCGCAAATCACCCATGAGCACAAAGCAACTTCTTCGCGGAATGCCGAACTTGATTGGGTGACTTTAATAAGTCATGTTGTAACACACGTTATGGATCATTTGCAACTGACCATTGATTCCACACACGTTAACGACATCGATTGCAATAACCCGAAGTAGTCTTGAAGTCTTGAAGTATATCTCGGGTGCAAGGCTGGTGCCAAAATGTTCCTGGTTCTTGTATGTATCTTCTTCTCTTCGGTGCCGCTGAGCTGGAATAGCGAAACTCGTCTAAGAGGGGGCAACCATTTTCGCAAAAGCGACACGAGAATAAAAATAATTGTTTCCCATGTAGTACATGAGTCCGGCAGTGTGAATATGGATAAATCTATATATCATTAGTTTTGTAGTTTTACAACTCACACAGGAGAGTGCTTTGCATATATGTTCGTGAGAGGAAGGAGAGTGGATCTACCTATAACTGCTTGCATGCACAAGCATATAGGATTGAAGACGAGACGTGAAAACATGGGGGAGAATAATCTACGCGAGGACGATCGGAGAATTTGCTGGCAATGGTAATAGTGCTAACCAGTTGTTTGGTCTGGCACTAAGTGCGTCTTTTAAGAGGCATCCACTACCTCCATTGGAAGGCTACACCGTAGAGATATTATCCGTGACGAGAAGTGTTGTCTAGTGAAGGCACTTGGACGGGGTATAAAGAGATTTCTCGTGTGTCCTCGCAGGGTGTCCAACTTCGGACCAATGAAAAAATGATCCACTAGACCAGTTAAGAATATGTCGTACATCAGGAATAGGTCTCGCTCTAGTGCGACGCTTCTCAAGAGGGCAGAGAATGAGTAATATTAGACGAACCGGGTAAGGGGTAAATCGTAGGCCGTGTACCATTTTTGTCGCTTTCCGTTGAATCCGCTCCGATTTGTTCTGATCTCCGACGACGTCAGTGTGTACTACCTGGCTGCCGTATTCCAAAGAAGGTCGAATATAGTTTCAGTATAAGGGATGGAAGTCCATCCCTTTAGTTTTCGTCCTCCAACATTCCTCTTTAGTAATTCTTTGCGTGTTCTGTAACTTCGGGGTTTTGTTGATTTTCTTCTCAAGTTTCTCGGTTGGGTCAGCGTCAAGTGGACGGCGGGTCGTGGTGTCCTTTATTAGTTGTTTTGCTTTCTCAACAAGTGTCGGTCTTGTCCAGGATGACCTTCATTCCTCCTCCATCGGCTGGCAGGATGATGGATTTTATCCTTCTCCACGGTTTGAAGAGCTCTGTGTTCCGTGTCTGAGTGAGCATTGAATGAAATGTTGTGGAGCAAGTTAGGGACCATGGTATGCCTCAGCTCGCTTTGAGTGTCATCGGGCAAACTTGATGACTGGGGTTCATGTTCCATTTCAGCGGAGTATTCCTTTGATGCGCTGCTTTCCCGGTTCAGAATGAGCCCGATTTAGAGTACTTCTTGCTCTTCAGTTGGAATTGGACGAGATATCAAATATAAGAAAAGGAACCAAAAACACAAATCGAAAAAATTCAAGTCCACCAAACGGGATGTCAACCTTCAAAGGTCAAATATCAAGTCCTTAGAGACGAAGCCAAAAAAAACGTAAAACCTTGGGCATAACATCGTCTACGAAGCCAAAGGTCAGGACCAATGACAAACCTGTAAATACGAAAGATCACTGTGAACAGTACACATACACTGACAATGTCACCTCGACTGGCAGTGAAACGTTTGCGATCTAAACGCCAAGTTCAGTGATCAGAACATCATGGCAACCAACAACCTGAGCTACAGCCAACACAGATATTGGAAACCGTTGAGTTCCCTCCTATACCCGTATGGAACTTCCGGGCCTGGTCGAATAAAATATTGATCCGCTAAAGCAGTAGACAATAAGTCGTACATAAGAGAAACATAAACATTCGCCTTGCATTTGCCGGATAGGTTTTCAGTTCATTCAGAAGAGCTGGGTGGGATATACGTTGCAAGCCGTGCACCATCTTTGTTGCCCTTCTCTGTGTTCGTTTCAGCAGATCTCGATCCTTGATAGGACCTGTGTGCATGCACATTCGTACGCCTAATGTTTTCACTTGCAGAATAACATCTTTCCGTAAGACATATTTTTGGCATCGATGACGCAGTGGAATTCAGCAATATTGCCTGTTCGTTAATATTTGTTCATAAACCAGACGGAAAGACAGATAGAATTCATACGAAAATCAACTCACAAGGCATTTTGTTGTTCTGTATAGTAGAGAATTTCACTGAATCCGATCACGCCCGGTTTATCGACGTTGGTTTGTATATCCGCGCATTTTATAGTTTACCTTAGATTATGTGAAACCGAAAAACGATTGCACTATAATCCCTTTTCACATAATGTGCACCTCGAGTCAGCTTTTCCCCACACTGAGTTCCAGGCTTAGTTTAACATGCAAACACACACACAGGCACACACAAATACGTACACACACACACACACACACACACTCGCAAATACACGCTTAAACATCCGCTTCCGCTGGAATGTGAATACCTCGGCCCAAAGATAAACACATTTAAGTCCCTCAAAGCGACCAATCTTGGTCGATGTTTTTGTGTGCAGAACAAAAAATACCATCCGATGTACCTAGACAAATGTCTTACGGTTTTGCTTATGACGCGTAATTGCACCCCCAGGTAGAAAATAGTTTACGCACACTTTAAAACCTTTCATCACAGCGCCGTTTTCCGAAAAATGAATAAAATAGTGGTGGTTCGCTGCAAGTTCACAATTTGTGAGGAATAATCGGATCACGAAATGGTGGCAACCATTCGAACTGTGCAGCCATACAAGGTACGAGGACAACAAAAATAATATTTGTTGAGATGATCCGATGGTAGAAGCTTCAGACTTTTCACAAGTGGATCATACAGTTTACTCGTCCAGATTGATTCACGGAGAAATATTGCCTTAGGCAGTCAAATTACAAGTTAGTTCACTGTGTTGGATGTCAGGTTGTACCATAATTTTGATGGGTACACGGTACGATTCACGTGTGCAAATTCCGAAGTCCTTCGGGATGACCTTCTAGCTCAGCTGGTAGAGCACCCATGCGATATTAGGGTGTGGGAGGCTACCACACGTGAGTCTGAATGTTGCCGGGGCTTAAGACGTTTACCATTTGGATCATCCTTACGTTTGTCAAATCTGCCAAATCTGGATTCATACGTACGATAAGGTCAACTTTGCTGACGGACATGGTTTCCGCTGTTCGTTGAGTACAACGAATCCCACTCCTGACTGACTAGACTAGTCATGTTGGTAGATACCAAAAAGCAGTCCTTTTATCAATTATACATTTGTATTTAAGGATGACTTTTGCGGCCTATTGCAATCATAAATAATTCAAAAACGTTTGTTCAAATCTCAAAGAAGTGATTTTGAATTCCCTTTGTGTAGAGGATAAATACAAAAGCTTTATCGAAAATCTGGGTAGTTAGTTACTGGGTATTATCAAACTCCGATGGAAGGGAGGTTCTCATGTTTATTGATTCTTTTTGACTCATAGTAGTCATTTCTCCCTCGCAGGCAATTTCGGGACCAGGAATAGACCTCTACCTGCTTCGGCAAGAATGAACATGCAGCTTTTAAAGAACATTTTCTGTTTGACTTGAAGCATACCCAATACGTTGGTAAAATAAATAAACCATTGGTGATAGAGCTCCTGTTCTTTCAGCGGTCATCTAGTGACTTCGGCGGTCTCAATTTGGCGATGATTCCCTGAGGGACCACTCCAGTGAGGGGCGTCCAAAAGTTCAAACAGCCTTCTCTATTTCTACGGAAGAAATAAGACCATAACTCCTGGTCTCCGTATTCTCCTGCCCGAGAAAAAGGACTGACGTGAAATAAAATCACGGATTAACTTTTATAAAATGTTTTGGTCTGCATCCGACGGGCCAGTTTGTCTGTTACTCAGACAACCGACAAAGCAGCCGTAAGTTTGTATTTCTATAGTTGAAAAAACTTGACAAATGAGTTCTTACCAATATTCTCGAAAATAGATGAACATGAGAGTTATGGGTGAACATTAATTCGGACACTTGTATGAGAAAGAAAAAGCTATTTAAACGCTTTCTTCCTGTGCAACAAACAGATTTGCTTTATTTCCCTCTTTTATTCGCTTGCTTTCTACCGTCTAGCAGTAGTACATTATGTCAAAAAGGGGTTTGAGACCAATGTAAGACTGTCAGTTGAGGGAAGTGGCCGGTACTGGCACAAGGATTCCATTTCCGGAGCAGAAGGATCTACAGTGTTTGGTGCTGACCGTTTGAATACTCCCGGTCTCATTGTTTGCTTCACTGACGAAACTGTTATTCAGAGTGGCACTAGGCCTAGACGATGGCGCTCCTTATTCGGGTGAAATCCCGTGGTGCGACCTTTCACTGTCGTAGGTTCGGGCCCATTTCTGAAGTTAGCCGGTGTTGTTCGTACAACTGGGGTAAGCCCAGGCTTCAAATCACCCGTAGCGCCGATGCTATTATTTGTTTTTCAGTTCGGCCTCTGACGTGTAAAGTCCTATCCGGAGCGACTTCTTGGACTGTGATGTTTTCTCCCCTCATCTGGGCAGTCTGTGTGATGCAATCAGGCACTGCCTGTTTTGGGTTTAGACTAACGAGTAACCTTAGGATTTGTCCATTTGTTTCGGAAATGAGCCGGGAGTATCCTGCTGGGTTTGGAATCCAAGGCGATAAGAAAGCATCAAGTATTCGTTTTGCTGTCCTCTTAGAATCTATTTTCTTATTGAAAAGACTCCACATGGAAAGGCGTTTGGAGCAAATATCCGAGTCGCGTGGCTCTTTGGCCGCAATAACAGTGCGCCTTTCTGGGACCCTGAGGGCTTTTTGTACCTCTGCTTGCTCCAGAAAAGAACGAAGCATCGTCGGCTTTATTTGCTTTATCTTCACTTCCTGAGTCTTGACTATCTGTGGCAGATTATGCGGGCTGGAGTGGAATCGTTGCGAGAAGGTTCTGAGTCCACTGATGCGTCTCTGCTTTGATTTGTTAGGACTGAGTCTTTATCTATTAATTGCAAAGATATCCCAGTTTGATATTTTTATGAAAAACAAGATGAAATGGCTCAAGAAACAAGCCATAATCAAGACTGACAGCACCGGCACAATATCAACGGGTTGTTTTCTTGGAGGGAAAAAGATTGCGAAAAATGGACTCATATATCACGAAATTACCAGTGTTGTTTCAGTGACCCTTGCTAGAACTCATGAAAGCATCTCTTTCCGCTTGCCTTGCAATCGCGGCGCCTCACCCACTTGCCGGTTCAAGTTTAACTGGCTAGCCTCACCAGGTATTTCAGTTCCCTGGTGCAGACTATGCTTTTCCTCCAAATCCGCCATCCCTTCTCTAGTCGTCTGAAATCTTGGGGTCCACCACTGAGATAGGTAGGCTCAGAAAATCGCGAAACGCTATTCTTTCTGGTCTAGAAGCCTTGAAGTAGTACACGGGGATTTGGCCAAAGCCCAAAGTTACTCGGGTCTTGTAATTATCTTGTTAGCTGCGTGATTCCAGTTGGCAGCAAGATAAATCCGTGGACAGTGGTGCAATAGGAAAAAGGAAGATGGCTCTATGTACAAAAAGTGAAAATACCTTGCATCTTGTGTCACCAGTGAACTAAAAGATTGACTGTTGGACAACGCGAAAGCTTTCTGGATAGCGATTTTCATTGCTTCTTGCGTCTTGTGTTGCAGGTAGTCTGGAAGATAGATTGCTGTACATTGAACAGGGTTCACTTCTGCAGCTGTCCTCTCAGCTTGAGTGGCACAGACGATTCAGCCACGAAAAATCCATCACAAGTCAAACATAGAGGTTGTTTAACCACTTGCGCCCTGCGAGGCGCATATAAACTTGATCTTCTCTCCAGCCTAAAGTCAATTTCCTCACGGCGGATCATTTATCACCAGTAAGCTTGTTGTCATGTGTGCCTGTCTGGCTACCTTTCCTGAGCTGTTTGCACCGGCTCGGATTGGACGTTTGACAAGGCTATTTCCTTTTCATCTTCATTCCTCGTTAACTGCTTCAACTTGTTCGGCTCTTTCAGAACTATTCGGACGTTTTGGCTCTTGTTCGTCCGGTGATATTGCTCCTGTTTTTCTCTTGAGGACGTGTGCAATCAAGCATGGTTTCCAGAGTCTTGATACATTATTTTTCAAAATTCAGTTACGGCATCCATTATTATGGACAATCCGTTTAGCAGTAAGCTGGACCTGTTGAATTTAGTTATCTTCGGATTCGGAGATTGCCAAAACGTGTGTCTTATCGCACTTGAAGGCTATCATTCCGGGCTTTCTACGGGTTCCATTTCATGTATTCAAATAAGCCTTTTCGTAGACTGCACTTTAGCACCCAAGGTGAGGGAATGCCTTGTCTCAGCATTTCCCAGGGAACCTCGGGTCTCGCAAGGTACGATCTGATGCCATCTTCTATTCCCCAATCGAATAAATAACCTGACAAACTTTCCAGTGAAACCCACAATGTTTGCTGACGATGTAGACCTCTGAAACCTAAGCATCGAGCACTTGCCAGTTGCGGCTGATGAAGTGAAGCATTGTTTAGAGGATTTTGAGAACCCTTTCCCAGGAAAAGCCGTCAAACTAGTGAGCGTATCACTCGGCGGAGTACGTGGCCTAACCTTGCGCATCCATGAATTGACCAATTCTTGAAGGGTCGACGAAAAGAAGGTTATCGGTTCCCCGTTGGATTTTGAGGCCATCTTGGGCTACACCAGGTCGTTCTGCTTGCTGCTACCAATAAGTCTGTTTACCCAGCTATCTTAGGCGGTAATAAAAGCCGCAGCTTCTTGAGGCCTTCCTGTGGCTCAGAGAAATTCAGGGCTTTTTTAGCGGTAAATTCCAATGTGGTCCCCGTTGGCCCTTGCCTTTCCACTCCCCTCAGATCATCTTCTTGATATTTCAAGATGTCACGAGTGATAAAATGGTCTTCCAATATCACCCCATCCTCTGACACCGCGGTTGCTAAAAAAATAGGCCCATTCAAACTACCGCAGACTAAAAACAATGCCCGGTTGACTTCCGTGAATTTCTAGGCTTGACGACAGAAAGAGCAGCCCCCTTAAGCCAGATGGTTCCCGGTGTAAAGTTCTGGCTTCAAAAGTTGGATGATACCATATTTAAGACCGCCCCTTACTGTGCATCAATGAAACCAATGAACACTCTACCCTTCAAATTCTGATAGCGGTTGGCCGTTTTATAGACTCCTCTACTTCCGAAGTTCCTATGCCAGTGAGTAACCTCCGTTATGCAGTCGTCTTCAATGTCCCAGAGAGAATACCCCCCTAGCACTTCAGGCATACATTGTTGAACGCTTGTGGTATGGCCCACCTTCCTTGTCAAATGTCAAGGCTGGGCAGGCGTGTTCAGCAACTTATCTATCCAATCTGTGGGCGATTTGCATATGACCAATCCGCCAAAGAGCTCGTCAAAATGTGTTTCATTACAGCTTCCAATTCTACGTATAAAAACAAAAGTAGCTTAGGGTAATACTGCTCTTCAAAGAGAAATTCTTGGATATACCTCAATTTTCCCCACGAGAATGACTCCTGGCAATCCTAAGCCTTCCTTACAGACAGCTGATCACTCCACCTCCTCTTCTCACGTCCCCACTGCTTTAACTTCACAGGCACCTTCAGCTTCTTCTCTACCTCCACCAACCTCTCAGCCGCTCTCGCTACGGATTCTTTCAAATCAGATCCAAATACTGTTGGTCTAGACAAGCCCTTTTCTCTTCTCTCACTGCTACCCGGCAAAGGATGGCAAAGGCAACCTCGCCCTGCCACCTGGTCGCCTGTGGTGCATACCACAACCCTAATTCAATGTCTATTCCCCCCGATAAAAACCTTCTCGTCGTCCAGAAGAAATAAATCCACCAGCCTACCCACTCTTCTCACAAACCGCTCCCTTATTCAACTGTCTCCCAACAAATCAACTCGTCTCACCTCACCGAATCTGGTTTCGACCTTGGAAAGTATACCCCTTTCCTATGCATCTTTGGTCCCCACAAATTCACCTCATTCGCTGCCTGCCAATACCAAAATACGGCCTTCACACTTCGTCCCTCCTTCCTCGTGTAGTACCCAACACCTGACAAGTACCTCTACTGCTTCCGTTTCTAAACGCTCTATAATTGGTGCTCCGCCCAACTGGCCTTACTCCTCCCGTAACTAACATCCTAACCTTTCCCGCAACACTCCCGTTTCCCAAAGCATTTCAAAACCTGCCCGCTCCATCCCTCTTCAAACAACACACCATTCTGAATGACCAGTATTTCTCAACCGCTCCTAATCACCCTTGCCAGCTGCCGATTCACCGAATTCCTCACCTTCTTCCCTTTGCCCCCACTTTTCTCCTCCTTCGATGGCCAGTTGTTCTACCCCTCAGCAGCTCCTTTCACTGAACCGATTAAGCCCGGCTGAACTTCGTCAGCCTCCTAATTCTTACATTATTCTGTGACTCTAGTCCCAACCACTCCCAACGGCGACAGTCTGTCCTTTTCCAACTTACACTGCCCACCCTCATTAGCCTGCACCACTTCCCACAAGTGGAATGTATTTAGCCGTATTCAACTCTTTTTTTATTCTCGGAAATTCTTGCACTTGAAAACTTTCTCCTCACATATCATTATCGCATTATCTTGATGACGGAACCCTGGCTGTTAGGGAGCACTCTCAACGGTCAGACTCCTCTGATGGGGTACAATCCTCTGAGGAACAAAGGGCTAAACCAGCTTGGCGGTGGGTGCCTGGTCTATGTCAAGAAACTCCAATCAACGAACCCCCTTGCTTGCTGTGTTCAGTTCTATTCTCGATTCACTTTGGTTCAACATCAGCCTCCAAAACACCGTTCTCTCCATTGGCTGTTTGTGTCACTCAATGAATTCCTCTTTTTCCTTGTTTCCACTCCTTGTTAGTTCCTTCAAATATCTCTACGTCCTTCTTTCCGGAGTCGAGGTCATTGCAGGCCATTTTATTCTCCCCCACATTCGATGGCCCACCCTATTGGCCTCGCCAAATCTCATGGACCGGAATACTAGTATTCATCTTGGTGGCTGGACGCTACATGTAGTCGAACATACCAGATATAGGAGCAAACTAGATCTAAAATCTACTCACCACATGTCACTCACCATGATGTCAGTAGAACAGTATTGCCCGGACAGCGGCCGCAAAAAGGTCAACTACCATTTTCCCATTGGAGGCTCTCTTAATCCCGCAAACACCCCCAGCGATACTTTCCTATGCAATAACTGGACTTTTCTAGTCATTCTCATCCGCCAAAGAGACTAAGGTGATCATCTCCCCATCCACGGCTCTCAGATTGGTACAAATGTTTTTTGCTCCTTCTTTTACTGTCTGACCGAACCGTCTTACGCTTCTCGGGATATACGTAAAAGGGTCCCCTGTCTCGTCACTCCCTAGGAAGTATCTTGAACTTCTCGTATAGCTAAATAATTCTGACAACCTTTCAATTTGTATTTGTTTTAACGTCCTCCCCGCATTTATCCAGCGAGAAGATAATACTTGATTTTGTGACCAAGAAGCCAAAGCACTGAGCCTTCCAAATAAATCTCAATTTTTTCCTATTTTGCAAATATCCAGAAATGCTGATAAAAAAGCTGGCTTCCAACCGCTGGTTTGGGATAATAACTCAATAAATACCTCCACACTATGAATAGCCGGGGCATCCAGTCCATTCTTTGCCTCAGCAGTGGCTTCAGCTACTGCTACTGCTCCTCCCCAATTTTTATCCACTTTTGACTCCGCCCTCCGTACCATAACCGTTGGTGCCAAAAGTAATACATCGCTTTTATCTAAAAGCAGAACCTTGTCCCGATTAGGCCCCGATGGCTTACCGCCATTTGCCCTTGTCAATGGCGGACTGGATCTCCCCCTTTTTCTGTCTTACCTCTTCACTCATTCGCTCAATTTTTGCACTGTACCTGCTAATCGGAAGCCCCCGGTCACCCTTCCTAGTCACAAAAAGGGACAATCGTTAGAAGTATTCAATTATCGCCCTGCAAATTGTACTCTCACTTTATCCAGAATAATGGAAAAAACAGTAAAGTGTAACTTTATTAAAGACTGATTGATCCTCAACCTTATTATTGACAATCGACACGAATTCATCCATTCACTGTCCGGCATGACTTGCCGGCATGATTTTCTGAACCTCGTCGCTGATTCAGCCAAAGGTAGGAAATATTTCACTGTTCCTTATCTAGACTTATCTAAGGCTTTTGATTGTGCACCTCACCTCAATCTTCTAGAGAAGCTACGGTCATCCGGAATTATCAACCCACCACTTTCTTCGTTCTCATCATAATTATTCCATCGTTCACAGGCTGTTTTGGCTAGTTGGAACACCACTAACTGTAGGCCCGTTACTAACAACTTCATTCAAGGCAGTATTAAGGGCCTCCTTCTTTTCCTCCGGTTATAAAAAATATATTTCCGACAGTACTTGTTAGCACGCTGTTCTTGCTTGCGGTCGACATTGCGATGACTTAAACTTTTTCGCCTGGCAACTTCAGCACTGCCGTCCCGGAAATCTCCACTGACTCAGCCTCCATCAGTGGATGGTGCTCAACTCGGGTGATGAAATTCCCGGTAGATAAGTGCGTTTTTCTTACAAATGCTATGCTACCTACCCACAGACAGCAAGCCCGTAGCAAGGCATCTTGGCCTGAGTTATTCTTTTTTTTTACCTTCTCCGAACATGTTGCCCTCCAAAATAAGAGGGCCAGAAAGTTTCTCGGTCTTTTGCTCAGATCCCTCCAGCTTAAATAGAGCTTTTTTTACATGTACAGAGTATATTTCAGGCCCCTCATCGAGTATTTTCTCTTAACCTTCTTCAGCTCGCAAACATCTGACGGCAATGATAACGAATGCATTCAGAGACGATTTACAAAGCATCCTGTCGGACGGTCGTCATGATCAAACTATAAAGAACTATGTTCATATTGGAAAGTCAAACCATTATTGCCTCGTCACATGAAGCTGTATAAGCTGTCCGTCCCACGCAAACACCAAACCAGAAACTATTTTGCCTCTCGAGTCCTGAATGTGATTCAAACATCCTTCTCGCGCATCTATTTGGATGACTACCTCATGGCAGTCTTAGGTACGGTCTGGCTCTGTGCGAGACTGATACATATATGCAGGCACCTGCACTACAACACTCGCTGTCCTACTCCGTGTGTTTGCTTATCTCCTCTCTGTGTTTTCTCAGCACATGCAAGCGAAACCCCTGATGTCAAACGCACCATCACCATCGCTGCCTCAGGAGGTGGAGAAAGTGGACCCCCCCCAAGCAGTTACGAAAAAACGATATACGCGGAAAATTACGGATGGGCGGAGGAGCTCGGAAAAGTTCTTATATGGGGTCAACCACCCCTCTGTTAAAAAAGCTACAAAAGAAAAAGCGGAAAACAAAAAAGACCTAGTGGGATCGACCTGATCTCTAAATACCACTAAAAACGGGATATGATGGAAATGGGCAAACTCCAATCATGAGTGTCTCCCATCAGCTCAGACCTGATCCTGGGAAAGAGGAAACCCCACAACACCCTTGTCCGCTTGACATGCTGCTGGTTACTACGCACGAGACTGACTGATGTGGTAGCGAACTGTTCTCCACATATACTTATCCACGTCCCACTCTGATTTTCAACCACATCGTACCCTCCCATGCACGCCTTGCATGTTTTTTAAAGTCAGCTACAAAACCACCGTGGCTCTGGACAACAAGTCGATACATCAGATGACAAGCATGTCTCATCAAAGCACCAAATATATACATGTAGATAATAATGTACATATAAACATACATGCAAGAACCTAAAGAAAAGCGCCCGTATTTTTTGCCCACTGACCTATTTTTCCTCCTCTCAGTAAGAAAGTGGGTGCCTCTAGTCCTAGAATCCGGCCCACTCTCCAGTTAATAACCTTGTCTAAAAGCAACTTACGGCACTAGGCCTGTGGATACCCCACTATGGTATTTGTCATATATCCCCTAGACCTAGTACGCAAACTTGTCATTCAGGTTCTTCGTGTTGCCCAGCTGCTTCCTCGAGTAGCCCGCAGACCCTAGTCCAAATGCACCTCCACGGATTTAATAACCCCGAAAGATAAGACTTCCCGGTGAAAGTCCGACTTGGTAATCAATATCTTTGCCCAGTAGTGTATACCCAGTTAGCCCTCACGAACACCGAATCACAATACCAACGACTCCTCATTTCACTTAGACCACTGTGTCTCATTTCCAACCTCCGTACTCTTATGTTATTTTGCTCACACTGACCCTCAGCTGGAATATCTTCCAGACTGCGATCCTCCCTTTTTCAATTTCAAAACCACCCGGTCATCACGTTGCTTGGTTGTAATATATCGCGCAGACAGCTTATCTTTCTCTCTGCCCGTCTTCAACCGCACCAAAGGCCGGCTACCGCGGATACGATCTGGCCACCGGGTTTCACCCACAAGAAGTCCTGGTATTGCTGAATATGACCCTCTGAGGCTTACTGAGGAATTCTCAACACAAGATCCCCCCGGATGTCGAAGCTATTTAAACCACTGTGCGAGCACTCTTAATTAAATTGTGATCGGCCTAGATTCGGTGATGCCCTCCTCCTTCCCATGACCAAACAGCGAAAACAAACCGCAGCCAACCCCTGCCCAAGACGCCCAACACAGACACGGAAAAAGCCACGGGAAACTCAACAGAATAACGTATTTGCCAATTTACCGGCGCTACCTGGCCTATTGCAGGGGTTTTCACCCTTGTCTTGCCTTATTTTGTTCCTTATGGATACGGCACTCCGGTTGCTGATTAGTTCTTCTTGGAACTTCATCCATCTTTCACCAGCTACGAACTGCCGACACCAGATGACACACACTACTTCTCATGGAAATTGTCTCGCCTTTTCAGGAAGTACTATTCCTTTTCATATCCACAAATCTATGAAAATTAGCATTCGTCTGTGAACCTTCATGAAATTCTTCCCTGCCTCCTTTGTATCAACGCCAATTACCTTTTTGAGTGAACATGAGTATGCATTGCCGACCATTTCCTGCCATAATTCTTGTGAATATTGTATTTCCTGCGTCCTAAGCCAATGTCCGTCGGAACATTCCTACTTCCGGCCGATTCAATACTATTGCCGCAGTTGACTGGAAGTTATTTCGTACTTCCCTATATTCTCTTGTCGAATTGCTTCATTAAAATTCTCCCCAGCCTTATTCCATTGTTGCTGTGATGTGAGAATCCCCCTTTGAAATCTGTGAGTTTTCCATCTCATCCAACGATATTGAAAATTCTGATCATGCTTTCATACGTGTCTCTCGACCGCGGTCCAGAAATGTACCATTGTTATTACAGCGGTCATCCTCCGCTGAAGTGACATGGGCATGCAGGGCCGTCTGGCTTTATTAAGATTATGTGGGCTCAAAGGACACTTCCTTTACTCTGCCCAATCTTCGCCCCCTTGATGAACATTGCACAGGAGTTATTCGTTTAGGATTTTTCCTCCGCCTAAATTGGATCAAAGCGACGGATTATTCCTCGTCTGCCCATAACCCTCCTGTGCAATCACAGCAAATAGGCTTTCATAAAAACGAAGGCACATTGCAGGGTTTCAGAGACGTCCTTTATTGCCCATTCCTTTATATACCAGTGGATTATGCATATAGCTGACACGGCAATACTCAGGTAGATCAAAATAAAGACAGGGGTTATGAATGAAGAGTGGCCCTGGTTAGGAGTAGAAATTTAAGCGGATAGCCCAGAAGTTTCAGAAGACCATCAACGGAGGATGCCAAACGAATAAAATTTATGTCCAATGAAGATGCGATGAGGAGCACTTTGGTAAGTCTTAAAAGATTCAAGCTTGTGTGTACAGCAGGATATGAATAATTGATATAATACTTCATGAACAAAAGTTCCGATGTGTGGAAGAGAGCACATCTAGCGGGGTCTATCATCAAAAAGATCTTCCGCATGCAAGCGAGCGGAAAGTTCGATGACACTGCGCAAAACGGGCAAGTTAAAAGCAATACTTAAGTCGGTGACAACAATTCACCTCTGAGTTATGGCACCTGCGCACTGTAGTTTGGTTTAAATTATTAATCCCATGCGAAGCGGAGGCACGGTGGTAAGCAATGACCAAACGGTTAGATTTGTAGCGTAATACTCTGTTTATATGGTACAATAAATTATTGTCAACAATATCTAAGACGACACTAGCAAACTAAGATGGGCGGAGGTGCGTGCGGTGATAAAAAGGCCAAAATGGTATGCACATTAAGAATTAAAATGAAACAAAATGTGTGACTCAAACTCACAGTTGTTCAGTGTTCCTGTGATCAGGAAATGAGCGCCGAAGAGCCAATATTCGCCAATGTCTCCAGTTCAGTTCGATCTGCCAGCCGTCCGTTGAACAGAACAGGATGGTATTGGGCGAAATGCCAAGAGACGCCGTTGAAGCTTCTAAAATGTTTTGTTTCACTCAGTTAGTTCCGACCGATATAATTCCAAGACACTCCAAACCAGAAGATGAGACCGTGCCAGAATGAAAGATTTATTTACAGCCTTTTTGTATCGCGCGGTGATGACGCCCAAAAGGTGTGTGTGTTTTACATTAAAACGTCGGTACAACAAAGGAGTGTCGCACCAAGGGACGTTGAAAATCATGGAAACAGTCGGAAATTTACAGATACCTACAGGTTATACAGCGACCTTATTAGCATGAACAGAGGGCATTCGTGACCAAACAAAGTCTATCACCGGTATCGTTTTTGATACAGTCGACGGATCCCAGCAGGGGCTGAAGAGTGACCTTAAATGAGTCAATAAAGACCAGTCATATCCATGGTATAATACGACATTACTGTAGGTGCGTAGCAAAAATTGGTCCGTGTAAGGCATATGGCGTTTAGAAAACGAATGTAATACCAGAAAGCAGCCTGGCCGTTTTTCCAGCCAAGGGCCGTACACGTGAAGAGAATGGGAGAACATTCATGGGTATATATATATATATATATATATATATATATATATATATATGAGAACAAGATTACGCTAGAATTTGAGGGAAAAGAAGGGATCGGACAAACGACTTACTAGCACGAACTAAGGGATTTCAACCACCAGTTGCCACTGACAGCTGGAAACCAGGGTTCATTAGTCCAAACAACACCCACTACACCATGTGAATATAGTTATTTATCACCGCGCATGCACCCTCTTAGGGGTTGATAGATCAACTCTGTTTGAGAATTCTGCGAACGAATTATTACGGCGTACCCTCCCTAACCCCCGTCTAGAGACCGCCTAATTTTGTATCTTATTCTCCCCTTTTCCCTATATCCTGTTTCTCATATCGTGAGCGTCACGTGGCCATAAGTTCACTTGGCCTCACTATGGCAAGATCCTTCACTGGAATTCGAGTACTCCTACCCACTGCCATACAATATTCCAGTTAGTGACGTCTAGATCCTTAACCACCAAATTTTCTCACTTATCTACGCGCCATCTTTCTTTGAGGCCCTAAAGGCAGTGATGGCGTGCGCCTATTCGAAGACCATTTTTTTCGAGCTCAAAAATCTTTAGATTCCTAAATTTTGTTGAAGTGCCACATTTGACTAACCCGCTACTTATGTTTCAACGTATTCTGGGCAGAAGCTTTTCCTTGAAATGACAAACTACCAGTGGACGCAGAGAGAAAAATCTGTGGGTTTTAGAGAGTACCATAAGGGTTCAGCTCGGGTCGGGTCAGGTCGGGGGACTTGCAGCTATGGCCTTATAGGTAGGTTCAAGTTATTGCATTAAGCAGCCTCAGATAAATGCTTCTGCTACTTGAGAATGCGTACTGCGGTGGTGATCGCGTGGTTTGTGAAGGGGTTCACCCGTATGAATAGAGCAAAGAATTGGGCTTGCTGTCGGCCGGTGACGGTCTCATGAATTCCTTACGTGGACAAAACCCTTGAGTATCTCTCCCTGCAAACGACCCTTCTAAGGCAAGAGAGGAAAAACACAGGCGTGGTGGAGGAGATAAAGCGAAACAGAGTAGAACGAAGGAGGGGAACAAGAAAGGAAAAACAGCAGAAATGTCTCAACCAGGGGCCAACACCCATCGACAGAAGGCAGAGGGGGACTAAACAGACTTTAGGACTTACCTTTAAGTGGTGACTGACTGTTTTTCCAAAGTCAGCCAATAGCCTCTTGTTTGTTATCGATCAAAAAGTAGAAATTATGCCCACAGTTCTGGTCCCCAGCCACCTCGGGCAACACGTGTAATGAATATTACATTACATCTGATTCTCCTTTGGGCCACCGGATGCACCGGGCATCTGGAGTCACTCACCGTAACTGGTCCTACACGTCCCATTAACATGGTGAGATGCACTCCGCGGCACTCGCTGCCCCTTGTGTACCTATGCAGTCTTAGCCAGGAATGTCTTTGGGCCGCCATATTCCAAAAGCCACGGTGCGTGCAAAGTATGCAACGCCTTGATCGCCTTCGCATAAAGCCCGTCAAGTTACCAATCTGGTGGATCAAGAACCCTCCTCGCAGATGCGCAGACTCCGCTCGTGCGGCTTTTAACTTGCCAGTTGGTGGTCGCCATCCCCCAAGGGTCCTTCCGTCTATGAGCAAGAAAGGCTGATGTCCATTTATTACTGCGGCCGGTGATCTGTTGACCGGCCCTGAAGCATGCTCATTTTCAAGCGTCAGTGGGGAGCGACCACAACCGCTACAGTCTTTTCAAGGCCATCTGATCCACTCGGAGGAGGTCCTCTTCTGCCCTGGAAGCCACGATTTGCCAAGTCTCCAAGTAGTCCTCATGTCTCAACTAATCGAATGAAACACACTCGCTAGATCGTTTGCCTAGGCCAAAGAATGCAGCTGGTCTGAAATTGAATGTCGCCTGACGCCGCTGGACTACACACGCCATCCAAGAGACTGGGTAATTCCCATAGAGATCTCCCTTTTCAGGGAATCCTTAATCCGATGAGGAAATGGATCTTCTCCAAGATCCGTGATTTTCAGTGGTATGAGCTTCGTTGAAAGCCCTACTGTGGTCAAAAAAGCGGTCCGTGGGGTGCTGTGCAGCCAGAATCTGCGACCAGCTCTCAAGAGCCAACGGCAAGCTGGGCGCGCAAGGCAGACTTTGTCGATAAACCAAGATTCTGATAGCAAGCGGGATGTTCATATTCAGGTGTTTCAGTTTTTTAGTCTCTACCAAACTTCCAACATTTACTGGAGACTGAGGCTAAGCTGGCTGGTCCAGAGCCAGCTGATGAGAAGTTTCGGAGACGACCCCCTAATTCAGTTTTCCAAGTAGTACCAACAAGAATCGGAAGTTTTTGAACATCAAGAGCAGGTTGTCTCGTCTTTTTGTCTACCTCCATCGTTTAGACGCATTATGGTGATTTCTGTAGTATACACTAATTTTTAACTCGACAATATCGTAACAAACTGCCCCACATCAAGGCAAGAGCGCTATTTATTATCGCAAACCGTTGCCACGCCATAACTTGGAAGTCGTAGCCCTGATATACTAAAATCCTTCCGAGACGACTGACCACACTAGACCCTTTCTCTTCCTTGTCCTGACTTTTCTTCACTGCTGATCCTAGTTTCCCATACATCTGGTACTCTACCCAAGTAGCACTTTTCCCCTACCTTTTGGGTAAACCTTTGGGATAGCGTCTACCTTAAGGTAGTCTTTTGGGGCAAACTTGAGCAGTGGTAGCCCTATCCTAAGTTTTCAATGGTAAGCTTGTGGCAACCCAAAGTTTGCCCCAAGCATTCCTTGTGCATGCCCAGTGGAGCTGACTTGGGGCGAGCTACATGGACAGATTTTTAAGTAAGCAACAGTTTGCTGCCAAGCACCCGCCATGTACATGTAGCTGCACCCTTTAAATTATCTTTCTCACTCCCATAAAGTCTTCTGCCAGCTACGGACGTTTTCTAACTCCTAGTGTTTACCGTTTGTTTGCTATCCTGGTCCCTTAACAAGCGGTCTCCCACCGTTTCGTCGGTATATTTTTCGATTTGGTCACTTAGGTTACGCTCAGATACTGTTGTATCGTCCTCAGCACACATTCTCTGCCACCCAATAGGACCTCCAAGAGCAAAATTAAGCCTGAAGGAACCGCAGGAATTGGAGCCGTTAAAGTACTATAGTGAACGTCCACCTTGGTCCTTGATCCAACCAAATACTGTCTACGACTTCCCTATATATCGGTCTAGTTCATGTGTTCCATGGTTCAAAAAGAAGGGCTTGGGTAGTAGAGAAATGACCTTTTAAACCTCTTTAGCCAGTTATCGGTCAAAGATGCATCCACGGATGACAAAATTTTAAAAAGTTCGTCTAACCTGACCCAGTTCATCCTAAACTCTGACCCCACCGAAAATCGTATCACTCAGGACCCGGTGAAGTTTGTTCGCTTCATTGACTTCACAATCACTTGGACCACGATAATACTCAAGTACTCCACCAGTAAAATGGTCCATTATGTGCCTGATTGTGTTCCGCCAGACTCACTGAGGCACAGCAACCCGGGAGTTTGCAAATTATCCACGCTTGTACATCAGGCTGCGGAAAAGGAATGAGAGCACAGCCTGCCCACTCCCGTCCCGACTCCATATTGAGCCAGCTGCATAGAAATTCGTTAGAATTTGGTGCATAAGTGCCTCCAATTTCTGCCTCAAGGATATAAAAATCGCTGATGATATAGCACTCCTACAGAGGAAAATTTTAAGCTTTCGAGGAGGGAGTCCTGCTATGAGTAACATTTCCATCAACATATCCCCATTGCACCACCAACAAAATATAAAATCGATCCGTCGTCCCCCGAACTTTCACTCGAAACTACTGCAGGTAGACCTGGACTCACTAGTCGCCCCTCGCCTCCTCACCTATATCGGAAAAAGCTCTCTGTCAATTCACCTCGAGTACGCCTCCTGGCCCCAGTACACCCCCGCAATTTTCGTGGTCTAACCCTGCGAAACGAAAAAACCCTCCAACAATGTGCGTTTGGTAGGGGCAAATAACTTACGCAGCTTGCAAAATAAACTTCGCCCGCCAACTCCAAGAATGCGTGGTATACGTCCTATTTTCAGAAAAGCCCCAGGTCCCCCATATCACTTAGGCTTCCAAGTTTCAGCCTAAGAATGCTTAAAAGGGTCCTCATCTATGAGCATTTGGTCAGGGCACTCGGCCTACCCCTTATGCTAAACAACTTACACTCAAACCATAAATCTCTTCCGCCCAAGCCGAATGAGTCCTTTAAGTATGCCCTAGTTCCTACTAGCCGGCCTTTAAACAGCCACCTCGATGAATTGATGTTGACTCAAGGTGGAACACGAAATCCGGCCGTCGGTTATGAATGTAGGGCGACGTCAAATGTTATGACCAACCTATCTTTTAATTACCACACCTCTCGACTACCCACTCCAGATGCCTTACTGCATTGCCCTGACACAGCTTACAAGAACTTCATCCGAACATCTTTTATAGATAAGTATTGACCAGTCCTCTCCATTTTTACATTCCACCCCTAGTATAAACCTCTGATACGATTCTGACACTCCGATTTCCCTTTACCCAAATTACCTTTCCTTCCTATCCCGCATAACCATTCCTACGACCCCTCCCACACCAAGGCCAATTTTTGCTCCCCGCTTAAGTTTCCGGCAGCTTGTGATACTCTATCGGCTCTTCACCTACGTTTGCCACCTAACCACGGTTCCCTTGTCCCCGTCGGCCCTACACAACAATCCCCACCACGTTCTAAATGGAGCCCCAAACAGTACCTTTACATTGCCTCCTCCCTTCACGTATTCCCCACCAAACTTCAACTTGCCAAGCCGCCGAGGCAGACCAGAAGACTTTCCTCTAGTTAGACATTCTCTTTAATGGCTGTTCTCACGTTGCTGGAACAAAACATTCGCCTGTCAACTCAACTATCCTTTTTATCCCGACTGATCCACCCACATCGCCATTTAGCCGAGCCGGGCACCGCAGCTTTACCAGCTCTTCTATTTTCAAATAGACACCTCACTTTACTACAGCTTATAGGTTTTGCCCTCCAGTTCACCACACCGACCCCTTACGATTCTAAAGCTTAGACCATGAGGTCCACTTGTAGTGCACAGATCAAGCCTCTGTCTAGTTAGCAACATGGGATAACGCATACCCCAATTCCCTGAGGCAAATAGGGCCCTTCTTCCCTCTGACCCGTTTGTCTACCACTCCCCTTACTCAGCTTCCACTGACAGCACCCCATTTAACCCAGCCGTTGCTTCTATCTTATTGATATCATCGTTACCGCATGCTGGCACTGCCGTGCACCACAGCCTCATGAGCCCTTCCTAACCTAAACACTGCAGGAGCCCTGCAGCCCATAACGATAATTCGATACTGTGAACCTAAGCACTCTGCATCCGGTGGTCTCCACTGAAGACTTCGTTACGACGAGTACTGTCGATCCTTCAACTTACTAAATATTGCCTCCTCCATCTATAATACGCGATTCTCATGCCCACCACTCCTGCTCAACAAATGATCTCCTCCCCATTCTCATCAACTGTGGCTCAGTAACCAGAAAAATTCCCCTACCCAGGACCTTAGCGTTGTCCACCGACCCCGCAGTAATCTAAGTCACAGAGACACTGCTATTTGAGCATTCTCTTTTAGATCATACAAGAGTAGCTGGGCATCTTGGATTCTCCAGCTCTCGCCAATTCAAACGACGTGGAAGGTACCTAGACTATATACGCGGCATTATCTCAGCAAGTGTTTTACAGCACTTCTCCCTGAAACAAGTAAACAACTCCCTTCGGTTTCCAATGAACACCGATCAAACCTCTTGGTCCAGTCTGTCCGCTCCTGTCGTGGTTGTCTTGTCTATCCTCCCACTGCAGAGCGTATAAGTCGGCTGTCACGCAGCTTCTGCCAGGCCTGAATCAAGAGGAGTGATTCGAATTAATGTTGTGGGACCTTCACTGGTTCTTAAATATGAATGAAAGCTTTCATGTAATCTGCTGCGGTACTCAGTTGCTCTCTGAGTATGACAATAAGTTGTGTACGTTTTCCCATGGGTAGCCCAGTATCTACGCTGAACAACATCCAGCAGGATCTTAACTCGCTCAGTGATTACTGCAAATTATAACAAGTAAAATTTTCTGCATTCGAAAGTTTCCTACTTTCCTATAATTGCCAGTTACGTCCTGATGCCATTGCCCTCGATGGACAACTCACACTTCCCAACTCCCTCGTTATCTGACCTTGGATTTTAACACTCATTCTCCTTGAAATTTTCCCAAAGGACCAACTTTCAAGTCGCTAAAGCCAAACAATTCTGTGGTCTCAGTCTTTGGTGCTTCAAGCAGCAGCACAGTCGGCTGTGCGTCTGTTTTCCATACCCTTCCCCCACTTGAATGTTGCTGTTATACACTTCCATCCTTTGAAATCAGTCAAAATTACCCTGGAGGGTGTTTGGCACACCTTTACTTAAAAACCGGGCTGGACAGCCTCTTCCGTGCCTTTTCGTGTGCGTGGTGGTCTGCTTCATCTCTATCCACAGTAGATCCGACGCCCTTGGCTGATTATAGCCTTGTTCAAATTGATGCACTGATGTGCGTGCACTACCTGCCCATTGTCCAATAAACCACCGACCCCCAACCCTTTTGAAATCGTGCCTCTATCACTCCAGTTCAACTGTGTAAGTTAACTCTGAGATCTCGATTCTTTTGAAGGGTTTACAGCGGAATTTGGAATGAAACCCCCCGCTTCAAGTCAAAACACCTGTTGGTTTGTTTGCAAGCGTGTGCCCCATGAATACCTCACGGTTGCTGACTCCATCAGGCTGGCCAGTTAATCCATCGATGTCTATACGACCTTTGAAAGTGACCTCCAAGGTAGTCGTTAAAACTAATGCTAAACCTCTCAGGACGTACCTTCTTCAGCTCTACCCGTGTTCATCGACTGTAAAAATTAAATGCCAATTTGCCTTACTTGAGCAAAACTTTCCATCGCGTACTTGCACTCATTTAATACCACCTCGTCGAAACATGTGCGCTTGTAACCCCTGACGTTATCGAGAAAAAAATTAGTCTGTTCTTTCTTTCGCCTGTGCATATTCTATCTCCGGATAGGTCTGTCCAGAGTGCGTACCTAACCAGTATTGTCTCTGCTCTGAATCTGCCTCCCGGCTTTCACCAATGGATGGCCCCATCTTGTCATGCACCACTCTTTTATAACCAGCATCCGTCACATTTTACACACGGTACTTTTTCTTTGTATTTTCTCCTTCTGTAGCGCCAGTATGCAAACCTGGCCAAGCATTTGCTTTGCCTTGAACCGCTCGTCACATACACTGATTATAAGTTTTATATGACCCTAGCCGGTCAAGTAGCGCTCTCTTAAGATCAATAACGACCCCTCCGCACATAAATTGCACATTTTCCCCACTTCTTCCCGTTTTCCTTCCGCAATGCCCGTCGAAGTCAACGTAAGACTCTATTGAGTAACCCGCAGCCAAGTTCGAACCAATCTGGGAACCAGAACGAGATCGGTTTTAATTTTTGCAACTCTGAACTATTGAATGAACGGTATCATAAAGCTTACACAAATCGCAAGTGCTCAATCACACAAACCTAAAATCGAGAACTGATTTCTCTGTGTGCTACAGACAGGTACTTGAGTCAAGCAGCTCCAGGGTAGGATATGACAGAGCAGTGCATTTGGTGCCAACGAACAAGGGTTAGTTCCCAGAAGTGTTTCGTAAGAAACACGCAAACAACGCATGTGAGTGAGTATTTTCATGAAATCGTATCATAGAGCCTTTGAAGGATTTTTCACAACCGATCTTCACACCACCCCAAAAAACTCTTTTAATCTTAGCTGAGTCAAAGTTTTGGAATAAGGGTACCGATTCTCTCTACCCACCTAGGCCTTGGTGTTTGTGCATGTATCTACTACGGCTGGTGTCCGGAACTACTCACTTACATACACGCTCACACGCGGTTCAGCGATCAAGCAGGCGAGTAGTTCCTCGGCAGGAAATGTACCGGCCGGTAATGATCAGCACTATCCACAAGAGCAGCTGTTCGGCCGCAGGTACTGATTAAAATGTGCAGGAACTCCGAGTCCATGTGTCGTGTTTGAGAAAGCGATCGTGCCTATGTAAATGCGTGAGAGAAGGAGCTTGTGGGGATGAAGAAACGTCGGTACTTACCACAAGTGGAAATGCTCTCTAAATTGTTGACCGTAGGCAGGAAGTCATAAGATACCATCGAGCTCCGAGGGCGACGTGGGGCGAACAGACGCGCGTGTGCACTTGGGCTTGAATGGGCGTGAAGGTGTGGATAAATACAAGCACAATTCGTGGAGCTGTCTCAAAAATGACATACCATGGCTAGGCTCTCAGGACGTCGTATTGATTCACTGAAAATCGGTAAAATGGGTGCTAGTCAATTATAATGTGTATTTTAACGAATGTGGATGCTCTTGTATAACTTGCAGTGAATTTTTGCCATAAAAAGTCGTGCTGCTGTAAATTTGTGTCGGCTTATTTCCTTGGCTTGCATCTTGCAGTTAGGTACTACTGGGCGACTGAGTCCGTGGGGTTCAATGATTCGTCTTCACATTCAAGAAGACTGACGATACACGCATAGCTAGTCAACGTTTCCCTGATGGTCTTGTCATTCGCCGTTCCTATCAACCCGTAGAAACTTCCAATGACTTCTCTGACAACCCCTAAATGTCACGTGCTAAAGTGAGCATGTTTGTCGGAGATCACGACTAAATCATCAACTTTGAGTGCTCTTTTACTGTTGAACCACTTTCGTCGGGTCTTCAGGGTCAATAGGGCACATGTCTTTGTAGCCAGATCCCCCTTGACTTCCCATTTAACTTTATGGTTTGTCATCAGTCCATATGTCCAGCACCTACTGCCATGCAAGCTTTTGACCGGGATGTGATCACGGCATGACATCATCAGTATGTGGTTCTATCACCGTTTTAGATCTCTCCCCTGGTTTGAGCTACATGAGGATCTTGCACTGCAAGTGGCTCTCCTATATGACCAGCAGTGGTCCAACGTTACATTCTGTACATTTTCCACAACATGTCTGCCCCTTGCAGTCGAAACAGCAGCCACCACCAGTAATCTTTCTTAACCCGCCCGACCAGAATTTGCTTAGACCCCATCCGCACTATCCGTAGAGTTGATTCTCGGCCGGGGTCCGCCCCGGCAGCGTTCCTCTACCTGTTCTCTATCTCCAGTTCTCCGTTTACTTTCGTTTGCCATCCCTGGCCGGTGCACCCGGAAAATAATGCTGTTTGGCCGTCTACCATTCGCTGTCCCCGTTGGCTCTGCTGTCCAAGTTCC
The DNA here is from genome assembly GCA_948099385.1 of Fasciola hepatica. Lineage (NCBI taxonomy): Eukaryota > Metazoa > Platyhelminthes > Trematoda > Plagiorchiida > Fasciolidae > Fasciola > Fasciola hepatica. The sequence goes on from CANUEZ040000043.1 coordinate 40,591,261, forward strand.
CCCAACCTGACTAACTGGCCCTGGACCATATACCCTTATCGCGGTGTCTGAGCCCTCCGTACAACCATCGATGATCACTCACGCCAATCCCAACGGTTTGAGGTGCGGTTAGATCCCCGCTTCGGCCGGTGCACATCGGGCCTAGAGGCTGTCTGCAGCGATGTTCGAGGGCAATTAGGCTGGTGGATCACGCCTCCTGTGATCACTTCACGAAGTGTTTTTCAGGTTGGGTGTCAAGCGCACGGTCAGCCCCACACAATATCATGAGCTGCAGAATGCACGCTCCAGCTCTGCTCGTCCTACAGCAATCGTCACTCTTGGTTGCGAACCGCATGCCCTTAGCATTCTTCCGCCACGAATCGCTCATCTATCGTTCTTGTAAGCATTCTTATCGCTTCCCTTCTAAGTCGTTCTACCTCTGTAAGCACACCTACCCATTCTGTTTCTGCTCCTATCGTTTTCCACCGTGACAACCCTCACTGCATGATGTCACTCTCGCCCTATCCACTTTACTCGGTCCAAGCCCGCAATATTTCCTTTTCCACCCATTGCGCCCTTGTCGTCTGCTAGTCTATATTCACTTGGTACCACCATATACTTATAAAGCCCATTGATTTCATACTTTACTAGCTGCCATTTTGCAACACTCTTTTTTGTCCTTCCGTCTTATACCTCCTATCAGTACGCACCATACATCCATAACCACGACCAATCACTATGAAAGAACTTGTCGTTCCAGCCTTTGCAATTTTACGACCAAATTTATCTTTTCACCACCTCCATATTGTCTGAAACCACAATTCTTTTGTGGATCTTCATCTTAGGCGGTGCCCCAGTTGGCAAATTCTGGCTTAGTCCCTTTGTTTAATCCCTGCAAGCAAGCAGCTCTCCAGCTCCATTCTCCCAACTCGAGAGCACAGCTATTTCTCGTGCCTTTTGTTCCCTCACATGTTTTCAAGCCTGGGTACTTTTCTTCTTCTCGGTCTTCACCCTGTGTTATCTGCAGTGAAACCACCTGATTGGCTATTTCTAACCTGGTTTACTTCGATCAGCACTCTCATTTGCTTCGTTTTTTGCCCGCAAGAGGCATCTCTATTATGCCTTCCATGCTGTGCTACTTTTCCGCCTCCCACCTAGTGTTACGTCGTCGTAACGTCATCGTTTTCACTTACAACTTTAAACCATGTAATCTGCTGATTCCTAGTCTTTCTGATCCTTTACTTTTTTATTTCCCTCTTATGTTATTCGCAGGTAAAACTGCCGTATCTCTGCACCAAAGTTCTTCTAACCTCCAAGTTACCTTTCTCAAGGGATCTTTTACACTTCTACAACCACTCTGCAGTTCCAGTCGCTCTGCTTTCTCCAGCCATTTTCACGGCCATCTTTTTGCTTTTAATACACGTCCGTTTATGAAGGCTTTACCCATTTTTGACCGTCACCCGGTATCACACCTGCACTAATAAGATTGTTAAATTCACTCTTACCCGTTTTCGTCGATCCTTTCCTTCGTATTCCCGCGCTCAATAAATTCTGCCCACAACCATCCCTCCTGTGAATCCAAAATCTTTTTTCTTGCTCAGTTGGTCCTCCATGTTCATATGTCATAAACAAATTCATCGGGGTTTATCCATGATAAGTCCGTACCATTTGACCCAACACTACACGTCTCTTCCAGGCACTTCTACTTATGTGTTCCGTACTTTCATTGTTATTTGCTCCTGCCCTGATATGTACACATATACATATACATATATATATGTACGCACGTTTGTGTCTCCACATATTTTCTCCGCCTCCAGTTCTTCGCCGGCCAGTTATCATGCCACCTTGCCGCCACCCCTCATTGTATGCCTCCCGTTTGTCCACATCGGTGCCTCTTATTTACCGTATCCCGCTCCTTCCGCGCCAATGCTGCCATCTGACCCACTCTTTACGTCCTGCATTGGTCGCTTCCTGTTTTCAAATTGACACCGTCCATTTATTGCAGTAAGGCGTAGTCCCTAGCCATACAACCCAATCCTTTTTTCTTCCGTTCTTCTCTCCTTTTTCCTTTTTTTCCTCATCGTTTCTCGCCACGATAGTTTTTCATGTCGTTTTTCCTTCCCCCTCATGTAAAATTCCCAGGTCCCGATCTTCTTCACTTGGCTAAACCAGCTGCCCCATTCGAACTTGACGTTCATATTCGCCGGGCATATATGTGAATCCAACCTCGGGTTCACTTAAACTCCCTAATTATCCTTGGCGTGCGGACATTTATCTCCTTCTCATCTCTCATCTATTTCTCTCCATCCCTTCTTCGTCTTGCATATTTCTAAATTATTCATGATTTGTTTTCTGTCAAGTTTGCAGCTTGTAACATTTTCGATCATGCGTAGGGCATGCTTCGGGAGTCTCCCAAATAAAATAATATTATTTTCATCGTTTTTGCTATTATCATACCCAGTTGCTCTGGACACTAAGCCGGTCGCCATCCACGCTATCGCACTTGGGTACTAATCCGTTACTCGTTCACCAGCAAGTAGATTTGTTTACTTGTCTCCAGGACTCTTCAGAACACTGACAAAATCAAGAAACACATTATACTTTCGGTCACGTTATCCACCAAAATTAAAAAACAACTACGCTCAATATTGCTTATCCCAGTAGTGCGGTGTGCGGTCAGGTCCACCTCTGCGACCGGCGCATATCAAGCGGGCAAGACGTCTGCAACGATGTGCCTATGTAGCTAGGCTGGCCGATGGCACCTCTCTTCACTAGAAGTAGTTTCCAGGACGGGTACCCAGCGCACGGTCAGTCGTATCCACTAGCTCCATTTGAGGATTGTAAAGCTACGTCTTATTCTGTCACGGCTGCTGCACTTATGTCGTTCTTCGTTGCTTTCTCCTCGGGCGTGCTGTTGGATTTACCACTTGCATTCCACTTTTTAAGCCTGATGAATGCTTTCTACTTTATTTATGAATTTTTTTATGCATATCTTTTACACCCAGCTGCCACCATCTTTTATGAACGCGCACTGGTCACCCATACAGTCAACCCATTTTTCACCGTATTCCCTTTTACCCTCAGTTCATAAGATTTGCACCTGGCTTATGAACAGTTCCATCGTAATGGTGTCCATTCTTTATGACAAAACCGCCCCTACTTTCGAGACTTTCACACATTTGCACGTTCATTGTTGCTGTCCATTTTGTGAGCGCAGTAATAATTGGCGTCCCTCGCTAGAACCTCCTTCAGTCAACTTTCAGCGGTCCATGATGTAACTGACTGCTGTCGACAACCCTCATCAGTCCACGGTTTCCCCACAGTGCTCTTCCATTGCTTTATTCTGAATCTGAGTAGCGTCGTACCTTCGGCGTATCTGCACACCGACAACTTTTCCTCTCAGCTTGTGCCGCACGATGCCTTCCAAAATACCCATCAACAGATATTCAACTACCTTCCATATTCTCTATAACACCCACTATTCTAATCGACTCTGTGCTCGCAGCCGCAAAGCATCCCAGTCTGTCTTATTCCAAGTTACCGATTTCGTGTCGACGTATCATCATCCGCGTGCTATGAAGTGATCAATATTCTGATCACTCACCAGTTTCTCTCTGGCCACCTCCCCTACCATAACTCTTGCAGTCGCTCTCCACCTCCAGATGTCACTCGCTTGACAGGCAACTAATTCTGTCAGCATCTAACCGCCAACCATTACCGCTATATTCGTTACTGATCCGCTTTATTTTGCCCCTCAAGCTTCAACTCCGTTCTTCGCATCAGATTCTTCTGTATTACTTCCTCCCCTTCTGCTGTTGCTGCAAGTTCCACATATTAAATATTCGTCAAAACATATCCATCAACCTTCCATTTACTACATCCCCACTTTTGTGTGCCGCTGACTCTGAAATCGACGTAACTTCGCATCCCAGATTGATCTGTCCCTCACTGCACCTCTTCCATTTTGGTATATCATGGTCCATCATTATGTTGTAATAATTGCTGTCCAGCTTCCCCTCTAGAAATCCCTCCCTTCAGCAGTCTAACATTCCCTCTCCATCTTCGGAGGTGGTATTCGTCTGATATATATTTAAATGTATGCGTATCTGATTCCATCAAATTATGTTGGTGGAAATAACTGCTCCCCGTCTTACTGACCGGTTTTTCCTTCATTCTGCATCGAGTGTCTAATTTCCGTTCTCTGCTCCAGGTCAGTCTTATGCTGCCTTGTTACCGACTGTTGCCACGTGATTGCTCCATTCGGAAGGCCACAGGCAGATGCATGCCTGACCTTCACGTTGCTCCATATGCTTCGCTGCCACTATTAAGTCGCTACTGGTCCCCCTAATCACCATGACTACGTGCCCACGACGGATTCCTCACATTATTCCTTCTCCGCACTTTGTCACTCCTGTCCTAATGTGGTCGTTTAACACAAGTTTGACCAAAGCGTAGCCAAATCCACAAAAGAACCCGAAACCAAAAGGCAACTATTGGTAATTGTATATTTCTTGACCGTGGTCAATACGCATGCACAAGGCAAGATCAGGGAATATAGCAGTGCATGTCAATGTGAGATATTCACAATTTCTAAATTTATGAATCACACAGCAACCGAAATACAACAGTAATGTCATGTAGTGTTTAAGTGAACTAAAGTGGTGACGGTTGAAGCGGGAATTGTAAATCGGTTTCGAATTTGGGGAGGACGGTATGGATGGGTAAACAAAAGTGGGATTGCTGATATAAGCGATGATTGGACGGTCACTAACGAGTGACCGGGCGGAAGAGATGCCAAACAACAAGATTAAAAGTAAAGTACGCATGGGGCTATCAACGTGCAGTCAGAGATGTTAGCGAAATATAGAACACTGATCCAGCATTGGGTAGCTAAGTGTGGGGGAAGCATGTGAAATAAATGCAAGTGAGTCAAAGGTGATAATAAGGCAGACCCTATGTGCAGGTGGTTCCAGAGTCAGGGAAGTTCACCTGAAGCCAAAAATCTTCACAAGGATTTCAGTGAACCTTTGAAGAGCTTGAATGGTGTATGGACGCAGAACGGATTTTCAAAGAAGGGCCGTCAGAGAAACGGGTTAGTGGAGACAAACGCTACTGGTGCGGCTAGGCAGAAGTTGGGAGAGTATGAAGATAAAAATTTTCGTATATATAATAAAAATTATTAGCCAAATTCTGGTTGGCTGCAGGTGGCAGCTATCCTGTTTCATAAAAAACTTGGTTGCACGTAAGGCAGGTAGAATGTTGAGGGTAGCAGGTAAAGAGGGGCTGGTTTGACGAGGTGGGCAGCAGCGAGGGCTGGGCTCCCGTCACTGGTTTCGCACTGCAACGCGGAATGAATTGAACTGTTGGAAGGGATTATTGGAAATAAACGTTGAGCGGATGTGGGTTGGTAGTTGGTGTCAGGAATCACCTCTGCGATCCGGTGAGACTTTCTCGAGGGTTTGTTACTCCGTGTACGGTGCCCCATTTAACGTCAGCAGCCGAGAGTATAGGTTTAGACCACTGATCAATCGTCTAGTCCCTACGGTTATCCGGGATTAACATCGAGTTGACCGATGGCCACCCAAGTAACCAATGCGATCTGAAAGAGATGAGGAGTGCGGCGGTCTGGAGAGCGTTCCAGCTGTGGGCTACGATTATCGTCTTAATGGAAACCAGAAAATGAACCTTTTTTATGTGAGCAGTTAGTTATCATTCGGCTAGTAGGCCGGTCTATTAGGGATCCCTAGACGGAGATTGGAAGTTTTCTAGGGTAGTTGGGTGTTAGTAGAGATTTAGGGATATATCAGATAGGTGGTGGATGAGAAGAGGGGGTCCATTTGGGAACCAGAAATAAAACGATAGTGAAGGCTATGGTCTGGAAGAAGAATGGGAAAATAAGAAGATAGCAGTGTGGTCGGTCCACCAGCTGTGGTCGAGGACGGCATACAGTGAAAAGAAAGAAAAACACTAGGTGTTAAGATGAGGATTTTTCATGTGCAAACAAACTTGCTGGTATTTCGCGGGGTCATGAGAAATCAGAGGTATACGGATTCTGGTTGGAATGGGGTCTTAACTTACCATGAGCATATACGCACAGAAGTGTGGCCTAGTTACTGAGGAATAGTAGTTTGTGTGGCAAGACTCCAGTACACGAGAAAGGCGCAAGAAAAGCATGATGAGACGGCTGTGTTCTAGCCTGAGACAGAGGAATTAAGTGAAGGCGAGCAGCTATCACTAAAGGACGAAACGGTTTTTCTAAAATATGTATGCAAATTGTGGTGTAAGATGGCACGATTAAATGACGAGGGAGGAGGAAAGGGAATGGAGCATGCCCAAGGTATATATATATATACATATATATATTTCTATATGTATATACATATATAGATATATGCTTATTTATACATATCTGTGTGCTTGGGTGCGATCATGAGACGGGTCACGAGAAAGCGGTCGAACGCAAAAGACTGTGGCTTATAGTGGTCTACTAATCAGGGCACTCTTCATATGCTTCGTCTATGCTAATGTTTTCACGGGTCATGATGATTACAGAAAACGCGCCTAGGATTCTGCATAGTGCTCCTTTGAATTGTATTAGCACGCGACACGATCGCAGTGAGTCAGGAAGCTTATTCCAGAGACTGGAGTAGATAACCGAGAAATATCTAGATCTGATTGAGAGTCTAGATTTGGGGGTTGTGATGGCGAATTGCCTATGATGGAGGAAGTAGGGAGTCTCACTAGAGAAACCAAGTGGGTTGTCAGATGAGTGGACTTTTGAGTACAAGAGACTGAAGAGAAATGAGAGATTGAGCCTGATTCGACGTAACCATAGTGGTTCAAGCCGGAGTGGTTCGCATGTGGCTCTGTAGCTGAGGTTGGGAGAGGTGCAGGGTAATTTTTTGGTGAAGGAGCATTGCGCTTTCTCTATGTTGACCCGGTCGGCCTTTCGCATCAGAGTAAAGACCAGGGGGCAGTATTCCAGCAGTGACCTGGCTTGTGTCTTGAATATCAGGAGCCTACTCTCCTGAGTACGGTATGTCCTGAGGATAAGTGCAATCATCCTTCTTGCCTTGCCAACTTGGCTCAATGCTTGTTCATGAAAGTTGAAGGAACATGAATAATTCAGGCCCAGGTCTCTTATCTCGTGAGTAGTGGGAATCGGCAGACCATTTATTGTGAGAAAGCCAGGTGGAGCGTGGCATTTTTAAGACAGAAGAGAGCTCTTAGCTGCCGAAAACTACATCAGCTATCGAGTACACCACTCTTCAAGAGACTTCGGGTCTGACAGAATATCACTGACAGCTGAGTGCATGGCGTTCGCCTCAAAAGTATAAGCTAATTTTATGTCGTCAGCAAAGAGGAATGTGATGCCATGATGCACTACTTGAAACACGTCATTAATGTACATAAGAAATAAGAGAGGACCTAGAAAGCTACCATGTACAACCTGCTAGCAATTTGTTTGGGCCCGCCAGGATGTTCCACTGACCATGACGGTTTGAAAACTTTCGGAGAGGTGAGATGATAGCCTAGACAGAAGGGGGTCAGCGACTCCGTAGGATTTAATTTTTGGCAGTAAGCTAGCTTGAGGTACACGGTCGAAAGCTTCAGTCATATCGAGAAAGATGGCGATGATTGACTTGTTGCTCTCTGCTTCAGAAGTGATTAAATTAAGGAATTCCATCTGACACGTGAGGCACGAACGGGACTTGGGGAACCCATGCTGGGCTGGGTTGATAAGATTTCGAGAAGTCAGGAAATTTGCAAGCTGGCCCTTTACTATCTTTTCCATGAGCCTGTAAACAATCGAAGTGTGGTTCATGGGGCGATAGTTCCCCGGATCATGCAAAGGCCCATTTTTGTGTTGTGGAATTATACAGGAAGCTTTCCATTGCGCTGGGTATATTCCACACGACATAGATAATGTAAAGAGTTTCAGCGATAGTAGCACTAGGTTAGGTCCCCCAAATCGAAGTAGGACAGGCGGAATCTCACCAGGCCCTAGATGATAGGAGGGTTGGTGTTAGCTAGGAATTTCCTGATGTTGGCCGTGGTTAATGTAATGTTTGATATCGCGTCCTGCGTTAGCACTGGATAGCAGAATGGCGGAGGGCTATTGTCCATAATAAGAGCTGAGGCGAAATAGCAGTTAAAAGCCTCAGTCATGTCCTCTGGCTAGTCAAGGTGGGTACGATTTTAGATAGGGAATAGGGTATTGATTTCATTGCTGCGAGAGTTGCGAGATTTTGACAGTCTTGAAAGAAGCTTTACACTATGAGGCTGTTGTAGTGCTTTTTGAGTTTACTCTCGGTTGCTGCATAGAGATCACGGCAGAGTCGGCTTGTTTGGAATGTCAGAGAGAAATCTCGGTTCCTGAGGAATGAGTTCTGGAGCCTACAAATCTTTTGTTGAATTCTGTCAATTTTGGTAGTCTTGGCTCTAATATGTCTAACGGTTGAGATAAGGCAATTTATAGAGGGAAGCAACTTGACATAGAACATATCAGCTGCTTTTTGCCGATCGGGCGTGAGAAAGAAGTCAGACCAGTCAATGCCCTGGAGGGAAGTAGGCAACTGGACCCAGTTTGTCAGTTTGTAGGTGTTTTGGTTTTTGATTTCGAGAAATTCATGGGGGCATGATTCTTGTGTAACTATGAAGTGACATATGACCATTTTGTGGTCACTACGGGGAAGGTTTTGTGTGACGGAGACGTTCACGTCAGGGGGGCCATGAGAGAACGCCAAGTGGAGAATATTGGTATGCCTTGTTGGAGTGGAGACATGCTGTATCCATCCTGCAGTGTAGGTGTCCAGAAAGATGGGGGATAGATGGGAGGGGGTGGTCACGGTATTCCAACAAACACCAGGAGTGTTTTATTCTCCTGCTATGATCCTCAGACCCAAGGATAGAGTAGAAATGTACTCGAAAGCCCTAACGATATGCGGAAAATCAGAGTAGCCGGAAGTAAGTGCTCAGCAGACGCACCCAATAGGCAACACGTTTCCAGGAATTAGGACGGGGAGCCTAAGAGAGTCGGGAATACAGTCAATCACTAGGTAGTGGAGAATGGTGGTAGTGAATTTGTTTAATGTATGCAAGACAACCACCACCTCGGCGGTTCACTCCGCTTACTCGAAAAGAGCTAAAGCCTGTTGTAACCTCGATCGTTTTGAGAAAATGACTATTTTCTGGACACCATTTTGGATCTATTTTCTCCACGATCTTTTCTGACGTTTGACATTGTCCTCAGTGTTCTTCGGTTGCCTACGTTTTACTGGACTGACTTTACCGAGGTTTCCGTCGACCTTGTTTTGAATCCCTTTCACTTTCGGTCGTTCGCTCGCGGTTCGCTTTCAGCACAGCCGTCGCGTTTCGTTCCGTTTCCCGTTCGGTGTATCTCTCGTATCGGTACTCTTTCGGTGCCACGATATATAGAATATACCTCGCACCTGTAAACCGACCAGCTTCTTCTCTATTCGTCCGATAGAGGGGATATCGTTGGTATTTCGCTGCTATACTCGATAGGAGACACATTCGCCAACCGCACTCGAACGTCTTCCATAAGCCTACCAAACACACAACGTCAGTTGGGATGTGATCGGCTAATCATGTTTCTGTAACCAGAACAATTTCAGAGCTAGAAGCAAGTACTTTTTTCTCCAAGTGATTAATTTTGTTCAGCAACGAACGGGATTTCATCTGTAGGAGGGAAACTCTGCCTGTAACTTTGAGGTTACAAGGCTTAGGGCCTCACCTGCGGGCAGCGGTAGACTACTGGGGCCGGGTAAGCTTCCGGCAGCCGGGTTGTCAACCAGGAGGGTGTCACCAGGGGGAGTAGTAACTGGGCTGGGGATGTTAGCAGGTGGGTTGCATGGTAGTGATTGGTAGGGTACGGTGTGGTCGCCTATATAGGACGCCTGATCGAAGGACGTCAAGTCTACGGAGACATTAGGATGGTGACTGCCGCAGGATGCAAGTTAGGTGAGACACTGGAAGACTAATGGGGAGCGGCACTGGATGCTGTGGCGGGCGAGTGGCCCCGGGTAATCGTTCCAGAGACACAAAGACGGTGTCTAATGGAGTTTTTGGAGGGAAAATATGACATAATCGGGGAAAGTTATCAGTGGCGATAGTGGGCCGGTACGGGGGCGAAAAGTTTCATTAAGAATACCGTCGGTGACCGATAAGCTTTCATGAAGTCCAGTAGAGATAGATGTTGGAAGAAGAGGTGATTTGGCTACGCGGGATAATAGATTAGGAAGAGGACATGGTGACTCTAAGGGGGATCTTCGGGGCAAATCATGTATAAATCGGGGGAGAGTTGATAAGTGTGCTAGGGAGTTAGTATGGGGTGGGGCAGAGGTGGAGGGGCAACCACGGTTATGATAGCCGCCCAGTGAGGAGGGTGACCAATGGCAGGGTATGCGGGATTGGAATGAGACGGGAATAACAGTATGGGTAGAGTTTAGGGAGCAGCAGGTACCTGACAGGGCTCCATAGAATGAGTACGAGGGGGTAGAGCAATGGCGAAAGGGCTGCTGATGAAAGGGGCTGTGGTATGTGGGGTCAGTTTGCATAGTGTGCAGTGGGGTCGGGGTAGAATACGGCATTGTTGGGTGGCGAAGTGGCAGAGGATGTTGATGTTGCGGAGGGGTAAAATGGGGCATACCACGGGGCAGAAAAGTGTAAGGCGCGGGCCACATATTTCGGTGCTGGTTAGCATCCATGCTGGTTACCCGTCCCGCGTGACTCGGGTTTGGTAACGCCAGCGATGGAGGCGGGTAACTTAATGGAATGTTTCTTAGGTGGCACTGCGTCTGTAGGCCCGATGTCGGCGGCATCTGAGTTGATGTGTGCGTTATGTAGCAGTGGGGCGCGCGAATTTCGGTGGGACCAAGTAGATGCGCTAATAAGCTGGCGCCAGGGTGAGCGACGCGGTTTCATAGGTACGGCCGTGGTGGAGGACGCGGATGCGTAACAGGTCAGTTAGCTGGAGCGCGAGAGGTCATAGGTCGACTGTCTATTGGAGGCGGCGACGTGGTGATGTCAGTGAAAAGAAGGCCTTGGCCATTAAAAGCAACGGATGACGGGGGTGTCGTTGTGACCGGAGCATTAGCAGACAACATTGCAGCTGGCTTTTCGAAGCGGGGTGGCGCATTGGAGTCTGGCGATCTGATGACCCGTTAGGTGGATGGAACTGGGCGTGAATGGCTGTTAGCTGAGAGAAGGGGCTGTGTTGCTCGGCTGTGGGTAGGCAGTGGTGGAGACTGGGGTGCATCTTGAATCCTTTTAGAGGACTTTGTGGTGTTGGAGGCGAACGGGACAAACCTAGGTCCTCATTTTGCACTGGTACACTGGTCAGCTAGAGTAGTTGAGAGTTATTGACGGTTTGAAGTTGTTCAGGGGGATTAGGTGACACTGAATCAATGGGTGGTAGGAGTATTTAGTTGCCGGCAATTGACCTAAAAACTTCCCTCTGGAGCGGGGTTTTGTCAGGAGTAATTTTTTATATTTTGGAATGAGATGGACCTTGCGATGGACTCGCTCTTTCCAGTGAATTCCACGGCAGCACTCTCTGCCATGAATTGAAACAGTAGCGGACACATTTTTCGATGTGACAGTTTTCTGAGTCTTTTGCGGTAGCACTCGCGGTGCTACACACCACTTGCCATGAGCACGGACTGTTTGACCGAGGAAAGGGGTAAACGATCTGGAACATTAAAGACTATGACTTTTTTGAAATGTTTTATCCTCCTATGGACCTCGGAAGCAACTGAGTCCAGGAAGTGGCTAGCTGACAGTAGGCTTTCAGTGTTCGGATGTTTTGAAAGATCGACGATATACGTGAGTGGCAACAGCATGGTCGGTGCATTATTTTGGAATCGTAACTGTTTATCTAAGGACAATAGATTTTTCTGAAGAGCATTGTACTTGTCATTGGCTTCACTGCATATCTCGACCATTGGTACTGAACAAGGTAGAGAGGATGTAGGAAGCCGAAGGCCTTTATTGCTTCTAGGTTGAACCCGGTTGGCCAGTCGGTGAACGAGGCGATCGGAGGAGGATTTCGACATGACATTACAAAGAGTTCTGATAGCAGCGGATTTGTAAGTCCGGCGCTAACCTCAGATTTTATTGTTCAGAAAAAACACCCTGGTTTGTATAAGGAGTTGAGGATATCTTGAGAAGCTTTTTGTGGGTTACTAACCTGCATATCTTGGTAGAAACTGTACCAATAACAGCACGTTCAACTACATGGTGTAACGCATTCAATTTCCTGGGTTATCCGTGAGCTTCTACGATACTGGATTATTGAATGAACAGTGACACCAAACAGACACAAACCCCAATTATGAGATCACAAGGGCTCAAAAAACGAGAACCGAATTGCGGCGTGCGAGCGAAGAGCACGTGCGTCACGCAGGTTCAGAACAAGGACATGACAAAGTAGCCCTCTGGGCGCGAACAAACAAAAATTGGTCCAATAAAACGTACAGTGCGTAAAGACACGTCAATAGTGTAGGCAAGTGAGTGATGTTAAGAAAAACATGGAACTACACTGGTTTTAGGGGATTTCACACGACCGGTCATTGCACCGCCCACCAAAATTCTCCCGAATCCCTAGCAGAGTCAAAGGTTTGGTATAAAGGTACCGATTCTTCTTACCTACTAGGGCCCTGCTGTCAGTGCGCGTACCTAATGCTTGTCGCCAACGCTCTACTCATGGTCGCACCTGATCCGGTGGCCACACCGAAGCCAGGTTATTCTACATCTTCCATGAGAACGGCTAACCGATGGCGGGCGTGAAGGGGAAACAGAGATGCTGTCCTTGAGAGGGCCGTCATGCTTTGGCTGTATGTGCTTGCTTGAGTGTGTGTGTATGATGTAATCTCCGCTACCCCCACATATGCGAAAGACTTTCAGTAACGTCAGCAAAAAACGGCGGACACTGCCACATGTTTCAAGGCGGTTATGGGGTGTGGTGTGAATCGGGTAATTGCGTAAGTGTCTGGATGTACAACGGAATCGCATTTACCACCACATATCGGAAAAACCTTCTGTGCCGTCAACGAAAGACTGTGAGCACTGTAACGCGTTTCACGGAGATCATGCTGTATGAACGCGTATGTTGTAGGTATGTGCGTTGGGGTGCAGGAGGGATCGATACGTCAGTGTGCCGTGAATACTCCCATACATGGGGGTTTCTTTACCCACCTCGGAGACGACCGCGGAATAGTCTACTGGGCCTCGGTGTTATCAGCCTCTCTGCCTTCACTCTCGAGTAGGCTAATACTGCGTGTGACACGAATTAGCGCTCCGTTGACAGTCTTCACCTACACAGTTCTTATCATTCCATTAGAGCTACCGATAGTTCCCTTAACTACTCCCAAAGGCCACGTGCTGAAGTGTGTGCGTTCGTCTGCGATCATCACCACTTCCCCAACCTTGAATGGTCTTGTTTTAGCCAATCACTTCTGCCGAGCCTGCAGAGTGTGTAGGTACTCCCACAGCCAGCTCCTCCAGAAAACCTTGGCAAGATAGTTTGCCTGCTTCCATCCGTGAAGGTAGCTCCCGTGAAGGTATGCCGGCCCCAGGAAACCCTCGTTCGGCCTTACAGTCACTAAGTCGTTCGGGGTGAGCGCCAGATTGGTGGGGTTTCCGTTCATTGCTAGGACCAGCGGGCAGTTGTTCAGAATTGTCTTTACCTCAGTCATGACGGTGTTCAGCCTCTCGTCTTCGGGCTGCTGCTGCTCCATGATTGACAGCAATATCCCTCTGGCGGACCGGATCATGCGTTTCCATACGCCGCCGCGGTGGCTGGCCTGCAAAGGGTTGAAATGCCATCGTACGCCATAGGCCATGGTTCCATCCTGCGGTTCGTCCCAGTTTGTTTATCGTGCTAAAGTTGCAATTTTTGATGAGAGCTCAAAAAACTCGACCCATTGTCAGAGTATATATCTGCCGGTACACCTTTTTGGTTGATAAATCTCTGCAAGACCCGTAGAAAGGAATCAGTCGTCATCGAATGTGCGACTTCTAGGTGTACCGCACGTGACGTCGTGCACGTCATGATACATCCATATCGCTTTTCTAATCTCTTCCCGCACTTGATCCACAAGGGCCCAAAATAGTCCAACCCGGTGTCGCTGTACGGCCACTAGCCCGCAGTCACTCTGCATTCTGGTGGCGGGGCCATTTGCTGTTTGCCCGCTGCGGCAATGCGTCTCCTACAATGTACACAACGTCGGATTACGAGTTTTACAGTCACTCTTACTCTCAGCAACAAAAGGCGCTTACGGATGATTCTCGTAACGTGCCTTTCCCCGGCATGTCCCTCCACGGCGTGGACGTGTTGGATCATTGGCTCTACCACAGGTTGTCGAGCCGTCAGCAGTATAGGGTACTCTGTGCCGAAGTTCAGGTGGGCGTTGGTCAGCCTATCATCCACCCGCAGCAGTCCATCAGTGAGTTTGGGGTTTAAATGCTTCAATTCGCCTCTTGGAGGCGATATTTCTTTGTTCATCGGTCCCACTTCTTCCACCCTCTCGAGTTCTCGGGTGAAAGCCTCTCGTTGTATCATCCTGAAAGTATCGTATTCTGCGGCCCGTAGTTCATCGGGGCTTATCGGACCCCCTCGTATCCGGCCTGGGGGTGTAGCCCTTTCATGGCCAGCAAATTTTTCTTAATACCGGCCAACCAAACTAACGCACGAAGTGTCTTCATCCGGGGGGAAAATCTGGCCAATCGTGACAAAACGGATGTCGCTTCGACAACGTTGGCCACCATCACTACGCCTTTGGTCTCCAGTTCTAATTCAAGAGGGGATTTTGGTTCGTACACTAGCCAGTCCTGTTTAGGCATTTGCAGGAATTTCGGCCCTCCCATCCACGTGTCGAATGCCTGAAGTTGGTCGCACCTCGGGAGCACAGATCGGCTGGGTTATCGCCAGACCTGACATGCTTCAGCTGGTTCATGGCTGATTCGTCGTGGATAATCGTGAGTCGGTTAGCAACTAAGGTACTGAGCCGGCTCCGGACTTTGGTAATGTAATAAAGTACTATCGCTGAGTCCGTCCAAAAGCTAGCCGACCAAATGTAGGAGTCAAAACATCTCTTCACAGCTTGCACCGCCCTGATTGTCAAAACGGCTGCTCTAAGTTCAAGCCGTGGGACCGAGACCGACTTCAGTGGAGAAACGCGGGCTTTAGCGAACAGGATCCTCGTAGTATATTGTCCATCTTCTGTGCACCATCGTCCGCACACCACAGCTCCATAACCTACTTCGGATGCGTCAGAAAAGGCAAGTATTTCTTTTGTCCGCGTCGCATGACCAGGGGGCAAACGTCTTGGAATCCATGCGTCCCCCAGTTTCTTCAAGGTGTTCAGAAGTTCTTCCCAGTCCAGCCGGTCTTCTCGGTCCAGTGACTGGTCCCAATCGACTTTCTTACGGTACAGCCGCTGCAGCAAGATCTTTCCTGGTAACAGCCAGGGTGAGAAGGGACCGAGCGGGTCGAACAAACTAGAGAAAGCGGATAGTATACCACGACGGGTTAGTGGCAGTTCGAGAAAGCTCAGCTCGAAAACAAAGTCGTCCGTTTCCGCTTCCCATTTTGTTCCTAAAGTGCGTTTGGTAGAGACTGGAGAGCCGTCCAAATCCCCAACTTTTTCGGCCCTCTCGTGGTACGGAATGACCTCGAGCACTTCTGAAGAGTTCGGCATCCATTTTTTTTAGATGGAAGCCGCCCTCTTCTAGCAATCGTTTTAGGCCTCTTAAATGCGTTAATGTTGAATCCACGTCATCGAATGACCCAGGACAGTCGTCGAGGAGAAGTTTTTGCTGAAGCTTCCTAATACCGACCGATGGACCAGATCTCCGTGTTTGTTCACTGATTCTCGAAGGGCGTAGTTTGCACAGAACAGTGATCATATGTTTTCGAAGGGGTGGGCGGTCATCCTATAATTTACCACTGCTCTGTCCCAGTCTTTCTCTTCTCACCACAGGAAAAGCACCGCATCTCGTTCTCCCACTTGGTGAAACTCTTCCTCGATATCGGCGGGCAAGGCCACTCTACTCACTCTGAAGCGGCACAAAACTTCGATTACTGGTGTGGTTCGGTCAAATCCTTGTGGAAGGTGATCGTTTAACGACTTGCCCTGGAACTCGGCTGCACAGTCGAAAATCGCCTGCAGTTTCTCGGGTTTCCTGGGATTGATAACCGGGTGATGAGGTAGACACCAGATCCCTTCTGTCAGCCGGTGGCTGCAGGCACCTTTTCAACGCCGCCGAAGGCTTTTTCTTGCTTCAATAATTCTGCATGTCGCTCCCACAGATCTTGGTCTCGAACGTAGTGTTCCTTCGGTCGTAGTAGTCGCAGGAGAACATAGTTTCTGTTATCAGTCCACGAGTCAGCCGGTCTCCTCCGTGGGAGGGGAACCTCGAACTGTTTTTAAGGCCTCTGGTTCCTTACTGTACTGTTTGCAAGGCGAAGTGATCCTCTTGAGACAACGATGGTCTTTTGTCTCCGGCGTCATGAAACTCGTTTTTGTACAGCCGCTGTAGGCGATATCTGTGCTATCCTTTTCGGCCGATAAGTAATTCACAAAACCACCTCCACCTACCGGACCATACAATATCCATCTCAGGGCCGTGCGTACAGCATAAGGTGCCAAGCGGTCGTCCATTCTCTGGCCAAGTACCCAATGTGCCTCTGGCACGTCGCAGCCGATGAGGAGATCCACTTCGTCTTCCCAGTCTACAACGGTTAAGTCCTGCAGGTGAGGCCAGCTAGTCAAGATTGCGTTCATCGACCTTGGTGCTAGCATGGGGAGATCAGCTAATGCGAACCTTTCCGTTGACTCGATTTGCTCGTTAGTGTCTAAGGAGATGAACTGCAACCTCAACCGGCCGTCAGTCATTATTTGTGTTCCTTTCACCATGCTCACTGCTAATTACGTCGAGCCTTCAGTGAGCCGGTGGTTGTCGGCAAACCTCTCTTTCACTAGGGTAGTGTCAGATCCACTGTCGACGAAGGCCAACACTTTGACCACCCCAGTTGGGGTCACCACTCCAACGGCAACTACTCCTAAACGTACTGGTTTGCTGGCAGAACGCGATGTTGAACAAATCACACTGGGCTCTGTGCTCGCCTCTGGTATATTTTCTCTCGCCTGGTGTAACAATCGACGATGTCTGCCTATGCAGCCCTCGTAACCACATCTGTTCCTTGTTCTACAAGCTGCCGCCCGGAGCGTGGTGTTGTGGCATATAAAGCCCGCTCCTGTCGTCCTCGCTATTCTCCAACGTTCGTCTATTGTGGAGTTGACGAACTTGGGGCATTCTAGTAGCCCATGGCTAGCATCACAGGACATGCAATTTGATTGCGCTGTAGCATCGCCTGAAATGGCGTGTGCATTGGTCCAAGGCTGATATTTTTTCGGCTGTTCCCGAGCAGTGGTTTGAGCCTGACTAGTTCTGGACTTGTTTACTAGGTTACTGTCCCCGATAAGTTGACCGAGTCTGCCGTCGGCTATTTTGGTTTGCCTGTCCAAGTGTTCGGTGAAGTCTTCGAAGTTAGCCTCACGGTCGCCTCGGCTTTTACTTTCCTCCTCTGCCGCCCACCGTCCCTGTAGTTCGGAAGAGAGGTGACGGACTTCGCCCTCCAAAGTGTGCTTTGCATCTAGGTTGGCCCTATAACCTAAGTGGTCGAGGGCTATTGAACAGTTCTGCATTTTGCTCACCAGGTCGGTCATTGTGTAGACGTCGCCCTTGGTTCTTTTAGCCTCAAACCACCAAACCCTCTATTAGATTACAGGCTACTTTGAAAGGCTGGACAAACAGGTCCCTCAAAATCTTCCTTGCTCGGGAGTAGCCTTATTCCGGGTCGAGCATGGTACAACCATCGACAGCTTCCCTTTCTCGGCCTCGACAGTAACGAGTCAGATAGAGCAGCCTTTGCCCGGGGTCGGTTATCTTGTTTTCGATGAAAGTTTCGAACGGCTTGATGAACTGGTAGTAAAGTTCAGAGCACCGCCGGAAACTGTCAGTTTTACTCTTGGAAGATTGATCTTTGGTGGAGCTGATGTTTTATAGTCGGCGACCGGCGTGGAGTTTCCTATTTTACTGTGTCCCGATCTATCAGAAATGTCGTAATCGTTGGTCTTTTGCTAACGCTTGTTCTGTATACACTTCCCTTCTGTCTAGCCGATACCAGTTGGTGCTCTAGGTCTAATATTCTTGGCTCAAATAGATCGACTTTCTTACAATCCATATTACCCTCAGTAAAACATGAGCTATCACTGACGGGACTAGGCGATCTAACATTAACTAAAGAATCAAAGTACCTAAAACCTCCCCAGTGACTTGCCGTAACACTTCCTGTCCAGATTCCAATTGCCTTGATCCTTCCCTTGGCATTTTGCGCACTTTCTCGTTCCAAGTTGATCAACTGAAGATTGTAACACACATATGAGCGACGCGTAGCTAAATACACAACAGATCCCGAAGCCAAAAGGCGATTATCCTTGAGATTCTACGATACTAGATTATTGAATGAACAGTGACACCAAACAGACACAAACCCCAATTATGAGATCACAAGGGCTCAAAAAACGAGAACCGAATTGCGGCGTGCGAGCGAGGAGCACGTGCGTCACGCAGGTCCAGAACAAGGACATGACAAAGTAGCCCTCTGGGCGCGAACAAACAAAAATTGGTCCAATAAAACGTACAGTGCGTAAAGACACGTCAATAGTGTAGGCAAGTGAGTGATGTTAAGAAAAACATGGAACTACACTGGTTTTAGGGGATTTTCCACGACTGGTCGTTACAGTCGTTTTCCTCAGTCCCCATTCTGACACCATTTCCCACCAGATGTGCCGACCATCATTCATGCGACCAACGCCGCCAGCATACATTCATTTAATCTCTCGCCGTTATAATATCTGACAGTCTTAGTGTACTGTATTTCTGACATATAACCATCTTTTTTCGTTGAGTTTCCTATTCGTATCCCTATCTTTGTATTCAGCCTGCTATTGGTCCTTCCCATCTCCCGTTTTTGTCAATCTCCTATTTCAAAACCTATAGAGCCAAAATAGTTTCAGTTACCCTGCACTCCGTAGCTACCATGACCTTTTTCAATATCACGCATTTACCTTACTTTTCTAAATGATGTCATAAGTCTCTATTCAAGAACGAAATGTGTGAAACACTACTCAGCCATTGTGACTTGGATACAAATGTCACATTAAAACGCCATTTCCTTTTAAAACTGTTAACTCCTTTTCAGTAAAAACGTTGACGGGTTTTGCTTTGTCCCTCTGCAAATTATTGAGTGCTGCTGGATCATTTGGCTCAGTGAGTTTTAGTTGGTTAACTGGTCAGATGTAAAGGTGCATAAGCCGCGATTTGATCATTCTTCTGCCGCTTCTCTTGCTATCGATGGTTTCGCTCTGTTAAGGCGTTTGATGCGATGTGTGTATTCCCGTATCGACCCCTTCAAAGTTAATTCTCGAGCGTTCCATAGAAAAACTTGAACTTCCTCCCACTTGTACAGCTCTGAGACCTACAGAAGGGCGAAGACGTGAGATGCAAATTTAACAAACGGCATGCTCTAACTCTTCGTCAACTTTTGCTGCGACCTGTTGACGATGGAGGCATTTCCAATGCGCAGCATTTCACAAAGAGGAAAACTACAGCTGTGCTTACTACATGACCCGGAGACACCAAAGCCGTTCACCAAGGGCGCACTACAACAATGTACTACAAGGCCCGCAGTGAGACGTTTTAGTACTCCACTTTCCAAGTAAGAACCATTCTACACCAAATGTCGTTCCATTTCATCACCTTTTGCGTGAATTTTTCTGTATAGATAACTCTTCAAGTTTTATATCCAATCCACTTACCCTGACATCGTCAAAAACTTAACGGTAGAGTTGGTAAATTCACGTGCAAGATTTTTGATGAAGATAAGGAAGAGCAAGAGGCCGAGCTCGGCAGCACCCCGTTAGATACACTCTCCAATTTCTATAAATAGTCACCCACCCTAACACTGAATGTTCGCCCTGTCACAAAACTATCTACTCATTGCCTTGTCCCCAAAACAATTCCCGTAAGCTGCATTTTAAAGTCCAGAAGCCAATGATTCACAAAATTAAAAGTCTTGTTGTTCAGCTTACTTTTCCCGGAGTCACCCAGTGGAAAGGAAAACTAATATTCCGATTCCTACAAGGGGCCACCGTGAGTCAGGTGCGCTATGAAATAGTGAATGTAAAGGGGACTGCATAAGCTTGATATCCTGATTTGCGAGTTATTGAGATTTAGCACACTTCGAGCGATACATACATCAACAGTCAACGCGATAGTGCACGTCGCGTAAATTCTAAACAGTATTGTGTTAATCTTCCACGAAACATGTGAAACAAGTCGCACATACGTGAGTATCAGTTACCTATCAGCTGGAGGACCAATGTCGATTGGGCCATCAAATATTTCTTTTTCAATTACCGATAACGACGATTATAGGTAACTGTAAAGGAGTTCAGGAAACCCCGTTCCATGCATAAGGATCCATGTTACAAACGACATTTTTCATTTGTATAAACTATCTTTGTCGGAATTCCGATAGTTCGTTTATTTGCTCTAAATCTTTGTCACAAACCAGACTCCTACCGTTGCCTCGGGCGAGAGTCGCTCAGCTTGAACTTCATTGTGACTGTACTTGGTAATCCCATCTTCTGCATCTAACCTCTTGCTGTAACCCAGCTGCAGTTGTTGATTTGTTGTCCAATTTGGAGCGAAAGAGCCCGGGAGGAACACTATTGAGGTTTGATTATTGTAAAATTGATTAATTTGTTTTACATAGTACCGTAGCTATTTGGAATTGACTTTGTTTTGAATTGTGTCGAAATTGATTGTTGAGCGTCGCTCGAACGTTCCGGTAGCTGGACTTTACAGTACTCAATATCCTGCGCAAATGCTGGGACGTGAAATTATGCAGCAAATCGGCAGACCGTTCCAAATCAAAGAAAAATACCCCGCAGATGAACCGAACCCTTTTGCCCGTAGGTGTTGGTCATGTTCCTTGCTCAGGCTCTAGTTTACCAGGTCGTCCTAGGGTTAGCTCGGTTCTCCATAGAGCTAGAGCTGATCTGTTGTTAGCTGAGTTGAAGAAGAAGCAGGTCGCAGAACAACTAGGGTTGAATGAGCAATGTTAGCTGCCTTAGTTGAGAAATGGGACGAAAATGGCTAAACTGCGTTGGGTACTTGCTGAAGAAGAAAAACATCTATTCAACAGGGATGAAGTCAAGGGTAGATTAATGGTCAGCAAACATCCTCCTCATTCCCTAAGCGATTGTCACGTGCAGAAAGATGCACCACAAACAACAAGCTTGGTTCCAGTGGCGGGACCTGCAGTGGATTATCGTTTGGACTTACCCAGGGTGGAACTGGAGTCATTTGCGGGCTGCTCATCAACGTACTAGAGGTTTGTGAAACAGTTCGAATACTACGTCGAAGGTAGAGTTAGAGACAATGGCCAGCTCTCACTTTATTTGATGCAATACTGCAAGGGACAAGCAAGGGGTGCGATTGCCGAATGTGCAACGTTGCCTCCAACACTGGCATACAATAGGGCTAGGGAAATCTTAAAGGATATGTATAGACAAGATCATGTAGTGGCCCGTTCACTGATTGACGGCTTACTGCAGGGTGTGAAGCCTCTGGTGGAAGATTCGGATGCCCTGACTAAATTGTAGTTGAAAATACTGAACTGTGAAGTTGCCCTCACGCAGATGAATTGCATGTCAGACCTGAACTCATTGCAGACTATGGAATGTATCACTGGAGTGCCACCAACGCGTCACCAGGATTTGGGGGCTAGGACCGTTGATGATATTTTGGGAAGAGGAGACGAACCGAGGTTCCAAGGTCTGCAGCACTTAGTGTCCCGTGAGGCACGGTTGCTCAAAGTAGAGTTGGCAAACTGGCTACCAAAAGCAAGGCTCAGGGGTATTCGCGGTCATCCAGTTGGAGGAATTATGCACTAAAACCTGCATCCAGAAGGGACACGGTTCATGCCAAATCAGAGTAGTACTTTGTTGGTTGCGGCTAATAGGTGTTAGGTATGCAATGGAATACGCGCACTTGAGGAATGTCAGCGATTTCTGTCTCGTGATATACCCGGCCTTTGGGCATTGATCAAAGAAACCAAGGCTTGTTTTTCGTGTCTCAAGTGCGGACATCTGCCTAACAGCTTTTCTGTTTCTAAACCATGTTCAACATCAGGTTGTCCGAAAAGGCACCACCCTCTACTGCTTGTTGCACAGAAGCAATGTACCTATCGAGTCACGCAAGATACAGCACAAGGGCTGCAGCTGGATAAGCTGGGTACGGAGAATGCAAAAAGGCCTGGGCAGTGGACCAATAATTGTGCGGCTACTCTTAGGCCAGAATGTCGGGTCAGTTTATGTGTGCTAACAGTGCGAGTAGACTGATCTGGGGGCTCTGCGAAGACCTACGCTGTGCTGGGCGGCGGGTCTGATACAACTCTAACACAAAAGGACTTTATGGAGCCGGTGGGCCTGAAGGCATCTCCGACCTCACTTTCGATTTCGACCGTAAATGGGACTACCACTTGGAATTCGGGAATTACGGAGCCTCGACTGATTTCATTGTCAGAAAATGATTTCGTGAATAAAGAGTGAGCGTTTTGTGTTGATAGGCTACCTATCCAGGCAGTCCAGTACTGCACAGATGCTGACTTTGCGTCCAAAGATAGAATCTGAAAGATTCGAGAGTGCGAATCCTGATAGGTACCGACGTCCCAGAAGCACGTAGAGCGTTAGAGCCAAGATGCGGCAAAAGAAAACAACCCAATGTTGTACGGACGAGTTTAGGATGGATTGTTTCTGGTCCGCTAAACCAGGAGCCGCTCTTTGTGAGGACAGTAAACCACATTGAGAGGGGAATCGATCCCTTAGCAGGACTGATTGATCGACTATACAATGCCGATTTCTGCGATGGGTGTGCATCAAAAAATTCTCCTTTATTAGAAGACAAACAGGCCGTTGATATGGTTTCCAATGCCGCAACCTGGTTGAACGGACACTACGAAGTTGCACTTCCGTGGAGGAATCCTGAAGTGAGACTTCCAAATAATTATATTGTGGCCAAAGAGAGATTGAACGGCGTGAGGAAAAGATTTGCGCGTGATCCTGAATTCTTTGATAAATACTCTACAATATGAGAGGGTTATGTGAGCAAGGACTGCTCCCAGTTAGTTCCCGATGTACAGCTAAAAATGGGTTCTGAGCCAAAGTGGTACTTACCACATCACGCAGTTACAAACCCTAAAAAGCCTAGCAAGTTGAGGGTGGTGTTTGACTGTGTGGCTGCATTCCAGGGAGGCTCCTTAAATGATTACTTGCTACAGGGACCGGATACGGCGGCAAGCTTAGTTGGAGTGTTGCTTCGTTTTCGAAAGGAATCTGTCGCATTGGCTGCAGGTATTGAAGAAATGTTCATACGAGTTCAAGTGCCGGCGAGAGACAAAGGAGCATCGGGGTTTTTCTGGTGGGGAAATGGTCAACCAGGTGGTATTCTTGTTGAATATCGAGTGAATGCCCACCCATTTGGTGTAACTTCCTCCCCATTTTGTGCGAATTTCGCGTTACGTCGCACGGAAGACGATTAAGGAGGACAGTATGAGGATTACGTCTCAAGGGCCACGCATAACAACTTCTATGTAGATGGCTGTCTTGTTTCTTTGCCCACACCGGAGAATGCAAAAGTTTTTGCCATCCAAATGAGTGAGTTACTATCACGAGGCGGATTCCGGCTTCATAAGTGGGTGTGTTTTCGTAAGGAGGTGCTGGATATTTTACCGAAATCTGAGCTGGCCCACCCCACTTTGGAAATAGATGATTGCGCGACTGTGCTGAAGAGAACTTTGAGGGTTAGAATGGAAAGCAATAGAAGACACGTTCCAGATTTCATTCGCAATACTCGAAAGACCTCAAATAAGGCATGGCTTGTTGTCCATAATATCATCCGTGTTCGACCTACTAGGGTTGGTTTCACCCTTCATTCTGCCAGGCAAGGTGTTATTGCAATTACTGTGTTGCTTGAAGCTTGGTTGGGACGACCCAGTTGGAGAAAAACCCCTACTATGCTGCAATGAGTGGTGAAGAAGTATGGAACAACCTTGCGCATTCCAAATTCAGCGTTATGTTATTAGAGGTGACTCACCGAACGAAGGTGTACAGCTTCATGTATTTTGTGACGCTTCTGAAGTTGGCTATGAGGTGGTGACTTATTCTAGAATGGTTTCAAGGGACATAGCTCTTTATTATGCCCTACTGTTCTCTAAGTCATGGGTAGCTCCTCAGAAGACCGGAACGATCCCTCGATTGGAGTTAGCCGCAGCAAGACTGGCCGTTAGAGTCTCTCGGATTCTTATGGAAGAAACTGGAATCAAGTTTGGTAAGACTTGCTACTGGACGGACTCTGCTATAGTTTTGCACTACATAAACAACACTAAAACGAGATTCAGTACGTAAGTTGCAAACCGTTTGGCCGAAACCCGTCAGTGGTGGGAACCCTGGCAGTTGCGTCATGTCAGATTGGAGGCTAAACCTGCAGACTTGGCATCGAGAGGCACATCACCGAGTGATATCGGCTGCTGGCTCCAAGGTCTTAAATTCTTGATGAACGGTGAAACTTCATGGCCGACCAGTCCTACAGTGTCTGCAGCACCGCCAAACGTTGGGTCGAAGCAGCCTTCTGGTACAGTTCTCACAATGTTGCAGGATACATGGACGGACGCACTTCTAGCTAGGTACTCCAGTTGGTTTCAATTGCTGAATTCGGTAGCGTGGTTAACCCGTTTTGAAAAGCACGTTGCAGTCAAGAGAGGCGGGTGCACGGATCTAGGATTGGGAGCTGGGCCATTGAAATTACACGACGCTGCTAAAGCGGAGGAAAGTGTTGTTCTGATAGTACAAGCTAAGGTCTATGGCGAAGAGTTAAAGTGGCCACGAGACAGTAGCAGTAACCTATGGACTAACAAATCTCCGACGAACAGGACTCTAATAAAACTCGATCCAATTTTATTAAATGGAATTATTTGTGTTGGAGGACGACTGAACTACTCCGGTCAGCCTCAGGGTGTGAAACTTCCGGTGATACTACCCAAGACTTACCCGAGTACAGACTCGATAATCCGATGGTATCACGCGACGGCAGGACACGCAGGACCTTTTCAGTCACTCGTGGAACTTCGCAGCATTTTTGGATTGTACAGAGGGGAGCTGCCGTCAAGCGAGTCCTTAGAGGATGCTGGAAATGCTGAAAGCTTTTGGCGGTCGAAGGCAAACAGATGATGGCTCCTATACCAGCCATTAGAGTCCAACAAGGTTGGTTCCGTTCAAGTACATCGGAATAGATTACTTCGGCCCATTTGCAGTTAAACATGGGCGCAGCATGGAGAAACGATGTGGATACATCTTCACCTGCCTTCAGATGCCTGCAGTACATATTGAAATTTCTTATTCTCTAAGCGCGGATTCATTTATTATGACATTACTGCGTTTCATGTTGAGGAGAGGGGCACCGCCCGATATTTTTAGTGATAATGGTACAAACTTCATTGTGGCTCAAAGGGAATTTAAGAACCTAGTGGGAAACTGGTCTAGTGATAAGATTTCTGGTAGACTGTTGCAACAGGGAGTGCAGTGGCACTTCAATCCCCCACATGCTAGTCACCGTGGTGGCATATGTGAGATCATGGTGCGCTCGGTTAAAAGACTACTTCGTTATCCACACTAAAGCGTCATATTGCCCGTGACAATAACTGCGACACACCATTGTGCGTCCGTAATTTATTACCGCGAGAAATCTACAAAACCCTCTACCTAGAAATCTAGATCTATTACTACTACAAATAGCCCTTTGCAAGCCCAACCTTAAAATACTCAGCGTTCTTTAGCTAGCTCAACTGTTTTGGTGATCGTCCGTTCCTTGGCGCCACCCCACAGTGAGATCGTAAAATATCAGCACAAGACCTTTCTAGGAAATTAGGTATGAAGCCCAACTAAAAATATTTCTGGCGACTCCATCTGTGAAACCATTGTCGATTCTCGAACAATTCACGGGAATAACTGAACCATCACATCAATTCGTTTATCGATTTAAATCGGTATATACCAAGCAAAAATTTTTGCTTAGCTATCTAGAGTAATACTAAAAAATTACGGCTTTTTAGTGTGGTCCCATAACTCCAAAAACTTTCTAAGGATTTCCTCCGGACGCGAAATCTTGACCTAAACAGCTAATTTAAAAATTCTTGCAAAAGAAGTCTTTGAACTGCTTCCCAGGATATGAACTGAGGGAAACTTGTGTCTAAAATAAGAAAAATTTGGCACCATCGTGCGCGACTGTGTGGCAGTCTACCACCCAATTCAGCATATTAATTCAGGGAATTCCCTGAAAGAAGTCCTCGTTTAATTTCAGAGACTCTATATCAACAGTTCCATAGTTTTAAGTTTCTTTGATCCAGAGCCACAGAGTTACACGTTTTTATTTCAGTAAGCCTGTACATTGGGGAACGTAAGACTACTCTGTGTATTTAGCTCTCTAGTGCAATCGCAGTCAGTGTTGCAATGCCCAAACTGCCGGCTAGACAAACCGCATCCTCACTGGTTGGTCGTACCAACATCCGACCAAAAACACTCGCCAAGTCGAAAGTCGCAAAACTCCCACTGAATCCTTGTTCCGTTAGCCTGACCGATGTATTTGGCGGGGCAAACAAAAGGGCAGAGACCATAGAACACAATCTCCTTAATCTCAGTAGCCACATTTCTTTGATTGATACGACCCTATCCAAGCTAATTCCGCTCACGTATATCTCTGACCTTCCAACAAACCCGTCAACCCTAGACCTAGTCACGGCTGGGCGTTTCATAGACGCCATTGCCTCAGAAATAGTTCGAAGAATCAGTAACTCAAAAAATGCTGTGGTATTTAATATTCCCGACAGAATCCCTGTTGAGAAAGTAAAACATAACCTTCTAAGTTCTATTAATATGGCACACCACCCCTGCCAGTGCTTTCGGCTACGAAAGAACATTCAACGCAAATCCTGTCCAGTGTTGTTCAAATTTCTTGAAGAGGAACCCGCTAAACAATTCATTAAGAGCCAATCCACCGTCGCTTTGAGATCCCCGTTTAAGAACATTAAAATTGCTGCCGACAAAACCCCATTACAAAGGGAATTCGCCAGGTCCACCAGCACGCATTCAGCTTCGTCAAAAATTGTCCGCCCTCAACTATCCGCTTCTTCTCAGTCTGACGATGCGCAAAATGCATGCAATATCAATTCGGCTTCATGTTCACCAGAACATCGATCCCATATGTTTGACGTCGATTTAGATATATCCAGTTCAACGTCACCTCACCAGCCAGCGCCTAAGAAACCAAGAAGCATAGAGTTTACCCCTGGCAAGCTGTCCTCTCTTGGGCTGACTAACTCGATTCCACCATTACCTATCACCGAAATATCGGCCACGATCGATGACGATGCGAACCGCCTAACTGGCTTAACAGCCATACCCAGAAATCCTCAACCCATCAGCGGAGTCACCCCAAATTCTTCTTTGCCATCTCTCCACTCGGCTCCAATAGCCACTCGGCAATCTACGGTGCCTAGGCCATCCCCCAAACCAGCGAAAACATCATTACTAGGTGGACTGCACATTGTTGACACTACGGTCAATCCTAACTCACTCATCAAGCCACACTTCCAACGGCTAAGGAGCCCAAGCGAGGCAACACGGAGTGCAACAATGGACAAGAAAACGTCATTCAAGACCTATCTCCCCAATCCAAACCACCAACCACTAGTTGCACCGTACATCCCACCCGGTATCGCGTTTTCTTCACCTGGTTATCATCCTCATCAGGCTGGTACAACTAACCTCCGGGCCTCTTCAACAACGCCACCATTCATACCAAACGATTACTTTAGTGTTCTACATAACTTCTATCGTAGCCTAAGTGATATTTTCTCACATGAATCTCTTTCCTTTTATTGTTCACATATCTCACCCACCCTGAATCCCTTTTCTACCGCAGGCCACTTACAACAGTACCCACGACCTCCCAGTCTCTACGCCAACCAACACTCGTATATCCCACTTCCATTTCACATTCCCCCTCCAGGTTACAGCCCATCAAATTACTGATGTCAAGAGGGCACCTGTGTTACCGCCCGTATTAAGGCAGGTGCCAAGATACCTGAGGCTGCTACACGTCCTTTTTCTTTCCCACTTAACAGCTACTTAACCCTCCCTCCTCATATTTCTACGTCCCAGCCACCAGTATCTACCAATAGTAAAGCACTCGATAGTGATCTTTCGCGGTGTCGTTCCGCACTAAGTAGACTTACCAACCGCCGACATCCTTCCAATCTAACGAATCTCATCAGTACTAGCCACACCCAGCTTAGCTTAACAACCAAGCTGACTGCCACGCCAGGTGTTTCTACTCAGCTTATTTCACCATCCACATTACCGACTACTCCATCTCAAGGAATAATGATTGCGTCATCCGATCCGCCTTCAGCAAATGCAATTTCGGAATCCTATAAAGATTTTAACGTTAACCTTGGCTCCACTAAACAGTTCTCGTTGTTTATGCTGAATGCACGCTCAATAGTGAATAAGATGCGAATGCTGCGTATATTACTGCTCACGTCTGATTACGACCTTATTTTAATTACCGAAACCTGGTTGACAGACAACACTCCAAACGAGGATATCGCTATCACCGGATACCAAGCTTTCAGGAAAAATAGACTCACTCAGAGAGGGGGAGGCTGTCTTATATATGTAAGACAAAACATGCGAGCGAAAATATTTCAGCACCCCATACTCGATAACTTGCCGGATTCAGTTTGGCTACAGGTCACTACAGGATGTTCTGACTTCATTGTTAGTTGCATCTACCGCCCCCCGAATACTAGTCAAAACGACTTTCTGCCTATCATAGAGGCGTTAAACGTAGTTGCGGACATACCCGGCCCAAAACTGGTGGCCGGCGACTTTAACGCACCAGGCATACGTTGGTCCACTTTGAAAGCTCCACATCACTTACTACACTTCTTGACCAGCATTCGTTTAGGAGGATGGACTCAACATGTGATGTGCCCAACTAGAGGCAGTAGCATCCTTGATCTCATTTATACGGTAGGATTATCTCGCGTGCACACATCTATCGTGAACAGCATCCCAGGTTGTGACCACTTGCCGGTAAAATGTGAGTTTTCAGTGCCAGCACGAACCGTTCACAAACCAACCGTTAAAAGACCGTTCCACCAAGCTAGCTGGAATCAATTACCCTCACTCATTCGCTCGCAGAACTGGGATACTTTCTTTTTATCTGATGACATGCATACCGTGGTGGATCATCTTTACTCCACACTAAATGCATGTCTTGACGTAATCACCCCAACCCAAGGTCTACCTGGACGAGATAAACCAAACAGTTTTTGTCGATTAAAGCAGAAGCTTTCTATGCTACAACGCAAATTCCTTAGGTCGAGAGACTTTTCGTTGTTCTTGCAAATGAACCGTTTATCTAATTCTATGAAATTGATTGAAATGTCCCGCAGTAAAAAACAGGAATTAAGGGCGCTGAGTCACTTCAAGAGGTCCGAAGCTTTATCTAAGCTGATGAAGCTGAGAAACAGCCAATGCAGTTCTCCTATCTCATCCATTATATATAACAACAATTATATAACGAACTCCCAAGAGATCTCCGAGGCATTCAGTGCCTATTTTGCTTCGTCTCTAACGACCGATGACTCCCCATGCCTATATCACGTTGAGCCGCTGACATCTGCACAGTTCTCAGCGGTTACATTTCACCCGAACGACTTAACAGTACAGCTAACTAAAATTAGGAGGTCATACCACCCCGGGCCAGATGCCGTACCACCGGCTACTTTTAGTCTAGGTGGCACTGATATCCCATTCTTGCTATCAAAGGTTTTTAATTTATCTATGAGCAGTAGCGTTTTCCCCTCCCATTGGAAAACATCAGTTATTATCCCAATTCCTAAGAAAGGTTCACGCCAGGACCTAACCAACTATCGACCAGTGAACCACACCCCTATAATTTCCCGAATTATGGAAAGACTGATAAAAAATAAGCTGACAACTCATTTACTAAACAATAACCTCATTAACACTGGACAGCACGGTTTTCTTCAAAAAAGATCCTGTGCCACCTGTATGTGTGACTTCCTTAATCTAATAACTACGGCCACTAACAGTGGTAAATCAGTGATTGTAATCCTCCTTGACATGACTAAAGCTTTCGATCGAGTATCCCACAATAGGCTCATGGCGAAGATGAAAACCTACGGAATTGTTGACCCGATCCTGAGTTGGTTTTCATCATATCTAACATCCCGAAAGCAGGTAGTGGACGTTGATGGCAGTTTATCATCACCTCAACCAGTTACTAGTGGAGTTATTCAGGGTAGTGTACTAGGTCCCTTACTTTTTCTTATATATGTTAATGACATTTTCAACGTCATCACACACGGGGCTGCGTTCCTTTTTGCAGATGACATAAAAATTATGTACTCCTTTGAACCTGACGCCTTAGCTTCTACCATTGCTAGCATAACGAGCGATTTACTATCGCTAGACTCATGGAGCAACCAATGGTTGATGAAATTCTCCGCTGTCAAAAGTTGTATCCTTATGTATAAGTGTCAGGTTCCCGCGGGAATGTTTAAAATTAATGATCAGTTCATCCCCAACAGTCCGGAAGTAAGGGACTTGGGATTACAATATTCTTGTACATTTAATTTCTCCGAACATTCGGCCGTGCAGGTTGCTAAAGCTAGACGGCTAATTGGTCTGATTAATAGAACCTTCAGTCTTACAGAGAGCAAGCTAAGCATTTTTAAAACTCATGTCAGACCACTTCTGGAATATTGCACTTTCGTCTTTTCTAACATGCGGCAGATTGACAGATTTGCAATTGAGAATGTACAACGTAGATTTACCAAACAACTACTAGGATATTCCTCGCCTTTAAATTATATGGAAAGGTGTGAAATATTGCACCTAGAACCCCTATGGCTGCGCCGTCTACGAATGAACCTGTCTTTCTTTTGCAATATTGTAAAACGTATATCTTGCAATTCAGCCCCCCAGGTGAAAACTCCCTCCAACTATTCTTTACGACATAGGGACTCTATGGTCTTGATTCCAGTATCCAGGACTGCGATGCGGTCAAACTTCTTTATTGTTAAATATTCTTCCCTCTGGAACAAACTCCCACCTCAACTTAGGTTAATGTCTTCGGCCTCTTTATTATTCAAAAAAGAAATAAATAAACATCTAACTGTCCAAAAACTGATCCGAATGCATGATCCCTACATGTCTATTACCCGAGCCTACGAACTGGGCCTGGGATACTAACCAAAAGCTTAACAACTTTGTTCAGTAGACAGTTATTACCAACGGATGGTAAGGAGCATTCTGTATTATAGTTAGCAAATAAAAGCAGTCCAACCTATACTCCATGACTGTCAACAGCACACTCCACGTGTTTGTCTAGCCACTTCCTATTTTCAACGCTTCTGACCACGACCCCCTACTGGCCACCGTTACTCCGGTGATTCTTTTTTCATGCTGTCAGATTTTACCATAGTCGGTTAGGTTCTTTTTTTATCAGCTGCCGCCAGGTATAAGAGCATTTATAATGCTAGAAAATACATAGCAGCATATATAAGGTACCAGTCTCATCCACGCTTCAACTACTTACTCATTGAGACCCTATTTCAACACACAAGATTCTAGGCCTCGTTCTGATGAACGAATCGCCACAATCGATGTGGTCTTCCAAAAACCATTCGTCGAACTACACATAAGTATTTGCCCCAGTGTCGCCTATTCTCGCTTCCTTGCTTTTTTGGTAACTCTCACTAAGCCTCACAAGAATTAGTCGCTAGTACCGGTATTCTCCGCTTTCCGTATGTTGCTTAATCCAAAAAACAAGACCTCAACGTCGCGACCACCCATTTCTGTTACTGGCATGATATTGGTGTTCTGTCTTTCTCCCCTGACCCACAGCTGGTAGAATTGCCAGACTGCAGCCCTCTCCGTTTTGTTTTCAGAACCTGCACCCTAAGGACGATTGTCGCCTTCCACTTCCCGGGAATAACTTGGACCCTCTCTTGCTGGACAGGACAAACGAGATTTACACACAACTTCATTTTCGCCCGTCTCACGATCGCTTTCCCCAAGATTCCCGCCATCGGACTTCTTGAACCTGGACTACTCGATCTCACTGCATTCATACAACTCATTTTAATCCCATATGTCATTATGCCCGTTCCGTGTTAGAACCCGCTAATACTGTTCAAACACTGGCACCTTTATTGTCACTGTTCATTGCTTCATCGGTCACCAAAAAAAAACGTCCGGCGCTGACATATCTTTCAGTAGTCCTCCAGTGGGCAGCGAAGTAATTAGTAACTACCTGCACTCTTCATCGGTCCATCCGATCGCATCCGCAATGCTGTTTCATCGAGTGTTCGGGCTCTGCAGATCACTGCGTTCCCCCCACGATTGAACGTCTCCGAAACACTTCCCATGCTGCATCGCCGCTCCGTTCCCATCATTTGTTACACCTGTCAAATTGGTCATTAGAAATGTGACACTCACCGTCTACTTACTATACCATCACCGTTATCGAGACCTTTGATTTTCCAGATGTTGCATTCGTGTTATATTACCGAAACTGACCCCGTATGCAGCCTCTAAATCACACCACTATCTGCACCGGCTGATACATTTTATTTCTATATTCGTTGATCCACGGCCGCTTCCCGCGATATACCTGTGCAGTTTTATTGATCTGTCATTTTTGCATGGTACATACCACACAGCATTCATCTAATGACGTACACTTATCTGTAGATTACTTTACCTTTCCTCTCGCAGAACTGAACACCTGTATAATGGATGTAACCACACGGTCAATATTGATTAGTCTTCCACTTCCGCTTTGACATTTCATACCAACCCTACATAAAGTTAACAACTTGCCGCACGCTCACCTGTTTTACTCCGGCCGTTCCCTGCCACCATCACTCTGGTAGTATCCCTCCCAAGAAATACGCAATTGTTTGCAACATATATGATTCCTCCAGTATACAGCCACCACTTTATATACTACCATCTTTGCAGACTGAAATATTTCCATGTTAATACTTCTTGACATACCTGTAGTAAAGTGAATAATTCACCGAACGCTTCGACGAGATTTCTATCCATATGCCTCTCATATTCTGTAGCGCACCAAAAACATTTCCTTTCAATATGTTTGAATTTCCACTAGTGGTAATTATTTCATATACCACTTATGCATGTACTCCAGACCAACCGACACCATTCGACCTTGACCTTCAAATTTGCCGGGCATTACTACAGTTTTAGTTCACTGTAACACTCTCTCTGATACTCTGCATGCACTTGTTGTACCCCTTTGTGAATTGTCATTCCGGCATCACTGTAATCATCTGATCATGCATTCTAGCATGCTTCGGGCGCATCCGAAATATACAATTATTATTATTATTATTATTATTATTATTATTATTTCAGTTTGTGACGAGCAGCCGATGACTGACGAAACATTGTTGACATTCTTTACGAAAAGTGAGCGGATGGTAGACTGGCGACCGCTAGTGCCGTTGACATCGGACTGTCGTAATCGGCCAGTACTCACGAGCACCTATCCTGAGGGCGAACCCACGAGATATTCCGACGAATTCGTTGCGAGAATGAATGGTTCGTCAGTTGAGGCAGGCAAACTACCTTACATCTGTGTTTTGGAAGAGACGGATCAGGGAATATCTCCAACTATTACAACAGCGGCAGAAGCGGATAATTCGAGAACGCAACTTCAGATCGGGTGATGAAGTGCTACTAGTTTCGGAGGCTTTGCAGCGTGGTCGGTAGCCGATAGGAGTCGTCGAAAGCAACTCGGTTTCGGACGATGGCTTGGTACGAACGGCAACAGTGAGACCTGATGAAGGATTAGTGCTCCGTGACATTAGAAAGGTTTGCCTTAATGAAGGCAAACCGGACACTGGCGGTGTGAGTTCAGAGGCCATCTCTCCTCAAGTGGGAGGCGGGTCTTCGGACCGCTGAACCGGAAGGGACCACTGAGAATTGTTCCAATTGTCCGACTGGGAGCTGCTATTGACGATGAGCAGTTTTAGGTATTGGGGAACCGTAGGGCGAGCCGATGCATGAGGCCGACCACACCTAGCGGTGCACGGGAGAAATCCGGGTCGGATTTTGGGGGTCAGTGTAAAGGCCTTCAGGAGACCCTGTTTCATGCATAAGGATCCATGTTACAAACGACATTTTTCATTTGTATAAACTATCTTTGTCGGAATTCCGATAGTTCGTTTATTTGCTCTAAATCTTTGTCACAAACCAGACTCCTACCGTTGCCTCGGGCGAGAGTCGCTCAGCTTGAACTTCATTGTGACTGTATTTGGTAATCCCATCTTCTGCATCTAACCTCTTGCTGTAACCCAACTGCAGTTGTTGATTTGTTGTCCAATTTGGAGCGAAAGAGCCCGGGAGGAACACTATTGAGGTTTGATTATTGTAAAATTGAATAATTTGTTTTACATAGTACCGTAGCTATTTGGAATTGACTTTGTTTTGAATTGTGTCGAAATTGATTGTTGAGCGTCGCTCGAACGTTCCGGTGGCTGGACTTTACAATAAGCATTTATCGTTCCGCAACACAGCTTTGTCGGAAAGGATGGCAGTCAGTCGAAGTTTCGGTTACCGCGGGTAACTCTTCTCAGATCAGTCTGCAACCGACTGATCTTGGGATAACAATGTGAGCCTTTAGACGTCAGACGTTTTATATACCCGTGTCTGCTTTAGGGAGTGTAGCACACTGTAAGCGTGAGCGGTGGGTCTCTGTTTTCTCAGTGTTGGTGCGGTCAATTGGTGCCGACGCAGTATTGTGGCCTTTAAGGTTTTTATGCATCGGCGATGTTGGTTACGCCCATATGCCTTGGAACTGTGTCCCAACGTTCCCGTTATGGCATGTGGGGTGGGTGGTGTGCATTCACGGAAGCCCCGTTGGAGGGTTCTAGTGCTGTTGTGGTCATGGGGTGGTTCTCGGCTTTAGCTTGAAGAGCTACAGCCGAGTCATGCTCAGATTTCTTCAGAGTAATTCTGCCTACTGGCATCGATTTCTCTTTTCTTTTGTGTTCCAAAAGCGTCGCTTTTGGCTGCCTGCTTGTTTGCCCAATGCATTTGGCAGGAAAACCTTGGCAGGTGATTTTATAAAAGCATTTACTTTGGTCTTTTATTCGAAGAGGTCCTTAGGGTCCTCGATGGGTAAGGCTAAGAATGGAGTGGTGCATGTGTAGTGACGGCGATACTTCCCCACATGAAACTTTCAGCCTTCCGCGCGGTGGCCTCGAAGACTAGAGGCGTCACCCTCCCATCAGTAGGCAAGCCACGTTGGTTGCGTTTATCACAGCCGAAGTAACCAGCGGGGCTTTTGACTTGGCGAACAAAGGCCACGGCAGGCGTGTCACAGGTAACGGCACCCAAGCAACATTGTATGGAAGAAACACGACGGTTTAGACCCTTTCATGGCAGTTTTCCTAGCTCTTTCACCTTGTGGTGCAAATATTCACTTATTCGATGTAGTTTTTTACACAAAATAAAATCAAATTGTCATGGTTTGCCGGCGAATCGGTCACATTATCCTTGCCAAAATCGGCCGCGTCCGAGAGGAAGATGACCGAAACAACGGCCGCCCATCTATAATCGGATGTAGATAGAACACGTGGCAACATCTTTGCTGCTTATGCACAAATTCATTCCGCCTGCCAGTACAACATTAATATATATTCGACTGTTCAACTTAGTTTTCTCACACAGACTTGGTGAACGAGAAGTAGTCCTCGGATCACGTGGGAGACCAGGCGCAAACTTGCCCACACAGGAAAGCAAGTCACATCGTCTTTTCATGCCTAATTTTGCAGGAACGACAAGATCAGACAGCGGCTTTTGCACCGTATTTTTGTCTAAGTCTATGGGTATATTTCCTCCCACTTGCACACTTTTCGTGGCTCTAAAATAAAGCTGCCCAAAAATGGTATCCTCTTACCTGATGGAACGATCGCCACAGATGTGTAAGAAGCGGGAAATGTATATTCGCCTCCAAGGTCTACATAAGTTTCCTCACATTTTACCTCCGGCGGTTGTGGTTTCGCTTCATCAGATCCACTGGATATGCAAGCTGTACTTGCTGTTCAATAAACTCAAATACATGAGTTCAATATAGTAGCACACTTGGGCTTCGGTGTTTGGGGGCATGAAGTTCTATGCTCCCACAAGCTCGCACGGTGGCATTCGAGACACTGTATGGAGTCCACTTCCGTCCCCCTTATCCTGTGCCTCCTTCAGTTTCTCTCCTTTGGTCCACCAAAATATTTCCTATGGGACTGAGAAAAAACAAAGTGACCGGGTT
The DNA here is from genome assembly GCA_948099385.1 of Fasciola hepatica. Lineage (NCBI taxonomy): Eukaryota > Metazoa > Platyhelminthes > Trematoda > Plagiorchiida > Fasciolidae > Fasciola > Fasciola hepatica. Next base: position 40,627,837 of record CANUEZ040000043.1, read on the forward strand.
CCACTATGTTACCGTCTTACTGTTGCTCCCTTCTCTCTCGGGAAATACTGGTCACCGTTCTACTGACAACGCTGGAAAAATTTCTAATTTTAAGTGAAGTGTGGGATGTCTTAAGTCATAAATAACAACGATACAACAGTTAGACGATCAAACGATATGAATATAGTCTAGGTGATACTTATTCGTGACACTTAGGCAAGTATACCATTAACCGTAACTAAGCATCGCTGAAAACACTCACCTACAGGCAGACAGAAAGCGAAAACAACAAAGTCCACCTAGTCAAAAGGGCGTGCAGAAAACGAAGCTTTTGCGAAATATCACGCAAATTCTTGTTATCTTTTCCTACGACAGTTTTACAAGAAAGTTGCGCTTCACCACTGAGGAGGAACGAAGCCATCTGCCTTAAAAGTATCGTCATCGACGCAACAAAAAGCTCTGTAGGCCAACGCCAAACAGCTTTGGTAATATGCTACTTGGGTTGGTCCAAAGACCAATCGACTGCAAAATGTTATGAGGTTTGTTCGCTGTAAACAAAAAGCCATCATCATCAACGTACAGCGTCAAACGGTAGGGCAAACCCCAATCGCCACTGCCTTTCTTGCCGTGTTGCACGTTGAAACAGGAAGTATGAATACACGACATGGAGAGGTAGCTGAACTAAACGGTGTTAAAGGGAAAGAATGCCCTGGTAGCCGACAAACGAAAAACACCGTCTGACTGTACGAAAGCACATGGATCAATCATTCTGAGCCTTTTGAACCGACCGGATAGTTTACCGTAAACTCTAACGCGGCCAGAAGTATGATAATACAGTGATCTCAGTAGGTTCACGAACTTCTGGGGCATACCTTTTCGATGAAGAGCACTGAAAAGCGCTGTTTGGTCAACTGAATCGAAGGCGCTTTTCAAGTCTAAGAAAACCATTATTGTCGATCGGCGGTGTGTGTGACGCGTTTCAAGTAGTCGGCGAACAGTCAAAATCTGGTCGATGCATCCTTGACCTGGGCGGAATCCGTTCTGTTGTTCGCGGGCATTTCTCTTGCAAGTAGGCGTAAGACGGTGCAGCAGAATCGAGGCTAACACTTTGGTGACTATCGGAATTAAGCTAATCCCACGATGGTTACTGCAGTCATTGCGTATTCCCTTCTTGAAGATGGGAACAATCAATGACTCACTCCATATTAACGAAATACGCTCCTCGTTCCAAATGTCACGGAGCAACACGGTAAGTGATTTTAACAAAGCACCTCCACTCAGTTTGAAAAGAACTGGGGGAAGTTCTTCGGGACCTGCCGCTTTCCCTTGCTTTAGTAATTGAATGCATGACTCTATTTCTACTTCCGATGGAGGCTCAAGGGATACCACCCAAGGAGTCACAGTTGTTGACACGGGAGTAACTACACTAGCGTGCGGCCAGCTAAACTGTTCCTTAAAGTTTTCGGCCCAACGGTCGAGCCGTTGCTGTTCGCCATGGATGGGTTCCGCATTTCTATCGCAAGTCGTTTCACTGACCTGGGTGCACCGTCCACCGATGTCATCAATAAGTTTGATTAGTCTTTGACTGTTACCCGAAGCAGTTGCTATTTCCATTTCCTCAGCTACCTTGAACCACCGATTTTCGCGATAGATCTTGAGGCCTTTCGCAACTTGCTTCTGCAGATGTCTTTGTATCCTATTCATCTCCTTACAGCTCGAGAGCTGACGCTTTTATTCCATTATACTCAACGACTCTTGTGAGATCCAGTGTCTTTGATGGACAACGGATCTAGGACCACAGGCGAAACCTGCTGCCACGTTCATCGCCTGTTTGATATGAGCCCAATGCTCATCTACACTACTGTTCTTCGTAGATCCTAGCTCATGTGCTAACTTCTGCTCATAACGGGTGCGGACTTCTGGACCAGACGGACGATGCACAGGTAACCGGGTCTGCGGTTTGCGTCGATGACTATGGAGCTGGAGAGATAATCGCATTAAAACTAATGCATGGTCCGACTCTACGTACGTGGACCAGTAAGACCTGTAATTCTGAACAGAATTGCGCCACCGGTAGCTGACGGCGATATGATCAATTTGACTCAGAGTACCCGTAGAGCTAGGGCGCCATGTCGCTCTGCGACGCGAGCTGTGTCGGAAATTGGTGCTAGACAAGAACAATCGATTGCAGAAAACTGGAGACGCCTGACCATGTTATCTGTACGATCAGCGGGTGAAGCAAAACGGCCACCTAAACAAGCTTCTGACGCACTAAGTTTGCCAGCTTGTGCATTGAAGTCACCAGCTAGCACTACAACGTCAGAATCCTTACTGCTGCGAACGACGATGGCGAGCCTATCATTGAAGTCATCTTTCTGCGTGTCCAAGCTGCAGTCCGTTTGAGCGTACGCCGAGATCACAAACCAGTTGCGCTTAATACAACTATCCTTTCGAACGCCGACTGACCCCTGGAGTCTCACAGCACATACACGATTTTTAATTGGGATCAATTTTAGGGGGCGGCCTAGCCTCGTCAGTCAAGACTATTCGTGTACCACGTTGACCCACAGCTCAAGCTACTTCGTCTCCTGAGGTAGGCAGAAAATACCTCGATGAGACACTAGGAGCAGTTAGTTGAATCACAATACTCGAATTTTGGATACGCGTTTCACTTAAGCAGCAGACGTCAATCTTCAGAGAGTTCATTGTGGGGGCTAGGCACGCCTGCTGACCGGCCTGCGTGAGTGTACGCACGTTGAAAGAGCCGAGATTCAGAGGCTGATTAGGCTTGAGAAAATGTGAGTTACCTGACAGAGATTTATTCCCGAAACTATCTGACAATGAATCGTTGCGAGTATCGGCTGTGTCATCAGTGGGAGAATTATGGGTAGGTAGATGGGGCAAAGAGAGGCGGTTGGGAAAAGAAGACAAAAGTTGAATAAAGCAGTGCAGTGGAAGTGATACACCCCATAGCCACAAAGGCTCACTGCAGTATGAGTGGAGAGTTCACCACAGGACTGATCCTTTCGCGTATCAGAGCCGCAGTCAGTGTGTGGCGCGATTACAAAGAAGTTGTCGATTAAGTTGCCAGGTCAAATCGACCCCCAATCTGGAGGACTTGTAAAGGCCAGGATGGAGGAGGCCGTCTTCTGGTTCGTTTCTTGTGTTGTTGCCTGTTGATACACTTACTGAGCCTCGGATCATGGGTTTTTGCCTTCTGTGATTTTGCAGACCACACGCGTGCTACCCTCGTCGGAAGAGCATTGCCCCTTCGTATTACAGACTGACTACCGTCTTCTCCGATAAATTTGTGTTAACGAACAATATACACTCAAGCACGGCATGTCACACTGCGCATCGTTTTTTGATACAATACGGAGGGATCTTGAACCTGATACTTTGATGACAACACTCAGTAGTTTCGTTCCCCAGTTTCATATACGCTTTTCCGTATCTCAGTAACTCCCTGATCTATCATCTTCTGTGTCATACTTTCACGCGGGCAGTATGTCAAGGAATTTTCCGAAATAAACCACTAGTATTATCATCGGTAATAAGAATGAGTAAAACGTTAGGGTGGTTAAACTTGTTTGCCGACTTATTTTTCAGAACTGTTAATCGCATGCTTGCTAGAAGGCCACCACCTGCACAAGTCAGAGTTGATCGTGGTATCCATTGCCCAGCAAATAGTCATTCAAGTATATATAAATGTTAGAGGAGAAGCTTTGGTGGTAAGAAAACCCAGACCACCAGGAAAGGGAATTCCAAAAGACTCGAGGACCTTGCTTCGTAAGCTTGAACTACCCCAACGCAGAAGACTCCCTCAGGAAAGCAGATCGACTTTGGACTGTAGGGGGGGGGCATGCAAATGGATAGGAATGCATTTCAACATCGGACCTGAGTCAAGTGGAGACAGCCATTGAAAGTTGACGGTATAAACTTTTTTGGGAATCCTCAACTCAACGATCTACTTTGGGTATCACCTTATCATCCAATCCTGTCGTTTTACGGGTAAACCCTGCAGTGGGAACCTGAAACAGTTGGACATCCAAACTTGTTGGGTGGATAGCTCCTCCGCTTATTAGGAGGAATCCCATGCTAAGAAATCTTTATGATAAAGAGGCGACTGGTTTCTTCATATCTGTCAGCTTTGTCGGATCACTGGTCAAACAAAAAAGCAACTTAGCAAAAACGTAAGCTGTTTCTAACAAACACTACTTGGAGTTAGGAATAACAGTCATTTAGTGTTTTCCGCCCTCCCAAAGTCGGCCATCAAACGGTAGTGACTTTCAGTCACAACGTAGTGGTGAGTATCACTTAGGATTATCACCCCGGGGGCACTTCGTACTGCCATGGTGGTTGACTCCCGATGAACTTCGTGCAGGAGGTCTTCTTCTGATCGACCAAAAGCCTGACTGAGATGAGGTGAAAAAATAACGTATCTGAAGTGCATCAACTGTTGTCACTCAGGATAACCAAAACTGACCGTTCGAAAGCTACGCAAGAGAAAATCCCTCCAGGTTTCCCGCATCATCTGACGATTCTGGAAGTAGATATTTGCGGGGCTCCTGAGTTCCACCGATTTTTGCTCTAATTTGGACCATTGGCTCCCAACTGGTTTCCACCGAAGAAAGCGTAAGCTAACTTTATGTACACTTCCATGTTCATATACATTGTGAGTAGTGCGCTTTCACTCTCGCATCACCCACCTCTCGAACAAAGGCAAGCTTGGACAGTGGTTCAAAGTTTCATGGCCTTTAATGGGGAAGAGTAAAGTTGTTGTCAAAATGTACAGCTGGATTACCCTTCCCTATAATGTTGAAATCCTTGAACCGTTGGAAGTTTTCTACGCATTCCTATTAAAGTCCCTAGTGCAGGTAAAACGGAGGAATACTACATCCAAGAACCACTTACGGAGCAGTTTTTCCGAAGATAATACGTGCGCTCTTCGGAAGCTCTCTTGCATGAGAACGGTAAATTAACGACGAAAAATATTCTGGTACCGTGGAAGGAATATTACCCCTAGTGAATAAGTTCATATTCGAGAAGATGGTTAGTGCTCCACACTGTTGCGATAGCGAGATTTTAGTGGAAAGCTGGCCATTGATTATTATGAGCTCCAGGTAAGATTATTCGATGAACAAAACGTTCAGGGAGCTATTTAACTTTAAGATACACTAACCGTCATATGATATAAGTACTTCACTTTGCTGAGAGTCAAGAACAGCAATGCAAATGACCTCATCCAGCGAGTTTCAGTGTAAAGTATTTTGGCTTGAGCACCGTGGCAGCCTGGTTTTCAGCCCGCGGAAGCACAGCTGGCCCATATGGCAGGGTAAGCTGTGTCGTAAATCAGTTAAATTCCACGCTGAATAGTACTTCCGCCAGTAAAACAACCTTCCATTATATATTGTTTCAGATGTTGGTTGTCACTGACTTCACCGCAGAAAATCGTTAGCTGTATTGAAAAGCTTCTGGAAGAAGAAGGGAATGAGTCTTCGTGGTTAGGCATGGCGTAGGCAAAGACGAGGAAAATTAAGAAAGATTTGCCTTCTCTACCGAACAGTGGTACTTTCAGAGCCTCAGTACACAGGATAGTAGACGAGTCTAAACCTCACTGTTTAGCAGTTTAGGATGGGTACCATGAGACTGTAAGGCCCTTGTTATTCTTTCGGAGGTCTCTAGATTTAACTTCCTGCCAGCACCGCAGCCCAGATGGAAAACTGCGGGAAAAGAAGACGGTAGAACACGATCGCACGATGTTGGCAATACTAGGCGTATTTCGAGTCCTCCTGTGTAAAAGTGCAATATTCACAAAGTATTATTGTTCAATTTAGGTGAAAAAGCCCAGAGATCATTTAGTGAAAAAAGTGCGTGTTCCACCCCGACGCACGGACAAAGTTTTCGAGATAATATTTCGCTGCCATGATTTTAGCACACCGCCTTCAAGTTTCTACAGAGGAAGCCCAGTTCTGTTGTTTATTGAACTCAGGATTTCAGTATCTCAACAATCTCCGGATAATTCAGAATTCCGCAAAACCCTGGACACGGTTTTATACAACTTCGAGCCTTTCGTAATCCTTTAGGTGACTGCCAGATTTTCAGGGACTGAATTCAACAGCCAGCCCGGAGAGATAACGGGTGGGCTATCGGAGTTGCACCGATAGGTAAAGTTTTACATCAGTTCTGCTCAACTTCTCTGACCGGATTGCGACCTGCCATGTCATCCAGTTTTTGCAATAGCATGCCCTTCGATCCCAGGTGCTTTGAATACATGGAGCTCCGTCCCATTCGTGGGCGCGTCTGATAAGGGTGGAAAGAAACATTTCCAGTCAGACCCGCTACGGCGCTCCTTTTAGATGTGACGCCGGGATCAAGCTGTCAGTCAACAAATCCGTGTATTCAGTCTTTTCTCGGAAAATAAAAACTGATAATGATAGTGGTAACAAAAATGATAGCTATTTATTTCGGGGTCCGGTGAATGCTGCAGAGCACGATCGAATGACAGAAGAGCTGGCAAGAGTCATAAATCCCCGGAGGCTGGAACAAATTTGTGCAGGCCAAGGAGCTTAGAAGAAAACCTAAATAGACAAAAACGTTGACGAATCCAGAAAAATTATAATTGAATATTAAATGACCGAGTCAGTTTGCATCGAAAGGGGTCACTCGGAGAAGTCATTTGAGTGCACAAAGGGTACCGAAAGTGAACACCGCAGCTGGGAAGCAAAATGCGATAAAGGATTTTCTGGTCATCTTAATTAGCTCAAAAAGGAATTTTTCAAAGAAAAGGCAAAAGGATCATCAGGAAGCTGCGCATAGTGAGAAGGATATGGATGAATTACTCAGCCGTAGGCAAGGATGGGATTTGCCAGGTATAGTGGTAAAATTTGGTGGCGAAATACAGATAGATTCAGTCATATCAAAGACGACCAGTACATTAGGCGGACTGGGAGTGCCAGACTTATAACTAGAAGGATAGCCAAAGGAAAACATCTAGGCAGCCAGCTAGTTAACTACTTCATGCTGAGAGAGTTTTTAGGTTTCAACAAGGAAGTAGGAATATGACAACAAATGGCTCTTCATCGCATGGCTACAGCGATAATACGGGTAAAAAGAGTGCGGAAGTGGTGATAGAGTACGTTGGAGGTGTGCACCTAGTAATGACCATTTGACAGGTTGACCTTGCTTTACCGACAAACAAACAAAGCTGCGTGATAACGGGTTTGAGACGATGAGTGCAGTGGAAGATCAGATGAAGAATAAAATGCACCAGTCGAAGAAGATAGCAGTAAATATAGCTGGACAGATAGCGAGTGAATTAGACGCACAGAAACAAATGACGCACATAGAGACGGAGACTGTCAGAGCGATATCGAATGAAACTGTGCAAGAAAGGCATGTAAAAGGTCAGCAAGTTGATCGTTTATCGTATGGGAGTTCTATGATGATGTTGCTACGGCCGGAGGGCAAAATTCCTAGAGTACTTAAGGTCCGGTTAACGATTTGACGACGGAGTCACTATACAATAAGATTTACTCTTTCTGGATGGAAGCTTAAAGCCCCTGAGCAACTTGTAGTCCAAACCGATGAAAAACCAAAATTAGAGAGATACTGTTCTACAGATCTACGTTACTATTCATGGGTCAAGATAAGGGTGTTAGCAGTAGTAACAATGATAATAATACCACGTTTTTCACAGTTGTCCAGAAGCATGCATAAACTCGTGAATAAATTGTACAGCATTGTGAAATAGGATAAAATATCCACAAACGTCGAAGGGAGGAGAAGAGCGCAACAGCAACGGTAAAGCTAGTCTGGCTGCTGTCCGAAAGGGGTGGACTTATATTTGATTGCGAATCAAATACGATTCGAGCTCGAGGTCAAATTAGGAAGATGATCACAAACCGGGGAAATAAGAACTTGTCGAAAAGGCGGAATTGTAGAGTGAGACAGATGTTCATACACATAGGTGAAGCAGGCAGTCTTTGACGAATGCCTCATAGGGTTCATTAGGAAAAGCAAGTTATAGTGAAGCAGTCAGACGGAGAGGAACGGTGAAAAACTCCCCAGGGGCATGAGGGTTAATATTTGGCCGCAGATACCGGGAAAAGTTTTGAATGAATCCTCAAGAGGATAATAAAACCAGCGAAAACAATAGAACAAGTTTGGAAATTTTTTCATTATGGTGATTTGTGGTGATAAAGAATGGTATCAACATTTCGGATATGCAGAGTTGGAGCAGACGGAAACTTCAATGAATGGAATGAGATTCAAAATACTTTACGAGAAACATTCATCGGGTGTCAGCTTAAGGTGGTGCGTATCGAGAAAATCCAGCTTAGATCCACGTAAAGAAGGAGGAAAGTGGCGGCAAACATTTAAACCCTGGAAGAGAAATGAAAGTGAAGCAGCAGTCTGGCTGGTATAACGGCTGTGTATCATGGCGGGCTACGTAAACTCCTTAACCTGAGGCCCGAAGTATATTATAAAGGAACCACTAGTTCAGAAGGATATTGTATTTTGACGTCTCGGAAAAGTTACTGGCTGGATGTTTTATGCTTGACCTGCGTAAAACTTGGTGATACCACTGGAAGGATGGAAACAGGAGGGAAGAATCGAAGGTGTGACTGCCATGAGGTGCAAATAACTATGAAAATAAACTTCGGTTGTGACGAATAAAATACAAAAATCATTATATCGGAGATGTCAGATCGACGATATATTATAAGTCAATTATCGATAGTCGAGAAATGCGGAGCCGATTCGGAAGAATCTAAAAACAAAGGCAAGGTAAGTTCGTAGCTTCTCAGGTACCGAATTGAAAATCTCAAAGTGTAAGAATATAAAAAACCTGAAGTGTGGGGCCGAACAGAATTTACAATAAAACCAAAAGGTTCGAAGACCCGTGGTACAAGCGAGACGGACAAGAACGGTTCAAGGACATGTTCACTTGTTCACCACAAACAAAAAAGTGCGACAGCAGTGTGAGTGGAAGAGTGTAGCAAAGCGATCTCAAAAAAAGTCACAACAAAATTTGTCAGCATTCGGAAGGATACTCAATATAGATCCGCATAGCAAAAAGCTGGATTCGCTCGTTATGTATGGCAGCTTGAAGCCTCAGAGCCACGCGTGGCAGGAATCACGCAGAAACTAAATCATGGGAATATCGCCCCACAAACCTACGGTATAATTCATGAGGTGAAATGCAAATGAATGACGACCATACCTTTGGTAGACAGCCTCGGTCACCACCCAGCTAATAGGTTGTCAAAAAACATATTAGAATATTTACAGAAAAAATGGTTGACTGAACAAGAATAAGAAAGAAGCAGCTGGCCCATGTTCCAAGTAATCACAGCAAATTCTGCGCGCCTATTCGGGCCCTGAGCCTCAAAGCTAAAATACAACGTAAAAAATGAACGTCCACTATCCGTCAGGGCTAGCAGGGAAATGAAACCGAACAGTAATGGAGCAAAGCTGTCCTGAATCAGTGCGGCTCAAAACCCTGCCTAAGGCCCGCAATGTCACCTTAGCAAGGGAGCGTGGTTATGAAAGAAAACGATAAATGACTCAGAAGCGGACTGATTGTCGTCCCTTAAAGAGCATCGGCACAAATAGCCTGCGGAAAGCAGCGCGAAATCAGTCAGAGAGCACATGTAGGTAGGCAGATTAGGAGTTCACAATAAATATGGCTGTTACAGATGTGCCAAACATGAAGGGGCAACTGCGTAGTGAAAAGTTTTGGGATGCATTGCTATGGCATTTAAGGAGTTGAGTAGCCTAGGAATATGATTATAAACAACGTGAAATTGAAATTTCCATCCACTTAAAAAGGTTTTATTTGGAACACGAGTTGAGGGCAAAATATGTTTTCAGCCATTTCACCCTCAAGCCATAGCAGCCATATATATATAACAACGAATTACTAAGAAGAGTTAGAAGAAGTCTCACTAAGTCGTTATGGAGAATTCAAGGGGAGAGTGAGCGGAAAAGCATGTGAACGACCAGATTGGATAACCGGTGCTAGTTAGCTTATTTCACCGCTGCGCCCGACTATACCACACAGTTGGATACTGGCCATGGGACGTGGAGTGCTTGGACTAATTTTCGCTGTGCACAAAGCTCAGACTTCGAGAGGCGGATGATAATTGCCGCGGTCGTTGATGGTATCCGGAGCCGAACTGCTCTTGACACGTGTTGTGAAACCCGGTAGACAGCTTTGAGGGCGGACTAAGCGTCGATTGGATGCCCAGTCTCTACCAAGTGCGCGAGGATTGAACTTGACACTGCTCCATTGTCTCCGTGTCTAAGCCGTCGGGGGTGATGCCCTTCGACGCGTTTTGGTAGTTGTCTTGCCGTTCGACATATGTAAGTAGCACCACAGGTACACCTAAATTGATAGATCGTCATGGGCGAGGTCAACAAGGGCAGCTTATCTTCATTTTCACATCGGATTATTAATGACGTGAAAAACATGCGTTGGCTTCTTTGCCGGATCTATCGAAGCAGTAAGATATTGAAACTTGATGCTCTTAACCAACTGGAAACTATGAAGCTTTCGATAATTATTTTCGAAACGAATATTTCTCAGTGCCGACCACAAGCAGAAGCACTAGAAGAAGGAAGTAGGCGCCAGTTTCCGGAATACTTTCGTAGGATTATAAGCAACAGTGATGAAAAGAAATTGTTGTCATTGAAGAGGACACTGAGCCAACTGATACCTTAAGCTCAGTTTCCGAATGAACCCGAAAGGCTTCAGTGCGTAGGTGATTCCATTCTTCGCCTTCTCTCCCTGATCATTTTGAGATGCATCTCGAGTGAGCTGAGAGTGATCCCACAAAATATATTATATCTCGGCAGAGTATAACACCTGGTCCATCAAAACAATACCGGCTCCCCTGTCAGGTCTGGTTAGTAGAACCTGGGGTTTTTATTGTAGACCCCCGAATGTGTCAGTGTATTTTGTTAGAGGACCTTTATTACGGACTTGATGTCGCCGACACTGATGGCATGCATTGACTAATGACGACTTTGAAATTTCCAAATCCTCCACCGGCTTTGGTTTGAGGCCACTAGCTTATCCCACCAAATTCTCTAAAGGTGTTTCGAAGTCTACTTGGCTTTCTTTTTGAAGTGGACGACAGAACTCCGAACCAGGAAAAAAAGTTTCATCAGAACTGTCAAGATTTAAACAGAAGAAGCTAAAAAAACCTTTCGGGTTCATTCGGAAACTGAGCTTAAGGTATCAGTTGGCTCAGTGTCCTCTTCAATGACAACAATTTCTTTTCATCACTGTTGCTTATAATCCTACGAAAGTATTCCGGAAACTGGCGCCTACTTCCTTCTTCTAGTGCTTCTGCTTGTGGTCGGCACTGAGAAATATTCGTTTCGAAAATAATTATCGAAAGCTTCATAGTTTCCAGTTGGTTAAGAGCATCAAGTTTCAATATCTTACTGCTTCGATAGATCCGGCAAAGAAGCCAACGCATGTTTTTCACGTCATTAATAATCCGATGTGAAAATGAAGATAAGCTGCCCTTGTTGACCTCGCCCATGACGATCTATCAATTTAGGTGTACCTGTGGTGCTACTTACATATGTCGAACGGCAAGACAACTACCAAAACGCGTCGAAGGGCATCACCCCCGACGGCTTAGACACGGAGACAATGGAGCAGTGTCAAGTTCAATCCTCGCGCACTTGGTAGAGACTGGGCATCCAATCGACGCTTAGTCCGCCCTCAAAGCTGTCTACCGGGTTTCACAACACGTGTCAAGAGCAGTTCGGCTCCGGATACCATCAACGACCGCGGCAATTATCATCCGCCTCTCGAAGTCTGAGCTTTGTGCACAGCGAAAATTAGTCCAAGCACTCCACGTCCCATGGCCAGTATCCAACTGTGTGGTATAGTCGGGCGCAGCGGTGAAATAAGCTAACTAGCACCGGTTATCCAATCTGGTCGTTCACATGCTTTTCCGCTCACTCTCCCCTTGAATTCTCCATAACGACTTAGTGAGACTTCTTCTAACTCTTCTTAGTAATTCGTTGTTATATATATATGGCTGCTATGGCTTGAGGGTGAAATGGCTGAAAACATATTTTGCCCTCAACTCGTGTTCCAAATAAAACCTTTTTAAGTGGATGGAAATTTCAATTTCACGTTGTTTATAATCATATTCCTAGGCTACTCAACTCCTTAAATGCCATAGCAATGCATCCCAAAACTTTTCACTACGCAGTTGCCCCTTCATGTTTGGCACATCTGTAACAGCCATATTTATTGTGAACTCCTAATCTGCCTAACTACATGTGCTCTCTGACTGATTTCGCGCTGCTTTCCGCAGGCTATTTGTGCCGATGCTCTTTAAGGGACGACAATCAGTCCGCTTCTGAGTCATTTATCGTTTTCTTTCATAACCACGCTCCCTTGCTAAGGTGACATTGCGGGCCTTAGGCAGGGTTTTGAGCCGCACTGATTCAGGACAGCTTTGCTCCATTACTGTTCGGTTTCATTTCCCTGCTAGCCCTGACGGATAGTGGACGTTCATTTTTTACGTTGTATTTTAGCTTTGAGGCTCAGGGCCCGAATAGGCGCGCAGAATTTGCTGTGATTACTTGGAACATGGGCCAGCTGCTTCTTTCTTATTCTTGTTCAGTCAACCATTTTTTCTGTAAATATTCTAATATGTTTTTTGACAACCTATTAGCTGGGTGGTGACCGAGGCTGTCTACCAAAGGTATGGTCGTCATTCATTTGCATTTCACCTCATGAATTATACCGTAGGTTTGTGGGGCGATATTCCCATGATTTAGTTTCTGCGTGATTCCTGCCACGCGTGGCTCTGAGGCTTCAAGCTGCCATACATAACGAGCGAATCCAGCTTTTTGTCTGCAATTGTCACCAACGTCTCGTGGCCTGGGCTTTGTGCACACTGAAAATTATTGCGAGCTTTCCAAGTCCCATAACCATTATTCAACTCTATAGTATATTCGCGCGTAGCGGTGACGTGACCTAACGGGCACGGGTTATCTTATAATAATCGTAGTGGCATATTTCTCGACCATGATGGAGAAGCATGCGCAAGCGCATGATCATGGTGTACAACTTTACTCGAAACAATGAACTACACACGAATTTCAAGAAAGTGGGTCAAAATCGTAAGAAGCAGCACAAAATGGCTAGAGATGGTTTTAATCGCCCGGAGTGATGATGTTTTGCGCGGCAAAAACAGTTTGGTTTCGAATCCGAGTTTGCTTGTTGTGGCCCGTGCAAATACAGTATATATCGTAAAATTTTAGCGCTAAGGATGCCTTATAAACGAAAATGATGCAAGCTGTGGATAACGGAGGCCTATTGGGGTTCTATGAACGGTATATGTTATGAACATGGAGAGATGAAAGAAATGAATGGGAGAACGCTCGTGAACTTCGATGAGTATAAAGAGAACGGCTCTTTGTGAAGACGATGTTGGCTCGTAGTGACGGATATTCCCGGTTTCAGCAAACGTAGTGCGTCATTAAACGGGGAGACATGAACAAACTGTGTGCAATTGGACTAGGATATATTGGTGAATGAGGAGAAAACAGCAATCCATATCAAAGGTGAGCTTAAATTTAGGATCACTAACCCGTATCATTCATAAAAAAGGGAGCGCAGCTTGAAGGCGTTGAATTAGTGAAGCATCAATTTCAAGCCCGGTTACCGATCGAAAGAAAAATGAAATCTTGCAAGAGAAAACTGAGTGGAAAACCTCCGATTAGGCTCGAGCATTGTTTTTCTCTCACGCTGACAAAAATATATTAACTTTTTGGTTCTTAGTGATATTCGGCGTCATTATTGGGAACCACAGATGAGGAGGATAAGTGAACTTGCATTCGGACGGCTTATCGAAATTTATTGAGTAAAAAATCCCTGTGTTGCTTATTCTGGCTCTGTTATTGTATTGTTTCACATGAGACCAAGTTGATGTACAGCATCCCGTAGGTATGGCTCATCAGGCGGGGTAGGGGACTTATCAGTCGGTAGTAGAAGGTTGCCTGTGAGCTGTTATTTGTGAAGACTCCAACAGTGACATCAGTATTGGAGGTTTTGCGTTAGAAGAGGCCTATAAATTCAGCGGTAAGCAGTTGGGAGTGTTTTAGGTCGTGTGGCTCGACTGCAATATCCCCTGGTATAAAAGATTCCATTTAGGTCTCCGTCGGTACGGGTCAAAGTGTGGACCTTGGTCGCCGAAAGTGGAGCCCGAGAGAGTGGGCGGCGACAAACCTGAAATAAATGATGTCGTCAGCCTGGATGTAGCTCCTTCTGTGAGTTATGTTAATAAATGGCGACAGTTAATAATGAACTGGTTGGGTTTGTGTGAACTGTCAGTGGCACATTTCATATTCTGATCTGTGTTTTAATTCCAGAGTTTAAGTAACGTAGGGTTGCAGGGGGTTGATAAGTTCTACCACAGGCTAGCAACATAGCGTAAACCGGGTGGGCTGCCGCGTCTACATTTCAAAGGATAAATGGTTTGCACGCAGTTAGAAGTTCTGAACAGCAATTAAGTTAGGTTTCAGAAAGAACCACCAGGGCATCGGTGGTGATGCATTGGAGAAAATTGTTACCATGCAGAGAAACTTGGACGTTATTTCGTCTGTGCTCCTACTCGCTAGTGCCTGCCTACTGAGATCAAACTTAAATGTAAGCAGAGAAATCTCATGACCCGGTGGTTGCATGAATATCGTATTTGTTATAAAAGTGAAGCGAGATAGTTAGTATGGAATGGAAAATATGAACGGTTTCTCGTGTTCATTTTTGTAGACTGAAGTGGGGCAGGTTTTGGTCATCTGTTTCCTCCATATATTATCCATGTCAGCTGGCCTAAAGCCCAGGCTGCGGTAGTGGTTGTAGTTGGCAGGAGGCTGTGGTAACTGTTAGGTAGGGTTGTAAACCTAAGCATGGCTTGGACGCTAGGGTATCGAGAACAGGGGTATAGATGGAAAAGGTGACCGGTTTCCATTATGTTCTTTTCTCTTTTTTTCTTTTCCGGACTTCACCGCTGTTGCAGTTATCCGTCAGGCACGTTGACACGCTGTCCGGGTCAATGAGTTGAAAGTCAGGGCTATGGTAGCCATCGTATTTGACGTCGTATTTGACGTCGTATTTGACGTATTTGACATGCATTCTAGGTGCACTTGGGGGGTATGGGGTGGTTGAAACCTAGAGCGAGGGGTGGGTAAGCTAATGTGGAGAATCCAGCGCGCTGTCACCCCGGCCAGTCTTGTGCGTGAAAACCAAAAAGCTTGTCCAGCAAGCAAGGGCGATGTGAGGTTTCCCTTTTAGCATGATCAGGTCTGAGCTGATGGGAGACATACCCATAGATGAAGGTAGCCCAATTCCTTCACAGCCCGATGTCAGCGGTATTTGGAGATTCGATCGATCCCACGAGGTCTTTTTTGTTTCCACTGTTCTATTTTAATTTTTTTGCTTCCTAACAGAGGGATGGTTGAGCCCCTAAACGAACTTCCCATAATTCCTCCGCCCGATCGTAATTTTATGCGAATTTTCTTTTTCGCAACTTCTGGGAGTGGTCTGTCTTCCCCACGTTTGGAGGACGCTATGGTATGGGCGCCGTTGACATCAGGGGTATTGCTAGCATGGGCTGGAAAGATGCAGAGTGGGACTATGCGAACACACGGAGTAGGACAAGGAATGATGTAAAGCACAAGCTAGCATACGTATATCAGTCTCATACAGCGCCTGACCATTCCCAAGACCATCAGAGGGCATTCCGGGCTAGCTGATGTGGATCAGTTTAGCTCTGCTAATGGGAAAAATTGTGGTACATAAGAGGGAATATGATAGTAGTTGCTGGATACATAGATGAGACGAGAGAAGAGGCCATCAAAGAGGTAATAGCAGGTGGGCTTCTGGGATAAGAGATTCTGGAGTGAGATGAATAAGAAAGGCAAAATGAGGCCTGACATAAAACCCAGGCGGGTGGTGGTAGAAAAATGAATGGGAAACAAGTGAAAAGGTGGTGGATGGCGGACCTCGGTGTCCTAGGGTTCAAAGCCACATACCTATTCGCTGCAGAGAAATCTAGGGCTAAGAACCTTAGACTGGGTGGCAATGGAACACGAACACTGTCTAGAATTAGGAGAACCGGCAAGCAATAAACTAGGTGTAGTTACAAAAGCCAGCAAACTGTAGCTACCTTAGTATAGATTGTATGCAATATGATGTAAAAGAAAATAGTTGCCCTGGCGTTTATCATCGGGCGAGAAATGAAAGTTCTAATGCAGTAATCCTAGTAATCAAACCCATTTTCGTAGGCCACCTCCCCGGTGACGGTCTGGCCGGTAAGAAGGATGACACCAGTCAAGAGGTGATCCAGCAAGCCTCTGAACTGGGAAACTGAGAGGCTGTCGCGTATGTTTAGCGGTAGTTTATTCCATAACTTTGAGTATTTTATAAGGAAGAAGTTAGATCTTAACGCTCATTCTGATCTAGGAATAGAGACCTGCTGCGACCAGTGGCGTAGGGCATAATTCGTGGAGGGATTGAGACTAATTGATTCAGCACGGTGGTACAGCTTAAACACGAAGCATTACCTGAGCTTCATGCGACGCAGCCATAGAGGGTCAAGACTGAGTGGGATGCATCGATCTTTGTAACACAAACTGGAGGAAAATCCCACTAATTGTTCGGTGAATTGGCTTTGCACGGGCTCCAGAGAAATGCGGTCAGATTTCGTCATTTTGGTGAAGATAATGGGACAGTATTCAAGGAGATGCCTAGCGTGAGACTTGTAAGTAAGCAGTTTGCAATCATTTAGCCGAAAGGTTCTGGAGATGAGACCAGTGGTTCTTCTCGTCTTTGCAACCTGGAGTGGAACATACTCAAAAAACCTAAAGCTACAAGAATAATAAAGACCAAGGTCTCAAACTAAAGGGCTGTACAAAATGAGTAGGTCGTAAATAAGCAGGGTTCCGGGGGCCACTTGACATTTTAATATTGTGTAGCAGCTCTTGGAGGTGGAGACATCCACACTCTATGAATTGCACCAATCCCCGAGTCTCTTTAGGTCACTAGAAATTTCATCCAGCATAGTGTTGAGGTGCTGACGAGGAAACTCGTAGACAATCTTGACGTCATCACCGAAAAGGATTGGGGTACCATGGTGCAAGATGGGAAATATATCATTTATGTAGATGAGAAAAAGTAAAGGACCGAGTACATTGCCCTGTATAACCCCGCCAATGACTGGATCGGGCTGTGAGAAACACCCATCAGTGGAAACCACTTGTGAGCGATTCGATAGGTATGATGTTAACCACGTTAAAAGCGAACCGGAACAGCCGTGAGCTTTGAGTTTGGTTAGTAATAAAGCGTGAGGGACGCGGTCGAACGCTTTTGTCATATCAAGGTATATAATGATGATAGATTTACTGTTGTCGGCAGACGCCGTTATGAGGTTAAAAAAGTCGTACTGGCAAGTGGTGCATGAATGTGACTTTAAGAAGCCATGCTGCCCACTATGGATGATGTTATGGGACAGTAGGGGATCAGACACCCGATGTTTGATGAGGCGTTCCATCAACCTAGAAACAATTGCAGTGTGGTTCATAGGGCGGCAGTTTGAGCGGTCATGTATTGGTCCCTTCTTATGTATTGGAATGTTGACTGCCGTCTTCCACTGTGAGGGAAATATGCCAAACTTGATGGATAGATTGTAGACCTTCAATAGTAGGACTGCGACATCAGTTCCTCCGAGACGTAGGAGTGTAGGTGGAACACCATTATGGCCAAGGTGTGAGGACTTCCGGACACGGGTAAGCTGGTTGATTACCTATTTAGAGTAAATTCTTAATCAGACATTAGGTGCTCGTTGACGGGGTCTATGCATGGGGGTAAAGTAAGGGGGTTCTTATTCATGAATGCAGCAAAGTAGGAATCAAGCGTCTCGGTTATCGCCACAGGTGAGGTAATGTGATCGTTATTTGCTAAAATTGAAGAGGGGATACCTGCTGGTTTGCTCTGATTTCTGTTCTTCATTAGGCGTGCTAACTTTGAAGAAGTATTATGGCACTGCAAGGCAGATACTTCTTGTTTTTTGAGCATATCGTCAGTCTTAATTCTGATTGCTACCGAGAGACTTTGGGGCTGCAAGAATGGCGATAAGTCACTATTGGTGTGACGCACCTTCTGGAGCTCCAGATATTTGTTTTGCATTCGGCTCAGGACTGAACTACGGACTCGGTTTGATATGATACGAGTTGTAGGGATTTCGGACAGCAGGTATAATAGGTTAGAATATAGTAAATCAGCAGCCAGCTGAGAGTCGCTTTGCAGGAAAACGTCTTCCCAGTCAAACGACCGAAGCGTGCACATAAGGTTGTCCCAGTTGACTGCTGAAGAGAAATGATTGGGTGGGTGGAGTTTATCAAAAGCTTGCGGAACCATGAAGATGCGGGACACCATTCTGTGGTCACTTCCTGGAAAGAGGTCGAGCATACTGGTTGAAACATCAGATAAACCAATCGTGAACAGCAAATCAAGGATGTTGTTACCTCTGGTTGGGACTGTTACGTGCCGGATCCAAGGCCCTACGCGGATGCATGACATGAAATCGAATAAGCTGTTTGGGGCAGATAGAGTATTCCAACAGATGCTCGGTGCATTGAAGTCCCCCGCAATGAGTTTGGAGGAACAGGGCAGCAATGAGATATAGTTGAATTCGTCAATAATCTTGGTAAGATCCATAGCGTTGGAATAAGGTGGCCGATAGATGCAGTCAATATGAAGATAGGAGCTAGGTTAGGGAATCGTTAACCACAGAGAATCCTGAATGGCTTCCAGAGTTGTGTGTGAGAGTGGAACGGCCAGTAGAGTGTTTTTGACATAAATTAGACAGCCTCCCCCACGACGAGGCCTATTTCTTCGAAACATCTGGTAGCCAACTAGAAAGACTCGCTCTGACGGGTCGGAATCTATTAGCCAAGTTTTGGTTACAATGATAACATCAAAGTAGAAGGGCTGAGCGATGCTGAGGATGGCTTTAGTTTTGTTCAGAAATGAACGGACATTTACGAGTATGACTGAAAGAGATGATGCAGACCTCGGTAGTGGTGGATATGGTGGGGGGTTCGGTAGTGGTGATGAAGATGGTAATTCCAGTGAAGAATAGGGCAAGGATGGGGGAGGACCTCAGTTGTTCCACGGATTTGATGAGTTGAAGCCTGGAGAGGGATAGTGTGAGGAATGAGGGATAGAGAGATGCTGTTTTGGAGAGTAGTTTGAATGCGAGGAATATACTCGGATGGGGCCAGCAGAAGAAAAGCGACCACGGATGGGTGGCAGTACTGGACCAAGAGACGTGGATGGGTCTTTTGAGAGTGGGAAGTTAGGTGAGGCAATGAGATGGCTCCCAGGGAGTGACTGGGTGGCAGTAGAAGTATAGAGTAGTTGGTGTGGCGGATAGTAATGTAATGGAGCGGGGATTGGGGGGTAGGGTCGGTAAAAGAAGGGTGTAAATGATAAAGCGGTTAGCCGAGATGGAAAAGTAGGATTCACAGCCACACAAGAGGCTGGTAAAATTTCGCTCCACTGAGCCATTTCCTTATGGTTTTCATGTGTATTATGCTGATGGGTCTTGTTCTTTCGGCGACGAAGAGTTCACTCCCGAGGATCAATCTGCACTGTCGGGCTAATCGGCGGTGGTGGCTTAGGTGGTAGCCAGATACATTCTGGTGGCGAATGGGTGAGTGAAGCTGGTAGGCTTAGGGGCCTGGTTGAGCTATCAAAAATGCCAGAGGTAACAGGATGCATGGGTGTGGACGGAGGTGGGTTGATGGTGCAGTGATTTTTAGGTATGGTTGAATAACCCTACATGTAGCTAGTAGAGGGAATGGGGTCATATAGACTTGTGGAGAACATGGGCTCGCGGGTGGATGAATCGGAGGAACCTGCAGCAGTTTTTTGGATGCTGGGGAGCTTGTTCCAGTCTAGAAATTTGTTTGGGCTATTCTGAATATTGGGGCGTTTGCCAGGTGGCTCATTGGGTGAGTAAATTGGAGTACTGTTTAGATCTACGGTTGCATTGTGATCTGCAATAGATGGCGACATCGGATAATGGCCAGTGACAGGTGCATCGGAGTTTCGGGGCGGATTGTTGGTAGCACTTACACCGGGGTCATTTTTCTCGGCGTGACTCTTGTGTACCCCTCCTTGCAGTGGGGTCTTATCAGGAAATATCTTGGCGCACTTGAAGCCGGTTTTGGCCACGACTAACCATTGCCGGCTGGTAAAGGTCTTGGCAACAACTTCATTTGTAAACTGGAAAAGCAGTGGACAGGTGGTGGGCAGGGAAGCTTTGCGGAGTCTAACACAGTGTCACAGTTGTGAGCCAAGGTTGCGAGCACTTAAGATCATATATTTAGCAGCTGAGAGAGGTATTCGGTCTGGAATGGTAAACACGATTGCATTGTTTGCCTTTTTCATCCGTCTGAAGATTTCCGAGGCAATTGTGTCCACAAACTTCGTGGTATATTGGTCGGGGTATGGTGTGCGGCTGGATCAAGCAAGAATGCTATGGGCATGAGTTGACCGATAATCAGATCAGCGGAGTGAATTCGAGAGGAAAGACCGCTCAGATTGCTGCTCATTTCCGTAGTTTGTCTACTGGCATGTCCAAGTATATCTACCAGAGAGACTTAGCAGTTATCCGGTGAGTTTTGGGGTCTAGCGGTCTTGCGACGGCGGTTGCTGACAGCGATTTTGGGTCGGCTGGGAGGAGATGTGAGCATATCTGTGGTGGTAAAGATGTGGATGGCCAATCGGACAAGATGCGGCAATATGCGGGGTAAGAGAGCTATACGGAAGCAGGGGATTAAGAGCAGAGTATTGTCAATATATGTGAGCCTTAGGGGGAGAGTCCTAGCCACGGGAGGTCAATATCGGCGGAACTAATTATGTATCAGTTGTTCAGCTAAAGCCTGCAAATAGTTTCTGCGGATGGCGCTGTTTGAAAGTTTCCGGATGTATTACGCAAGTCAAGACGGCTTCAATCTCTCTACAAAGGTGATTACCTGAGTGGTATCTTGGAGTCTGCTAGTGTGGTTTGACTGAGACTGAAGTTTTGCTTAGCTCCTACCCTAAGAGCAGTTCAAAGATCACTTTTGTATGTATCTTTTACCACCGGGTTGTTCCAGGGAATAGTGTTCAGAAAAAATTGCTTGATTTTTTCTAGGTCGGACAACAGACCTTAGAGCTATAGTTCCGGGGATTATCCTAGATAGCTTAATAAAAACTATACCGATGGCTGTCAGAAAGCTACGCGGTGTAAAGCAGGGCCATATCACGGGGTCGTTCATATGGTTTTCCGATCCCTCTCACCCTGAATTCTCCATAACGACTTAGTGAGACTTTTTCTAACTCTTCTTAGTAATTCGTTGTCATATATGTGTGGCTGCGATGGCTTGAGAGTGAAATGGCTGAAAACACATTTTAGCATGCGATTCGTGTTGTGGACGCTATGTTGTGTGTATTCCGTAGTCATATAATTTGACGCTTCATTCTAACCGGACTAGGCACTGAAGCCGCCAGATGAGTAACCCTGATTATCTCCTACAATCCCCTACCTCACACTGCGCCCTGTTCGTGTGCCCCACTCAGCTTTTCGTTAATGGCTCTGTAACCCACCTCAGATTTTAGCGTTTGACCTTCTGAAGTAAACACATCCATTTGCTTCGTTCGTCGTACCTCTCACATCATTGTTCCACCCCGGCCCTTCACTCTGGTTCAGAACACCCGAACTGCTAAGGTCGGAGTACACGAGCTCCAAGTTTACACCAGGAACGGTCTCCTTCTCAGTCGCCCACGTCCATGCCGCCAACCTGCCGTCCAGTAAATGTAAATACCTGGGAAAGTGCGTTGCAGAAATTAACAATGACGTCAAACTCGTCGACGAAACCCTACCAAAGGTAGCCCTTCGGTTTATCCCTTTTGAGCCTCTTACAATTGTTCTCTCCCAAACGGTGTCGGAGGGGCCTTTTCTCAACGACATTACAATCGGAATTCTCCATTACATAGCCAACTCCTGACATGCCATCCCCTATCTGCTGCCCCTATCACAAGCCAAGTAAATATACCCAGTGCAAGCAATATGGCCCACTGTCGGTGGCATTGCCTTAGGCTTCGTAAAATGTCCCAGCCCCTTAACCATCCTCCGCTAATCCGTGTCACGGACTAACTAGCGGCCACGGAATTCAGCAATATAAAACTGTGAACCGCTGCCTGTGAGCTCCGCAAGGATATGAAAGTAGCCTCCGATGAAACATCTCCTCAAAAGAAGAAATCTCCGTCAGCTGAAGGTAACACTGCTTTCCCTTTCTTACTGGCTCAACTGATCCAGATACAAGGCCCACTCAGTTCCTCCATTAGCTTGAAGCCGCTGACGGGTCTAGCGTCCCCTGCTGTCTACCTGTGCACTTTCGACCTAGGCTAGACCAACTCTCCATCACCGGTCCCTCTTTCCTACAAAATCACCTATATATCACCCCCACTAGTAGCTTCCACCTATAGTCCGTTTCATCCCTTGAATCAATTACGCCAAACGGCACTTTGCTCCGGCATCGGGCCCAGTTTTTCCAATTGTTGTTCCACAGTTGAAAGTCGATATTGCTTCAACCTTCAGCCTCCGATAAGCTAGTCCTCGCCAGTCCACCCAACCTCCGCTACACGCTACAGACCGCCACTCCCACCATAACGACCCCGCTTACCATGGACTCGATAAAGAGTCTGATCCGCCATGTTCCGGTGCTCTATGTCAAGTTTCTCCGAAATCGCCTATGAGCATACCAGAAACCCTATCTTTGTCAGCATCGGGCCAATTACCCACCCTGCCCATTCACCTTCGCTCCCCACTGAAATGCTTTGGGCTCCCACCCATTTCCCTAAGCGAGTCATGTGGGTGTACCATTCTCTAATTCCACCCGAAGCTGTGGAAGCTGATTGCCCAGTTAATTTCCTCAGCTATTCCCCTGAAAACAACCCCTACACTGCCCTCGCCCTACCCGCACACTCTCTACACCATCTTCACAAGATACAGCTTTCTGATCCCCCATCTGCCTTACCAGCATGCAGCCCTTCTTCTCCACCTGACCGCAACCCCACAAGTAGCAGTCCCAGTACGCTCCAGCAGCTTACCCAAGTCCTTTGCCACTAATTTCCCCCCGATATCGAGCAACCATATGGGCATGTTAAAAATTAATCCCAGTCTTGGGCCTGCTTCTCGCTTTTTCACTTCCAATATCCCTCCTCCCAACATAAAAGCCCCTCAACCCTCCAAAAGTCTCCGACCATTTTAGCAAATAGCCACTCTAGTCTTAGCCTCCAACTCTACTATTCCTACTTGACCCGCTTACGCCCCTTCCCAATCCCCCCGGTTACGGTTATTCCGACTGTGAGCAACGCGTAGCCAATTCAAAAGGTATCCCAAAACCATACCAGGATTGTTTCTTAGTTTCCACGGTACTGGATCAACGAGTTATACGAATATGAATACGTACAAACCTAAACTGTACGGCCATAACGTCTAACAACGAGGACCAGAGTTCAACAAAGGCCAATGTCAGGTACCACCGTCACGGCAGCCCAAGTTCGAATCAAACTTATGCCACTTCACTTGAGCACAATATAAACAACTGTTGAAGTGTAGTGATTGAGGCATGCTGTACTTGTTCCAGAGTCAATAAAATAAAGAGCATAGTCTCAACAATACAAGTGTATGACAACGGCTAGGGAGGATTTACACGCATGTACGTTGCACCCGCTTCAGCCCCCCTAATGGTCCTGTCCAAAGGACACGTTATCCTCCGCATAAGTTTTTTTCTCTTGGCCAGCGCCCGCCACGCCCCTGGGCCCATACATGACCACCCCGAGGTCCACACCGATAATCTCTCGAAAACCCATCTTATTGATCGCACACAACGGGCGGCAGAGCCTCGTACAAAGGCTCTGCCCATTTATTTCCCAACATCGCCCCCTCCCTCCTACCTCTGATGACTGTTCACCTTCGAGACCCGGTTCCTATAGCCATGGTAATACCATTAGTCTAGCAACTGGCATCAGTAAGACGCGCACCCTAAAGTCGAGTTTTCCTCTGCCAGTTCTTATCAATCCTCAATTGCTGGTTAGGAAAATGTCACATCTGCGATCCTCGACAGTTACCTCAAACCCTGGCATAATGCTAGTGACTGAATTCTGGCTCATCGAAGATACCTCACTTGGCCTTGTTCACATAGCTGGGAATCACTGCGCTCCAACTCTCTCCTGTTCGGGCTTGGAGGTGGCAGCTCAGTTAGTGTCCGAAGCACCAATCGAGCCGATGTTATTGATCATTCCCCTCTCGTCTTCCGTGACGATTCAGTATGGTGGCCTATCCATGCCTCTGACCAAAACATCTTCTCTGACTGAATCTACATCGCCCCATTCCTGAACCGCTCCGGAATAGACCCTGTCATGGATACTTTTATTGTTGCCACTGACTGTCCTGCCAATGAATAAATTATTGCGCATGAATTTTGTCATCCTTCTGCATGTAAATGACTGAAAACACGGCCTTGGATACTTCTGTTTCCGGTTTGCTGGTCATGTAAAAACAGCAGGAGTAGCCAACCATGAATCAGTCCGATGAGAACTAGACGGAGTTCAGGAATGGGCTGCTAACTGGATTTGCCGCTGAACATGGGCAGTTAGGTGCACCGAGTTGATGAGAGGCTACCTCGTAGTAATCAGACGCCGGAAACAAAAGGTGTTAGGGTAAAGGTACCGGTGAAAGGTGTCGTTCAGAAATTCGGAGTCTTGGCTAGGCCTGGTTTCCAGTCCTGGGTCCGGTGTAGAAAAGATGCAAAGCAGCTCTCAGGTTGCTCTACCAGCCTTGTCAAACAGTCATCTTCATGCGACCATCTGTGCTTCTCTCATTGCACAAGACTGCCGCATTGCCTCACCTGAAAACTGTGTCCAGTCTTGGAGTCCGTATCTGGTTCGACATAGGCAAGCACTAGAGATGAACCAGAGACGACTTACACGATCCTCTCCAGTGTTAGGAGAGAAAACCTATGGGGAACTCCTAGAGTGCCTCAACTTATTTTCCATAGCAAGCAGTGTACAAAACCGCAAACTCAAGGTCGAACTGGTCATTCGCGTGTAGGCATAGAATACCTTCGTTCGCGGGTTATGAACCCGGCTTCTAGCAAGCTTCACAGCGAGATATCGAAGAAACCCCCTCTATCGGACGAATAGAGGAGATACGATTCTGTTGACAGAAGTGACACTGTGTTCTTTAAATTGCGGTACCCAAACAGTACCCATACGAGTAATACACTGATTTAAAACGAAAGCAAGGACCAAGCAAAGAGCAAACCGCGAGAGTGTACAGTCGGCAAAGAACCGAAAGTTAAAGTGATTCAAAAACGAGGTCAGCGGTAACCTCAGAAAAGTAAGACCAGGTAAACGTTCGCAGCCGAACGAAACGGTGCGGTCGAAATCAAACATCAAAAGAGGTCGTAGAGAAAATAGATCCAAACTGGTGTCCAGAAAGCGATCGAGGTCACTATTTATGCCATTCCGTTGCCGGGAGAAAGCCACAAGCTGAAAGGCCACGACTTCAGGCTGAAGTAGAAAAGTTCATGGAGAATACTTCGGGCCGATTTCTTTCAGCAAAGTGTGATTAACGACTGGAATGAACCCCCAGGGTAGGAGGCCGAGACGATGGAACTGGATGAGCTCAAGCACCGTCTGAACAGGGCGCGGGCCCGCTTGTTCATAGGTGGTTCACCGCGATCGATAACAGCACTAAGTGGTTAGATGATACTCCGCTATACCTCGAGTTTACTGGGCTTCCATTTTGTCCACCTTATAACTTGCCGCGCATCATTAATCTCTGTCATCCCATTGTAGTTTGCTTTTTTCCCTCTGTTCCTTTGGTTTTGCCCACTGCTTTTTAGTTTTCTCCGGGAAGAGGGTTTCCACTTCATCCTCCACGTCCTTATTTACTGTTCCTTCTCCATTACCCTTGACCTTAAGTAGTGATTCGACCGTCTCCACATGCGGTCCAGCTTCATTTACAGTATTCAGCTAGTCGGGTAAAGCCCGACCTTAGCTGTTAGACCGTATACATACAGCAAAATCACTTGGTTATTGCTCAGGACGTTATCTGCCAATAAATGCCGGCCTATTTTCTATATAAACGAGTGAGCTCCAGCCGAATGTAACAGAATGCATTCTTGCTGTACCTTCCTGGTCTTTTCGTTCTTCCGGTGAGCGTTATCCGGGTCCAGGTTATTTCGCTACTTATGACTGGCCGGTTAGATACGATTTCTACACTTTACCGTTTCTGCTCCACCATTTGATCTACCACCTCGGCCTCTTTCCCCATAAACCTAACAGAAACTACAGAAAGGTGCCCAAAGCCGGGTGCGCACGAACCGTTTTTCCTCTATGAACACCTGCGCTGAAATCTCGAACCGGGGCCCCTAGAGCTCGCGCCGTCCTCCTCTGGTGGCTCTCCTACCACCTCCCCTTGCGAGGTGGTGGAAGTTTTCAAATTTTAATTCATGTCAGTTTTCAGAACAACAGTAGTGCTAGCGTGTGGATTCCCATCTCTTCGACGAAGCAGCACTTCAAAGTCTCAGGTAGAAGTGGATGAGGGGCCGAACATACATAGCCCCTTCAGCTCGATGGAGCCGGACGAAGTTCATCCTAACATTCCTAAAGAATCCACCCCTATTCTTGCAGCGTCATATCTTACGTCCTTGAAACAGTGCGCAGAAAACGGAAGGTTTCCAAATTCTTGGAGGCGTGCGGTAATTGTCCCAGTTTATAAAAAACGAGGTCGACACCTTCCCGAAAGCTGTAGGCCGATAGGCCTCACCAGCGTCCGCAGCTAAGCCTTCGGGCAAATCATAAAACGCGAAATTTTGACACATTTAGGAGGCAATAGTTTACTGTCCCCAGTGCAACATGGCTCCTTTCCTACCAGGTCATGCTTCACCGGTATACCGGCCGTTATGGATAGTCCTACCCAGGCCAGTGATGGTGACAAGATATCCCATACCACGTCCATCGATTTTGCCACGGCATTCGGAAGTGCCCTGCTTATCTCGCTTCTGTGAAAATTCGGGGTGTAAGGTATCTCCTGTGGTTTACTTTCCGTGATTGAGAGCTTCTTAAAAAACCGAACCTTCTTAGTTCACGTGTGTGCGTCTCAGTCCCAGCATACACCAATCGATAAAGTTGTCCCCGAGGCTATGTACTCAGTCCTCTCTTATTCTGCATCTACACCAACGACCTTCTTGATGTAGTTCCGGTTTGCGTAGCGATACAAGCAGAAGAGGTCACTATCTAAGACATAGACGCAAATTCTGTGCAGTCAGCCACTTACTCGGTCAAACCTTGGTCAGCTGATTGGAGTCTCCCAGCATGTGATGAAAAATGTGCTAGCATGGCATGTGGCAATACTCCGGCTCATCTCTTCACAATAGGTGGAAAAGCACAAAACAAAATGATGGATCAGCCCAAGATCCTTCGTTTCTGGCTACGCTGTAATCTCTCGCTCTTCTCCCACCAAGAGGAAGTCAGCAAAACCGCCTTCCGAGTTCTAAACGAACTTTTTCGATGATCTTCATAGGGTACTTCCACCTTCGGCATGGATCCTTCATCCGACCTATTTTTTAGAAGACGGCAGCCAGGTAGTACACACCTGCCTAGTCAGGGGTCGGAACGTTTTGGAGTGGATTCAAAGGAAAGCAGCCAAAATGGTACACGGCTTACCATTTACCCTCTGCCCGATTTGTCTAATACTACCTAAGCTCTACCTTCTTGAGACCCGCCGTATTAGGGGAGACATCCTCTTGATGTTTGATCTGTTCTCAACGGGCCCAGTGGATCAGTTTTTCGCTCTTCCGAACTCGCAGGTCCCGCGGGGACACACGAGGAGACCACTCAGTCCCATCCACGTACCTTCATTAGACGACATTTCTTCTTGCCTCGGATGATGTCTCCATGGAATAGCTCTCCACAGGATGTATTGAATGCCTCCTCAGAGAGGGCACTTAAGACCAGGCTAGACAACTGGTCAGAACTAAAGCCAAGTCCAACCGATTCTCTGACCACCCTTGCGTAGATTACCGTCTCCCATATTTTCACGTATGGTCTTCAGTACTATGTACTTGAACACGTACGCATTAATAAGTACAAATGTATATGCAAATCTCTCTCTTGCGTGAATTTTAAAATAACAAAGCCAGCGGTGAAGTATTGATGTATCCATATTCACACTGTCGGACTCGTGTACTACATGGGGAAAGCCTGTTTTTATACCAACGTCGCTTTTGCGAAAATTGGTGCCCCCTCCCGTAGTAGGCTATATAGTACTAGGGCAGCCATGGTAAACAACCTTCCTCCAGCTGAAGGTTTTTAGCCATTGATGTTTGCCTCCCAGCACCAAATAGTTCGGTGGTGCTGGATCCTGGGACATTAAGTCCCATTACCCACTACCTTACTCCTTGATCCTTTGACTCTTCTCTTATTTGTTCTGGCTTCCGTTCCTCTCAGCCTCCTTGCCCGGCCGTAATTTGCTTTCCTTATTCATCCCGGTTGAAAATCTTTCGTCCCATACATCCACCTTCCAATAGCTACCTGTTGGCCTCACTTTCCTTCATTATATTTCCCGACATGGACGCTTGTCTGTTTCGCCAAGATTTATGAATCCATCACCTAGCTTAGACTGCTATCCTCTCTCCTTGTGTGCAATAACATCTACTGGCGCAGCCTAAATCAACCACACCAGAACGGCCTCTGGCAGTTTTAGACACGGTCTGGCGCTGTACGAGACTAAAACATACATGCGGGCGCGTACATTACAACACTCGTTGTCCCGCTCCGTGTGTTTGCTTAGCTCCACTCCGTATTTTCTCAGCCCATGTAAGCGAAATCCCTGATGTCAACGGCATCTTCACCACAGCTGTCTCCGGATGTGGGGGAAACGGACCACCCACAGCAGTTGCAAAAAAATAACATACGCGGAAAATTACAGTCGGGCGGAAGGGCTATGGAGAGTTCCTATATGGGTTCAACCACCCCTCCGTTAGAAAAAGAAAGTGGAGAACAAAAAAGACCTAGTGGGATCGATTTGATCTATATATACCATTATTATCAGGCTGTGAAGGAAATGGGCAAACTCCAATCATGGGTGCCTCCCATCAGATCGCACCTGACCCTGAGAAAGGGAAAACCCCACACAGCCCTTGGCCGCACGACATGCTTTTGGTTCCTACGCACGAGAGTGACTCGGGGGAGATAGCGAACTGGTCTCTCCACATATACTTCTCCACGTCCCACTCTAATTTTTAAGCACCTCGTAACACCTCCCCCCTCCCCCATGCACGCCTGGCATGTTCGGTGACGTCAGCTACAAAACCAATGTGGCTCTGGACAACAAGTTGATACATCGGACGACAGACACGTCACATCAAAGCACTAATTATATCCATGTAGATATTATTGTATACATAAACATACGTGTAAGAACGTAGAGAAAAGAGCCCATATTTTTCGCCAACGTGTCTGCTTTTCCCCCTTTTGGTAAGAAAGCGGCGTTTATCTTTTCCTATAACCCAGCCCACTCCCCAGTTTACGGCCTTACCTAACAGCAACCTGCAGCATTAGAACTGTAGATACCCCACGGTAAGTTTTGTCATACATCCACCGGATCTATCATATAAGCTTGCCATTTGGGTTCTTAGTGTGTCCCAGCTGCTTCCCTGTGACCAGTAAAACACCACTGTGGGGTTTGTCATATACCCCTAGACCTAGTATGCCAACTTGCCATTCAAGGTTCTTCGTTTTGCCCAGCTGCTTTCTCAAGTAGCCCTCAGACCCTAGTCCCAATGCACCTCCACGGATTCATTAACCCCTAAAGATAAGACGTCCCGGTGAACGGCAGAATCGGTAGCCGGTAACTTTGCCTAGTAGTGTAAACCCAGTTAGCCCTCACGAACACCGAATCACAATACCAACGACTCCGCATTTCACTTAGACCACTGTGTCTCATTTCCAACCTCCGTACTCTTATGTTATTTTGCTCACACTGACCCTCAGCTGGAACATCTTCCAGACTGCGACCCTCCCTTCCTCAATTTCAAAACCACCCGGTCATCACGTTGCTTGGTTGTAATATATCGCGCAGACAGCTTATCTTTCTCTCTGCCTGTCTACAACCGCACCAAAGGCCGGCTACCGCGGATACGATCTGGCCACCGGGTTTCACCTACAAAAAGCCCTGGTATTGCTGAATATGACCCTCTGAGGCTTACTGAGGAATTCTCACCACAAGATCCCCCGGATGTCGAAGCTATTCAAACCACTGTGCGAGAACTCCTGATTAAATTGTGATCGGCCCAGATTCGGTGATGCCTTCCTCCTTCTCATGACCAAACAGCGAAAACAAACCGCAGCCAACCCCTGCCCAAGACGCCCAACACAGACACAGAAAAAGCCACGGGAAACTCAACAGAATAACGTATTTGCCAATTTACCGGCGCTACCTGGCCTATTGCAGGGGTTTTCACCCTTGTCTTGCCTGATTTTGTTCCTTATGGATACGGCATTCCGGTTGCTGATTAGTTCTTCCTGGAACTTCATCCATCTTTCACCAGCTGCGAACTGCCGACACCAGATGACACACACTACTTCTCATGGAAATTGTCTCATCTTTTCAGGAAGTACTATTCCTTTTCATATCCACAAATCTATAAAAATTAGTATTCCTCTGTGAACCTTCATGAAATTCTTCCCTGCCTCCTTTGTATCAACGCCAATTACCTTTTTAAGTGAACATGAGTATGCATTGCCGACCATTTCCTGCCATAATTCTTGTGAATATTGTATTTCCTGCGTCCTAAGCCAATGTCTGTCGGAACATTCCTACTTCCGGCCGATTCAAATCTATTGCCGCAGTTGACTCGAAATCATTTCGTATTCACCGTGTATTCTTTGGTCATTTTGATTCATTTAAACTCTCCTCAGCCTTATTCTATTGTCGCTGTGATGTCCGAATCTCTCTGAAATCTGTGAATTTTCCATCTCATCCAACGATATTAAAAACCCTGATCATGATAACGTGCGTGCCTCTCGACCACGTTCCGGAAATATAGCATTATTATTATTATTTTGCCGTTCCAGTTCCATGGAAGCGAAGAAAAGAAGATGCATGCAAGAACCAGGAATATTTTGGCTCAAACCGCGCACTCGTGAACCACTTCTAGACCCAAGACTCAAGACGGATCTGTCATCGTGGTGGTCCACTGTTGCCAACTGTGGACTGTATAATATGATTGAATTCAGGAAATGAAGCTCGAGAGCATTGCCTCTCCCACTGTCGCGGCACCGGAGATCCATGGGGGCCACCCAAGCAAGAAACTGTATGTTTTGGTCACCTACCTTGCAGTCTCGGAATCGACCCGAACCAGAAACCGGGCCTGAGAGGAAGAAGTGCCAGTTCGCTTCAGGGAAGGCACAAACCGTCTGGAATAGCAGACCACGGTTTGCACTCGAAAAGTACAGCCGTGCACTGCTACGCTCACACTTCCGAACAGAAAGGTGAAGGTAGCCTGTGTTTGTGGGGCCACGGGTACAAACCGCTATCACTACGCTAGTTAAGGAAGCTAACAAGACCCCCTTAGTTGGGGACTTCATCCAACACATGTAGACTTGTAGTCGAGGCATACCTCCCGGGAACCCAAGAAGAGGGATAGTTACAATGGCTGCATTCGAATTCTCTGTTCCGACACATGAGGAAAGATACCAGATATAGGACTGGCCGCACTCCTTTCGAGTTGTACCTAGTGATAGCGAATCTTGAGAAAGACGTAGAGGGACTCCAGGTCCATTCTGCGCTGGGTCGGAGTGACCACGTCGGTGGCAAAATCAGGCCACCCTAAGTATCCTTGAAGTCCACCGGGGGCTTTGCTGAGACGGGCATTCCTACGCTTCGCAGTAGAGCGGCCGATCTAAATTGGGATATAGCAGACGGTGCTAGTTTCGAGGAAAGGTGGTAGGTGATTGAATGATCTCCACTTACCCTACGAAATGAGAGTGCTCCTTTGAAGCGCAGGAGGGGTGAAGGAAAGCCGGTGTGGTGGGGGCTGCAAAGGGGAAGTCAGTCGGGTGAAGAAACCTTAGTTGGACTCCCCTCAGGGCTTCCGGGATGTATCAGGCTGGAATTCGATATACCGACAATGGAAATGAGAAGGTGGACCTATTGCGATCTGCTAAGCGCATGTACGAAATGAAGTTTGCCGAGTTTATCAAGAAGAATCCAAAGAAGTACTATAGTTGTGTGCTGTCTAAGGATAAGTTGAGAGATGCGGTAGGACAACTGACGACCCATGATCATGAAGTGGAAGCAGACCACCAAGGTCAGGCGGGTGCTCTGAGTGGATATTTCAGTAGCGTGCACAGAACAGACAATGGTTTGCAGTTGAGTTTTGAGGAGGCGACTCTTCCAATGGGCATAGCGGGCTTGTGTCTTTCACGGGAAGTCGTACGGAAACAACTGGAAGAGTAGATACCGTAAGTCTGGCCATCCGGATAATGTCTACTATGCTTTCATTAGGCCGTCGGCTGATTTCCTATCCCTTCCTGTATACGAGGTACATAAGGCCACGCTGGACCATGTAAGGTTGCCGCAGGACTGAAAAAACGCAACAGTGGTGGACACACATAAAAGGGGGCCCGCTCTGAAAAGGGGGAACTATATGCCAGTTAGCCCGACCTGCATTCCACGCAGTGTTAGAGAAGAGCATCCGAGGGCGCGTCTGCGAGCACCTACCAAAGAATTCTATGCCTTGCCCAGCCCAGCATGGATTTCTAAGAGACAGGTAGTGCCTAACCAGTCTAGTGACCTTCCAAGATGAAATCAGTGGAAGGGTGAACGAAGGTAAAAACGTATATGAGTGTTACCCTGACTTCAGAAAGGCATTTGACTAGGTAAACCATCGGCTTGTACTAATCAAGTTGAAGTCAGTAGGTATAAATGGGCAGATTCAGGGGTGATTCAGGAACTTCCTTATCGATAGAAAGTTTTACGTTAGAGTTTGTGACAAGAATCCTAAACTGGATAAATTCGCCGGTGGAGTACCGTAGGAGTCCGTACTGGCCCCACTACCGTTTCTTCTGTTTATCAATGATTTAGCCTCAGTCCTACAGTCACCAAGCTTCTTCTTCGCAGATGGTGTGAGGTTAGTGGGAGTTGAAGGGAGAGGGCAGCTGAGCAGAGGCACACTAGCCGTTCTGAACCGGGCACAGAAGCGGAGCTTTTCTCTCAACACAGGGAAGAGCCACCTGTTGTCACGGACGGCGACAAGCCTGAAGGCTGCACATGACCAAGGCCCATTTGCTATAAAGGCAGTAAACAGGGTGAAGAGTCTTGGGATTTTGGTGGCTTCTGATCTCAAGTGATCGGATTAGTGTGCTACGGCTGCAAAAAAGGCACTCGGCGAGCTCTTCAGGATAAAGTCGTGCAGATTACATTTGGACCTTTTTTGGAAAACTGTGTTGAGGCAAGGTTTCTCTGCTGCAAAAAGGATGCCACCTGTTTGGAGAACGTACAACGCCTTGCGAAGCTCATGGCTGAGTGTCAGAGGGGCAAGTGTATGAGCAGAGACTTCAGGACCTCAGACTTTTCTCTGAAGAAAGGATGAGACTACGGAGGGATCTCATGGGGGTACGTAAGATAATAAAAGGCTTTTCTGAGCTTAGACCGGAGAGTTTATTCCATATAGCAACAGACTCCAGAACGAGAGGTCACCGGAAGAAGCCGACGAAAGTTCGATTTAGGTTGATAGCTAAATCCCACTTCTTTAGTAATAGGGGGTTAACTACCGGAATAGACAGCCGGAAGGGGTAATAGAACTGGGTGCCCTGTGTGTTAGGTGAAATGAAACCATTTCTGACAGCGAGTTCTGAGCGTGCCACTAGACAGACGGATGGGGTGTGTTTAATTATTGAATGTTTCCATTTGCTACTTGACGACTTAGTGAACTTTCACGATGCATAATGATTCTCGCACTTGATATGCGATGAGGTTTTGCTTTTCCCCTCTACTTTTAGAGGGGTTCGAAGAAATAAACTGCGCTGTGGTCGGTGCCTACCTAGTGCACATAATATCCAAGGAGTGCTGGAGGTTCGGCTGGCCGTGGTCATTATCCGTCCCGCGCAAACTGAATTGAACTAAACCGAACTTTGTTTTCCGATGACGTTAAGATAGTGGGAGAGCCTATGGAAAGTGTCCTGCGGTGCACAGAACAGAAGCTCCCATTTAACACCACTAAATGAAGGCAACTCGCAGAGAACAGTCCTCGGGTCAGCCCGAGAGAACTTGGGGAAGGAGATAACATGGTGGGTTTGGGAAGGACTGGCACCGCCAAAGATCTGGGAGTGTTAATGACTGTCGATTTCAAAACCCGGAGAAAGTGTTTGAAAGCTGCGAGGAGAGGTAATAATGCCCCCTAGCGGGTAATGAGAGCCGTTGCCTCGATGAAGTCGTGGGTACTGTTACCGTTCTACACAATCCACATAAGTTTGCTTCTGGAGTGCGCCGTTCACGTTCGGCTTCCAAATCTTATTCAGGACAGGCAACTTCTTGAACGCTTGCAACGAAAATTCACAAGAATGTATACTGAGTTTCGGAACGGGCCCTATGGACAGAGGCTTGGAGAATTGAAGCTGTTCTTTCTGGGACGAAGGATGGCGAAGGAATCTCATTGAGGCGTTCGGAACTATGAGGGCTTCCCGGACTTGGGAGGACTTCAGTTACTCCCAAGGAACACAGATCGCGGGCTCAGAGGGCACGAGCTGAAGCTCGTGAAACTCCGTTGCAATACGGCAGTTAGGGCGAGTTCTTTCTCCTAAAGAGTAGTAAATCGATGGAATAAACTTCAGTCCTCGATGGTGGAGGCCCATTCAGTAGCCGTTTTCAGGAGAAAGTTACATGCTCATTGGGATAGCTTGTTTAGAGACCTGGTAAGGAAGGCCAGACTACCTCATGACCCCCTGAGTAGCAGGACACTTAGTACTTGAAGTTACCGCAAAAAGGTTTTCTCCGGGAAACAAAAGATCTGGGCTGTACAGTGACTCTTGCGTGTGGGTGATGCAGAAGTCCAACTTCCCTCCCCAACCTACAAGGGTAAAATGCAACCCAGTTTCACAGGCTAGAGAGGCAAAGTTTACTGTACCTATCGCCACACCTAGTTTTCACATTTTTGCACGAAGCCACTACTGACTAAAGAGCCTATGGCCGCGCACACAGCCCAATCGCTGAGACATGTGAAGTGCGGCCGTATGGGAAGAAACACGAGGCAGTTAAATATTATTCCTACTGTCCTTTCCAAAAAGAGTACCACAATAGAGCAATGATCCTTGGTCCGGTGGAAGGCACCTACAAAACCCAAAAAGGCTCATGTTATACTCTCCGACTGGCCTCTATCTTAGCAGGTTGCGGTAGGAATGTGGTGCGATAAAGGGCGCAACCGAGCCCCAATTGCAGAAGCCGACAAAAAGTGAAGTACGATACCAGACCGCCAAAACACTTGACTTAGTAGGGTCCTGGAGGGCACTGAGGAAGCCTCAACGCCTGGAAATCAACGGTAGGAAAAGAAAAAAAACTGAGGTGAGCTACCGAGTGAAGCGGAGCACTGATTTGCCTCCTAGCCATCACGAAACACGACACAACATGTAGCCCATCATCCAAAGCACGATCGGTCCTCGTTCCGTTTTGGAATAAAAAATGAGTATTTGGCAGAGACTGGCTTGTGCCGCTTTGCGGGCGGAGTCCTGGTGTTACGAACGTTTGAGCAATGCGTAGCCAAATTCGCAACGGATCCCGAAATCAAAAGACGATTATCCGTGATATTCTACGATACTAGATTATTAAAATAAACAATGACATAAACAATATACAAACCTCAATAATACGATCACAAGGACTCAACAACGAGAAACCGAATAGCAACGCGTGAGCAGACAGCACGTGCGTCACGCAGGTCCTGAACAAGGATGTGCCAAATTAGCGCTCTGGGCGCGAACAAACAACAATTGGTCCAGAAAAACAACCAGTTCGTAAAGACAAGTCAATAGTGTATGGAAATGAGTGATGTTGGGAAAAACACAGAATCGCGAGGGAAAAAAGGGGATTTTCCACGACCGGCTGTTACACCGCCCACCAAAATCCTCCTGGATCCTGAGCAGAGTCAAAGGTTCGGTATAAAGGTACTGTATCTTCCTACCTGCCTAGGCCCTGCTGTCAGTGCGCGCGTCTAATGCTCGTCGTCAACGTTCTACTACTGGTCGCACCTAATCCATTGGATACATAGACGTGAGGCTAGTCTACATCTTCCACAAGACCAAATGACCGATGGCGGGCGTGAATGGTCACATAGACGTTGTCCTCGTAAGGGGCCGTCCGGTCCTGGATGTACGTGCTTGAGTGTGTGTGTGAGTGCGTGTGTGTGAGTGCGTGTGTGTGTGTGCCGGGGTTACAATGAAATCACAGGTATGACTACACATCAAAAGAGGACTTTCTGCAATGTCAACAAAAGACCGCGTGGCAAGAAAACGAGTAAATGTAGCATGTGTGTGTGACCTGAGCTCCGCTACTTCCACATATGCAAGGGGCATTCGGTAGCGTCAACAAATGACAAACAAAGAACACTGTCACATGTATGATGGGTTTACGGGATGTAGAGTGCGTCGTGCATGTGTGTATGTATCGGGATGTACAATGGAATCGCACTCATCACCACATATCGGAAAGAACCTTCTGTAATGTCAACGAAAGGACCGCGAGCACCTTAACGTGTTTGACGGAGATTGTGTGGTATATATGGTGTTTCTTTATCCACCTCGATTACTGGTGTGAAAAAGGTTTACTAGGCTTCAGGGTTATCAGCTCCTCCGTCTTCGCTCTCGAGTAGGTTAATACTGCGTATGTCACGAATGAGCACTCCGTTAGCTGTCTTCACCTTCACCGTTCTTATCATTTCGTCAGTGCTTTTGATGGTTTCCGTAACTACTCCCAAAGACCAAGCGCTGAAATGTGCGCGTTCGTCGGCGATCATAACCACGTCCCCAACTTTGAATGGTCTTGTTTTGGCCAGCCACTTCTGTCGAGTCTGCAAAGCCGGTAGGTACTCCCGTAGCCATCGCCTCCAGAAGACCTTGGCCAGATAGTTCGCTTGCTTCCACCCGTGGAGGTAGCTCCCACGAAGGTTTACCATCCCTTGGAAACACTCGTTCGACCTTAGCGTCAATAAGTCGTTTGGGGTGAGCGCCAGGTGGGTGGGGTCGCCGTTCAATACTGGAACCAGGGGCGGTTGTTCAGGATTCGCTCCACCTCAGTCATGACGGTGTTCGGCGTCTCGTCGTCGGGCGGCTGCTGCTCCATGATTGACAGCAATATCCCTCTGGCGGACCGGATCATGCGTTCCCATATGCCGCCTCGGTGTCTGGCCTGTGGGGGGTTGAAATGCCATCGTATGCCGTAGGCCACGGTTCGATTCTGCAGTTCGTCCCTGTTTATGTTCTTGTGCCAACGCTGCAATTCCCGTTGAGCGCCCACAAAGTTCGATCCATTATCTGAGTATATATCGGCCGGTACGCCTCTTCGGTTGATAAATCTTTGCAAGGCCCGTAGAAACGAATCGGTCGTCATCGAATGTGCGACTTCTAGGTGTACCGCACGTGATTTCATGCACGTCATGATACATCCATATTGCTTTTCTAATCTTTTCCCGCACTTGATCCACAAGGGCCCGAAATAGTCCAACCCGGTGTCACTGAACGGCCACCAGCCCGTAGTCACCCTGCATTCTGGTAGTGGGGCCATGAGTTGTTTGCCTGCTGTGGCATTGCGTCTCCTGCATTGCACACACCGTCGGATTACGCGTTTTACAGTCTCCCGTCCTCTCAACAACCAAAGACGCTTTCGGATGACGCTCGTCACGTGACTTTCCCCGGCATGTCCCTCCACGGCGTGGACGTGTTGAATCATTAGCTCTACTACAGGTTGTCTCGCAGGCAGCAGTATAGGATACTTTGTGTCGAAGTTCAGGTGGGCGTTGGTCAGCCTACCATCCACCCGCAGCAGTCCGTTGATGAGTTTGGGGTTTAAACGCTTCAGCTCGCCTCTTGGAGATGGCATGTCTTCATTGGTCGGCCCCACTTCTTCCGCCCTCTTGAGTTCTCGGGCGAAAGCCTCGCGTTGTATCATTCTGAAAATATCGTACTCTGCCGCTTGTAGCTCATCGGGACCTATCGGGCCGACCCGTATCCGACCTGAGGGCCGTAGCCCTTTCATGACTAGTAAATTTCTCTTGAACCTGGTTAACCAAACTAGCGAACGAAGCGTCTTCATCCAGGAAGAAAACCTGACCAGTCGCAATAAAATGGACGACGCTTCGACGACGTTGGTTGCTATCACTACGCCTTTGATCTCCAGTTCCAATTCCGTAGGGGGTTTTAATTCGAACACGGGCCAGTCCTGTTTGGGCAATTGCAGGAAGTTTGGCCCTCTCGTCCACGTGTCCAATTGCCTGAAGTTGTTCGCACCTCGGGAGCACAGGTCGGCCGGATTATCGCCAGACCTGACATGACTCCACTGGTGCGTTGCTGATTCATCGTGGATAATCGTGAGCCGGTTAGCAACGAAAGTACTAAACCGGCTCCGGACGTTGTTGATATAGTAAAGTACTATCGTTGAATACGTCCAGAAGCTCACCGACCAAATGTAGAGATCGAAACATCTCTCCGCAGCTTGCACCACCCTGACTGCCAACACGGCTGCGCTGAGTTCAAGGCGTGGGATTGAGACCGACTTCAGTGGAGAAACGCGGGCTTTGGCGAACAGGATCCTCGTGGTATATTGTCCATCTCCTGCGCACCATCGTCCGTACACCACAGCTCCATAACCGACTTCGGATGCATCGGAAAAGGCATGTAGTTCTCCAGTCCGTGTCGTATGGCCAGGGGTCAAACATCGTGGGATTCTTATGTCCCCTAATTTCTTCAAGGTGTTCAGAAATTCTTCCCAGTCCAGCCGGTCCCCTCGGTCCAGTGACTGGTCCCAATCAACTTTCTTACGGCACAGCCGCTGCAGCAAGATCTTTCCGGGTAGCAGCCACGGTGAGACGAAACCGAGCGGGTCGAACAAACTTGAGACGGCAGATAGTATGCCACGACGGGTTATTGGCAGCTCGGGAACGTTTAGTTCGAAAACAAAATCGTCCGTTTCCGCGTCCCATTGTATCCCTAAAGTGCGCTCGATAGGAAGTGGAGAGCCGTCCAAATCTCTTACCCTTTCGGCCTTTTCGTGATACGGGATGACCTTCAGCACTTCTGAAGCGTTCGACATCCATTTAGTTAGATGGAAGCAACCCTCTTCCAGCAATCTCGTTAGACCCCTGAACTGCTCTAGAGCTGATTCCACATCATCGAATGACCCAAGGTAGTCGTCGACGTAGAAGTTCCTGCTGACGCTTTCTACCACCGTCCGATGTACTAGATCGCCATGTTTGTTCGCTGATTCTCGGAGGGCGTAGTTTGCACAAAATGGTGACGATATGGCTCCGAAGGGGTGGACGGTCATCCTATAATTCACCACTGCGTTGTCCCGGTCGCTCCCTTCCCACCACAGGAAACGCAAAGCATCTCGTTCTCCTACCGGAATCTTCACCTGATGGAACATTTCCCTAATGTCGGCAGACAAAGCCACTTTACCCACTCTGAAACGGCACAAAACATCGATCAGTGGTGTGGTCCAGTCAGGCCCCTGTAGTAGGCGATCGTTTAACGACTTGCCCTGGAACTTGGCCGCACAGTCGAAAACCACCCGCAGTTTATTGGGTTTCTTGAGGTTGATAACCGGATGGTGAGGCAGACACCAGATACCCCTTTTGCTGTCTGTGTTGACAGGCACCTTTTCAACGTAACCGAGGGCCTCGTTTCGCTTCATCAAATCCGCGTATCGTTCCCACAGATTCTGGTCTCGAATGAAGCGTTCTTTTAGTCGTAGTAATCGTTGGAGAACAATTTCTGTTGTCAGTCCACGGGTCGACCGGTGTGCGCCATGGGAGGGGAACCTCGAACTGTTTTTTTGA
Source organism: Fasciola hepatica (assembly GCA_948099385.1). NCBI lineage: Eukaryota > Metazoa > Platyhelminthes > Trematoda > Plagiorchiida > Fasciolidae > Fasciola > Fasciola hepatica. Next base: position 40,668,016 of record CANUEZ040000043.1, read on the forward strand.
GGCCTCTGGTGCCTTGCCGCACCGTTTGTAGAGCGAAGTGATCCTCTTGAGACAACGTCGGTCTTTCGTCTCCAATGTCATGAAACTCCTTTTCATACAGCCGTTACAGATGATACTCTATGCGGTCCGTTTCGGCGGATAAGTAATTCACGGAACCGCGTACCCCTACTGGACCGTATAACATCCATCCCAGAGCCGTGCGTACGGCATAAGGCGCCTGGCGGTCGCCCACTCTTTGGTCAAGCACCCAATGCGCCTCTGGCACGTCGCATCCGATGAGGAGATCCACCTCATCATCTTCCCAGTCTATAACGGTTACATCCTGCAGGTGGGGCCATCGAGTCAAGATTGTGTTCACCGACCTTGGTGCTCGAATGGGGAGATCCGCTAACGTGAATGCCTCCGTTGGTTCAATTTCCTCGTTAGTGTCTGGAGAGATGAGTTGCAGCCTTAATCTACCGGCAGTCATTACCTGTGTTCCGCCCACCGTGCTCACTGCTAACGACGTCGCACCTTTATCCAGTTGGTGTTTGTCGGCAAACCGCTCTTTCACTAAAGTGGTGTCGGATCCACTATCAACGAAAGCCAACGCCTTGACTATCCCAGTCGGAGTCACTACTCCCACGGCCACTACGCCTAAACGTACCGGTTTACTGGCAGATTGTGAAGTTGAACAAATCACGCTGGGCTTGGCACTCGCCTCGGATATGGTTACTCTCGCCTGATGCAGCAGCCGATGGTGTCTGCCCGTGCAGCCCTCGTAACCACATCGGTTCCTTGTTCGACAGGCTGCTGCCCGGTGCGTGGTGTTGAGACAGATGAAACATGCTCCTGCCATCCTCGCCATGCCCCACCGTTCGTCTATTGTGGCGTTGCCGAACTTGGGGCATTCTGGTAGGCCATGGCTAGTACCACAGGATCTGCAATTTGGTTTCGCCGTAGCATCTCGTGAAATGACGTGTGTGTTGGTCCAAGGCTGGTACTTTGTATGTTCCCGTACAGGGGTTTGGACTTGGCTAGTACCGGGCTTGTTTGCTCGGTTGCTGTCCCGGATGAGTCGGTCGAATCTGCTGTCAGCTATCTTCGTTTGCCTGTCTAAGTATTCAGTCAGGTCTTCGAAGTTGGCTTCTCTGTCGCTTCGGCTTATCCGTTCAGCTTCTTCCGCCCACCGACCCTGTAGTTCGGGAAAGAGGTGACGGACTATGCCTTCCAAAGTGTGCATGGCGTCTAGGTCAGCCCTGTAACCTAAATGGTCGAGGGCTATTGAGCAGTTCTGCATCTTGATCACCAGGTCGCCCTTGGTTCTCTTTGCCTCTGCCATCACGCCCTCCATTAGGTTACGGGCTACTTTGAAAGGTTGGCCAAACAAGTCCCTCAGAATCTTTCTTGCCCTTGTGTAGCCTTGTTCTGGGTCGAGCATGGTGCACCCGTCGATAGCTTCTCGTGCTCGGCCTCGGCAGTAGTGAGTAAGGTAGAGAAGCCTTTGCCCAGGGTCGGTTACCTTGTTTTCAACGAACGTCTCGAACTGCTTGACAAACTTGCAGTATTGCTCAGCTCGCCCGTCGAAAACCGTTAACTCCACTCTAGGCAGATCGATCGATGGTGGTTTGTAGTCGGCGACCGGAGTGGGGTTCCCTACCTTATTGCACCCTAACCTATCGGAAGTGTCGAAGTCACTGGTCTCATGCTCTCGCTGTTTCTGTGTACACTTCTCTGCTTCCTGCGCCTGCAGTCTAGCCGATAGTAACTGTTGCTCTAGTTCTAGTATTCTCAGCTTATATAAATCGACATCCTTACGATCAATATTGTTCTCAATAACACATGAACTAGCACTGACAGGACTAGGCGATCTAGCATTAACTAAAGAATCATATGTGCCCAAAACCTCCCCAGAGACTTGCCGTATTACTTCCTGTCCGGATTCGACTGCCTTTGATCCTTTTCTTGGCATTTTGCGTGATTTTTCCTCGTTCCAAATAGATCTATTGAGTATTGTTACGAACGTTTGAGCAATGCGTAGCCAAATTCGCAACGGATCCCGAAATCAAAAGACGATTATCCGTGATATTCTACGATACTAGATTATTAAAATAAACAATGACATAAACAATATACAAACCTCAATAATACGATCACAAGGACTCAACAACGAGAAACCGAATAGCAACGTGTGAGCAGACAGCACGTGCGTCACGCAGGTCCTGAACAAGGATGTGACAGATTAGCGCTCTGGGCGCGAACAAACAACAATTGGTCCAGAAAAACAACCAGTTCGTAAAGACAAGTCAATAGTGTATGGAAATGAGTGATGTTGGGAAAAACACTGAATCGCGAGGGAAAAGGGGGGATTTTCCACGACCGGCTGTTACAGGTAGCACTGTGGTCCCTCTGGAGTATGTTTTAACAGACTTTTTCCCCCACTGCATACAGTCTCAGTGAACGCTCACGATGCATAATGTCTCTCGCAGTTGACGTGCGCTGGTGTTTTCCGTTTCCCTCTCATTTTTAGCGGGGATTCGACGAAATACACTCGGCAGTGGTGGGTGCATAACTGGTGTGCATACCATCGAAGGAATTCTGGGCTCTCGATTGGCCGTGGCCACTACCTGTCCTGAGCAAGCTGAACTGAACTGAACCGAACTGAACTGAACTGAGGATCGAGCTGCATGCCCACCATCCCTCGCTTCCCTGCTGACTTCATTTCCCGTCGCCGAAAGTATTCCCAGTATTAGGCCTAGTGCCACTAAACATCTGTCGCCTACGAAAAGTATCCCAGGCCCCATCATAGACAATAAGACTATTTCAACGGACGAGACACACTCATCCTTGAGCCCAGACATGAACCTGCAACCTGTTTCTACTGAAAGAAGCAGTGAGGAGGTTAACGCACCAGATAATATATCTGGTGCTGTCATGAAAAACAAGCTCACCAACAAGAAAACTCAGAACAGGGCATCACGCAGTGCTCAGAAGGGCAAACCACAAAAAGCAGCCCACCCTTTTCGGAGACCGAAGGATGTAGACCGTCCGCCTGGATTGATACCCCCCAGGTTAATGGACGTCAAAACCTACCGGTCCCCCCAGCAGTCTGCTTACCCTCTAGCCCCCCCCCCCCATTATCTTCAGCCCCCTACTCTCCCAGGACCTCCTTTCCATCCCCAAATCCCCCTCTTTCCCACTCCTCAAGCCCAAAACCAGCTGCCTCCGGCGATTCTGCAACAACTCCTGAGCATGTGCTCAAGTGTTTTTACAGCAATTGCCTGAGTGTGTTCAATAAGATTCCGGAGCTTCGGCAGCTTGCAGTGGATAAGGAGCCTCAGATCATAGCCCTCACAGAAACCTGGCTCACCACTGACATACTTGATGCCGAAATATCCATCCCAGGATACTTCACAGTGAGGCAGGACTCCAGTAGAGGTCGTGCCGGCGGGGTCATCATATACTACGATAATTCGATCCTTCCTCCCACCTGACTGACAACCCCTACCTTTTCATGTATTGGTTGTTTGTGGGCTGTGTTTAACCTCTCTAGGACAGACACCCTATCGCTTGGTGTTGTCTACCGTCCTCCCGCATGCAATTCAGCTGATATCCTGGGTCTCAGACTTATTAGGCTCCCTGGAAAGCTACACAGACTTCACCCATCTGTTAGTCACTGGTGACTTCAACTCTCCCAGTACAAACTGGCAAAGAGCTGATGCCCCCGGATATCACTTTCGGTAAACCCCTCCTTGATCTCATGGGTGCAGAGCGTAAGAGATCCGACTAGATATCGCACAGGACACGCCCCGTCTCTACTAGACCTGGTCATTACCAATTATCGGTTCCTAATAGATGTGGTGCATTACTTGCCGCCCCTCGGCAAAAGTGATCACATTCTCATTGGATTCGATTTTATCGTGAAATGGCCTCCTCTTCCCTCAGAAACTAAAATTTTGAGATCCTTCAAAAGGACCAATTTTGACCAAGTCTGTGCATTTATTCGCTCCCAGTTAAATTCAACTAGCCCAGGTAACTCTGCGGATGAAATGGCAGAGAGTCTCAGAGAGTTAATCTCCTTAGCTGATCGGCATTTTGCCCCAGAATTCGTCGCCCACAGACCGCTAAGCGCTAAGCACGGACCAATAAGGCGTTTTTATTTCAGTACATGCGCCGTCTTAGGGGTACAGCTCCGACGCCATTAGCTCTAAAAGATAGTGCCGGATCTCCAATCACTTCCCCTAGCCAAGTAGCCGAGGCATTCAGCTCCTACTTCCGTACAATTTTTAGCTCCATTCCCATATCATCCCACCCTACCATGCACCCGTTATCTCTGACCACTACCCTTAACCACGTCACTATTACCATTGGTGCAGTCGCTCAAGGTTTCCGACGGCTCAACCAATATTGCTCTATGGGTCCTGACCTAATCCACTCCCGTATTCTCAAGGAAGCCGCGGATACATTTGCTGCTCCTTATGCCTCGCTTTTTCAGTGATGTACTGACGATGGAGTTTTCCCCAGTAGCTGGAAAAAAGCAGTGATTGCACCCATCTGTAAGAAGGGTAGCAGACATCTTGCTTCTAGTTACAGACCCATAAGCCTCACTAGCATCACCAGCAAAGATTTGAGGGAATTCTTTAGAGTGAGGCTCCTTCCCATCTTCATAGAAATAAGATCCTCTCCCCGTCCCAACATGGGTTTCTTCCTGGCAGATCATGCATCACCAATAAGCTTACTGTCATGGATAATCTAATGAAAGCCTATGATGATGGCCAGCTCTCACACGCTGTATTCATCGATTTTACTAAGGCCTTCGATAAGGTCCCCCATGCCCCTCTTCTTTATAACCTGCAGACATACGGGATCACAGGCTCCATGTTGGCCACCCTACGTAGCTTCCTTACCGACCGCACCTTTGTGGTTAAAGTCGGGAATGTTTTGTCTCAACCCTCCTCAGTAACAACTGGGGTCCCCGAAGGGTCGATCTTAGGTCCTCTTCTTTTCTTGATCTATGAAAACGATCTTCCGACAGCCCTTCCTGCGAACATTGCCATGTACGCAGATGATGTAACCCTCTGGAGTTCAAGCGTTGAAGACCTGCAAATTGCAGTTTATGAAACAAAACGCTGGTCCGAGGACTGGAACCTCCCAGTTAATGATGACAAATGCGTGAGCATGTCTTTCGGCAGAGAGACTGGTCACATGTTTTCCATTAACGGAGCAACCACACTGTCAAGGGTTGACCGACACAAGGTGCTCGGTTTCTGGTTAGATTGTAACTTATCCCTCTCTCATCATCACCAACTTGCGAGTAAGTCTGCCTTTCGAGTCCTAAACGTGATTCGAAGGTCCTTCCCGCGCATATCTAAGGATGATTTCCCCATAATTTTTGGCACGTATATCCGACCTCTGCTGGAGTACGGTAGTCAGATAGTGCACTCTGGTCTTGTCCGAGACCGTGAGATCCTAGAAAGAGTTCAGCGGGCCTCCATCAGGGCAATAAGGGGTCTATCCCATCTACCTTATCCAGTCCGCCTCTCACTCCTCAACCTCTATCCCCTTGACGTAAGACGCGTAAGAGGTGATCTCTTTTTGTTGTTCCACCTTTTTGAAACAGGTCAAAGCGATTGCTTCTTCTCCGTCTGTCCAGCCTCTTCTCTCCGTGGTCACAGCAGAAAAGTTTTCAAACCGAGGCCACGCACTTCACTAAGGATAAACTTTTTTAGCCATAGGGTTATTACTCTGTGGAATGCACTTCCGGAAGATATTGTTCTCTCGTAGAACAAAACTATCTTCAAGAAAAAGCTAGACCTCTACCTGGGTCTCTCCCAATAATTCCTTTGTCAAAAAAACAAACAAAATAGATGTCTTTTGTAGCATATATGTTCATGAATGTCGCACCCCCACTCAGCTTAAGGCACTGTCCACAGTGAGACGCTGCATGATGTTGTGTTTTGTTTTCGCTGCCACCCCGCCCCCCCCCCCCCCCGCTTCTTTTTACTCTCGTTTCAACTCGGTGAATCCGACGGAAGATCAAAGATTTCCTCAAGAACCGGAACAATTGGGCTCAAAGCCTCGAACCCGTGTAGTACTTCAAGACTTCAAGACAACTGAACTGAACTGAACTGAACTGAACTGGAGTCGACGACACCACTCGTGAAGGTCAACTATTCTGCCTGCGACGTCAGCTTCCTTTGAGATGCTTCGCGACTTAATAAGTAAGGGAAAGGAAATAGCTGATAAGGTGTACGTCAAAATTCTCACATTATCGTTTCTTCTAGTACAAACATAGTCATGAATTTCACCGAAGTTGAGACCAAAGTTCGAGAAGCGACCAGTGATGAGGCCTGGGGACCACATGGTCGCTTGATGAATGAGCTCGCTGAGTACACTTATTGCCACAGTACATATTTAGAAGTAATGGGTACCCTATGGAAGAGACTTCACACCGAAAATATGAGGAATTGGAGAAGAGTTTACAAGGTTAGTGCACAGGTTGTTCGAACTAAGAGGTAGTAATCACTACCTCTTTTCTGAATTTCCTGATTGACTGTTATTGCTGCCAAGGTAGCACAGAAGACACTGGGCCCCCAAAAAAATTCTGACGCATGTTTTTAAAGACATTCCAAGGACATCCAAGTTGCCTAAAGACTGCCGTCATGGTTGAGCGGCTAGATCCTAAAATTCGTAGTTAATAAGGTACCAAACAGAAGGAGTGTCACCCTGAATGTCACGTAAGAGTCTTTTGAGCGTACTATAGTTATCCTCAATAAAAAAGTACATGTAGGGGACCTTCCGTGATGAGCACGAGAATCGGGTGCTCTCGTTCATGAACGCAGTAGGATTGATCTAGCTTATATGCGAGAGGATACCGTATAAGACGCAGTGCGTTAGATTGAGCATGCGATTACGGTAAAATAAATGACATCGGGATCTGGTTTTAAAAATTTATGTGATTCTCCGAATCCTCTCTTGTAGTCTTTGATTCTTCTCGATTTTCTACTAAAAAATGGGTCTGAACAAGTGCTATCTGGAGCTCGAGAGCATATTTATGACATAAGAACGCTGGAGTCATTTCACTACCATGACGAATATGGTAAAGACCAAGGGATTAATGGTAAGTCACTAGTATTTTTGAGTTTCTCTTTAGTCCACACTTTCGCCTGTCCTGACCACTTGGTATGATTGCTGTTATGATTTGTAAATTCCTTAGTGTGTTACAGTTTATATCGTTGTTCAATACCAGAACCGCCCTCCAGACTTTATCACGTTTTACTAAAGTCTTCACACAGAGTTCTAAGGGTATCTCCTGGCATCATATTGCATACTTTTCGTTGAGGCTTACAATGCGAGAAAGACAGCAGTGGAAGACCTTGATTAATTCTGTACAAGTCAGTTGTCATATGGTCAGAACGGTCAAAATAGAGCTAATGGATGCTGTTCGTACTGATCAGCAAATTCACGATTGGTAACAGAGGTCCTTAGAAGGAGAAAATCCGATGTTAGGCTTTAGTCAGCTTGTAGCAAAGCCGTGGCTAAAACGTAAGTAGCCGAGGGTTGCAAAACTTCTACATGTAGAATAACAATCAACGAACAAGAGCACATATACAGAGCAGTTACAGTATCACCACATTTACCCACTTATAAAAAATTTCAAGCGCAGCGATTTAGACTAACGTATTAGTGTGTGCATACAGATGTAACATGCGGGGATACGCATAATGCAATATTTAGCACGTTTTCACTAAGGACTAATGGTTCATCCAGTGTGGGTTGTTTAGGGGTGTCTTTGATTGTTTGTGTGGCTTCCGAATTGATCCACAGGAGAGATGTTTATTTACAAAATGACGAACCAGGCCTCGTTCTGTTTCACTTTCTGATATTTTAAATGTGTCGCTCAGCAACCGGTGTTAGATGTCAGAGAGATACTATATCCCCTCAACCGTCTGCGAAACGAATGAAGGTATAATTGGAATTGCACTCCATACGTTGAACTTCCTCAACTAATGGGTTGAATTTGGGGGTTGGAATAATGTTACGAAGAAGTGTCCTATTCGAGTTCGGCAACCAGTTATGTATTTACGTTACGGCAATGGCTTTCCTGTTGCTCTGGAACATTTTATCGTGAGGAATGTTTTGTCGCCGTGCAAAGTAGTAAGCGAAGGGGATGAAGAGGATCGAGAAGGATGACTTCCTACTGGTGAAAGGCTAGATTTCTAGAATGGAGTTTTAAAGTAATGTCTTTTCCAGTGCTGCAGTTCACATGTTCGACTTCATCATTGCAAGAAGTAGTGCAATTAGTGGCAGTGCCTGTACTGCGAGTACCCTTTTTAAGCTCGTCGGATATGAGCGAGATGTCACGGTCAGAACCTATGTAGAAAGGCATACAATAAATAGATTAGACAAGCGTCCATTTGTATTGGTAGTGTATGTGTATATACATAAGAGAAAAAACAAAGCGGGAAAACTCGTCATTAGTTGTAAGAAGAAATTCATCCCGTGAATTAGATTACAGGGGTCCTAGAAAATCTATGCTTAAGCGCTCAATTGGCTACGTAGAGTTGACTAGGGGAATGTGTAGTGGACCGTGAAAACAAGGTTTGACTTCGGCACACGTGAGAAATAGGGCAATGACTGATTTCATTTCTTCGGCCGAAGATGGTAGGTCACGTAACTTGAGGAAGTGTATCATTCTGATTACGTCTAGATGACAGGTATTCATCATCGTACAGCGTTAAACAGTAAGGCAAACCCCACTGCCTTTCACACCATGTTGCACGTTGAATTAGAAAGTATGAATATACATGATGGACAGAGAGTGGACCTACACGGCGCGAAAAGGAAAGAATGCCCTGGTAGCCAACACACGGAATACACAGTCTAACTGTACCAACGCACATCGACCAGTCATTCTGATTCGACAGAAAGTGACAACACGATCACCACTGTTCACGGTTCGCTGCCATATCTTTCAGTGCCTCCAGCCAACTGGTAGACGGATCTTTTGGACCCCAACCACAAAGACGTGAGGCACCTACGTATCCTAACTTCGCTGTACATTTTCTCATTCTCCGTTACAACGTCATCTGTTGACCTCCACGTGGTTTTTCCACTCCTGAGGAGGAACGGAGAATAGGGCACGGTACGGTAGACGTGTTTGTCATACGTAACACGTGCCCCAACCAACGAAGTCTTCTAAGTTGGATACGCTGTGACAGAACGTTCTCCGAATTAGTACCCAGTACTCGCTTTCTGACCTCGTCATTTTTCACTCGGCTGTTCCACCCAATTCTAGCGATACTACGCAAACATCGGTGGTTGAAAACCTCTAGAATATCTTCAGCACGCAGACTCCAAGTTTCGCAACCACACAACAAAACTGGGCGCACCGTGGCACAGTATACACGGCCTTTCAACTTCAGTGAAATATCAGGTCGGCGCCACAAGTGCTTCAGTCCAGCGTACGCCGCTCGAGCCTTGGATATCCGCGTGCTGGTCTCTGCTGCTGTGTTCCCATCCGTCGTCATGCTGCTGCCGAACTAAGTGAAGCGGTCGACAATTGCCGGCACCTCCCCACCGAGCATCAAGCTCGGAATCGTTTACCTGGTCTTGCAACATCACTTTACACTTTAAAGGTGTAAAGCGCATGCCGAATGGAGCTACAACTTTTGCCAGTCCATCTAGTGCATGTTGAATATGTTCCGTGGATTCGAACAAGCAAAAAAAGTTGTCCGCGTAATCTAGGTCACACAGCTTTCCACTATTTCCTAGTTTGACGCCTACATCCTGAAGATTTTTCAAGGCATTCTACGTTATCTCGTACTTTATAATTCAGCCTGCAACATGGTGAGAAAGGCAGTGGTCAGTGGGATTTGCCCTACTGTTTAACGATGTACGATGATGACGATGATGATGTTATCTCGTTCATGACGAAGTTGGGCAGAAATGGAGACATGAGACATCCTTGACGAACACCGCTGGTCGTTTCGAACCGACCGGATAGTTTACCGTAAACTCTAACGCGGCCAGAAGTATGAGAATACAGTGATCTCAGTAGGTTCACGAAATTCTGGGGCATACCTTTTCGATGAAGAGCACTGAAAAGCGCTGTTTGGTCAACTGAATCGAAGGCGCTTTTCAAGTCTAAGAAAACCATTATTGTCGATCGGCGGTGTGTGTGACGCGTTTCAAGTAGTCGGCGAACAGTCAAAATCTGGTCGATGCATCCTTGACCTGGGCGGAATCCGTTCTGTTGTTCGCGGGCATTTCTCTTGCGAGTAGGCGTAAGACGGTGCAGCAGAATCGAGGCTAACACTTTGGTGACTATCGGAATTAAGCTAATCCCACGATGGTTACTGCAGTCATTGCGTATTCCCTTCTTGAAGATGGGAACAATCAATGACTCACTCCATATTAACGAAATACGCTCCTCGTTCCAAATGTCACGGAGCAACACGGTAAGTGATTTTAACAAAGCACCTCCACTCAGTTTGAAAAGAACTGGGGGAAGTTCTTCGGGACCTGCCGCTTTCCCTTGCTTTAGTAATTGAATGCATGACTCTATTTCTACTTCCGATGGAGGCTCAAGGGATACCACCCAAGGAGTCACAGTTGTTGACACGGGAGTAACTACACTAGCGTGCGGCCAGCTAAACTGTTCCTTAAAGTTTTCGGCCCAACGGTCGAGCCGTTGCTGTTCGCCATGGATGGGTTCCCCATTTCTATCGCAAGTCGTTTCACTGACCTGGGTGCACCGTCCACCGATGTCATCAATAAGTTTGATTAGTCTTTGACTGTTATCCGAAGCAGTTGCTATTTCCATTTCCTCAGCTACCTTGACCGACCGATTTTCGCGATAGATCTTGAGGCCTTTCGCAACTTGCTTCTGCAGATGTCTTTGTATCCTATTCATCTCCTTACAGCTCGAGAGCTGACGCTTTTATTCCATTATACTCAACGACTCTTGTGAGATCCAGTGTCTTTGATAGACAACGGATCTAGGACCACAGGCGAAACCTGCTGCCACGTTCATCGCCTGTTTGATATGAGCCCAATGCTCATCTACACTACTGTTCTTCGTAGATCCTAGCTCATGTGCTAACTTCTGCTCATAACGGGTGCGGACTTCTGGACCAGACAGACGATGCACAGGTAACCGGGTCTGCGGTTTGCGTCGATGACTATGGAGCTGGAGAGATAATCGCATTAAAACTAATGCATGGTCCGACTCTACGTACGTGGACCAGTAAGACCTGTAATTCTGAACAGAATTGCGCCACCGGTAGCTTACGGCGATATGATCAATTTGACTCAGAGTACCCGTAGAGCTAGGGCGCCATGTCGCTGTGCGACGCGAGCTGTGTCGGAAATTGGTGCTAGACAAGAACAATCGATTGCAGAAAACTGGAGAAGCCTAACCCCGTTATCTGTACGCTCAGCGGGTGAAGCAAAACGGCAACCTAAACAAGCTTCTGACGCACTAAGTTTGCCAACTTGTGCATTGAAGTCACCAGCTAGCACTACAACGTCAGAATCCTTACTGCTGCGAACGACGATGGCGAGCCTATCATTGAAGTCATCTTTCTGCGTGTCCAAGCTGCAGTCCGTTTGAGCGTACGCCGAGATCACAAACCAGTTGCGCTTAATACAACTATCCTTTCGAACGCCGACTGACCCCTGGAGTCTCACAGCACATACACGATTGGTAATTGGGATGCAATGAACGGCGCAGTCCTGAATATCCTGCTCGACAACCGATGCAGTATGGAATTCTTTCTATTCATGTAGTTCATGAGAGATGTTGGACGGGTACTGCTAGGGTGTCCAGCTACAAAGCAGTAGAACCATTAGGGTCCTCATCCAAAGTCTTCAGTTCTAACAAGAACCTATCCTCATGACAGCGGGATGGCTTAGTGGGAGCCCATTTGCTTGGATCGATTATTCTTCCACTGAATTTGCCGATTGAGTTGCCAGGTCAAATCGACCCCCAACCTGGAGGATCAGGAGACTGGACTTTGTCTGGCCTCTACCCATTGACCTGTCAGGTATGATTGCATCTCCGGCTTGAAGAAGCCATCCTGTATAGCTCTTCGGGTCATAGAGGCGCGCAAGCCATCACACCACGTCAAGGTGCAGTGTTGTCGTGATGGGACAGGTATTTATGGAGTTCCTTTAAATTGTAATGGAAGTAGGATCAACAGAAACCTCACGATAGGGTGTCGGCGACAGAGTTTCCACGTCCAGGGCGATGCATGACGTCACAGCGCAAGTCAAAGTTCGTTGGATGTCTTCGTTTTCTACTTTTAGGCGAATTTTCGAGCATGAATGATACTGATTACTGATCAGTCACTAACTAGAAATAAGTTCCGGCAGGAAAATGTTTCCATTTTTTCAAAGCTGCTTTTTTCACCAAAGAATGCCGTTTGTCAGTCAAGGACAAAATTCTGGCGAAGAACACCACTGACTTGTCATTCTGATTCAGCGATGCCGCAGTAACTATCGGATTTATCGGTTTCTACGACTAAGGTGACACCTGGTTGGATGGTAACATACCGCGCTTTCTATTGAGTTTCAGATTTTTGAATGCAGTTTGGATGTCGCTTGGTGAGGTAGAAGTTCGATTTCACACATGTGGACTGATTCTATCGGAAAAATATGTTATCCACTGAGAGTAACATGCGAACATGCCCGCTACACGTTCCTGTTTCCTCGTGTTATGCGGTAGAAACATTCCTTTCAGAAGTTTCGACCTCTAATCTGATTATATTTTTCGATACTTCGAACCCAAGTAAATTGAGTTGTCGTGTACGTATCATGCTTTTGAGCTCAAACTGGATACCATACTTCTTGGCAATCGCTGGAGGGATTTCTTCCACAGTGATTCTGAAGATGACCAGGTTGTCCACATAGAATGCTCCATGAAGCCGGTTCTTGGTGAAATCAAACGATCGTTAGAATCAAGCAGCTGAGTTTGTCACGCCAAATGAGATACGACACAACTGGCTCAGTTCGCCGCAAGTTCCAAATGCGTTGTAATGTTTTCATATGCCTTGTTTGGTATCTGATGATAGGTACTCTTCAAGTTGGTATACTTTACACGTCATGGCGCAAGGTCTTTTGCGTTAGTTCGTGTATATGTGGAGGAGGATATACGTCTAAGTGTATAAAGCAGTTAATTATCTCACTGTAGTCAATTACTGGTCTTCTGTTGTAGCGTCCATTTGTAACGACAAGAACTTGAACTCTCTAGGGAGATTTTGAAGGTCCCATGATGTCTTAAAATAACAAGTTTTGGATTTCAGACTCGATGTACATTGTATCTTTTAGATAATGGTGTCTTGATTTAGTAGCAGTAGTCCTGTAATCGGTAGAGCTGTTCGAAAAGCGATCGTGATGCGGTTTTAGCAGCAAGAAGGTTGCAGATAGGAAATGCAAGTTTAGAACTAAAAAAATGGAGTATTGACACGTTTATGCAGTCAAAAAAAATCACGACTGAGAAAAAAGTCGGTGCACAAACCAGACGACGAAAAGTTTAATATGTTCGTATGAAATGTCTTTGAATAAGATAGATACTAATAAATGACGGTGAGTGGAAGTTGACAAGCTGGTGGACGCCATAGGGATTTTTGTTTGAGATGACGTTCCGACCGTGCATTTTGACCATAGTTTTCGAAATAGCTCTCTGAACTGCCGGCGTCGATACATTCATGTAACGTGATCCCATTCACAGTGATACGAATGACAGCATTTGAGAGGCAGCGCGGAGCGTCTGCAGTGATGATGGAATATCGTATGGAATCTGGATGATGTAACATTTCGAGGGGGCGAGGGCTTTCTGACGTCGGAGGCTCGGCAGACCTTCTGGCCCTTTTTCCCGTAGCCTTCGCATATAGCTTCTTTTTCTGGGTATCTGATTCTCGGCTTAATCCACAAGTAGCAAGAAAAGTTGCCAACATCCAAAACGGGACTTTTGATATCGTGCAAGTCCGCCAGAGTGCCAGAAGGCACATTCTTCGGAGAAAAAAGACGCCTGTGGATTACCGCTGAATGTTATTAACTGCTTCTGTGCAAGCTCGATTTGAAACATTATGTCCCTGTTATCCAGTTGATAAGATCGGAAAGAAGACAAGCATTTCGTTAACTCTTGTCGACCGCGTACATGAAACATGTCAGATACATAGTGGAAAAATGAGGAAAATGTTTATCACAAACAAGGTAGCAATTCTTTTGGGGTTTTGTTGCTAATGCCAGAGAAGACAGATCATCTGATCTATTGAAACCTTATATGGTTGCCACTTGAAGTCTCGGGATCATGGTTGCCGATTTCCTTCACACTACAAATCATAAAAATACACAACCACACGCGTACTCGCTCTCTCGCTCGCTCTGCTCACTCGAAAAACAAACACTACCATTCGTGGAATGAACCATAATATCGATTTTGTGCACCAATTTCTCCAATCTTCCTCTCCTCTTGCCCTGTTTTTGACCGAAACCCAAATCTCCCCCTCATCAGATACCACCCACCTCCAATTGCCCAACTATACCTTTCACTCCTCTTTTTCATCCGAAGGTGGCGTCTGTGCCTTTGTCCACTAGTCAGTCGCCATATCCAGAATCCAGAATCTTGACTTTCCCAATCGTGAATTTCAGTTGATGTGGCTGAAACTCCGACTCCCTTATTTTAATCACTACTTTTGTGTTGTTTACCGTTCACCCAACAGTAGCGATTCATCGACCTTTGATTCCTTATCTTCGAACATTGAGCACTCGTTTATTACGCATCCCAACTGCCATATCACCATCCTAGGAGATTTTAATGTTCACAATCGAGATTGGCTGATTCACTCATCGGACACTTCGGCTCTGGGGCACGAAGCCGAACATTTCGCCGTGGTCAACAACCTGGGCCAACTTGTTGATCTCCCCATACGTATTCCCGATCGGGTTGGCGACCGTGACCATACCCTTGGTCTTATTCTTCTGTTCCTTCTCTGTTCTCAGGCATCTCTGCTCTTTCTCCACTTGGCTCATGTGACTGCATTATTTCCCGTTCCATCAGTTTATCTCGCCCCGATCCTCCGCCTACCTCGAGACACACATTTTGGTGTTACAGTTCAGCCAACTGGGATGGTTTTCGCGATTTCCTAGCTTCATATCCTTGGAATGATTGTTGCTTTACTTCAGACGTTTCCGTTTCTGTTTCTAACTTCTCTGACATTGTTCTTCAAGGTATGCGACTTTTTATTCCTCATTTTTCCAAACCCGGCAAATTCAAACCCCCCGAGTGGTTCAAACACGCATGTGATCGTGCTGTACGCTTGAACCGTGCAACACTTCGCCGCTGGTGCTGCTCGCCCACTCCCGACTCCCACCGCCGCTCCGTGCAATCCAGGGACAGATGCTCGTCAACCATACGGAGAACCAAAGAACGCTTTGTCCTCTCGAAAGCCGAACGCTTACTCTCATCTGCCACCAGTGGCCGAATATTTTGGTCCCTTGCCAAAGCAGTCTTCCGCAATTTTTGCCCTTCCGATTTCCCTCCCATCTGTAATTCCTCTGGTGATCTTGTTTGTGAACCACACGAGATAGCCGAAGCTAATGCATCCCGATTCGCCTCCAACTCCACCTTACCCACTTATCCTACTCCTCCGGTTCCTTCTCTTCCCTCTGTTTCCCACTTTCAACCTCATATTAGCACTAGGAAGATCCACCAGGCGCTGCGTTCTCTGGACGTATCCAAACCACCCGGTCCGGACAGTGTACCACCCATCGTTCTCAAAACGTGTGCCCCTGAATTGGCTCCTCTTTTACGTCGTCTTTTCTGTCTCTCTCTGCAACTTTCTACCTTTCCGATTTCCTGGAAGCGCCCCGTGGTTTTTCCTATTCCCAAACGCGACGGTCCTTCTGACCCGAATGACTATCGTCCGATTTCCATCACACCTGTTTTTTCAAAAGTATTTGAAACTGTCATCTCCGACCAACTGCGTACATTTCTCGAACGCAAAGGACTACTGGGCGATCGCCAATACGGATTCCGACCTCGCCGTTCCATTGGTGATATCCTTACTCTCGTATCACACTCCTGGTCGGCTACACTCGACAATCACGGAGAATCACACATGGTGTCCCTCGACATTTCTAAGGCCTTTGACCGAGTTTGGCACGAAGGTCTTCTAGTGAAACTGCCCTCTTTCAGGTTCTCCTCCGCACTCATATCGTGGACATCAAGTTTCCTCAGTGAGCAGACCATTCCCGTCCGAGTTGATGGGGTTCTGTCCCAGCAGTTTCGTGCGAATGCTGGTGTTCCCCAAGGTTCAGTACTTGCGCCCACCCTATTTCTTTTATTTAATAGTGATATTTTATCCATTACTTCCAACCCAATCCACTCATTTGTTGGTGACGCCACCCTTCATTCTTCCCTTTCTTACCGCACTCCCCGCCATTGCAACACCAAAATCGACCGTGACCGCAGTGCAATCAGTGTATCTTTAGGGTCCGATCTCGAATACATCTGGGGATCTCACAATCGTGTTGCATTTAATGCTTCCAAAACTCCTCTCGATTTTATTGAAGCATCATTCATTCCCCCCATATTTATCCTTTGATTCAACTGTGCTGCCTGCCAAAGATTCTATTTCTCTTCTTCGCTTGTCTATAACTTCCTCTCTATATTGTTCCGCTTTCATATCTGAGCTCGCCTCTCGTGCTACACGCAAAGTTGGTTTTCTGTTTCGCGCTAGACGCTTCTTCACACCAGCTCATCTTCTTCTGCCATATAGAGCTCAAATCCGCCCCGCACTTGAAAACTACAGTCACGTGTGGGGTGGAGCTTCGTCTGCCTCTCTTTCTCTTCTTGACCGGATTCGACGTAAGATCATCCGGATGATCGACGACCCTCCTTTAACCTCCAGTCTGCAGTCACTGGTTCATCGTCGGGCTATTGCTTCGTTGGCCCTTTTCTACCGGTACTGTTTTGGATTTCGTTCCTCTGAGCTTGCTTCGGCAGTTCCTCTTCCCAAAACTTTTTCCCGTCCATCACGTACCCAGGCAACTAGTCATTCCTATCAAGATTCTGTCACTGGATGTCGCACTTCTATCTTTCAATCCTCATTCATTCTCCGGACCGCTAAGTTATGGAACGCTTCCTCTTTCTGTCTTCTCACCCACCTACAAACTTTCCCTCTTTAAATACAGGATCAATAAACTGGTTCTAACGTGAATTTTCCGCCTCGACTCACTTTTACAGTGTCTTCTGATTATGGGGTTTACCCCTTATGCTGTAATTCACTCTATATGTAATAAAAAGTGATTGTTTTTATGCACGGAGACTTGGGTTCATTGTCTTGATCAAAATAGCTTCACTAAATGCCAGCAGTTTTGTATTCCGACTGCGTAATCGCACTTTGAATGACCGGGTCAGGTCAACTCAACAACTAGTTGAAAGTAGGTGCCTCGCGGTAGCCGATGTTGGGTTTTTTGAGTGCAAAGGCCATTTCGAAATTTGTTCAGTCACTCTTTGAACCAAGTATCGTTTTGTTCTGCTGGTGTACGTGTCACCCCAACTATGAGTAAACTGATAAACAACATGTGATGCATTAAGATCAATAAAACTTTCAGAGTGATCTTTTGATCTTAATCCTGCAATGATTTACACTATGCGTAATTAGGCTGCCATATGTTCGGTTTAGAAACAAGCTTGAATTATGACGTAAATGGTTAAAATGTAGTCATCTCTAAAAACTACATAAAATGACTTACTTTCGTTTGGCTGTCAAAGTGGCCTCCGTTCTGCATCGTGGTTTGTTGCGGTGCTCATTAAACTTTTCCGGATAACCACTGGCCGATAGGGTTTTCTTGATAAAATCTTTTTGAAGTTGATGAAAAGTACAAATTTCTCGGTTCATGCGGAAAAGTGTTCTGACCAAACCGCGTTTGTACGCAAAATGGGGCAAAATGAGGGAACTGCATATGCTCCACGTTGCTTTCCGGCGAATGGTCCGTTGTAGTGTGCTGTCCTGTCGTCTTGTGATTAAAATATCCAACTTGAGTTTACTCTTCTTAGACATCCAGAAGAGTAATGGTCCACGTTTTGAGCTGCCCACTAACATGACAACGCCAACCAGGACAATGAGCAGGGCAGTGTTTGTTTGGTTAATTCTAACCCGGGTCGCCGAAGGGTATGGCCGAACTGCTGCGGTCGTCGGCGATGGTGAAGAACAGAGAAAGCGTCGCTCCCTTACCTTTCCGTTGGGCACCCTATCGCTCCAGTTGACTTTAAGGATTCGCCGCATGCACCAGTGATTGAAAATCTCAGCCTTCGGTTGTCCTCAGCTCGCAGTGGCCGGGTTTCACAGCCAAAGATAAGTACGGGTCGGAAAGCGGCACGGTACATATGAATTTCGGTCCTTTACCTTATTTCGCTGCGAGTCCACAGTTTCCGTCTTAACTGGAAAAAGGTTCTCCTGGTGCTATCGACCCGTAATACCGCTCCATCTTTTGCCTGACCGTTTGGAAGCAGAATTCACCCTGAGTATTTGATTGGGGGAACGCATTCGACTAGTCCGTCGTTGATGGACAGCTGTTGAATTGTCGGACGTAGATGGGTTGTGAAGGCTTTGGTTTTGGTTGAATTCACTTCCAGCCCGATTGACTTCGCAAGAGAATTGACTCGGTCGAGAATTGGGTGCATTGTGGCGGAGGAGTCTCCTAGCGCAACAATATTACCCTCGAATTCCAGGTCCGAGATGTATATTTCCTGGCTAAGCTGATAGCCAGAGTAGTTGTGTATTGCGGGGCTCATTGCCCAATCAATGGCGTAGTTAAACAGCACAGGTGGGAGGGAACAGCCCTGACTAACTCCGGTAGTGGGTGCGAACTCCAAGGATTCTTCGCCGTGCATACAAACCTTAGCTTCAGCTGTCGAGCGGAGCCTTAAAAGTTTATCGGGAATCCCATCGGATTGAGTTATAGTTCAAAAAGGGATCGCGATTAACCGAATCGGAGGCGACGCGGAAGTCTATAAGGTAAGCTACAGTTGGCTGCTAGGACTTATAGTGATGCTCCAGTATTCGGCGTAGTGTGAAGATTTGATTCACGCAGCCTTTGCCACATCAAAACCCCCTGGATTCATTTCGAATCAAAGCGCGACTTTATTTGTCCCTAGGGATGAATTTTCGGCAATGAACTCATAGGTACATTATTCGTTGGAAAAACTTGTTGTACATTCGAACAGATAAAAAGATATGTACACCTGGTTCAAGTAGCGGTAATAAAAAAATGACAAAATAAGTTAATACAGGGCGTTTTTGATTTTACTAGACATCAGTGATGGTTTGTTGAGGTACCTTGCAAGATAGGAAAAGATGAATAAGCTACAAGAGTTTGTTCAAGAGTAGAAAAAGTTGTATCAATATCTGACGGTCGGGGAAGAAACACACCTAGTTAAATGCATGTGCAGCGGATGAATCGAGCGCGATAAGATATTAGTAGGAGTTTTTTTGCACGTAGAGAAGTGCTTTTCTGTGAGGAAATCGGTTACGTCCAGACGGGAGATATCACTGCATCATGATATAACTGATGGGCCTAAGCAAAATGACAGTCTTTCTTTTGAAGGTCAAAATGATGACAGGGGAACAGTAATTGAAGTGGCATCACACAAGAAAATACGAAACGTTTAATGAGATACTGTGGGGCGTGTAAGGATCTCATGCACAAAATAAAAAACGATAGTTGTCGAATCCTTGTGAATCCATTAATTATGTGCTGGGACCAGGTGAGGTCTTAGTAAATGATTACACCAAGATACTTCGCTGGCCGAAATGTGATTATTACCCTGTCGTCAGTATTTGAAGAACAACTGCTTTCTATTGAAGGCATATGCCCTCCTTTGGTAGATGAAAACAAGGGACGAGTGTGTCTGTCTCTTGCCTCGGAGGAACGGTTTAGTAACGACGCGTCTAAAATCTTAGCGGCGACATCGATCGAGCCGATTCCTCAGTATTTCTCATATACCAGCTTTTCTTTGTAATGGGCAACATAATCGACGTGCCTCAATCAGATGGAAATGCTTCCTCTCGCCAAGTGGAGCCAAAAATGTACAGAACCTGTCAGTCAGGTTTTATGTAATTCTGGAGAGTTGCTATCTTCCCCGGCGGCCTTTTTGTTTTTCATTTTGTTAATAATTTCTATGATTTCTGCGGTACTCAGCGACTGGCAGATGCTTTCATACTGGACTGGAGAAGTTGACATCAGTTTGTCCGTCGGATGGCTTATAGGCCAGTTGAGCAGTTGACCGAAGTGTTCTGCCAGTCGGTCCATTTCCTTACTTTGTTCGGGTACTAGGTGTTCTGCTACATCACGAAGAAGCGAATCTTGTTTGCAGCACCTATTCGATGCGTTGCAAATGAGGCGGGCCAGTTTGCCAAAGTCACCAGTTGACGTAGTCTGCATTTTTTCGATTGTTTATATCCAGCGTCTTCTGCGATCAGCCTTAGCAGAGCATGTGGCCTCGTTGGAGTCTGCCGCGTTCACTACTACCTGCGAGCCGGGCTTCATATGCTTTGGTTGAAAACTAGAGCGTGCCCTCAGAGATCCATTCTTCGGTCGGCCGTTTTTTCTCTCGAGTTCTGTTAATGCAGCTTCGTTGATTGTCGACTTTATTTGAGTCTTTTTCGGCTCCACAGAAATGTCGTCTTCTTGTGCGTTGGTTACGTCTGTCAGTGGGGTTGTGAGTGTTCGTGACAGCGCTTCTCGTTTCTCCGGATTTTCTGGGGAAACAACGTTTATCTGGAAGAGCGCAGAAACCCTGGCACGTGATGAGAAATGTATTTTAAAGCATGCACATCAGAGGACTTGGTCATTGGCGGATATTACGTTAGGTTTCATCTCTTCTAACAGTTATTGCCTGGTTTGATTAAAGGTCAGTCCACAAATGAATGAACCGCGGATGATTTTGTCGACGTATTCTTCAGCGGTTACTGCTTTAAAATCACAGTCGACAGAAAGAGATTTTAGTTTGTCGAAGAATCGGTCCAGTATCTGTCCATGTTTCTGTCTGGTGGCGCATAGCACGTATCATGCAAAGATGGCACTTTCTGGTTGTAGATTTAGGTTTTAAAGAGCTGTAATGACGGTATAGTAGTCTCTGCAATCGGCTGAGCTTCTAAGGTGATGGAGTGACAGTTTTTTGAAAGTAGTGCGATTATCGACATTCAGGGATGCAACGAAAGCCAGGTAACGGTGGGACGGTTTTCTCCAGTGCATCCATTTGTCTGCAGCATCTGGCGGGCGGGGATCTGCGTCGAGGCGATCTGGCCGTGAAATGCGTTCCATAATTTACAAGCAGATTAAATTGCAATGATCACCAAATACACGAATAATAACGGAATTCTTGAGGAGTAAAGAACCCAATGATAAGCCCAATCAACCTGTAGCAGTAGTCAACGTTATATCAGTCTGATTCCGATAATCACCCAGGTAATAGCTTCGATTTTTCTATGCCGTCTGAAACTGGCTTGCGAGAGGAATGCCCGCGAACAACAGGCCGGATGGAGGATGCATCGACCAGAATTTGACTGTTCGTCAATTATTTGAAACGCGTTACACACACATTGTCGACCGACAATAATGGTTTTCCTCGACTTGAAAGGTGCCTTAGATTCAGTTGACCGAACAACGCTATTCAGTGCTGTTCACCGAAAAGGTATGCCACAGAATTTCGTGAATCTGTTGAGGTCATTGTACTCCCATACTTTTGGCTGCGTAAGGGTTTATGGTGAGCTAGCCAGTCCATTCAAAATGACCGGCGTTGTTCGACAAGGATGTCTCACTTCTCCATTCCTGTTCAATTTCGTCGCGGATGAGATAATGGAGAATGCCTTGCAAAATCTTCAGGATGTGGCCGTCGACCTAGAAAATAGTGGAAAGCTGTGTGACCTAAATTACGCTTGTTCGAATGCACGGAGCATGCGCAACGTGCACTAGATAGACTGGCAAAAGTTGTAGCTCCATTCGGCATGCGCTTTACACCTTCAAAGCGTGAAGTGATGTTGCAGGACGAGGTCAACGGTTCCGAGCTTGATGCTCGATGAGGAGATGGTAGCCATTGTCGACCACTTCAATTACCTCGGCAGCAGAATGACTTCGTTGGTTGGGGCACGTGTTACGTATGACAAAGACGTCTACCGTACCGTGCCCTATTCTCCGTTCCTCCTCAGGAGTGGAAAAACCACGTGGAGGTCAACAGATGACGTTGTAACGGAGAATGAGAAAATGTACAGCGAAGTTAGGATACGTAGGTGCCTCACGTCTTTGTGGTTGGGGTCCAAAAGATCCGTCTACCAGTTGGCTGGAGGCACTGAAAGATATGGCAGCGAACCGTGAACAGTGGTGATCGTGTTGTCACTTTCTGTCGAATCAGAATGACTGGTCGATGTGCGTTGGTACAGTTAGACTGTGTATTCCGTGTGTTGGCTACCAGGGCATTCTTTCCTTTTCGCGCCGTGTAGGTCCACTCTCTGTCCATCATGTATATTCATACTTTCTAATTCAACGTGCAACATGGTGTGAAAGGCAGTGGTCAGTGAAGCTCTCTCTGCTGTTTAATGCTGTACGGTGATGATAATGGTGATGTTGAGCTCGAAATGGTAATTGGTACGACTTTCCTTATTCATTTTTCTCTCAGCGATAGCTAATATACCCACTCTAACTTCTTTTACATTGTCATTAAAGCGTTGTAGCTGTTGCTGCAATTCTCTACTCCTTTCCGTAGAATGTGTCATAATCTTTGTGCTTAAATTATTCTTTTTAAAATCGCATACAAGGTATCTATTAAATTATGACGATCACATTTTTCTGCAGTTCGGATCAAAGTTCAAGAGGTGATCAATCTTATTCAGGACCCTGAAAAGCTGCGTGAGGAACGAGCAAAAGCAAAAAGTAATCGTCACTTGTATACCGGATATGGGGGATCTGACAGAGGAGGTTGGTGTAGTTCCGACGATTCATACTACGGAAATCGGTAAGTCTTCTCAAATCCATATTTTCTAGCGCTTTGAAATTTTTTTAACTTTGGAGTAGCTCGATCAACCTTTTCGATACGTTGTATCACTGTACATGCCATTGTGATGTAATTCCGCATGGACTTCTGTGAATTGACTGAGCGACTGACATCTTGGGATATTTCAAGTAGAA
Organism: Fasciola hepatica; assembly: GCA_948099385.1. Lineage (NCBI taxonomy): Eukaryota > Metazoa > Platyhelminthes > Trematoda > Plagiorchiida > Fasciolidae > Fasciola > Fasciola hepatica. The sequence goes on from CANUEZ040000043.1 coordinate 40,691,191, forward strand.
TAAAGTGTAAGACCATTTATCGGTGTATGGCATCGTAAACACCAAAAGTTCCACCCACCCAAAGCTCTTAACTTAGCTTAGATGGTCAGTTATTTGCACTTCACTGCTGGTATAATTTCGTTTACCGTCCGGAAAATGAACGGGGCACATTTTTACTTACTTACTTACTTTACTGTTCAACTACCGCTAGTCATTCAGTTGTAGAAGTTCACCCAGCCTTATGAAAAAGGACTGGATCAAGTGATTTTCTTCATCTCGGTCACGTCATACGTTCAGAGATAGTCAAGCATGCTAAGTAAATTGTCTTCTCCTGTTGTCTGTAGTCGTTACTACATTTTCAATAACTAAAAGTCTGCGTAGCTAAAAGAAATCACACCAGGGGTATCCGTTGCCGTTTTGGTTTGGAAAACGACCATACGTACACATTTGTTCAATCTTAATAGTGCCTAGATCTTTTTTTAAAATATGCAGTTTACTTCAGGTATCTATTTTTTATTCACCAATCAGCTGGGTTTTCCCAGATGCTTTCTGGTAGCCGTACGTATTCACTCGTGCTTTCTTCCTGTTTTACACGTGGTCCCTCCGACGGTGCGTCGTCCACCCGAATACACTCAACTGGTTCGTTCACTGCGCTCCTTCCTGTACGCTTTCATTCTACCGAATTATCCTTACGTTCCTTATCCATTGTGCACTGCTTTTAAAAATAAATGATAACTATATGTGCATCATACGCTGGTGGCTTTTCCATTAATATCTTTTTCTTCTGCCACGCTTATGGCTTGATACTGTTTACTGATTCTTGTTATTCCGCTTTTCTCTTATATATTGCACCTGCTCTGCTGCTGGTTTTTCATATCGGTGCTTCGTGTCGTTATGCTCACGCACCTGCTCACCCATTCATCTTTGCGCACACCGAAATTCTACCGGTTCTTCCGTGCAGATATTCGGATCAGGATTACGACCACTACGAAAGTGCTCCAAAACCCTCTCGTTTAGAAATAGAGAAGAATTTCAAGGATAAATATATCCCTCGCGCACCAGTGCAACAACCGCAACAAAGCTTAGGCGATTTCGACGAATGGCATGTGGGTCGTGAGCGTGGTGTGGTGGATGATGTAATTGAACAAATTCGAGAAGCATGGGATGTGGCCAAACTGTCCACGAAAGACATATTCTTCAAAAAAGATTCTGACGTGGACGTTCGGTATGCTAATCCGACACGCGGTTTCATTTGTAATCTTAGTAGTAATTTGATGGTTCACTTTCTCCCAGATTTGTGCAGTTGGGTGGTTAGAGTTTTATTTAATTAGTGGATAAACGTACAAGTCAGATCGGAATCAATCTTTCCAGTCAGTCGGAGGGTAAAAATCCCAGTGGTGTTATTCTGTAAACAAAATTCTTTCCTCCTTCGACACTAGGACTCGCACAAAAGGTGGTAGTTCAGTGATGCTCACCAAACATACTGACTTAACTTGGTCTGTTCCTCCGTCTTGAGAACAACGAAGTTGCTATAGATCTCAGTCGTTTATAGACGAGCATGTCTGTTGGTGGTTGAAATCCATTGAGTCTCTCCCTTCTTTCTGTGGATCTTTTGACGGAATCTAGTCGAAAATGTTTTTTACCTACGTTCCTGTGGTCTTCCAAAAGTGATAATCTCATTAACCAACTCTTGGTAAAGACTAGATAGAAACGAAGATAACTACAGGCATCAGTTTTGTTGCTTATATTATAGGTTCGCAACCACCGCTTTCGTTTTCTAGGTTGGATAAATTTCACTTCATTTCAAACAACCATGAGTCGTACAGTGTTTTTGGTTTCTATTTTTCGGAAACAACCTCTATCAAGAACCCAAAGGTTAGGAGTGTAGAATTTATCAAAAAAGAATGGATGACATCGAGAAGATCAGCGGGTTATATAAATACAAAGATAATTAGTGGTGAAATAGCCGACTTCATCAGTGTCTGTACCATTGCGTTGGTGGATCTCTTGAATCCCACCCGCGAAACCGAACACTTATTGTGGTCAGGGTCACTTATTGAGGCTTGCGTACCTTCGTTTTGTCATGAACTAGTCAAGTAGCGGACAGGCGAGTGATCGTTCTTCCTGGTTCCAGTCTTTGCACATTGTTTCTGAAGAAGCGCAATGCTTGTATGTTCGTCAATAGTAGTTCAAACTGCGTTCAGTCATCAGCTTAAAGTAGCCATCTCCATTGGATACCTTACAGTTACGTCCGTTAACTCGAAGTGGGTTTTCTTTACCCCATGGTAATTGCCACTCACACGCGAGGAAACTTACGGTATTTCTGGCCTATCATCTTTTTTGATCTGTCGATCTTTTCTATTATCTTACTGATTTATTTACGCATGAGATTACTACCGAATACCACAGAAGAGAATAGTGAAATAAAAAAAACAGGAATAAGCGAGCCTTTCAAAGAATGACGCTAACATAGACTTTTTGGTCATAACTGCCACAGAAATGCGTGAAATAAGGCTAAGATTGTGCGCTTTCTTTCATCTGTGGGCTATCTCTAGTCAGCAGTTACATTTCCCGTTTGCTCTGTGTCAACAAAGTCCCGTTTGACCTGTTTTCCGTGTCGCCCGCAACGGCTTGTTTTTCCCAACTTAAATAGATACTTCATACAAACTTAACCAGTCAGTCCCGCAAAAGCTCACGCATATGCATGGGGACAGTCCGTAGTGCATTGCCTTACATTTTGAGGTTCCTTTCATGAACCCAGTCATCAGTATTTCGTGACATTGATTTAATGAAAACAAAGGTCTTGAATTAGTCGTTTTACTCAATACGTACCTGCTTTCTATAATCCGATGTATGCAATTGTTCCGGAAAATGGCGGTAAAATCAAGGGCAATAATTCGTGAGTTTAATAGTTCTTTTTATCCTACGCTTACGCAATGAACAGGACACAGGCACTATGCGATACCGCATCATCCGAGGAGCCGGATTCCAAGACAGATTTGAAATGGAAGACCAAATAAGACCCCTAATAAATCAAGCATGATATCAGCGACAGTTTGACTGTCTATCTTCGAGTTTATCTATATTTGACCCTCGTTGAGCATTGCACGCTGAAGCGGTTGGGCGTTTGAGACGAGAACAATGCTTCGGAGTCATCGGTGGACAACTACGAAAAGTCACGAAGCATCGTCTACGCGGGGTGGTAAGGTATCGCAACCATGGCGTTTCACAGTCGTCCCTTAAGGGTAAGCCACAGGTATTGCGGGTTGGCGAGAGCTGCCCTGACTCGTTATTCGTGAATTGATCTACTTCCTAACACCACTTACAGCTGTAATCAAGCTCCCGAGGTACTTAAAATTACCGACTAGCTCTAGCTGATCAGCACAAAGGCTGGGTGCAGGTACAGGCAGACGAGACGTTCCGTAGGACATCCGCTTCGGCATAGATGAAGAGAAATGGGGATATAGGACAACCTTGTTGAGCTTTGCTGGAAATGATGAGACAGGCCAACAGAATGCAAATCATTCTTGATCAATAAACAGTGCTGATTGGTTTTATTAAGTGGAGCTACATCCAACCATCGTGTTTTAAAGATAAAAGGGTGAGTTGGTTGAGAAAGCCTATCGTAATTTAGCCATCGTTGCAGCGTGCTTTTAAAACGCCCGCCGAAGCATAGGAACAGCTTGGTGAAAACTATTGTGAATTCTTTAACTTTCATGTTGCTAGGTCCTGCGAGGAGATGAGCTGGCTTCATGGATGTCCCGAATGGCACCTGCCCGTGAGTGACGACCGAAAGTGAGACCTAAATACGGAGGAATCTAGTTCTGTTTCCAGTGGGCGTATATCCGATATCCATCAAAGACACTAGGTTTCTCAAGAGTCGGTCAGCCAAATGGACCGAAAACGTCAGCTCTCGAACTGTAAGGAGATGAATAAGTTACGAAGACATTTACCAAGACAAGTCACAAAAAGCCCTAAGAATGATCGCGAAAATTGGTGGGTCAAGGTGGTGGGCCGAAGAAATGGAAGTGGCAACTACTTCAAGTGACAGTGAAAGACTGTTCAAACTTGTTCGCGACACTGATTGTTGACGAACCCCAGTCAGCGGAGCAATGCGCGACAGAAATGGAGAGCCTATTCATGGCAAAGAGCAAAGGCTGGACTGTTGGGCCGAATACTTTAAGAAACAGCTTAGCCGGCCACATGCTAATGTAGTTACTCTTGTGTCAACAACTGAGATTCCTTGGGGAGTATCCCCATCGGAAGTGGAGGTGGAGTCATGTATTCTATTACTACGGAGGGAAAGCCGCCGGTCTCAACGGACTTCCTTCAGTTCTTCCCAAAATAAGTGATGGTGTGTTGATAAAATCGTTTAGCACCCTGATCCGCAACGTTTGGAATGAGGGACGTATACCGTTGTTATGAGGTGAGTCATTAATTGTACTCATCTTCAAGAGGGGAATATGCAGTGATTGCAGTACTCATCGTGGGATCAGTTTAATTCCGATAATCACCCAGGTAATAGCTTCGATTTTTCTATGCCGTCTGAAACTGGCTTGCGAGAGGAATGCCCGCGAACAACAGGCCGGATGGAGGATGCATCGACCAGAATTTGACTGTTCGTCAATTATTTGAAACGCGTTACACACACATTGTCGACCGACAATAATGGTTTTCCTCGACTTGAAAGGTGCCTTAGATTCAGTTGACCGAACAACGCTATTCAGTGCTGTTCACCGAAAAGGTATGCCACAGAATTTCGTGAATCTGTTGAGGTCATTGTACTCCCATACTTTTGGCTGCGTAAGGGTTTATGGTGAGCCAGCCAGTCCATTCAAAATGACCGGCGTTGTTCGACAAGGATGTCTCACTTCTCCATTCCCGTTCAATTTCGTCGCGGATGAGATAATGGAGAATGCCTTGCAAAATCTTCAGGATGTGGCCGTCGACCTAGAAAATAGTGGAAAGCTGTGTGACCTAAATTACGCGGACAACTTTGTTTGCTTGTTCGAATGCACGGAGCATGCGCAACGTGCACTAGATAGACTGGCAAAAGTTGTAGCTCCATTCGGCATGCGCTTTACACCTTCAAAGCGTGAAGTGATGTTGCAGGACGAGGTCAACGGTTCCGAGCTTGATGCTTGATGAGGAGATGGTAGCCATTGTCGACCACTTCAATTACCTCGGCAGCAGAATGACGACAGATGGGACCTGGATGGTAAGGGTGGGCACGCGTTTATCCAAGGCTCGAGCAAGGCTCACTCTGCTGGTTAGTGCTGTACGATGATGATGAAGATGTTGATGATGCTTCCGCTTGCGAAAGTCGTAGACAAGCGGGAGTCCTTATTGCTGGATGTCAGAATTGACGGTACTGATCCTTGTTTTCAGCTATCTTCCAAGGCGATAGCACCATCCTGGACATGGTACCGGAGGGAGGCATCGTTTTCAGATTTCCATGCCTAGACGTCGTCGGACATGTTGTCGGCGTTGAAGTGATGCTGACGGCTTTTGGGTTACGAAATAGCGTTGTTTTAATACGTGGTTTGAAGTCATGTCATGCCAAGGTATTTTAAAAATCCGTCCGGAAAACCAGTGCTGAAGCACTTCCAGTTTCCTGATGTCTTCGATTCATAGTGACTACTGTAATGTGTGAACATCAGCGTATTTCCTCCGGGACTTGCTTGTGTTCGATCTGCAAAATACAAAACGTGAAAAACTCCATGAACCCAAGGCTCACTATATGCATCAACAGGATGCTACACGTATATTAATCGAATACCAATATGGCTGCCAACAGCCTGCTCACTACATCATGTTTCACAGCCAAAGGTCAGTATTGGACGGATAGCTACCCAGAAGACCCGAACGTTGGTGCGGAGGCTGATCTCGCTGCGTTTCCCGAGTGCATTGCAAAGCTGGAGAAACGCAGCTTGACTTCAATTTTGCTTTGACGGTTTTGGGAGGATCATGGAGCCCAGGTATTTGTACGCTGAAATATGCTCGAGTTGTTCGTCGTTGACGAATATCGATTGTATGAACCGTGAAATGCAAGCCAAAATGATCCAGCACGAACGGCAGTCAACAACCTCGCCATTTTTGCCTTATTACTGTGTGTTCGATCTGAGTTCATTGCTAACTCGCAGAAGGCAGCGTTATGCGGCCTGTCGACGGTTAGAGACTGAGGTCCGTACTGATGAGGAACAAGCAATGGTCAGAACATAAAGCCAAAAGCCGTCCGAGCGACAGGACTCTAACCCAAAAAGGTCTCCTAAATTCGCCTTATTCGATGACAGCCGACCTACCCTCGCATTCATGTTTCTTGCCAAAAGCACAATATCGACCCGGCCCGCTTTACATGAGAGGTCGTTTAGCTTTTCGTGGAGTTTATCTTCGATTCTTATGCGCTACAATCAGAGGGTGCATACCGCGAGATGACAAAATAGTTGCGTCTCTCGGGACGGCGACTGCTCACTTTACGTGAACCTCTAAATCTCGCTTCGTATAACCGACTGTCGACTGGAATCCAGTTTAGTAGTTGCGCTTCAGCTCTTTCAGTGAGAACTATGCCAACACCAGGAAAACCAGAAGTCGCAGCCTTAGCGTCCCCGGAAGGCGTAATTGGAACTTTTAAAAAGGATTAGGTGGTAGCATCAGCCGAATGATAGAACTGGAGTCCTCAACGCTAGTCTCTTGGATACATGTGTCAGTGGCACAGGACTTAAGCGTACAAGCCAAACCCGTCTGTTGTCATAAGTGCATCAGGGCTCACACGTTGAACGTTGATAGTTTGAATGGATATCGAAGATAAATGAAGGTACCAGCTGGAGGTAGCGGGTTCGATGAGACTTGGGAGTTAGTCCAGGAGAGACGAGAGAGAACATAGCCACAATTTCCGCTGGTGCACTACAGCTATTACGGTCAACCGAAGTTCTCTTTATGTACTAGAGAGAAAGAACATACGGGAAGGAAGTGAAAGTGGGCGACGGGATAAGAAAAGAAGTTGTCTGCGGTGTGAAAGAGTGGTCAAGTATGCATATGAAAGAACAACCAGTCACTAGTTTAGTTATTTCTTCCATAGTTGTTTACTTTCTGGGTTGTTATGCTACCCGTTCGCCCAGTCCAGGGTAGACCTTTTCATCTGAGGATGCACCTCTAGCCTTTACACAACCAAGTGTGTCCTGCAAGATGGCAGCGTTGGTTTAGACGAATCGGTGGATAGTTCTATGGGTCATCCTCATCTGGAAAGGTTGTCGCTCAAGTAGGACATGACAAGAGGCAATTGTCTTGTTTAGTGGCGGGTCGCACTCATCACGTCACAGTGCTGTCAGCAGACTTATGTGACATTTCAAAGTGGAATTCACTAGTCACACGAAAATCCCACACATCCTCGAGCATCACCGCTGATCGTTCACGGCCGTTTATTTGGTGGGTTCACCTTATTCATGGTCAACCGCAAAAGTGCAGCCGTTCCTCTGTCCACAATCTAGAGACTCGCCCGTAGCATGCAGCTCTTCTCCGCTACTGAATATAATCAAACACGGTCGATGTTTAAACGTCGGTGTCTCGAATATGATGGGAACACCAAATCTGCAATGCTAAGGTTAGGCGCAAGGCGCTGAGAACAAGCGGTCAGTTGCTGCAACAAGTACTGAAGTTTAGGGTGACTGGGACGTGTTGCGCGTGCCCACCGATGGGCTTTCTCTCCGAGACACGTAGTGATTCGAACGTAACCTGAGGTGATCAGCCCATGGTATTACAGGAAGGTATGAAAACCTTGACCAGTGGACTTGGTCAGGTAGGACGTATGAGACTTCCGGGTAGGGATCCACGTACTTCACATTTAAACAAATTCCATACAGACAAACTGATGGCGTTGCCATAGGATCTCATGTGTCTCCACCCATTGCCAACCTCTTTCTACATTCACTTGAATCCAAAGCACTAACCTCCTTCCACAATCCCCCACGTGTATATCTAAGATACGTTGATGACACTGTTGTTGTTATCATATCCCAGTACAAGGATGATTTCCTCTGTTGTCTCAACAATCAATGTGACTCGATGAAATTCACGGTAGAAATAGAAGACAGTGACAGAATCATCAACTTTCTAGACTGAGGGTAAACGACGGTCGGAAATTCATTACCAGTGTTTATCGAAAGCCTACACACACAGACAGATATTTACACTTTGACTCAGCTCACCCTCAGTGTGTAAAACGGGCACTTGTTTCGTCCTTAGTAAATTGAATCCAAAGTCTTTGTAATGACCACGCCACTCAGGAGGAAGAAATTAAATGCTTAAACAGCGTCTTCCAAGACAACCACTATCCACCACATCTAATCAGACGTAAACTGTCGAAAAAGAAATCAACACGACAAAAGACGGAAGAAAAAGATTGATTGGCCTCCATCGGAATCCCGTATCGGTCTGGGACATCGGAGGCGATCAGAAAAGTTCTCGGAGATTATCATATCCGCACTTTCTTCCTAATTGATAACACCTTGAAACGTCACCTCATGAAAGCCAAGGATTTAATTCAACTTCAAGACCAAATCAGCTGTATTTACAAGATCAGCTGCAAAGAATGCCCCGCTGAATACATCGGGCAAACTAGCAGACAGTTGAGAACCGGAATCACAGAACACATGAGGAAAGAAAAATCTAGACTTACCAACAAAATGACCCTGGCAAAACTAGTGCGAGACTCAGAGATCGCACTTCATGCTATAGTCAAAGGACACGAAATTGATTATGAATATACCAAAGTTCTCCAACTGGGATTTCGAACGTGTACAGAGCGCCTGTACACCGAAGCCTTAGCAATCAGCACTCACCCTACATGCATCAACCGGAACGACGGAGCGGGTGTATCAATTATCTGGACAGCTCTATGCTCGTTGAAAAACAAACACCCAGATGATCGGAATTTTACTTGACCTCAAATGACCCCGCGATAAGTGACACTGATAATGGGAATAAGTGAAGCTGACGCCCAATCCCTCCAACCACCACGCACCTAAACAATGCTCATGCTCACAATAACACACGCACACATGCAGATTGAATCATCCGTTGGCTTGTGACGACTACTTCAGAATCATTTGCCTTGAAAAAGGTTACCCGCGGTAACCGAAACGTCGGCTAATTAAAATTTCTACCGGCAACGTTGTGTTTTTGACAATAAAATATCTTGAAAAACCACAACACATGGCGCATCGATTCTTCGATACACTCCGAACCTCGTTCGGTCCTGATATACTCGATCCACGAGACGTTTAAAATCACTAAGTGGCTTGGTTTCGCGGCCAGTGGCTTAGTTGCATTCGGGTTCTTTCCGCATCGATCGGTGGTGGTCAAACGGTTATCATCGCGGACTTAAGGCAGGAACGACCCACATTTAATTCCCGCCACCGCCCGTCACTTCCCCATTTGCCAGCCTTTCATCGGCCGCGGCCCCCTTCCTGAATTGTTGTACTTTTTTGTACAGTAAATAAAAAAAGAAGTAAGAAGAGAATTTAAGAGCATTTAATCCCTGTCATTTCCGCTTATGACTTTGTTTTCGGTTCCTCACCATATGCTTCTGTTGGTTTTGCCCTCGACTCGACAATGCTCCGAAGTAGAAACCAAACCCAGGGCACAGAAAGGCGAGACTGATGTACTGTTCATTCAAACCGTAATTAAAATTTTCATTAATACGTATCTGTTCGTCGGCTGTCAAGACACTTATTTGACTTGAAGCTGTTCTTTGGTATCGAGGTAGCCTCTTACTTCAGCTCAACAACCAAATGTGCAGAGACAGATTTGGATTGCCATTGTCCGTTCTTATTTTGAGTCATATATATTGTTATGTATTGGTATGAGTACGAATAACTGAAAACGAGCTTGTTCGCCACGTTGTTTATTCTCAATGTGTTCTGTGGGATTTTTCAGACAATTGTGTAAATGGGACGATTGGTTTCTCGTGTTTTTGATGTGTTCGTTTCTCGGTCTTTCCAGAGTGACGTAATGTTGATCGACCTAGACATGTCGATTGAGCGAGTTGATCGAATAGAGAGCTTCATGGATCAGTCGACCGCCCTTACGTGATTGGTTGTGACCTCATGACCTATTTGTGCGCAGTGGTTCCAAACCTAGAGTATGAATGGATGCGTTTTAATGCTACTTTGTGTTCGTGTAGGCTAGAGTGTCTCACCTGTGTTCCTTATCGCATCATAGGCATTCGATGGGTGGACCACTGATGGTTGGTCGTGCTGGTTCACACGGTCTTTTTTGTTGAATAGGGCGATCCACAGGGTGCTGACGGGTTTGTGGACAGTTTTATCATACGACCTACAGCATTCAATGCTCCTCGTATGTATGGAAACACGGCTATGCTTTCGAGACTTTCTTTTTGCCTCTTTTTGTTACCTCGGGTACAGGAGTTGAGGACCTCTTTTGGACAGCTGTTTGCGATGAATAACCTGCAAAGTCTGACTAGTTCTTTTTTCTGGAGTTCGGATGTGCTGTAGTATGTATCGGTCCGGCGGAATGGGGTGGGCATACAACTTTTCAAATGACATGTTGGGCGATTGCTTTTGAAGTTCAGTATGCGATCCGTGGTCGTCGGCTTCCGATAGACCGTTCTTCCTAGGTTTCCGTTTTCTGCCTCAAGATCAGAATACCGAGAAGCGGCAGTTTTGCTCCGCATTCTTCCTTTGTGGTTTTATATATATATATAGGATGAAAATGGGCTGGTAGTGGTTTAAGTGACAGTTAGTCCTGACTGTTGGTTGTTGCATGTCATTGTAATACGGTTGAAAACATCGCCGAATAATTCTGACTTCACATCCCAAAATAACACGATTTTGGGATTTCATTTATTATACCCCACGTGCGATTTTCACGTCCATATGCATTCCCACCCTTTATTATGCATACTTGTAATGATAGCACTTCCAGTTAGCTTCTACTGCAGTAACTTCTCGCTGTATGAACTTTGCAAAGAAATTAATTCGATAGAGGACTGGTTCAGGCTTAACGGAAGAGTCTTTTATGACATCAGCATGGCCCGCGGACGCTAGGTTCGAGTTGTGTATTTCATGACTTAGCTGAACACCGAGTGTTGTAACAGACATACTCACGTTTCAAGACTGTTTTCGATTTGATTCTTTACGAAACACCACTCATAATTCTGATTTGCCCTCGCAATTCGTTTTGCGCTTGTTTTACCACTCAGTTTCTGAACTCGCTTAACTCCCTCATCCATCGTTTTTTCTCTTCTGTAACTTCATGGTCATGCCTAGTTAGTGCGTGTCGTTTTGGTTGTTTTCCCCTCACCACCAATTGTTCGTTTTTCTCGTCCCCTTGTCTTTTTGTTTGTCTCGCACACATATTGTGCCTATCGTAAAACCTACTTACTCCTGCCGATTTGGATGTGTGATTTTCAACAGGGAATCCAATCCACGAATGGTTTCCGAAGAGATGTACGAATTCCCGCAGGAGGCTGTAGAAGTATATGGCACCTTGGACTCAGATGTCAACCCTGCACGTTCCGAACCTCGGCATACAACGCACTCCAGAGATCTGTCTGGTCGTCAGCCTCATCGGGACGAAGATTTTGACAGTCGCGATGTTTCACCTATTCACCGACGACGTGCTACCACTAAGACGTCGAGCGCGTCCAAGCCGGTCGAAGTGCTCGAGGTGAGTTATGCCGATGACCATTATATTTGTTTACGTATGTGAATATTACATATATTTTCATCGGTCTAATACTAAGCATGATGCCAACACAAAAAACAATGATTATGAAAAATGGGAGGAGGGGAGGGGGTTGATTAGAGTAAAACCAAGTATAATAAGCGTTTAATAAGAGATGTGATGTTTTGGTTTTTCTGCTTTCTCACGGTACACTTTTTGATGTTTCTTTGTCATTTTGTTTGTCTGAGTGACAACTTTGTGTTTGCGAGTGACATGAGCTCAACAGACAGGCCATATAGCATTCGCACCACTGATTTCTTTTCTCTTACCAACAACAATCACCATTCCTTGCACCCCAATCAGAGGATGAGAAGGGCCAGCCGAAGCTAATGCTAACGGCAACTGCTTTATATCCCTACTCAAAATCATAACTTGACCGCTGCGTCGCTTCTTCCAGCCTTGCCCAGCACGCGCGAATCAAGCACGGAAAGGTGGATGATAGTCAGGCATATGCAAAACATGCCCGAGCCATCGTGGACTGCGTAGACCAATCACTTCGGTCACCGGGCGGCTGTCCGCGCCCAACATACGGCGTCGTGCCTTGTCATTACTCAATCAATGTTCCCACCTGCGTATAGTGCACGTCTTGTTACGAGCCGTGTTTCATTATACTCGCTTCCAGCCGGAGTCGACTGGGGTGCGTCGAGAAGGCGTAGAGCTTCAACAGAAATCCAGGGTTTTACGGCGCGACGAGGCAGGCCACCAATCACTACGCTTGTTTTACTGTGGCTGGCCCCTTGGAGAGAATAAGCCGGCTTCCTCAATGTCTCTAATCGCTTTTGTCCATGCTGGGCGGTTAGCAGCAAGGTCCTTGCAAATGTCGATCTAGTTCAATTCCCATTGATGGATGTCGTTCACCATATATATATATATATATATATATATATATATATATATATATATATATATATATATATAATCATACGAAGATCAAGTTGGTTTATGTCTTCGAAAATAGTATCCGGCCAAGTTTTTAATTGTCCACCTTGTGAGCGACGCCAGTCCGGGTGCGGAGATGGTACCAGAACAATACTGATTAGGGCCTGGTTTGGTTCGCGAAGGATTTGCCCAAACCACCGTAACCGTCGGAGTTGTATGCTCGTTAAAAGGCGGGTGATATGGCAACGATTTCTAGTGTTTTCATTGGAGATTCTGGCACGCCATCTTACTTTTAAAATAGATTTAAGGCAATAATGCGTCAGAACTGAGATCGTTTCAGAGTGTCTCGAAAAATTGATACGCCATGTGAAATGGTACGGTAAAATTTTATTGTTTAACATCACAGCGTAGTCGAAATCGTTGGTAGGTTGTCGACGTTTCGGTTATCACGGGTAAACTTTTTCAAGACTGGTTTTTACAACTGAATGAAACTGGAATGATAGCTTAGAGCAATTGGGTGTTAGTCACAGTGTGTTCGTGTGTTGGTCTGTGTTAAAACTCAGTATATATAGTATCCTCAGAAACCAGAAACCAATTTCGTCAAATCTAGCAACGGATGAACAGAAGGCACTGACCACACTGCGAAGTGACAAATCGATTCATATCACGAAAGCGGAACAAGGCAACATTACGGTCGTTCTAAATAGGCTAGACTATGAATCAGAAGTTCGACAACACTTGGAAGATGGACCGTATAAAAGAACTGAAGAAAAGAAAGCCAACGCCACACTAAACAAAACAAAGGGACAGATAAGCAAATACCTTTCAGGGCTGAAAGAAAAGCTGGGGAAGTCTCTATGGTTTGCTTTGAATCCAAGAACAAACAGACCTGGAAGATTTTACGGACTACCAAAAATCCACAAATTCGGCATACCTATCCGATCAGTCGTGGATTATACACCTTGTGCGGCCTATATTTTAGCCAAATACATCAGTACACTACTACAGCCGTACCAAAATGGTGGTAACTCACATAAATGATGCCTTTGATTTCTCCCGCATTCTAAAGACTGCTGTATTAGAAAAAGACGAAACAGCAGTGAGTTTTGATGTGACATCTCTTTACACAAGCGTGCCCATTAAAGATAGTTTGGAATTTTTACATTCCATATTGATCAATGACACCACGTTAGAACACAGATGTCCGTTGAATCCAACTGATATTAACACTGCCGTTGAACTATGCATCACTTCCATCTTATTCACATTCAACCAAACATTGTACAGACAGACTGATGGGTTCTCGTGTATCACCCATTGTAGCTAATCTGTTCTTACATTTAATGGAATCTAAAGCATTGGTCGCATTTTACAATCCACCACGAATCTATGCCAGATATGTAGACGATACGTTTGCAATTCTGAAATCAGAACATAGACATGACTTTCTACAATATCTCAATTCAGTTCACAATGGAGACTGAGAGCACTGACAGAGTCATCAGTTTCCTGGACTGCCGACTACAAATAAACAACTCCCGTAGGTTTACAGTGAACATTCACAGGAAACCTACACATTCCGACAGATATCTGGACTTTAACTCAGCCCATCCACAATGCATAAAACGGACACTCGTATCTTCACTAACCAACAGAGTCGACAAATTGTGCAACGACGATGTCACCCATAAACAGGAAATCCAACGTTTACACACGGTCCTCCAAAACAACAACTACCCACGAGGACTAGTAACCGGTGTGCTAAGAAACAAGTCAGCAACACACGACAAGAAGGACGTAAACTGGCTAGCCTCCGTTGGTATCCCGTACAGATCAGGCACATCGGATGCAATCAGGAAAGTACTTGGTGCGTATGGTGTTCGCGTTTTCTTCCGAATAGATAACACGTTGCGACGTCATCTCACAAGGACCAATAACTCTCAATACATGCACGAACAGAACAGTTGTGTTTGCATGGTGTGCGGCAAAGACTGCCCCGCTTAGTACATTGGGCAAACATGCAGACAGGTCAAAACCAGAATCGTAGAACACAAAAGTAAAGGAAAATGCAGACCGAGGGACCAAATGGCTTTGAGAAAGTTAGAACGCGACTCTGCAATCGCACTTCACGCCATATCCGTAAACCATAATATCGACTACGAAAACATCAGAATGCTCCAGTATGGATTTCGTACGTACACCGAGCGTCTCTACGCGGAGGCTCTGGCAATTAACGCCCACCAATCGTGTCTCAACCGCAACGATGGGGCGGAGATTTCAAGCATATGGATGGCACTTACGACGCTGATGGATAAACACCAAATAGGGTCATAACACCTTGTTGACCTCAAATAACCCCACTATCACGGACACATAGTATGGACGGAGGTTCATTCCCCACCCTTGCATTAAACAACACCACAAACACAGACCAACACACGAACACACTGTGACTAGCACCCAATTGCTCTAAGCTATCCTTCCAGTTTCATTCGGTTGTAAAACCAGTCTTAAGAAAGTTTACCCGTGATGACCGGAACGTCGACAACCTACCAACGATTTCGACTACGTTGTGTTATTAAACAATAAAGTTTTACCAGATCTGAGGCATCACTGATGAAAAACCTTTAGTCGCTTGATATCCCCAGCTGTTAATGGCCAGATTTCGCAACCAAACAGTAGTACTGGTCGGACTGTTGCATTGGACACCCTAAATTTGGTCTTATGAGTAACTTAGTTTCGTTCGGCGTTATAGAAATGTCGTTCGTGTCGCGTCAATACGCTGCTCGACACCACCTGCGGCTGCCCCTTTTGGGAGGATGTTGAAGCCGAGATACTGAAAATCCGAGACGATTTCTATTGTAGGGCTCGGTTTGCATGACTGATGGGTATTACGAACATCTTAGTTTTGTCGGCATTGGTCTCAAAACCAATCTCCAAAGTGTATTTATCAATCCGATCAAGGGCCGCTTTCAAAGTGGTCAGGTCCTCACCGAGCACCACTACGTCGTCTACAAATTCGAGGTCCGTAATACTGCAGTCTGTGGAAACTTGGACCCCCTGATAACCTTCCGTTTCGCGTTGTATTATCCAATCTACGGCGAAGGTGAACAGCACTGAAAATAACGGTCATCCTTGTCGTACTCCTAACTTCTATTCGAGTAGACAGGATTCTTCGCCTGTAAGTTCGAATACTTGCGCCGGAAACTTCGATGTTACGAGAGTCGGTTCCACCTAGTGTGACAGGCAGGCAATAACCATTTGATGGTCGTGTAGTGTGCGCATAGTCACTACCTGGCTTCCAATATCAGAGTTCTCACATTACAGCATCATATGTGGACCGTTCTTCGGACGTGGAGGGGTCCGGTTCGCCTCAGCCACTGGAGGAACACAGAGATTGTCACATCCTGGAGACGCTGTAGCATGGGCAACAGAGCGTGTCGGTGACAATCACAAATACTCACGGGTGTTTGACAGAAAAGTCGTCTCTAGCGTAACTCGGCTTTTTTTCGAGGGCGCACTTCTAGCCTTTACACAACTAACTACGGGCTTTATGGCAACAACGTGTTAATGCACGGTTTCCGGTAGCTCCCTAGGAGCTCATTCGACATTTGATTGAGTTGAATCCAACCCAGTGGTCCATGCAGCCCTGTTAGTTCGGCAAATTTCCTACACAGCCGTTGAATTGTACAGTAAATGTCGTCCGCCTGTTCAAGAGTTACTATCTTCACATACTAAATATCGCTTCGCCGAGGTTTTAGACCTCAACCTGGTTTAGCCCACCTGCTGAGCGGCTTTCCGGGGTGTGGCTGCTGATGCATACCTCAACTTCGTGGAGCCACAGATGAGAGCTGGGTACCTGAAGAAGACCATAGAGATGGAAGGTACCCCGATGGCACGACGGTCTACCATCTCAGAGGTACTAATCCTATCAGATACCCCATACGCCCAACTAGTCCAGTAGTATGCAGAGCATTCTCGATCAGCTATCGCATTTTGGAACACGAATAGGCTAGGTGGGTCGAAATATTTGTCGCAATCTAAGTCGTTGCAGCATTCGTTTGGAACACCCACCGAAGCATAAGAATAGCTTGGTGCCAGCTAGTGTGTGGTCGGAGTATGCCTCAGTACGATTGATGGTATAGTATACAGCCCTATCATTTGTGGTTTTTGTGATGTGGTCAATCTGAGCCCATTACTGACTCGAAGAGAGCGAACGCAAGGTGGCGTACCATTGATTAGAGCCTCTGAATTTCATGGTGCCGCGGAACAGGCGATGTTCAGAGTTCAAAGCCAAAAACCGTGAGGTTGACCGAGTTGAAAGCCGCTTTCAGATCAAGGAAAGGTATGACGGTGAATGCAACGGGATATGTCATCTTACTTCTACCTGAAATCATAACTGAGCAATAGGAGAATCTTCATTCGAAAGGGCGCCGGAATACAAGGGACACCAAAGCAGTGCAAAATAGACCGTAATGTGTGAGAAAACAGACGAGAATTTGCATTGCATCGTTGTTTCAACCGGTTTCGAACTCCGATACCTGATGTTATAGGTGCAAGAGAACGGTATCCTTGGGATTTCACATGAATACTTTTTTTCATTACATGCTTGCGCATGAATGCAGTGGAAGGGGCATTTACCCAATAGTCACGAAGGCCCACTGCTGTAATGGGGATAACCGGCAACCAGACCCTGAGACTTGGAGTGGTGAAGAACCACATAGGGTCCCAATAAATCAGGTGTGGTGTGGTAACGATCCGGACGAGAGCGGATTACTGTCTACCACCAAAGTAACCGGTGATGACGGGGATTCGAACCTCGGACCTCCGAGGTGGTAAGCAAACGCTCTAAACCACTCGACTACCACCGGCCTAATATATCCGCTTTTCAGCAGTCTGAAGTGGACTACGCTATATCATTTAGCATGTACCACTTTCACGTGAAATACGACTTTTCAGAAGAAAAACTATCTTATTTTATGCAATAATGGTGCAGTCACCAGCCTTTTACTTCTTAATGCTCTCATCCTGAACGAATTTCACATAGGTAAACATTCGCATAGCTTTTATTCGCTTTGTCCAGGTCACCATCCGACCTGACGAATGATGATTTCATTATATATGTATATTCGGGCTTGTCAAATCTAATGAATTGTGATACGATATGGATGTTCGGATTCTTCATGCTCGGTTCCTTTGTGAATCACGCGTAGACACAACCACACGTGACCCAGATCCTAAGATTTCATTTTCACAAATTATTTTATTTCGTCCATTGACGTACTAAGTCGTCGCATTGATTGTTGCCCTCGTTGTTTTGAGTTTCAAAGTTAATATCTTTCCTAATTATCTGCACCGTACACGGTACTTTTTTGTGACTTAACACTTGACTCCTTCTGATGTTAAGTGCAGTATTTTACCAGTACTCGACAAGCTTCAACATTAAGTTTATTCCCTCTAGCTCATCATTGTGCTTCATGGTAGCCGGGACGTGATACATTTACTGTTATTTTCTGTGCATGTATGTTGACTGACTTTATATAAAGTCCAGTGTTTGACAGTAGTTTGGGGCCAATGTCAGTCCTCGCTCACGTTCACGAATTCTGTATTACTTTTTTTGTCTGATGTAGCAGAAGCAGTCGGTCGAATCTAAACCTCAACTCCCGTTGGTGGATCTGATGGGCTCTTGGGATGATGTACAGACAACACCTATTCCCAGTGTGGCACACGTGACAGACCCTGCTATCGACTTGTTTGAGCTGCCAGGTGATGGTCAACAGAAATGCGGTCTGCGCGAACCCACCGGAGCAAGTGAACAACAGTGGCCTAGCTCCAAGCCAGTCACAACGAATATCGTTGCCGCTGTCTCCGACAATGGCAAGAAGTAAGTTTTTCGTTCAGTTTCACACCAAATAAGGTAGTTTGGTTTGCTTTATGTTTTTCATGGGAGGACTTGTAGACACTAGTTGTTGTCCACTTTCTCACAAACGCTTTTGTACACAACGTCAGGTAATCCCCGTTAAAATCTTATGCTCCATCGGCATGGATAACAAGTGCGTCGCACAGTTTCTCATTGTTTCTCAGCTCCGCGCCGACTTTTTTTTAGCCCTTCGTGGATGTTTTTCAATACCTTGTCAATGACGAAGATGAGAAGAAGTTTGTCGCTGGTGATAAACCATTTCCGAATGGACAAGATAATCCATCGTATACCCTTAATTGACTGAGTGGGTGCAGGTATAATGACATCGGTGAGTTCGGATACGTCTGAGGCATACCCTTTCAAAGATGGAAATTGGAACTCTTTGATCATCAACCCAGTCAAATGCTCCTTTGAGGTTGAGAAAGACTGCGGTCGTAGAATGATTATCTGATCTGACCGATACGGTAGCGACCTAAACGGAATCCGGCGTGTTTTTCTTCGACTTTCTTATCGCTGAATTGCGTAAAACGGGCTAGCCATCACTGACGCTAACATTTTGGTTACTGTGTATATGACTTACACCATAATGGATGGTACCTTCATCATGACAGTTTCTTAGAAATGGAGGCGGTCAATGACAGAACATTTATTGACTCGGGGAAATCAGAGTTGGGGCCTTTCCGTTTGAACACTTATTCTACTTCAGCCTTCTTTGGGTTCGTTATACGCTCCTCCTCCGGAAGGAGCTTCGGTTGGTGACGATGGAAGCTCACTGGCGATCGGCCAGATGAACTACCTTTTAAAGTCTCAGTTGTGGCGGCTTTTTTCTGTTCGTGATTCAGCCAACAAAACAGAATGGTTTACTTTTGGGCCTGAGTTCCATTCCAGTCTCGAAGGCTAATTAGTAGAGGTAAAAACCAGTTCCGTCTCTATTGGTTAAGCACCTCGTCAGTGCCCGTCTCGTCGAACCTATAAACATAAAAATGAACTAAGTTCCCATATTCCATCGGTCACCTAGTAGAACTGTTAACACCGCGCGGGGTTACTGATCAGAATTCTTACACATTATTTAGCTTGGTCTTTTTCTCCCTATCATCGTCCATCTCACGATGTTGGTTCTGTCAGCTTGATTGGTGCTAATCAGGTGGTAGACATCCCCACTATTGCCTGGCTCATCTCCACGCGGCCTAAAGCGAAGCCGCTGTATGATTCTCCACTCCAACAGTGAAAATTTCATTTTCCAGTTCTCGCGTCTAGCTTGCTAGTACCTCGTTACTACGAAGTGTCTGTCTCTTACACCAGATCCTTTGGTGCAAGCATGAAAGAAAACAATAGAACTAAGTAGTGTGGTGTAGCGGAAATTGGATTTTTTCGAACCTTGAAGGTATGTAATCTCAGTCAAATGCGCTCATAAGCTTGTTTCATGTTCACCAACCTTTTGTCATTGTTATTGAATTCGTAGGCGAAACGCGAATTCGGGAAATCGACAGTGTGAAACAACTGACTGCTCTCGGAATATTATCTAATTTGGTTCCATGCTTATCTAGGGATTAAAATATTCGAACTGCGAGTCACCGCGGTGTGAGAACTTTGCTGACCAACAAAGTTGAATTGGGTCAGACCGACTCGATCTTCGGTAGATAGTTTCTTGCATGTGGCAGGACTTCAAGTTCGGGAAACAAACCGACTAGGTCAAAATGAGCTGGATCTTAATCTGGTTTTTCTCTCCGGAAAGAGCCACAACCGCTGCTGTTCTCATTCTGCTTATTAGTTTTTCCAACTGGGAACTAAAAAAACTCGATAGATGAACTTATTGAGTCCAAGCTGTTCAGCCCAATCGTCTCATTTCGCTCAGTCCGCCGGTTGTGGTTTGCGTACAATTCCACCAAACAATGGACAAGTTACCTTGACCAGTTTTCATCCGTTAGCTGTCCCTGGTGTACGTCACAGAACGCCCGATTATGCCTGGTGGCCTTCGAAAAACTCATTCGCCTCTGACCAGTTTTTACATTATGGCTAGTTAATTTCATTGGCTGACTTACAAGCACTGCATCCTTTGGTCGTGCCACTTCAAACTGTCAGAAAACCTGCTCAACTTCCTCGAACTTTTGCTCCTGATTTCTCTTGATCAGTTCATCCATACAAGTGAGGAACAGATCTTTCTGTCTGTGCCATTTGACCTGGAAGCTGTTGTATCGACCGACCCCACAATGTTAACCTCCATACACGAACGTGATATGCGTTCACGTGCGTATTTGTTTGCACGTTTTCATTTTTTCTGTTGTATTTGGGCGTCTACACATGGATGTCTGGGCGCTTGAGATTTGGACGCGTATTTTATAGATGTAGTTCTTTTTTAACATAACATTCAGTCAGACCGAATTTCGTGCATTTCAGATAATGAAAACCCAAAAGTCCAACGCCACATTTATCAGTGTTCATGTCATTCAGTTAATCGATGTTCCTGTAGCTGTATTCCGACATTTTTTCTGTCCTTGACCCTACCGGGACACCACCCGTTCGTGTGCTCTCTGTGTGTGCATATTTTTTTCTTACTCAACCTTTTTAAATTCTTATCTGTCATGTTTGCATACCGTTATATTACTTTCAACAAGTATGTTGTTTTAATGACCTCGTTGCCATTGTGATTTTACCAGAGGACAGTGCAAGCATAATCTCACCAGTCTGAAGGTTTTACCTTGCAATCAGTGTAGTTTTGCCAACCAGTTACCGTGCTTTGGATACGGCGAAACCTATCAGGACCAATATATTAAGGGCACGAAAACAGTCAGGAGGGAACTGCAAAAGGTTGTTTTTATTTAGATGAAAAGTGGTGCTCGAGTATGGAAGCCCCATTTGTCGCAACATGTCGTCGTGTCTACCAACGTGTCGAACCATCCAGTAGATGGACGTCATATACCTCATCCAGGAAGCCTAACACGTTTTACATGACTAATCCCGCCCGTTAAGTTCATTATGCTTTTCTTCCACTCCATGGATTGGCCACTTTTTCTCCTTCCAACCACTGCCCGCGTCAGTGAACACTGTGCCGATGAAGTTTGTTCGGAAGCACGCACAACACGTACCAATAACCGTAACCCGACCAGCTTTAGCGTTTCATCAAGCGGTCTTTCGCTTGGAAGCGGTGTTGTCGACGTACTCAAAGTTTGATACTTTTCCACATGGGAAATATTCAGTACTACTGCTCTCACATAAGGATAAGTTGGTCTGTAAGACCATGTCAATAACGAACTTCACTAAAAATAAGGAAGGGAGCAGCCATGACGTACGTTATTTCTCACACTGAACCGGGGTAATAAATCACAGTGAGCTACGACTTGAAGTAAACTATTCATTAATGGGGGTTTAATGATAGGATCGAGTTTCTTAGGCGTACTCTTCCACAAGACACAGAGTTACAGAATTGTGTTGTGCCCTGAATCATGTTCTGATCTTACATCTTACTGGGATTGCTATGGTCCTCCTGGATTCTTCTCTAGGGAATCTTGAACACAGTTTCGACTGTTTGCTCTTAGCACTTAAGTTGTGATCTCAGTTTTCAGACAAACGAGTTTTGCAGCGCGTGGCACATGGTATGGGATTTGTGCACCCAATGAATTTGAAACTGTGCTGACTCATTTTCCTGTCACAAATAAACCGTTGCCTGATTCTTTTCCGCTGCAATTCTATTCAGCTTTTCCGACAATGAGTTTGGCGAGTTTCTCACAGCCCATCAAACTACACCCGTTCCCGTCAACCCAACAACAAACTTGGTCAATCTAACCGACTTTAGCTCGCCTGCATCCATCCCTGTCGGTATGAGTAATGCTGCTTCCGTGTCATTTTTGACTCCGAACAAGACGACATCATTATGGCTTGATTCACAAAATGGTTCTGTAATAGGCGCTTCCATTCCGATATCTCCTCCTGCCGGTAATTTGGTGAGTGCTTTCTTTCCAAAGGTTATCATTGCTTATTCGTCTGAATGCTCGACCTAATATACCAAGGGTTAGGCTAGGTAAAGGCAGTGATTAATTTCGGGACGGTCTATACGCGTGTAAGCTGAATTAAGTTGTTTGTACCATGGTTTCAGTGCTTTTATTTCACAGTGATCTAGTGACTATCCTCACATAGTTATCAGTTATTCTGGTGCAATACAAATCGTTGTATAAACTCAACTGTAATTCGTAATCTAGCTCTGAATAGTTTATGCGATGAGTGATCTTGTTTTCCTAACGACAGTGCATTCAGAATTTTTCCCATTATTTCTTCCACCTTTTGAAACAACTAATTATTTACTTCCCATATTCTCAATATTGCGTGTTCCACGGATAGCTATAATTCCGCTCAGTTCTTTCAGACATTTACCTCGCACTTCAGCGTTCGAGTTCTGGTTGTTACCTGGTCGAATTGGAAATGAAACAAGTGGAAGCATAAAAAAGGAAGTGAAAATCTAGTAGACGAAGAAATAGTTCGAATACACAACAATGTCGTTAACGGCAGCACTCAGCCATGTCACTTACTGTCTTTAAACGGAACACATGCCTGACACGTCCCACACGGCTTAGGCTACTGGGTAAGGTTTTTGCATTTTCTCGCCACTTCGTCGACCGGCCACCTCGTACCAATCAGTCCAGTTTGGCTCAACCACTATCTGCCTCGGATTGCAGTGTACACCGTGGGAGTCTATCTGTGGCATACGTAACACTAGTTCCAACCACCGTAACCTACCTAATTCTGGTGCGTGCTCCAAACGCTGATTTCTACTTCCCAACATAATAAACTCAACGTTGCTGATGCGATATCCCCACCATATTCGAGTAATACTGCGAACAGATGGATGCTCAAATACGTCATATAAGTGGTGATACTCCATCCAGTATTCAACTGTTTGGGACAGTGTAACTGACCAGGTGCCGCACTTTTGTCACTGATCGCGTAGGAACACTGGAACACTTCAAATGATAAAATGACGCTAACATTCATTTTAGTGGTCGGTTGTGTGATGGCTTGGCAGAATTATTCCGGTCGATCCCAACGATACTCGATCTGGTTCTGGTGGCCAACCACAAGCGCTACAAAAAGTTGTTTTGCCCCAGTAACATTCAAAGCGAAAGCTGAAAATCGTAGGCCCTACCCTTTGTAGGGCTATTTGAGGTTCTGCGGCTCAGTGGAACACTGAAAGTCCAATAGTTGATAAGCCACTGGCAACACTTGCGAACTTGTTAACTTTGAGCCCAGAATAGGGTTTTCGAAGTGCCGTTTAAGCGCTTCGTGGCTTGAGTGTTAAAAGAAGGTGTATGGAGAGTGCTTTTACGTGTTGATTCGATCGAAGATATTAAGACCCGTGGTTAGCAGACCTCATGCTTTACTCGGCTGCCTTACGAATACGGTTTTGGTTTTCGATTGGAACTTTGCAATTACTCAACCGTTGTGACTGTTTCGACTGCTTTGTTGAACTCAGATTTTGGGATTTTAAATACCTGCAAACACACCCATAGATCTGCATTTTTGCTGTTTCCGTTTCTCGTTGATGCGAAATTATTGACTCTTATTACCGCTCACAGGGGGAAGGGAGATGGGAATTTCAACTATTCGTTTATTCTTCTACTACCGTGCCTTGTTGGAAACTCCAACAGAATCACTGGGGTTAAGGAGCTTTAGATCCCGCTCGTACCGGCATGTATGGGTGACCTTCGGGGAATACCGTCAGTTTCAGTCGATCCTTTTGTTTTTCTTATTCTCGCAACACCGAGAGACCCGAAGAGCTGATTAGTGCAGGAAATTAAACGACTTTGAAGACTATTACAACGTCTTTTCAGAATAAATTGTACTAACCATTCTTCAAAGGTTGCTTGGTGGTACGAGCCCGAATGTGCCTTTCAACTGCATATCAGTGAATATGAACCTATATAAGCTGTTGTTCATGAGCCAGATCCTCAAAATCCTTCCTATCTCGATCACCCTTATTGTGACAAGAGATTGTGTTTCTCTACCATTACTCAACCCAATTGTGGATCAGTTTTCAGAAGTTGATGGTAGCTCATACTTGCTACAGCAGATTAAGACTCTATAACAGATGAAAAACGACCCTTGTTAACTTGTACGCTCATCCGAGGATATTTATTAGGTTTACCGTTCATGTGAATAAGTGAACCGAATCACTCATAAAGAATCTGAAGCTGCGAGGCACCATCCTTTGTCAACCGGAAAACAGACCTACTGTTTATTTCGTTCCCACGACACCCGTGTTTAATAAATGACCGTATGATTGCACTTTAACCGCGCCGCAATAAACAGAAAATCAGCACATTTTATCTGACTCTTTATCGATTTTTTGGTCAGCCCAAATTCACCGCAGACTTCGAATACACATAATTTTGTCCATCAGTAAACACAAAAACCGTTCGGATCACCTTGATTCACGGCCCACTTATTCGCTCACGCAACTGTTTGTCATCCACCTCTTTCCATTCGAAAAATAAATTCAACTCTATCCTCACTCTGTTAATTTTGTGATCTGGTTCACCGAGATTTGTGACACATACACACACATGCATTCTAGATGTATGATCTTGATCACATTCACTCCATTTGTGAGTCTACTCGTGAGTGCGTGTTGCATTACTACAGTTCCTATGGTCAGTAGTCTTAGTAGTAGCACTAGTAGAGCTGATAAGTTACCGATCACTTTTCTGGAGACAGGCACACAAATGCGTGTTTGTGTGTATCCAATAAGACCCAAGTGTGTGTGTGTGTATGTGTTTAATGAGCAGTGTACATGGATTTTGTGCGCTTTCTTGTGTGCTTTGTGTGAACATATGGTTTTCATGCGGTGAGTCCACTTCACGGTCGTTCACATCCATACCCGTCTAAATTGGATCAATCACTCAAGTTCATGCTTGCCTGGTGCTATCTGTTTGTCTTATTATGTGGTCGCCTGGGACCTGGTCTTAGTAACAAAACTACCTCATCAACATCTGATGGAATCCGGATTTTGTGACTCAGTTCTGGGTTTCAGTAGTCGATAGTAGATACCTACGCTTCGTCCGTCTTGGATATTTTTCTTCCCTAGCACGTGATTCAACAGTAAAAATAGTGCCCAGGTCGCGACTTAGACGGGTTATCCTACTCATTTTAGCTATTCACACAGAAATTCTCATGCATTCGATCCAGTCCGGTTCTCGTCTGCAGGCATTGATGAAACATGTATACATATTACGGGCACTTTATGCAAGAAATGTGATAAGGGTATTTATATACTGCTGTTTTTTGTGTTCTCTATTTATTCATGTGGCTTTTGAAATTGAGGATAGGCTAACCAATCATCCCGATCAGCTTTTTGTTCGCTTATCGTATTGTATTAGTATATATATATATATATATATATATATATATATATATATATATATATATATATATATATATATATATATATATATATATATATATATATGTATATCACGATAGAGTGTGTCCAGTTTAGCAGAATCCAATCTAGTCCTCAACAAAGTCAAATTAGTTAGTCCTCCCAAGCTTCATTTGCAAAATATATTTCGAATTGAATTGGTCCCATCCTTTTACTCTTGCTTATTTGGTTCGTCCTGCGATATGTTTCAAGCTAAATTGAATTTGTCAGCTGTAAGACTTATTTGAGTGGGTCCTAACTAAATAAATGAGTGAGTTCGTTTTATGTTAAAATAGCTCAGGATCATCATATAGCACACAAGACGATAACCGTCATCGGTAGATGGGCTACTGCTACATTTGACTTGATTGAAATCTGGCTATGCGTCCGCGCCGAATAAAAATAATTGACGGAATGAGAACAAGATATAAGTTAGTTAGCGGACTACTCAGAGGTGTAGCACTAGGTGCAAGTTTCGGAGTGTCGTTTCTTTGCCTTCCTACTGTTCTCAGAATCGTACTTATCATTATCGTTTACCTACTATGAATTTCTCCTCTCCATGGATGTTGCTGTGAGATAGCATTTCTTTGCCGAGCGCAGTGGGAGAGGCATACTCCATAGCTACATCAGGCCACCCTTCTTTCCGAGGAAAGTGGCGACTGTGACCTTGAGACATGGAGTCAGGTATGGTAACGAGTCAGTTGGAAGTAGAGCTTTCTGCAATCAAACCGAGACTAAAACCCAAACCTCGAAGATGTGCGCGCTTATTTCGTTGAACAAGCAGTCGCTCAACCAATCGTCTTTACGTCCTCACTAATTCAAATTTAGAGAAACTCATTTGATTTTATCTGAAAACGGACAAAACCTGGTTTGGTATTGTTCTTATAAACTTCCGTACCCTTTGCTTTCATGTTTTTTGTTACACACAAAGTGATAGCCGAAATAGAGAGTCTAGGGGAACATTCACGTCAGAACCAGCTTATTGATACTGCTTTTGAAGAAAAAATATTGTAGGTGGGTGGGAAGACGGAAAAAGGTATAGTGTTCCAAATTTTGGCCGTTCGGGGAAGAAGCTAGATGTGAGGGATGAGTTAGGACACCTGCGGAAGAGTAGCCTGATAAGGATAATTGGCCGTCTGTGTACGAGGGTGGATAAGGCTATGGAAGGGAAACCGCCAAGGTAGGCTCCCAATAGTGGAAGGTAAGACAGTAACCGTAGTAAACAGATAATGAAGCGACCGCCCGGTTGTGGGTCAGCGACTGCAGATTGGAGACAAGAAAAGGGTCGTGGACCACCCGGATGATCAAACAGGGCAAGGGTAGAAAAGAAAGCTAAGTGTATATATATATATATATATATATATATATATATATATATATATATATATATATATATATAATACTGGATTGAGATCCTACATGGGCCTTCAAGTCCGAGGGCCATCGTTGCGGGATATCCTCGATAGTGTTGTGAGCGTTTGCGATCATGAACTGAGTCCTTTCTGTTGCATGCGTGTACAAGCGTAGCACCACAAAACTGTTTTATTTCGAGGGGGTACCACTGTATATTGATGATGGATTCTATTCTAGATCCCCGTAAATTTATTTCGTAACTGAACGTGATTCGCAAATCCCATAGGTTCTGCATAATTTATTGTTTTTCCCGTACTCCCGTACAGATCAATAATGCCTCCAAACCTGCAGTTACTTCTTCACCTTCTGCGCATGCGACCACAAATGCAACACAGGCCAGTACTCCGGTTCAGATAGGAAGCACCTGGAAAGAACTGGACGCCTTAGGTATCAATTTAGACAAACTAACTCAGCCAGATCGAATGAATCAACGCTCTGCACCTGGTCCGAGCCTTCGTGAGTTACAGCAGACACATCATAAATTATCTTCATTAACGTCCATGACTACCGCAACGGCTAGACCCGGACAGTCAACCATGATCGTCTCCCCACTGTCCAGCCCAATGCATATAAGTAAGCCGAATGGAGACCATGTTTTTTGTTCGACTTGATCTAGACGTTCAAAACAGTTGCTGTTGTTGCTTTCGATTATCTAACTTCTCGTTAGTTACTCACAGAAAAATAAACGAGCCAGTTCCTGAAGTGGTGTTGCGATGTGATGGTATGTTTGATTTCAAGTTCATTCGAGATTATTATTCCATCAAATTTGATCGCTCGGGGCTTTGGAGGTCACAAATATTCTTTCCTCTGAATCTTTCGGAAATATCAATCGACAACATGGATGGGCACGTAAATCGTCCAAAGAACGGATCTGTATCTTGCTTCAGTCATTGTCATATGTTCCTCAGCCCCAGTCGTATCTGTAAGCTTAGAACTGAAACATTATTCTCTTTACTGCAACGTGAGAGCCTGTTTGTTCTAATCAGCTCATTTTAACGAGATTTCCACACTTCACAATAAATAGAACCCAACTGTGGAGTGTTTAGCGATGGGCACACTGTTCGTAAAATATCGACTTCCTTTTTTCTCTGGCTTCCTGTTTCGTACTTACCGTTGGTCTCTCTTTTCTTGTAGTCGACTTCCCTCCTCTCCCATAGGCTTCAATCGAATTTGTGATAGGACTTCCACCATGTTGAATTGAAGCTTCTATTCTGAGTCTTCCAATATAGCCTATTATAGTTTGTAATGCATTGTAACATGCTAGTTGCAACCTCGCCGTTCAACTTCTTAGCCAATACTACAGGCATTCATCCAACTTTCATGTTTGGATTTTGATTATTTTCACCATGACACAAAACATCCGATTGGTGAAAAAGTGGGCAGACATTTGAGTCCGTAAGTAATCGTCACAAGCTGTTGTATTTATAGAAAAACGCACGATAGCGAACAAGCTCGTTTTTGGCAACTTCATCCTCTGGGGTGGGTTGGCTGCTTTCTGTCACGGCTGAAAGGTCACGGTCGAGGTCACCTTGATTTTGTGACCCATCTCCCGATCGTGGCCAGGGCAGCTGAAGTGATTTGACAAATCGCTTGTGTGAGCAGAGCGATGGATTTAACAACCTAATCGCTACTGCCTCCGCTGTTCCCAAATTGATTTGGCGAACGGTCTTCGGAGAATTCACTTGTACTTTGTAAGTTATCTTGAAGACTCCATTGTCCACCTGGTGCCACCCTGTGTCCTCAAGGTGCGCTACAGTCGCACCAGTCACGGTTCTTCTAGTTCCTGCTCTCAGCCAAGCCGGTTTGTGTTCATTGATTTTTTGGAACAGTTGTCTCGTCGTTTTGTTTACATAGCTTGCCGAACAAATGAGTAGGTTAACATAAAGGAGGACAGGGTAGGCATTTTGTCTTTGAGATTCAGACCGGCGGAAAATGTGCGGGTGATGGCATCCATTAGGCGCCGAACTAGTAATTCGCACTTAACATCTCCGTTGAACGGGAGTTGGATGTGCAGTTCTTTCTTCTTGGCGGTGATTATCAATGGTCGCTTAGGTACTTCCAAAATGTTCTTTCGAATGAAACGTTCCGGACACCCTCTGTTTAGTAGCATTTGTTTTGTGGTCTAATTCCTCACTCACTGTTTCCTCGGAACAGATCTTTCGTATACGAGAAGCTAGGGACCGGACTAGATTCTGTTTGCGTTTTAGAGGCGCGAAACTGGCAGAATGTGTGTATTGGCTTGTCCATGTTGTATTTAATCCAAAAAACGTTATCACATGCGGTCTGTAAATGAACATGTTGTACGAGCTTCAGTAGGGAATGGCCATCAACTCCAATCTTTCGTGTGTTTGAAATGCGGAGCGATAAATTCAGCACAATCTATGTTACGTTTTTGTGTTCTGAAAATCGGCCGTACCCCGAAACCTTAAAATAATAAGACTGGACTCATCCTCATACACAAATGACAACGTGTAGAATGCTGAATGGGTAAGTTAAATAGGTCGCAGATCTCATTCTGTCATTTTCCACCTCTAGATTTACTGATTGGCACGTTTTTAGAAGCCCAAGGCCTTAACACTTCCTGCACATGTCTGCTTTCCTAATGTAATTTTAATCTGTCAAAAACAACCCCATGTCCGATATGAAGCTTTTTGTTCGCTATCGCCCAACTTCCCGATAATCTCTGCTCGCAGAAACACTCAGCTCACGCATCTAACGCTTCAGAGTAACTTACCGGAAAAGGTAGTTTTTGTGTTTGGTGCAGTTGGAAAGACTCCTTTGTTTGAAACAAACACTGTGCATGCCAATGAACCATATTCTGCAGCATGTCTGTATTCAATTCCTGTGTCAGGTAGATGAAACCTCTTGGAGATCAAAGACGAATCATGAAAATTTTTCGGAATGATTAGGTAAATTAGGTGCTTCTCATCCTCGGAAATATCCAAATGCCGATTTTTCCCGATTATGGAACCGTGCGCAAATAGCTGTAAAAATGATGATCCTGTTGCCACCTTGTGACTAGTCAGACTGTTTGAGAACTATTAGACTGTATCCCATGTGCTTTCTAAAACTTTCCTATTTCCTTCCCATATTTAAATGTGCTTTTTCCAGCCAGTAAATTCGTCCTTCATTTTTAATCAGAGTGAGCAAAGCAGCTCCCAAGAAAGTCGGTTTCCCCGTCTTTCACTGTGCAATAATTATTTTGAGAATTTCTTCCTGATTCATCTAAAATAAAGCCCCCAAAATTCAATTTGGTTTTCCTTTTCAATACCCGGAGTGGTGATATTTGGCTGATAGTCACCCCCATTAAAAATGCTGGTAGCTCTCGTTTACTCTGTTGCATATCTGTCTCCATTTTGTCTTCCGTCTATGTTTTTCGCTTCAGCTCCAATGGCATCAGTTGCCGCTTTTCAACAAAATCCACTCAACCCGACACCGCGCCCAGCAGCTGCTCAACCCGCCTTACAGAATCCGGTCGATTTCAGTCTGATTTAGCGATCCTTTCGGATGTAGTCGTGCACGCGCACGTATGCAACGTAAACGCATCAGTTGGCATTCCGGTATCCCCCCTCTTTGCTCGCCAAATCTTGCGAGGTGCGTGCAGACAACTTCGCTCACTTGGTTTTGTACATGCTCATATCCCCGCCCTCTCGTGTGAGGTGCATACATTTGTGCGTATATGCTCGCCTTGTGAGACGGTGTATGTGGTGTGTTTACGAGTGCCTCTCTTTTTCTTCCCTTCTCCTCTATCTCTTTTATCTTTGATCTCGTGCATGTGGTGTTGATTTTACTGGACACAACAACGCCCCTTAAATGAACATTTACAGAGGTAGGGACCTCACTCGTTCCTGCCGTAGCAATGCTCCTCCGTTGCGCTGCGCGACTGCTCGTTGGATTTGTGATTTTACTTAGGTTTTTTGTGTAGGACTACTCCGAGAGGACTGATTTCTGCTGACTATGTACCGAGTTGTTTCGTTTTGCATTCGCCCTCTTCGTTCACACGTCTCATGTCCTGTGAACCTATCAAAGACGCACAGTGACTTACCCATTATTCATGGACTGCACACATTCGTGCCTTAAAGTGTTGTCGATGCTCACCTGTCAGAGCGATCAGCAATCCTATGCGAGTACGTTTTTTTCGTCAATGGGATGTTGATTGCACTGAACCATGCTGCCTTCGTCGACAACCGTTTACATGGCTGTGAAATGAGTATATATTTTGGTTTTGAAGATTGTTTTTCCCTTCCCTTTGTTTCTGTTTCTGTCTAGACACACATAAGTCGAATTCGTCCGATAGCAATAAGTCTGATTTATTATTACTCATTTGCAGTGCCGGTCCATCCATCCTTGTGCCTGTCAGCGTTTGCCTACCAAAATACTGATCATCAGTGTGATTCAACTGGTCTGATAGAATGTACCGAGTTTTTTTTTGTTTGTTATAAATTCGAATACATTCATGTGTTCCCTAAAAAGTTAGTTACGAAGAGTGTTTGGGTGTAGAAACGTAATGGCACACATTGTGTGCTGCTGTGCACGATCATAGTGACTTGTTTATTGACCACATGAGTATGGCCTGAATATCCCTAGCTGTAGCTGACAACCCGTCGTTTTATTACGACGACTTTACTGGGAGGATAAAGAAGCAAAGGATAGTTCTCGGTTATTCATTCTTGAGCCGTTTGTCGGCTCACGATAACACCAGATCGTTGCATGATGAAATCGCATTGTTTTGTTTGCGGTCACGAGGCTTGTCCGCCAGCTTGCTTATTCCATACCTGGGGACTAGGGTAGTTTCAAGTTCTACAGGAGAAATCATTCACGATAGTAAGGGTGATAAATGTTTCGTTCATAGCAGCGGTAGATGTGGTTGTTGTGTTCGTAATTAGTGCCAGTGGAACACGTAATGTTAGTACTCCATTTACTTGCAAGAACATCAACTCAACCCGGCCGTAGCCGATGAACAGAGAAATGAGTTAGCCGGCGGAACTGTATGTGCTTCCACGAGCAAGCAAGTGAGATAAATTGATCCGTCAGTATTGTACGAACCGAAACATAACTAAATATCAACACCGAGAAAGTATGAGATGGATATCGATTGACTGTCCGCGTTGTGTGCGGGACTGTTTAAACTGGTGTATTCGGTAAAACGTTTCCGAAGGCGTCTGGTATCGTTGTTAACAATGGCAAACCGAGACTACTCTGTTTACTCCGCCCAGTTATTCGCCAGACACTGAACTACTGACCGACACTGTGAATCATCTTTGTGCAACTACAAGTCTACCTGCGATTATAGAGCAGGCTACTTTGGTCGTACCAACTGATAGACGATCAAGGAAATACACGAAAACCATCGAGTGTAACTAAAGGAGGAAGTGACGAGTGCCATTCAGATCTTCTGTGACAAACCACCCCGGAGATATCATCGATCACGGTGTTCAACAGGAAGTAGCTTTGCGGAAAAAGGCTAACGCACACTACATTGAGTTGAATAGCAAAGCACCGCCAAGTCATATGCTTGTTTTCTGCCTGAGTTCGTTGATAACTTGCGCGTGTATTTTTGATAAACCAGTCACTTCTTGTGTCACGAAGCAAAGTCAGGAGTTCAAGAATATAACTACCATTAGTCAGTGATATACACTATTCGCCAAATAACGCCCTCCTCCCGAAAACATGGCACATTAGTGAAATCCCTTATTGAAATCAAAGTGTTTGTTAATAGCGTAGTGTGATCGTTCTCAGACAATCACCCACTAGTTTATGGTTGAGCCACCTTTGTATGATATAGAAACGTTTACCGGTCGATTCGTGCTCGCTGTTAACCGTCTTGTGACACGGTCCCATTCCTCCTCCAAGGCAGTCTTCAACTCAACTAGAGATTTTTATTGCTGCCTCTGATCCACTTTCCTCCCAAGCTGATGCCACAAAATGCGACTGGAGATCAGGAGATCGGTTTTGCCACGTATCTGTGCCACGATGCGCAATAAACTCGTGTTCGATGAGAGTACGATATTCAGGCTCATTGTCGTCCTGGAAAATCGCTTTAGTAGTTGTGTTCAACAGTGGCAAGATGTGTCGGATCAGGACTTCTATGTAAATGACCATTGGTGGTACCGTCCAAAAAACCAGCTCGCCCCGACCTTCCCACAAAAGGGCTTGCCAGGCATGCACTAAACCTGCATTGTTGTAGTCATCATACCACCTTTATTAGTTCCAGAGATTTGTTTCCCAACACTTTTGACGACCATTCTTGAGCAACGAAAATACTGATTCATTGGTCTAAACAATGGATTTCCATTGTTGAGCCGATCGATTCATCTGCTCGCTGTCCGTCTTGAGAGACCAAAATAATTGGTAATCTCGTGGCGCGAGTTCCTTGATTTCCGACGGCATGCCAGACGACCTTCACGTGTGTGAGTATCACGGGAACTCAGACGATTGGATGGGCTATCAGGCTGGAAGGCACGCATAAGTATGTCTGACCTTCGTAACAAAATTCGTGCATCGATAGACTGATTGACATTAAAGTGCAATAGTGTTGCGCTTGTGTAAAGTTAAAATGCTACTAAACTCACCCTGTTTTCCTGCGATTACTAGGTCCAAACCACCTTGAGAGACCAAATTTGACACTGGAGCGTCGAGCCACTGCTGTACCAAATATGCACACGGATTTCAGGCATGAAATAGATAACTCGATTTATCCCGGGAAAAGTTCCTAAGAGGGTGCAAAATGCTATCAAACCCGACCCTAGATCAATGGCAAGAACAACCAGCTGGTTACGAAAGGTACTGATCTTTATTGTTGACTGGAACACAGTGTTTGGGCACGCTTCCAGTTATATTCCGGGAGGTCTCAAGTTCTGTGCTATACCATCGGGGATGGTGGACGTCAATTCGTACAAAGTGCCGAAGACTTTCATCCGCATGAACTCACTTCACTAACAAACCCCAAATATTTTTAATTTGGTTCAAGTCTGGAATTCGAGTGAGTTAGACCTTGGCCTTGATGTTCCGGTACAACAGCCACGTTCTGATGAGGTTGACTGCATGTATGGAGGCGTTGTCATGTTAATATTCTGTGGCCTCAATAAATTCTCCGGAATAATCAGGAGTAAAAATTTATTCATTGTTCTGATGTGAGTCAGCGGTCTGTTTCCCTCCTAAGACTACTGGCTGGGATTTTCCATCTTCACTAACCAAAACCCAGATCATCACAGAGCTAACACCGAAGGCTCGACGACTAAAGTCCAGCTTGCTTTTCCTGAAGTCATGCTGGTAGTAAATGATTCTATTAGGACCGTCGGAGTTAAACTGTTTACTGTCGGTATATATCGCATTAATCCATGCAGCATCTCAAGTGAATTGATCCCTGACACATCCATCTTGATCTTCAAAATGGCGGCCGGCCAACTAAGGCACTGATTTCATCCTTCTGCGCCGGAGATGTGATACTGTGTGTAGAGACTGCTGTAGACATCAAACGCTTACATTCAGCTGCGAGGACTTTTGCGGCTTCGATTCATTTGTTAGTTGTTTCGAAGGGCCATGGAAATGTCTTCTCGTAATTTGCTGGGGGATTCTTCTGATTCCACGTTTCTCCTGAACAACATAATGACTGGGATCCTTCAAAAAGTTACGAATTACTGCTATAGATCTGGGAATTTCCTTAGAAATCTAGAGCATGCTTGTCTCCGAGTCTTTGTGTGCTATTAATTTTCCTTGCCCCGACTCAGACAGCCTTGAACTTCACGCCATCCCTGTGTTTTCATAAATGAGAGGTCACGCCTTCTGATCAGAATCGATAACTTCAGTCAACTTTGATCACGAATCCCATGTAACGCGAACAGTATTCAATACCACATTCCCGAGTATCAAAAGTGAGTCATTAACGGCCAAGGTTGTTGTGTTTGCAAGCCGGTTCAATGTTTTTGCCTTTGGTCTAGAGTCAGGTTCAGCAGCACTTTGTACCCTCTTAGGAACTTTTTCCGGGATAAATCGAATTATCTATTTCACGCCTAAAAACCGCGTTCATATTTGATACAGTAATAGGTCGATATTCCAGTGTGTCGAATTTGATCTCTCTAGGTGGTTTGGATCTAAAGTAATCGCAAGAGAACGGTAAGTTTAATAGCATGTTGTGCATCATATTCCGAACTGACGGTGTGGGGCGTCAATACCGGTTTATTATTATTACTATTTTTGAGGCGGGTGTTTTTCCTCGAACAGCGTATGTATCATTGCTTGAATCTGATCGATGTTGAAAGTTTGAAGTATTTCGAACGGAAACTTGTCTGTTCCATATGCATCTGTGAAGGCTTTGGATGGAGATAATGGGTCTAACAGCTTCGATGCGACCAAGATGGCACTTGTCAATTGTTGTGAGCCTCTTTTACGGATAGGGATATTAGCTGCACAGCTCCAACTCGATGGTTCAGTTTCGTGAACTGAGACCTAGTCAAAAATGCTGGTGAGCTTCGAATGAGTGCCACACTGGCAACCTCGAATACAGTCCGAGAAAAATGATCTGGGTTGTCTGTGCGACTGGGTAAATGAAGTTGTTAAAGCCGATCACTCGCAAATCAGAACAACAACGACGCCGAGCAACGGTTTATCGGAAAACTGAAAAGGAACGTGTCAAAATACGTGCACTAACGTGATTGGCAAATTAAGGACTAATCCACTCACATGAAGCTGGGCGTTATTAGTTTATCGATTAAATGTCAGCCGAACAAAAGGGTCATGACAAACAGAGTAATACGAAAGCAATATTTGACAAATGGCTCTGTGAATGACTCTGTAACAGAAGTATTAGAGCCGTGTCTGCCTCGGTGAGCGCTACGGTTTAGATATTTCGTGGAGCACGAGCTCGTTCAAATAAATCACCAAGTGAAGCGATGGGCACTGGGGCCAGGTGAATTGTTCAATCAAGTGCTAAGCCCCCGATGTGAGAGTTAAGCGATTGACTGGTTTTTCGCGTAGATTATCTTGCTCATGCTCACGATCAAGTTTTAATATGTTCTGGGCACCACAGACAGCAGGTTTTTGCTGTCGGTTTGTTGTCCTAGTCTCTTCGTGAGCCTTTGATCAATTTTTTTTGCTATCCAGTAGGGATATATGGAAGAATGTTCCGATGGGTCCCAGTGGATACCAAATAACGACCAATTCAAAAGAACAGTAACATTGAGGAGCAAGCAGTCATTCTCTAATTCTTAATCTTGCTCTTACGTTTTATATAGATGGCAGTGGTGCATTTGATTGGCCGTTGGCTAGGCTGTAGGTTATTGTTAAAATACATGGTGTAGTGTGCGGTGATGTTGAATCATACACTGGAGTCATTTTTCACTTCAAAAGCTCCATCTTTGATCTAGACATTTGATGTGCCTTGACTAGTCACTTTTGCGCTCACGGACCCGGGCTTGGTAGGCGTATGACGATCGGTTCAGCCGTGACCAAGGTCCGGAGTCGGACTGACTTTGATTGGTTGGGGGAACTGGATACACAACACTGAATGAGTCTGTTTGGTCGGACTTATAAGTCCTATCGACTAGATGACAGAATAGAGCTGTAGATTGTGCCTGTTTTCCCGTGGCTCAGCCACTTCGGGTGATACATGTCTTTTGATTCGTTCAAACAGGCGGCTGACCGTGCGACCTATGTAACAGTAAGATTAGGATTCACTAAGAACAATTGTTTGTTCTCCAGTGTTGTTTCATCATGACTATGGGACATTCCAAACAATTCCGAAGATCCGGCAATCAGATCGTTTCGAAGGTGTTGTCAGCAGTGAAACACACTAACGAGTGTGCGGCTGTCGTTGGAATGCCCTTTGGTCCTGATATCTCTCTCCGGTCAGACTCTGGTGGTGCTATTCCGCATCTGTTCATTGGCAACGGATATTCCATATGATGAAATAAAACACATCATTAGCTTACCGTACACAGGGGCATAGTCAAAGTCCAGGAATGTGTTCCAGTATAACTCTTAGCTGATGCAAATCAAAGCAACGAGGTTTATCTATGTCTAAACTGGTCGGCAGAAGTGGGTTATGTGGCTTTGTTATATTGAGCATCAAGTTTGCTCGAAATCTGAACCACCAATGCCCGAACTCACGAAGTGAGGAAATCGGAAGTTTTGGTAGTACTCAGTATTCCGTAAGTCAGCAATGACTATAACAATGTAGCCGTGACAGAAATAACCAGTCAAATATTGATGCATTTCCATGGTACGTATGCGGGTCTCAGTCTGTCGCGGAACACGAAGGGCCATCAGATGCTAACGAAAGGAAACAACTGATGCGGGTATGTGAAATGTAAGCGGCATCTTGATGTATACGATCGTGTAAGGAATATGTTCCAGGAGAGCTGTCTCTGTGCCCATGAAATCGTTGGGCGCGTGAAACAGAAGTACTGGCCTGCGATCATCCGATCACATTCATATTTGAAGGGAGAAAGTGGTTATGCTTTCTGGGACATAATGGATGCTCCTGGCACTCTAGGAATCGCAGTTGCTTGCGCATCTGGGTACTTTCTCAACATGACAGAGGTGTTCAATCTGAATAATGACTCCATTCAATACGAATGTCTCTAAAGAATGCTCTTTGAAAGAGGCCGTGGAGCTGTTGTTAAAATACATCTTTGACTGCATTGAAATTAAAGTCATTGAGAAATAAGGTGATTGCTATTGTATATTAAGCGTATGATTACTTAACCTCTCAGTGGATATCCGCGTCTGCTATTGATTGTAGTCCAGTAGTACGAAACAGACTGTCATAGGGCTCATGGTTATTATCAAACTGTCATGATTAGAGGCAGGGTTCGTGTCATCGCTGGATAATCTCCGGTTGAATCCAAGTCCCAACGATGAACCTAACTGCTGAACTTTTATGGTCCTAGACACAAGTCTCTGGCGAACAACAAATCATTGGCTGGAATCTCTGGAGTACGCACTGATGGCATCTCCGGTAGTAATGGGACTTTAAAAATTGTAGAGTTTCGTGTTGTGCTGTTTTAGTAGTCGCTCCTTCGAACCACCTACGCTGGTGGGAAGAAGCCTTCTGTCATATATAACAGAGTATGGGTTGGAGTGGTGTAACAGAAGGAGAATAAGCAGTCCGCATCTCATCCAACTCTCGGGTGGAATGGGTGAGTACAAGAGGATTCAGACGAGTTTCACGAAGTAAAACACTGAAACGGAACTAGGCCTTGACCAAAGGGTCTGCCCGAAAGAGACGGGAAAACCTCAAGATTGCTTCCAATGCTGTAGTTCGTATTCTAGTTGGCCGAATTTTAGCGTTTCAGAAGCAGCCTTCCCCCCTTCCCCACCAGATCAGCCAAAAAGCAGTTGTAAGCTTCAACAACTGATGAATATCTTTAATCAGCCGTTTCAAGACACTAAAAGACAGTGCCAAACAAGCTCATTTTCTGTACTTTATCATTTAGTCAAATGCGGCACATCCATAACGTCAGGTAAATGAAAGGAAAATGTCGAGGTGACTCACGTTCGGTTATTGTTGTGTCCACAACCGGTAGCAGAACACGTAATGGTGGCTTTGCATTTATTTATGCGATTGTAAACACAAAACCCGGCCGTAGCCGGCGACTAAGCGGCAAACACAAGTGAGTTGGCATAAAGAATTAAACTACTTGTGCCGTCACGCGCAGCAGAGGAAGACCAATCAGTACACAGCAAAATCGATAGGCCAATACTGCTGGCGCTAAAGCATGGTTAAAGATCGAGGCAAATTGGGAGTATGTCCATTCATGAGAGGAATATTGATCGGTTGTCCGCGTAGTGTGCGAGACCCTAACCAGACACAACAGTTATGTTTCAGGATAGGAGAGATAAAGGGCGGGACACATTGTTGGTAGACGTTTTCATCGCTTAGGAACCCATTTCATTCCAGCAATGTAGTTGTCTTTCACATCTGGGCCAGCCAACGCTTAATGATGTGTGTTTTCTCTTGGAGTTGTTTTCGTGACAGGTTGAGAAACATTTTCATTTGGCTATTGTGACGATTTGATATATCAGTAGCTTTATTATGCTCTATTTGATATTGTGTTTCTGTGCCGGTGCTATCGATCAGGGTACGGCGCTTCGGTGTAAACAACGGTTCGCTTGACAATTGAATATAAAGACAGAGCACAGAATCAATAGCGCTGAACGCAGTTATCAACTCAACTCAAGTCAAGTCATGTAAATGTTTTATGCACCAGGAGGGTTGAATATTCGGCGTTCCTATAACCAAAAACACATCGTCAAAAAGGCAAATAATATAAAACAACTAAGAGACAAATTGAATACTTGGGTAATGGGTAGTATGCATCTGTGTTATTCTAAGTATTGTATTAGTTTTGATATCACAGAAGCTGGATTGGGTAGAACTTTTTCTAGATAGGGAATAGCTGAACTGTTGCACCTTTGATTTCGAGCGCGAAATGTTTGTAGTGAAACTGTGTGGAGAAAGGGGATACACATTTCACAAAGTCCTTGGGACGAGTGTGAAAAGAGACAGTAAGAATATTTGTAGATAGCTTTTGGGAAGCTTCACTATGTTGGGATGTTGTGAAATGCTGTCCCAATATATTACCGGCATCTGATAAAAGCTTAAGCGATCTGGGGGAAAACTTGAAGTCTTTCAACAACAAGCCAAGAAAGACAGCAGGCAAGGCATATAGACAGTGGGGTTGGATATGTGAAAAGACAAAGCGTTTGATAAGATGAATGAGTACGGAGTAGACTTTAAGAAGTGAAACAAAAAGACAAGAGTCTGGTTTCCACAGAAACCAACCCAGCATATTTAGACCGACTGAGATTGTAATCGAGCAACACTTCAGTGTACTTAATTGCAAGATGATTCAGCTGTTTCCTACTTACTGAAATAGAAATGCAGTCGTTTTAAAAATTGGAATGTTTATCATCGTTCAGCAGGGAAACCATAATGTCGCCAAACTTGATTGAGCGTAAAGCCTAAGTTATGGGAATTATACCGATCTGGGATTTGAGTGATGCCATTTTGGAGAGTAGAAAAACTGGAATCACGAGCACACGGCATATGAAATGTGGCATACGCATATTTGATAGGGACAATATATTCATGTACAGGAATACTAGAAATGTGCGCAGAAGATGCAAATGAGGACAGTATGGTTCTTTGAGGAAAGCCACTGGTAATTGTAACAAGAGAAGTTGTACTACTGTTACCCGGGGTGAATTGCTGTCAGTTATGAAAGTGATTTGTCAACAAAGTAACAAGGGAAGGCTGAATATCCCAAAGAGACAGAGAGGAAAGCAGCTTGTTCCTTCCGATGCAGCTGAATGCATCACGGAAGCTTATTCTTCTCACGTCGAAGTAGGAGCATGTTTGGTGGTAAGCAAGCTGTCCAGGATGTGAAACATTAAAATTATCGATCGATTGTCGAAGAACTTATTCATAAACTTTAAGAGAGACATAAGTACAAGTAATGAGACGAAATTTCGAAGAGCCTTTTGGGGAACGGGGAGTTGTAGCAGTTGTTCTTCGAGATGGAACCCCTTGGTACATTGTTTTCACCAACTGGGAAAAAATTTCGTGATCTTAAACCACAAGTTTTTGACGGTGTTTATATTCTACCATACTTTCAAGTCGGACGATATCTTTTGATTCGCGTTCATTGTCTGTCATCGTTCTCACTCTTGATAATTTTCATAGAAGTTTGTGGTTTCTATCTACCCGGCCATTCGGGCGTGATAGAATAGCTCGCACTCAGACTACGCTCACGAAGATGTGGTAAGGACAGACAAGAAGAGGAGGGGTGTATTCTGTCGGTTTTGATTAGTACACACTCGTTTATCTGTACGAGGCATGCAGTTATTGGCAGATAACACCGTGACCAGTTGCAAAGCAACCCCGCTCTATTTGCGCGATCGGACAGTCAGGGCCCGACTTCACCTGATTGGTTGGACACTGGAAACGAAACTATAGCGCACTGGATTGCGTGTGAAGGTACTTAAATCACTACGATTTCCCGGTATTGAAATTTATGTAATATTTTACCGGGTAAGAGCCTAAAATCGGATCGATCTTTTCATTCTAGATCTCTTGTGATATGTCCACTTATCATATCGATTATTGTGCCACGTGTGTGCCTGAAAGTCAGCGAAGCAGTTTCATGGAATGTGATACTGTACTGTGTGGTTCTATCATGATTGATTGAAATGGGTGAATTGTTCATCCTATTCCCCTCATCCGTCTCTGCCACCATCGGACCGCTACGCTTTAGGTTATAAGTCTTATTAAAATCGCATTTTGGCGTAAGTTGAAATGATTCAAAAGCTAAAAGCCGTCGACTTTAATGAGAATCCAACCCCCCGCAACGACACTACGCACACAGTGCATCCACTCTATGAACTGTACGACGAGGTCCCACCAGTAGCTTCAGACATGTTTCAAATGATTGCCCTTCCATGGTATCCACCAGTAAGCCTGTAATTTCACTTCTTACAATGGGTTTCCCCCATCAGTCAACTGGACTCCATCATTTACGAAATATCCACAGACACCGGTGCTTTCCTGTAACTCGTCTGGTAGGCCACACATAAA
The DNA here is from genome assembly GCA_948099385.1 of Fasciola hepatica. NCBI lineage: Eukaryota > Metazoa > Platyhelminthes > Trematoda > Plagiorchiida > Fasciolidae > Fasciola > Fasciola hepatica. The sequence continues at coordinate 40,733,107 of CANUEZ040000043.1, forward strand.
CAGCTAAAATAGAAAGACTTCACATTTGGTGAACATAGCTGGAGCACGAATCTAAAGAATGATTTACCATTAAGGGTGCCAAGTGGTCGGGAAATACCGATGGTAGTAATACTTTGGCCCTGAAAATCTACATTGTACACACCAGACTAACAGGTTGTAAAAGCAAATTCAAATTTAGACTTATTTCATTGAGTTACTATGAAAGGACAAACAGATTCGTAATATATTCGACAGCCACTCGCCAAAAGTTGCGTATGTAATCCAAACATACTAATCATCGTTTGATATCAGACTGTTTGATTGGGTAATGAGCTTCTTGCAAGTAGCTGGGACACGATTTGTGCCCAATAGTAGCACTTCCTACTGACACAACCATTCGAATCCAAAAATTCTGTCGGAGACTTTAAATCGGACGTAAAATTTAAGCGGAAATAAGCATTTCGAACAATAACCTTCCGGAAGCAAACGGCCACAGATAATTTCCATGTCTGTTCACCACTTGTGAGCGAAGAAATTTCTTGAGAATCATGTATTTGCTAGTCATTCACAGAGAGGTACGAATACGAGTGAGTCCATTCTTACGTTGATCTGTGCAACAAGAGTGTGAGCCTACTCAGATCAGGAAACTGGAGCGACTAAATTATTCTGCAGCATCTGCCTTTTAGTGTCTGAGATAATTGTGCATTTTGTCAGTGAAATGGCGATTTCTCTCGAATAAAGCATCACCAGTGGCAGAGAAGAAAAAAGCGAGCCACCAAGCTCTGACCGTTCTAGCGAGCGGCGATACTCAAAGCGCTCACCCCCCCCCCCCTCCTCCTCCCCTCACCCTTTAAAAGACTGCATTGGTCTCTATAAGAGGTCGTATGCGACGGGCTCTGTTTGCGGGTGGAGGTGAACGGACCGTCAGCTGGCACCGCTCAAGCATGCACACACACACACACAGGCAGGCACACGCATGCACGAACAGTGTTTGTACTGTCTGGATATTCGGCAAGTCGCAGTCGCTCATTTTCGTATCGATTTTCTTCCATGGATCTATTTTGTTTGAATTGACTGTAGGTCGCGTTCAAGTTCATTCATTAAAAGATCCACTCAGTAATCGGTTGTTCTGTCTCCTAACGGCTGGGTCATAACAAAAGCATTGGATACTTTACTGATGTTGAGGTGAAAAAGATCTGGGTTACACAATTGAATGAATTGTATCTCAACCTGGTCGAGTGACAAACAGTTAAAAGAAGGGAAATTCCCAAAAGCAACTTTAGCAATATGGTCTAGCAAAGGTTTGTTTTCAGCAGAGAAACGTTCACAGCGACTTCGTGAAAACAGAAGCCATAATTCTAACATTGCACGTTTTATATCCGGGACATTTTTGCTGTATCTCTATGGTGCCTAATGCAAAGGGGCACACAGTTCATATACGGTTAAATCCTAGAACAAAAAGCAAAATTACACGCATTTGGGGTTGCCGCATTACCAAGACAGCAAAATGGTTGCACGCAATTCTTTCTGTCAGTATAATGGTGGTTTCCAATGATTGATTGCGGTCACTTGAGCAAACTAGTATTATGTGTCTTGAAAATCTCTTGAAACACCTTTTCCCGGTCAATATGGTTTTGCATCAGAAGCAAGTTATTCGCAGTAGATGACGTTGGTGTTTTGGTGATTGACTGGTAACACCGATCGGCTGCGTTGACAATAAACTAGCGACTTCTCGTTGAACCCAGGTTGAAATGTGTTCCAGTTTCTGATTACAACGTAGGTGGCACGCGCCAACGCTAAAATTGGTGGATAACTGTCCTACGATTTAATCGTACTAGGAATGTGAACTAGAAATGCTCTGAACCACGAAATTCTGTGGTCAGCAGTTCTCTGATCGAACCATAGAACGCAATCACGTAGACACGAAAGTCAGGTAGTACTCAGTGAAGTTTGTTTGTTAGCAAAGGCATTCTCGTATTTACAGGGAAAGCATGACATGAATTACCACTTAGAAGTGAGTCATTTGTAGCGCATGACATTTGCGTGTGTGTGTGTGTATGCCAGCCTGTCAGTTAACACAACGTACAGTCGGTCAGTCGTGCGAACAAAACTGGCTGGGGCGTGAGACACGTGAGCCGGGACACATTCGGCTGGGATTGTACGAACATCAAGAACCACGTCGGATAACCTGGGTCATTTCATGAGATCGCGAGAAACGTGATTCCAATTTCGAGCGTGAGATTCTCCGGCTACATTGGCATTTGATCCAGTCACAAGAGCAGCGCGTATTAGACATGAAATTAACGATTTCTCCATGATCATAATCCTATTTGAAGGAGGTGGTGTTCAGCGACAAAGGCAGTGACATCATTCGTAGCATAAATTTCATTTCAGGCACTGGCAGACCTAGCGTTTGCTTACCGCACAATATAGACCGTTTCTCCAAATTCTGCCATATACGTTTTTGAGTCGTTTTACTTCTCACTGTTGCTTGCCCGTTTAGTGTTCATTTGACACGAAAATGATTTTTCATCACCGGTCCCCCTTGGAGTTCGAACCGCGCACCTATCAAGAGATAGTCAAATGATTACGTACTGTAATATCCGCACTCCCAAACCTTTGTTCGCCACCTTTTGTGCTTTCCATTTAGAGCAGAATGGCGCGGTTTAATTTATAAACGCTGTAAACCCGCAGGCTATCCTCCACCATCTGTAAGGATACGTCCGTTTCTCATTTCTTGTTTAGTTCATACGGTCATTCACATGCCATCCTTTTCTGCCCAATACTGCCCCGTTATCAAAAGTGACTGTACATTTCCCCTCGAATTGTGTCGATACTTGCGTTTAATACTAGTTCCAACATTTTCACTGTCAAATGCCTGCAGAGCCCCAGGAACTGCCGCTATTCTGTGTTCACCAATATGTCACCGTCCATAAATGCATCTGATCTGTCTTCAGGATTTCTGATTTGAGGTAATTACAGTTGAGACTGTGTAGGGTCCAACGAACAATATTTGTAGGGATCACAGACGTAGGATATTCTACAGTTGTCCTGCAGGCGTTGTTCAAGGCCATGAGAACCTCCCTCAAATCGATGTTTTAGCTAGTAACAAAACGTCAACAGTCCCACTCCTTTACCAGGCCAAGCCACAGACACTAGAACATCAAATCTGTAAAAACTGGGAGCGAATTTCTTCAATCATACCTGCTATGTTCGGATTGAACAGTCACGCATGATGAAGGGAAAACCGATTATATACCCTGTGCATTGAAACACATTTGTTGATGTTTAATCATGCTGTTTGTTGGCTGATTGATCCAGCTATGTATCGAATAACATTGCATGGCTCTGCGCGAATGTATGCTTGCTCATGAATGCACCTTATCTCACTGGCATTTCTTTCATAACTTGCATTTGCTTACTTGCCTGCTGCTTGCTCGCCGGCTACGGCCGGGTTTACTTTTACACTCCTACAAATAAATGCCGTGACAGTATGAAGTGTTCTACCACTAACTACAAACACAACGATACCACTGTCAGCAGTGTTATAGGGTCCGTCCCGAGGAGGTCAGCCACGAGTCTTGGTGCATAACTGCGCTTATCCCAGACCCCAGGGTTGTATTCTGTGGGCGTCTTAGACCGTTTATTCTATCATGAGGATGAAGACCTGAATACGGTTTCGCGGGACAACCTTTTCAGGTAGGCAAACCCTGCCCGACTGTTGGTGAATGAGCGAACCATCAAATTGCAGGCCTCGAGCGGACTCGACAGTATGGATAGGGTCTGGTTTGACTGATAACAACACTGCGTTTGTGTGTATGCACGGGGAACGGATTGATTGCCATGTCTCATGCGCAATCTGGTGTCTATCTTCACATATACGTGTCAGCAAAGCACAAAATTTTGTCCAGAAGTTAGTCAAACCACTTATGAAAGATCACCGGGCTCATAAGGACCAGATGGCGTAGTTTCACACCATTATCTCACTGTAGAAATTAAACCGGACAGTGAATACTATTTCAAGCAAGACGTCCATGAAGGACTAAGGAAATGAAGTCTTAATCGCCACTCGAGATAGCCACTCTTGCAAAGCAGCAGAGCTCAAATATACAAACATGATATTAGCCGAAGAGGTCGGCATCAGATTTCTATTGCCGGTTGTACTTCGCATCAATTGTCAAAAAGCGGATTGAGCTAAGGGTGTTTGGTATGCCTCAGAGGTTCCACTTTCCGTATTTTACCAATTCTAGCCTGATGATCTTATGTGATAAGCTATCAGCTTCGCGCAAAGATTTTGATTGGGGTTTTCAGAAAATCAGCTGTGAAGTTGCTAGAAAAATATGAATTCACTCGTTTAAGGACTAACTAATCCTCTTCGTTTCATTTTCCAAACGTTTTGTAACTTCACCCGTTTTTCCGTACCCGGAGGTCGGTTATTTATAATGATGTAAGCAGTACAGGGTATGGGTTGCGCAATCGCGTGCCACGTACCCAAGAATGACTTGTTCATTCGAAATCTCTTCGGAATAGAGATATACGCCACGACAACCATCACTTTATTGTCTCCCAATGAGTTTTGCACTCACATTTTGAGAACCTCACAAGTGAACGGTGTTACCAACATCACAAACACTCTGAAAGAAGGTACTGACAGAATGATATATTGTCAGAAAGAGTGATTTCGGACTCTATATGCGTGCCAGCTTCCGAAAATCGTGTCATTCGTCTAGGGTATGGAACCACCCTGTGCCTATTGTGACCATCACCATTTGTCACTCACCTGTCATCACAAGTGACTATTCTATTTGCACGGAAACCGGGTTCTAAATTTTGTGAGTAGGATTTGTACGGTCATCGTCAATGTCCGACAACCGGCTTCCTCAAAACTGCACAATTTTCATATCGTGGTCATCGGAAGTGGATAAATGGCGAAACATATGTGCTCCCAAAAGAATTGTTTTACTCATACCGGCGAATGACTCTCTCATGTATACGGTCTACTCACCACGTCTGAGACGGCTATCCATAGAGCCTGCACGAAACTCTTTAAACATGAAATCGAAAACATCGTGGTCGAGTGATTAACTTTCGATGATTATCCTAATTATCATCAGTTAATGAATACGGGTTGTACCACATCCACAAGTAGGCTACTTATTCATCCAATCTCCTAATTGCTTACATTCGTGTTTGAGTTTCATTCAAGAGCTCCTTAGAAAGCCTATTGAAACAAAAGTATAACCAATCCCACAGGCTTTCTTCCGATGTTATTGTTGAGAAAAGAAGTGATTCCGCGTTTTACAGGTCACCTTTACGCTGAGTTGATCCATGTGGTTAGCTGGCTACCGTGAGATTCAGAGCCGCGCATCAACGCCAAATACGGTTCAATACAACTTGGGCTCTACTAGCTGAGATAACAGGAAAAGATAGGACAATTCACAGAAACATCTTATTATATGATTCATCTCCTACTACTCAGCTTCAAACATCTTATTGTTTCCTAACCGGTGAACTTCTAACGGTTGGATCAGTTCATCATTTTCCCCATCCGCCAACCCCATTCATCATCAGTTCGGTTCCGAGCAGGAATATGGATGTAGCTTATTATTGTCTCTTGAAACTTTAACTCATGGTGTCATCAGATGCTGAGCTGTATTCGTGCCACGGAATGCAGGAAAGCACACACGTGAATTATATCGAGTGAATTTTCGAGCGGAGATTTGACACGACCGTTGAAACACTCTTCAGCTGAGGGGATTTCAGTGTTAAAAAAGAGAAATATATAAATACTCAGTTTTCCGCTTTCTTTGTTTACTATGCAACACGAACCACTGCAAAATCAAAGGCTATCGAATGGGAAAGTGACCGACGGGGACGGGGTCGAACTCATGACACCACAGTCCAGGTTCCACGATTATGACAAATCAGCCACCGCAGTCTGGTAGGCAGTGAGCATTGTTCCGTTGTGGATTAATTCAGGCAGATGAAATGGAGTCAACCAAACGAAAGCCTGTTGATTAAATGACTTTATATTGCTTCTTTACGGCGAATCTTCACAATGGTCAAAAGACATGGGATGCTTTATTGAAAAGAAGGGATGGAGCATTTTCGGATATTGAAAAGTTGGTACTAATTCACCAAAAGTTTGCGGTCGATTAGTCACAAACTAATTAGCCTTCTGATTACTCAGTGCATTTAAATTGGTATATCTGGTTTGTACAATGCTTCGTGGTCATAAAAATTGTACGTGAAATGTTCACTTTGATCTATTTCCACATATTAGACGGAATCGATCCAGTCCATCAGTTTCACGTGTTTTTGTCAGCTGTCAACACACGTGGGATCGCATAATAAATACTAATCCTACAAGCTCTGAAAATTCGAACTGTTCTTTGATCGGTACGAATTATGTGATTAATTTGGCTTTGACAGTTGACTGAGAGCACGAAGAAGTGGTGGCCAACATCAGTTCCGGTGAAATTTGTATCCCTGCTCTAGTTAAATCGATTTGAACAACGTATAGTGCGTAGCCCTCGCAAATTTTGGCGAAACCTTGAGGTCGAGTGGCACATCCAGTTGCCTGGTATCGATTGTAACTGAATGTTTCACAAAGGGCTGCTTCTAGCGACAACTCATCAAGGCCCAACGCAGTAATAGACTGCTACCCAAGAAAACGAATCCAGTGGAAAAGATGAAGTTGCGCATAGGGTCTGAGGTGTACTAATTAGTCCACATAGTTGCGTTAATCATCCAGGTCAACACCAAAGTATTCTGAAATAATAGTGGTGGGAGAAGAACGAGCGGAGAAGTGTGGTTAGGTTATGAGCAGAAAGTGTTCAGCCAATAGGAATAAAAGCGAAACAAATGGCACGAAACGAACTCGCCATTGTTCACAGTTATTCTTCGGAGTACCAACATTTCTTCGCATAGATCATTTTTATCCTTTTCCTTAACGAGTCACCACAATTTCTTGGGCCGACTGTCCTTCTGTTCGTTTAGTGGCGCAAGACGGAACACGAGAAGCAAAGAATACGAGTTGCACTCAGCCAGACGTGCATCACCGTAGCATTAGGGAAAGAATACAAATGGAGGACGGAGCTTCAAACATTCATCCGATGGACGTTACAATACAACTCAGAAGACCTGGGAATGTCCCACACTGATCGACGGAAAAATTCGCTCGACAGACAAATTTCCGGTCAGTTGATAAGTCAACAGATTTGGTATTAGGCTTTGCAATCCGTATGCCACACCAATTTGAGGTGTATGAGCGATTAGAAACCTTGCAGAAACAGTTGATTGTTCATTGAAGCTCATTGCAAACATGAAGTTTGAGCTGAAACCCAACTGACAGAGTTTACGCCTCAGTTTTGCACCGCACTAATAAAGACTGCGTATTACAGAGAAGGCAGCCCGTATAGAAGCTCGGACTGACTTCAAAACAGTGTTGGAAGGAGTTCTGTGAACCCAACCCGATACGAGTTCTGGTGCCACCATTCCGTCAAGCTGATATGTCTGTAAAAAAGAATATGGTCTGCAACAAGAACGTTCGTCAAGCTTAGAATCATACTGGAAATGTGGCGGAATTTGTCGAAGCGAATTGTTGGCTAACGGTTTTATGGTGATTTATAATCCCTGGCAAGAGCAAATATAAGTGGAAGTAAGTCCGCAAGGATCCCACGTGCTCAGTGTAAATGACCAAACAAACGGGCTTCAGTCGGATAAGCCACCGATAGGATCAATATTATTGATGACCAGGTAGCAGGATAAACATAAGTTAGGTTAAAATTTGACTAAAGGCATCAATCTGATTTATAGAAAATCTGGCGAAAGCCGTTCTAAAGGATTCCTTTCTAAGATACTTTAGCCATCATTACTCCTGGCGAAGACTCTGATATTCAGTGATGTAGACTGCCCTTTCACTAATGTACTGGAAAAAAATTCTCTATGGGGTTTGTAAATATGCGGAATTTGCCGAAATTTCTGACCAAAATTTTACAGAGTTGTCTACCTATCAGAAACTTACACTTCCTTTCGTGTGGTCATTTACAAACAGAAAGATGAAGTAGAAATTTCAATTCACTGGGGCCCAGTATTTCCGTAAAATAGCTAGGAATAGTTTCTCGATCGATTACGTATCAGTCATCGTCTTTGATGAAGCAGAATTCGCAGTACTCCTACAGAAATTCAGTTCACTACATCCTGAAACTCCCCCGAAAATGTAACACGAGAAAGGAACTGTTATGTTTGTAATTAGTAACTGCAGAACACTCATTGTTTGTACTCCATTTATTTACAAGAAAGTCAAAACAAACCAGCCGCTGTCGGTGAGCTAGCAAGCAAGTTCATAAGCAAGTCTTTAACTTAGCAGAATAACGTGCTTTTTTGAGCACGCAAGTAAGGTCAGTTGGTACGTAGCACGATCGATCAGTCAATAGGCTCTTGCGCTGAAGCATGACTAGATACTAACAACGAGCAAGCTTATGTCTAAGCATGAGAGAGATATTGGTTGATTGTCTGCGTAGTACGAGGTACTGGTAAAACCGGACTGAACAAGGGACACCCTTCATTTTTAGTGTGTAGTATTCAAACTCTTACTACTTCGTACGTTTCCTAACCACAAAAGCACATAGAGGAGACCACACTTCAGTTTTCAAAGTCCCTGTTCTTTATACTGTAATATGAGACTAGGTAAGCCGCCACTGAACTGAGTCCCAATAATACAACACCAGCTACAAGTCCAAAATGATTGGCTGAAATTTACTGACATAGGAGCGAAAAATTTATTCTTATGAAACTTTCGCAAGTAGAACTAGCAGACCAGTGGCAAAGAAACCACCAGACATTTATGCCTACTTCGAAAGAGCTAGGTATAGTGCATTTTTCATCCAATATCCAGTATCAGCGATGCACATGCAAACACTAAGATGGACGCTGTAACTCAAAAAAACGACACACCATACCCAGCAGTCTGTATCAGCCTATTAAGCAAGATAAGTATCATAAAATCTGGGTGAACAATTAATGGTAATACCTATAATTGGTGCACAAATTGTCCTGAGCTAAGTGAGAAAAATAAACAATTCAGGAAAAAGCACACCAATAATTCGTTCTATTGAAATTACATATTCCGATCATAAGACTTCGATCTTTGATCACACAGGATTTGCAATCTTAAAATCAGTATCTGACGGATGTGTGAGCTTTATTTGTATGCTTTGAGAGTATCAATACACGTGATTTGACTGCTCTGAATGACAAAACTAAAATGATGTTTTGTTGGGCAACAAGTGAGATTCACGCTGTTCACACGGATCACAAGTGGCGAAATCCGAGTGCCGAGGCCCATCGAATGAATGGGACCATGGAATCAACAGAAAAAAGCTAAAACAAAATTGGGTGAAGGATAAAACATCTATCATTTGATCGCTTATTTTAGTAACCTGTCGTCTTCAATTTGAATGATCAGCTTTAGGTTTTGCACGCAACTCTCAGCTTTTAGATCTGAATCACACAGTGACATCAATGGGTGGTTTATTCAGGACGTATTTCAAAACCCAGATTTTTAGCTTAGACAACAGTTGGTCATTCTGCTCACCATCAGTTCTGGATAACTTCATTAAACGTGCTTAGATAGTAAAAAGCAGAACTAAGAGTGCGAGAAGTAAATTTTGCCAAAGAATCATAAAGATCATCTCAAAATTCAGATTTATGACTCGAAGGCAACATACTAAAGTTGGTAAAGAAAATCATCTTTGTGAGATGTGATAGAAAGTTAGGCTACATGGATATGATTATTTTCAAACAATAGCTAGGGACTATTACTACCATCGATCACTACTGGCGTGCTACTCTAAAACCTGTAGAGACTTAAAACTGCGCCAAACACAATCCCAAAGTCAAATACGGAGTACGGAATTTTTCTACAGAAGTTCGCAATATGCCCTCCAAATGTACCATGAAACCTCACGCATCGCCTATTGAACAGCCGTTCATTTTCACAGGGGGATCTTGACCAATGCTGGCATACCAGTGACTCAGCTCGAACCGACGATGGTATAATTAGATTCGTTCTTATATACGTTATGCATAATAAATGCTTATAATCTTCAGAAAATTGGATAACTCTTTCGTTTCTCCCGCATTCATTTTCACCTGTGGATTATTTGTTCCTCTAGTTGGTTGTGCTTGTGTTGGTCTAACTTGTGTCCCCAACCATATTAGACGCATCTTGTCAATCAGAATACTGCTTTTTAGTTAGACGACGAAATCAAAAACAGATTTTACAGACACAACCATCTTCCTCCAGGTCAGTCAACTACAGAGCTGTAACTTAAGCTCGTGCAAATATCGTGGAGATGCGTAAAAAGAGCCAGGTCACGAGAGTTGTATGACAAACGGAGACTGGTAACTAATCACGTGAATGAGCTGGTGCAGTTACGAATTAATTCTGACGAATGTCTGTTAAGAAGACTTTTCCCACGGCGTGTGGGTCAGGTCATAACTGTGTGCTGCGTGGGAACTTTATAAAGTAGTATTGACAAGATACAGGTCTTTCAGAGTCAGACCGGGTTGCCCAGCGGTCACGCATGTGACGGCACACAAAAGTACACCCACAGTTTGACTCACTGGCTAATCAAGAAAGTCGCAGAAATCTCAAATTTTTCTGTGCTGTTCCCTGAAATATCATTCTGAGCCGTTTACTGTGGATTCACGAGTCATATCTTCGTTTAAACTAATCAAAACATCACCAATTGCTGTCCTATAGGGGCTCCTTTTTAAAGTCGGTACTCTGTCGCGCGAAAGACCGTTATTAACGACTTCGAAAAATTGTAATAAATACGTCCAATCGAATCATGGAAATTTGGGATGGGACAAGGGAAAGACACCATACGGGATGGCAAATGGGTCCCTGGGCAGTACAAGGGGACACAGCCGTCCCCTGCGTGTCCCAAAGGGAACACTCATCAAGCTTTCCAGTTAGATCGTCTACACATAGCTACGGGGGTGGTGCAAGCTTTATTGGCAGTTTAAAGGAAGGAAAATAATAGTTCTTGTTACCATTTGTTTGTCAAACAAGAGCCTCAGTTGGCTTTAAAGTAAGGCATCAATCGTCAGTCCCACATCACTGTGCACATGATAACACCAAATTTAAGTTATCTTTCAGTTTAGTTTAGCGTCATCAAAAAGAAAAACAACCTACTTCGCAAGTTTAATTTTAATTTCGGAAGTTGGCTTACGAATACTTTGAACTGTATTTAAATGAAATTTGGCGGGATATTCGGTCTGTGCTGCTGTGACGGCTGGGATTCCCGTTTTCACTCGTATACTCGGTTTTCTTTTAGAAATCTTTCAAACTGTCGTGTTTCATGAGCCCTCTTGCGTTGTATTTTGAATACTTGCATAGCTTTCTATGTTTTAGGAAGAATTGCGTCATATGGAACCGACCTTTACCAAGAATTCAAAGGATTCCAAACTGCCCGGATTGGAGACATGTAAAGAATCGAGTAGGCAGATATTCGGAGACATTGATTCTTCCGAAACAACCCGTGCACCACGAAAGTCCCCTAGACCGTCACCCGGGTTTTTCCTGAGTGTCCCTTTGACCGTACCACTGAGTGACCCCCAATGAAACGAGGAAAGGGACACACAAGGGGCGGTCAGCAAGGAGCCCAGAAAAAGCCCCAGAAGTGCATTCTAGTTGCGTTCTCACCTAATAAATAATAATTATGTTGCCTTCCAACTTTATCCCATCGTTATTCAATAAAAAGTGTGTCCACTACAGTTATTACACCTGGAGTTATGTGTAGGCCCTATCCCAGTCTTACTAGTAAAGCAATTGTGCACTCGGTTGCATTTCTCCGGACGTAAGCGCAGACAAAAATAGACCAGAAACGAGAAATATATGTACACGAATCCGTTGAGTTTGAAGACCGGGGTTTGTATTCATTGGATATATGTATACGCAAGACCGAAGGTGATCGGTAACTGCATTCTTATGCCTACATTTTTCAGGTATTCATGGTAAAAATGAAGATGACAATAAACTAGTGACTACGCCAATGGTGACCGTAAGGTTTAATGCTCGACAAAATATGCACTCGAGGCAATTTAAACACGAAAGAAGACTGAGCTTTTCTGGGAGGTCTTAGATATACGGAGCACGAAGTACCTAGGGATTCAAGAATATTACTTGAACACCTAGAATTACGCCGTCAAAAAGGATTCCTGGTGGAAGCATATACACTTCGGATTGGAGGAGTGCGCATAGGGAGTACTGGAGGATGTTTTGACTGTGGAGTGTGATGCAACAGTACTGCAAATGCATATCGACGGCCTGTCACCTTTCATATGATCATCTAAACAACCATGGCCTAATATGGATCACATGTTCAGAACGAAGTCACCGATGCTCTTGATGAGACAGTATGGTGACAAATCTAAACCATTTTGCTTGCACACGTACCTAGATGATGTCACACATGAACTGATTAATTTGATGGATCATGGAATTTATTTGAGAGCAAAAGACCAATTATTTGGAATTGTATTGCGTAGCGTGGTTACGGATACCCCGACCAGATCAATAATTAAACAAATAAAGCTGCACAGTGGTTTTTATAGCTGCTTTCGATGTAATCAACGGGGAGTAAGTTTCAGCCACCGTCTAATTTCCCCAGCCAATAAAAGAAGACCCGGATCTGATGGAGATTTCCATCCCAGAAAGCAGAGGGAATATCACACTTGGACATCACCTTTTGAGACTCTTGGACTCAATATGATTAAAGTATTTCCCGTTGATTATAATAATGCAGTTTGTTTGGGGCATATGAAGCTCCTACTAGGTATTTGGTGCAGGGGTAGCTAAGCAAAGAAGGTCCCCATTGGTGCAAGTCCCTTGACAATTATGAATGAACGACTGCTAGCAACGCAAGATCATATTCCATGTGATTTTCTGACGAAACGTAGAACTCTGAATGAAGCTGAATTGTGGAAGGCTTCTGAGTTTCGTCTGTTTCTGCTATGTTTAGGACAACTGACGTTCAAAGGAGTCCTGCCTAGAAAATATGTGATAACTTTATTTGCTTCTCCATTCTTGCATACTTCATGAGCGGCAAGAATTGGTTATTTCACTACTTGCCGTTTGTTCAAAATAATTCCCGAACTATTGTTCGAGAATACATTGGACTTTATGATGAAGCTCAGGCTATACGCCGTGTGCTCAGTTGGGTCCATCTTCCAGAGGAAGTGACAAACTTTGGTCTACTGGACAACTTTTCGGCATTCCCTTTTGAATCGTTCGGGCATACCATAAGGGGAATATTACGTCAAAAAATTTGCTTGAAGAGCAGATATTCTGTCCACTGAAAGAAGAAACTTCGGAAGCCAATCTGTATACAAATGCAATATTGATGAATGACACAGCTTCAGGATCCATTGCAAGCACATCATCTAGTGTGCCAAAACCTGTCCTCGGGACAACGGTCATCACTTCATACCGCCCTGACAATGCAGTGTGGATACGCAACCGACCGTGCCTAGTTATAAATACAAAGGTTGGTCAACTGGTGATAAAGTTGTTCGTCAATGTATTCAAACCTTTCTGACAAGTGGTTGGCATCATCGGACTTGCGAATAATTCTACGCAGCGAATTGGATATCAAGTTCCAAATGATCTCCAGTGAAGAGGAATTTTGCTACAACACAGAGATAACCACGTGTTCCATCCCAACATATATAGCTGGCTTCCATCAACGTGAGGGAGTTAATTATTTTTCGATATCTAGCGGTAAATTCACTTACGGTTATACACTCAGTGAATCGGAATTTTTTATTTCACTATTCTGTTGTTACTTAGTCTATCGTTGACCGCACTTTGGCTATTTGGCACAATTCTTGGTTCGAAGGTGGTAACAAAGCAAAATGGGTGTTTTTCTTCGGTAAAATTGGGAAGGCTGACAAAACAAGGCATGCCTCCACTGCCCAGTTGCCGTGATTAAGACGCTAAATTGCACAAGACTGTTGGTTAGCTAACATAATGCATTTTATACATTTTAGACAAATACCAGTACACTAAAAAGAGTGTAAAAGTGCTCGAAATGTAGCAAGTACCGTCTACAGATGCCACCTTGATGATGGACCGGTTCGGCAGAAGGAAACAGTACGCAGGACTCTTACACCTGAAACTGGTTATTAGAAAAATATCTGCCAAAGTGTACGACTCCAGCTATGACGACAAGCCATGAAGGAAAAGAATCACCGGCCAAGCTGATGCACATATAACACCACCACCCCCATCACCGCCTATAGATGATGTCTTTCCTCTTATCAGATGAACAATCCAGTCGATGTCAATCCAGCGAAGGACAAGTGTTGAGTCCAATAAAGAACACGAATGCGCATGTTTTACGTACTCGAATAAGAAGATTATGTCTTTTGTCTGTTTCGAAGAATAAGAGAATTTGATTAGACAGACACGAGCTCGAGGAACCAGTGGATCAACGAACGGGAGGACACAGCAGAACTAAAGAATGCGCAAACAGTGACCGGTTAGAAGCCATAGATTTTAGGGGGAAAAACTGAGAAGAAAAGAATAATAAAGGAACAAGTGTATACACGAGTTTAAGACAGATAACATCGATCTTCACTGCCAAACAAAAAAGGTTAGAAAATGTAGGACAAAATGAGAGTGGATAAACAAATAAGCACACGCGAGTCGAGGCTGGTCGGGTACATGTGTGATCCACTTGATTCAAGTAGCTCGGTCAAAGGCGATCACAACCCGTGGTAACGACACTGAAGATGGTTTCAAGGGCTAGGTAGGAAGGTACACGTAGAGCAACGACAGTTGACCGAGATTTGGCTCATCGAGGAAATATCAATAAATAATGAATCGCTCAAAACGCCCGTCTTAATCAAGGAGTTTGGTACATACCACCCAATGGCATGTACACCTGGGTTGTTCAGGAGGTTGGAGAACATTTTTTCTTGCCACATGTTGTCACCCAGAGTGTTGCGGAAGATTTCTATAAATCCGTATGTAGATCGTCCCGACCTACCCTTGATTCCGTAGCATGCCTGATAAACTCTGTTGCGTCCGCTTTGCATAAGAGATGCGAAACGGTTGGGACACCATTCGTGAACTTTAAAAATGCTTTCGGTAGTCCGGATTGATCACTGTTTCTCAATCTATCATCCTATTCAGGCGTTGATCAGAGCCAACGCAGACGTATTCGTGACTGTTTCTCTACTAGGGCTTAGTTTACCTCCTTTAGTGGAATGATATACTCTCCAAGGCCTATCGGTGATAATGTCTTCTAGGGCTTCGTGTTTTCCCCCTACTTCTTTCCCTCGTACCTGTGACTGTGACCTAGTCCATCTTTAAAAGAACACAAAACAGATGTAAATTACGATGTGTAAGCTTTTATTCTACTTTTGTCTACCACGTACGTAAAACATTTCATTTTGTGTATCATAAAGTGAGAAAAAATTACTACAGTGAAAAGCGCTGGATTGAACCCCTTTAAAGCCCGTTCGGTAGGGGGAAGGAAGAGATCTGTTCGGTTAGTCCAAAGGCAAATTAACATTTTGCATCAGCCGGCACCTTGTGTAAAAAAAGATCGTTCGTCTGCCTTAGCACTAGCTGAACCGACCTCAGCGTCCGCAGTCAAATAACTTGGTGTTTTACTTGCCCACCATCTCACAAGGTCTATGCAGGTTAGAGAGGTACTTTGAAAAGTTAAAAATATGTTGTTTTCCCCTCTCAGAATAAGTTAGCTCACCGTACCTCAGAAACGCATTTCTAACAACGTAGCCGCTTGTATTATTCCCCACAGGTTGTGCTGTTCCTCGGTAATCTTTCGATGTTTGCTGAGAAAGGACTTCCATTTGATCATAGGATGCATCAAAGCACATTTCTAGATTTAGTTGCGCATGTAGAGTTACACTTGTTGACACCATCATAAACAAACTCCTTTGTGCTCGTGACAATTTTACTTCGGAAATTCTCTGGGAACGGCATCATCCCCCACAACGTAAAATAACGAAGACTGCATCTACATCCTCCACACTCTAATGGTTCAAACTCCTGTTTACTTCGCAATTCTGTATACCATAAGTGTGTTTTTACGTATCTTGCTGATCGGTTTGCAGATGAGAAAAAGTTCTGTCAGAACTGCGAAACAGCTTGAATGTTGAACATTAATATGTTTCTTACTCTTTTACCTTTGTTGAAATTATGCGTAAATTGCGTTATTTTATTCACGGAAATGCTGCAAAATGTTGAAAATCCATCTTTTTAAGGGCATAAAGCAACTACTGACTTGACTCCTGTCTTGACTTGAACTCGCAGACGGTGTGTGTGTGTGTGTGTGTGTGTGTGTGTACCGCAACTGAGAATTCTTCACAAGCAGGGTGGAACAATTGTGCAGTTGTATTCCGATGAATTTCTAACTCTAATTGGTGCGTTGATAACACAAGGTGAATCATTTCTCCTAAGGAGTTTACTTGACTAGTTTATATGTTCTCGTGCATGCTTGTCCATATACTTTTCCGTATGCTCGTACAGTATGCACCGGTCGTTGACATTCAGATCGATATGTTAGTCCATGGACTGAGAAATCAGTTTTTGAGCGCCGAACTTAAAGGCACAAGCAGACGACTTCATAGGCGTGCATACACTTACAAAACATTTGCCAGAAGAAATCAATACAAACACTAGTGGTGTATCAATCATAATAAACCTGTTCTTCGTTCGTTTTCCTAGATCTTATTTCACCTCTTGCTGACCGGAAACTGCAAATTTCTCTTAAAGAAAAAGTGCCCGTGTCCAAAATTTCAAAACGGCTTCATTTTAAAGTCATTTCAAATGCATAGAAAAGACTATAAAAGACAGTTCGTTATCCGATTAAATTCATGGCGGGTCTCTGTGGTATTTAAAACCACGAAGTTATTACTTGAGGTTCTTGAAGATACAGGACATATGCTTCAAAGCTAATTGAAGACCTTTCTTCAGTGTTATTACCAACTGAACGTCATATGATAGAAGACGTCACTTTTGGTATGGGTTGATTTTCCCTTCTGTATAGGTTTCACATGCCAGTGAATGAACGCGAAAACACGATATCGTTATTTCCTCATTCTTTTAACAATCAGTGGAAACGTAAAGAAATCTTACAAGGGTTACGATTGGCTTGCATCCTGGGGAAATACTGTTGATTGTTTTCTCATCTAATATGCCAAGTATTGAGAATCTTATTTAGTCGAACTTATCATTTGCTGTCTCCCAGCCTCAAAACTCACAGAAATCTAAATTCAGATCAAATAATGTAATGACGAATTCAATACTAGGGGTTTAGAATAAAGCTTGTATTTGGAATCCGTGTTGTCCTTCTTCGGAACCTAAAGGTGAACCAAGAAGCGGTGTTCAAACGATCATCATTGTGAACTTTCAACTTTCGGTATCTCACGTTCGGTTCTAGATAACACCGATCACTCTCCTCTCCAGAAGCCTTTGAACAGCCACTTTCCCATTCTAGAACTATTTTACGTTGTCTTACAATAAATAAAAGAAATAGAAGATTATTCTTTAATAGGCAACTGGCCGAGCTTTCTTGTGGTTCGTCGATGAAACCGCTAAGTCGAAAGTGGCTTATGTACTTCCTAATCGATCATTTTGCTAGAAATCACACCACCAGCACCAATTAGATACAGCATTAAAATGGGGAATGCGTGCCTTAGAGGCCACTACAAATAATTTCAATTTTCGTTGCACCATCTAATTGAGTACCATATGACCAGGAAAGGTAAATGTGATTCTCGTACAAATCACACGCACAATTTTGTTACAAATAACGGAAATGTACCATCTGTGTGGAACAAAGATCACGAGATATCTCGATCAGAGGTTAGTTTGCTATTAAAAAAGTGTGGATCAGAGTCAAACTTGGAGTAGTGGGTCTGTATTGATTTCTGTTGCCTTCGAAACACCGTGTATAACATAAAAGGGTAATGATATTCTGACTTATTTAACATTCAGATTAATAGACAGTTGTTTCATACCTTGACCAAGATAGTCACGTGAAGATAACCAGGGTCGAAAGTCATAGTACATGATGTCAAATATGAACAGCCCGTTGCACGCTTAGGTGCAACTGAGTTATTCGTTTGAATACAGTCGTAGTTCTCACTATTTATTTGCAAAAACACATTCATATCAAGTTATTGTGTTATGTTCTGTATTCAAACTTTTTTATTAAAAGCCTGATGTCGTGGTTGAGCACCACTGTCCTCTGTATAAATTTTTTCATTGCACTCCAAAACAAACACAAAATAAAAATATACAAGTTATTTGATTTGTTTATCAAAAATTGAAGTAACGAAATATGCGTTTTCGATTTGACAGAAGCTGAATTGCACCAGCTGGTATTGGGGGGGAATTTTCCTCCGAACTGTAGATTGTCCTATTCCCCAGGTACACGATAGATGACCTCTGTTCTCATCCCCTACGAAGTCCGAATCTGATCCCTCTCCACTTGTATCTCCTTGTTCGCACTATTAAAAATGGACATTACAAGTAGGACGTAAGGAATCAAATATCTCTCATAGTATATGTCGGAAGCTTTTAGGATAATCTGCGCTGGCATCAGGATCAAATACGTCGCAGTTAGTAGTCCTCAAGGAAAGCACAACTATAAAGTATATAACTACGACCCCATTGATATGATTTCCCCTCGTTTGTTTTTATTGTTGTAATTGCCACAACGCGTACATCTTAATCTGAAGGTCAAAATTAGTTCGCTCAGTTCCACTGACTGTTTCCATAAGTTAATCCGGTAGGATTTAGTAGCCTTGCATACAATATCCAATAATAAGAGAAAGTTAAATAGTTTGATCTATTCCGATTTTCCATTACCTAAACCACCAATACATTTAGCATATATCATGATGGTCCTTGGATCTCGTTCAACCGTGTCCTGTTCGTTCCATCGGGAGGCGATCGACGAGACTAGTCTAATGAATAAAACGGGAACTGTTGTTGTGCTTCATTGGACTATTGGTTTGCGTATCATTGGATATCCACTTGCATTATTCACACCTTACTCGTTGTAACGCGAAAGCTCAACTGATCGAGCATCTGCTCGGTAAGCGCATGGTTGCCGGTTCGATTCCAGTTCGAGTCGTTGGACTTTCCGTTACTCGCATTACTCCGGTTCCTCCTATAGTACTCAGGGATCAGTGCTCTTAGGCAGGAGGATTGCTTGCCTTCGACCTGAAACAACAAAAAACAGAGAAAACTTCATAGGCTTCTAACTCAGTAACTTTATAATAGGGAACCCACATTTACATTAATGGAATACAAGTATGGCTACTAGCAGACTGCTCACCACACTACTGCTCCCAATAAACTCGAATTATTTGTATTTTATTCATTTTAAGGTCTTAGTTTGAGTTTCGTCAGCGAAATGCCTGCAAGGAGTACAGTAAAATGATGCAATAAAATTACGCAGTAGGCAAACCATCTACAAGAAAGAGAGATAAGTCTGTAAATGACGACTGAATAAAGCTATCCTATATGAATTAGCATGAAATATTGTAATCTGGAGCTTTTATTTTCAGTGAGTGTAAGTTTCACATGAAGCGACATTTTTAATCACGTAAGTGTTGATGAGCTTCATTCAAAACCAACCACATGGAAATGTTCTACGAAAGCTTTATGAATTATCAAAGTCACATAACTATTCTGTATTCCTTTTCGGAATCCTACGTACCTATATTATTTTCATTCAAGGGATATCGTGAATTTTTATAATTATGCTAACCGTATGTCTTGCACTCCGGAATAAACGGCTCGTATTTATTTTGACCAACACTTTGTAACCGATAATTACGAAGGCATTTCCTGTTATCCTGCATCCCACAGAAGAATCGAAGGTGAGCAGTGTTTTATAGAATTAGTCACTGGGGCTTTGAAATATATTCTCCGAATGTATTATTGTCATGAGGAGCCTGGATCAAAGCCCGACTGGCCGAGCCAAGATAGCTCAGTTGGTGGGACATCTGCTTGGCAAGCGGAGCTTTACTTGTTCGATTCCGGCTCGTGGCCTTCGAGTTTAGACGCTCCTTGTGCTAAGAATACAGTTTCCGATTACCTTCGTGTCTGCTAGACTGAAAAATAAAAACGACACCGCCGGATTTCAATAGACCCAACTGCAGCAATTTTGTGGGGCTGGCATCTGTGTGATTTGGAGTGCGGCGTCAATGATGCACCTTTAGCTAGGTTGCTGAGTTATGGTACAAATTCTGTTGGATCAAAATCGATATCACCGAGCAAAAGTGATGATCTGAACGGAAGGACGGTCGATTTTGTTTATGAGCCGTATGAAATACAAGTGTCAGAAAAACTAGAAACTTCTGGTGCATTAGAAGCGTAAATGTAAACAGGAATTAATGACCTACATGAATTCTGGTGTTTGTTGGCGAACGAGCAGGCAACATACATACTTAGGACTCCAGATACAATACCATATTACTTACACCACATATTTCGAATTTGAAATGCCACGGTAGTATCAATAACGGTGATCGGAAAGCGGAATTAGAAAATTTACTTGGATTGTTAGTAAAAGCTGTGGTATATTTCATTAAAAAATAGCAGTGACAGAATTTTCAGAACCTACCATTCCATAGTAGATAACCCTACAACGCCCGATGGTCTCGCATTCCGTTTGTCCTAATCTAACAAACTGTGCACTGTGATAGGAAAATGGCAAAAATAATCGCATGGTTGATCGACAGTAAGCTACCATGGTAAGCAACCATGCGTAGCTTTCACCATCAAGGCCACGTTGAACAAGCTGAAGCCAGTAAAAGTGCAATGATTTTCTACTGGGCTAGATAGCCGAGAAAACCAAGTCAAAATTTGTTTGGTAATTACCACTGAACGCTGTTTCTCCTTCACTTTATTAACATACCTAATTAGGTTTTTATTTATTCGGAGTTCACTAGCCGTTATTTTCAGAGCACCGGATAAATTCAGGGATATCTCATCGATAACGGTATTAGGGGATTTTATTGTCACGGAGGGATTATTCATGTGGCATCAACCGACAGCGGTCAAACGGTCTCTATGACGAATACTAAATAAATTGTCCCTGGGTTCGAACGTTGTCCGGTTGGTTGCTTCCCTCATTCAGGAGCTCTAAAAATGACGGCAACCACCTTCCTGAAACATTATAGCATTCATGTGCAATAAATAAAAACAAAACGAGAACATTATTATTCCTTCTTAAATATTCTTATGTCAAAACACATTGCTGTCGGTATAGACTATGACTTAACGATGTTTCGATCGCCTTGGGTATTCAGAAAAAGTTTTACAACCAGAATATACTAGGATACTGCTGTTTTATCCTTCTTTGGAATCATCATCAGCGTACATCCAACGGGTCCCCACTGGGACTCTAACCCGGGGTGAACAATTTTGAGTCGAGCACCTAAGTACCAGTCTATCCCGGCTGGTTCTCAACAATTTAGTGGGCAGATACACTAAATGATATAGTACTCATCCGTCACTGGCCTTCGTTGCACTACAACACCAACAGAGAAGTCTTGATTACCATCATTCTCCATTCCTGCACTTAAGGTAGCTTTTTGAGTGAAATAATGCGAAAAAGCTGACGAACTCATACAAATATTTTTACGCTCGTCTCATTGCTGTCTAATAGTGAGGAGACTAAATAAGGTATACAGCGTTCGCTATAAAAACGGTTGAAACGACGATTGTGCTAACTGATAGTAGAGTGAGATTAATTGTGGCACCACCCTAAATAGACTTGGGATATAAGGGTGCATTATGAAGTACGGTTTGACCCGAGTGTTCTATGCACTTCTAGTGTGGATATAGATTTCTTCAGCAGGCCAGAACTGTCACACTCTGTGACATTTATTCAACTAGTTTTTCTTTTCGAAAGTATCGATCGATATGATCATACTCACATTAGCCTATTGACTCAAGCTGTCTATCAGCCTAACGCGACCACACATAAACATTCCGATTTCGGCTCTCTGCAGCTATTTTAGACCAGACGTACATGCTTGCAGGCAAGCAAATATTTGAACTCAGTCTTTTCTTACGAAGTTACACAAGCCGGATTCTGAGTCGGAATGTACTCGTCACGTTCTAACTCGGTCTTCTTTGCTGTTGGCTCGACTGAATGGTCAGGTATATGGGGGATACAGTCACACGACGCTCGTGACATTCAATTTGACGAGTTCGTATACGTTAAGATACTGTCAACAGAGTCGTTTCAATACGTCACTAGTTTTATTTGGCAACCCTACGTTTAAATATTGCTGTTATGAAGGATTTTTCGCCAGATGATTATAGTTATAATCAATAAGTAGCCGCTACTACCGTCCTCAGTAGCACAGATGGAAATCGGAACCTCTTGTGTGCGGACTGATAGTATGATATACGGTGGACGTGGAATGTTAGTGAACCATACGAAGACGGATGAAGCTCCTGTAAATTACTTTAGTGGGTTTTTATTGATGGGCTGTCAGTAGATGTCACATGATTCAATAAAGATAATGTTTTTTAGACTGGATCACCGACAGTGAATGGCAACCTCCGAGGAACATCTGCACCGAGAATCATCTCCTTTTTGCCCAGTTATACTGCAATTCAGAGGAGTCCAAAGTTTCAAGGGGGAAGGTTGAGTTCACGAAAAGTAATAAAGTTACTGTTATCATTGGTATGTGATGGATCTTCGCTGACCCCTTCTGATTAACTTTCAGTGTGTTTTTGGTAGTGGGTAAACCAGTGGAGCATTGACTGTCTAATATTGATGATGAAAACGGTACCAGTAGTTAAATGTTGACAGTTTCTAATTTCTCTCGCTAAAGACTACACAGCCTTGTCCTCTTAATTGCACGACGAAAGATATCAAAATTTGCAATTTAAACCTTCAAAAGTGCTATTTTAACCACACAGTGGTCGGATAAAGCTACATACTCTAATCGATGGGATCGTTAGATATATATTATTCACCATGGACTCGTTTATCATGAGAAAACTGGTCATGTTGCCAACTTGGAAGCGTCTTGCATAGAACCCCAGACTTGAATCTTAACTCAGGCACTATTTTGTCAGCGATGTGTCAACCCTTATCAGTCTCTTCAGTTATAGTGAGGTTTCAAGTCGGTCGAATTCCAGTCTTTAGTACTGAAATAATTGTCAGTAGCCAAAATTCAGACACCACTGATTCTCCGATCACTGACAAACTCCACTGGAATGTTGGCAACCGACAATTGTTGCAGTACTAAAACTGGAATTCGACCGAAATGAACTCTCATAGTAACTACTGACTAGACTATACGCGGTGGAGTTGACTATCTTCTAAGAAGATATGCAACATCTAATGACAGTCACCAGCCAAAGCAATTATTCTTGGAGTCAATCTGAAAGAACCCACTGATGATCAGTCCGAATGACAAAATTTGTGAGAGACCTGTAGAAATTTCGCGTCATATATCTCAGGTTGGAGTACCACAATGATAGATAGCTAAGCACAGAGCAGTAATTTTTTTCATGGGTTTGAAAATTATCTACCTGTATAATTCATTTGCGCAAAGAAGCGGAAGAAGAACACGATAGCAAAGAAGCTCGTTCGCGATCCCTTAACTCTTTAGTTGGTACGGTTAAATATAAAGATAGTACAAATATATACTCAAGAACGTCTCTCAGGTATCAACACAGGATTGGTCACTTACTGCCATGAAAGTTAAAGAGACTAGAAAATTGAGTGTCCACGTGAAGGCGTTTGGTACTCGGTAACTGAGAAATTTCGGAACTGACCAACCTTCGGTTATCCTGGGTAACCTCTTCGAAGAAAATGATCATACAAATATCACATGACATATCATTCTTTCGACGCAATCCGGACCCACTTCGGTTTAAGTACATTGGGAATTTTGGTTTTCTTTCATAAAGTTATTGATTTTAAAGAAAATATTCCCATAAAAAGTGATGTTTTAAGTAAATATGCCCTCGTCACTTAATGTCATTTGAATCCCCAGGAAAGTAAATGGACCAAGAATCACTTTTAGGATCAGAAAATGATTCTTCCATAGTTATTTAGTCGGTTGAAAAGGATAATCTTCAGAGCAGCAGTAAACGCGAAACCGGTCGTCTGCTTCCGGGAGAATTTTATCTTGTCCTTCAGATGTTATACCATACTACCAAAATAAGCAGTTCATTTTAACTGAGTCGCCTTGGGATACGGAAAATCATGTGGTTCCTTGACCTGCCCTTCTTAATGAGCACGTTATCTATCCAGATTAAATTAGTTTAGACGCATTCAAACGAAAAATGATTAGATCTCTGTGTTTATCATACGGTGATAATTTCTGACCTGATTAAATGACATTACCCCTTTAAGGTAACAGGTTTAAAAATACTAAAGCCTGATGTGCACCTCCCAAGATTTTCAGATAATGATAACCAACAGGTTCCCATAATAAAAGGTTCCGGCAGTTTTCGAAAAAAAATCAGTAGATGACACTTTTAGTGAAAATTCATAGAGTACGCCAGTGTCACAATTCTGTTAGCGTTAAATTTTGATGTCTGTCTTCACACAGGACCACTCTTAGACTCGCCATATTTGGAAAAGTGACTGCTTTGCTTCAAAGAAGTGTTCCCACGCTGTTCACTGTGGTGAACATTTGCGTGCCTTATTTGAGCAGTCTGCAAAGTTGCGGATAGATTCATAGAAACACAGGCGCGGGAACATTGGGGACGTCACCAAACATGCAGTCCACGACAGTACAGCTCCTGCAAAGCTGCCTGTTCAATCTTATTTTATCTTATGCGCACTGAACAGATGCAAAGAAAGATTGAAGGATATCCAAAGAACATTGCCTGTGTAGATTTCATCAGTGTTTTTTTACGAAGTTGCTTTCGACCAACTTCTCCAGAAGCTTCGATTATTGAGGATAGTTGATTCGTTACTGTAATGAATTGAGGAATTCTTAAGAGGACGTCTATTTGTGGACAGTGTCTCTAAAACCACATCCTGATTTTACTCACCTTTTAGCAGAGTCCACCAGAGGTCAACACTCAAAACTCTGTAGTTCCCAAATTGCATCCACAGTCTTCC
Source organism: Fasciola hepatica (assembly GCA_948099385.1). Lineage (NCBI taxonomy): Eukaryota > Metazoa > Platyhelminthes > Trematoda > Plagiorchiida > Fasciolidae > Fasciola > Fasciola hepatica. The sequence goes on from CANUEZ040000043.1 coordinate 40,758,243, forward strand.
AGCAGTTTTAGCGCCTCCATGTCTAAGTAGAGCTAATTACCTGAAATTATGATGCGTAATTCGTTCCGTTGGAGACAGACTAATTCCGCAAGATTCAGATGTGCTTGTTCACTTGTCTTCTACATGAAACCTGCCACAGAATCTGATGAAATGCACCAATATGCGTGCACGTCGTTATCAGCTTCCAACACAGCACAACTTATCGGGCTCCTTGCTACGAAAAACAGACGATGAACGTGGTCTAGGGTTTTGGTGTTAGCTCACTAACAGATGCTCTGTGCAATCCACCGCCTATTCTAAGACGCCTTGCGTATGGTGTACACTTCCCATCAGCGACCTCAGTGGCGATGTGGTTGTATATCTTTGCACAGTTGCCGAATTGACTAGACTGGAGAGAATGCAGAGGGCTGCTCCTCGAATCATCAAGGTACAACGTAAGACCAGCTTTAAAGAACATCTAGAGATAACTGGTTTATTCCCATAGAACCACCGGAGGATACGTGGTGAACTCATCTATGTCGGCTGCAACATTCGGATGAACCTCGGCCGCAAGCTTACTTCCCGCTTCGATTAACTTGTCACTAACGAAGCATTCAATAAATTTGTTTATTCCGATTCAGTTGGGTTAATGCTGGTTTAGCGCTTGTCCCAGATGACCACAAACCTATAAGGTTTGCCACCAGTTGATGTGGTGAAAGTGGTGAATGATGGTATTTTCAAGAGTAAGTTTGACTTATTACTGATGGAGCAGCGGCGTTTGAATCAAGTATCAGTTTGTGCCAATTGCTTGCTTGTGATGAGACATACGAGGAAATTCCCTTCGCCTCTATCCTGAAGAATGAAGAAGTACGGACAGCTTATTTGGGCCGACCGCAGGAATCTGATTTCTACCCCAAAGTTATTAGGATAATCTTTACTAAAACGTGATTTTCGTTTAGTTTTCAGATCGATAATTCAGTGAATTGCATGTGGTGTATTCTATAACTGATGCTTCTTATCCAGAGATTATTCTGCTTCCTCAGATAATCTGATGAATTAGGTCTGAAAAAGATTGAATAAACTTGAATAAAAACGTATATCTAATTTTTTTCTTTGTTTGGGCTGCAAGACTTTGTCACAACTCCTTCCGGTTTCATGTCTTGTAACACTCATGGGCAGCTTTCTTCCGAAAGGGGGTTTCACGTGTTTAGTCTGAAAAGCACAACAGAAAGAAAAGGCACCATGAACCGAAGCCCATTATGTGCACCAACAGGTACCAACGTTTGCATGATTCGAGTAACAGGATGAAGACCTAAAATGAGAAGGTTTTTGAGTGTGATTGGTACGATATTAGACTTTCACGTAATATATTTCGTGATTGCTTCTTTCTTCACCTGATTCTGTTTCAGAGATGAGAATGTAAGCATACATGCATTTTTAGGGTGCAGAGTACTAATCTGTCTATGTGGTACTAATGTAATATCAACACTATCTAAGACGATACTAGCAAACTAGGATAGGCGGAAGAGCGAGTTCAGATAAAAAGGCAAAAAGGTATGCACAATAGAAATAAAAATGAAACAAAAAGGCACGACAAAAACTCACAGTTGTCTCCTGCTCTTGTAACCTGGATGTGAGCACCAAAGAACCAATGTTCGCCAGTATATTTAGTTCAGTTCAATCTGACAACCGATCGTCGAATCAATCAGGATGGTATTTGAGACCAGTGCCAAGGGACACCGTTGAAGCTTCTAAAATGGTTTGTTTCTCACAGTTAGGTCTGGCTGGTATAACTCCAAGACACTTCAAATCAGAAAAGGGGACTGCGCCAGAATGAAAGATTCATTGGCAGCCTTTTTGTATTCGCTGTGGTGGTGTTCGAAGAAGGTTTTTGTTGTAGTTTACCTTAAAACGTAGGCGCAACAAAGCAGTGTTGCACCAAGAGACGTTGAAGATCATGGAAAAAGCCGGAAATATGCAGATACTTGCACAACTCCTACGCCACAGCATGTTTTGTACAAAATAAACCCTCGATAGCAATATAGAAAGAGAAAACGGGTCAGCGTAAGGAAACCTTAAATAACAAAGTCTTGAAATCGGTCAGGATGTCGAACATTTCTGCCACGATGTCTAGTTACCAGAGCTGGTTGTCGTTTTGGTGATTCTGGCGGCTGTGGTGTGGTGTCTGGTGTGATGGTAGAGTGTGGATAGTCAACAAAGATTGTTGATGGTGTGTCTGTGAATGGTGACGGTGTCGGTGTTGACGATGATAGAGATGTATGAAAATGCCTGGGTTTCAGCCTAACAATGGAAACAGTGTCTGGTTTATCATTCTCCTGACTCACAACATTTGTCCGTCCCACTAAGCATCTTAAATGCACCCTCATATGGTGGTGTGAATGGTTTGCGTGCAGCATCGTCACCAATAAAACCGAATGGTGACGTGTGTAAATCATTGCATATAAACGTGTGGATGATGAGCGAGTGGGTGTTGGGCGTAGATGGAACACAGTCTCTAAGTTGTTGAACAAACTGGGATTGGCTAGGAGTGTCAACAGTGCTGGGTTGAGCATACTCACCTGGAAGGTAAATGGTGGTACCGAAAACTAGTGCAGCCGACGTGCTGTGGAGGTCATCTTTGACTGATGGTAGAAGGCCCGACAGAATGAGTGGCAGATTATGGTTCCAACAATTGGGGTTTGATTGTGACACCAGTGCTGCTTTCAGCTGACGATGAGGGCGCTCTTCCATGCCATTGGACGAAGGATGGTATGCAGTTGTCGTGATGTGTTAACAGCCAAGCAGTTTAATGAACTCAAGAAACAAACACGATTGGAACTGACTGCTGCGGTCTGTTGTGACTGTAGACGGCACACCAAATTTAGTGGTCCAGTGTTGGAGTGGTACTTTCCCAATATTCCCTACCGATATGTCGGAAATCGGCACAGCCACCGGCCAACGTGTGAAGCGATCGATAACGGTTAATGTGGGTATGTCGGTTTGATGGTGGTAGTGGACCAACAAGATCGGCGTGAATATGTGTGCAACGGGCATCGGAAACGATGAATGTGCTGGGATGAGAAAATCTGTGACGGTGGAATTTGTTTCTCTGAAATTATAAACACTGTTTAGTCCATAATGCAATGTCAGTATTCATAGTGGGTCAAACAAATCTGGCAGAAATGAGTTTACGAGAGGCGCGAAAACCAGGATGCGAACAAGAACGGAAATGATCGAAAAAGATTTTCCTGTAGGAAGTGGGAACGATGGGGCAGTGTTACCAGTAGACCAATCACACAGGATTGTGCTATCGGCTGAAGGTAGGGGAGAATCCTTCAGCGGGAGTGTGGAGGATGTGCGCGGGTCAGGCAAGGACGGATCATCACGTGGGAGATTCGCTAGCTCCGTAAGACCAAATTTTGTTTGCACCGTGTTAACATCAGGTCTGGATAAAGCATCAGCCACAACGTTATCAGTTCCACGCACGTAGCGAATATCTGTGGGGAAGTGATAAATACAATCCAAAGGACGTATGTCTCTGGGTGAATGTTTATCAGGTTTTGCATGAAGAGCATGTGTCAGAGGTCTGTGATCGGTAGGCACACGAAATTTTCATCCTTCTAAAAGGTGGCGGAAGTGACGGATGGACAAGTGGATAGCCAGGAGTTCACGGGAAAATGTAATGTATCTTGTCTGAGCTGCCTGAAGTTTTTGTAAAAAAAATGCTAATGGTTGTTCACAATCTGATGGAGCACTGCACGGACCGCAGTACTGAAAGCATCAATTGTTAGGATCGACTCAGCATTTGGATTCGAATATGGATGATGCGGCATGGTGGCTTCCGCGGGAGTTTGTTTGGCTTCTTTAAAAGCTGCCTCCGTCTCGGACATGAAACTGATCGCCTTGGCATAGGACTTGGGTGGATCAGTTAAAAACGAAGCAATGGACGCACAGTGGAAAATAAAACGGGGATAGTAATTCAAAATTCCCGAAAAGCTGCGCAATTGTGTGACCGTCTTAGGTGCAGGAAATGAAAAAATGCTACGCACCTTGTCTCAGAGGGGCGTCAATCCGTGTTGATCGATATGGTGCCCAAAAGGTCGAGCGATGGTACGCAGAACAGACATTTATTGGGGTTTAGTTGAGTCCAATATTGTTGGAAACGTTGAAAGAGTTGATTTAGATGGGCGGCATGCTCCATTGGAGAGGTGCTGGCAATTAAAGTATCGTCATTGTGGCCAGACAAGAAGGGTCGACCTCAGAGCACTTCATCGAGAAGAAGTTGAAACTTCTGTGCAGCATTTCGTAACCCAAATGGCATGCGTACAATATAGAACCAGCAGTCGTGAGTATGTCTTCTTCGAAATGGGAATTCGGTGATAAGCCCTCCCGAGGTCGATCTTGGGAAATGTTATTTTCCCAGAGAGATTCCGCGCAAAATTACGTGTGTGGGGTTCGGATGCCTGTCGGGAAAAGCGATGTTACTGAGATCCGGGTAGTCTCCACAGAGTCTCCTGTCTCCAGATGACTTCGGGACCACGTGTGAAGTCGAGGTCCATGGGCTTGATGATGGTATGATGACGCCAAGATTCATCACGTGTTTGAACTCGAGTCGCGCAATGCGGAATTCGTCGGGGTTGAGTCGGCGAGGTTGTAAATGAACCAAATAGCCTTTGGTAGTCATGCGGAAACACACGGCATGAGATCTCGGATCGGTGAACTGATATGGCTTAAGGAGGGATAGAAATTCCTTCAAAATATTAGTAAATGGAGATTGCGAGATCGCCAGCCTCATATCCATAGAAGTCGTGCAATTTCCAACCCCAAGTACGCAACGCTTGATTGTGATGTCTACCAGCTTGCGATTTTTGAGGTTCACTGTTAGACCAAATTGTAGGAGGAAATCCCCACAGATAATGAAGGCCTGAACGCCTCCTTGGATGAAAACCCATTGAAAACATCTCCGGAGACCTAAATCCAGAGTAGCTGACCGTGGGCGGAAGGTTTCATTAGTCGTGTTATTTGTCGCCTGTGGTGTAAACTGAGACGGTTTAAGGCGATGATGTCTGAGTGGGGGTATGACACTGATCTCCGCGTCGGTATCGACGAGGAATCGGAGGCCGCTGGATCGGTCAACGATGTAAACTAGGCGACTTGCACGTGGAAAGCTAGCCGTAGCTGTTGCCTTTACTGGCTGGCTTGGTTGTTTGATTGTGAGGTGAAAGTACGGAATGAACATGGGGAATCACAACGGCGAGTCTGGTGCGATGATACCAACACCATGTTTGTGACCAGCAATTTACGGACCGCGATCTAGGTTGATGGGGTGTTTCTGCAGACGCATGTTGACGAGTAACCAATGCGTTGCACAATGCGCGAACCTGATTGCACAACATGTCAATGGTCTCTTTTAGGTCCGTCATGTCCTTATCAACATGAGACTGATGAGATGGGGGATCAGGACTGCGAGAATCATTGCAAAGGCGATCTGGAGCGAGTGCTGGTAATATCGCGGCAATCCACTCGATTAAGGATGTTTTAGTGCCGTGAACAAACGTCTGCATCCCAAACCTTCCAGGCACTGCGTCACCTTTTGAGCCATAAAATAAGCACCTTCGTCATTAAACTAAGCTTGTGATACACCTACACGAATGAATGTTTTACTCATTGCTTTGATCGTGAAATCCACGTCAGCATATACAGTTAGATGCACTTCTGGTCAATCATTTTATAAATCAATAATCACAAGATCCCAGTACCTATCTTGAAAATGAGCCACGGTAGTCAGCATGTATTGTTTCCTATACCTCACTTGATACAGGCCAGAACGTCTACTATGATGGTTGATAAGGTATTTTATGTATGCAGTAGTCAAAACGACTTGCACGCCGCGATGAATCTTGATCAATTCGAGGCCAGCAACAGGTAAGACGAGCCAAAGCTATCATTCTTTCAACGCCCAAGAGATCAGAATGTAAATCACGAGGAGTAGATAAACGAAGCGGTAGATGAATAACAACGCGATCATTTAGACAGTTTTGTACCGTCCCACTAACCCTAGCGAGAACTCTGCTCGGTCTGCGAACTATATTGCTTTATTCGTGAAAAACAAAGGACCGAAACAACGACGTACATCATAAATCAGTTTTTGGCGACTGACAAGAAAATTGGTTGAACTAGTAGGGAGCCAGATTCAGTCTGCAGTAGTACATACACACTGAGAAATGAAATAAACTTGTGGAAAAGGTTTAACATGACGGCGCTCGATATCATAGTCATATGCAGATAGAGCAATACACCAACGTTGTACCATCGATCTAGATGACTTATGCAGTGACTGAAATGAATGGTGGGTAAAACGTAATGTTTCATGATCAGAAAAAACTGTGAATCTGGAATCAAACAAACGTGTGTAAACGAGTACCTGACCAGTAAACAGACAACGCCTCCGATTGGGTTTAAGAATAGCCTCCTTCAGCAGCACTCAATCCCTTTGAAACACACACAGCCGAGCTGTCATCCTGTAGTAGGACTGTGTCAATTCCCATAGGGTAGGCATCCCTCATATGAGTGGTGTTTAGAGGGCGAAAAAAACGCTGAAAGGATTTGATTTTTAAATAATTCAAAATAGAAATCAACATGTGATCAAGTACACAGGACCAGAGAAAATAACCAGAGAATAACGTATGACAGACTGCTCCATTACAATCGAAATAACGCTGCGAAAATCCAACTAAAGAGCGCTGTCCACTGAAGTTTGTTGCAGTGCCCATGAGAAATAAAGGAGCTAGACTATCTAGATCCTGTTTTAAACCGTTTTTATTAATGAAATAACCCAGAAATTTGAGAAATGTTGAACTGAAAACGCACTTGGATGGGTTAATGGCAACAGTGAATTGACAAAACCGTTGGAACAATCATCGTGGCCTCTAATCATGGATTGCTTTAGTGGGAACGAGGACAACTACATCGTCCTGGTAACATCCAACACCATGCCCTGCTCTAATAAGTGAATCCACTACTGACTGGAGACTAGTAGGGGGGGGGGTGGGGAGACTCGATGTGAATGGCAAAAGTTATGCGAATACAAACCAAAAGGCGTATGGGATTGCAGTTAATTTAGGAGAATAAAGATGAGGAGGAATTTGCAGCTAGGCATCTTCAAGATCCAGGAGGGAATTAATTTGAACCACCGAATCTGGATAATATATTTTCAGGCTCTTCTGTGGCACACGTCTGTTGACGAAGTTTGCCTTTAGACGATCCACGGTAACCATCACAAATCCTCGGGGTTTCGCCATCTGATTTCAAAGCTGTAACGATGGGCGTGGCCCACTCCAGTGAACTAATGGGGTTCGAGCACATGTGTAGAAACTAATGAATCCAACACCTTTTTCATGGGTTCTGGTAAACTGCAACACAAAATACGACGACTTGGAAAATAAATGTCACCGTCTGCTTCGAGGTTCACAGGAGAAACGTTCATACCACCCGCCGCTCTGGAACATCACAAAATAAGATCAGTTAAAGTGATCCAGTCGTAAGGCCGGAAGAAGTGGCAATGGACTTCAGCCTTATTACGAAAGGTCCTGAATGAGTGACATGGAAATTACGAATAAAGGGATTTTCATCAGAATTCGGGAGAGGAAGTGTGCAGGCACCCAAAATAGATAACGCTTGTCCGGTAGTACTCTCCACAGCCCCGGCAGTAGGATAAAGTTCTAAATCTGGAGTGGATTTTCGTGCCATAGTATCAGGAATAAATGATTCAGCAAGGCCAGTGTCTATAATGAATTCAGGCTGAATCTTACCACCGACCAGAAAAGGACACAAAGTATGTTTCTGCGTTGGATAGCCCACAGAAAGCGAAAAACTGGGGAATCGTTTGATGATAAATTATCTGGTGGATTGAAATTTTTCGTCTGGGAACCCTAAAAGTCTGTCTGAATGTGCCTGGTTTTGCCACACCTGAAACTTTTAGCGACAGGGAAACGACAGTGGATCGAGAAAGTAACTGTCCGCAAGAATGGCATGGACCAATTGCAGCCTTCGCTTTAAATGAACCATTCCGACTACGCTGTGATTGTGGTTGATAGGTATTCGTCTGTTTGATTTGGAGGGGTTATTGGATGACTTTTGGTTTGCTCAGAACTGTGATTAGACAACAAGATATGAGTAGTGGATTCAATAAGACTGTTCACATCTTGTTACTAGCAGACTTCACGAACATGTTGAAGAGCAGGATCGGGTTTGCAAGAGCAGTTTGTGTTGTAACCGTTGGCTATTGGTGCCAGCAATCAGACGGTCAAGAAATTGTGTTTCTGGTTGATCACCAAAATTACAACTTTGCAGGTTGCATTTGAAGCTGGGTAATAAGCTCACTAATATTTTTCGAATCTGTCCGTTGAAGTGGGTGAAATTTGATCCGTTCAGCAATGTCGAAATTATTCCATTGAGTATGACAGAGCACCAGATTCTTGAATTTTTCGTATTTCAGAGGAACAGGTTTCTGCGGGAAAGGCAAATTCTTGATAACAGAATACGCTGACTTTCTGAAAATGCTAACAATTAGCGGTTTTGCTTTCTTCAGAAATTTGTACACGAACAATATATCACATATTGAACCCTTCGAAATAATCCTCATTCTCACACCTAGGAGAATTGAAATTCTGAAACTCCGTACTGCAAGACTGCGTGATTCTGGTTTAGTGCCGCGAAGCCAAGTGTGAAATATTTTGTCCCACGGGATCAATAGGAATAGTAATCCCAAATCAAAATGGAGCATGAGCGCAACCGAATTTGAAGCGTGAACTGGAATTATTTATTTAATATGCATGGATCGGTGTTCCTCCGCGGGATGTTGCTCATGTTCGATCTCCAAAATATTAAAACGCAGAAAGCGCCATGAGCACAAAGGCTCAGTAAGTGCATCAACAGGATCCTACACTTACGTTAATCGAACACCAATACGGCTACCAGCAGTTTGCTGGCTACATTTATTTTTACAATTCAAGGTCAGTGATGACAAACGTAATCAGTCAAGTAAGAGAAATACCGTTCTCGTACAATCACTACAATCCGGGTAAGTACGAGCTTTTCTGGGCAGCTTAGACAACCGCGTAGCAATGTTCGGTGTGCATCCTGCGCCTTCAAATTGCAAGATGCTACAGCAGGATTGGGTTGATCCAGTACCAAACCTTTCAGTATCTGGGGAAACTGTGGATCAGGTAGACAAGTTCCGCTATCTGGACAGGTGAGTTTCACCTGAGGGTCGGATATCGGATCAGTGTCTTTACGCACAAGGGAGGCCCGTTTGGTATTTGCAAACCTTTGTCATCTGCGGAGTCGAAGTGACTTCCAGAGTCGTGTGTACGCTGAAGCAATCAGGTCAGTTCTTCTGCAGGGCCCATAAACCTGGCTACTGCGGGCGAAGAATATTCGACGACTGTTGGTATTTAAACATCTACATCTTCGTAGCATTGCTCGAATATGGTGGCAAAGCCGTATCAGCAATGCAGAACATAGGTGCAGAATCATAGGAGCACAAAACAAACTATTAGATGAAATACTCGATCTCATCAGGCTCAGATGGTTGGGACCAGTGCTACTCATGTACCGGTATAGGTTAACTAGGCTTCCTTTGTTTGCTGAAGCGGGTAACTGTTGAAAGATGAGTAAGGGGATTCAGTCTGCGAGATGGAAAACGGTATCAAAAGCCCAGCCAGTGGACATGACCATGTTGGGCGTGTCCCATAGAATGCCCATATCAATGGTTTGATACATTGGGGGATATGGCTCAGTGTTGCGATCTATGGCGCTTTCTTTCTATGCTTGACGGCACTACCTATATTTTTTCTTCCTATTCTTTTATCATTCTTTTTTGTATATTTCCTATTAAGGCTCCTAACGAGAGAAAGAGACCGAAAATGATGCTACTTACGCATGGTAATAGCTATTCAAACTGAGCTGGTGAGTGGATTTGGCTGATATCACGCGAGGCATGGCCCAGTAAAGCTTCGTGGCCATATACACTGAGAAGCTCCAGCCAATCACAACTGCCGTAGACAGCTACAATAAAAGATCACAGGGATTAGTCGACTTGTGACCTACCAATTAACTTCTTTCATACAACATAGTTGTACAAATCAAAGCTGCAAAGGAATAAACGTGTAATACCCCAGCTTTGGCCTTCTTGCCATTTTGTTTTGCGTACTGCTGGAACCATTCCAATGCGTTATCAGTTCACGTGTTTTTAACGATACAACCCGAGTGAACTGAGGCTAGCTGATGATGATGATTCCCGGCAAACGAGAATAGCTATTTCATAATACTTTCAAAGTTTTCTGATGCTCAGTAGATCAATGCTTCCGCAGGCGTATCATTTTTCATCCTTCTTTCCATATATCGTTCAGAACAGTAGATATACTTTGTCTTGGTTAATTCAGTGCTGTACAATAGTCACACCTAACGGAGGAAGTTTAGCAACCTGACTGGCAACCTAAAGAGTAAGTAACTGAAAAGCTTCAGAGAAAGAGCAGAGTGGTACCCTCGTTTTGTATAACTGCATATGACGTAACGAAAATTTCCTTGTGTGGTGAGTTTACTAAAATAATGATAGCCGAACCATCCACTAACAATCTGGACGAACAAGTAGTGGAAAGCAAATCACAACAAATAGAAAATTTTAAGGGTCACGTTATATTAACTGAAGGATAAATGTTTTAACCACTGGTGATCATAGGTAATTCAGGTTCCTCTTTCGACGTGCTATATTTAATATGAGTAATACCTAATTGGGCTGGTAACAGACGAGTTTCATTTAGAAAGTACACCAACTTAGAACTGCTAAGAAAAGCAGTTTTACAGGTGATAGGAGGGCACTGTTTTATAGAGGATGAAATCATGAAATAGAGATGATATTATTTAGAAGCTGATCAAAGTGTTCGATCTGAAGGTATTTGATATTTGATCCTGGGCTTCTTACGGAGAAGTTGACCATTTTTGGAGTCGATGGCTCTGCGGTCAACGGGGTTTTCCCCTTGAAAACCAGGTCACAAAAAAGCTCTTTATCACGTAGCCCTAGATTTGGTTCCAGTCCCGATGAGGACTCGCTGGAAGTGTCCCGTAGATGATTCCTAACAAGAGCGAATAAACCATACAGTGTATCCATGGTTTTCAATCAAGAGTTAAGCTGTAGTACTGCATGATGAACTGTTTGATAATCAAATGAAATCTGCTGCTACTCAAAATATAATCTGATTTGTTTTCTTACTTATTATTCGGAAGTAGCGCAGTACTTCATAATGGGGCTCAATGCTAGTTGGAAGCTGTCGGAAGGGAAGCAGTCATCGGTGCTAGGATTCGAACTTGGAACCACAAGGTCAGAACTTTGCCCGGAGCTAATTCGGGACGGACTGAAGTGCTCAGCTTGCTGTAAGAGTTTCAGAAGCAGGTGAACATTCAGGATAAAACTGCATCTCAGATCAGTGTGAGAGAGCAACAGACATTCTCCTCCAAAACTGCATAAGAAATGCTACTGATATACGTCTCATTTACCTCCCAACCAGGGTTGTTGTTCAATATAGAAAGCTGGTCTCAAAATCATACGACCTCATTTTGTGTGAACTATTTCGTAACATCAAATACCTTATTTATCTCATTCGCGAATACCATCCCAGGCTGATGTGGTCGTGAACTAGCTGCAGGCAGGGTGACCGAAATCACTGCTTATCTGGCCAACACCCATCATACTGCTGAAGTACTGGTGTCACTTTGGCTTCTCTTCGAAGTTGCAATGGAGCCATCAAAAGAGGTCCTAAGTTGCCTACTATCCCTTGCCCGGGGGCATTGAAATTCGATTGAACGAGTCCACTCTTTGTGTTCAAGTACATTCAGTTAGAGCTTTAGACCTTCATTGACAAACCGTGAGAAAACTGATACCTTAACACATTTGAGGTGTAGTTCTGTATCGATCAAATCGATTTTAAATAAATCTATGGAAGAGAAAGTGTTTTTCTCAATAGTCTTCTCATATTTTTACCCATTTTTAGTGAATCGACTGTCTCCACACGCTATCCAGTGCACTATAGCTTCATTTACAGTATCCAACCAATCAGGAGAAGCCGGATTATAACTGTTAGATCGTATACATACAGCAAAATCACTTTGTGATTGATCAGCTCGTTATCTGTCAATAAGTGCACGCCTGCTTTTGTGTATAAACGAGTTAGTACCAACCAAGTGTGAGAGAATACATTTTTGTTGTTCTTGTCTGGTCTTGTCGTTCTCCTAGTGCGTGTAGTTCGGTTGCGAGTTATTTCATTACGTGCGATTGGCCGGTTAGATACGATTCATACAATATTACAATACGATTTCACATTAACCTTTTTTCATGTGTCTCATCTGGCCTTTATAAACGTGTTGTATTCGACTATGGTTAATGTAGACCTGAAAATGATTTTGTTTGCTACTCCATTATTTGATCCAACTAACAACTGATCAAGTCGGCTTTCTGTTACCTGTTGTGAAGATAAATAGAGTGGCTCGTCATGTTCAATAATGAAACAAGAATAGCTTGTGAACAGTTTATTCCTGGAATCATGGTAAGACACGCTCCTGCTCCTGGAATTTGAGGCAGACCGGATACAGCAATCGGCAGATTGGCAGAAAGTCTGCAAGTCTTGGTTCAAGAGTACTCAAAACAATACGAAAATAGTTCACCGGCAACGCTGCGTACATCTTCACAGCTATGCGGCATCTTCTTTTCTTGAAGGGTTCATTCTGTAGAGAAATGTAATACCGGAATGCTTGTGAATATATGTGTACGTTGTCTCTGTGTGGAACAAATCCTAAGTCTGTCTCACAACAGGGATCGATAACGACCTTGAAATATTCCATCGATTAGCTGTACCAACATACCAGACAACAGAGCAGTGCGTACGTAAATTCGCGCGAGCCTGAGTACCTGATGTTTTTTCACATTTGTGTTTTGGTCCGTATGTCTGCCTGTCTTTTCAGATTTTGCAGATACGTGCAAGCTTGAGTGCTGTTGATTGGCTTAATTTGTGAATCAAAAACCCTGTAATCATCTATTAGTTACGTATCGAATAGCAACGCGAATTGAAACACTTGAGTTTACATCACTATTGTTGACTCTGTCACACCCTTCACACCTCTTACAAACAAGCTGGCACAAATTCGAGAACCACAAGCGTACGAAGAGACCTGTACACGAATCTAGGAAAAGGACTACAGAATAATGTGCATACCTTTGGCTAAATCACTGAAACACGGTTCCTCGTTGGCGGTCCTGAGTCCAAATAGGTCGCTGACTCATGCCGACTGATTTATTGCGAAGTGGTTATAACAAACAAGACACTGAAATCTGGTTCAAACAGTGTTTTCGTTCCTTTTCATTTCTTGAAATCTGGAGAATTTCTACGACCAAGTTCATATTGCTCGCAAACTGGTCGACACTTGTTGTTTTGAACAGCCTTCACACCAAGGAATAATCTGTTGCACTCATGATTCTCCAAACACGTCTACTCTGTACACTCTCGTTGTTTTACCTGTTGGAAATGATTTCCACTCGGGAGACACCAGTTTATCGTACTGTGCACTTAGGAGGTAAGTCCCGGTGAAACAAAAACAACCCCAATTACGATGCAGTTGATCACTGTTAAATCACGAGGCATATAAGATTGTGTCACGCGATTAGTTGCATGTGTGAGTGTGTGTGTGTGTGTGTGTGTGTGTGTGTGTGTGTTGAGCAACCGCGTGTATCTCGTTCCACTGTGCGAAATATTCTACGAAAGCTGTTCTAACAGACAAAAGTTAATGATTTTGTCCGGGTCTATACATTGAATGTACTATCCTTTGTGTTTCAGCCTTAATGTGCTAGCTCCAGTACGTTGCTAGTTGACAAACTATGATTATTTATAAACGATGGTCATAGATGATATAAGTGAATATTTCCTCAGTAGGGTCGGTTAAAGATGTGCCAGGTTTTCTACAAATTTGATCAATGCAAAAGGTAATCATGGACAACTAATTACTGTAGCTTAGACGTCTCACAGTACGGGCTAATCGTGATAAAGTCTGTCAATACTCGTATTCTTGATTCATCACCATAAATATGAGCCGCAACCACAGCGACTCCGAAGATGTTCGTAGAATCCCCCGTGTCAGCAAACGTTTCCAAAAGAAATGGAAGTAAAGGTAAAAGTAACCCGTGGTGTCAAGTGGTTGGGAGTGCCCTTTACGTTTTTAATTACTTTGCTCTGGCAAGTAACCTGAGTGTGATTCAGCGCAGGCAGTCTTGCACAGTTCCGATTTCATATTTATAATACTATTGTAAACTTTAATCCTTCAAACATTCAGAGACGATCCACCGTTCTACAGAGGAAAATCCACACTGGGTCAGGTTTACTTAGGTAACATAAATAAATCCAGTCTGTTTAGAGAGAGAGTGTCGAGTCTTGGCAAAATGCTACACAGGTGTGTGGAACTCTAGAGCTTACCTGACCATTTAATTCCTTCTGCGATGATGATTTTGGAAAGCATGAAGATCGTGATAGGCTGACAGATTACCACTTTGTTGCTATAATCATACCCAAAGCTGGCACCATTTCTGGAATACATAGGCTAGAAGACAGCATACTCATTTAAAGCCATTCAGATGAATAGATTTTAGTAGTTTCAAGGTCATCAAAATGAGGAGTTTATTTTCGGTGATTTCATTCTCAAACCATAACAGTCACATTTAAATAATGGCGCAACTTGCAGAAAGCTAACTGGAAGAGCTCCAAGCGTTTGGAATGGGGAGGCATGGCAAGCAGGAGGTGAGGTAACTTTGAGCACAGAACATCTGCACAAATGACTGGGTTGCGCAACAGATGATAATTACCTTATGTGAATTTGATTCAATTTTGACTGTGAACGTGTTCATTCCAATCCAGCGTATTTTTCAGATTTTTTTAGTATCAAGTCTGTCACGTCTGACATGTTTATCAGGTGCAATAACTATATGGTGAGAAAGTGACAGCAAATGAGAAGATAAACTTCTTCAAAATATTTTCTAAGTACAGTGAATTGTGAACAAAGTGAGGTTTGCTTTGCACACGAAGCACCTTGATGGTTGGCGATCCTCCTCTTCAGCAATACCCAAAACGGGGGATGAGTAAGTAACACCTTCTGAGGTAAAACGTTCAAAACTTGTCGTCTTTTTCAATCTCAACCTCTTAATAAATTACCTTTACCGGGGTTTCTCTTTTAAGAGCATCGAAATTGATTTGCCTTTGCTAAAAGGAAGTAGTAAAAACATCACTGTAATTCTCATTATTCTTGTTTAGATGTATTAAATTAGTGTTACGAATAAATGCAGATGCACAAATGTTTTCGTACCTACTTTACATGGCTCTCCAAATGTTTTGACACACCAGTCTATCGGTACATTTTTCACAGTTCTTATGGTTGCTGCCTGGCCTTACGAACCAGAAAAAGTTTCCATTAAGCAATTTTTAAAATAATAACTATGAAAATTTCAATTAAAACTGACTAAATATATCCAGATACAAAACAGGGAATAATCTTTCTTCCGTAATATTCTTAATTAATCTAAAGTAATTTTGTTTAAGAGAGTCAAAGCAGAAATGCTCAGCGTGGCTTTGCATCTCGATCAGATCTAGCGTAGTGTTTGATTATCGACCCATTTTACGTTCATTGGGAGCTCATTACCGTTGGTGAGTTTTCTCAATCTTGCCCGGAGCACGTTCGGTATCAGACTGGGATCATCTGAGAAACCAGTTCAGCTGACTGCAACATTTTCATCCGGTGCTGAGGAAAGCTTTGAAAGCAAAATTCCTGAACATGTTTCCACACCGGAAGGGACTTCCACTCACTCCCCTCTATCTTCCTTGAAACTTGTGATAGACTGGCTTAGCCACAGACTACCGATTTGTAGGATTTTCCACTTCTTTCTTTAGGTATTTGATGGAATTCTTCGCTCAAACTGAAACGGATTGGGTAATTGAGCTCTGTTGCTTGCTTTTATTGCACTTACTGAGAAGACGTCTGTTATGGGAGTTGCTCATCAAAGGCCTGTGACCGATACGCACTTCATCAATCAGTGCCGACACGAAACACGTCGTTGAGTGATTACTTATAGGACTCACCCTCATGCACATATGGTTTGAGTTCCAAAAAGAACACGGAGCAAATGAAATGCTGAGGGTACTAACAAGCTGAACGAAACAGACGTACAGATGATCTGTGATTGTCAGTTGTAAGTTTAGCATGGACATCACATTTCATAAAAAAGACCAGTGAGAAAACAAAATAAGGAGAAAAGTGGAAAAAATCAACAGAAAGGTAAACTGATGGACCAACTGTTTTAGAGCTCAAATGCTTGACATTCGTGTGGCGTCAAAGTTCTTATTAGCAATTCTGTTTGTATTGTGACTGATAATTCCAATGGCCTGCACACTGAAGTTTTTGATGGTTTTATATGTGGGTTTGAAAATGATTGAACAGAAGTTTTACCTCATTACTTCGTCATCCATTTTCCCCCGTTCTTTCAATCGTAGACCTGTACGACAACCCTTTCTGGGAACCAGTAAATAAACGATGGTCCGCGCCCACATCCGGTCTAATTACTCGAGTGGCCGTACATCTGGGATCCAATAGTGTATTTGTAGCACTCAAGTAAGTAGTGTTTTCATTGAAAAGAAAAATCAGCAAACTGATGCACATCTTTGGAGATTCCCCCAGCCCATGAACAATAGCGATTTGGTTGAAAACCAGTTTCACTGAAACGGTATATTACAGTTTGCTGAAATAGCTATGACACGCGATCTAGTCAGTCTTTTATGAAAAAAGTAACGTCGAGTTTAAATTAGTTAGCTCGAACTTTAGTTGTTTTTATTATTTCCTTGCTGTTGTGAGAATAAATTACACTGTAAGACAACGTGTGATCATCCAATAGCGTATGCAACGTATGCGGCGAACAGGGGGCTTTGTTTCAGTGCGGTATGTGATCGGGGTTCCACCTGGGTAGCCAGGTCTAGTGTTGATCAACTCCCCTGGCAAATTCCTTAGACTTAGCGTGATTTTACGACGTTTTTCTGTGTTTATTCATTTTCATTCACGCTTGAAATATTTTGAATACTAGCCTTGCCTTTGTTCTTGACCACAGTTTTAATTTTGTCAGTGGTTACATGCATTGAAGTTGTTGTCGTTTGCAGGCCAGGATGATGGTTTTATATGATTCTGATCACTGAGCTTGACGTCTAGATGACAAATGTTTCATTGCCAGCCGAGGTGATGTAATTAGCTTGCAGACGATATCACCTTGACTGCTTAGGTAACTTTTACAAACCGAAATGCTAGACTTAGCGATCATGTGTTTATGAAAACATGCTCAGTCTTTTCGACATCTCGCGAAGTGTGCAGTTTTTGGAAGACGTTAATTAGTCAGAACAGATTCAAATGACACATCCAACACGAGTGTAGATTAAAACGAAACAAATCACTCTAGATACCTTGGTGTACATCCTTCTATTCTTGACATGGGCTCCATAAAGTTGGTGCGGAACCAACATAAAGATTTTCTCTGATAATCAAAATGCGTTTGATAGCCCTGATAGATCAGCGTTGACAACAGTCTGCTTCCTGAAAGGGATGATAATCCAAGTGCCTGAAATCAGATTCGCGATAGCTTTACTCATTGGACATGTTTTTCGTGTAACCGTAGTAAAAATTCATTTTCTCCTAACCAGATGATCTCTTACAAGGTTTCAATTTTCTCCGTTTTTCATAACGTAGGATAATATCTGATCAACCCATCTGCTTTTATAGGGTTTAGATAAGCCGATAGCGTTGCTGTTTCCGTGTGAACTTCTCAGAACAGTAATCCAACACGGTCTCAATGGGATTCCAGAATGGTCGACAAATCACTTTCCTAAAATGAATCCTCCCAGAAAACCGGGTGTGTCATTTTCCTTACTGTTTGATGAACTGTACTCAGCTGTTCCTTCTACGAACTGAAGACCAAATCCTTCAGTGTATTGCTATACCATTGTCCTCTGTTACCCATACGTTCATATAGAGGAAGCTATCAGTAATCTAAGGCTGAACTAGTTAGCTCGTGTCTATTCGTTTTTGTTAAGGATCATGTAGGTCATGGTTATTTCCCCGGGTCTTCGAAAAGAACATTTTACCTTGTTGCTCAGATCCACAGGGATCGTTGCCAACTGCCGTAGTGCGTCTAGGAGCTTTCTTATATATAGTGTCGCTAGTAGGTGCTTCATCGCATACAGTCATTTTCTCCCTATGAGTGCTCTCAGATACCTTCAACTGTATACAAAACTATTTTTCAAAAGTTGTATCTACATCCTCTACCACACAAAGTTCCAGATTTTGTCTTTTTCCACCTCCGCGTACGTCTGTTTGATTTTTGGACATTAACAACGCGTGCTTGCTGATCCACTGAGCGGTGACCTCTCAAATACGAGACCGTTTCGTTCACAGTGATCTCATTCGTGTATCCTCGTTGAACTAGGGAATCACAGTCATGATTTGCTGATAGTTCTTTTGATATTGAGAACGAAGACTATGTGGTCGCCACTTGTGAGTAAGTAGTACAGAAATAAAAGCACAAAGCTTCTCGAAAGCCCACAAGCAGCTGCACGGATATTACGCGCATCAGATGCGCGTACTCGTGTTTTGCGCGTGACCGTCAGTCTTCCAAAGATTATTCAGTGATTATACTCTCATGATTCAGTCATGGCTCCCCAGTTATGGTATAAGCTGAGTCTTCACTCAGGCGAATGTCTAAAGCTACTGTTCATTGGAGTTGAACTTGAGGGAAATGACAAGCAAAAACAACTGAAAAGATTTTTATGCACCAGGTCCGAGACGACCGAATTAAACCTTCTGATAAATCATGTTCCAGCGTCAGAGATAAAATTGTAGAATGCTTATTTTCTGTCAACTGTGAGAATTGATGAAAACGAGTAATTCGGTTTAAATAAATCTCGTATGGGAAAATTAGGTATTTCAGATGTCTATCAGTTTTTTCCTCCTATTTATTTGGTCAAAAAGAAAAGATACTTGGACTAATTTATTGAGATAATTTTCATTTCGTGAAAACGATGTCTTTTGGTTTTGGTTTGTAGATACCCTTCATTGAGAAAGTGGAACTTCACATTGAACATACACAATAGCTATAGACGTATCAGTCCCGTATTCGGTAATATGATTCTTATCGATTATTTGGCACATTATATTGCTAACTTCTTGCAATAGGACATTTTCAAGTAACGAGGTAATATCCACAGTAAGCAGATGTCGATTTTGTGTATATTTTCCTTTTTTCAATAGGTTACACACTTCGAAACTCTCCACAGCATGTTTCGCGGCCGAGTCCCTGACTGGCTTCAGTAACTTGGCTAACCACTTCGCCAGTTTGCGTTGTGGAAAGATTACCATTGATAAGATTGGCCGCATTGGTGTATCTGTTTTGTTTATTTTTGGTAGACCATAAACTTGTCGTGTTTGACTCCCTCTGGGTGACTAGTAACTTGGCTGTAGATTCGCCTATAAGGCTCGCGTGAACTAGATCACACAGTTCCGTGTCAATTTTCTGTTCTACTTCACTTGGACCATCTGGCGTTGGGTCCGTCTTGAATTTTGTTTCGTCTTCTAGAATAGTTAACACTTCCTGCACGTATGATGATTTATCTATAATGACAACTCCCGATCTCTTGCATGAATGCAGAATTACTGTGCTGGGGTTCTTCTTCAATCTGTCGAGAACTTCAGTGTGTCGCTTCGTCAACAATGACTCTTGTTGTGTTGTCGTTCAACACGGGCATTCCAAATCAACCTTTTTTGGCTTAAACCAACTTAGAGCATTCTGATTCGTGGGCTTTACAACGAGTAATTCGGTCTGAACAAATCTCGTTATAATGAACAGTTTTATACTTCAGATGTCTATCAGTCTTTCTGTCTTATTTATCTAGTCAAAAAAAGATAGCGTTCAGATCAACTTATTGATATTATTTTTATTTCGTGAAAATTATGTCTTTTGATTTCTGGCATACGTTTTATTGATAAACTGTCTGAATTCACAGGTGTGGCCCTGGGGTTCGGCTAGTTTGGCACACGTAGTACTGTTGTGTGGATGGTTTCCTAGTAGGCTCGAATCCCTGTCGAGGTCTACAAATTTAAACATTTTGGTGATTTTTCAAAATCTGTTATATCAAACCGTAGCAAGACTACGATATTTTGATCTGTTCAAAATGGATTGTCGTTTAAATGAATGCTGACTGGCAAGCGCGGTTGTTATTTGACCTATACTTTCGTACACTGTCACAGATAAATGATAAAAGCTTTCACGTCCGGTCGCTATTTTTTCTCACCGGCTGGAGGAAATGCCATTCTGTTTATCTTTTTGTGTATTGCTGAGTATGAGGGTACCGGACAAGAGGTCCACGCTAATAAAAAGGTAAACAGACACGTCTACTAAGGTAACAACGCAGTTAGGTAACCAGCTGTTGAAAATATTTTCAAACTTCTATGATTCTGCACCTTCTTCATGGTGGGCAGATAGCTAGTATGTGAATTTGAGGAAAAAACTTGATTCTGGACGTTGTCTAATTCAACCACTCAGTATCGAATGCAAACGTGGTTTGACCATTCGAACAGAGTGCCCGAGATCGCCATTTTCCCGTTTGGTGTACATTTGTAAAAAAAAAAAAGCACGAAAAATACCCATCTAAATTTTTCCGGACCTTCCAGCTCCCATTTCCGTTTCTTATTCCCCTCCTTATCACCGAAGCAACTCCGTTATACGTTTGTCGGCAAGCAGACTGGAGAAGTTAGACGAAGTCTCATGGTCACTGCCACGAGAACATTCTGAGACGTGTGAGAAAAAACCTGTGAACGGTTTGGTAAGTTCGACTGAGAATCGGTTGATGCACTCCGGAAAAAAACCTAAACGAGATCTTATGTGCACATGGCTTGCCAGATCTTTATGTTTATTGTTTTGAATAAAGTTCCATCACTTCTACCCGTGATCGTTAGAAACTCGAACACTCAAGTCCCTTTGATGTTGATTGTTCTTTCTCGTCGCTTGAAGAGTAAGTCGAGGTTGTCAGTCCGTGACATGGCAAAATGCCATGAGAATTTTGACCAGTGATCTTGGCTGTGCAGGGCGTGCTCCGCCTCCGGATCGGTGTCCATTAGATCCGCTTACCATGTGGTTGAATCTATTAGGTGTGATGACTAGATGTCGCACTCAAAGGCGTGTTTGCATTCGAACTCTTTCTTCGTCGACATTATTTCCACTTATGAATTGTTTTCCCGTTCATTCCGCTTCTATTCATTTTGCCCTCTACTCGAGGACCCTGTGAGGTAGCAACCAAAACTAGAGCACGAAATTGTCAGGTTTATGGTTGGAACACCTCATCGGAATAGATAGTTCAGAAAACCTATTTCTAAAGTGCACGAACACCATTTGTACACCCTGATAATCTCCGTAAGGTTATTTTAAAATGATCGAACCCGCTTGGTATATTCCGTATGCAAATGTGATGTGGATGAATTTTTCTTCAGGCTCAGAATAAGGATGAAAAAGTTAAAGGGGATTAATTAGAATATGATTACTCAGCTTTCAATGTCCTACGTTTGCTATTATTGGTCATACTGAGGTCATGGGATCAGAGCACGAATCAAGGGTCATTTAAAAATATGAACCTATTAGTCCAAATTATTCGGATATTCTTGAATGAATAGGTGTCGGTGAATTTTCGACGTGCATTGTAACTTCATTGAAACACCCCTTGACTCGTAGTATTAGCCTGAACGGATGATGTGTAACAAATTTGTCAGGTCTCAGTCGTCTGCAGGATTCCACTACAACCGGAACGCAGCAAGCTGACAATGTAGTTGCTGAATTACTCCGTTTAATCGCCTGCCCCCAACCACGATCGATCGTCACACTGTGTACACATTCCGTAACCGTTTCGTCATGCACCTGCAGGTGTTGAGCGTCTTTCTTTGTGCACGATTCTCATTGGGTAAATCCGATTGGCACGAGGACTAGCTGGATGTGCACCTCGTGCACTGAGCCTTCCTTCTGACTGGAGCAGGTTCGGCTACGAGTCATGTGCTTTCCGGTGGGATAGTTTTTGTCTGTCTCGCCTCTTTATTCTACCTGAATCTCTTGGTTGACTGATGCGATCAGCTATATCGCTTTTGCCCCATTCCTTTGCCGCACCAGTCGCCATGACAGTACTTGTTTCGAGTACCATATATGAACAGGAAAATGAAAATGCTTCACAGAAAAATTCATTTCTTTCTGATAGTGTCTGGTTGCTGATGAACTACTAAAATTACAGTATTTCGATAAAACATTACATAAGCTTTTCTCAGTGTGCTTGTGAAAACAAATGCCTCATCAGCTTTGAGCATTATTTTTGATTTATGCGATTTTTTATTACTTTGAATCACTGTCAGTAGACACCTGAAGTAACGTTTGTCCTTAATCACTGGTTATAGAAACGATAAAGCGGAACTATAGATAAAGACAACAAAATAGAAAACCGGTCAAATATAGCCAGTTTATCGATCATTCACTTCCTTTTCCTTCACAGGTTGACTGTAATTCGTATGCGGTCTCCCTTCTACTGCCTGTGGAGGGGATCTTCTCGATGCTCACCTTGAACGTATTTCGTACTGGATTATTCACCTGCATAAGTAACGGAAGAACGTGCGAATGCTCTCTGAGACAGGTAATACACTTCAACCGTTGTTTTACGGAGCTTCAGTGATGTTGACACCGGCGATCATGACAAGGGTAGCTGGAGGTAACATCCCGCACGAGGTTATAAGAAATCTATCGAGGTGGGGTTACCAGTCATTGACCCTGGCGGGAGTCGGGCCCACACATTGTTGCTACCTGGACTCTAGTACCGCGTGTGCTCTACCAGCCGAGCTACGAGGCCACGCTAAAGGCCTTGGACTATTCGCATGTGGATCATACAGTTTACTCGCCCAAAGAGCGGCAGCACATGATATTGGTCGTAAGGAACCAACTCACAGTTTAGATCGTTTAAAAAACAGTTGCTATATGAGATAAAACGTTGCCAAATTCGCATCGGTTAAATGGTTATATTGAAACGCAACTGATAAAAATGGTGTGAAGTGATTAGTACAAGATGTACCCAATGTAGGTTTAAATAGCAGGGGCATCTGTGAATGGTAGGCAAAAGTAGAACATATTCTTCTTTGAACTTATATAGCTCAGTGAAACCTCGGTTTTGTGTACCTATCAGCGTTCTGGTTGAAAAGGAATAACTGTGTTTTTCACACGGTTTTGTTTACTGTAGGTTGCTGATCTTCGCGCGCCTCCAAAAGTGCATTGGAAAGGATCAAGATATTGTCCCATCGACCCCTTGTCGACTGTCGCAGTCACGTATGCTAGTAACCGGAATTTGTATGTGGCTGGCAAGTTCGATGAAGACCACATGATCATACCTACGATCGTTCGAATTTCCGAACGACCGCCAGAGGGAAACCCGTCGAGCACAATGCACTTTGCTCGTTTTCCGTCTCGAAACAAATGGATCTTTCAGGACGGTGAGAATGTCAACGATAAGTCGTCTTGAGCTTGGATATTTACAATTCTCAGTTTGCTATAATACGGATGGATTAGTACCTATTTCTTAGCACTTTTTTTTACCGGGAATGCCTTTAATCTGCATGCTCATTTACCGCAGCTTCTAGTCCATCAATGGTGAACTGAAACGGGTGACAAAAGCATGAACGGTCTCCGTTTTTTGAAATTGCAAATAACGGAACAGATAAACATCCGAAAAATCACACAGAACTCATTGAGAACAAAAGAGCTTGGCGAACAAGCCAGTTTTCAGTCATTCGTTCTCATACCAATATACAACATTAAATATGACTCAAAATAACAGAGGGGAATGATCGTCCTAATCTGTCTGTGCATGTGTGTATGAAATTGATCACTGTGAAGAATGTTCAAGTGGTTGCACACGTGTTCGGGAACAAGAAGTGGATCATAGGAGTTTAAGTGCTTGCACAAATTGTTTCTGAGCGCACAGGGGAGGATTGTAGATACGAACATTGGCGGTTTCGGTTGTAGCTATGATGCAACGCAGATAAGCCCCGGCTTCTCTCGAGAAAACAAATCAAAATCGTCCACGATTTCCTTCACTTTTCTCCTAACACTGATGAAAACAATAGCCGTATAGATAGTGAAGTAGGTGGAATTATTGAGAATTCACCTGTAATGAAATGTAACAGTGCAACCAAGACAAAAATGGAGACCGGGTTCATAGAACACATCACATGTGCTGACTATGAGAGGAAACCAGAATACCGTTCTTGTTATCTGATCCTAAAATGACTCCCGCTGACTGTTTGAGTGCGTTCGGTGCGACATCAAAAGCCTCTCGCATTGGACTGAAATCTGGTCATAACACGTGTCATATGATCTGCTGCGTTGGTTCATTAGGAGTGTTGGAGGGAAAAACAGTGGTTTCATGCACAGAACACATTCCTCGCTCTCTCAAAGCATCGATCGACTTTCGCCATATTCCCAGTTAGAAATTCAAGCTAAAAATGATGTAAAGTACATAAGTGCATTATTCACTGCAACTGGCTGAGAAAACCGAATTGGCTTACACATAGTTAATGTAACTGAACCGCTGCCCACTTAATGAGTGACTCGTAGAACACGAACCCGAAATCCAAATCGAATAAGGCGAGTGGGTGAACTACGTGTACTTTAGAGAGCAATCATTGGAAATACAAGCAACATACCTCAATTTGTGGGGCAATCCAGTCACAAGGATCCGGGAATTTACTTCAAATCGTCGAAAGGCATGCCGAGCAATACGGGACCGAATCATCGGAATAGGGTGAAATCCATTTTTTATAGGAAGAACAATCGATTAATCAGGGAAAGAGTGGTAAGCGTACATGAGACGGAGGGACAGGTATGATCATGAGATCAGATCAGACAAGGACCAGAAGAATCGTACTCACGCCTGACCTAGACCCTCACGCAGGTGCGGCGTGATCTCCAGCATAGAAAGAAAGTACAAACGGTCATCCATGCGGTGTGAGTGAGAAAGCGAACAAAGAGCGGATGCAAGCATGACACGCAAGGTCGGGCACCTATGACGCACAAGACTTGAAGGTTGTAGGCCCTTGGATTAACCGCAATGGAAAATTGGTCTACTGCAGAAGTACACTCGTAAGAGGACGGTAGGTGAACCGAGACAAGGTAACAGAGTTCAACATATGAAAGGAAGGGAAGGTGTATAGGTTGAATCGGTTGGGAAGGGCCGGGTAACAAGCTGATTAGAGTCACGTGAGTGAGAAAAGGAAACTGCGTGAGAATTTCACACAATGTACTGATTTACCGTTACAATTAACGTGAAATGTATTTTCGTATAGTCAACGTCATCAGTGGATTTGTAGAACGGAACTCCGTGGTTCTTGTGTGTACCCCTAAATTAGTCTACTTCGAGCTACAGTGGTTAAATAATGTGATGAACTACACGCTAATTATCTGCTCACCATTCAGAAAGGTTTGTAGATCTATCCAATCCAGCACATTGAGAGTTACCATAATATTAGGGAGAAATTCCAGTTCTCGAATAAATGTTTATACAGAAGCACGAAACATTCAACTCCGCCTCATCCTCGATATCGACTATATAATGCTATGTTATTCCCGACTACGAATCTTGCAATTGCGGTCTCTATTCCCTTCGATCGTTATGATAAGAATCACGATTAAAAATTTTATAGTGTAACCACTGCGGTCTTACAGCAGCGACAGCACAATTATTCATAACCATCAAAATGCACAAAGTTAATAAACTTTTTACAACAGAAAATCCGAAAGCCAGTAAGGTGAGTCGAAAACTGGACATTTACCTTGCTACCAAGGAAGCTTGCGATCTATATGCAGTGGTTTCATCCTTTTTGGGAATCCGCAGTGCCGACCGTGTTCACCAAACCAACTTCGGCGATGGCAAGGGGGGGAGGTGGGGTTCTGACTTGTAAAGCTCAGCCTAGTTGGCTATTTGTGAACTGTTGAAATGAAAAAAATTCTAGACATCCTGTTTTACCTAATTACAGCCTTAAGTTTTTTAAATAAATTGATCAAAACTCACATTTTTCAGAAAGAACTGAATTCATTCATTCGTTTGAGTTCCACGATGCCGTCTACTTCTTGTTCCGGGAACCCGCCGAAGAACTAATTGATGGCTGCAAAAAATTGGTGAGTTATCAGGTTGTATATTTTATTTTCAGCTCACAGAACCAATATAAAGGCAATGTTTTAATGTCGTTTATGTATTTTATAACATCAATGCACTACATAAAGGATGGCAATGAGACTAGTTAGTGACCGGTGAGGGACGAAATTAACTGGCTGCAGTGATCCTGTGACCTCAATTTATGTGGTTCGCTAAAACCATCGTGGTTTGATCACCGCCGGTGTTCATGACTAGATTAAACTGTCTACTCCCCGGGTGGGCTGTAGTTCAAGAACACGCTTGATCTTTCCAGGCCATTTTATTCTCTCGAACCCTTGATTTTTCTCATAATTCCTGAATGTCCGTATGTAGCGTTGATGGAAATGACATTCCTACTCCAATTGTGTGCGTTACAATAGACCTTTACCATCATGTTCATTTTGCCACTTCTATGACCCACTCGTTTCTGTGATTTGTAAGTAGAATTTATTAGTCACCTGTAGATGTTACTCCCTTGTTGTTACTCAAATTACTTGCCACAAAACCCTTTATTTCTCAACCGGTTAATTAATGTCTAAGCGAAATCCGTAAAGGAGCAGGGTAGGCACACCGAAATCACCCCCCCCCCCCCCCTGCGTCTATGTGAACTTCCAGCTCTTTGGGTCTAGCTTGCCTACTAAATGGTATTTCAGTAGCCCCTTTGGCAGTCCGATCCCTATCGATGTTCCGGTTCTTCTTGAACGCATTGCATAAATCCTTTATTGAAATTTGCTCTGGAATTTATTTAAAATTACCGTGACGTCAGTCATGTTTCCTTTGTGTCATTTTTTCACCTCTAGCGGTGATACGAATTTTATTTGCCAACTGAAGCTCATGGATTTCGATCCAGCAAGTGGTTACATTTTGATGTGCATTGGTGGATGCAAAAATGTCCAGTGTCAGTTTTTTTGGCTTTGGACGACTCTGACACTCATTATTCTTTAGTTTTGGTTCATAATATCATAGACCAATTAAAGGAAGTTTAGAAGTTGCTCTACGGGATCTGACATTCAATATTGAGAATGACTATCGGCTATTCCGCTTCCCACCTTTTCAGGCAATTATCTCACGAGTCGGAAGACTGTGTTTGGTAAGTAGTGCACTGTGTGACTGACATGAACAATCCGACGTTTTACGAAACAGTACACAATAAATTGGACAGTTAACACCCCTGCTGTTACCATCAATACAGGTAGACGATTCGAGTCAATCAGGTCGGTTGCAAACATTTGTCAAGGCCACCATCGTCTGTCCCGGGTCTGACGAAACGAGCTCAGAGTCCCTCTTGGTTCATACGTTAATGCAATCAGTTCATTTGGACAAGAGTTCAAAAACCTTATTTGCTGTATTTACCACATCAAGGTCAGTGAAATTTTTCATATTCAGCCCGCATAAGTTAGACATGATACCTGTCATTTGATTTGATAAATTGATGTTATTGCCATCAGTGAAAATTGGTATCCTTTGGGTTCACCATCCAACCTATTAAGACAAGACATTCACCAGTTGTATCTACCCTGAACATGGGATGTGTAGGGCGAAACATTTCGAGTCTTATTCTCCCATATTCACGGTTCTTCATCTTGAGGACTCTGAAACACCCGGTCTAAGAGCCCTTGTTTCAAGCAGCTAACTGCTGGTACCAAGGTGGCCTTCAAAGGTCGATTTATCATTGCAGTGGGTGGAATAACTTTTCGATTTTGTCAGCACATACGGGAGTAAACTTCGCCCGATTGATGTTATGACAGCTTAGTTTGGAAAACCGTTTCAAATGGTGAAATTATGCACGCAGAAAATGAGATTGACATAGTGTGACTGTCAGTCAATTTGTTTTAATTGACGATGACCACTACAGTATATAAGAGTGCTGGTCAGGCTCGTGCCCGTTGCTCACCGCTGACTGCGGGTGCACTGCAAGCTGTGACTCGATGCCCGTACCATATGCCATCATTTTTATGGTAGCCATCAGATTTACCTAAATTAGCGCTATTTAACGATTACGAAAGAAGGACTACTGTGTGAAGTATCCAGTTTTGTGTATGTAAATTACTTTTTGTAATTTGTATTTTCGACGGCATCTTCGCTTGTCTTACTCGTGAGTAGCGTGTATATCCCTCATGAACCTCGAATACTTGTGATCCAATTCCCTGTTTTTACTGTACTGACACAGTTCAGATTTACCCCTTTCCGACGTATGGTGCGTGAACATTTTACGTTATGTTCCCGACTCGATTGTTCTATGATTGTACATTCCCCTTGTAAGAAAAATTTGCAGAACGTTTCACTTACGCTTCTTGACCCACTGTCTGTACCGCAACCTCGCTGCGCCACAGTTTCGCATGACTCCTTGCTGAGTGGACCGTTTATGACCGCGCTGTCCCGATTTTTCGGATAACTTTCTGTACTGTTGTCCTTGGTTGCTCACCTGGCTAAACACGAAATTACGATAAACACGGTTATACATTTGGAATTTGTTCTGCTGCCCGTAGCCGTGTACAGCCCATATCGTGCGTAAAGCTAGTGAGACCACGTTTTCTGTTATATTGAAAGTTCAAGTAATCGGGATAGTTTCTACAGTGTACATTATTCAATTCAATTAACTCACGACGCATTTACCGCAACTTCAGATGAACACTGTTACAATGGCAGCCATATTTTACTTAAATTTGCTAAGCACTCCGTGTGGTGCATTTATATATATATATATATATATATATATATATATATATATATATATATATATATCCGTTAAACCAAATTTATATTTCTATAAACCGTCAGTGTAACCAGCGTGCTGATTTAAAGAATTCCTGTAGGAATTTCAGTTAGCATTCAAACGAAAAGTGGATAAGGTGACTCAGGTGATTTATACCCTTATTAAATGCACCACACGGAGTGCTTAGCAAATTTAAGTAAAATATGGCTGCCATTGTAACAGTGCTCATGTGTCTCTCAGGCTTACCGTAGACTGCATGAATCCTTAAATAAGGTGTCAGTTATCGCTCATGTTTTGAAATCCCGCAGAAAGTGGCGTTTACCGGCGGTTGAATGTTTTGCTCTCACCTAATGTTTTTAATTTCCATTTTAAATCACCTGCGTTGGTAAAGCATGACTTACCATCTTTCCAATCTGCGGAAAAGTATTCATCTGTATCTAACACGGTCATGGTGTGAATGTCTCGAATGTGCAGTCTTTTTAGCTAATTAGATACGATATCAAACTGGCACTTCAAGGATGGCGTAATGTAATCAGAACCTCCTTAAACGTCCGTTGCTTCCAACTATTCACCAGACAGCTCGGATGCTTCGCAGGCAAGCCCAAAGTGCGTCTCGACCGACACGGACAATTGGGTGTGTCTGAAGTTCTCATGCAAGGACTCAAGCCTTTGCTCCGACCCGACAAAGCCCACTGGACTGCTTCCACCATGTGAAGTTGTGGCGTACCCATCTTTTTGTACGTTGACCACGTGATTTTTCAGCGATCAAGGTTCTCAGTATGGTCAAACGGACGTTTCTCAAGGCACGATATGCGTCTGATCGAACCGAATTGCAATGACAAATAAGCAGTAGTGCGAACGAACTAGCCTTCGAAACGCGCATTTTACGTGGATGTCTCAGCCATGAACTTTACGTTGCCCAGCATTCGCGCTAGAAATAGGCGGCTGTACTGGAAATCTCAGCATACAGAACGTCTGTGCTATGGGAGGTTTGGTAGGCCGTACCTCCCCCTTACTTAACAGTCGGTAAAACGCTTCAACGCGCATGTGCGTATCAGAATGACGCTCCGATCCTCACTTGAACGTTTTACGCGAGACTAACTCTTCGTATTTCGGCATTTCATTTCCTACTGGGTGAGACGGCGAGATGGCGACCGAAATCAGGACAAAAAAAGGGTTAGGTTACCGGTCAACGAAACAACTGAACTTAACTGGTGTTTTTTCTGTTATTTCGCAGTTCCTAACATTTGTTTTTAGCAACCTGTTACGCGTCCCTCAAGTGTCTGGTTGCCACAATAAACAGCATGAGCAAAGCCGTTAAGTACTTGATAAGCGCTTACATCCTCTATGTTCAAAACCAGATAAGATGTGTATGACGTAAAGCTTTGGTCAGATTCCCATGTTCTTTCAGTGGAAGAAACTCACGTAGCCTCTTTTTACCATAACAATAGGTACGTTAT
Source organism: Fasciola hepatica (assembly GCA_948099385.1). Classification (NCBI taxonomy): domain Eukaryota; kingdom Metazoa; phylum Platyhelminthes; class Trematoda; order Plagiorchiida; family Fasciolidae; genus Fasciola; species Fasciola hepatica. Next base: position 40,788,734 of record CANUEZ040000043.1, read on the forward strand.
CAAAAACAGCCAGTCTTAGTTAAATAGAATCACTCAAGAACGTTCTTGCACGAATGAACTGAGTTACTACCAATGGAGACAGAAATGTTTATCAGGAGACCTACTCGAGGCCGCAGTAATCTTTTCTATTTTTCTTCTTCTTTCTCCTCTCAGTGCAATGCCTGCCAGTTCTGTTCTGTGTGAATATCGTCTAACAGAAGTGGAGAAAGCATTTGAAGGCCCATTTCACTTGTTTCGCAGTGAACACACGAAATACGACAATCCGATTCGGGTGAGTGGATGACACGTATCCTGATTGGCAAATTCTCATACAAAATTAAGGTCGTGATCTAATTTCGCAGAAGTCTTTCATTGCAATGTGAATACATCATCTATTTGTTCCTATTTTAACACAAAGCTTCAGATATACTGTTGAATACGAGTAGGTGTGATGTTTCAAATCGAAACCGATCGTTCATTCAACCTACTTATCAAGTAAACGAGGAAACTTCTTGGGTAAATTCTTGTGACTAAACTGAAGAGGCCTTTGATAAACATCAGAAAACAAGGTGTAGGCGAGTGCATGTTTTCTGTCATTTTATTCGCAAGCTATTACACAGGAACAAAACAAGGAAACGACGTTTAGTCAGTAAGTCATTTAGTCAGACAGTTAGTCAGTCCAGTGGTTAGCCGGTCAGTCAATCGATTGGTTGGCCGGTCAGTCGGCCGATAAACAAGTGGATAGGGTAACATTAGGTACCAATGTCAGTGCTCTGGGTCGACATCACTTTCGGGGATGACTTCATCAACCTTTGGCCACGGGAGTGCAAATGCTTAAAACAACCTCTTTTCCGTGAACACAGTTTAGGTCATTGTAGTCGGATGCTGATTGTCACGGCCATCGCTAACATTCCATGTAAAACCGTTTATGACTAATTTGATAGGAGCCTGTACAAAACGCTGAATGGAGTTGTCGGACTAATCTTGTACCTGAGTCCAAGGGATGGGTAACAACAAAACTCGAAACGGCATCCCCATATTTTGTTCCCGTACAACTGCGATTGTAGTGGCTTGAGAACAAAATTATCGAAAATAAGTTTCTGTGAATTCTGCCCAGTAGTTCGCGTGCTGACTTCGGTCACATTACTTATGGATTATTTAAAGAGGATAGTTAATCCCCGGTCTCAAAACAAACCATGTGATCCTAACTGGACGACATAACTGAATTTCATTATTGTCACGCTGACCTGTCTTTGAACGTCTACCCTCTGAGGAACTGGAAAGTCAAACGGTGTTATTTTGTTAAAAAACAATTGGGAAACATTCATCAATAAGGGAACAAGTGACTGTAAGCAGCGTTCACTGTTGTCGATAATTGTTTTTGCACTGATACATATGATACCGGTCCACAAGGTTAACCTGTGGCCTAATCTAAGCCAATGCAAAGACAATATAGCTCCTACAATACATTATTCACGGTGACCTCGTGATCACCCAGTCGTCAGTGATGTTTATTGAGGGTTTTTTTATTTCCATCTTTTTCGAACTATAAACTGTCTATAACTTACTTGATACGCTTTTTGGGATAACTATACAGTCTTTTCGTGATAAAATGAGCTTGTCCAATTGAGGTACATGCTGGATTGTTGGTTGATGTGCTAGCGTTTCGCGTCTGACCATGAGGACAAAATTCTATGCCGCCTTTTACCGATCGTTTTTTGGATTTTAAATTTCAGTGCCTGAATTCCGATGGCACGAAAAATTTAGATACCGATTTGCCATTAAACAGTCGCCTAATGCACAACGTGATCCACCCGCGGACAGGACAATCTATACTGATGAAAGAAGGCGTGCTGTAAGTCTACATCAAACTCGACCAGTCAATCAGAATCCACTTTCAAAGGACAGTAGTATAATATCCTAACACTGATGTGGACGATAATAAAAAATCCATACTAAGAGTAAGACGTTAGAGAATCTTGAGACAGGAAGATAAACGACTGCCAGTACAGTAAAGAGTCAATCAAGCGATACACGACAACAAATTGCATCTAAAATTCCCAGTGGTAGTACATTTCTGGTTAATAAGTATAACCCCAGTGCCAAGTTATGTCTGAAAAAAAAAACACTATCGCGAAAACGACATCGTAATAACTTCTGATACGATTGACCGAATTCATTAGAATCACTGTTCGTTGTCTACGGCTTCTCAAACCCTCCTTCATTCATGGGCATACAAAGAAAACTGTAAAAATCCGGTTTAAGTCAAATCAAGTCAAGCCAATAAAGGCCCAGTCAGAACACTGTTCTGTAGAACAATACGTAGGTGACAAATTCCGTTTCATCTGTTTCCGTACAAAACATGGGTACGCGACTGATCTATGGGAATCGAGATCTGAGATTTGAGAAACGAGGAAAGCTGTGTGCATTATATATCTACCCGACCAATCGTACGTAATGGAATAGCTCGTACTCAAACTACACGCACCACGATCTGACACGACTAGAGAATCGCTGTAATGCATTCTGTCGGATTCGATAATATGTAAAAGGAGGCATGCCGTTATTGGTAGATAACGCACTGACCAACCACAAAGCGGCTGCGCTGTATCCGCACAATCTGACAGTCACCGTCTGGATTCACCTGATTGGTTGGATCTTGGAACGGAAGCCATAGCGTACTAAGCCGTGTGCGGAAGCATTCGAATCACCACAGGCTATCTGGCACGACGGTTTCATTTTATTTCACACTGCCCACACCAGAAAGGTAGGAGGTAAATGGTAAAGGAACCAACTGCTTGATGATAATGTTCCCTACCCCTGACCACGGTTGCTTCCAACCTATGGTCTGATGGTTTCGCTTATAAGCAGCAGTAGATTTTGAAGAAATCCAATAGTTCTTGTGACTTGCGTTCTCCAAACGAAATTGAATGCCCTCCCATTGAACCGAATTCTCCCAAAGATGCTACTCTACTCTCAATTCACAGTAAATATCTGGAAGCATTTCAAGGAACAGTATTTTTATAATGTTGATAAAAAGTTATGTTAGCGTCGGTGGTATTTCCCGAACCTAACGATTAGACGCAAACTTAAAAAAAGATTGTTTTCCGGCATGAAATCTTGTTCGCACGATGGTTTCAGCCATTCGATGACGATAAAAATCTCTGAAATAGTACTAGGCGTTTTCATAATGGATTGAAATAAGGGTGCTTTTGATTTGGCCAATCATGGAGGCATAAATTGAGCCCTCAGTGCTATGGTTTTCTGTCGTAAAACTTAGCCGGTTTTAGTGTTAGCGTGTCTGGAGTATTCGATTTCATTGACTTTAGATGAACGTACCTTGACTGCTACCGATGGAAGTGCGAAATTATTAACAACCTCTCATTTCGGCTCTTTCTTTCTTTTTTTCCTTTCCAAATTTCTGCCCCAATTCGCATGCGATCACCGATTGTATAGTTGGCGGCACGTGAGTGTGGACTGGGTACCACAGACACCAAAAAGTGACAATAATCTGATCGTATTTACCATGGACTCAGAAGAAGTATTGACTAAATGGCATTTATTCAAATCAGAAGCGTGTGTGATCGAGCAGATCCATATGCACCGTGTCCCGGAATTGGGACGAATGAGAGACAAGACAATTCATATGCAACTGATTCGGAACCAGTCTAAGGTAAGATCTTGCACATTCCGCAGAAAGACGAACAAAAATCTGCCTCTTGGAGTGATTAGAATAGTTGTAAGTTTTTATCGTTAACTTGCTTTTTAAGCGTTATGTAGCCCATGGCCTTGTATGATCCAATAAGTCCCCTGACACTGAGGTTTGATATATGTTTTACTAGGTGTTGGGTTGATTTACGTAATCATAAGAGAACTCAGTGTCCCGAAAACCGATAGCTTCTCTCATGATTTTATCCGAAGACTAATAAAGAGATACAAAATCACATGTGATGGCTGCGCGCTGATTCCCCAGTCCGTCAGGTTTATGCTGCCTCCGTCCATCCGGTAATCAGGGTTTGCGTTATCGATTCGATTTGGCTGATTCATGCCCCTTGCAGAGTCGGTTACCGTCCGGTTCAACGAGTTACATTCCGATTGCGTATTGTTGTCTGGGGCGTAATGTGTTAGGCCATTTTTATCACCTGAATAATCCCAGCTGAGGCCTCAAAAGCAACGAAATGCACTGCAATAGACTTGTTTCGGCTGTGGCTGACCCTACGCGGCATGTGTGAGCCACTTACTCTCTACTGCACTTGTGTTCGTTTTTCTGGTTAGGAAAAAAATGTATTGCCCGTAGCTGATACAATCACAAGATGAGTGAATCATGCCCACAGATTGATGCAGACGTTAAAGATGTGTCCGTTACACTTCACAGTTTGTCCAAAAAGTCTGCTTTTGTGTTTGTTAGTAGGCAAACACTGTGTTTTCATCACTGATTGGCCGCACTCCATCAAGTTGAGCTCCTGATCAGATCGAGGGCAGATCAAGTCACGTGCACATCGAAGTGCAGCGATGAAAACTAACCAACGCGTAAGCCAAATGGTAATCCCTTTAGCTAGGTCAAGGGTCAAGGAATAGGTTCCACCGAAGCGAGCGCTACATTTTTGGGTGACCGCACTCAATTTGGTTTCTCAATCCACCGACCTGAGTAGCGAGCAAACTCACGCACTTCATGGCATCATTTGACTCATTCGCTGAATTGGTTACTCAAAAGTGAGTCACGATGCCCTTTTGTTTGCACCCAGTTAACATCGTCATACCCACACGACTAACCGTCCAAGTTCGTGGGTTCAGTGGCATAGTGTGCGTGCACTGAATGTGATGGTGGGCTGTCATGGTCGATAGTCGGCTAAGTGGCGGTAGTAATCCCCATGTCAGCGCCTGTCCAGAATCAAGGTCAGTGCTCTAGCCCGCGTATGCGTGAACGATAAGGTAGCGGATCGATAAGACCCGGAGTCCCGCCGAGTGGTGGCTGAACGTATCGCCAGTCAACCAATCAGAAGGCAGCCCACTTGATGCAGCCTGGACCAGTTAGTTTGCGCTGCAATGATTGGTGACAGAGATTACTTCTTTCTCATGAAACGATAAGTTCTGTGCAAGTAAACAGGAATGGTTCCAGGGCAGACAAATCGTCTCGCTAGAGTTAGTGGGACGGTGCAAAGCACGCCAGGGTGACGAAAACAACGCTATTTTAACTACTAAGGCGTAATGAAGTAGCAAGCTACGACTTTCGACTCCCCCAAGATACATTCAAACTTTTCAAACATACCGTAAGCACCATCCTCAGAACAAGTTGGATTTTATCCACTTTGGATTTGGGTTGTCGTCTAGCATGTATTCATGTGTGAATGTGTCCAGTTAACAGCCCACAGAAATCTAACAATAGCAATTATCGCAGACTGGTGAGTCATTTCTTCACTTCTCTCAGTGTTTATTTCAATGCGGGTCTTGGAGTCTATTACTGCATCCACGTCTTCCATCTGACATTCAGGCAGTTTAAGGGGGAAAAGTAGGATGTGAAAATTGTTTTTGCTGTCATTTTTTTCGCGCATTTCCAAACTGTAAATCGTCAAATCTACGTATACTGGCTGCAGCCGGGATTTGAATCTTGTGGAATTCTCAAATGCGTCTTGTTATAACGAGGTTTAAAAATCACCATTAAATGAATCATGCATAGACTGGTAGTTCAATCAGTAAGTACGAAGTTTTTCATTCAAATTGCATAAAGACTCTTTCTTAGCAATAGCTGTGTTCGAGATACTGTAGTTGGAAAATTGACACTGTTTTTCCTCATTTTCTCCCCTAATTTAGCCCATTCTTTACATCGCTACAACAGCAACCGTCTATCGCCTACCGGTGGCTCGCTGTTCTCGTTTGGGACATAATGAACGCGTTTGTGATCTGTTACACGATCCGTACTGTGCTTGGAATAGACATACACACCAGTGTCAGGAATTGCTTGACACACAAGAACCCGGGAAACAGTTGATCAGGTATGAAATGTGTCCCGTTGAACTACAGGAACAACCGGATGTGGTGGTTGATGGCCAGTGGGGTGCCTGGGGACCGTGGAGCCCCTGCCAAATGAGTGCAAATCGATCACTGCACGCTAGATGGCTTGTCGCTTCCACTTCAAGAAGAGTGTTGAAAAACTGGGAGGCGACGGAACCCCTGATAGTGAACAGTTGTCACTGTCGGTACCGCTACTGCTCATCTCCTTATAGATTTGGTATCGGATCAAAGGCATGCCCAGGAGAAGAGGCGATCCAAATTACCAATTGTTCCATTGATGGCACGTGGACAGCGTGGAGTTCGTGGTCCGGTTGTGAGCCCTCATGTATGACACAAAGACAACGTGATAAACTGCCACATTTTATCCATCATGAACTATCTTCGATCGGAGAAAATTCACACCCGATTCGCACTCGTCAACGATGGTGCACGAATCCTTCCCCTTTGGGAGAATTCGGTACAAAATGCCCGGGAGCCGGAAAAGAATCAGATTCTTGTCCAAAACTGAACATCAGTTGTCCAGGTATTTCGAACTCAGGAGTGAATATTGTCAAATGGTTACCATCTTCTGAAATATACTTGCTAGCAGTCGAAGGTGAAAGATACAGCGAGTATTATCGTATTATTCTTGTAAAGTAAGTAAACCGCTTTTTACAAGGCAGTTTCAAGGCGTTTTATTAAGTGCACATTCCGCTCACTGAATCTAGACCAGCGATTGCTTCACCCGATCTTAACGGGACAATTGAGTGACTCATGAAGTCACAGTACGAAACAGATGAAAGCTGACATTTTCTGATACGATACTCGAATCGTGAGATGTCCAGTGCACAAAAAGATGTTCAAAGGCCCTCACAAACGACCGAACGTCCATGGGCTAACGAGACATCGTACGGTTTTGTCCAACGACTTTGTGATAAGTATGAATGCACCTTCGATCAGAGGTGCATCTAGAACGTGAAGCAGCGCACGGTTTTGTCAGGCGGGGAGCAAGCACCCGGGCCAATGATTAACACCATGGTGTTAGTTGATTGGGCGGAAGAGGACAGCGAGTTAAACAGGACCCACTAAAGTCACACTAAAGAATAGATGCATGAACTTTATTTCTCTCTCTTCTCGAACACCGCGTGGTGTGTTCTTGTGTGTGGTACTGGGTGTTCGGTTTGGGTCAGTCAAATGAGAATAATGTCCAAGTCAAGCCAAAAAGCGCAGTCGTATTGATCAAATACACAAATAATGAGGAAGGCCTACATATCGCAACGCATGGTACAAGTGTAGAAAGAAGTACGGACCAAACCAAAACTGTTACGAATAGTTGGCTAGATACAGTGAACAATCGACTGTGTCCACCACTTTTGTAATCCCTATATCTGGGACTAAATACCAAGATATTCCTTTGAACGATGTGAAGTGTAACTTCTAGGAACAGAGTTTTCGCTTTGTTTAATGACATATTCATGAGACTGACTTTGTTGTTGTCGATACGTTTATGAAATTGAAAAAAAAGTTAATAAGTGTGAGGAAGCCCTCACATATCGAACACAAAGCCTGTCTTTTTTATGGATGCGCTGGAAACTTAAACAACGATACCCAAGTGAAATCTTATACAATATGTCGTTTCTGTCTTGTACAGGGACTTGAACTGTGATCAGGGATCTGCCGTTCACTCCTAATTATCTATCCAGACACTGAGCTGTATTTGACACTATCCTATCTGGGAAGCGGTCATAATCCATTACTTCGAGCAACAGAAAGGAGCCACTCATTTGTGGGTATCTGAGATCTTTCGATCTCACTGAGACAGTGTTTCTGGACATATGGACAGTACTTGGACGGAATGAGCCACAGGGATAAAAGCAAAATCCTTCAGAACGGAGGATGATGCGGTAAAACTCCAGCTGACACGGACTCTGAAGGATTTCAAACTCAATAAACTGTGAAGACTGTTGCTGTGATTCAGACCGCGCTTGTCTGTGTAAAGGTCACGGGTGCACCATCAATTAAAATGTCCGCGGTGAGATCTCCATAATACACCTCTTATTGTGGCCTAGGTTTTACATATAAAGACTTGAAAACGATCATGGAGCCTGTGTAACAGCACATCCACAATGACTTTAGGCGGATTAAGAAAAAATAAAGCGAAGGGTGTTCATCGTAAGCGTTTGACGTTTTTTCGTTTTATGATTGTCTGAGTGATAGCCTAGTGCATTTACTTGACACGGAATTTTGACAAGAGGGCGGTACAGCATTCACGCCACTGAATCCTATCTTGAGCGATTGCGAGAATAGTATCTACCAGGTCAATCGTACGTAATGAAATGACTCGCACCCGAACTACGCGCACTGGGAGAACGACAAGACTAGACAAGAACAGCAAAAATGTACTCTGTCAAATTTGGTTGGTACTGACTCGTTTATACACAAAAATAGGCATGCACTTATTGACAGATAACACGCTGATCAATCACAAAGTGATTTTGCTGTATGTATACGATCTAACAGTTATAGTCCGGCTTCTCCTGATTGATTGGATACTGTAAATGAAGCTATAGTGCACTGGATCGCCTGTGAAGGTATTTTAATCAATAGAGCAATGTCCCGCAGCGTCTTCCACTAGAAACAACCCTCGTCCCTTCAGGTCTAACAATGACGAGGAAAAATCACCAGCTAACGCTAGTGCTAATGTTAGTTTCTTCATACTCACATGAGTCATAGCCTGAGCGAAGAGTCACTTCCTTCGGCTTCTGTCAGCGCGAATAGCGTGCGGAAACTCAGATGAAGGACCGGCATACGGAAATATGTTCGAGCCATCGGAGGTGAATTAGAGGAACCACTTCAGCCAGAAGGCGATCGTCCGTACCTAACACACGGTGAAGAACCCCGTCATCGTTCAGTCGCTATTTCCACCAGACTTGAGCATTGGTTTGGAGTCATCAGGCTTCGAACCCAGAAAGCCGTGAAGCATCCTTATTGCGGAGTGGCCATTTCTCGTAAGCTTAAAACAAAGCAACGCGAACCGTAATGTTGTACACCCGTCCCTAAAGAAAAATATAACGCAATGGCTGTGCAACAGGTGCCGCAAGTTGCCGAAAAATGCTCCAACTCCCGTTTCTCGTGATGTGATCTCATTCTTAACACCGTCTCCAGCTGTAATCAAACTCCCAGCTTGCTTTATTCCATTGTCCATCTCTAGCTGGCCACCACATCTCTATTGCAGACACGAGTTCCTGCCAGTCTTGTGTAGTTAATTTGCACTTGACAGGCACAAAGTGCGTGCATCATCTGGCTACTTGAATCGTAAAGTGGTTCAGAGCGAACTGAATTGCTTGCGCATTGTCACTTGGTAGTGCGATATAAACAGCAAATTCCAAGTCAAAGACTTATCTCGGTGCGGAGTTCTGCTCCATCGTCTGGTAGACTAAACAAGGTGTTCTATGAAATATCTATTGCAAAGCTGAAGAGAAATGGGGATAAAGGGCAATCCTGACGTACTCCGCTGGTGACAGAAAAAGTAAATGAAGGCGACCGTAGGCTCCAATCCTGCACGGTGGTTAGTATTCATTTTAACTAGCGAGAAACTGATTTTTTATGCTGAAACAGGAAAATCCATGGGTGTATACTGTGTGTTCGGTTTGTTAGGAATCATTAAAAGTGTACATCCACCCAGTTTCTGTGGGGGTAAGAACTCGACTGACACGACGCACGTTGAACCTTTCACGTAATAACCATTAAGCTATCCGGCGCTGATCATAATTACTTGCTTCAGATCAGTGATACATCTGCTTTGGGTGTTGACTTTTGCAGAGATTTGCGATCCTCTTATGCACGTGGTTTACAAATTTGACCATTTCATGGACAGGCTGACTAGATGTTTTTTCTGTGAACAACGCATACTAAGATTCTCTCGGGGGATTTCAACCAGGTACGCCAAAACTAGTCAAGATATGCCGGCATTTTAGGCTACTGGAAGGAGGAATCAAGATATTATAAAAAGTTCCACTTTAAGAAAACCAGTTAAGCTTCAAGACTGCAAACATTTTATGATGTAAAACAAAGCCTGATGCTTGATTTTGGCCGCGACTCATATCATGTGTAATACACTAAGTGCAATTCTCCAAGCAGCTCTTGTGAGTTCTTCATCTGGATGTTTCCGGTCGTTATTTACTTTACTGGGCTTCTTTTTTTATTTACACGCTCTAGTGAAGCCCGTATCGTTGTCTACCTGGTCCACTTGGTCCGAATGGAACTTGTGCTCGACTGCTTGCAACGGAGGGGTGCAGCTACGCTGGCGGAAATGTGGACTCATTGACAACGTTAAACAATTTCAGCCCATAGCATTGAAAACGAGCATGATCAATGATCTGTTGAATCAAGACAACTCGGATGAGTGCCTCGGAGAAGCATACGAATCGCGTGCTTGTAACACACACAACTGTCCGAGTAAGTGAGATTGCCAAGAAAATTATTTTTTTGTTCTTCGGAATAAATTTTGAAATGCAGTGTCCAATATTCTGGTGGTACAACACGTTCTCATTCACCAGAATCAAATTCGATTTTATGATTCATTATCTCGCGAATATGTGTGAAGCTAGAGAAATTCCATGTGGAGATTCCAAGGAACGGAACGGTGAGAAATAATAATCGAAAATTCCACATAATTCCTATTAATAAAACCAGAATATAGCGGATTAAGTTTGGAACTCATTTACTTATCCTAACTGCAAAGTTATATCTGTAAATCAGGGAATCAGTATTCGAGATGCCTTAACAGGATAATTTTTTGTCGAACGGTAAACTACTGTTAATCTTTTCAGTAAACAACGGTTAGTCCCAAACCCAGCGGCAGGAAAAGCAAGTGAACACAGGTATGAAGACTAGGACGGTGAGGAGACGATCGTAAGACCCAAGAAAGGCATCGAGTAAGAGTAACAAAGGGGAACGGAATCAAAATTTAAGTGAAGAGGAAGGGAATGGTGTTCGAGAGAAATTAAGGGATGTTTTAGAAGCATTGAAGAAAACACGATTTCGAGGAAATTTCTCCGAGGTTCGAATTGAGCGACGTTGCAAGAGCACAACGGTCACGGTGGACGCTGGTATTGGAGGGCACACTCCCTCAGCTTCTACGATCGCTTTCGTCGAGGAAATCAACGAGAAAAGACCGTGGAGTGCCAACCGCGTGCATTCTCACGGGGCCTGAGTACAGAGACCGCACGCTGGCGTGTGCCGAGGAAGTGTGTCGGAAGTAGCGCTTGCAGTTGCCGCGTACGCGAAACGTACAGTTAAACAAGTAATAGACAGGGTGTGATCGGCTGATCACTATATTACTCTCGGCGTAGTAGTTGGCCGTTGTCCATTAATTTCATTTCTAGTATTTCATTGACAAGAATTCTGTTTTATTACGTAGGACGTTCGCATCAGTGATGTATCATTATGGTCAAACACTAACTGCATTGCATCAGTAGCTCGGTGATGAAAGAAGACTGAATTAAGTTTACGCTAACAGTAAAAGTTTACTTAAAGAGTGTGTAGTAGGAGATTCAGACTTTTTTACGAGCTGCCAACGCTAAACTCATCTTTGAACCCATGGAAACACTGTACATCTGTTTCATCTGACTTGTTAGGAATTACTAGCAGCACCTACCCACAGTGCCCTATCTTCAACACGAAACCAAGTTGTATGGTTGTGGGTCGCACACGTGACCACCAGTCCAGGGGATGTACTACAGGTTTTTCTGTCTTTCAGCAGCCTATGGTGATCGTTCAGTCTCACCTGTCGATCGTTTGGTAGACTTTGGTCATCGCTTAGTGGCCACTGACAGTCGTTTAGTGACCATACGTGAATTTCAGGACCTTAGCTGCCTTGTGTGAACCACGTGAACGGGTGCGACTTCATGCTGTATGGATTTGTCGGAAAGGCTTGGGTCAAAGTCAGTTCTTCTGTAAAAGTAATCAAAATATTGTTATAGTGTGCAACAAGAAAATCTCGATCATCGCTAATTCTTCGGTGGTTTATAAAGCCTCTTACATCAATCAGATTGCTTGATTTATAATGTGCCAAACAAAAATCTCTTGCTGACTAATCGGGAAAGGCCATTAATATGGTCAAACAAAAGCGTATCCAACACAGCTTGGTTACTGTACCCTAGGCCGTGATCGATAAACAACGGACAGTGGCCGTTCAACGAACGTTAGTGGTTACCGATGGACCAGGAAACCTGTAGAACCTCGTTACGTGATCGTCTGAACTATATTCTCAAGTCACCTTATGAGTCATTGTGTAACTGACACGCTTGCTTATGGTGCATTCATCCATGATCTTTTTTAGTTACTCATCAGTGTTCAATTTAGAGTATACTGTTTATGGGCTAAGAAAAATCCATGGGTAATAAGGTTTCGTCTGCGTGATGATAAAGAGGGTGTTACGGAAGCCCAATTAGTTGTTGAATGACTCGCAGGAAACCGATAACCCGTTTAGTTCAGAATACGAATTATCCAACTGCTGCGTGTACTATGGGAGCAAAGTCAAACAAGATACGTGTACATACCTCAATTATGAATGGTCCTGCAACAGTAAGTGGCGCTAAACCAACGGCAGTCTTGACAAGGCAAGTTTAACCAGGATTGCGAACGCGAAATTCGCAGTAACGATGAAAGTGCGGGAAGGTGCACCGTCGAAACGAGCCAATCAGAGATGAGTGATGGATTAGGCGCGCAAGTGAAAGCAGTTAGCGATGGAGTGATGGAGACTCTGGCACAGTGAAGGGGTCACTACCCTAAGGGAGACTGGCAGGTGACAGACATTTACAGAACTAACAAAAGGGGAGACAAAGCGGCAGATGTCCGGGTCACAATGACCACGCACAGATGTGAATCTAGTTGGCATGGCAGGGGGGAACAGTGGGAATTCAGACAAGCAAGCACAATAGGTGCAGAGACAGAAATGTATCTGACGAATGTTCAGTTAGTAATAGCGGTGAAATCGGCGGATGCACACAGTAGGGGAGCGGTCTAATCAAGAGCCGTAGAATAACATAGACTAGCAAAGGGGGAAAGGCAGGGTTGGTTGGTAGGTGTCAATACTATGATAGGGAGAAATAGAGAGACCGAGGGGTCACAGATATCCAGTCACACAGGAAGAGGTGAGGCGTGGAAAGAACAAATGCCCATAAGATATTATCGAACATCGGGATTTTATGTACACGAACAAGTAGGACAGATGTTCCTGACGGATCCGTTGAAGCGAATTTCAAACACATCGAAAGATCGTAACAGAGGGTATGTTACAAAAACTATGGCGTTATTTTTCAAGTCCTCCGATATTATGCTATCAGGAAAAAGTGAATGTACGGACAAACTAAATGAGTTCGCCGAACATAGCACGGAAGTCTCCCTTGACGCTGGTATGGTAACGTTTACAGCACCACGGTGCAACAGACAGTCGTTTCCACTGAGTTCGAATCGTGTTGCCACCTTTCACAAAGATAAAATAACGGTACCCTTAACTAATCTTTGGCTGGATTTAAGGTAATTGTCACGGGGTCACAAACGGTATATAAAAGCCCTCGGGGTTTTTTGTGTGCATGTGTATGTGTGTGTTAGTGAGGGTTTAGCCCGAGTCGATTCCGGTTAGTGATGGGGGATTATTTTAATTTACCTCCTGACCCATGCATTCCAACTTTAGTTAATGCAGTTGAACATTGCGCAAGTAATCACTTTAGTTTCATTGGTAGCACTACAGTCTGACGAACCAGCTCGAATCAGTGCTTCATCTACTAGCCGATTGTAGAACATTTTGTAACTTGGGGGAACAATATAGGGATATAGGAACATTGATTGTTTATGCTATAGAGGCAGCGCGTTTAAAAGGGGATAGACTAAGGTAAGGAGGGGCACTGTGAATGTTCATACACTGACGGCGTAATTGGTGATAATTATCTACGGAGTGTCCACTTCGATCGGCGCTTTGATTTAGAGAATATTCTAAACTGGTTGCCGTTTGTTGCATAGGTCGAAACTGAACAGAGCTATCAGGAATTGTACTTTTTAGGAAGGCAGTCAGACAGTTCCTGAAGTGTACTCACTTCTATGTACCTTCAAATCAATTTATGTTGACTAGTCTTTTTTCTTGTAGATCTTGAAACGCTTCAGCTGAATCGATCGTAGGTCTACCCAACGGGGACCCGCGCACAAACCGATTTGGAAGAACTAAGAAAACAACATCTCCGAAAGAAAACTCCAAATGTGTGCTCTGCAGCTTGCCGATGATCGTACACGAGTGAGAGGTAAATGGTGTGATTAGACGCCGTCACTGAACATCTGACCGATTAGGCGCATATGTAATGTAGGTAGTAGACCTAAGCTTTGTTCTCAAAGCATTAAGAAGCATCGTCCAACATGATTAAGCCGCGACAATGCAGGTGTAATCACCAGTTCTGTTCTGGGCCACTCTGTGGTCAGTGAGTATTGTTTCAATCCAAATGACGAGTTTCGAAGAATGCACCACGTCCCTTCTCCTAGCTGAATTAGGACAGCCAGTTTACGGCTTCTGATCTCGGTGTTCGCAATCGCTATTCATCTACTAGGATTCGGTCAGTATGCACGATAGCGAAAAGTTCAGAATATTCAATTGCTCTTATCAGAGCTGGAATGTATTTCTCTCCCAGTGAATAATGATATTCATCGTCAGTGAAAAAAGGAACGAGAGCTGAACCTTTACCACCACACACAAACTCCAGGGCTATATGTACTATTCATAACCTTGGTGATCAACGTCTGTACGATCGTACGTGTCTCTGATAAGCCCGATGCTGTAAGACCATATATGGTTCAGCATCACAAATATCAGCGTCACTGCCATTGGTTTCCTAGTAAGCGACTGTAGTTTGTGGTCCTCAACTGAGCTCTTCATTTTTGCTGGAAAATCAACTAACGTTTTCTCACGCAACCATCCTAATTTACAAAGATGCTGCGTGACTAGTTGATAGTGCGGGTAAACAGGCTACTACGAGCACACCAATTTTCATCATTGCTGATTTCTTCTCTCTCTCTCTCTCTGTTCGGTTCCTCGCAGTAACTAAGGTAACGTCCTCTTGGACCGAGTGGTATATCATAGATGGGGATCATCAAAAGGGGACACAGGAACGCAGATATCGCGTCGAGTGTGTGGCCACCGTACCAGAAGTGGACAAACTCCAAGCAAGTATACAACTACAAAATGCAAATTGTCGCGTAGACACGACTGGAAATGTCGTGTGTCAGGATATAAGTAAGTTGATTGCCTTATAGAGCACAAAATTACAAATAGAATGAACTCAACCTTTAATTTATTGGTTCTGCGGTTCAAGCAGAGTCACAACTGCATGTTGGATGTTGTGGTTCCATGATCAAATGTTCTAATCCATCAATGCTGCTTTGTAATACACGACCGACCCGACTATTACGAGGTGCTGTAATGAGCAGGCTGTTGGTAGCGATTTTGGTGCTCGATCATTGTATGCTTGGGTTACCGATGATATACTTACTGCGCTCTAAGCTCATGGAACTTTTCTGGTTGCACATTTTGCAGATCGAACACGACCAACCTTCCACGGAAGAATACTGATACTAGCATACTGCTGTGTCTAATATACAAGTGATGTTCGAAGTCAAACAAGACTCCGGTGTAGGACACGTCGAAACATTACACTGTCTGGAATTCCTGCAGAATTGTCTTTAGACAGACTGTTACAGACATTAAAGGTTTGTCGGTTCACGTCCACAGTGTGTTCAAAATGTTCGGACACACTTTGAGGATGCCAAAATTCGCAACTCACGACTTCAATACTTGCTAGTAGGTAAAACACCGTTTCCATCACTGGTTGACCGAATTCGATTATGTTTCCTAACCCACTGCTTTGTGCATTCACACTGTCACATGACGCAGTTTATGGAAGCGTTCATCCTCATATGTGAGGTGAAAACAGTTTTATTCAGACGACTCCCAATGTGATCATATGCATTGAATCGGATGTATTCCGTGAGCAGACAGCGCGCTGGTGATGTTGGGCCCACAAAGAATTACCAACCCGAAACATTACGGTGGGAACAACGGATCTGCCATTTTTTACTCACTTCGGTGATAACCATTTAGCGTAATTGCGTAAGGAACTAACTGTACATTGGGGCAAGCAGTCTTTAGATAGACATATACCGTTGATTAGAGTTCATAGTTCTATGAGAAAACATCATTTTCCTGTAATATTGTGTTCACGTGGCAAATGAGAAACCTTGAGGCACCTCTAAGCGCTCTGCATTTATTTCAAAACACAAAATTCTCCTCAAATCCAATCTTTGCAGTGGAGTGTATCCGCAGTCGATTTTCATCTACTTATTGAGCTCTTAGAATTATCCTGTGACTCAGTTGCTATATTATTTTCCTTCTCAAGAATATGCCAATGGATCAAGTCTACAAAAAAAATTGGCACTCCCCCAATTTTTATTGTACTCGTGTTAGTTAATTGTTTTATATACGTAGAAATTCCATCAACAGGATTGTCGGAGTGGGTTATCTACCTATTGCAATCACTTCGGCGTCAAAATATGCACTTTAGAAGTCACGATTCGTAAATACCGATGTCGTTGACCTTCTTTTGAAGGGGAAGGTCTGACGGCTTTTTCTGGCTGAAACAGGAAAAACTTCAATGCCAGCTACTGCCATCTCTATCAGTAGCCATAATAGAACTTCGTAACTGCAGGAGTGGGCCCGGAATTACTGAACATACTCCACAAATGTGTTTATCTTTCTGAATACTCGAACTCCGTTCCCCAGGTTTTGTTCAACTTTCACAAAGTTGGAATTATTGTCCAACTGAATTTGATACTAAATCTGTAAACAGCCACCACACTCAGTTAGCTTCTCTCATTTAACCAACAATTGGTGCCTTTCGCATTCTCTATCTCCATTTTTGGTGAAGGCAATAAAGAAATCTACTTTGTATTGCTGTTATCCTGAAATGAACGGTGCCTCCAAACGCCTCGCTATGGTCGAGGGTGTCTGTCTCAGGCTCCGAGATGACTACTGGTTCTGAACACCTCTCGAAATGCTCCTAAATGACCGTGCTTCTTACACAGCCTCTGCAGGGGAAGTCCTACCCAATGACGGAGGTGTTCCCGATAAAGTAAGAGGACGGAATCGAATGCCCGGCGCTTTCCGTTGGTTTAGCTAACTGTTAGTCAGTCAAGGAAAGATGGCTAAACCATCATTCCAAACCAATCACAGGTGGTGTATGAGGTGTACAGCACTATGCTTGCCGACATCTGTGGCAGAGGAAGGTAGTGGACATTCAGGATGTCTAGCGTCATCCGAGGGACGGATGAGCTGAGAAATCAGCAACCGGCTCCAACGGGTTTCAAAAAGAGGCAAGTAAACCATACCACTGGACCGTGGCTCATCTAGACCAGCAATGATGCCTTGCAGGACGCGTTTGGATGCGCAATGGACAGAGATGTATCCCCGAATAAAAATTCTTACGCTGGACTGGGCGATCGAGTAGTACAACATCCCGCAACGCAAACAACTATGAAAGATTCCACTACCATGATTAGGATTTTTTTTATTACATCCCGGAGCATGCCTGCAGTGGAAGGGGTATGTAATCCATAGCTAAGAAGACCCATTGCATTATTAGGGATAACCGGCTGTTAGATCCTGAAACTTGGAGTGAAACCATATAAGGTACCAATAGGTCAGGTGTGGTAACGATCAGGACCACATTGGAATGATGTCTACCACGAAAGCTGCTCTTTCACGTCAACGAACGATCACTCGTACACCGAACACAAATTGTTCTCCCATCTCCACTCCTTTCTCTTTTTCTTTCCCATTATTACGCCCCACGGGTTCTTCGGTCTACCCAGCTCGTTGCAGTGTCACTGATGGGAATCTTGACCATGTTCCCTCTCGTCCTTCTTTGACTAACTTCCGAGCCTCACCGAACCCGCTACCACCGGCTGAAGCCCTTCTTTGTCCTCAGTGCCATTCACACTAGCAACTTTCAAGGTGCGAACCCTGATGCGTATAAGACAACAGACGGGTTTAACTCGTACGCTTGAACCTCTTGTCACCGATATACGCTACATTCAAGAGGCTCGTATTCAAGACTCCGATTCCGTCATCTGATTGATACCCTCTATCTAGTCCTTCCGTGAATTTTCACTTACGCCTTTCTGGAGACTCTGAAGCTGCGGCTTTTGGTCATTCTGGTCGTGGCATTGTTCTAAATGAAAGAGCTGAAGCGGCGCTACTAGACTGGACCTCAGTCGATAGTCGTTTATTAGAAGTGAGACTCAGGGGTTCGTGTAAAGTGAGCAATTGTCGCTCCGACAAACTGAATCTGCTTGGCGTTTGGATGTTTGCTCCCACTGACTGCAGCCCGGATGTAATCAAAGATAACTTAAACCAAAAGCTACACGACCTCTTACACAAGCTAAGCCCGGCCGATATCATGAATTTGGTAGGAGATTCGAATACTAAGGTGAGTCGTCTGTCATCAAACGAGGCACATTTAAGGGGCCTTTTTAGGCTAGATTCCTGTCGCTCGGAAAACGGTTGTTGGCCATGTGCTCAGACCATTGCCTGTTCCTCACCAGTACGAATTTCAGACGTTCTAATCGCCGGTATGCCACTTGGACCCAGATCGACCACATCGCTATAAGCCGCAAATAGTGGGGTTGCATACAGGACTGTCACCCGTGCTATAGCACTCCCGTGATTTCGACCACGTATTAGCTTGCACTAAGCTGTTCAAATGCATACTGCAACGACGATTAGATGGCGATAAGCTTTCCGACCCATCTCGTTTATCCGTCTTCCAAAACACGCTAGCTGTAGCCCCACCTGATTATATAAACCGGTACTGGTCGCTTATCAAGAATGTTTTGCATCCTGCTGGTATAGTAAGTTGCAGCCTGCCTTGTCATGCCGTAAGACCCTAGGGTTTTGCTGAATCTCTGCGCTTTCTGGACGCACGCCAGTCGATTCCGGCTGGAAGCGAGTATAACACAGTCCGTCTCGTAATGAGACACGCACTTAACGCGAGTCGTCGTAAGGACTGCGAAATCTGGTTGATGCAACGGACATTAAAGATGGAACGGTTTGTCGCCGTGGCAAATTCCTACACGCCTTTCTCTCAATTGAGTCACTGATAGGAAGCCACTAGCTGTGGGTGAAAGAATATGTCAAGCTGATGGTTAGCCAATTCACAATCAAGAGAGGCGTCTCTAACGCTGGGCGGAGCACTTTCAGACAGTTTGGACAGCCCTCAATTCAGTTCACTGCAGACAACCATTACCCTTGCACTGGGCGCAGTGGCTTTGGTCCCCATCTCCTAGTGAAAACTCCGAAAGGAAACAGTGCATAGGAAAAGAGTATGAAAGGAGTGAGGGGAGAACTACAAATACTGGTATGAAGTTGATGAAGAACGTTTGTGAATTCAACAGAGCCATTGATCTCGACCCATAGCCATACTTTCCAGTGTATCTAATCATACAGCGGGAAGGTTTCTTGGACCCCACCCAGGAAGTCTAACACGCCTTGCATGGTCAAGCCCATCCGTTAGGTTTTTCACACATTTCCTCTATGTCATGGACTGACCACCCTCACTCATCTTCCAACCAATATCCGCCTCATCAAATTTGGGCGCAGAGGCATCCTGTGAGGGGATATGCAATACGTATATTCCAAAGATCTCAGCCTGGTGAATGTCATCTAACGATTTGGTTCGCAATCCTAAGACTCCACCGAACCTCAGGATTGTTTATACGGTGTCCCCACCAGATTCCAGCAGTACTACGAAGACATCGGTGTTCATATACCGACAATCTTCGTGTGTTGAAACATGCTTTTCCCGAAATAATCTTGAAAAGAAAAGCCAGAGTTGCAACATAGTACGATTTATGTCCGGGACGATTTCGTGTGCCCTCCACCCGCAGTGGCTATGTCTCCCAACCATACAGAAGCACGGGCCTGACTGTTGCATCATACATTCGGCCTTTGATAGGTAAACGGATGCCATGTCAACGTCACAGATGAGTCAGATTGACAAATGCCAAACGAGCCGTCCATGTACGCAAGAACATTTCATCCGATAACCGACCTCCGGGCGAAATGCAGCTCCCCAGATAACAGAAATTATCTACCAGGTCTACAGTTCCTCCAGATACTGAAAGGTTTAGCGTTGGACCAACTCGGTCCTGTAATAGCATCTTCCACTTTGGAGGGGCAAAACGCATACCTAACATTGCTCCGCAGTTACTCAAGCTGTCTAGAAAACTTGCGGATTACCTGGACCTTCACTCAGAAGGATAGTGTCGTCCGCATATTCAAGGTCTAATACCTTTCTACTCGAGAAAAGTTCAATGCCGCTATCCTCACCTGACGAAAGTGCGGTCTCTAGGACCATTTCAATCGCAAAGTTAAAGAGAAAAGGAGAGAGGGGGCGACCCTGACGTACATCACTTCTCTTGGTGAACTTAAGTGAAAGATCACCGCAAGCCAGAACTCGGCTTCAGCTATTATTGAAAGGGATTTTACGGTGGAAATGAATTTCTCTGGTACACCCTTCAGCAAGAAGCAACGCCAGAGAGCTGTGCAGTCGACTGAGAAGAGGTCCACTTTAGAATCGAGCAAAACGGAGATCATGGACCTATGGAAGGTATTTCTGTGTTTTAAAATTTGTCGAAGAGTGAAGATGTGATCAATACAACCTCGACCAGATCCAAACCCAGCTTGATTCTCGCGCCAACACTGTCCGCAAGCGGTTGATAAGCTATGCAAAATAATACCAGCAGGCAGTTTAGATGCGATGCTAACCAGACTTATTCCCCTGTGGTTTTCACAGGAGGACCATGTCACTCTTCTTGTAAGTCGGTACGATCACCGATTCACACCGACTATTTGAAAATTGTTCCTTCTCCCACATTAAACCGAGGGGTTTTGTCAACTCTAGTAAAAGTGCTGGGCCACCGTCTCTGAAAATAGATGGAGGCAATCCATCCGGTTCGGTAGCCTTATGTCGTTTAAGATAGCTTACCTCACGAAGAACCTCCGCTTCTGACGGAGGACTGGTATCTACAACAAGAGCTGTACCCATTGCACTAGTGAACAAACCTGAAGGAGATACAGGCCAATTAAATGCTTCTTGAAGTGCTCCGCCCAGGGAATTAGACGACGTTCCTGAGTGTGAATCAGTGAGCCGTTCGCCTCTTTGATTAATTCGCTAACGCCTGGTTTTCCTGGACCTGTATTTGTGAATAGACGGGAAAGGTTGCGGCCGTTTCCAGTCGCCGCAGCTTTTTCAATCTCCCTACATTTATCAATCAACCACTGCTCACGGTCGTTCCTCAGGCTTCAGATCAGTTGGCGTTTCGGGCATCTCCATCGCTGTTCGTATATAGAGTCCGGAGGAACTGATCTGTGCGCATCTAACAGCGCAACCGAAAATGCAGATATCCATCTTTTCTGTGTCTGGTCGCTGGACTCTGGGCAACGCCAGCAGCCTCATGTTGAGCCTTTTTGATCTCCATCCATCACCCTTCTGTTTGCAATTGAGTAGTAGGAGATTAGATTTGTATAATATGATTCATCATGCAACTTCAACGCTTAACTCACCATTGAAAACCATGGAAGCACTGTACAGCCGTTTCATCCTTGTTGGGAATCATCAGCAGTGCACATCCACCGAGCCCCCGCGGTGACTCGAACCCGGGGTGAACGACTGTGAATCGAACACCTTAACCACAAGGCTATCCGGGCTGGCTCTCAACGGTTTGTTGAACATATACACTACATGATATGGCACCCTTCCGTCACTGGCTTTGAACGGTAACAACCCGCTTCCCACACAGCGATCGACTCCTATGATGGATGACTTCTCTGTAGGGGCCGTGGTCGGAACATAGTCGGATGAGTTGGTCATCGTTATCGGTTCGATCCGCTGGAGGGCGAGATCGGCTTCCTATATTCCTCTCCGTTTAATTTAGGCTTTCAACTTTAGCAGTGAAAACCCCAGCAACAACCATGAAATCCTTAAAGGGCTCGCTACGGAGCAGTTAAGACAAATCCTGAAAGAATCCGTCTTCAGCCTCAGGAGAGCTACAGTCGTTTGGGGCACACACGTAAGCGACAAATAGGCATCGACGGTTCATTCTAGTGCCGTTGCCATGCTCAGAAACATTTAACCGAACTGCATACAGACGACCGCTGACTGGGATCCAATCGAGCAGTGCACGTTCAGCTTTCATGCTCAGAGCGATGCCAAAACCAACCTGACCACGAGCGTTAGACACGGAATCGCCCTGTAAGCGAAGAGTGAAACGAAAAGTCGAGTTTGTTACTGGGGATCCAAGTATTACCACAGTCCACATCGATTTTAAAATTTTCAAGAGTTCTAGCTAAGACAGCCTGATCCCCCATTTGGCAAAGTGTGCTGACGTTGGAAACAGCTAAGTGAAGAGAATGCTTAGGTCTGAGAATCGATCCACTGTTTTCGCCTGTCTCCGGGTCATAGCTCTTACAGAGATTTACGAGTTGTCAGCCATAGCTTATTGTGGCTCCTCGTACCCATTTAGAATTTGAACGTAAAGGATGAAGAGCAGAGAAATAAGGAATTTTTCTCGAGGGACAGCTGCAGATTTTTGAGTGAATCATACTTCGCTGCTGCCCACACTTCAGAAGGGGTTCTCTTTGGGAACCCTTACCAAAGCTTTTGACTCAGAAGTCTCACCCAAAAGGCAGTAGAGCGTTAACCCAGCACGGGAACGTGACCGAAGAACCCGTGAGGGAACTTATGGTCTGTCACGTGAGACATGATTTTCGCATGCATTCTGTCTTTTCTTCGCTGATGCTTTGTTATCGATCCACCTTTCGGATTCAGTCCTCAGCCTCATGCATCTGATGAAGCAAGAGGAACGTGGACGGGGCAGTATCCTTTGAGCTGGGGGCTGATCGGCTTTGGCGGGAGATACCTGCCCAATGAAGTGCGATGGCTTCTCCCACAGACGAGAGAAACCCTAGGTACCTCACTCCCACGTTTATCCAGTGGAGTTTTTTTCACCGGTAAAATGTTTCTCCTCGTGTTTATTCGCTACAGTGTTCGCTCCAAGGACAAAGTGGTTAGAACCAGATGTCACACAGAAACTGGCGCTCAGTTCCAGCCTGTCCTATAGCTATTCCGGCACACATCGAGTGGTCCGTTTAGACAGATCCACCTACCGGTGAGGAGATCCGAAAGGAAATCCCGGTCTTCAGACGTCACAAAGCCTCGGGATCTCCAGCTTTTTCTAAAGACACTGGAGTGCAGCTCACTAGATAAATTCATGTTTTGTTCTCAAAAGTTTGGAATTCTGAGCAAACCCCGTCTTTGGGGGGAGGGGGGAATCGATTGTTATCTTCATCTTTAAGAAGGGCTCGCGCAGTAACTGTGCTAACCATAGGAATGTAAGCCTCACCACAATAGCGTCGATGACGCTTGCAACCGTCGTATTTCGCAGGATGTATCAAGCGTGTGAAAAGCAGACTGTCGAGTAGTAGGCTTGATTTCGTTCCGGTCGTGAGTGTACCGATAAAATCTTCACCCTCCGAAAAACGCTAGAGCACCGTCACACCTTCCAAGGATCGACAGTCCTCGTGTGCCTGGAAACTCGAGAGAACTTCTGTCTACAGAACCGTACTAGGGAACTGTTTATTGAGGAATGAAGTACCTAAGAAGTATTTTTCAGTCCTGAAAGAGTTGTATCGTCACACGTTAGGTTGGATTAGGGCACACTGCCCCTTTTGTCATCCTAGTGCAGTACGACGAAGCTGCTCTGTACCCTCATTTGTCTTCACCTTTGCCATGTAGGATGTTCTACGGACTGCCTTGTCTGGTCTTCCAAGCGGTGGAGTTGAACTCTTCCCAGGGAACAGAGTTTTCAACTTGGAATACGTCGATAATATCGCCTCGCTGAGTGATAATGCACAGGCAGCGCAACATGCTTTGGACCACTTGGCGACTGAGGTATCCAGATAGGGAATGCAATGTGCGCCTTCCAAGTGCAAAGTGCTTTTGCAAGATTGGAAGAAGTCTGTGCCTGCCTTCATCCTTTGTGGTGATCAGCTAGAGTTAGTTGACAACTTTAAATACCTTAGGAGCTTGATAACAGCTGGAGGGGGTGTTGGGGAAGAAATAAGTTCACGCATAGCGAGAGTTAAAGAAGCCTTCGAAAACCTGCGACACTTGTGGCGTCGCCGTGACATCTGGCTCTTTCTCAAGGGACGGATGTACGTCGCCACGATTCGCGTTTGCGAGAGCAAGCCACTTCGTGTTGAGGATGCTCGGCGTCTTACTGTGTTCGAAAACCGATGTCCGCGAGGCATTGCTCGCGTCTGGTCGGAATATCGAGTGAGTAATAACGAGGTGCGCCGTCGTGTGCTGGGCACGGATAGCCGCCCTCTTAACGAAGTGAATGCTCTACATCGCCTCCGGTGGCTCAACCATGTTTTACAAATGCCTGCCCGTCGTCTATCTTTCTGTTCTCTGATCACACGTGCTGGGCAAGACTGGAAGAAGGGATGCGGCGGTCAGGCAATGGCTTGGCTTAGAGGTATGGAAAATCAAGCATCAGCATTGGCTTTGGTTGGCGCTTCGCCCCTCCCTGGTTGAGGTCCAAGGGAAGAAGATTGCTGTTGGTTAGAGACGTTAAAAGAAGTGGCTGAAAATAAATTCAGTGGTGCGAATTTTGTGCGGTCTTTCTGTCGAACTCTTGTGCCCGTCATTTCAACAAATAAATTGACAAGAAAACATCAAAAAGTGTACGACGAAAAAGAGAAAACCGTAGCATGTTGTTTTTTGTTAACCTCTTTTCAACAACTGTTTTCTTTATCTTTCACTCGCCTTCTCCGATTTCTTAACTGATATTACTGCGTTTGCACCGTGTTTGATTTCAAGCTGGTGTATATATTTATATGTATATATTACATTACATAGGGTTAACGGTAATTGAGAGATCTACTTCACAGACTCATACAAGTGCGTCGACCGGTCCCCGTCCGATTCATTATCACGATCTGGACTGCTTCTTGTTTCCTGAAAATGCAATGGGATACGGGGTTATTTGAGAAACATCCCTAATTTCGCTCGTACTTAAGCACAGGAGGAGTAGCTTAGGTCGACGTTGTAACAAGCAGTTCAAGAGATAATGCATAAGGAATTCCTTTTCGGATACTCTCATCTGTTGCATACGTACAACAAAGGCGGTTTAATCAATGGGAATGAGTTGTACACGACTCATTTCCGTGTGTGTGTGTGTGTGTGTGTGTGTGTGTGTGTGTGTGTGTGTGTGAGCAGAGAGGATGGTCGGCGAAAACCATGGTAGACTGGGGCAAAACTCTTTTATCACTTTGATCACGGAGTGCTCGGTGTAGGTGACCAGGGCGATTTCGGGTCATGCAAAGGTCCCCAATACACTTTTGTTTAACAGTAGATGAAAATTCTGAAAAACGGATGTTTTAAGTAAAACATAAACACCTTTGTATACGTCGATAACAAAAAGCAAAACGCAATACATTGTTCCGGTCTCTTTCCCTCATATGCCATTCAGATCTTTGGAATAAGGCTCCCCGACATAAAGTAGTGAACTAAGCTACCATGCTACTGGATAAAATCGATCCACACAGACTGAACTTAGGGTGGGTTTGTTTCCTAGTGTATAAATCACTAATAGCATAGCAACGAATAAACTTACGTTACGATAGTGTGTGTCTGTGACTTGTTCCAGAATACTTTCGAAACCGACACTTCGAACTGGTTGAGACTGATGTTAAACTCACTTTTTGAACATTCGTGTTGGGAAAGAAATAAAAGTGACCAAAAAATCGAGGTCCTGATTAGATTATCTTCGATCTCAAACTAACAACAATGAAAGGAATAATCTACCAACCATCAAAGTGGAATCAGTTGAACTACTGGTATTTGTCATCCTTCCCCGATCCACTCCTGTCCAAAAACCTCCAACTGAAAGCAGACCCCAAACAACCAACAGAAACGAGGAACACCGTACGGACTAATCAAACGGCACATGGTTGGTCTCCCTGGACAAGTTGCAGTCGCCCCTGCGGAGGTGGAGTTCGCAACAGATGGCGCCTCCGGGGTTCACTGAGTGACCGGAGCTTTGTGCTGGATGTTCAGGGAAGTGAAAAAGAGGAAGAAGTATGCAATCCTCACCCATGTCCCGGTAAGCAAGTTTTTCTTGCCTTGGTTTGTGCAGATTTCACATTGACTGAGAGGACTATTGCCTTAGGTAACTTCAAATTTCGGTACATGATTCTCTTGATACCTAAGTCGTTTCACTTGTTTAAATCTCTAGTGACCGAATTGCGTAAAATGAAACCAAAATGCTGGTCAACTGGCAAATGAGTGTATTTTTGCTCAGTTGCCACATAAACAGCGAAACACTTAGGCAAGTAGCAAATGAATTTCAAAGCGCAGTGATTAGTTATCATGAGTGCGTCGGGAGCTGTGAGACGACAGAGTTCGATCAAATGGATGACTGCCAAAATCAGCGGCCATATGACGCGAACGAAGTCCGGAATGGAATCAATCAGAGTTGTATGATGATGCTGGTTTCATGGTCGACAACACTTTGGATTAAATGAACTTTAACTTAAACTGAAGCCATTCAGCTAAATGCATTTCGCAATAAGCCACCACAATCTTCTTCAAGTACGAACTATTTCAGATAGGTTCACCCCGATGATGTTATAATCCAAAAGACATGCCTAGTAAATAGGTCTTTTATTATAAATCACTCGTTTAGACGTCACCAAGATCAACCAAATGTAGCAACAATGCTTAATTGCATAACAACAGTCCATTTCACTTGAAGACAGTCATAATCCGATCGGAGGATGAAATCATGTGGTTGGTAGTTCTTCCTTCCTCTTGCTTCGTCCAGTCTGTGTGACGTAATCACGTCCATTGTTGCTCCACTACTGTCCACACTTGTGTTTCGTGCAATCAACTACTTATTCAATATATATTATGCAAACTCATCTGCTTCGTCGCGAGATATAGGGAAGCAAATCAAACTGGTGCTGATTTACTGTTTGTAAGGCAAAAGTATGAGCACCATTATAATATGAAGCTTTCTCGTTCCCCAGCAACGTTAGTTGACGCCTGTTCGGATACATCCAGTCGTACATTTTATTGTGAATTAGAATAAGTCGGATTAACAGAGCAAAACTGGAAGTCGCAGAGTTTAAAACGCGGCGGGTAAGTGAGAGAAATCGGAGTCGTGAGAGAGATGGTTTGATAGCTGGGACCAAGTTACTGCAAATCAGCTCTCTCTGTTTCTCTGTCTGCCTGTCGCACACCATTTTGGCTCACGACGTAGCTCTTTCGGACTTCGCTTTGTAATTGCTTTATGTTCTGAAAATGAAGCAGATAAACATCAAACGAAACTCTGAATGTGTTTTGGTTGGTCTCAGCACTCGTGAGAATAATGAATTATTTCGTTCTTTCTTAAAAGATTTGATGGTATAGATTACATCTTGAAAAGGTAATTAAAATATTATTTGACCCCATATTCAGCCTTCAGTGCGCACGTGTAAGAAGATATGATACTCTTGAAAACAGACCGACAAATATTAGGCCGGCTGCTTATCGCCTATCGTATTGAGGTGTCGCACACGGTAGATTAATGCAAGTCACAAAATCCGGTTGGTTTTAGCAGGAGCATAGAAGCAAACGGTCCTCATATGCGTCTGCATCAGGAGGAAGACATCATGGCAAACCTATTATTGTTGCTATTGATGGCTATGGCGATAGTGTTTGTGGTTTTTTAGTCAAGGAAACACAACAGTGCTTCCCTATCGATCTGAAACTCTACGGCTCCTTGTGTTACGCATTTCGACTTGGTTACAGAAAATAGTGTACAGTACGAAAAGCTTTCCCCATTTGCGTAACATGGATAGTTCATTTTGGCCAAAGCAATAGTTGTATTGATTTAGCCTGCAAGTATCTGTGGAACTCAGGTTTTCGGTAGACATACCAGACGGTTTTATTTCATTTTCCGTATTATGAATCCGTTTAACACCAAATTCGGACCCTGAAGAAACCTAAAACGCTAAAACCCATCGATCCTACTGATGAGTACAAATAGAAGATAAACTGCGTGGCATGAATATTTCTTTCAGTTTTCTCAATCGCAAACAATGGGTTCAGATAGTGACAAGACAGATAGACCAATACCGATTGGCACATGGCGAAACTCTTTTCCGATTAACAGATAACGCTTCGCAAAGCGCTAAGAGCTCTAGATTACTATTGCGCTTAATAACCTAATGACTTAAGAACAAAATATTTTGCCATCGATGATAGGCCATTTTTGTGCACCGTTCTCATCCCCAGGTGAACCACTTGGGCTTGTGCTGCTCCGTCTTGCTGAGCCAAGTACTCATTTGCCCTATGAAAAATTCTCTACAGTCTTCTAATTGTGGTGGGCGAATCGAATTTTCTTATTTATTTGCTACTAATTTAACGTTCCACTTGACTAGTATAGCCAGTCTCCTCCGGGCCTCTATTGGGAATAATAAGCGTGCAATAGGGTTGCCAATGGCGCTCTGCTGTTCAAAGCATTACAACGATAATCGAAACTCGACAGCGTTGACGGACAATAATTCCGGAAAATGAAACACTGCCGAAATCCAGAAAGACACATGCTTGTGATTTAGAATATCAAGGAATAAGTGGTTTTCGAAAAGTTCAGTGTTGGATGTGACTTTGAGACCGAGACGACGAGTGCCTCTGGCATTGATCAGAAAATGAAACAAATCGCTAGAATAAAACCCGAAATAATCAGGCAGAATTGAGTCTTGAAAGTAAGTGAACGGGTGTTACACATACGTTGTGTGGTCACAAACATCTGAGCTACGTACACACACAATACTTCGTGATAGTGGTGTACACAAATTTAGACTGCGGACGAATCTACAGGAATAACAAGCGCTTATTTCACGTCTGGTAAGGTATGACGACACATTAAATGCACGCACTGTATGATTTTTATTCCGAGAAATCCTTCTTCGTTTCTGATATCGTTTCTCAGCGGTGTGATATTCTTATTTATCTGTTAGAGGGAATAAATTCCATGAGTAGTCTCACTTTCCTGCATTTTCAGGTCGATGGAGTTGCTGGACAGCGTGGAGCAAATGCACGCATCCACCGTGTTCTATTCAGCGAGGGGAACAACGACGTTTCCGTACCTGTCTAGTTTCCAGCAGTTTGCATCTTGCGGATGGACAAGAGCCCACGGTTGATCAATGCGACGGCGGGGAAGAGTATAGTGTTCATTCAAGGCCGTGTGAAACCACCTTTGAAGATCTGCAATGTCAACCTCACAAGTTCGACTTAAGGAAACGAACAATACCTGACGAAATGGAAGCTCATGTAGATCCGAGTATGTAGACCAATAAGCCTCTACTTTGTCGTACAGTATCTGAATTACTCAAATGTCGAATAGCTCAAACAGATCCCTTGTGTTACGACTTCAGAAAAATGACGCGGAGGTCACTAACGTCGGTAAAAATCGATCATGTCGATCCCAGAAAGCCACTTGAAGTAAGGCCTGGTTATCAAACAGCACAGGTGTAGCCTCAGAAACCGACTGTGTACTTGTTTGTTTTGCTGGCATTCTTCGCACGGGGGACAAATGGCAACCAATAAAAGTTCACAAACAGAAATGTTGAGCCTCTGCATACCACTTAATCAAACAGGAAAGTTAGTCTCTGTTTGAAGAATCACTGTTCCAGGTCAGTTCACCAACCGGTCAATAAATTGAGAAGAGAGAGAAGACATAAGTCGCGAGATGCAAGCATTTCGTTTACTCTTGTCAACCGCGGAATAAACGAAATGCTTGCATCTCGCGACTTATGTCTTCTCTCTGTTCTCATGAATTGGATAAAGGGGACCCAATGTTTCGAATTGAGAAGAGCTTTCTCTTGATTTTCCCTAAGCTGTCCGTTTCAGGACCGACGGCGTCCAAATAATCATCGTAGCGAAATTCAGACCTGATGGTCCGGGGTTCGGATCCTTCCGCCACCGATTAATTTCCCAAATGACAGCCTCTAATCGGTCGAGGAATTCTTCCCGAAATATCTTATCATTTGTATAAAATGTGTGAAAAAGGAAGCAAATCAGTAATATCATTATCATTGGTCAATGATTCTCAGAGAAACCCCATGACAGAAGAGAGGAAAATGTTTCTTTTTTCCTTGTACCAGAAGTGTACGTGTTGTTTGGAAGTTCAGTGATCTCGCTAACACTGAGGTTAGTTCGGAAACCATGCTGTTTTATATGGTGAGAAACAGGTCAAATGGGAAATTCGGACTGAAATTGAAAAGATGGATACAAACGGTATTTGGAAAACTGTAATACGACTAGATATGAAATATGACATACGGATACTCAAGTTAATAAAAATTCGGCAAACTACTTTGATCTCTTCATCGTCCTATCGTTTTGATTAATAACTAGTCAGTGTTTTTCTTGCACTCAACCCCGTTCCGATGGGCCTTTTCCACCAATTCGATGCCTCCTGGCCGGATTAGACTTGAAAACGAGTACACCTTGGGCTGAATGGTCAGAATGTCTACCAGTCGAGGGTCTCGCCTATGAGGTTCGGATAAGAGCCCGGGAACAGTGTGATGGATGTGAACTGGTTCAGGCAAAACGGTGTGACACTCATGAGACCGTGTCCGTTGATGAGAGTGAGTCTATTCTTCATTATCAAGGAAAAACAATTCTTTTTATGTTTTATTTTGCACCGTTCTATGTTGTGTGGAAATTTCAGATCCACTGACTCAATTCGGTTGTTTAGGTTCACCGTCAGTCGACGATTCTCGGTGCAATGCAGGTAATGACTCCTCAAATTCATGATTTGTTGCGTTCTCGAAAACCAATAGCCGTTTTTTTTTTTACTTTCGTGGTCACCCATCGATCAAAGTAAGCATAATTTTATTCAAATTCACGAAGCATGCAGGTTTCAGTTCAACTAGAACGACTGATAATCACATCGGCTATGCGGCGGTTCTGGTTGGTGTTTCTTAGTAAACACCTGGGTTGGGAAGTAAACCGTTGGAGTACGAAAATAGGAAATAGAGAACTATAAACGATTTAGATGAAGAGAAAGTACAAATACAAGAAAGTCATTGGTCGCAACACACACACACAGACTCTCTCTCTCACGCAAACAAAAACCTAAATGTATCTGACCATTGCATGGCGTATCATGTGGGTTCCACCTAGGAAGCCTAACACGTCTTAAATGACCAAGCTCGCGGAGCAGGTATTTCATACTGTTCTCCTACTAAAATCAAGCAGTTGCTATACGCATACCGAACTCAGTAAACCCCTGTTAGACGAGACTGTTTTCGTTCCGCCCGACGGATCTACATCATTTTATTCGAAATAATTTCCGACTGTCGAGTCATAAGATAAGTCAACTGGAAATGGACGCGAATTTTTAGATTATTTTTTTGTTGTTACATAATTGCGCATGAGTGCAACGGAAGGGGTTTACCCCACAGCCATTAAGGCCCACTGTATCATTACGGATGGCCGGCAACCAGACTTTGGGACTACGAGTGGAGAATTATATAAGGTCCCAAGGGGTCAGGTGTGGTAACGATCCGGACAATAACGGACTAATTTTTACCACTAAAGTAACTGGTGATGGCGGGGATTCGAACCTCGGACCACCGAGGTGATAATCAAATGCTCTTAACCACTCAACCACCACCGGTGACTCGAACCCGGGGTGAACGATTGGGAATCGAGCACCTTAACCACAAGGCTATCCGGGCTGGCAAGCATCGAAAGGAAACGCAATGCTATACATATTGAAAACATACAGTTGGATCTAAAACCTTCTATGAGTACGGACGATAAGATTGGCAATAGCAATGTGTCCATGTAATTGTCCAATTTTTATTGGTTGATGAAATTAGACAGGTAGATAAACAGTTCGTGACTAACAATTCACTTCGTATTTTTCCAAAATTGTTTTGAACAGCATTCTCAGAGCAAAGACCCCTATCGCACTCATCACCAGATGATTACTAAAGAACTACTGATTACGTGGGAATGAAAAAGCATCGATACCGTTTGACTGAAACAAATGCTGAAAACCATTTTGTCTTTGATACATAAAGTTTCTAGGTCGACATCCATAAAATGCAACCTGTCGATTATCTCTCACTTCATTTCATTTAAACAGTTCTCAAACAAGCCCCTCTTCTTAGAGGAACAAAACAAGCTGGGCAGGACATCGAGGAATTCTCACAATTTGGGTGGGGACATGCAGTAGCCGCAGGTGTCTGTGGTGCTTTCCTGGGGATCATTGTAGTCCTCATACCTTACTGGATGTACGTGAAGAAGAGGAAAAGGGCACAAAAACCCGATCGGCAGAAGCAACGATTCACGGGTTCTCGTAAAACAAACAAACATAAACCGCAGTTGGAACGGTATACGCCATATATATGGTTTGCAGATACCAGTCGGTCCGAAAAGGTGGCGGTGAAGCAAATGTTACTTCAGCGGAAACGTCCGAACAGCCCAGCTGTTGACATGAGCCTCCCGACGGTACGCACTAGAGCCGGATCGATGAAGATCACGGAAAACTTAGGTGACAGCCCAAGCACAATCCAGACAAAGTCCTCATTAGCTCGAGCTGATCCTTACAGAAACGCAAGTCTGACCCGAATTCAGGCCTTGCATAACGACCACCGGAACGTCATGAAAAATCGAAATGCTAGTCCATTGTCTGTGAATGAACCGACCACACAGTGCGAACCGATGTTGACAGAGAAAACTGGTACGAATCCAGGCTTTGTGGATTCTAGTCCAGCACGACACCATTACGGCCATGTGGTTAATGCGAGCCCGACATCTTCTTACGACTCGAAGAAGGACACAGTGGACACAATGAACAAATACGCATCTCCCTCAAATACACGAGTGCCACCAATGCGAAGTTCAAGCCCAGGAAACAATGAGATTATATATGCGTCTGCACAAGATTCGTAGTATTCATTATTACTGAAACAAGTCGAACTTGCCGGCGGATATGAATAATTAGTCAAATTCTCTGCATAACTGTTTCGCCAAGTCGTAGCAAACCATGTCCACATGTAATTCCAAGTAACTTCGATGTAGTTACCCCCTTATGCCGGGCACTTCCCGTCAAACTAATTCAAACCATTTGAGGATTCTCAGAACTAATGACTCGTTGTAGAAATATAAAATGTTTGTCAACCTTTTTCCGTAAACTGTCTACGAAACTGAAAACCAATATCAGCCCTCTGTAAGCGGCGCAGAAAAAAGCTCTAAGCTACAAAAAGTATTCGTAGAATTTATTGATTGCACTAGGAGCAGGAAATAGAAAATCTGCCTGCAGTTTTCGCATCCAAACGTCTACCCCGAGAGCCGGACTCAAACCAACGATCTTCCGT
Organism: Fasciola hepatica; assembly: GCA_948099385.1. Classification (NCBI taxonomy): domain Eukaryota; kingdom Metazoa; phylum Platyhelminthes; class Trematoda; order Plagiorchiida; family Fasciolidae; genus Fasciola; species Fasciola hepatica. The sequence goes on from CANUEZ040000043.1 coordinate 40,822,242, forward strand.
TTACAGGACAGTTGCTGTACCTGCGCGTTTTCCAATATCTAAAAATAACAAGCAATAATGCAGATCATTCAGTAAAAGCCCATCATTAAACGTCAGATCAGTAGCCAAACAAACGTGAAATTCCCCGGGAATGGCTCGTTCAGAAATTTTGATCGAGATCTTAACGCATGAATAGCCGGACCTATCCCAAGCATCTTGATACCAAAAGTTTTTCTGCAAGCCTTCAGTTTCCAGTTTAACTCGTGATGACCTCTAACTTCGACTTATCTCCTGACTGTATTCGGGAAACAATACACACAGAGAAAAACTATCTCTGCTGGGGCAACGCTTGATGTTCAGCCAACTTGGACCTGTGGCAGTATTACGCACTTTGAAGATGTAGAAGCAGACAAGCATAGCCAATAATTCAGATCACAACAATTTGCAGCTTATTTGAGTGCTCAATCAGAGGCACGACATCTCCCGTAAATGTAGAACCGGTCAGCTTCCCATCACAACAGAGATTTACAGTGGAACATATCAGATGGAATAACATCATGGTGCCTCGAAGATAGTGCAACTGTCACAAAAGCACAGTGAGATTTAGAACGGCGGTGCGACTTGACAGACCAGCAGCGGCAAATGGTTTGTTCACCGGGGCAGTACCGCAGCAAGCGTTGCGTTACAGAGTAAAGATATGGCCCAACTGCCAAAGTATTACTGCCCATTCAGAGAAGAGAATAATTCAGTTGTGGTAATTAATAAAAATATGATTTTTAACTTCATTTTTCATAAATCGATGTTAGGATATTTCCGAAGCGAGTAGTTAGCGGCTACCAGGGAAGTAAGTTGCCCAAGGGCGAGATTCGACCTCAGGACACCAAAGTTGCGTCAGCTTAAGAGAATTAGGGACAGTGGGTGAGGATAGATATCACATGAACAATGCCGTTCATGTTAAGAGGATGAGTTTGTCAGGCTAGTAAATGTTAGTATTGGTGCACTGTTTCGCACAGAAATTCCACTTTCGTGATTTTATTTACTCAGCAATCGCGCAAAATCAAATTGGCTAAATGGTTCGGAATCTCAATAAAGTCCAGTTCAAATAAAAAAACGGTTTACGGGTAAGCAAAACGAAAACAGAGATAATTGCAACCAGTAATCAAGCGACACTAATTTGGTATTTATTATTTATTTACAAAGGCTGAATAAAAGGGATCAAATTCATCGTTACACCATAGCACTGTTCGCCTAATAAAGCGGGAAGAACCACTCTTGTGCTATTAATTCGATGCTCGCAACATAAACATCAACTTCGTAAAGTCCGTTTGGCAGTTGGTTGTTTGACCGAGATAGCACACCTGTTAGACCATTTTTGTGGAATGCGCCTAACACTGTGACATTCGTCGCTTGACGTCATTCGTTCAGCATCTACATCCGCGTCGGTTCATTCGCTTGTTCTGAAGCGACCTGATTTGCAAACATTTCACCCGCTCGCCTTCCTATGCAAATCAGCATTTCGTCATTGTTTCACTTTTCCAGCTGTGCGGACGGTATGGTAAACGACATGCTAGCCTGGTGTCATTTATGGACAAAGGTACAGACGGAATCACTCCATATTGTGTGACATAGACAACACAACGGAACTAGAGCTTAGCGGAACCTTATTTGAGAACCAGTAGAAGAACTATGGTCATACTGCGATTGGTGCTTTGAGGAGATATTATTCCGGTTGCCGATCTCGCAATCCATAGCCAAACGACAGCATACATACTGCAGATACAAAGTTGCCTTGAAGCGATTCACCTGATACCATACCATCCAAAACTTCTGTGCTTGCATATTTGCGTGCGGCTCCGTAAACAGGGTCTCAATTTAGTTGAGGACAACCGTGAGTGCCTAGAATAGGAAGGTCGGTTTCTTAAGAAAGTCGCTGACGGAAGCGCCAGAGAACGCACTAGACCAGGGAGCTTCAGAACCATTTGATTTTCTTTGAGCTATAAGTTCACGCGAATATATATGTATGCAATAAAGCCGTGGAATTCGCAAACCATATTTCATTTTCTCACTCAATGGGATACCTCAGAAATTATGAACCCCATTGGTTCTCGCTGTTTCGCGTAATATGATGAACCAGCTAGTTTATTGACTTACAAATAAGGCTTTTGTTTGTGACTCTCTTACACGGAATGCGTACCGCGATTTTGGATTATAGCTGCGCAGCGCTTGCTTGGACCAAGATCAAACGGAACAGTAAGCGCAAACCTCACTTTCCTCCTGTTCGTAGACAGTTTATGTGATTATTAATACTAGCCTAATTACTGAAGAGCATTATACTAGCAAGTTCATATTTCTTGGGGGTATCCAGTCACCTTTGAACACCATTTTTCAAATGTCCGATAAACTGATCTAGAAACGCAGTCGCTATACTTTTAAGTTTCGAACTTTCATGATTTCACCGAATGTCGGTAATAAATCCGTAATTTGAGACAACCCCTCCCATGATGAAATTGAAGAGAAAAGAAGACATTCGAACAATTTTCAGGGCAGCTTCGGTACATCCGTTATGAACGATATATATATATATATATATATATATATATATATATATATATATGGGTTTGAGAATGAATAAACAAAACGATACGCGGAACGGAACTTTATTGGGAGAATCATCACGGTAAAAGTACTGTTACGTGCCTTTTGTTGACACAACAGTGGCTTCAAGCGGTTGGTTGTAGTTCCTTCGGCAAGTCCAAGCAGTCATGCGTTACCTACCTTGTAGGTCACACGATGTGAATGATCCCAGCAAATGTTGGGTTTTTTCATGGTCGAATATTTTGCGATAGTTGAAGCCGAAGTTTCGGGCAGCCTTGAACTGCCTTAAACTTGCTGTGTGGAACTTGATTTGGCAACTTTATGTCGAACCATGCCTGAGATGTGTTCTGATGCTTGATTACGTAATTGTTGTTCTGTTCGGCCAGCTTCAGTGTACTTTTTAGATAAGTGGATCTTTGGATCGTTTCATCTGGGTTCCGGAAAACTTACGTCCATATAATCGGGTCGCTTGTTCTTTTAAACTTATATTGTGAAGCGAATTTTGGGTGCAATTTGTTTAGCGATGACTAATTTTTGTATTTGTTTCAAGTTTTCTGTTCTCGTGAAAGTATCAGTGAATCATATCTTGTAAAGCTTGGTTTGTTTTAGTAGATTCTCGACCCGGAGCTCAAGGTGCGATAGTGGGTAATCTAGGACAGGTTCCAATGGATATCCGGGTAACAGTAGTGATCTGCAGGATCCACCATAACTAATCATTCGCAAAAATACAGCAGGAAATGAAAAAAAACGGTAATTCCAATTCCACGTTCACAAAGCCTATCTCAGCTGACAAATCGTCATAATGGTGTGTCACGGTGCAATCCCTGAGGACTGTGAGATAATGGGCTGACACATTGTCAACAGACGGCCTGGCTCGTTCAGCAGACAGCACAATGGTTTAGCGGCCAGCCAGCACGTCCTCGCTTGTTCTGAAGCAAACGAAACCGACCACAAAACTAATCGAGTGCCACTTGTCGTCTTAGCCGAATCAACCAGCCGGGTTTGTTGCCAGACTAACCAGTCAGAAGAGCTGACAGCGAAAAACAGGTGAACCAATAAAACTGTGGGCCAGAATTTGGTTATGAAAACCATGCATCGTATACAAACTGTCGTCTTTATAGTAATAAATCGAGATGGTTCCAAGCCAAAACAGTCCTCCCATTAGAGCCAGTGAGACGGTTCAAAACAAGGACCTTCGAAATCAATAGACCAAACGGAACATCCGAAAGCTGATCTAAAGATAGATGAGCATCAAACAGTGCAAATGGATGTTGGAACTGGGTAATGGACCAACAACTTCTGTAGATATATGATACAGACCTGTTATACGATATGGAATTTCAATAAGGTATACAGTGCAGGTGTCTCTCAACCTCACAAGCACAGCCAATAATCATAACATTTTTTCAGTAAACTCAACTGCTGATATTCATCACTTCCACTACCTTTTATTGTATTAATTCTCATGAATGTAGTGGAAAGGGCGCGACCCACAGCCTCAAAAGAACAGCCGGAGACCATCAGTCACTTTCTTCATTCGGCAGCCCATAATAAGCCGTGACCTCTTCCTGAAATATCGTACCTATCGTGTACAATACCCGGTGCACACTCAGACTAGCTGAGCTAGAATTCCTTGTAAACTTAATCAATGTCACCTTGGAATTATTCTCATTATCACCAAATGTCACCCAGAATTCGTTATTCGAAGGAGACATTCACTCGGACTAGAGACATAGTATGGTGTTTTATCATACACAACTCAATTTTAAGAAATTTGGACGAAATCAAGCTGGATTAGGAAACGCAAGCACACTGGCTAGCAGAATGTCCTTAGTCAAACAACCCCAAGGAAGATGAAAATCCCCGCAGTGGTCGGCACTAATATGTGGAAAGGCGCCAATTCTTACCAATGTTCACAACTTTCGGATTAACATAAACACTTGTGGCCTGAATCCAAGTCTTGGTTAAGTTAAATTATGAAACAGGAGTCCATTCTTGAGAAATTTTGAGTGCTACCGTCAAGACAAAAAAGTGCAAGAGGATAGGTCATGTTATAACTTACAAAGTTCCGGTTGGTCTAGCAAGTCTAAGTTCTCTTGCCTTTCACTTGTAACGGTACCGACTGCGTGGTTGTTAGACGCCAACCTAAACTCTCGCTTTTTCGAGGCAATGATCAATAAGCCGTACACTGTGCTTGTAAGTCGTGAGAAAAGTTCCGAAGACTTGTCCAAGCCCGTCTAAACAACGTTCTGCACCGGGCTACTTTATTGCTTTTCAGTAAGCTCTAGAGGGGCTAAAATGTCTGATTTGCTGCGTCAGTGACAGCACTCAAAGTGGCTCACATCAACGACTTTTGGCAGTGGAATTCTACATGCATTCAAGGTATGTTATATGCACCATACGGATCGTATATTTTATTCTTTGACTAATACGACAGATTCGAATTTTTAATTGTCCGATATATTCAGACAGAATTGGTATTAATAACATTAACTTGTTGCCGCATGCAATGCGACTGTCGGAAAGGTATCTGAACCACTAACTTCATAACCTTGTGGACTTCCAAGGAATTGACTACATGCCGATATTTACCAGTCAATAGTCTTGGTTTCACGACAGCTCTTACCGGCGAGTTTTGTCAGTATGCAAAATATACGGTCTATAAAATCAGGCCGGATGCTCAGAGCCCAAGTGAATTTTTCGATAATTTACCTACTGTGAAGCATAAAAGTAGCCCGACGCAGAATGCAGTTTGGACGGGCTTGGAGAAGTCTCCAAAAGATTTTCCAAGACTTGAAAACTACTCTACATAGTTGACAGAGGAATATCAACCTGTTCTCCGACGCTTTTACGCCGGTTCCCATTCAGTTACCGTCTGGCCGTTTATGAAATATTGTCGGGGCCCTTAATCATGCACCTTCGCACCCCTTACTTGTTTTTAGTTTGAGCAATCTGCCTTATCCCAACCAGGGAAATGCTGCTTTAGACAAAACTACCACCAGATATCCTGAACTTTTCCACTTAAAACGGAGAGCTCCCATTTCAACGAGTGAGCATGCTATCATTACTGTGAGGCCCAAAAGTTATTCACGTTCAGCACACTCATCTCTTGTCAGGATGATAAGATATAGAGGTCACCTCTAGAAACTTGTCATCCGTCATTTGTTTTCTTAAATGAACCCCATTTCGCTTCCTAAGGGTTTTCTTTTATATGCTCTCCTTGTCTGCTAGACTTATTTACAAAGACAATGAACGGGGTAAATGACGTGTTGTATTATGGAGACTAATTTTTAGGAACGGCAGAATAGCTTCTCCATTGGTAAAGTGTCTCGTAAGGCGAAAAGATCATGCCTATCAACTACATGACCGGACTTCTGTGAAACGTCACGCTATCCCGACCAAGCAGGACATGGAGAGGTTGAACACATCCCTTTCCTACCAGTTCTCCTGTACCAAAATAACTTTTTTGGTTAGGAATCCGGCTTTTGTGCAGACAATCGGCATGGAAAAAAAATATTGTAGATGCCGGCAGCCGGGACACCACACCCACGGATACCCTGCTAGCCTTCAACACTTTCTCTCACAGAAATAGAGCTATTTTTCTCAGAAGTCTTTAGGTTACTGCAAACTCAATAGATGCACCCTGAATGCAGTCGCTTCCGTTTGTCATTTTATGCCGAGGAGCATGAGTAATGACGTGAAATCTGTTAGCTGTATTATGCTCGACTATTCTGCTTTTTATTCGATTCCTCATCCTCTACTTCTTGAAATTTCGGAGTTCCTGGTTGTCCCACTGTTTCATTTTCATGGTTAAATGGCTATTTCGCCAGCAGAACTCAACGTACTAAAGCTTGCACGAATCCCTTGATGAACATCTCTTGTTCTTCGGGATGCCATCCTTTCCCCGTCTTCTCACCACATATGATAGTGACCTGACCACCGCACCAGCTGCTCGACCTGCTGAGCAGCACGCTGTCAGTTCATCTTTAACCAACCAGAGTTTGTTCTACACTGTTCCACTATAGTGAAACGTCTGCCTGCGAATTATCACAATGCATTGGTAAAAAAATGAATATGGTCCATGTACCTAGCCGTTACGCACATCATCTTAGTTCGACTGGTATGGGCGACAAAGTCTTGGGGCTCAAACACAGCTGACAGGATTCACCTATCGATCGATTGATCCCTGCCATCGATCAGCTGTCCCGTCGTTCGCAATGCTGTTGTCTTAAGCCTTGGGCTCGGTACAGTACAGGTGTTGACTGCCAACGATGAGTTAACACATACCCACACATAATTTACCTTTTTTTCGAGAACTGTTATATTCGCAACTTGTCATCCTTTTCTGACTTACATATCTTCTTCGCGTTCCTCACTCATAAAATGCGATTGTGACAGCTAAATAATCACCTCTCGGGATGCATAAAGCATTTACTTGACCTGAATAAGCAATCCGTCATCAACACTGCTCTTCATTCGAGAGATGCCTTGGTTAAGGTCAGCACAAATTTACAATGATCTTCTCATGTTCTGGATTGCTTGGAGAAACTACGTAGACTGACTACCTATTGAAATTCGCAGCCTACGGCAGTTTGATGTTAGACAAGCTGTTATTTTTTCTTTTGTCCTTTATTTTATTTTTCCAATCTCACTTTACTGTTCTCCGTAATTCTTGCCCACCTACTTAACGAAGATATTATCTTACTTTACCGCAGTCTGGCTACGTCTCTTTGAGTCCCTTATCTCACAAGTGTGCGACTTACACATTTTAGTCTGTGAGAAATTTGTCACGAAGATTCTAACGGACACCACACATCTGTACCGCGACTTACTTGCATGCAGTTCACATTTCTTTACACGTTTCCCGTTCAAGCTTATCCCCTCTCACATAAATATTTATCGCAACACTAGTGTCCTATTTAACACGTCTTCTGGTTGACAAAATGAAAGTCACAGAGGAACTCCACTTGAACCTTGTTGACTGAACCAACGTTCCTATTCTCCAGCATTTTTTTCTGCCAACTTCAAAACGACAGTAATCAGTTCCCCTCCTTTTTGGTTGAAACGAGTTTGTTAAAATACCAAAGTTCTCAATAATAAGGGGTGTGAAAATTGTCAACCACGACTCGGAAACTTTCAGTGGTGAACCAGATAAGTTTCCAATAGGTCAAGCGACAGCGGATCGCTGTGTACTACCAAAGTTAACCAGCAGTAATGGGGTTTGAACCGCTCGACGTCAGAGTGATTACCACTTACACCGCTATCGGATGTCTTCTGGTAAGGATCATGATTGCCGTTCGATCCTGATAGTCTAGTGGGCCTTTGAAACTACGGAGTACTTTACTGGCATTGCATTTATAAGAAAATGTGAGAAAAGACATGATGATCGTACATTACCTCATTACATGAGATAGCGTTCATACGTGGTCCACACCGGATTGCAAAGAGACAATGATACGTTCCACGATTTAATAGTGAATCGAAAACTAGGAGCCGGTTGTATAAACGGATAGTGCAGTAAGGGATTCTGAAAAGTCTGACACAACGAATGTGCAACAATTGCAAACAACATGGGAAATATCATCAAAGAAAAAGATTTTCGATCGACCAGGCTTCGAACGAAAGCCAACCAGTTGAACAGCATCCGAAAGACCAATATGAAATAAGCAATGAATGGGGCCAGTGAATCATATAGTCATGAGATTGGCTAATTCCTCGGAAATATTTCATGGGATAATTTCTAACGTTATATTAGAGCAGAGTGAACTGAAAGACGTGTCATCTACGACCAGTGAGACGAATCGGACAAAATGATAATTTTCAGTTATTCATACCAATGCGTAACATTAAACATGACTCAAAACAACGAAGGGGAACGATCATCCAAAGCTGTCTGTGCACGTGCGTGTGTCAAAGTGAAGAATGTTCCAGTGGTTGCACACGTGTTCGGGAACAAGAAGTGGGTCATGGGAGTTTAAGTGCTTGCATAAATCGTTTCTGGGTTCACAGGGGAGAATTGTAGAATCGAATACTCGCGGCTTTGGCCGTGGCTAAGATGCGACACTTGACAAGTCTTGACTGCTTGCCCCGGACTCTGTAAATAGTGCGAAAAACGTTTATCACCTCTACTGAGTGGTCTGACTCCACAAGCTGTGAACACACAGCACTTGCAACTGTTTCAATTGCTTCTGTGTTCAACCAAGCCTGGTGGTGTTTACGAAGAAATTCGGACAAGCGCCTGGTCGTGCGACCAACGGACCTGCTTCTACGGGGACAGGTGAATGAATACACACAGAAAGATGCTGCAGGATCTGGCCCTCAATCCTCTCAGTTAGAAACACGATCGGTTTGGACTGGAACATAATTTGTAGTTGTGCGGCATAGAATGTTCTGCTGACTGCTCCGGTTAGTTTTTGTTGAATAACTTCAGTTCCCGTATCTCCTTCGAGTGGCCATCGGACATATACGGGATTCTTTTGGACTACTGTCTTTTTTTACCTGTCTTCACGCCACTGCAACGTATTGTCAATAAACCGTTCAGGGTAACTGTTTTTGGGAGAACAAATCGCAGAAAAAGAAGTTCATTTTCTATTGTCTTCAGTGCAGATTTTCTTACCTCTATTAACTAAGCAAGTACTAGATTTCTCTTCACTTTGAACGGTACGAAACTGTGAAAATAAGCATACTGTTCGTTCTTAGTTGCTTTCTTATGCACTGATAACTGAATGGAACCATCACTTGGACGGCTCACACAGACATCTAAATACGGTAGACTGCTTTCGCTTTTTGTTCCAAAGTGAATTGAACATTTGGATGAGCTGTGTCCAAATTGCATCAACTTCGGCGTATACTACACCAAGGATGCCGTTTGCATTAGGTGTAATTTTTGATTGTTGACTTGAGTTGGTTGTTTTCAAGTTTTGCCATGAAAACACCAGCAAATAAGGATCCCAAAGGTGACCCATCGCAACCCCGTCCTTCTGCCGATATATTTCAGTTTAACTGAAATTGGATATTATTAGTGCAGACAAACAGTAACCGTTTTGGTTCTTCCAATGAGATGCTCTGGATCGATATTCTTCTCCTGCATATATTCGCACACATTGCGATCGGGACATTGGTGAACAGTGAGGTAACACCTAGCGAAATCATTTGCCTGCCTTCCACATCTGAATTGTTCAATCTGTACAAAATGAAATGTGCCCCGTGGGTTGTTTGGAAATCGTGACTTTTATTAACTCTAACAATGTAGCAAATCACTTCGCTACTGTGTGATACGGCGATTAGCACATATCTAAAATCGGCCTCAAGGGGACGCCTTCGTGTACCTTAGATAGGCTGAACAACCTAAAAATTGTCGTCCCAGTTGGTCGAATCCTCTCAAAGGTTACCGCATCGATCATTCCTTTGTTTAAATAATTTCAATCTCGTGGAAATTGACTTTTTTATCTGAATCGGCCTGTCCTTTTCAGTTAGGGTCTTTGTAAACATGGAATCATCATTCAAATAGGTTCTTAAATTCAACCTCGTTTTCTAGCTGTCTAGTTTTATTGGCAGGACAGCAAAATTTCGGCCCCAGGGTAGCCTTATCCAGACTTACAGACGACGATTTATGAGCGGAACTCTTCGGATCTGAAGGGAACCCGCTAGTCGGTTTTCTCGGGTAGACGTGATTTCGTAGTTTGGCACGTACCCGCTCGACTTGGCTATCAACTATCGACTGAACGTAAGCAACGAACTTCTGCTTTTCTTCTGGGATCCACTTGTCTAGCACTTCACACGACTTTACAAAATGACGCACCATTTCTGGAACGCGACTTGATATGGTATCTCTCTCTCATATATATATATATATATATACATATATATATATATATATATATATATATATATATATATATATATATATATAATTACACCGGCGTGAGAATAAGCATTGTGCCAACGCAACCACAATAGTGAAGAATCACAAAGACTTGTCAAGTGTCGCATCTTAGCCACAGCCAAAGCCGCGAGTATTCGATTCTACAATTCTCCCCTGTGAACCCAGAAACGATTTATGCAAGCACTTAAACTCCCATGGCCCACTTCTTTGTCCCGAACACGTGTGCAACCACTGGAACATTCTTCACTGTGATCACTTTGACACACGCACGTGCACAGACAGCTTTGGATGATCGTTCCCCTTCGTTGTTTTGAGTCATATTTATTGTTTTGTATTGGTATGAGTACGAATAGCTGGAAACCGGCTTGTTCGACACGCTGTTTTATTTTGAAAAGCAATGTGGATTGCCCAGCTGACATTCCGAGTGAAGGGCTTTTTTCTCACAAACCATTTATGTATCATGTTCATAATGGGCATTGTCACCTCAACGTTACTCTTAGTCAAAGGAGGGAAGCGGAAACGTGAATACGGGTTGAAAAGCAGCACGAGGCGATCCAAAACGACACCTGTTCTATATACAGGACATAAATATAGGAGATACATCTCAAACCACTGGAAATCATAAAATGTTAACAGTGCTCTGGTAAATGTCACAAACGATGAACATGGACGGTGGTGCGATTGATGATGCTCCAGGAAGGAACCGCATCCGAAAGGTTATTACCAACCGGTTCGGGTTTGTGCGCGTGAATGGTTACCGTCGCATAGCTACCAGGAGTTTGACCGCGAGAAACGTGTCCGGGATTAATGCATAAGACGCCGTCCATGTCCTACAAAAGACGAGTAATACGAGTTTGAGTGGGTCAATTTCCACGTTTTTTGAAGGACAAGTATAGTGGCATGGAACTTTTTGAGTAACCAGTGAATTAAATCCTACACTCAGAAGGCGAAGTTCGCCTTTCCTTTAACTCAAAATTGCTCACAAAAGCAACTTCTCAAAACACTTTGGCAGTGCTGGCCCGTAACCAAAACAAACAGGACTTGTCTGCAGCAAGGTGCTCACACGTATCGAGTAGAATTACTGCAAACGCCTGATCATAAACTGTTCTGGTCGAAGTGTGACGACCACAAAGAATGAAGAACACCGACGAAAAGAGGAAACGTGCGTTAAAACTAAAGCCACAGAATAGTGCACCTGAGACGTAATGGTTATTGGGGAATGACGACTACTCATCCTGAAGATACCGCCCGAGGAAGTTGAATTCCAAGAAGCAATGGAACTTTTCGTCAAAATAGTGGTTTCTTGTGATAAATAAACGTCACCATAAACACGTGGAAGAAATCAGGAGTAATATCAACCTCTAGGACAATGTACTCGGTGGTTCAAAAAGAAAAATGCTCTAACAGCTCAGCACGATGGATTAAAATAAGACGAAGACGGATGCGATAAAAAACGACTACCCATTACCAATCAGAAACAAAACATTTAACGGACTGAGGCACATCTGTCACGTACTTTTGCAAACTGACGTAGTCGGGAAGGGCAAATCAGGCAGTGCGGTGCTGCGGAGAGTTTGGCACGTTGACTCCAAAGAATGTAATCCAATGGTAAATCATCAGCCGGCGGATGGACCGGATAGAATGTCCGGGAAGACAGAAGGTGCTGACAGAGACGAGCCATTCGATCTCCAGAACACCTTTAGAAGGGGTACATAAATCAGGAACATAGGTGAAACTGGATTAACCTGAAGATTGACAGGTAAGAACCGCGTGTACATTAACAGGCGTTTTATATTAGGACAACCAATGTTACACTAGATGTTATCTCCATCAGAACTTAGAGGTAGGAGTGCCTGACACGTTTTACGGTCTGGAAAAGCAGTTAAGGATTTCACTGTTCTTTTCCTGTTATGAAATGATCACCTAAAATTACCGCACCGTCATAACTTGGATCGGAATGGAGCAACCCATCGACTTTCATAACCATCTGCATCAGGATCGAAGTATGATGAATCTGCCTTATCCGTCATTCTATGTGAACTGACCGTAGGGGGCGTCTTCACATCTGATAGACGGTGGAATTGAACGAAATCAAAAAGAGCAGTTCAGATAAAATGGGCCGACAATAACTAATATATATATATATATATATATATATATATATATATATATATATATATATATATATATATATAAAGATTGTGAAATACAACTAAGTGATGAAAAGAAGTAGATCGGTTGGTAAGTTATACACTGAAGTATAAAAATAGACCATTTAAAAAAAAGTATTTTATGTCTGCTTATGTGAGATATAAACAGAGTGACATAACGGCACTTTGAAGAATGTCAGTCATTGGGAATGGCTGAGATGTCGTGACCACAACCACGTGTTAACTATTCACCATTGGCAAAGGGGTCAGTTAGATGACTTACGGTAAACGGCGGGCTACCATCTACACCTAAGACGCGTGGCAAATTTATCCTCGGTGTACTAGTGAACGCGTCATTACAATCCCGAGCACGGGTTTACATTTTCTACAGTGAAAAACAAATAAATAGTGTATGATATAATAAGTGCCGGTGGTAAAGATGATCAGGCTATAAGTCCTTATTTCAGAGGAGGTGCGAAGCAACAAAATTCCCCAAAACAGCAGTCAAGAGCACTGGGTTGCACAAAATATGCCGGTACATTTCGCTTCATGTTTGCCAGCGCGTACTGCAGTCACGGCGCTTGTTTTTAGTCTTTCATATATCTTCCAGGCAGTTGACGTGCACTCGCACTATAGACACCACTCTAGCATAATCCGGGATACTTTCACATAACAAAATTTGATTGAATAAAAATGTTATCGCTGAGGATTAGAGCAAATTCAGTTGATAGCTTTGGCGGCAACCGCTGGTTTTATCACACTTCATTAGCTCTTCGAATACTTGAAAGGGACATATATCACATATACACCCTTTGCTTAAGGTTGTTGTTGAGCTAAGGGCTATTAACTCACATTAAATGCCAGCCAATTCCCGTACTTTGTTTCATTACCATCACATCTTCACGAACACTTGTCTGACTTTATAATAAACTTCATGATATTCGTATTGTTTTGCCTACTGACGAACATTTGGGTAGTGAGTTGCACAATTCGACATCCCAAAGTGTACTCCGTATTTTACACACTATATTCTGCCAGTCAGTTTTTTATGATTTGTGGAGATTTAAAAAGCATATTGTTACCTTTCATATATACCGGGTCTGCGGTCTGGATTCAACCATGGTGCCAACACCACAGATATAGAAAGTGGTATATGAGGCAAGACGCAAAAATAATGTTCGCAAAAAATTGGAATCCACATAGATTGTTTGAGGTGTTGTGGGCTGTTCCATTACTCATTCGTACAGTTCGGAGTAGGAGGATGACTGACGGAATCTTATACGGCCATTTTGTTCGAGGATGCACCTCTAGCCTTCGAACAACCGAGTGCGACCTGCGTGGCAGCAGGGATGTTCCAAACAAAGTGATAGCCAATAGTGGTTCATGCACATCCTGAGTTACCCATACGATAATACGAGAAGGCTTCATTTAGAGGCGAGTCGCATTCTCCACACCACAAAGTTGTCCTCAGATATATACGGAATTTCAGAGGTAGTGGTTTCCAGGCGGGAAACTAACCACACCTTCAAACACTGCTGCGGCTCGTCCGCGACCGTTTAGTAGGAGTGGCGACTCCAGTGGTGAAACATCGCTTTTAATCTCGTAAACGCTTACCTACGTAGACGGGTAAACTCGAATAAATCGGCTTATTATGACTGAAAGAATGCGCTAAAAATGTCTAAGGAAACTGCTACCTGAAGACTCACCCGGCACTTATTTCTTCGCTGCTCAAATGAAACAGGACATCAACCGAAGTGAGACCAAACACGTAACCCCCAATGCTGATCACGCTGGGATCCCACACAAAATGCACGTTTTGATAATGACCAATCTGTGGGCATCAAGGAGAGTTACAAATGGAACAGGAGTGGTGCAATCGTATTATAAGGTTGTAGAATAAATACAAGATGTAATTAGATAACAGGTTTTATCGTATAACAGTTTTTATAAATATAAACCTGAATTTGGCCGGTAGATACCAGGTGAAATGACGACTTAATTACTCCCTTACTACTTTCCGTACACAGCTTGAGCACGACGATAACGAAGTGGAATGCTGAGATTAGACATTTTGGAGGAATATCAAAACTGATTCCGAACATACTGCGTACAGCGTGGGTCAGTACAGTTCAGCTCAAACAACAGTTAACCATACACTGGATGCGGCTAATTAGAAATAAACAAAAATGAGTGATAGAAGAGAAAGAGAACTACATGTGGTACCATCAAGCCCGTAAAGAATGCTCGTGAATACAAGAGCGCCACTCATCGCGACACCCAGCCACATCTTCAAATATATTCAACCAGAGCGTGAGAATCTCTTGGACGCCATCCAGGAAGCCTAACACACCTCACATTACCAAGTCCACTCGTTAGGCTTTTCATACCTTTCTTTCACGTCATTAACTGGTCATCCTTACTCATCTTCCAACCACTGCCCACCTCGGAGAACAATGCGCAGTACATGCCCTAATCACCTTAACCTGGGCAGCTTAACGTTTCATCCAATGCTTTGGGTCGTGTACTCAATACCCTATACCGCAACTCAGCATTACCTATGGAGTATTCCCACCAGATTCAAGGAATGTTACGGAGAAGTCGGTGTTCGAATACTGACAGTCTTCGTATATCCTCCACTCGCACCGGCCATGTCTCCGAACCATCCCGGATAACTGACCTGACTGCTGCAGCGTACACCCGACCCTCGGTATATAAACAGATGCCATGTCGACGCCACACATGACTGAGCTTGGAAAAACCAAGCGAGCCTTCTGTACGCGCGAAGACATTTTATCCGATATCCGACCTTTGAGTGAAAGTATCTGAAGAACTTATCTACCTGATCTACCTATCCCCAGACACCAAAAGGTTTGATGTTGGACCAACCCAGTCCTACAACGGTATCTTGCACTTTCAGGATGCAAAACGCGTACCGAACACTGCTATACACCTGTTCAAACTATCTATAAAAGCTTGCAATTTATCAGGATTTTTAATTAGAAGAACGAAATCGTCCGGATATTTAAGGTCAAAAACTTTTTTATTAGGGGAAAGTTCACAATCACTATCTTCACATGAGAAAAGAGTGGTTTCTAAAACCATATCAGTTACAAAGTTAAACAGGAAAGTAGAGAGAGAACACTGAAAAGCTCGCCCCGTATCTTATTCACTCGTACTGTACGGGCATAACGACTTCACTGGGACTGCGTACTTCTGAAGTATACCCGTTCGTAGAAGGGAATCAAATGATTATTCGATCAACGGGGTCGAATACTATGTTACGGTCGAGTATCCTGATCGCGGAGAGACTACGTGCGTCACAAAACGAAGAAATGTTCGATCTGGCTCCGAAGAGCCTTCATCTAGCCTCAGAATTGGCGATGGGGTTTTCCCACTATATACGAGTAATCCTGTGAAGACATCCGTGTTCGAACAGCGATAGTCTGTTTCATTCCCCCGTGACTACCAGTTTCCTCAACCAAATAGCAAGTTCAAGTTAGGTAAAACATCATACACTCAACCTTTGAGATCCCTACATCACAGGAGTCTATCACCGTGCGGGAAATGCTCCGCTAACCTTCAGAGCCTATGGCGGAAGGGCGCTACGTCATGCATGATATAAGTTCAATGAACCAGAGAGCCGGCCAGGATAACCTAGGAGATATGTATTTGACTCACAATCATTAAGCCTGGGTTCGAGACTCCGCAGGGCTGTTTTTCACATCGGCTTGAGATCAAGCAAGGTGCTAACTCAGCAACAACAAGTGCAAAATAACGGAATTAAAGTACAAGGCAGTAAAAAACAGTTAGTGAGAGAGTAAGAAAACGTTGTTTTTCGATTTCACCGTACACTTTTGTGGTTGTAGTAGTTGTACACTGCCGATAATTCGTGATGAGTTGGACTTTTACAGTGAAGGATGAATTATATTTCATAATCAGAACCACCACTTCATCTACGTACTCTAGGTCACTGTTTTGTCTGAGATCTGTAACTTTATTCTGAAGCTCTTAGAGGTGAAAATGCGCGTACCGTTGAGATGAAACGACCGACTTGATGTACGTTCAATCCTTGACCATAAAAATCAGTTCAGTTCAGTTTATTCAACCTTTAACCTCACACTTCTGTGCTCTGGTTTTGGTTGCTACCTTCCAGCATCGTCCAGTAAAGGGCTAAAATAATAGAAGCATAGTGATAAACATCCAAGACGTCGAAGTATCAAGGGAAAATCAAGAGGACAAGGAAAGAGTCAGAATGCAACTACGCCACTGACCGTGACACCTAACCATATCACTTAATATCTCCAACCACTTAGTAGGCGGATCACGTGGACCTCAATCAAGAAGTCTAACACGTCCTAATTCGCCAAGTTCACTGGTCAAGGTTTTCATACCTTTTTGCCATGTCATGGACTGACCACCTCGACCTACCTTCCAATCACCACCTGCCTCAGAAAACAGCGTACGCCAAGTCTATAGGTGGGCATGCGTAACACATGTCCCAACCATCTTAACCTGTTTAGATTCAGCACTTGGTCCAGAGACTGATCTTTGGTTTCCAACACCTCACGCCGAACCTCAGTATGGATGATACGGTGTTCCCACCATATTCGACCAATGCTGCAAAGACATCGATGCTCGAACACCGACGGTCTTTGTCTATCTTCTACCCTCAACGGCCATGTTTCTGAACCGTATAAAAGAACGGACCTAACCACCGCAGTGTACACTCTACCCTTAACAGACAATCGGATGTCATGCCGACGACATAGATGACGGAGGTTGGCAAAAGCCAAATGCGCCCTCTGTGTACGCAATGATACTTCATCCGGTATCTGTCCACCTGGTGAGATGTAACTGACCAGGCAACAAAATTTATCCACTTCAGCTAGAGCTTCCCCGGCCAACACAAGGTTCGGTGTTGAGCCAACCCAATCCTGCAACAGCATTTTACACTTTGAAGGTGCAAAACGCATTCCAAACGTTCCTACACTGTTGTAAGGGCTATCTAAAAGAGCTTGCAACTTACCTGGATCTTCACTCAGAAGAACAACATCGTCCGCATATTCCAAGTCAGACAGTTTACTGCCTGAGCAAAAATCGATGCTGCTATTCTTACGTGAGGATAGAGCTATCTCAAGAATCGATTCAATTAAAAAAACCGAAAAGGACGGGTGATAAAGTGGGCAATCCTGACGAACACCACTTTCCGTGATGAACTCGGGTGAACAATCGCCGTAAGCACGAACTCTGCTTCGGTTGTTTGCATACAAGCATTGGAAAAGAGAAACAAACTGCTGTGGCAAACCCTCCAACGAGCGGCACCGCCAGACAACTGTGTTGTCGACTGAGTCGAACGCCACTTTTAGATCAAGAAAGACAGAGACTGTCGGTCCACGGAAGATGTGTCTGTGCTCGATACAGTGGTCGATACAATTCCCACCAAGCCCGAAGCCGGCTTGGTTCTCAAGCGTACATATTTCGCGAATACTGGACAGTCGGTGAAGAATATACCCGATGAGCAGTTTCGACGCGATACTTAAGAAGCTTATTCCTCTGTGGTTTTTGCAAGAGTACCTGTCACCTTTCTTGTAAATCGGCTCAATCACAGATTCACACTATTCTCTGGGGATCTGATCACTAACCCAAATAACCCGGAGGAGTTCTGTTAACTCCGAAACTAAAGCCTCGACATCATTCTTCAAAAACGATGGAAACAATCCATCCGGTTCAGCGGCCTTGTATATTTACAAGTAACCCACCTCCCGCATAATCATTTCCGATAAATAGGTGGTATCTACCTGCTTCGTTTCTCTGGCAGGTATATTTGGAAGGTACACTGGAAGGGCAGACCAAACGAATTGTTCCTCAAAGTGCTCCACCCAACGGTCCAGATGACGTCCCTGAGAGTGAATCAGTGAGCCGTCGGATTTCTTGATTAACTCACATTGGGCTTCCGTAGTTTGGTGTCTCTGACCAAACGGTAAAGGTTAAGTACTGCCAATAAACGCAGCCTTTTCCTTCTCCCTACACTTCGCAATTCACCATTGCTCGCGGTCACTTTTAAGGCTCCCAGTCAGTTGGCATCTGAGATTTGCGTATCTCATTGAAGGTGACATCTGTAGGGGCGGATCTGTGAGCATCAAACAGAGCAACTGATGTCGAAGATATCCATTGTTTGTGAGGCCTACTTGACCCAGAGTCCTGTGTGGCATTAGACGTGGCGTATAAGGCTTTCTTGATCTGTTCCCAGCGTTCATTTGGGTTCTGGACATCCGGTTTCATAGACAATCGTGTAGACAGCCGTTTGAAAGCCTGATCGTCGGTTATCGTCCAGAAGCAACTCCACAAGATAGGTGACCTTCGTGTTGATGCGACCAGGGACGAGACGTTAACAGAAGCGAGCACGTACCAAGGCGTGATCTGAGTCCACAGGCGTAGACTAAAATGAACGACAATCTTCAACTGACCCACGCCAGTGGTAACCGATGACAATATGGTCAATCTGAGTCCAACGCTGTGAAGACGTATGTGGACGCCAAGTGAGTCGATGTCGCTCCTTATGGCAGGAGTTTGAACTTGGCAGAAATAATTTGTGGAAAAGTGGTAAAGTGAACATTTAGGTTCAAGGAGTGCATTTGATTTATTACCCAACTCCTAAATTACTGCTTTCTTCAGAACCGTAATTACCCAGTGTTTTGTACCGATCTTGAATTAAGGAATGGAAAGTTGATGAGGCCCTTTACAGGAAAGATGCTGGAGGTTTCTGGGTATATCGTACTTCGCAGATGCCCACATCGCAGAAAGGGTTTTCTGTGGGAACCCTAGTCGGAGCCTTTGACTCGAAAGTCTTACCCAAAAGGCAGTGGGGCGTTAACCCAGCACGGAAACGTGACCGAAGAACCCGTGAAGAACTTCTTTTGGTCTAGCACATGAAGCCTGATCACTGCATGCATCCTGTCTTGTCTTCGCTGGTGCTTTGTTATTAATCCGCCTTTCGGATTCAGTCAGCAGCCCCATGCACCCAATGGAGCAAGCAGGACGTGGACGGGACAGTATCCTTTGGAATGGGGGCTGCCCAGCTTAAGCGGGCGATAGCTGTCCCGTAAACTGCGATGACTTCCTCCACTATCGAAAGGAACCCCAGGTACTCCACATCTACGCCCACCTAGTGGAGGTTTTTTGACCGGTAAACTGTTTCTCTTTGTGGTTGTTCGCTGGAGTGTTCTCTTCAGGGATATAGTGGTTGGAACCAGATGTGGCCCAGAAACTGATTCCAGAGTGGATTTCGTCTGGCACCTACTCATTGACCTGTCAGTCATGATTGCACCTCCGGCTTAAGGAAGCCATCTTGCTTAGCTCTTTGGGTCATGGAGGCACGCGAGTCACCAAACTACGACAA
Organism: Fasciola hepatica; assembly: GCA_948099385.1. NCBI lineage: Eukaryota > Metazoa > Platyhelminthes > Trematoda > Plagiorchiida > Fasciolidae > Fasciola > Fasciola hepatica. The sequence goes on from CANUEZ040000043.1 coordinate 40,842,250, forward strand.
GGTTCATTCTCGTCATGACAGACCATAAAAATCGGACACTCGAGACTAATTATAGCGGAATATTACATTGAATTGAGAAACTGAGATAAAATATCAGCCTCACCATGCGCCTCTGATAAATTTGCATTCTTAAAGCCAGTAAAAGAAGCACTGGAACACCTACCAACTCTGCAGTCTGTCGAGTCCACTCCGAATTGAACGGCGGCGTCGGATAGACTGGGTCGTGATGTGCCTCACGCCAAGATGGCACAATCACCAGCTGAACGTCCAAATGACTGCAATACTCCGACACGGAATTCAGCCGGGACTGGAACAACTCTTCGTACGTGGAGTCGCAGTAGGACTGTTGCGGAGCACGATTTTTGAAAAGTTGAAAGAACATATGTATCAGGTAAAGAGTTGAAACCACAAAGCAGTAAAAAAGCTGTCACGGTTACCATACTCGTGCGGTTACAACTAAATGGATCCAATAGCAATGTGCTACGGTAAAAAAGCGCCAAAAACGATGTCCCTAGGGGTAATCAGAGGCGTACGATTCCCCAAGCGACACAGTGCATGGATGTAAATGCGCGAAATGGTGGATAAACTCACTTGGACAACAGGATGTGCAGCATCCACGAATGGACCAAACATGATCAAAACATGAGGCCTATTGCGTTTCACCGCGCGAAGAAACGTCAGAAGCAACGAAGGGTCGTTGGAGTTTGCAAATGTAAACGGACCAGTGGCAATCATCACACACAAGTCTGGTACGAGATTGGACAAAGAGGGACGTGACAAAAATGTCATGAGCACATGAGACTTGAATTAAGTTCACGTAGAGCAAGCATTTGAGACACCAAATTAATATTTACTTGTCACAGAAAAAAGCATGCACGTCAAAAGCTCTCTGGCGCTGGTTCACATCAAATGGCGCGGGGTGCATTTAAAAGTGAAGAAACATGTAAAACGAACATGAATGCGGATTACCGGTGCTAAATACCGTTAACTTCCGTCGTAACGCTGAGGAATCCGACGTATGATTACACATGTTTTGTTAGCGCCCTGTTAGTAATTAATTTCCAGTATTGGCACTGAACTACGTGAATGAAAGAGTACGAAACACTGGATACACGCGAAATGGTCGTCTAACTTTAACTAAGATGAACGGTATCCATAATAAAGAACAGGAATAAGTGCAGTGGAGATGAAAATACAAAGCAAACCAGAACTACGTACTGTACCCTGAATAGAGCGATCAATGTAAGTGAGTGGTCGGTGTGTTATCGTTTGCAATGTAAGGGAACTTAACAAGAATTCGATCGTCATTTGACGATAGTACATATGGAAGACGAGTGAAACTAATGCTCATGTTGCTTTTAACGAAAAAGATTGTACGTGGCAAGAGGAAAACGGTCTTTAGGCTGTCTTTGAGAACGCGGTTGGAACTTGGAGGCCCAAGACCTGCTTCAATGGGATATAAAGCACTAAGGCGGAAGCAATTCCACATTACTAGAAAACAGTATGTCGGTTGGTGGTAGCTCTGCGCTATTCAGACCACAGAAAATTATCAATGCCCATCATCTCAGCCAATATACGTTGGCTGTAAGGCCAAGTAAAACGGTACGAATTTTTTCCTTAGGAATCTCAAAGCTGCAGAGACGGCAACATTCTGATAATGACGACTCGTGAGCTGAACTCGAAAGATACAACGTTTAGTGGACCTGTCAGCATCGAAACCGCATAGTAACGTATATCAAACGTTTCCTGTGAATGTCTTCAACAGCGTTATTTGCATAAGGTGATACACAGATCACTTGTTTATTGGTGGAATGCAAATTAGGGTTCCTCAGTAGGTGTCAGTCATTCATCACGCCGAATGTCTGTATTTCATTCTCCTATCTATCAAATATTCTGTATTTGCTGCCACATTCGCATAACTAATACAACATACTGAAACTCCACCTGTCATTTTCACTGGAGATTTCAATCACTCAAACGTCAGTTTTCTTACCCGGCCCGTAGCCGGGGGATCGCTTGTAGACAACATAGCCGATTGCTACCGGGCACGTCTCCAGGTAGCGGATAACATGGACACTCCAGTGGTTAACGAGGAATACGATGTAATCACCAAACAAGTGGTCGTGGACGCTCAGCGGTAGTACTCGAAGATGCGGCGGGGTTTCCGATTGGTTACTGTTCTCCTATCTAAAAAGTCACAAATCTGCTGATGGCAGTATGACGGCGCGGGTGTAGCCCGCCGCTAAATAAGGACATAGCTCCCTATCGTGTTTCACTAACCACACACGTTTCCGAGAAGAGGTGAATAAACCATACGATTGGCCAACGGCTCATCTGGACCAACGCTACTGTCTTGCATGATGCGCGCGGCTGCGCCAAGGCTAGAGGTGCATCCTCGAGTAAGAGGGTCTACTCTGAACCGGGCGACCGAATAGTATAACAGCTTACAACGCAAACCACCAGGGAAGACCCCACTGACAAGAACACTGACTGTTATATTCTGTTGTACCCCCCCCCCCCACTGTTGTACTTACTGCCGTTGCGCTGGCATCATGCTTGGTTTCGAGTCGGTGTAAAAATAATATCATTACTCAACAACTTGTTTCCCCAAAATCCACTCTCTCTGCTTTGTTTCCACACTACCACAATAAACGGGAACTTCAGTCGACCTTACTAGAAACAGTGCCCCTGGAGGAAATCCCGGCCATGTTCTTTCGCGTTCTTTACCGATTGGCTTTCAAGTCCCACCGAAATTGCAACCGTCAGTTGATGCTCTGCTTTGTCCACGATGCCCATTTGAAATATTTATGTTCGACATGCGAACAACGATAAATATAGAACAGCACGAAATTATGGCTTGTACGCTTGAAACCACCATCGATGTGAGTCGTATCAAAGAGAATTGAATTCAAGACTCCACTTCTACCACTCAATCGAGACCTCCATTCACCACTTCTGTGAGGTTTTACTTACGCTTTTCAGGGGATCTTGAGTGCGGTTTTTGGTCTCGTTATTAATTTTGTTTATTCGCGAGACACGGGATTACAAAAGACTAGCAATTTGCATATTATTTAGCTTGTACATCTGTTTCACGATCCAGCAGCATTTAAACCGAATGAAACAAAACGTCACTTACCTGTTAAAGCCGTCACCGGTTCTGGGAAGTCCACAACTGAAGGCTAAAGAAGTCGGGCGGGTAAAACGTTGTAATGAATTAATCAATCGTTGACAGTAATAAAGCAATGGTCTGGCTAAAGGACACAGTACCAATGAAACTAAATACCGCGAACATGTCCAGGCCAATTAGTGAATCCCAGTAGCCTATTCAAGTGGCTACTTGGCTTCCGTGAATGGACAAAACCGAGTCGGCAAGATGGTGATCTTGCGGACAGAGTGGCGATCTGTTTATCCCGATGACGAAATTACCACGGCAACATTGGATTCCTATTACTCATCTGCCTTTTGTCTTGACTAAACACTTGCTCTACAAACTGCTCAAAAAGCACACTGCTTCCGGGGAATTACCTAAACCTGAAAATGAGAAAATGGAAGGGCGTGGAAGTGTGTATCACTACTTCTAGCGTATATATGAAACAAATCAGGCCACATCGAAACACAGTTGGATGAAATGCAAACCGACTAGTTGCATTACTGAGGAGTAAAGAAAACTTACCAGCGAGATCAGGGGGGAATAATCGTGAGTGAACCCAACTAGAATTAATTGACTTGGGAGAAGCACCGCTATAAGATATGGATTACCAAAACCTCCCAGGTCAAGAAAATGTACGAACAACTCTTAGTAATAAACCATAATTAAACCTCTTAGTTCATTGATTGTATTTTGCACGAAACGCTACGAAAATTAGGTCATGTTAGTTGGGCGAGTTGCCAACTAAAGTTGCACTTCAAGCAGCCTGCCATCCACTTCAACTTGCAAATGAACATGCGAATTCAAGCGTTCCGGCACACGACTCTTTTCACCATGAACTTGCTGGTTGGGCTCTTCTTCAAAAGGGCACTCTGTAGTATGTCACGATGGATTACATAAATTGTTCACCAAGTTAGTATTTTTGTGAATATGAAGCTGCATGACCTCATCGTTGAAAGTAGGCTGGAGTGGAAACCAGAACATTGGTGACAAGGCCCAAAAAAGAACCTTTAGAGTACCACATCAAACGGTAGGAAAATGATGCTTCCGGAGATTCGATTGCGATGACTGCTTGTTACTTAACCCATGTGTTGATCGTGCTCCAGTGGTGACCGTTCGTTTCTGTGAATCACGGGATAAGTGCGCCTTCCGTGTCTGACAGAAAATGATGGATCAATTACATGCGATTTTTGGTCAGTAGGTTGCACTGCCTTTTGGTCAATTCACTTCTTGTTCTGTCGCACAGAGAGACAATGAAGTGCACTCTCCAGATTTGAGTCTAAGCATTAGTTTACGCATAAGGATTTGGTAGACTCGATATACAGTGGGGTCTTGATTATCGATTGATACAGTATGTATTCCGTATATTGTTACTCGTGAGAGCAGCTGGACGGCGCTTTTGCGATGTCAAACCGCAAGACACGAGATTGGGCTTTATCTGACTTTCACCCACTGAGTTTTCGGGCTTGACAGAATCTGACTTGCAGTGATCCATCCTATAAAAGTCGATGGGTCAGGCAAGCAAGCAAGCCATCACACCACAAGATGCAGTCGTATCGTGAAAGCGATTTTACCATTGAGCTGCGGAGTAATGAAGTATAATTTGGCCGGGTTGTTGACAGTAAATCACATTGGTTCCATACAAACTGATCGCTCTTAATGTTCTTGGTCCGTCAGTGAGGATGTTGCTTATGAACCAAACAGAGTTTAAGCTCCCTTCGATCACTTCCGCAAAGGCTGAGAAAAAAACTACATCACTCATAATGGTCTGATTACGACTGCGATTAACATCTGGCTACTTCAAACTAAGACTTCGAGGCCAGATATCTCAGCAAGAACGGCAGAATCCCGAGCAGACAATTTTTGCCATCTCCGTCATCATCGTACAGCGTTAAACACCAGGGCTAGCCCCACTGACCACTGCCTTTCTCACCAGGTTGCGTGTAGAAATAGAAAGACGGGACGGGGAGTGGACCTACAAGGGTAGGAAGAGGAAAAAAAGGCCCTAGTAGCCAACACACAGAATACAGTCTAACTGTACGAACACCCATTGACCAATCATTCTGGTTTGACACAAACTGACCATACGATCATCACTGTTCACGGTTTTCTGCCATATCCTTCAGTGTCTTCAGCCAACTGGTAGAAGGATCTTTCGAACCCGAACCACGAAGACGTGAAACACCCACTTTTGCTTAGTCATCACCGGATGGTCCAAAAATTGGATGGAATGTCTTCGTGCACTCGCTCCGAAGAGCCTTCATTTCGATGACACGGTGGAAAAACGGCATTCCGAGATTAACAGTAATGTTGGATACTCAGTCTATAGGAAGATCAGGCAAATCAATTTTCACAAATGAAGCTACCTAGAGCACCTACAACACGCGCTTTACAGTGGTATGTTTCATCAACGGGTAGGGTCGAGCGCCCACGAAAAACTGCATCTATGAACGAGTTAGACTTCCAGTCCCGATCCTTTATTAGACTGAATTGCCCATATAACCCGACTACAACAATTAAATGATTTTCATTTGACCTTTCGTGTTTCCAGCGGTCTATAATTTGAGTAGCCGAAATAAAACGAAAAACTCACAGTGTAAACTTCAGTCACATTGAGTTGTTGACCAGTTGGATTAGTCGCACGCAAAACAACCGGTTGTCCAGAATAAATGGAGTAGGTAGATATATTCGCAATCGGAAGCTCCAGTTTTGTGGTGGCCTCCGCGGCCGCACCAGTACCCTCGACTCGACGAAGACCAACAATGGCAGCATTGCTCAACTGAAGTCGATTCTTGCTAATCTGTAGATCAGCTTCACCTGTCTCTATACCGAGCTGAGGACCCGTCGTAGAACTGCTTGAGGTCAAACGACCGGCCATCAGCGAGCTGGTTTGCAGACGGACAGAAGTGGACCGAAGGTACGTAGTACGTTCCAGACACCCGGTCACCTTCGATACGGGCTGCGAGGAACTTGCCTTCAGGGCGCCACGCAGTGGAGAGGAGCCAATCAAAGATACACTGAATAAAGCAACGCATTCAGAAAATGAGAACCCAAAGTTAAACTAAAGTGGCAAGTGTGGAGAAATTACAGAGGAAAATAAGTACATTAAAAGGACTGACAATCACGCAACCAAGCTAGTGTTCGGAAAGGTGATGGTATCGATAGAAACACCAGTGCAATCTGTAACGTCATTTTATTTTCTGCGTCACAGGAATGATGTTATTACTTGATGAGAAGCTTACGAATTTTCTGTTGTCATCCCCAAAATACCGTTCCATAGAAAGGAGTGTAGTTGAATTTTTACACAGTTGACGGACGACTGTTAAACTGCCGGTGAAAATTCACCAGTGAGCTGGGACACTCGACACCGTAAGTGCATGAGCAACACTAAAGTAAGTCAAACATCAGTGAAACAGATACTTATCAGGTGTGATGTACGAGGTCCGACCCCGTCATCACCGGCTCACTGTTGTAGTGGCTATCACACACTTGTGTGATTCTTCACTCCAAGTTTCAGGGTCATGATTGCCGGCTCCCCCAGACAAGGCAGTGGGTCCCGTGGCTATGGGCATATCTCCCTAAACGTATTCATGTCTAGACACAGAACAGAGGATTGCAGCCGATGCATAGTTCAGTTTAATCAACCTACAAACAAAGTCAGGCAATTAAAAGATAGGACATGTGACCCTGTCGGATATCAGTTACGATGAAAGATTCGACTAGAGTTGGTTCACAGACGGGATAAGACGCTTTTGAGTACACGCAATACAAAACACTTACCCTGGGACAAGCTGCGACTTTGGTGCTGTATATGTGACTGATTCACCAAACGTTTCTTCCGGAAGTCTGGAGATGATTTGCTTGACCAGTTCCCATGCCCAGTTGTCAAGCACTAAAACAAAACACTAACCAAAATGATGGGAGTACAAAATTTATTTACAGACGATTGAGACTAGTCCTAAATAACTTGAGCCGAATATCGCAGACAACTGAAACTGCAAAGTAACTTGTCGAGGGTATTAGGATTTGTACGAGTTCATTCAACTACGGAACCAACAGCCGTCAACGAGTTGCCTTCCAAAAAGAGCACAACATATGCACAGAGGTGTTATTATCTAAAAGATTTCTACAGAAAAAGCATGAAATTCATTCACGTGTCCCTTGGAGAATCGTCGATCTCCTTGGTCTCGATCATTTACCCAGCGCTCACCTGTGGCTCCACGAAGCTGAGGCACGCATTAGTGGCCATACCCCGGCAAACTGCCTAATAGGTGGGCTAAACCAGTTTGAAGGTAACCATGGTCTAAAAACCTCGGCGAGACGGTGTTCGGCATGCGAAGACATACTCCTGAATTAAGCGGACAAGATCTACTGATCCAACGGCTACAAGGGAAAACTGTCTAACCTACCCGACCCGGTATCCCGGAAGAGGCAAATGAGCAGCACAACAGACCATCGGCTCGTCTGGAACAACCTTGTTGCTTTATGGGTTGCATTTGGGTGTGCAAAGGCTAAAAGTGCATTGTCGGACAAAAAGGCCTCAATGGTTTTAAATATTTGTGTTGGTTGTAGCTCAGGTTTTTGGTTGCCATGATGTTCTGGTCGCTGAGCTTGGCGTTTAGATCGCAAACGTTTTATCACCAGTCGAGGTGACATCATCAATGCACGTGGTACGATCAACTTCCTACTCCAGACTGGGCGACCGAGTAGCACAACAGTCCCGAACGGTGCTGGGGACACCGCCTCGTACTATACTCTGGAGAATCTTTATGAAAATTTTCGGAAACATGCACTCTGATCACGATACGGCATTCACAGCAAGCAACGCGCCTCGCTCTCCAGTGATCGAGGTGTCAAGATAAAACGCTAGAATACTCATCTGTATAAAACAGGCTTACATAGTTTTTTGGAATGTACGGACACGATTAGACGTGGGTAGTCAAAGCCTCAAAACAAGGACACTGCACAGCTACAATATCGACATAACTCGTCTCTCAAAAGTCTGCACACCCAACTCTGTCGAGGCACATAAAAGTTCCAGGAGAGGAAACAGTCTACTGGCTTGGTCATAGCGGCCCGACAGATGACTTCAGGCGACACGGCGCCGCATTCGCCATTAGCAATAAATCCAGAAGCAAAAAGATTTATCGGGGGCCGATTTCCGCAGGACATGCTTTGGCACGTTTTAAAGGTTCTCCGCAGAACTTGGTGATTTCGATCTATGTTCTGACCAACGCAGCGGACGGCGAAACCGAAGATGAATTACACGGCAGCCTCCAAGAGGTAACCAGTTGCGTTCAGAGACGTGCCATTCTGTTCTACAGCGGAGACTGGAACACTCGAACAGGTCGCTCGGATGAGTCAAAGAGGCACGTTTTGGAAAGTTCGACCTTGTTCAAAGCTACGACTATGGTGACCGCCTGGTCAGCTTGGCCGACTCTAACAGAATGGCCGTTTGCAGCACACGTTTCAAGCAAAGCACTTACTAACGTGGTTCTCTTACGACAGTCACATTTCGCATTGAAGTGACCATATCCCAGCTTGGTCCCGTTGGGCTTCGTCTGTGGGAGACCGTCGAGTGTACCGCGGCGCACCGACGGGAAACGCAAACGATACAGACCACGTTTGTACTCGCCCACGCTTCAAAATCTATCTGTCCAAGGACTTTAAGGTCTCTCGACCGATCCGAATAAACATCACAGAACTGTGAATGCCAGGGAAATCCCAAGCGCTGTCACGCGCAATCGCCGCCCGACTACCACAGTAAACAATGTGCCACTGGATTCAAGTCCAGTAGAAGCACAGTGGACGATGATCAAATAGACGATCAGAGAAACTGCCTTAAAAGGACTAGGGAAAGTAGAAAGACGTTTAAGAGACTGGATCTCTGAGGGCTCGTTTTAACTTCCATCCAAAGCAAACGAAGCCCGGATATCAGGAAGTGGCTAACACCGCAGACTGCAACGGGAGGTCTCGCGCTCCGCTAGGGCTGATTGTGGGCGGTGCCGGATAGAAATAGCTGAAAAAAATAGGGACTGCAGCAGGAGCCGATTACTTCGGCAAGCTATTATGCCTCATTCGTAACGCTTCCGATAGGCGCTGCACGCACGAGTCGCTCGTGAGCGACGAAGCCGGTCACATGGCGGGAACAAGTTTTCCAACTAACTGGGGCACATCTATTCTGCTGCCAATCCCGGAGAATGGGGACAAATCAGTGTGCGAGAACTATAGGAGGATGAGCCTGGTCGATGTGGCTGCAGAGATTTTCTGCGTGCTGAAACTCAACTCCATCACGACGAAACTGAACCCCGACGTGGTGTGATGGCTTGCTTGTCTCCATGATCCAAAGCCGGAAAAATAATTATTCCAAGCAAATAGGCTTCCACTAAGCCATTCCGCTGCCTTGCGGAGGCTTGGGTGAGAACATTAATCGCTCCCCTGCTTTGTGGCTGGACACCCCAGCAGTACCCGCTCAACATCTCCCATGAACTGCACGAATACAAAAGAATTCCATACTGCATCGGTTGTCGCGCAGGATAATCATGACCGCGCTGCCCATTGCATCGAGCGGAGTGGGTAGTGATAAGTGGACTACTGCTCAGAGTTCCCTCTCATTCAACCTTTGTCTTCTGTCCACAACTACCTCTCTTTGCCCCATCTATCCACCCACAATGTTCCCACTTACAACACGCAAGATACTCGCAACGATCCACTGTCAAATAGTGTAGAGAATAATCCTCTGTCTGGTTACTCACATTTTCTCAAGCCCCGTCAGCCTCTGAATCTCGGCTCCTTCAACGTGCGTACACTCATGCAGGCCAGTCAGCAGGCATGCCTAGCCCTCACAATAGACTCTCTGAAGAGTGATGTCTGCTGTGTAAGTGAAACGCGTATCCAGGATTCGAGAAGTGTGATTCAACTAACTACTCCTGATATCTCATCGAGGTATTTTCTGCGCACTTCAGGAGACGAAGCAGCTAGAGCTGTGGGTCAACGTGGTGTAGGAATAGTCTTGACTGACAAGGCTGAGGCTGCCCTTTAGACTGGATCTCTGTAAACAGTTGTTTGTGTGCTGTGAGACCCCAGGGGGTCAGTCGGCGTTCGAAAGGATAGTTGTATTAAGCGCAACTGGTTTGTGATCTCGGCGTACGCTCAAACGGACTGCAGCTCAGACGCGCAGAAAGATGAGTTCTATGATGCCCTCGCCACTCTCGTTCGCAGCAGAAAGAGTTCTGACATTGTAGTGCTAGCTGGCGACTTCAATGCACAAGTTGGCAAGCTTAGTACATCAGAAGCTTATTTAGCTGGGCGTTGCGTTTTACCCGCTGAGCGTACAGATAACGGGGATAGGCTTTTCCAATTTTGTATAGACAATCGATTGTTCTTGTCTGGCACCAATTTCCGACACAGCTCGCGTCGCACATGGCGCTCTAACTCTACAGGTACTTTGGGTCAAATTGATATCGCCGTAAGCTACCGGTGGCGCAGTTCCGTTCAGAAGTACAGATCTTACTGGTCCACGTACGTAGAGTCGGACCATGCATTAGTTTTAATGCGATTATCTCTCCGCCTCCATGGTCATCGTCACAAAGCGCAAACCCGATTAGCCGTGCGACGTTTGTGTGATCCAGAAGTACGCACCCGTTATGAGCAGAAGTTAGCATATGAGCTAGGATCTACGATGATCAGTGATGTAGATGAGCATTGGGCTCATATTAAACAGGTGATGCACTTCGCAGCAGGTTTTGCCTGTGGTCCTCGATCCGTTGTCCATCAAACACACTGGATCTTGCAAGAGTCGTGGAGTGTAATGGGGAAAAAGCGTCAGCTCTCGAACTGTAAGGAGATGAATAAGATGCGGAGAAATCTACAAAAGCAAGTTACGAAAAGCCTTAGGAAGGATCGCGAAAAATGGTGGGTCAAGGTAGCCGAAGAAATGGAAATAGCAACTGCTTCAGGTAACAGTCAGAGACTGTTCAAACTTATTCGTGACACAGGCCGACGGCGCACCCAGGTCAATGAAACGATTTGCGATAGAAATGGACAACCCACTCATAACAAACAGCAAAGGCTTGACCGATGGGCCGAGTACTTCAAGGAACAGTTTAGCATGCCGCACGCTAGTGTAGCTACTACCGTGTCAACAACTGCGACACCTTGGGTGGTATCACTTGAGCCCCCATCAGAAGTAGAAGTTGAGTCATTTATTCAACTACTGAGGTGGGGGAAAGCGGCAGGTCCCGACAAACTTCGTCCAGTTCTTTTCAAACTGGGTGGTGAGGCGTTGATAAAATCACTTACCGCCTTGCTCCGTGACATTTGGAACGAGGAGCGTATTCCGTTAATATGGAAAGAGTCATTGATTGTTCCCATCTTCAAGAAGGGAATACGCAATGACTATAGTAATCATCGTGGGATTAGCTTAATTCCGATAGTCACCAAAGTATTAGCTTCGATTTTGCTGCATCGTCTTACACCGGCTCGCGAGAGGAATGCCCGCGAACAGCAGGCTGGATTCCGCCCAGGTCGAGGATGCATCGACCAGATTTTTACTCTTCGCCGACTACTTGAAACGCGTCACACGCACCGCCGACCGACAATAATTCAACTTCGTCATGAACGAAATAATGGAGAGTGCGCTGCAAAATCTTCAGGATGTAGGCGTCGAACTAAGAGATAGTGGAAAACTATGTGACCTAGATTACGCAGACGACGTTGTCTGCTTGTTCGAATCCACGGAACATGTTCAACGTGCACTAGATTGACTCGCAAGAGCTGTAGCTTCATTCGGCATGCGCTTTGCACCTTCAAAGTGTAAAGTGATGTAACAAGACTGGACGTCAACAATTCCGAGCTTGATGCTCTATGGGGAGGTGCTGTCAGTTGTCGACCACTTCACCTACCTCGGTAACCGCGTGACGACGAATGGGAGCACATTAGTAGAGGTGAGCACGCGGATATCCAAGGCTGGAGCGGCGTACGCAGGACTGAAACACTTGTGGCGCCGACCTGATATTTCTCTGGAGTTGAAAGGCCGTGTATACTGTCCCCACTGACCACTGCCTTTCTCAACATGTTGCACGTTGAATTAGAAAGTATGAATATACAAGATGGGCAGGGACTGGAGCTATATGGGTGGGAAAAGAAAAGAATGCCCTAGTAGCCAACACACAGAATACACAGTCTAACTGTACAGACGCACATCGATCAGTCATTCTGATTCGATAGAAAGTGACAACACGACCATCACTGTTCGCGGTTTTCTGCCATATCCTTCAGTGTCTCCAGCCAACTGGTAGACGGGTCTTTTGGACCCCAACCACGAAGACGTGAAGCACCTACTTTTCCTAAGTTTGCTGTACATTTTCTCATTCCTCGCTGCCACGTCATCTGTTGACCTCCACGTGGTTTCTTCCACTCCTTAGGAGGAACGGAGAATAGGACACGGTACGGTAGACGTGTGTTTGCCATACGTAACACGTGTCCCAACCAACGATATCTACTAAGCTGGATACGCTGTGACAGAATTTTCTCTGAATTAGTACCCAATACTCGATTTCTGACCTCATCGTTGCTTACTCCACCCAATCCTAGCGATACTACGTAAACATCGATGGTCGAAAATCTCGAGACGACGAATATCTTCAGCACGCAGACTCCAAGTTTCGCAACCATACAAAACGGAACGCACTTCAGCACAGTATACACGACCTTTCAACTTTAGTGAAATATCAGGTCGGCGCCACAAGTGTTTCAGTCCTGCGTACGCCGCTCCAGCCTTGGATATCCGCGTGCTCACCTCTACTAATGTGCTCCCATTCGTCGTCACGCGGTTACCGAGGTAGGTGAAGTGGTCGACAACTGACAGCACCTCCCCATAGAGCATCAAGCTCGGAATTGTTGACGTCCAGTCTTGTTACATCACTTTACACTTTGAAGGTGCAAAGCGCATGCCGAATGGAGCTACAGCTCTTGCGAGATTATCTAGTGCACGCTGAGCATGTTCCGTGGATTCGAACAAGCAGACAACGTCGTCTGCGTAATCTAGGTCACATAGTTTTCCACTATCTCTTAGTTCGACGCCTACATCCTGAAGATTTTGCAGCGCACTCTCCATTATTTCGTTCATGACGAAGTTGAATTATTGTCGGTCGGCGGTGCGTGTGACGCGTTTCAAGTAGTCGGCGAAGAGTAAAAATCTGGTCGATGCATCCTCGACCTGGGCGGAATCCAGCCTGCTGTTCGCGGGCATTCCTCTCGCGAGCCGGTGTAAGACGATGCAGCAAAATCGAAGCTAATACTTTGGTGACTATCGGAATTAAGCTAATCCCACGATGATTACTATAGTCATTGCGTATTCCCTTCTTGAAGATGGGAACAATCAATGACTCTTTCCATATTAACGGAATACGCTCCTCGTTCCAAATGTCACGGAGCAAGGCGGTAAGTGATTTTATCAACGCCTCACCACCCAGTTTGAAAAGAACTGGAAGAAGTTCGTCGAGAGCTGAAGGAAGTTCGAGTACGGTACGGTGCGTATCAACCGTACCGTTCTGTCATGGCTACGGAACATGGCTATTGACAGCCCAGGATACCAGAAAGCGGAAGGTGTTCGACCACTGGTTCCTGCGGCGTATTCTGTAAGTAAATTGGCGCCACAGAGTATCCAACGGCGAAGTTAAGAGACGGTGCTCTGAGATTGACGAGCTTCCAAACTTTCTTCAGTGTTGTTGACTGCGGTGGCTGAGTCATGTTCTACGGCAATCCGAGATGGAACTAAACTAAGAAACACTCCGGCCCGAACGGTGCCCTGAATGGTGCTGTCGCCTTGGTGGCCAGCTCAAAACTTGAATCAACACTGCCGAGAAAGATGTACGGCACCTAGGCTTACTGTTGACCTATGGTGCCCGCCAGTGGAAGGAAAACTGGATCGCGATCTGCGAACTTGCATCCAACCGCCGCGCATGGCCAATTATAATACGAGAATTCATGGAGCCGACTCATCCCCTGACAGGAGATGATCGAGTAAAAGTAAGTTAAAAATGACACGGATTTAGTGGGGATCAGAGTAATAAAAAGTCGGATAAAATCGAGCAGTCGTAGATTTAATTTAGTGACTGAATGAAATCAACTAAAATGTTCGATAACAATTCAGCTATCATACACTGACAGACGATAAAAAGTAAAACAAATGTGTGAAAACAATACCTTCGGCTTTTTCCAGAATGGGCTGATGCATGTAGCGAACGGGGGTTGGAGAATCGCTCAGTATCTCCACTTTCCATTCAGTCGAAGGAGATCGACAGGATTTCTCAAACCGATGCGTGACATCTGATGGGAAACTGCAGACTGATTCAATTCTGTCCGAACCGAAGGACGCAGCAGAGGGAACGATGTTTTCTGTGACAATAAGTCACACTGAAATTGCTCATACCTTTATTAGTCGCACTGATCAATGGAGATGCGGACATCAACGGAACGGTGGAATTGGGAATGTAAGAGCCGAATAAGTGAAGCTGGTCATTCTGTGACTCTGTAGCCATTCTGTGTGGGGAATGATTAGAACAAACTGTAACTACAATTCTTCAAGCATTTTCTGTGGTAGGAGCTTCGGAGTGACCGGTGCAGGTGCTGACATTTTGGTATTTCTGTGTTTGGTAATTTCCAGTTTTGATGATATCTAAGAGAATAAAACTTCTTAATTTGTAAGCAAACCTCGCGGTCAAATTGTTCGACGTGTTTGAGTAATATTTCATCCGGTAGGTCCTCGTTCCGTTGAAAAGCTACATATTTTTCCACGAGAGCACCTTCATCTACATGCCACTTTATACCAAGCTGGATTACTGAGACCCATAGAATGTGTCAAGACAAACTCACACTTCTCAAGAACATCATTATTTGACGCACGCAGTCCGAAGCCTCGGAGTTCCTCTGCAAGCAATGCCGTTTCAGCCATTTTCAGTGTGAAATGAACACAACGAAAAACTTGGACTGATCGGAAGGTAAAACCTATGAATGTTGACAATGAAGCCAGTGTAATTCACTTTACATTAGTGTTCGTCGTATATATATATATATATATATATATATATATATATATATATATATATATATATATATATATATATATATATATATATATATATAGATATAGATATACCGGTTTGAGATCAAGCAAGGTGCCAACGCAAGAAAAATTAAAAAAAACAGAAAAATGGATGCACAATACAGTAGGCAGACCATGCGTGAGAGCGGAAAAAATGCTGCCTTTTGGGGGCTTTTTACCGTACATTATTTTGATGTTTCTTGTCAATTTGTTCGTCGGAGTGACATTTTTGTGGTTAGCGGGCACAAGATTTCGACAGAAAGACCGCACAAAATTCGTGCCACTGACCTATTCTGAGCCATGTCTCTCAACGTCTCTAACCAACAACAATCCTCATTCCGTGGAACCCAGAGGCGTGAAGCTCCAAGCGAAGCCAATGCTGATGCTTGATTTTCCATACCTCTACGCCAAGTCACGGCCTGACCGCCGCGTCCCTTTCTCCAGTCATGCCCAGCACGTGTGATCAGAGCACGGATTGACAGACGACGGGCAGGCATTTTTAAAACATGGTCGAGCCACCGGAGGAGATGTAGAGCATTCACTTCGTTAAGAGGGCGGCTATCCGTGCCCAGCACACGACGGCGCACCCCATCATTACTTACTCGATATTCCGACCAGACGCGAGCAATGCCTCGCGGACATCGGTTTTCGAACACAGGAAGACGCCGAGCATCCTCAACACGAAGTGGCTTGCTCTCGCAAACGCGAATCGTGGCGACGTACATCCGTCCCTTGAGAAAGAGCCAGATGTCACGGCGACGCCACAAGTGTCGCAGGTTTTCGAAGGCTTCTTTAACTCTCGCTATGCGTGAACTTATTTCTTCCCCAACACCCCCTCCAGCTGTTATCAAGCTCCTAAGGTATTTAAAGTTGTCAACTAACTCTAGCTGATCACCACAAGGGATGAAGGCAGGCACAGGCTTCTGCCAATCTTGCAAAAGCACTTTGCTTTTGGAAGGCGCACATTGCATTCCCTATCTGGATACCTCAGTCGCCAAGTGGTCCAAAGCATGTTGCGCTGCCTGTGCATTATCATTCAGCAAGGCCATATTATCGACGTATTCCAAGTTGAAAACTCTGTTCCCTGGGAAAAGTTCAACTCCACTGTTCAGAAGACTAGAAAGAGCACTCCGCAGGATATCCTCCGTGGTAAAGATGAAGATAAAGGGGGTTAGAGAGCAACCTTGTCGAACTCCAACAGAGACGACAAAAGAGAGTGATAGCTGGCCGTAGGCCCTTATCCGGCCTGACGTGTGACAATACATCTCTTTGAGGACTCATATATACTTCTCAGGTACACCATTTCTTAACAAATAATTCTATAGTGCAGTTCTATCGACTGAGTCCAAGGACGCGCAAATATCCAGGATCACGATGATTGTTGGTCTTTGGAAAATGTGATGGTGATCCAGCCGATGTCGGAGGGTGAAGGTTTGATCGATACATCCATGACTGGCGCAAAATCCAGTCCCCTTATAGAGAATCTGCTCTTCGTGCGTTTAGAAAAACCTACGAAGTATGGCAGACGCAAGCACCTTTGAAGCTATTGAGATAAGGCTTACAAGTTACGAAAAGCCTTAAGAGTGATCGCGAAAAATGGTGGGTCAAGGTAGCCGAAGAAATGGAAATAGCAACTGCTTCAGGTAACAGTCAAAGACTGTTCAAACTTATTCGTGACACAGGCCGACGGCGCACCCAGGTCAGTGAAACGATTTGCGATAGAAATGGACAACCCACTCATAACAAACAGCAAAGGCTTGACCGATGGGCCGAGTACTTCAAGGAACAGTTTAGCATGCCGCACGCTAGTGTAGCTACTACCGTGTCAACAACTGCGACACCTTGGGTGATATCACTTGAGCCCCCATCAGAAGTAGAAGTTGAGTAATTTATTCAACTACTGAGGTGGGGGAAAGCGGCAGGTCCCGACAAACTTCGTCCAGTTCTTTTCAAACTGGGTGGTGAGGCGTTGATAAAATCACTTACCGCCTTGCTCCGTGACATTTGGAACGAGGAGCGTATTCCGTTAATATGGAAAGAGTCATTGATTGTTCCCATCTTCAAGAAGGGAATACGCAATGACTATAGTAATCATCGTGGGATTAGCTTAATTCCGATAGTCACCAAAGTATTAGCTTCGATTTTGCTGCATCGTCTTACACCGGCTCGCGAGAGGAATGCCCGCGAACAGCAGGCTGGATTCCGCCCAGGTCGAGGATGCATCGACCAGATTTTTACTCTTCGCCGACTACTTGAAACGCGTCACACGCACCGCCGACCGACAATAATTCAACTTCGTCATGAACGAAATAATGGAGAGTGCGCTGCAAAATCTTCAGGATGTAGGCGTCGAACTAAGAGATAGTGGAAAACTATGTGACCTAGATTACGCAGACGACGTTGTCTGCTTGTTCGAATCCACGGAACATGCTCAGCGTGCACTAGATTGACTCGCAAGAGCTGTAGCTCCATTCGGCATGCGCTTTGCACCTTCAAAGTGTAAAGTGATGTAACAAGACTGGACGTCAACAATTCCGAGCTTGATGCTCTATGGGGAGGTGCTGTCAGTTGTCGACCACTTCACCTACCTCGGTAACCGCGTGACGACGAATGGGAGCACATTAGTAGAGGTGAGCACGCGGATATCCAAGGCTGGAGCGGCGTACGCAGGACTGAAACACTTGTGGCGCCGACCTGATATTTCACTAAAGTTGAAAGGTCGTGTATACTGTGCTGAAGTGCGTTCCGTTTTGTATGGTTGCGAAACTTGGAGTCTGCGTGCTGAAGATATTCGTCGTCTCGAGATTTTCGACCATCGATGTTTACGTAGTATCGCTAGGATTGGGTGGAGTAAGCAACGATGAGGTCAGAAATCGAGTATTGGGTACTAATTCAGAGAAAATTCTGTCACAGCGTATCCAGCTTAGTAGATATCGTTGGTTGGGACACGTGTTACGTATGGCAAACACACGTCTACCGTACCGTGTCCTATTCTCCGTTCCTCCTAAGGAGTGGAAGAAACCACGTGGAGGTCAACAGATGACGTGGCAGCGAGGAATGAGAAAATGTACAGCAAACTTAGGAAAAGTAGGTGCTTCACGTCTTCGTGGTTGGGGTCCAAAAGACCCGTCTACCAGTTGGCTGGAGACACTGAAGGATATGGCAGAAAACCGCGAACAGTGATGGTCGTGTTGTCACTTTCTATCGAATCAGAATGACTGATCGATGTGCGTCTGTACAGTTAGACTGTGTATTCTGTGTGTTGGCTACTAGGGCATTCTTTTCTTTTCCCACCCATATAGCTCCAGTCCCTGCCCATCTTGTATATTCATACTTTCTAATTCAACGTGCAACATGTTGAGAAAGGCAGTGGTCAATGGGGCTTGTCCTACTTTTTAACGCTGTACGATGATGATGATGATTACAATCTTACGGTTAGCGCATTCACTGTGCAAGCCTTTCTTAACGATTGGAACAATAATCGGTTACCTCAACAAGAACGGGACCTGCTAAGAATTCTTAACTTTTGAGAACAGAGCACGAAAATCTCTGACGGGCTGCACCCCATCATCTTTAAGTAGGGCTGGGGAAATGCCATCGGAGCCCAGCGATTTGTGGCGTCCGAAGGCCTGGATCTCCGCCTCGGTAGGTGGATCTGTTGAAAAGCACCACTGGACGTGCCCGATCAACTATAGGAGAGGCGGACACCGAGGACCAGCCAAATTGTGTCTGAAAGTGCTTCATTCACCGATCAAGATGCCGCTTTTGATTGTGAACTTGCGGACCGTCGGCCTCACAGATTGTTTCATTAACACCTAATAGCTTTTTACCGGTGACTCGAATGAGATAGAACAGCTTGCGGGAATTTCACATGGCAGCAGAACGTTCCATCTCTGATGTGCGTTGCGACCTCCCGGTCTCGCGGTCCCTACGAAGACTCGCGTTAAGTGCATGTCTCGTTTCGAGACGTACCGCGTTATACTCGCTTCCAGCCGGAATCGACTGGCGTGCGTCCAGAAAGCGCAGAGATTCAGCAGAAACCCAGGTTCTTACGGCATGACAAGGCAGGCTGCAAATTACCATACCAGCAGAATGCAAAACATTCTTGATAAGCGACCAGTGCCGGTTTATATATTCAGATGGGGGTACAGCTAGCTTTTCAGCTAGCGTATTTTGGAAGACGGATAAACGAGATGGATCGGAAAGCTTATCGCCATCTAATCGTCGTTGCTGTATGCATTTGGACCGCCCATCGAAGCACATGGACAGCTAAGTGTAAACTAATATGTGTTCGGAATCAACTGGGGTACTCCAGTACGAGCGACAGTCCTGTATGCAACCCCAACATTTGTGGCTTATAGCGATGTGGTCGATCCGGGTCCACTGTTGACTCGAAGAGAGCGGACCGCACGTGGCGTACTGGCGATTAGAACGTCTGAAATGCGTACTGGTGAGGAACAGGCAGTGGTCTGGGCACAGAACGAACAACCGTTCCCCGTTTTCTGAGCGACAGGAATCTAGCCCGAAAGGGCCTCCTAGATGCGTCTCACTCGATGACAGCCGACCCACTCTAACATTCAGATCTTCCAAAATCACGATATCAGCCCGGTTTGTCTTGAGTAAGAGGTCGTGGAGCTTTTGGTTAAAGTTATCTCTGATTGCATCTGGGCTACACCTAGTGGGTGTATACGCCGAAAAGACAAACAGATTGCGTCCATCGGAGCGGCGACTGCTCACTTTGCAGGGACCCCTGAGTCTTACTGCGCATAAATGACTGCCAACTGGGATCCAGCCTAGCAGCGCTGCTTTAGCTCTTTCACGGAGAACAATGCCACGACCAGAATGACCAGAAGTCGCAGCCTCAGAGTCGCCAGAAAGGCGTAAGTGAAACTTCAGAGAGGGATTAGATGGGGGCGTTAATCGAATTATGAAGCTTGAGTACTGAATGCGAGTCTCTTGAATGCAACATACACCAATGGCAAGGGATTCAAGCGTACGAACTAAACCCGTCTGTTGTCCGATACGCATCAGGGTTCGCACGTTGAAAGTGGCTAATGTTAATGGGCTTCGAGGACGGAGCAGGATACCAGCTGTTGGTAGTGGGTTCGGTGAGACTCAGAAGTGAGTCGAAGAAGAACAAGAGAGAACATAGCTAGGATTTCCATCAGTGGCACTACAGCAGGCGCGGTCGACCGAAGAACCCACGGGATGTGAAAATGGAAGGGAAAGTGGGGAGGAAGTAAAAATGGGAGAACAAGTTGAGTACGGTGTAGGAGAATGTTTATTTGTTTGCGCGAAAAGCAGTCAATCACATTGGAAAAGTCCATCTTGGTTGTTTGCGTTGAGGGCTATTGCACTACTCGTAGGCATTTTTGTTTGACAATGCACTTTTAGCCTTTGCACACCCAAATGCAACCCATAAAGCAACAAGGTTGTTCCAGACGAGCCGATGGTCTGTTGTGCTGCTCATTTGCCTCTTCCGGGATACCGGGTCGGGTAGGTTAGACAGTTTTCCCTTGTAGCCGTTGGATCAGTAGATCTTGTCCGCTTAATTCAGGAGTATGTCTTCGCATGCCGAACACCGTCTCGCCGAGGTTTTTAGACCATGGTTACCTTCAAACTGGTTTAGCCCACCTATTAGGCAGTTTGCCGGGGTATGGCCACTAATGCGTGCCTCAGCTTCGTGGAGCCACAGGTGAGCGCTGGGTAAATGATCGAGACCAAGATCGACGATTCTCCAAGGGACACAACAGCATACCACCTTAGAGGCGCTACTCATTTTAGACACCTCATACCATAAAAAAGAAGCGCCAAGTCAAGTGAACGAGTCGTTATACAGGCACCCATTACATGAGGTTGCTAATGCTGCCCAAGGCCCAACGGCCAGACACACACAGAAACGATCGATTTCTTACCTTTCAACTGCGCCGTTAGGTGCGCGCAGATCGATTCCTCCGGAGTCCTTAAACGATCAGCGATGGAGACGTCTTAAACGCCAACTGATTCGAAGCCTGAGGAACGGCCGTGAGCAATGGTGGATTGCGAGGTGTACCGAGATGGAAAAAGCTGCGGCGATTGGCAACTGTCGTAACCTTTTCCGTCTACTCAGAAATACGTCTAGATAAACGAGGCGTTGGTGAATTGATCACAGAGGCGAACGGCTCACTGATTCACACTCAGCAGCGTCATCTGGTCCGTTGGATGGAGCATTTCGCGAAGCACTTCAATTAACCTGTATCCACGAGAGGTCTGTTTACTACCGCGATGGTTACAGCTCTTGCTGAAGATACCAATCCTTCGTCGGAAATGGACGTTCTCCGTGAGATGAGCTTAAACGATACAAGGCTGCCAGACCGATAAATTGCCCCCGTCTATTTTGAAAGATGGTGGTCCAGCACTTTTGTTGGAGTTGACAAAACTCCTCGGATTGATATGGGAGAAGGAACAAGTTCCAAAGAGTTGATGTGAATCGATGATCGTACAGATTTACAAGAGTGCCATGGTCCTCCTATGGAAATCACAGGGGAATGGGTTTAGTTAGCATCGCATCCAAACTGTCTGCTGGTATTATTTTCCACCGCTTATCTAACGCTCGCGGACAGTGCTCGCGCGAGAATCAAGCTAAGTTTGGACTTGGTCGAGGTTGTATTGATCACATCTCCACTCTTCGACAAATTTTAGAGCATAGATGCACCTTCATATGCACAATATCTCCGTTTTGATTGATCTTAGAGCGGCCTTCGACTCAGTTGACCGCACAAATTTCTGGCGCTGCTTCTTATCGAACGGTGTACCAGAGAAATTCACTTCTACCATTAGGTCCCTGTACATGAACAGCCGAAACCGAGTTCTGGCTTACGGTGATCTTTCACTTAAGTTCACCAGGATAAATGATGTACATTAGGGTTGCTCCTCTACCCTTTTCTCTTTCACTTTGTAACTAATACGGTCCTACAGAGTGCATGTTTGTCAGGTGAGGATAGCGGCATTGAACCTGTCCCGGATGGAAAGGTATCAGACGTTGAGTATGTGGACGACATTATTCTTCTTGACTGACTGCGTAGCAATGTTCCGATGCGTTCTGCACCTCCAAAGTGAAAGATGCCACTGTAACATTGGGTTTGCCCAACACCAAACCTTTCAGTGTCGGGGGAAACTACAGTACTGGTAGATAATTTCTGTTATCCGAGAAGCTGCATTTCACTCCAAGGTCTGACTTAGATTGAGCAGACGACGTTGTCTACTTGTTCGAATCCACGGAACATGCACAATGTGCACTAGATAGACTCTCACGAGCTGTAGCTCCATTCGGCATGCGCTTTGCACCTTCAAAGTGTAAAGTGATGTTGGAAGACTGGACGTCAACGATTTCGAGCTTGGTGCTCGATGGGGAAGTGATGGCAATCGTCGACCCGTTCACTTACCTTGGCAGAAGCGTGATGACGGATGGAAGCAGAACAGTAGAGGTGACCACCCACATATCCAAGGCTCGAGGAGCATACCCTGGACTGAAACGCTTGTGGCGGCGACCTGATATTTCGCTGAAGTTGGGAAGTCGTGTGTATTGTGCCGCAGTGCGTTCAGTTTTCTTGTATGGTTGCGAGACTTTGGGTCTGCGTGCGGAAGACATTCGTCGTCTTGAGGTTTTCGACCACTGTTGTTTGCGTAGTATCGCTAGGATTGCATAGAATAACCGAGTGAGCAATGCTGTCAGAAGTCGAGTATTGGGTACTAATTCAGAGGACGTTCTGTCACAGCTTATCCAGATCAGTAGGTTTCGTTGGTTGGGGCACGTGCTACGTATGGCAAACACACGTCTACCATACCATGCTCTATTTTCCGTTCCTCCTAGGGAGTGGAAGAAACCACGTGGGATCAACAGATGACGTGGCAACGAGGAATAAGAAAATGTACAGCGAAATTAGGAGGAGTAGGTGATTCACTCCCTCCTGGTTGGGGTTCAAAAGATCCCTGAACCAGTTGGCTGAAGACACTGAAGGACATGGCAGCGGACCGTGAAACAGTGGCGGTCGTGTTGTCACTTTCTGTCGAATCGGAATGATTGGTCGATGTGCGCTTGTACAGTTACAGTGTATTCTGTGTTGGCTTCTAGGGCATTCCTTCGTTTTACCACCCTCGTAGGTTCACTATTTGTCCACTCTATGTATTCATGCTTTCTATTGCTACGCGCAACGTAACGAGGAAAGCAGCAGGCAGTGGGGATCGCTCTGGTGTCGAACGCTTTGCGATTGTGCTGAACTCGCATTGCTGAGCGATGGGCTCAGAAAGCGGATCCGAAATCAGGCGTTTATCTCTTTCTAAATGCAAGTCCATAAACTGAAAAAGAAAGGAAGAACCGATAATTAAAAAAAACGATAAAACGCTTAGCAAATATGGAAATAGTTCAGTACAGCGCAAGCCATCATCATCATGGCACAGCGTTGAAAGGTAGGGGAAGTCCCACGGACCACTGCTTTTCTCACCATGTTCCACGTTGCATTAGAAAGTATGAATAATCAAGATGGACAGGGTTTGCCATACGTAACACGTGCCCCAACCAACGAAACCTACTGATCTGGATAAGCTGTGACAGAACGTCCTCTGAATTAGTACCCAATACTCGACTTCTGACAGCATTGCTCACTCGGTTATTCTATGCAATCCTAGCGATACTACGCAAACAACAGTGGTCGAAAACCTCAAGACGACGAATGTCTTCCGCACGCAGACCCAAAGTCTCGCAACCATACAAGAAAACTGAACGCACTGCGGCACAATACACACGACTTCCCAACTTCAGCGAAATATCAGGTCGCCGCCACAAGCGTTTCAGTCCAGGGTATGCTCCTCGAGCCTTGGATATGTGGGTGGTCACCTCTACTGTTCTGCTTCCATCCGTCATCACGCTTCTGCCAAGGTAAGTGAACGGGTCGACGATTGCCATCACTTCCCCATCGAGCACCAAGCTCGAAATCGTTGACGTCCAGTCTTCCAACATCACTTTACACTTTGAAGGTGCAAAGCGCATGCCGAATGGAGCTACAGCTCGTGAGAGTCTATCTAGTGCACATTGTGCATGTTCCGTGGATTCGAACAAGTAGACAACGTCGTCCGCTTAGTCTGGGTCACACAGCTTCTCACCATTTCCTAGATCGATGCTCACATTCTGGAGATCTCGAAAGGCACTCTCCATTACTTCGTCCATGACGAAGTTGAACAGGAATGGAGACATGGGACATCCTTGTCGAACACCGCCGGTTGTTTCGAACCAACTAAGTCGCCGTAAACCCTTACGCTGCTAGAAGTGTGGGAGTACAATGGTCTCAGTAGATTCACGAACGTCTGTGGCATGCGTTTCCGGTGAAAAGCATTGAATACCGCTGTTTGGTCAACTGAATCGAAAGCGCCTTTCAGGTCCAGGAAAAGCATTATTGTCGGTCGACAGTGTGTGCGACGCGTTTCATGTAGTCGGCGAAGAGTAAAAATCTGGTCGATGCATCCTCGACCTGGGCGGAATCCGGCCTCTTGTTCGCGGGTGTTCCTATCGCGAGCCGGTGTTAGACGATGCAGCAAAATCGAGGCTAATACCATAATGATTATCAGAATTAAACTGGTCCCATAATGACTACTACAATCACTGCATATTCCCTTCTTGAAGATGGGTATAATCAATGACTCACCCCATAATAACGGAATACAATTCTCTTCCCACACATCATGGATCGAGATGGTAAGTAATTTTATCAACGCACCACCACCTATTTGGAAAAGAACTGGAGAAAGTTCATCGAGACTGGCCGCTTTCCCTAGCTTTATTATTTCAATACATGACGTTTTTCTGCTTCTGATGGGTGTTTAAGTGAAACTCCCCAAGAAATCGCAGTTTTTGACACAGGAGTAATTACGTTAGCGCGGGTTTCGCCGTTTTCCGCTGTATCGCGAATAAGTTTCAACAGTCTTTGATCGTTACCAAAAACAGTTTCTATTTTCATTTCTTCGGCTACCTTGACCCACCAATTTTCGCGATAAACCTTGAGTCTTTTTGTAACACCCCTGTGTAGTCTTCTGCGTATCTTATTCCATTCCTTACAGTTCGAGGGCTGACGTATTAGTTCTATTAGCCCGATCGGCTCTTGCGGAATCCAGTGTCTTTGATGGACATCGGATCTGGGACCACAGGCGAAACCACAGCGCAAATCGGTTATTCTCAAGGAAGGCACCAAGTCTTCTTAGAGAAATTGCTGAATAACCTGCTTGGAAACTTGCTTTTGTTATTTCCCATCACTTGTCTAATGATCGCAATCCGTCTTCTTTCGCGAATCGTCACATGTAGAGTTCAGTCCAGTTTGGTTCGCTTCAGACAACCATTACCATGCACTGGGTGCCTTGGGTTTGATTGCTATCTCTTGGGGACAGCCTCAATCGGGACAATCAGAAGGGACAGGAGTATAAAGGAAGCGGTGGGAAACTACAAATATTGATACCAAGTCGACAAAGAAAGTTTGTCACCCAGTTTTCCTCCCAGTATTGCAGACCGCAGATCCCATGTGCTCAACCACGCTGACCTACAACGCATCAACGTCGAAATTTGTTCAGAAAACCATTAACCATACCCTGGGTGCGGTGGATTTGGTTTCTGTCTCCAAGCGGCAATCTCAAAAGGAAATAATGAAGGAGAAAAGAGTATGAAAAGAATAAGAGGGGAACTATATTAGTGGAATTAAGTCGATAAGGAGAGTTTGTAGATACAAGAGCGCTACTGATCAAGACACCCAGCCATTTCCTCTAACCTGTATAACCGCTGAGTGTCAGGGTCTCTTGGACCTCACCCAAGGATTCTAACACGCCATAAATGGTCAAGTCCATCAGTTAGGCTTTTCATACCTTTCCTCCATGTCATGGAATGACCACCCTTACTCATCTTCCAATCGATACCAGCCTCAGAAAACACAGCGTTGAGGAATGCTGTCAGGGGACATGCGCAGCATATGTCCTAATCATCTTCGCCTTCAACCAAAAACTCCACGACCTCTTACTCAAGACAAACCGGGCTGATATCGTGATTTTGGAAGATCTGAATGTTAGAGTGGGTCGGCTGTCATCGAGTGAGGCACATCTAGGAGGCCCTTTCGGGCTAGATTCCTGTCGCTCAGAAAACGGGGAACGGTTGTTCGTTCTGTGCTCAGACCACTGCCTGTTCCTCACCAGTACGAATTTCAGACGTTGTAATCGCCAGTACGCCACGTGCGGTCCGCTCTCTCCGAGTCAATAATGGACCCGGACCGACCAATTAAACTGCTTCTCGAAGTGCTCCGCCCAGCGAATTAGACGACACTCCTGAGTTTGAATCAGTGAGCCGTTCTCCTCTTTGATCAATTCTCTAATGTCTGGTTCACGTGGACCGGTTCGTCTAATCAAACGGAAAAGGTTGCGTCTGTTGCCAATCACTGCAGCTTCTTCCATCTCTTTACACTTCGCAATCCGAATCAGTTGGCGTTCAAGGCATCTTCGTGTCTCATCACACCTGGAATCCGGAGGAACCGATCTGCGCACATCTAACAGTGTAGCTGATGATGCAGATATCCATCGTTTCTGTGTGTTTAGTTGTTGGACCTTGGGCAACATCATCAGCCGCACGCAGAACCTGTTTGATCTCTGTCCATCGCTATTCTGGATCTTGGGCATTTGACTGCATTGATAACCTGGTGGATAATTATGTTCGGAAAGCAGATCGTTGGTTATCGTCCAGTAGAAGCTACGGGGGGCGGTTCGCTTCGGCGTTGCTTCGGCAAGCGACGAGGCGTCAGCTAATGAGCGCGCGGACAAGTGTGATCAGTGTCTACAGACGTATACCAAAATGATGGACACTCTTGAATTGATCCGCACCAGCGGTAACCGATAGCAACATGGCCGATCTGAGTCCAACGCTGCGAAGGCGCAAAAGGACGCCAGGTCAGCCGATGTCACTTTTTGTGCGAGAAACTTGTACTCATTACGAATAGCCCATGGTCGGAACATAGTCGAATGAGTCGATCACCGTTATCAGTTCGATCGCCTGAAACGGAATATCGGCCTCCCATATTCCTCTCAGTCTTGTCTTGGCTTCCGACCTGAGAAGTGAAATCACCAGCAACAACCATGACGTACGCAGAGCGCACGCTGCGGAGCAGTTAAGACAAATCTTGGTAGGATTCGTCTTTAGCTTCAGGAGAGCTATAGTCAGCTAGTGCATATGCAGAAACGACAAACAGGTATTGGCGCTTCAGTCTAGTGCTGTTGACATGCACAGAACCATTCAACCGAACTGCACACAGACGACCGCTGACTGGGATCCAGTTGAGCAGTGCACGCTCAGCCTTCGCGTTCAGAGTGATGACAATGACAGCCTGACCACGAGCTTTGGATACCGAATCACCCAACACGCGAAGAGTGAAACGAGAAACCGAGCTTGTATCTGGAGAGCAAAGTGTTAACACTGGAGTTGGGTCTTGCATGCGTGTTTCGGAGACACAACACACGCTTAGAGCAGCCTGTTGCTCCGTTTGGCAAAGTGTGCGAACGTTGAAAGCAGCTAAAAAATGTTCCTCGATTGACCGCTGGAGATTTCTGGGTATATCGTACTTCGCAGATGCCCACATCGCAGAAGGGGTTTTCTGTGGGAACCCTAGTCGGAGCCTTTGACTCGAAAGTCTTACCCAAAAGGCAGTGGGGCGTTAACCCAGCACGGAAACGTGACCGAAGAACCCGTGAAGAACTTCTTTTGGTCTAGCACATGAAACCTGATCACTGCATGCATCTTGTCTTGTCTTCGCTGGTGCTTTGTTATTAATCCGCCTTTCGGATTCAGTCAGCAGCCCCATGCACCCAATGGAGCAAGCAGAACGTGGACGGGACAGTATCCTTTGGGCTGGGGGCTGTCCAGCTTAGGCGGGTGATAGCTGTCCAATGAAATGCGATAACTTCTCCCACCGTCGAGAGAAACCCCAGCGTTATGTATTCTGTAACTCGGTGAGTATTATCATCATGAAATTTGGGTTTGATAAATTTTCTTACGTACGTTTCTTTTACATTTTAGCGTATGGGAGATTTTCAGATGAATAAAGCCTTAATCACCTGGCATCGTTCTTTCTCGATTTCCCGTAATCTTTTTTATTACGTTTGCGCATGAGTGCAGTGGAAGGGGTGTATACCCCATAGCCACGATGACCCACTGCACTATTGGAAATAACCGGCAACTGGGCCCTGAAATGTGGAGTGACGAAGAGCCATGTAATGTCCCAATAGGTCTTATCTGTTGCAGCCGTTCAATCGTACTGAATCTCATTACAATTTATTCATCTGAAGATTAATGGACCGCTTCATTCGACCCGAACTCACCGAATGCTGCGGACGCATGGACTCACTGGATCTGTACATTTATCAGCTTTATCGATCCAACTTCAGTGCATAATCCGGATAAATTCAAGACGTTATTAAAATATATCTCGCTGTCGGTGTATAAATTCACTTCCGATTATCCTGATTATGATTCAGCTGTCACAACACGTCAGTTTTTACAATTTTTACCCACGAATCCATCTATCTGCCTTACCCGATTTGTGCGCTGATGTCCTACTCGGTCATGATTTTTTAAGACTGCATAATAGTGTCCAAATACCGTTTGAAGAACAGAAACCTGCATTCTCTTCATGTGACCTTGCAGCTTCTACAATCCAATCTCATCTTTTTGAACACTTGTCGGATAGCATCAGACCAATCGTTACCAAATCCAGAAGACATTCTGTGGAGGATGAAAATTTTATTCGAGCTGAAATTCAAAGGTTGCTGCAAGAGAATGTAATTGAACCTTCAAGATCCTCATGGTGAGCTCAAGTATTAGTTACAACCAATGAAAGACAAAAAGCGCATGGTTATTGACTATAGGCAGACGATAAATCGCTTTACCAGTTTGGACGCTTATCCTATGCCTCGAATAGACGATATGATACACAAAATACCTAAGTATAAATTATACGACACGTTGGATTTGGAGAGCGCGTACCATCAGTTCCCAATTCACGAAAACGAGAAGATACATACTGCCCTTGAGGCATATGGTAACTTGTATCAATTCCGACGCATTCCGTTTGGTGTCACTAATGGGGTTGCCTGTTTCCAGCGCATCACTGATACAATTATCCGGGGTGAATACCTTGAGAGGCTTTTGCTTACGTTGATAACATACCGGTGTGTGGTAGAGACGCCGAGAAGCACGATAGAAATTTGAAACAATTTCTCAGTGTTGCAGAAAAATACGGGTTGACATTGAACCAAAACAAATGCCTGTTTGCTACAAACAAAGTGCAGTTACTCGGTTATGAATTCTCCTTAGGAATAATCAAGCTGGAACCAGACCGCTTCAGACCCCTTATGAAAATGGTGCCACCCACCGACCGCAAAGAGCAACAACGAGTGGTTGGAATGTTCACTTACTACTCTCAGTGGATTTCACACTTTTTCGACAAAATTCATTTTCTCATCGTCAATCGAATACTTCCGTTGCCGTCGGTTGTAATCAGAGCATTTGAGAAACTGAAGTCGGATTTAGTCCAGGCTACTGTTGCTACAGTGGATCCACGCTCTTCACTAACTTTAGAGACTGATACTTCTGATGTCGCTACCGCCGCAACGCTCAATCAAAACGGACGACCTGTTGCATTCTTCTCTAGAACTCTATCGCCAAGCGAACGCCACCATTCTGCAATCAAGAAAGAAGCACATGCCGCGATAGAGACCGTCAGAAAATGGAAGCATTATCTTCTCGGCAATCACTCCAAGCTTGTCATTGATCAACGGTCGGTTGCACTTATGTTCGATTCCGGAGAGAGGGGGAAGATCAAGAAGTACAAAATACAGCGCTGGCGGACCGAGCTGTCTCCATTTTCCTATGACATCGTATATTGACCTGGTTCAGAGACCAAAGATGCGGATACACTCTTTCGAAGCTACTGTTCAGCAGTGGTTAACACCGACGATCTAAAACTACTCCACGAAAACCTCTGCCACCCTGGTGCAGTACGCTTGAACCATTTTGTTCGTGCGAAGAATCTACCGTTTTCTGTCGACCAAGTAAAGACTGCAGTGCAACAGCGTCGTGTATGTGCTGAATTCAAACCCCATTTTTATAAACCAATGGGGGAACAGACTGGTAAAAGACACAACCCCTCGAGAGACTCCACACGCAACAAATACCTTCGTGTTATTATCGATGAATATCCCCGTGTCCCTTTTGTGTACCCTTGTGCTAGTATGAACTCATCCACAGTCATTTCCTGTCTGACTAACTTGTTTTGATATTTGGTATGCCTTCTTCCATTCATTCAGATCGTGGTCCTGCATTTATGTCCGAAGAACTTAAACAATTTCTCCACGAAAAGCGTGTGACGACTAGCAGAACTACGGCGTACAGCCCGCAGTGCAATGCTCAGGTGGAACGAATGAATGGAGTACTATGGAAAGCGATCACATTGGCCTTACAGCACTAATGTTTAGCAGTCACATAATGAGAACACGTTCTTCCGGATGCATTACACTCAATGAGATCTTTCTTACGAACCGCTAAAAATGCTGCTCCACATGAACGAATTTTTACGTTCAATCGGGAGTCATCTTCAGGAATCTCGTTACCTAAATGGCTCACATCTCCTGGACCAGTGGTACTACGCAACAACAGCCGACAAACGAAGTATGATCCTTTGGTGGACGAATTCGATCTCATTGAGTGTAACCATCAATACACACATATTTGTCATCGCGACGGACGACAGGATACAGTTTCCTTCCGTCATCTAACGCCACCAAATATCACATTAACACAGCCCGAAACTAATATCACTAATCCACCTATTGATGGATTACCAGAAGCTGCTACAGAAACTGCGGACACCAATGGATGTATTGACAACTTCCATTCAAAAACAACTAGTGCTGAGGGAATCGCTACCAAACAACAAAGTACACGTCCGTATTGTTTACGAAGTACAGAAATTTGGCTCACGAAAATATCCATCTTTTCACTCAATTTTAGACACTGACCAGCCCGGATTTTCCTGGCCGGGGAAAATGTTATGTATTTTGTAACTCGATGCGTGTTATTATCATGAATTTGGGTTTGATAAATTGTCTTACGTACGTTTCTTTTACATTTGAGCGTGTGGAAGATTTTCTGTTGGATAAAACCGAAATTACCCGGCATTGTCCTTTCTCGATTTCTCGTAATGTCTTATCTGTTGCAACCGTTCAACCGTACTGAATCTTATTACGCCCAGGTACTCCACTCCTACGACCATCTACTGGGGGTAAGTAGACCGGTAAACTGTTGCTCTTTGTGTTTATTCGCTGGAGTGTCCTCTTCAGGGACATTGTGGTTGGAACCAGATGTTGCCCAGAAATTGGTTGCAGACTGGACTTCGTCTGGCCTCTACCCATTGACCTGTCAGGCATGATTGCATCTCCGGCTCAAGGCAGCCATCCTGCATAGCCCTTTGGGTCATGGAGACACGTAATCCATCACATTACGCCGAGATGCAGTCTCGTCGTGCGTCAGCGCCATCCCGCACTCGACGCAGGGCAGTGTATGTCGGGTTGCCGGAGTAAGTGGCCGAACAACTGCAAGCAGCAGCGTTGAAAAAAGACGGTCGATGTCGCAGCACCGCCTCCTTAATTATTCGTCTGATAGCATTTCCTACCAGTTTGTACAAAGAATTCGGCGCA
Source organism: Fasciola hepatica (assembly GCA_948099385.1). Classification (NCBI taxonomy): domain Eukaryota; kingdom Metazoa; phylum Platyhelminthes; class Trematoda; order Plagiorchiida; family Fasciolidae; genus Fasciola; species Fasciola hepatica. Next base: position 40,874,256 of record CANUEZ040000043.1, read on the forward strand.
GATACCAGTGGTCGAAAATGTCAGCTTCCTGGTATCTTCAACTTGTAGTCGCCAGATTTCACACCGGTATGCGAGCACCAGTGGGACAACGACACAACAGAAGCGAATCTATGTTCAAAGGCTAATTTCCCTCCGTGACCACAGCACACGCTGGAGATGGAAAAGCGCTTTCAGTGCGGTGCTAATCCTTGACAGTACTTCATCCTCTGCCTGACCATCCTGAAGCAGAGTTGACCCTAGATAGTTGAACAATGGTACATTCTCGATCGCCTGACCATTGATGGACAACTGCTGAACTAACGGCCCAGGGCAAGTCGAAAAAGCCTTCGTTTTTTCTGGATTGACTTCGAGGCCAATAGTCTCCGCGAAGGAAAAGAGTAGGTTCAGGAATGGCTGAAGTTTGGCGGCAGAATCTCTTAGCATGACGTCGTCCGCAAATCCCAAGTCCGGGATGCGCACTGTATAGCCCGCATAATCCCCATTTTTGATGGGGGAGTGATATCTACCTGCATCGTTCCTCTTGAGGGTATATTTGGAAAGTACATCGAAAAAGCAGGCCAAATGAACTACTTAAGTGTTTTGCTCAACGACTCAGATGGCGCCCCTCAGTGAACCAGTGAGCCGTCGGACTCCTTGATTAACTCGTTTACCCTGGGCTTCCATGGACCGGTACTTTTAATCAAACGGTTAAGTTTGCGAGTATTGCCAACAGACGCAGCCTTTTCCATTTTCCTACACTTCGCAATCCACCACTGCTCGCAGTCACTTTTCAGGCTCATAGTCAGGTGGCGTCTCAGAGGTTTGCGTACCTCACTGAATGTGGCATCTGGAGGGACGGATCTGCGAGCATCTAAAGGACCAACTGATGTCGAAGATTTACATCGGTTGTGAGACCCACTTGAACCGAAGATTTGTGTGGTACTGGAAGCGGCGCGCGAGGCTCCCTTGAGCTATTGCCAGCATTCGTTCGCATCTCGTATATACAGCTGCAATGATAAACGTGTAGACACCGCCTGAGAGGCAGATCGTCGGTTATCGTCCAGAAGTAACTATGTGGGACGGATGGCTTTGGTGCGACCACGAACGAAACGTAAACAGAATCGAGCACGTACCGAGGTGTAACCTGAGTCCACAGACGTGGACTAACATGAGCCACAGTCTTTAAGTGATCCACGCCAGCGGTGGCCAGTGACAATATGGGCAATCTGATTCCAACGTTGTGAAGATGCGGGACCCCATTTGAGTCTATGCCGCTTATGGCAGAAGTTCACACTAGCCGGAAACAAACTGTGGTTAGAGCACAGCTGGGCAAGACCATAATCGTTGTCAGTGCGATCGACCGAGATAGTAAACGGACCTTCAATGTGCTTTTGGAATCTCCCAAACACCTGACTTGAGCGCTAAAACCTCCAGCAGTTACCACCACGTCCGCTGATCGGCTGCTTCGAAGCAGCTGGGACAAACTGCGATGGAATCCTTTCTTGGATCCAGAGGAACTGCGGCTAGTGGGTGCACACAGGCATGACGAACGAGCACCGATGTTTCAGTCTGTCGCTGTTAGCAAGTACAGAACCGTCCAACTGAACTGCGCACAAGCGACTGCTGACTGGAATTCGGATGCACTCATCACATGGCTGCATTCTTAGTTCAGTTCTTTCAACCATCAACTTTCCTCTTATATGCTCTGGTTTTGGTTTTCACCTCGCAGAATCATCGAGTTGAGGGCAAAATGAATAGAAGCATAAAGTGAGGAACCGCCGAAAATAATTATTAGGTGGGAATCACGGCGACAAACAAGAAGCATGAATGCAACTACGCCGCTGACCACGATACCTAGCCGTATCGTTTAGTGTCCTCAACCACCGCGTAGGTGGGTCCCGTGAACCCCAGCCCAGGAGTCTCAAACGTCCTACTTTACCAAGCTGACTCGCAAAGGTTTTCACACCTTTCTGCCATTTCATGGACTGACTACCTCGACCTACCTTCCAACCATCACGTGGCCTGGAGAACAGCGCACGCAGAGAAATTCAGCCGATGAGCATATGTGATACGTGCGAACCTGTGGTGGTCGGGCGGGCTAGAGCGTTTGCTTACCACCTCGGAGGTCAGAAGTTCAAATCTCCACCATGACCAGTTATTTAGGAGGTAGACAGTAATCCACTGTCGTTCGGCTAGTTACCACGCCTGACCTATTGAGACCTCATATGGTTCTCCGCTTCACGTCTCAAGATACGGTTGCTTCTTATCTCCAATAGTGCAGTGCGCCTCTGTGGCAATGGGGTATGCCTTTTCCACTGCACCCATGTGAAAAAATGAAAGACCTGCTTAGTGCAGGCGGCCGAACAACACAGGATCATCTACATCACCGTCGTTTTACATCCCCCGTCCCCCAAGCTCAAACTCTCGATCCAATGGGTGCTACTATCACCGCCGTTTCGGGTCCCAGGCACGCAAATGCATGGAGCCTGTAATTCCCACTCTAACCAGAGGAACGAGTACGCTAAGATGTGATAAAGACAACCCCCATGGCCGCAACGCTCCCTAGTCGCCCCATGTGCGCGACGGACAACTACTGGTATGCATTCCTTCGTCGACACGGGAGCGCAGATCAGTACAATACCCATTTCAAAACGGTCCGTCAATTCTACAACAGCTCCAACTCTACAAACCACCAACAGCAAACCTCCTCCTCCAACATACGGAAGTCCGTTTTTCACTTACATCGCCACTTTCCGTGGGCTTTCGTCGCCATCCCAGTGCACCAGGCTATTCTGGGCTTTCGTTTTTGGAGTCACGACAAAAATTCGGCGACAAAGTCCTGCATAAACTGAACTGAAGTGAACTGATTACTCAAGATGAGGACATGAATTTGTATACGTAAAACATGGTTCTGATAGAAAACGTTCCAAAGAGAACATGGTATAGTAAAACACAGTGGTACAAACACCTCACCACCTCCTAGATGTTGCTACCTAGTGGTTTTTGCTGAGTTTGAATCAGGTTCTCCTGGACTTTCCAAACACAGGGATTATTTACCAACTTCAGATCGCCTACGAAAGATACCTGGAGTGTCGCGCGTTTTCAATGAGTGGGAACATAAAACACACCAGAACTGAGCCTTCTCAAGAGTAAGTTTCGCACGTTTTTCTTGTTCTTATTGATAGTCAATAACATTTGACCATCTCCATCCGGAAGGTGGATGGAGAAATACCTATTCAACACAATTGGTCCCTAAATGGCCTCCATTGAAACAGCTCTAACCCCTTGGGGATCACTTCTGAACACGCCGGAAACGCGGCTGCTTATATCCAACACTCTTGGATTTGAGTAAACTATACTACATTACTTCATCTTGTCATGTTACTTCACGAACTTTTCTAAATATCTGTTTGAGAAGAGAACATGAAATGTTAACACCCTCACAAATTACATGGCACGGTGTTGGAAATCCTTACAAGTAATAGTACTTCGCAAAAAAGCAGAAGCATAATTTCCTTCAGATTAAATGATTGAATTCTCTAACTGACATGTAAATTACAGAATTCTGGCGGAGAAGCATTACAAAATAAACATGGCTCAAAAATACCCTGATGAAGGAAACTTTTGGTACATATCACTTATAAATGCCTACTCTGTAACGCTAGAAACGTCTCACTCACCAAACACCATGATCATGTCATTACAGCCGGGAACAGTGACATCCACGATGCCGGGTTATCCCCTTCAACAAGTCAACCGCATTAAGTAAAGTGTGTGCGGACCGGGTTGATAAACGATGGTCTTATAATAAATCAAACGTTTATTCTCATTTAAGCTAACAGAATGCTTATCATATACACACACCCTTGTAGCACAGCCCGTTCGTAATATCGGTTTTTGAACGGCTTTTGGCCGATTTGTTTAGCAGGCATTTTACACTGATCAAATTGAATTGATACGAAGGTAATCGACAATCGGAGTGACGTACACTGTTTAATGGACATTTTATTTCAGTAAATTCATTTACTACCCTAAAATAGCAAGTTATAGGTCGTTCTGTTTCATGCCCTTGAAATGGATACAATAAGGGCAATTGTTAAAAAGTCATGATTTGGGAGACAAAAGTGAGCATGGAAGAACATAGTTTTTGAAGAAAGTGCGCAGTGTAAAATGGTCCTCCAGGGGGCATTTGGGGGCTAAAATGCACTGGTATCTTGTCCAGGTAGATTGGCGTTACCACTTCGTGATGACACACTAACGGTTCCAATGGCTATAAAGAAATGCCGTTGGCAAGGTGCACCTTGCTCGAGATCATGTTCTCCAGTCTGGGCGCATAGACAAAACAAGCTTGAGTACTTGGCGCGCTCAATAAGCCGCTCACCCAATGCACACACCCAGAAGACGGAGACTGGTAAAAAGCGTGCACCTGGTAGTGTATACTCGTCGTGGGCGCAGGAGCCCCGGTGAGACAAGAAAAAAGGGGGACGAAACTCAATGAGGTCGTCAGTCTTTGTGGAGAGCAATTACCTTCAACTAATTGATTCGGATACAAGCCTTTGTAGCAAAATTGGTTCCAAACCGCTCCGAAACCGATCGGTTTACGGCCGGTTTTTGATCGGTTTTTACGACCACGCCGATCAGTTTTCCACCGGTTTTCGGTCGGTCCGTTTAGTAGCCATTTTACACAGATAAACACTGAATTTATACGAAGGAAATTGACGACCGACGTAAATTGCAATGATTGGTTGGTGTTCTATTTTGATGTATTGCTTTATTTCATCGAAATGTCGTGAAAACTTCAGTATAGATCGTCCTACATTATTCTCTAGAAATGGATGAAATAAGGACGATTATTCGGAAAATCATAAATTGGTAGATAGAAAAAGCATCCTAATACGTAATTTGGGTTAGTGAAATAAATCGACGAAGCGTATCAAGTACTTCAAACGACTGACAAACCGCTCGAAAACCGTTCAGAAACCGTCCAGCAAGTCGTTCGCAAACCACTCAAAAACCGCCCGAAAACCGATCGGCGTAATAGTAAAAACTGATCCAAAACCGGCCGAGAACCGATCGGTTTCGGAGCGGTTTCTTGCCGGTTTTCGAGTGGTTTTTGCGAATCGTTTGAAATACGTGTTATGCTTCGTTAATTTTTTTAACAACCCAAATTACGTATTGCGACACTCATTTTTATCTCCAAATTTGTGGTTTTCGAATAATTGTCCTTAATTCACCCTTTTCGAGGGAGTAAAATAGAGCGATCTATACTGGGATTTTTAGGCCATTTCGACGAATTGAACCAATACATTTAAATAAAACGCCAACCAAGCACTGCACATTGCTTCGATCGTCAATTTCCTTCGTATCAATTCATCGCTCATCCGTGTAAAACGGCTAATAAACAAACCGATGTCACGAACGGGCTGGGTGCTACAGGGGACGGCATTCAGACGTGAAAGACACGTGGAAGAGAGAAATAACATCCAAAGGATAATGTGGACGTTGCAGTTGCAATATTATCGCTGAACACCGCAACTGTTCAGTTCAGTCCGGTCTGTACAAGATGAGTGATCGGGACCAATCGTGCGCTCAGAACAATGTGTTTTTGGCGAGTTCCTTTGGCTTCCAACACTGCGCGTTGCATGTTTGATCTGAATGATAAGATTTGTGAGGCTGCTTTACCTATCGAATGCCGGACACAGTGTGCATGCTCTTCCGCGGAGGTTAACCCCTTGTACAATCGTCTGCGTCCTATTTCTGAAGTCACACACAACTCAGGGAGCCTCAGCAAAGTGCGTAGGCAGTTACAAAAAACATGTATGGCGAGCAACATTCTACAATTATCAAAGCAAATATGCAAACTAAACCCACGACCGCGGGGGGAGGGCGGTGAAAGTGATGCGCCAAAACAAACTCCGCTTTTTAGGTTCACTGGCAATATCTTTGGCGTTATTCTTGTGCTTGGAATGGAAGCTGACGAATCAATTGATGGTGGCTTAAGCCACCGTAAATAAAATGCGCATATCAAATGGAATATATATCTGGTGATAAAAAAAATTTAACGAGAAAGAAGGTCGAATATATTTGCTTCAATGTATCAAATCAAAACAGGTACCCAAGCATTACGAAAAACCCTCTTACCACAACCTTACAGTCGGCTGGAATCCAGAAATTCGGACAATAAGGGACATCTGCCTGGGGTATATGCGACAGGTGATAGCACAAACAGAAGTCTAGAGAGAGCAGAAAAGCGACTAGGATATTGCTCTCAGAAGCAAGCATGAAAAAGGAAGATAAAAAGGTGAATGAAGACACAACATCTGAGAAAATCAAAGCAGACGGAAATGAAACAGCAAGATTCGTTTCGTCGTTTATTTTCTTTTAAACCGGAGAAGGGCGGAGCACAGAAAGATAGGCCGGTCGAGGGAAGCTCGAAGTGGAGCAGACGCCGGTTGAAGTGTTAAAAAGGTTCCCTGAAGGAAGGACCCGCTCTGACCCTGAAGGACCGACTGATTAGAAAGCTGCGAAGAAGAGGGAGCTTGTTGCCGGAGATTCCGTAAGGTTCCAGCTTGCGTAAAAGAGGAATGTGCGGTAACCTATCAAACGCTTTTGCAAAGTCGGTAAAGGCTGCTTGCGGGATCATGCCTTCGTCATAGGCCCCAGTAACACCGTTCATGACGGAAAGCTTGTGGGTAATGCATGACCTTCCAGGCAGGAAGCCATTTTGAGCAGGAGAGATGAAACCATTCGCGCGCGGGTGTGTCCGTATGACACGCCTTGGCGTGCCCCCGAAGATCTTGCTGGGAATGCCTGTTAAGCTTATAGGGTTGTAACTCCCCGGTCGGTGGCGATCACCCTTTTGAAGATAGGGCTGATTGCCGCTGTCTTTCAAGAGGTTGGGAACTTGCCAGAGTCTGAGCATCAATGGAAGAGCTCCGCGTAGATGTCTGCCAATATAAGGGACCATTCCTTAGGAATTCAAGGGTGGATCTCGTCTGGGTCCATGAAACCAAAGGGACTAGGCTGACGGAGGTGACTTCCTACTTCCTGTCTTGTAAAGAGCGTAGTACAACAAATGTTGGTTCACTGGCAAGTCTAGGAGTTGTGGATGGAAAGAGGTGGGTAGCGAGTTGTAGACGGTCTGAAAATGCGACCTAAACATTTCTGCCACTTGGGAAAAATTGTGTCTGGAGTGCCATCTCGAAGGCAGAGTGCGGGTGGAGTGGCACCTGGCTGTCTGGTTATGCTCATAAACCTGAAAAGAGCGAATATGTTTGAGTTCTCTCGCTCGATGAAAGCCTTTCGCTGTTTTTAAAGAACTTTCCATTTTAAACCTGCAAACGTTGCGGAAGAGTCTAAGTTCCACCGCATCCGTCTCCAATGCCGTGGACTTAAGCTTCGCAGACCCTTTGGAGCATTCACACGATAGACTTCTGATGGATAGCGGCAGTGGGGGCTTGCTGTTGACCGTGACCTGTTTCCTAGGTATTTAAAGGAGGTCAATCCGAAAGATACAGTCCTCAATGCAACTTTTGAGGGCTTCTGCATCGGCTAGCCGATCTAAAGTGCTATTTCTTGATCCATATAGGTGCTGAGATCATCAAAGTTGGTCCTCCTGGATGCACGGATGGGTTTGCACTGTGAGGCTCTGGCTGGTCAGTTGATCATGTAGTCAAATAGGAGGACCGCCTGGTCACTCTTGCCTAAAGAAGGAAGAACGTTGACAGTATCTACTTGGTGGTTCTCGCCGGAGGTCGCCAGATTGAGCGGTGATGGAGCGCGCCCCGTACAGTATCTAGCTGGTTCATGAAAGTGCAACGACCAGGACAGTTCGGCCAGTAGGTCTGTTAGTACCTGGCCAAAAGGACTACCAGCGCCGTTTCTCTCCCAGCTGACACTTAGGGCATTGAAATCGCCTAATAGTAAGAGACGGGTAAAGGGACAGCTGGCTTTCGGAACTCGTGGCTGTTCTATGAGACGTAGAGATTCGTCTAGACTAGTGTATGGAGGATGATAAATCACACCTACCAGGAGAAATTCTGAGGGAGATGTTCTCGTCCTCAATCCTAAAGTGTCAGTAGGGGGAGTTTGGAGAAGAGGTTAAAAGGAGGTGGGAGGAAAGACTATTGCTGAGAACGGACCACCCCACAGGTTTTGCCTCTAAAGTGGTCCTCACGGGCTGGGATAGATCCGGTGATAGAAATTTCATCATCTAGATTATCTGGGGTGAACCAAGTGTCCGTGACTGCCAAGATGTGAGGTTTTCTGTCAGCTACCAGCTGCCTCAGTTCCAGTATCTTACTAGAGATACTGAGGCAGTTTTTGGATAGGCATTCCAAAGCATACCCAGTAGAGATTTCAGTTGGAGGACTACTGTTGGGGGGAGGACAGCGGAGTGAGGATCCTTCAGGTGCTGTTTCTTGTTCGCACCGGTCGGCGGAGTCTTTTGCGGACGCCTCGCCTTTTTTGCTGCTACCTTTCTCGGGCTCGTTTCAGGAGAACGGGTCTGCGTTGAGGGTGAGGGGGAAGGAACACGAGATGAAAACGAAACTTGGGGCGGTTGTAAGGTGTAGCGAGGGGAGACCTGCGTCTGGGGTTCCTGCTGAGGCCTTATCGGTTTAGTGAATGGTGGAGTAGAGGATTTACTAATACCGGGAGGGGCAGATGGATTACCCAATAGTCCTAACTTGCTCCGCTTAAATCTCAGAAGCCTACTTACCCTGATATTACTGTTAGAAATAGCTGGGCCGGGAGTGTCACTCTCTTTCCTGCCAACATGTTTTCCTGGGGCCTTTTTGGTTGCTCCTGTTGTGTCGATGACCATTATTTGCAGCTAGCTGTCGGATTTTTCAGGGTCTGTTTTTGGAGTACTGAATGCCGGAGGTTTGGTTGGTGCCTGAGCAGCAGCAAAGGTGGGGGGGGGGAAATAGATCCCTGAGGGGGGATGCGAGTCCATCGGCTTCAACTGGGGAATTGGGCCTCTGTTTGTCCCCCAGTCTGGTGGGGACAACAAGGGGGGAGCGAGAAAGCTTCAAGCAGCCGATCTTTCCTGGAAATTTCCAGTTACCGGATTGGTTACCTTTGTCCTGCTTTCTTTCTGAGCGGATATCAAGAGGTTTGTCTTGTGAGACCTCTCTGACTTGCTCGAATATCTTTCTTAACACGCTTGTCTGTGTGAGCAGATCCAGGACGGCATTCTCAGAGTCAAATCCTCAGATTAATCCCAGTGCCTTTTTCATAGACTTCGACAGCAGTCTAGATGCCTTTGCTGGGTTAGCGATTTTGGTGGTTAGGATACTAAGCAGTGTTTTAGTTTAATCCGCTGGACCTAGGGATTTTGGAAAACGACCCAAAATTAAAGGCCTTCTTGCCGCGTTAGGCATCTTGCTGACTAGCAATGCTCAATCTAGAACAATCTTCTGGGAAACATTGACGGCCTGAGTTGCTGCAGCAGTTGTCGGAAGCGAATTAGTGATTAGAGCCTTCAGGTGGGCGGTCTTCGATTGTAGGCTGGACACCCGAGCCCTCAGTTTGCTTACCTCTGTCGCCGGTTGGTTGGACCAGGAAAGACTCGAGACCTGGCTAGCACTGGAACCACGTGGCTCTGAGTCTAGACTCACGGGAAGGGTAGACTCGTTCAAGTTCGTGGTCGAGTTAGTACGAACCATTGAGCCACGGATGAATTAAAAGAGCAGCACACCAAACCGAGCAAGGGAAGCAATAAAGAGTAGGTAGCAACTCAAGGATAAGCAGCGACATAACAAACAGAAAGTAGACACAGCAAGAGCAATTCGCATTCAGACGTACCACCAAGGTTCAAGTGAGGCCACATAAATTTGTACAACTAAAACATGGGTCTGATAGAGAGAGCGCAAATAAGTAAAAGCATAATTTTCCTAGGAATGAGTGAGTAAATCCTCCAAACGACAAATAAATTGGAGAATTTTGACAGAGAAGCAGTAAAAATAAAAATGGCTCAAGAAGGGCCCCGTGTGCTACTTCGGGACTTCTAGTTTTCACGACCGGACCGCCCTCTGAGTGCTCCTTAGAGAACAGCCGAGCTAAGTAGTCACGAATAATAAGGGCTTTAGACCTGAAAGTAGACATTTCCAAAAAGTGTTTCGTTTTGCTGCTTGAAAGTGAGTCTTTGCGAATAATCACTGACAGTCCCTAGGTGTCTCTTTCGATGCATCACTGGAGTTGCCCGTTGGTGCGGCGAGGGGACACTCAGCGGAATGTCAGGTTGTGGTAAGAGGGTTTTTCGTAATGCTTGGGTACCTGTTTTGATTTGATACATTGAAGCAAATATATTCGACCTTCTTTCTCGTTAAATTTTTTTTATCACCAGATATATATTCCATTTGATATGCGCATTTTATTTACGGTGGCTTAAGCCACCATCAATTGATTCGTCAGCTTCCATTCCAAGCACAAGAATAACGCCAAAGATATTGCCAGTGAACCTAAAAAGCGGAGTTTGTTTTGGCGCATCACTTTCACCGCCCTCCCCCCGCGGTCGTGGGTTTAGTTTGCATATTTGCTTTGATAATTGTAGAATGTTGCTCGCCATACATGTTTTTTGTAACTGCCTACGCACTTTGCTGAGGCTCCCTGAGTTGTGTGTGACTTCAGAAATAGGACGCAGACGATTGTACAAGGGGTTAACCTCCGCGGAAGAGCATGCACACTGTGTCCGGCATTCGATAGGTAAAGCAGCCTCACAAATCTTATCATTCAGATCAAACATGCAACGCGCAGTGTTGGAAGCCAAAGGAACTCGCCAAAAACACATTGTTCTGAGCGCACGATTGGTCCCGATCACTCATCTTGTACAGACCGGACTGAACTGAACAGTTGCGGTGTTCAGCGATAATATTGCAACTGCAACGTCCACATTATCCTTTGGATGTTATTTCTCTCTTCCACGTGTCTTTCACGTCTGAATGCCGTCCCCTGTAGCACCCAGCCCGTTCGTGACATCGGTTTCCAGTCAGTTTCCGGTTGGTTTGTTTATTAGGCGTTTTACACGGATGAGCGATGAATTGATACGAAGGAAATTGACGATCGAAGCAATGTGCAGTGCTTGGTTGGCGTTTTATTTAAATGTATTGGTTCAATTCGTCGAAATGGCCTAAAAATCCCAGTATAGATTGCTCTATTTTACTCCCTCGAAAAGGGTGAATTAGGACAATTATTCGAAAACCACAAATTTGGAGATAAAAATGAGTTGTTTAAACAGTCCCATGGTCACATCAAAAAGACAACATTGGAGAGCGAACAATTGTTTTCAATGATTCCTAATCTTGCTCTTACACATCATATAGGTGACAGTTATGCATTTGATTGGCCGTTGGCTGGGTTGAAGGACATTTTTACAGTAGTGTGGGGGGAGGGGGAGATGGTGTGGTGTTTGTCAGTTAGTGTGTGGTGATGCTGAATCGACCACTGTTAGTGGGTTTTCAGAGGTCGTTTCTCGTTTCGGATGCTCCGTCTTTGGCCAAGGCAACTGAAGTGCCTGAACCAGTCGCTTTTGCGCGCACAGATCCGGGCTTAGTAGACGTATGGCGATCGCTTCAGCCGTGGCCAGAGTCCGCAGTCGGGCTGCCTTTGATCGGTTGGGGGGAACACGATACACAACACTGAATGAGTCATTCGGGTCCCGAATGACTCATTCAGTGTTGTGTATCGTGTTCCCCCCAACCGATCAAAGGCAGCCCGACTGCGGACTCTGGCCACGGCTGAAGCGATCGCCATACGTCTACTAAGCCCGGATCTGTGCGCGCAAAAGCGACTGGTTCAGGCACTTCAGTTGCCTTGGCCAAAGACGGAGCATCCGAAACGAGAAACGACCTCTGAAAACCCGCTAACAGTGGTCGATTCAGCATCACCACACACTAACTGACAAACACCACACCATCTCCCCCTCCCCCCACACTACTGTAAAAATGTCCTTCAACCCAGCCAACGGCCAATCAAATGCATAACTGTCACCTATATGATGTGTAAGAGCAAGATTAGGAATCATTGAAAACAATTGTTCCCTCTCCAATGTTGTCTTTTTGATAAAAATGAGTGTCGCAATACGTAATTTGGGTTGTTAAAAAAATTAACGAAGCATAACACGTATTTCAAACGATTCGCAAAAACCACTCGAAAACCGGCAAGAAACCGCTCCGAAACCGATCGGTTCTCGCCCGGTTTTGGATCAGTTTTTACTATTACGCCGATCGGTTTCCGGGCGGTTTTTGAGTGGTTTGCGAACGACTTGCTGGACGGTTTCTGAACGGTTTTCGAGCGGTTTGTCAGTCGTTTGAAGTACTTGATACGCTTCGTCGATTTATTTCACTAACCCAAATTACGTATTAGGATGCTTTTTCTATCTACCAATTTATGATTTTCCGAATAATCGTCCTTATTTCATCCATTTCTAAAGAATAATGTAGGACGATCTATACTGAAGTTTTCACGACATTTCGATGAAATAAAGCAATACATCAAAATAGAACACCAACCAATCATTGCAATTTACGTCGGTCGTCAATTTCCTTCGTATAAATTCAGTGTTTATCTGTGTAAAATGGCTACTAAACGGACCGACCGAAAACCGGTGGAAAACTGATCGGCGTGGTCGTAAAAACCGATCAAAAACCGGCCGTAAACCGATCGGTTTCGGAGCGGTTTGGAACCAATTTTGCTACAAAGGCTTGTATCCGAATCAATTAGTTGAAGGTAATTGCTCTCCACAAAGACTGACGACCTCATTGAGTTTCGTCCCCCTTTTTTCTTGTCTCACCGGGGCTCCTGCGCCCACGACGAGTATACACTACCAGGTGCACGCTTTTTACCAGTCTCCGTCTTCTGGGTGTGTGCATTGGGTGAGCGGCTTATTGAGCGCGCCAAGTACTCAAGCTTGTTTTGTCTATGCGCCCAGACTGGAGAACATGATCTCGAGCAAGGTGCACCTTGCCAACGGCATTTCTTTATAGCCATTGGAACCGTTAGTGTGTCATCACGAAGTGGTAACGCCAATCTACCTGGACAAGATACCAGTGCATTTTAGCCCCCAAATGCCCCCTGGAGGACCATTTTACACTGCGCACTTTCTTCAAAAACTATGTTCTTCCATGCTCACTTTTGTCTCCCAAATCATGACTTTTTAACAATTGCCCTTATTGTATCCATTTCAAGGGCATGAAACAGAACGACCTATAACTTGCTATTTTAGGGTAGTAAATGAATTTACTGAAATAAAATGTCCATTAAACAGTGTACGTCACTCCGATTGTCGATTACCTTCGTATCAATTCAATTTGATCAGTGTAAAATGCCTGCTAAACAAATCGGCCAAAAGCCGTTCAAAAACCGATATTACGAACGGGCTGTGCTACAAGGGTGTGTGTATATGATAAGCATTCTGTTAGCTTAAATGAGAATAAACGTTTGATTTATTATAAGACCATCGTTTATCAACCCGGTCCGCACACACTTTACTTAATGCGGTTGACTTGTTGAAGGGGATAACCCGGCATCGTGGATGTCACTGTTCCCGGCTGTAATGACATGATCATGGTGTTTGGTGAGTGAGACGTTTCTAGCGTTACAGAGTAGGCATTTATAAGTGATATGTACCAAAAGTTTCCTTCATCAGGGTATTTTTGAGCCATGTTTATTTTGTAATGCTTCTCCGCCAGAATTCTGTAATTTACATGTCAGTTAGAGAATTCAATCATTTAATCTGAAGGAAATTATGCTTCTGCTTTTTTGCGAAGTACTATTACTTGTAAGGATTTCCAACACCGTGCCATGTAATTTGTGAGGGTGTTAACAATTCATGTTCTCTTCTCAAACAGATATTTAGAAAAGTTCGTGAAGTAACGTGACAAGATGAAGTAATGTAGTATAGTTTACTCAAATCCAAGAGTGTTGGATATAAGCAGCCGCGTTTCCGGCGTGTTCAGAAGTGATCCCCAAGGGGTTAGAGCTGTTTCAATGGAGGCCATTTAGGGACCAATTGTGTTGAATAGGTATTTCTCCATCCACCTTCCGGATGGAGATGGTCAAATGTTATTGACTATCAATAAGAACAAGAAAAACGTGCGAAACTTACTCTTGAGAAGGCTCAGTTCTGGTGTGTTTTATGTTCCCACTCATTGAAAACGCGCGACACTCCAGGTATCTTTCGTAGGCGATCTGAAGTTGGTAAATAATCCCTGTGTTTGGAAAGTCCAGGAGAACCTGATTCAAACTCAGCAAAAACCACTAGGTAGCAACATCTAGGAGGTGGTGAGGTGTTTGTACCACTGTGTTTTACTATACCATGTTCTCTTTGGAACGTTTTCTATCAGAACCATGTTTTACGTATACAAATTCATGTCCTCATCTTGAGTAATCAGTTCACTTCAGTTCAGTTTATGCAGGACTTTGTCGCCGAATTTTTGTCGTGACTCCAAAAACGAAAGCCCAGAATAGCCTGGTGCACTGGGATGGCGACGAAAGCCCACGGAAAGTGGCGATGTAAGTGAAAAACGGACTTCCGTATGTTGGAGGAGGAGGTTTGCTGTTGGTGGTTTGTAGAGTTGGAGCTGTTGTAGAATTGACGGACCGTTTTGAAATGGGTATTGTACTGATCTGCGCTCCCGTGTCGACGAAGGAATGCATACCAGTAGTTGTCCGTCGCGCACATGGGGCGACTAGGGAGCGTTGCGGCCATGGGGGTTGTCTTTATCACATCTTAGCGTACTCGTTCCTCTGGTTAGAGTGGGAATTACAGGCTCCATGCATTTGCGTGCCTGGGACCCGAAACGGCGGTGATAGCAGCACCCATCGGATCGAGAGTTTGAGCTTGGGGGACGGGGGATGTAAAACGACGGTGATTTGGACTCTGTTGCCATAGGCTGTAGATGATGATCCTGTGTTGTTCGGCCGCCTGCACTAAGCAGGTCTTTCATTTTTTCACATGGGTGCAGTGGAAAAGGCATACCCCATTGCCACAGAGGCGCACTGCACTATTGGAGATAAGAAGCAACCGTATCTTGAGACGTGAAGCGGAGAACCATATGAGGTCTCAATA
Source organism: Fasciola hepatica (assembly GCA_948099385.1). Taxonomy (NCBI): domain Eukaryota; kingdom Metazoa; phylum Platyhelminthes; class Trematoda; order Plagiorchiida; family Fasciolidae; genus Fasciola; species Fasciola hepatica. The sequence goes on from CANUEZ040000043.1 coordinate 40,889,305, forward strand.
GGTCAGGCGTGGTAACTAGCCGAACGACAGTGGATTACTGTCTACCTCCTAAATAACTGGTCATGGTGGAGATTTGAACTTCTGACCTCCGAGGTGGTAAGCAAACGCTCTAGCCCGCCCGACCACCACAGGTTCGCACGTATCACATATGCTCATCGGCTGAATTTCTCTGCGTGCGCTGTTCTCCAGGCCACGTGATGGTTGGAAGGTAGGTCGAGGTAGTCAGTCCATGAAATGGCAGAAAGGTGTGAAAACCTTTGCGAGTCAGCTTGGTAAAGTAGGACGTTTGAGACTCCTGGGCTGGGGTTCACGGGACCCACCTACGCGGTGGTTGAGGACACTAAACGATACGGCTAGGTATCGTGGTCAGCGGCGTAGTTGCATTCATGCTTCTTGTTTGTCGCCGTGATTCCCACCTAATAATTATTTTCGGCGGTTCCTCACTTTATGCTTCTATTCATTTTGCCCTCAACTCGATGATTCTGCGAGGTGAAAACCAAAACCAGAGCATATAAGAGGAAAGTTGATGGTTGAAAGAACTGAACTAAGAATGCAGCCATGTGATGAGTGCATCCGAATTCCAGTCAGCAGTCGCTTGTGCGCAGTTCAGTTGGACGGTTCTGTACTTGCTAACAGCGACAGACTGAAACATCGGTGCTCGTTCGTCATGCCTGTGTGCACCCACTAGCCGCAGTTCCTCTGGATCCAAGAAAGGATTCCATCGCAGTTTGTCCCAGCTGCTTCGAAGCAGCCGATCAGCGGACGTGGTGGTAACTGCTGGAGGTTTTAGCGCTCAAGTCAGGTGTTTGGGAGATTCCAAAAGCACATTGAAGGTCCGTTTACTATCTCGGTCGATCGCACTGACAACGATTATGGTCTTGCCCAGCTGTGCTCTAACCACAGTTTGTTTCCGGCTAGTGTGAACTTCTGCCATAAGCGGCATAGACTCAAATGGGGTCCCGCATCTTCACAACGTTGGAATCAGATTGCCCATATTGTCACTGGCCACCGCTGGCGTGGATCACTTAAAGACTGTGGCTCATGTTAGTCCACGTCTGTGGACTCAGGTTACACCTCGGTACGTGCTCGATTCTGTTTACGTTTCGTTCGTGGTCGCACCAAAGCCATCCGTCCCACATAGTTACTTCTGGACGATAACCGACGATCTGCCTCTCAGGCGGTGTCTACACGTTTATCATTGCAGCTGTATATACGAGATGCGAACGAATGCTGGCAATAGCTCAAGGGAGCCTCGCGCGCCGCTTCCAGTACCACACAAATCTTCGGTTCATTTAGGTGAACTTATGAGTGGAGGGTCAGCACGGCTATTGCGAATCGGTGTCGAATTCGGAGCGGGGACAATGCCGTTAACGGGATGGACGTAGGAATGCAGATAAAGCGATATTGAAGAAGGGTTAAAGTGTAGTGTTTGCAAGAACCCATAATGCAACGGTTATCAGACATCACAACATGAACAGGGAGTTGAGGCAGCAATAACACTCAACTTGCCTTATTTGTGCCGATATCTGTCTACGACAGATCCGGTAGTCCAGAATGGATCACGCAAACTACGAAATTTGGTGGGCAGTTGATTGAGATAGAGAGCGGTGGAGTGTTAGAGATTCAAAAAAGAGTCGGGAAGTGCAGAACGAGTCGCGGTGTGGCACCAGCTGGATATTTGAGGAATCAGTATTGAGATACTGGTTGAGAGTGTTACCAAAATAAGATTAAAAATGGAGTTAACATGGCGTAATGTAAGTGCGGTCGGAGATGCCTGCAGGATATAGAGAAGATTGACCCTCCACTGGATAACTCATTGTAGGGTGTGCCTGCGATACAAATGCTAGTGAGTCGAGTGGGATAATCAGATTGGCCTTTCGGTGTTGGTAGTTCCGATATTATATAGAAAATCATATGGAGGCAGAAACCGCCACCAGGAATGCAGTGTGCTTTTAAGGAGCGTGAGTGGTGAATGGACGCATAACTGGGAATTTCAACAAGAAGCCGTCGAGGAAACAGTATTGGAGACAAGCGCTGCTGATGCAATCAAGCAACTATGCACAGGTGGCGAAGATGAAGGAAGACTGCGGTGACTGGGAGAGGCCAGACCCGAAGAAACAGAGGAAGTTGAGTGTAAAAGTGAGATTTTCTGCATACGTGACAAAAGAATGAATAACCAGATGGTTGGTATTTTGTTTCATTAAGGCATTGGTTGCTGTTGATGGCAGGTAGTGCATGATGGGGGCAGCAGTCAAAAAAGACTAGGCTGACGAACTAGGGGGAGTAGGTACGGAACGCAACGACGAGGGCCAGGCTCCGGTCCTACAAGCAGAATGAATTGAACTGTTTGTGTGGAGTACGGGAAATGGATGCTGATGGGTGATGTCGGGAATCCGTCCGACGGTCCGGTGAGAATATCATGAATGATTGTAATCCTGGTTATGGGATAGTGATCACTGGTTAGCCATGTTAGGTGCTCTATATAAAGCGTCATCAGATGTGAGTACAGGTTTAACCACGGTCAATCCGATCGATCAAATCGTTTAGTCCGTTATATAATCCAGGGATAAAGTCGATTTGGTTGACAGGCTACCCAGGTAACCAGTGCGTTCTGAAAGAGGGGAGAAATGCGGCAGTCCGGAAAATGCTGCAGCTAGGGGTTATGATTAACGGCTTAACGAAAATTAGAGTAATAATGCCACTTGATGGCCAGTGGGCCGATCTACTAGGGACTCCGTGGCGGAGACTGGTAGTTTTTTGGGGCATTAGGATGATGATGGAGATATTAAGCGCATGTTTAGCCAGAGTGCAAAATGGTTAGGCTGATAGGTGGTTGAATAATAAGGGACCCAGTTGAGGGTCAAAAATAAAACAGTGGAAGAGGGTTGGGTCATAAATGGGAGTGGGAAATGGGAGAACAGCAGTCAGATTTTTGACCCGGCCGTAGGTGAGGGCGGAGAAATTAATTATTTTGATATGCAGGGCAACTTCACTGGCACGACGAAGTTGGTGGAAGGGTATCACCACTGGCTTGGCAGAGGTTGACCGCTAGCTAGTACAGTGGCAGCGGATGATTAGGGCGGGTAAGCCAACGATTTTCGGTCGAAGGGCCCACGCTGAAGGTAAGAACTGAAGAACCGTAAAGATCATAGGATTCAGCATAACAAAACTGGTAAATAGGGGAGAGAGTGGTTTCGGTAGAAAATTGGTTGTAGGTCAGGATGAAGCAACTTCTTGATCAGTCGCGGGTGAGTGTTGCTTAGAAAAATAAGGCATTGTATGAGGAGCAGATTGATGGTGGAGAGCTATCTCAAAACCCTGAGCCCCAGGAGTAATAGTGAGTCAAAGTCAGGTGACGTCTAGGTAGTAAGTATTGTCTTCATGGAGCCTTGAACTGGATTTATAATTGCGGGCTAGGTATCAGTATGCAAATTAAAATGTAATATGGCAAGTTCTGATAAGGGGGAGAAGAAGAGTGGGTAGATGAATGTCAAGAAGCAGGTTATTGACAGCCTTGCCTTGGCTATGGGAAAAAAGATGAGAGAACGGGAGGAACTGGAAAATTATTTGATGCCAGATTTAGCAAAACAGATGAAGGTGGAACATAATTACCGGACTGAAGATAAAACCATTCTGTAGGAAATCGTAGAACAAAAGAAGTTGAAAATGACAGAATGGAGAGAGAGGAGAAGAAAAAGAAATAGAACGCTGTCATAACTGGGGCTTGAGTTCAGCTAGTGCAGCACTCCAGAGAAAGTTCAGCTACTGTGCCTGGGGACTCTGTCGGGGGAGAATTAAAAACGCAAATGGCAGGATTAGATGTGGAACAGAAGCAAAACGAATGGGCGAGTAACACGAGTGGAGGAATCAAGCGCTGCTATGGCCCAAAAGACAATGGGGTCCACAAAGAAAAGGGAGTTCGAAAACTATTAGAAACCTTATCCAACTTCAAAAGCCCTTTCTTCACTTATGTACTGATCTATAGGTTGGATTACAGTTTGTACTGAGAGGTATTTGCTTATGTGGGCCTTAAACGCCTTAGATGGCCTTATGGAACGTATATCATGGGGTAACTTGTTCCGTAAAGCTGCATACTTAACCAGGAAAAAGTTAGATCTGAGAGCAGTTCTAGAAATGGGAACAGAAACTGTGTTGCCTCTCGGTCTTAAAGAATACTGTGAGTCCGTTAGGTTTCTGAACTGCGGTGCTGATTCAATGATCCGCTTTACAACAACACCATGGAAGAATATGAGGTTCAGCTTCATGTTTCTAAGCCATAGCGGATCTAGTTTCAAATGTTCACAGCATTGGCTGTAATTGAGTTGAGTGGTAAAGCCAATTAACTCTTTTGTCATTAGCCGTTGAACGTTTTCAATAGCCACTCTGTCCCACTGGAGCAAGTTAGAGTAGATTATGGAACAGTATTCCAGAAGGGGCCTAACGTGGGTCTTATATGTGCTAAATTTGCTTTCTGGGAGGCGGAATGTCCTATGAAGCAGGCTTATAATTCTTCTAGCCTTTGCAATTTGAGTGGTAGTATGTTCAGAGAAAGTGAAGGTGGCTGAATATTGCAAAAACTGAATCTCGTGCTAACGGGCTGATGGAAATCGGGTGACCATCAATACTGAACATACCTGGGGGGACATTGCATTTGAACGTAAAAATGTTGCTTCTCCGCAGAAAATTTCATTAGTAAAGTGGTACACCAAGAACTAAGAGCTGGTAAATCTTGCAGTATATCACTGATAACTGTACTAAGTTGACTAGAATCAAAACTATACAAGATTTTGATGCCGTCCGCGAAGAGGTGTAGACTGCCATGGCGAACGACACTGAAAACATCATTTATGTAAATGAGGAAGAGTAGTGGACCCAAAACGCTGCCTAGTATGACGCCGCTAGTGACAGGTTTGGGTTTGGAGAGGGATCCATTGATCTGAACCAAATGATGACGGTCGGAGAAATAAGAATCCAACCAACCGAGTAAAGGGTCCGTGATGCCATAAGATTTGGCCTGTGATAGGAGCCGAGTGTGTGAGACTTGGTCGAAAGCCTTCTTCATATCAAGCAGGATAATAACCATGGACATGCCATTGTCAGCAGCCTCCGTGACCGAGTTCAAGAAGTTAACTTGACAAGTAGAGCACGAACGGTTTTTCAGGAAACCGTGGTGGCCCACAGTGAGCAAGTTATTTGTTAAGAGGTGGGCCATTATCTTATTCTCAATGAGCTTCTCCATGATTCTGGAAATAATCAGTGTATGATTAATAGGACGATCATTTTCGAGAACGCGATCAGAGCCTTTTTTGTGCAAGAGGATAATTGTAGGGGTTTTCCATTGATTAGGGAGCGAGCTAAATTTCATAGACAGGTTAAATAAATTAGATAGAAGGATGGGAATGTCTGGAACCCCCAGAGTAAAAGCAGCCGGCGGAATGCCGTCCGAACCTGGGCGGTAAGATGGTTTCATAGAGACTAGAAGTGGAGAAATATCATTGGGATGAAATGAAACTGTAGACAGAGTCTCACTGGGTAAACATGAAGAGTGTATTCCAGGAGTGGGAACACTGGACGTTAGGGCTGAAGTGGAAAATGCGTTGAAAGATTCAGCTATTTCTTCCGTTTTATCCAGATGGGAGTTGTTAACAGTGATGAAAGGTATAATCTTGCGGGGTTGAGTGTTTGTTGCTCTCATCAACTTACTCAGGATTCCCGTCTTCTTGGGGTGGCACAAAGCTTTTGATTCTTGCTGTGCAAGCATGAGTTCAGTTTATGACTTGATTGTTGCTAACAGTCGGTCCATTTGGATATATACCAAAAATTCCCGGGTTTTTAGTGCAAGTCACTGAATTTTGGAGAGTTTGGATTTCATCCGCGAGAGTCTGTTTGTTCTAGAATTCGTCAGTGGTGGCACAGTTGGGGTGATGGTGTTTAAAGACTGGTCAAGAATAGAATATAGGTCATCTGCTACCACCTGAGGATCAGGCGAAAGAAATGATTTCTCCCGATTTTGAGATCTGATTATGTTTGGAAGGCTGCTCCAGTGAGCTAAGTGATATGGTCTGGCGGACGGTATTGAGGAAATAACGATTTTTGGTACAGAGAACGCGCACGAGACGGCCCTGTGGTCACATCTGGGGAAGCTATCTCCTACAGAGGTAGTTACCTTAAAAAGCCCTTGAGAAAACAGATCTAGTGTTGTTTCCTCTAGTAGGTGATTGAAAGTGTTGAATTTAACCACCGAGGTGTGTACAGGTAACGAGATCCTGATAACGTCGTGGGCCAGAGTGCAATGGCCAACACACTCCTGGAGTGTTGAAATCACCTGCAATCAACATGTAATCGATGGGGTGAGCGGAGGCAAAGTGGAAGGCGTCAGTAATAGGTACAATATTGTCCCCGGTTGATTCAGGTGATCGATAAATGCATCCAAGCAAGAGTTCTTGTGACTGCAGTTTAACTGTTACCTAGAGTGAGTCATCAACCGCATCGAGGACTGGGTGTTGCATTAAAGAAACAGGAAAAGATTATCTGCAGTATATTATGGAACTCCCTCCTCGAAAGTGTATTCTAGAGTTGCTGAAAGCCTTGTGACCAGATATTGTGAAGTCTAAGTTGGGAGTGTTTGCTTTAAGCCACGTTTCCGTGACGAGGATGAAATCGTAGTTAGACACAAGGACCCGGGCACGCAGAAGGTGAATTTTTGCTGGTAGTGAGCGAATACTGATGACGAAAACAGACATACGCGTTGTGCTTCCTTGGACTGACGCAACAGGCAGTTGTGCGAGTTTAGAGGCTGGAGGAGTTAGAGGTAGTGGCTTTGCTAGTCCTGGTACAGATGAGGTGGATGCAACACTCCTGGGTAGATTACTGTGTGTGTAAGTCGAGGACCTATAGAGGGACGTTTGGTCAGTATCAGAATGACCAGTAAAGATTGGGGGAGTGCTGATAGGACAGGTAGTACGATCGAATTCGGTGATTTTTGAGTTCGATTGGGAGCGCGTTGAGTTGCCGGCCTCCGCTGGATCAACCAAGAAGGCAAGGGGAGCTTCGTCAAGGAGGAGTGGGGGAGTCTGAAGCGAACAGCCAGTGTGGAGTGGATGGAAGTTAGAAGTATCGTCTGCAATTATAGAGGCAGGGCCTCGTTTTGTGGATGAAATACGAGTTGGTGGACTGATGGTTATACCATAATTAGGGAACAGATGAGGACGAATATTACCATGGCTTAAGCCACCATCAATTGATTCGTCAGCTTCCATTCCAAGCACAAGAATAACGCCAAAGATATTGCCAGTGAACCTAAAAAGCGGAGTTTGTTTTGGCGCATCACTTTCACCGCCCTCCCCCCGCGGTCGTGGGTTTAGTTTGCATATTTGCTTTGATAATTGTAGAATGTTGCTCGCCATACATGTTTTTTGTAACTGCCTACGCACTTTGCTGAGGCTCCCTGAGTTGTGTGTGACTTCAGAAATAGGACGCAGACGATTGTACAAGGGGTTAACCTCCGCGGAAGAGCATGCACACTGTGTCCGGCATTCGATAGGTAAAGCAGCCTCACAAATCTTATCATTCAGATCAAACATGCAACGCGCAGTGTTGGAAGCCAAAGGAACTCGCCAAAAACACATTGTTCTGAGCGCACGATTGGTCCCGATCACTCATCTTGTACAGACCGGACTGAACTGAACAGTTGCGGTGTTCAGCGATAATATTGCAACTGCAACGTCCACATTATCCTTTGGATGTTATTTCTCTCTTCCACGTGTCTTTCACGTCTGAATGCCGTCCCCTGTAGCACCCAGCCCGTTCGTGACATCGGTTTCCAGTCAGTTTCCGGTTGGTTTGTTTATTAGCCGTTTTACACGGATGAGCGATGAATTGATACGAAGGAAATCGACGATCGAAGCAATGTGCAGTGCTTGGTTGGCGTTTTATTTAAATGTATTGGTTCAATTCGTCGAAATGGCCTAAAAATCCCAGTATAGATCGCTCTATTTTACTCCCTCGAAAAGGGTGAATTAAGGACAATTATTTGAAAACCACAAATTTGGAGATAGAAATGAGTGTAGTAATATTTATGATTTATCTCAGTTAAGTCAGGACCTGCTCCCGTATAGAATCTATAGCCCCTGGTCTTCGGTTTGTGAAACGATAGCGAATATACTGGGCAGCGCGCAAAGCAAAACCCAAAACACTGGAGCGGGTCAACGTGTGTATTGGAGGAGCGCAACGGCGTGCAGGCGACGTACACAGGAGGAGCAAGGGGCGCCACCATAAACGGTAATTCTTCAAATAAGCAAGTTTTTTAGTCTTTGTCATCGAGTGCTTTGCTGGTAGCACTACAGGGTTCTCTCCCTAGAAGGCCGACGCAGTTGGTCTTCGACCCATGATTGGTACGTCGGCTTCGGTGGCGAGAGACGTTTTCCATGCCTCCCGCCGCGGTCGAACACAACAGCGAAGCCAGCACAAGCCGTTCTCCATGACTCACACTGGTCGCTGTGCGTCGATCGCAAAATTGCGTCCTCCTCAAAATGTTATCCGACCGGGGTAGATCCTGTTTGTGACCTGGCGGTGGTGATTGTGTTTTGTGGGCTTGTCGTTGTTAGCATATGCCAAAGTTCCATGTCCCTGTGGTTGTTATTGCCTTTGCAAGCGAACCAGCGTCCTGCGTCAAATGAGTCCAGTCGCGATCCAGTGAGCGTTGTGTTGGAGCCATGCGAGATCCTGGAATTCCATATGGTTCTGTCCGACGAGACAAGCTGGAAGGCAAGGAACACAAGGAAGCTGCGCCTCGAGGCGCGATTGGATAATCGACTGAGGGGGACATACCGCCGCAATACAGGCTGCCGCCACCCTTGTTATTTAAAGACAAATCACCCCAAAACAATATAAGAATTCCAAAGATTTTTTTTTCCAATATTTTTATCATGCCTGTTACTCAAAAACTTCGACCCAAGATTAGAGTTAAGAAACCGCTAACACAACTGAAACAATGCTCTATACCATTGGTGGACCTCGCGAACGACGCTATCTTCAGTGCTCGTATTCACCAAGAGGTTGAGAATATCTCAACAAGACTCACGATTCTGGATGACAGTATCGCCAAGCTTGCTCCGCTACTGTGCCTAATGGACCCCGCGGCAAGCTATACGCAACAGCAGCTTAAATCAGCCACGGACTTCCTTAACTCTGTTTCTACCGAGATCTTTAAGCGCATCTCAAATAGCAAAAATGCGATAGCCTTCAATCTCCCGGACAAGGCCCCAGTATCGCAACTGAAATCCACCCTGCTCAGGGCAGCTGGCATGGAACACCATCCATGCACGTGCACAAGGTTACACGAACGTTCACCACGCCACACATGTCCCATCCTTTTCCAATTCCCTTCCGATCAAATAGCAAGAGAATTTATCAAAAGGCAATCGTCGCTTGCCCTCAACACAGCTTATAAATCGGTCAGGATTACGGCAGACAAGACTCCTCTCCAAAGAGAGGCGTCAAGGACAGCAGTAACTCCCACTAGTACCTCACAAACCGGTCCTCGGCTGAGGCTAGCCTCAGCCGTGCGATCACCTCCCCTCAACCCGGCACGCTCCGTACCAATTCAGGTGCCGGTCGACCTTGACAGCTCACCCTTGTCGGACCCCCAGGTAACATCCAGTGGACGACAGGTACTTCTAGATGCAGCTTCGACCCCTACCCGCAGCGTATCTTCATCACCTGGCCCTAACAACGGCACGGTTGATCGGGCATTAGGGGCCTCTCCATCACCGGCCATCCCTCCACCAAGTAAGCGGGTTCGTAGGATGCAGGCTACCTCTACTCCCACTACTCCATCCGGTTGGGCCCATCCGCCTGTCCCTCCTGCCCTTACTAGATCTCTCAATTCCTCCACGAACCTTCCAGGACCAACAAAACGTGCAAGCGCGAGGCCCATTCCGGCCCATCATCACGCACAAACAGATAGAGTGGGGCCTCACTGCCAGGGCCATCCTACCATGGAATCCGAAGTAAAACCGAAAAGCAGTTGTCAAATATTTGTGGGCTCTCGGAGGCGACCGCACCGATCCACCCACAAACCTGAACCTAACCGTGCAGACTCTAGGCCTACAGAGGGCACTAGCTCAAAGATACAAGCATCCAGCCCACTCGAGCTGCGCTCGAATTGTCAGACAACTCACAATAGGGTCCGACCCACGCACAATCCCACTCAATATAAAGCCTTCCCAGAGACCCAGTGGCCGGCTCTCGACCCGTGTTCAACACCATCACGTATGCCTCCACGGATAATACAGTTTGCCCCGATACCAAATATGATGCCGGGCGGACCTTTCTTTCCGCCACTGGCCCAACATGCCTTCGCTTCCGTGCCCTATACCTCTCGAAACGGGGTATTCGATTCTACCTCTCCGGGGGTCCTCCAAGACCCATATCACCACCAGGTTCAACCCTCCCTGTCGAATATTCCTATACTCCCATTTCCTCCTTCAGTGGACTACCTCAGTGCAGTCCGCAACCTTGGCACAAGCTTCAACTTCCACCCCGCCCCCGGACCGCTCCCGTTTTTTCGTCCTTATCCCTCACTCAACCAAAATCCACGTATAGCATCAAGCCCCGGGCTAATGCACCAAATGTCCATAAGTCCTTACCACCTCTATCCCCCCCTAGCTCCTTCCGCGCCTCATTTACCCCCTCCAGGATTCGGCCGTTTCAATTAGAACCCCCTAACCGCTCTTCAAATCACGCCCAATTTGAAAGCCCAGCGGCGCATTTAGTCACAGGCACAAACTGTTCATCTGAAACGCGGTTAAAACGGGTCGAGCTTCGACTGCCCATCGTAAGCCACGCCTTATTTGACGATCCTTCATCACCTCACCACAACGAAATTACGGCTCAGTCTACTGAGAACCTATCCAAAAACACCTTGTCTCTCTTACTACTTAACGTCCGCTCTCTCCTTCCAAAATTGCCCCTGCTTAGAGAGCTTACATTAGACCTACACCCTGACATTTTACTAGTCACCGAGACGTGGCTGACGGATCACACCCCATTAAACCACGTATCCATACCCGGCTATCAGGCCACTGCCAACAGTAGATCTGACCAAAGAGGAGGCGGCTGCATCATTTACACCAAACACATATTCACGGCGAGTAGGTTCCATCATCCTATTCTAGACAACATTCCAGACTCGGTCTGGCTCACTATCAAAGAAGATCAACAACTACTTCTCGTAGGATGTATCTACCGTCCTCCAAACCAGGGCAGGCACGAGTTGACAGCAATAATAGACGCATTCAACTATGTCTCTAACCTCCCCGTAACTGCTAAAATTCTAGCTGGTGATTTCAACGTGCCTGAAATATGCTGGCATTCCATGACATCACCCCCAAAACTCCATGATTTCCTTTCGTGTATCCATGTGGGTAATTGGGTACAGCATGTTTTATCCCCCACTCGAGGGAGAAATACATTAGACCTTATCTTCTCTATTGGTATCAAGAATTTAGATACCCAAATCTTAAGTCGCTTCACCGGTAGTGACCATAAGATGGTATCCTGTGTTTTTACTGCACCTTGGCCTCACACTGATAAGTCAGCAGAAACACACCTTCCGACCACCAATAAGCAATACCATAAAGCTTGCTGGAATAGTGTACCCTCTTTTATCCGTTCCTTAAACTGGGACGAATCGTTTTTATCTAATGACCTAGAGATAGCAGCTGCCCAACTGTATACTAATCTTCACTACTGCCTCGACAAAATCAATCCAGCCTCGGGGCCTATCATACGCAAACAGCGGAACTCTCTAGATCGTCTTAACGGTAACCTAGCCAAACTCCAACGAAGATTCACTAAGACGAGGGACTTCTCGTCGTATCTTCAAATAATACGTATATCCCGTACGATTAAATTGCGCTTGGATTCTTCTAAGAAGAAACAGGAACGAGATGCCTTAAGCCACTCAAACAAGGTGGAAGCACTGGCCAGGCTAATGAAGGTCAGAAACAAGCGACCTAATCAGGACATCCCATATTTGAACTATAACAATAATTGCTTGCATGACCCTCTTTTGATTACGGAGGCTTTCAGCACCTACTTTGCCTCCTCTTTAACGACGGATGACGCCACATCCTTCCCCGTTCTAGATCCGGTGATATCAGTAACTTTCTCGACGGTAGTGTTCTACCCTGAGGAGGTTTCAGTCCATGTTGCAAGAACAAGACCGTCCTGCAGGCCAGGTCCAGATGCATTACCACCGGCCATTTTTAGTCGAGGTGGCGAAGATGTTCCAATGTTGCTGACAAACATATTCAATTTGTCACTCAGGTGCAGTGTTTTCCCTTCCCAATGGAAAACTTCAACTATCATACCGATGCACAAAAAAGGATCACGTCTAGATCCAGTTAACTATCGGCCGGTGAACCACACCCCGGTCGTGTCCAGGATCATGGAGAGAATGATCAAGGAAAGGCTGACACGTCACTTTCTTAACCATAATCTAATCAACGCTGGTCAGCATGGTTTTCTCAAAAACAGATCATGTGCGACATGCATGACCGATTTCCTCAATCTGGTCACAGAGGCTGTCAATATTGGTAAATCGGCAATCGTGATCTTTTTGGACATGACCAAGGCGTTTGACCGGGTATCCCACGTCCGGTTACTACAGAAGATTAAAATATATGGAATCGTGGACCCGATGCTCGCCTGGTCTGTATCCTATTTATCAGCCTGAGACCAGATTGTAAGTATAGGTGGAAATTTGTCCGAATCCCGCCCCGTAACTAGTGGGGTGATACAAGGTAATATACTGGGCCCACCACTGTTCCTAATGTACGTTAACGATATATTTACCATTTTCCAACGGGGAGTTCCCTTCCTGTTTGCAGATGATATCAAAATCGTGTACACTTTCGAGCCCGCGGCGTTAGCCTCTACCGTAGATGACATTACAAGGGAACTGCTCGCTCTCAGCTCCTGGAGTGATGATTGGAAAATGAGTTTTTCCGCCGAAAAAAGTAATATTATTACATATAAATGTCACGTCCCCACTAGAAGATTTAGTATAAACGGCAAATTCATCCCCAATAACTCTCAGGTACGTGACTTGGGTCTACACTACTCATGTACGTTTGACTTTTTGGAACACGCAGCCATCCAGGTGGCTAAAGCACGCCGTACGATCGGGCTAATACATCAAACATTTGTTTTGCCAGAAAGTAAACTAAACATTTTTAAGTCCCATGTTAGACCTCTTCTGGAATACGGCTCAATCATTTGTTCCAACATGCGACAAAGGGACCGCATAGCGTTTGAGAATGTACAACGGGCATTCAGGAAACAGCTCATAGGTTTTTCCACGCCCTCTAATTACATGGAACGTTGTGAGCGGCTGAAAATCGATCCCTTATGGCTACTCCGCATAAGAAATAACCTGCTATTCTTTCACAATATCTTGAAGAATAGATCATGTAGTTCAGCACCGCAGGTAAGAACCCTTTCTACGTATCCCTTACGTAACAATGAGTTCTTGGTGTCTGTCCCTTTGCCGAAGCTTGCTCTTCGGTCAAACTTCTTCATTAACAAGTACGCTTCATTGTGGAATAAGCTACCACAACGAATTCGGGCGTTATCACCTACATCGGTGGCTTTCAAACAGGAAATAAGCATAGCCCTAACGGTGGACACGCTGACTATGTTATACAATCCGTAAATTTCAAGGGCTCAGGCCTTTGAGGTAGGTATAGGGTACTAATAAGTCGAATAACCGCTCTGAGCAAACCTAGGCTCAATTAGACCCGCATAGGGTTGGCCCCACCGCTGCAGCAATTACGAAACTCAGCGGTTCATCCATACGATCTAGGACAGCAAAAAAGTCCCAACTTTTTACCATCAACTTCTTCCTCCTGAGATATGCAACCCTGTGGAATAAACTCCCAGCTGAAGTCCGTTCCGTAGATTCCCTGATTATGTTTAAGCCTGGACTACACGTAGCTCTGGACATCCAAAAACTGATCGCTCTTACGAATCCTTATATGTCTTTTGATAGAGCTTATGAGGAAAGCGCTGGATACTAACCTGAACCCTTGAGAATCTAGGATGTGCCACACCATACGCCGCAGTTGCCATCACCTAAGCGTAAACCTAACAGTTTACAATGCCTAAACAGAATAATTACCTCTAATCTATAACCACTGTCACCCCAATAGTTCCTTCTACTTGGACTCCTCAGTATAGAACAACCACTATACCGAAAGAGACAGTAACAGCGTAGCGCCACGCAAACAGTATGATAGTCCTACTCGCTCTGTCTGTTATTTCAAACCTATCTTATCGCCTCGTGCCAAACTGCGTTCTGCGTAAGCAAACGGTATTGAAGGTTATCATTACTAACCACGGGCAAATCATAAATCCTTTGAAATGCATACAGCTACCAAGCCTGTGTACGCAACTTCATCAGCCTGCAGCAGTATAGCTCAAATCCACTGCGAGCCTATTTTACCCATGCCCCACTCACATAGACCTAACCAATCCATTGTTTATTGTCTTCACATATTATCATAACCCACAGCTGGAACCACGTCCAGACTGCAATCTCCCTTTATTTCAGGTCGTTGTCTCCCACTATCTCAGTCGCCAAATTGGCTAACCAAGGAGGCCGCTTTGACTCGTACGGACAGAGACTCAAGTGGAACCTACCATGGCAACTGGGACAGAAATCCAACCACACAACAGGAGATACCCTCAATTGCTTATCAGATCGTTCAGCATTTTCTAACGCAACCAACACGAATTCCAGCTCACGCGCATGCCGCTAACATACAGCCACACTCGGCTGATTGACTGACACATACTTTGCCCTGCCAGATGAAACTTACGCATTCGATGTAGTACGTTACCAGAATAACACTGAAGGCAAATGCGTCATCACATACATATATATTTGTCATTGAAGCAGCATAACGCTGAAGTCCATGCGAAGATTTTCCCACTTTATTATCCGTTAACACAGGTTATCTTTTCTCCGAACCGTAGCTCGCTGGAATTTGACTCTCCATTTCTCGAAGACCCTCCAGTTGCGCCTTCTCATTTCTGAATAGTACATGTTACTGGCCCTGAATCTAAACTCACCTTTTTATGGACTGCTGTTTCTCCCACATCCACCGGTGTTCACTTTCACGAAACTGGCCTCAGGTCCCCCTGCTTCAAATCTCATTCCGTTTACAGAACTCCGGTAAATCCGTCATTCAGGGTCTGCATTGTCTTCATGGATCGCTATCCTCTTCGCATGCGTTGATTTTCCACCCTTTTTTTCTTGTTCAAAATTTATTCCATCTGCAGAACCTCAGTTGGCCTCTGGTTTCCTGGGCTTGCATCATTCTTGTTAATAATGCCTCCTTAGCACTGCGCTAACGATTTTCTCAATATCTCCACCGCGCACCACTGCCTGATCCGGATTCGAAACCGGTTTAAAACTGCCGCGCAAACCATTATCAGAATGGTCCATTCAAAGTTTTCCTGTCATTGTTTTTTCATCTCTAATACTCTCGACTTTCATACTTAGAATATGTGAACATTTCATCTTATTGAGTAACGTGTACACCATGATCATGCTTTAACGCGTGCGTCTCGACCATGGCCGAGAAATATACCAATATTATTAATATTATTATTAAGTTGAATATGAAGGGTAAACTTAAATATATACAACTGTTACATATTCAGAAAACCTCGTTGGCTGTCGCAGCTCACGGCTGTGTCGATTTCTCCTGTTGACGGATGCAGCTGTGTCTTCCGTGGGGTTTGGTGTTGCAACAGGTAACGAGGGGTCTTTAGTGGGAGTAACAGGGGCCGACTCGGGACGACTAACCGAAGGTTGTGATCAGGTGGGGACACTTCGAGGGTGTTCGAGGTGGGTTCTACCTCGATGAAGGCTGGTTTGAGGCGGTCTATGCTGATGGTCTCTTTCCTGCCCTCGACGTCCACCACGTATTTCTTTTCATTTCTCCGGACGACGCGGAATGGGCCAGAGTAAGCCGCCTTTAGTGGTGACCGCACTTCATCTACTCGAATAAACACACGGCTATAGTGGTAGGTATGTAGTTGCTGAGGGTTTGTTCTCGTGGTGGAGTGGGCTTTATAACCCGCATTTGGTGCGACAACTGTTTTGCGTAATCCCCGTGATTAAAACTCACAGGTGGTAATGGAGAAACCAACTCACCTGGAAGTCGTAGTGTGCAACCATAAACCAGTTCAGTCGACATAACGCCCGTGTCGGCCTTAACGGCATTACGCAGTCCTAAGAGAACGATTGGCAAAACTTCACTCCATAATGGGTTATCACGAGCACGAAGGGCAGCTTTCAGCTGGCGACGGAATCGCTCCACCATGTCACTGGGCTGAGGATGATAGGCCGTCGTCTTGTTGTGCTTGCAACCGAATGCTTTCAGTAGCTCGTGGAAGGCGCCGTCGAAATGAAAACCACTGTCAGTGGTCACGATAGCAAAGCAACCGAAGTGACTCACCCAACCAGTTAGAGATGCTTTTGCAGCTTCCTCTGAGGTTGAGCGAGGAATAGGTATGGCCTGTGGCCAGCGAGTGAAACGATCTACGCAAAAGAGAATGTGGACGCAGCCATTGGATGGCGGAAGTGGCCCCACGAGATCCACATGCACATGATGAAAGCGTGCGTCCGGTTCGCAGAATTTGCCTAAAGTAGATTTGGTGTGACGATATGTCTTAACTTGTTGACACTGAAGACAAGCACTGGCCCAAAGACGTACGGCATTGTTGACGCAAGGCCAGACGAATCTCTCGGTGACTAGTTTTACTGAGGCGGTTACACCAGGGTGCGATAAGTTGTGGAGGCTGATTAAAATTTGTCGGCGAAAACTGGGGTATAAACCAAACATCCGGGAGCGGGAAAACGCTACTTTTGGTGCATCTTTCAAACGTGCGCGATAACTGATACTAATTTTGGTGAATTGTACAGCCGACGGCAATTACAGTATCATAAGTATAGAAAAAAGTTGAAGTTTCGCCTTAGAAAACTCGAAAATCATTTTCAAAATCTGAAAAACTCTTCTACGTATCGCGACCTAAGCGAGGAAATACCGCAGTTCCATCAACCAGAGCTGCGCCCGCAGCACCAACAGCCATTGTGGCCAATGACGGTGCTGACATTGATCACAGCGCTTATATACCTTTGTATCAAGCATTCAAACAAAAGTCGCACCATAACATTTCACGTCGGTCTCATTTTCTACGGGCACAGATTCATCCGTTCCAACCGTTCCACATATAATAGTCCCACAACTTCAGTCGGGCTATATTTAAGCCCGTATGTTTCGACAGTATTCGGAAAGTGGCAGGAACTAGTGGTCGGGGTCGACCTTGTTACACATCGCAAATAATAGTTACGTCCGAAGTTGGAAGGGCCACTGCCACTAGGTGCGGAAAGCTGTTGTGTCTGAGTTGCTCTACCTCAGGATCTGCAGTTTGGGCCGCGGCGATTGCTTCTAGGTCTATGCTCATGGGTAGTGGGTCGTCGATATTGTGGACGCGTGAGAGTGCGTCTGCTACGAGATTGTGTGCCCCAGAGACGTGTCGAATGTCCGTAGTAAACTGTGGAACATAGTCTAAGTGGCGAATATCGACCAGAAGCTGACTGGAGAGCATACATTAGTGGTTTGTGATCTGTGAACACTGTGAATGTTTGGCCCTCAAGTGTGTGCTGGAAGTGTTGGATACCCAAATAGATTGTCAGTAGTTCCCTGCTGAACGTGCTATATCAGGATTCCACAGGTTGGAGATGCTTGGAGAAGAAAGCTATTGGTTGCCATGAATTGTTGACGAATTGCTGCAACACTGCTCCAAAAGCCGTGTCCGAAGCATCTGTTCCTAATGCCAGAGGAGCAGAAGGATCGGGATGTGCAAGGAGTGCTATGTTGGCGATAGCTTCCTCGATCAAAGTAAAAGTATCACATACTTCTCAAATAACTACATAATTCCAAAGACTTTTCAGTTTTTATCTGTCTAAGTCGCCTCTCCACATTTATTCAACGACAAGATAATACGCGACTTCGTGACCAAGAACCCAGGGCATTGAGTCATCCCAACAAGTCGCAACTTCTTTCTATGTTGCATATGTCTAGAAACGCTGATGTTAAGGCCGACTTCCAACTTCTGATTCTGGATAATAACTCATCTATCACCTCCCCACTTTGTATAGCCGAAGCCTTCAAAGCATTCTCTGCTTCAGCCATGGCTCCAGCTACTGTCGTTGCCCCTCCCCCATCTTCACTACTTACCGACTCTGTCCTTTCTACGCTATCCTTTGATGCCGGGAGTATTTCTAAGCTACTATCCAATAGCAAACCCTCCCCTCGATTAGGCCCCGGTGGCTTACCACCAGTTGCACTTGTCAATGGTGGACCGGATCTCCCCCTGTTGTTGCTTAACCTTTTCACTCTTCCACTTAATAGTAGCACCGTACCTGCTAAATGGAAGTACTCGGTAATCGTTCCCATTCATAAAAAGGGACCTTTATATGAGATATCCAATTATCGCCCTATAAACCATACCCCCATCTTATCCAGAATATTGGAAAAAATAGTTAAAAATCACATTATTAACTATTTATTAAGCCTCAGTCTTATTAATCACAACCAACTTGGATTCCTCTGTTCACGGTCCCGCATGACTTGTCAGTATGGTTTCCTGATTCTCGTCACCGACTCTGCTGAAAGTGGGAGATCATTTGTTGTTCTTTATCTTGGCTTACCCAAGGCATTTGATCGTGTACCTCACTCCCAGCTTTTAACAGAGCTACGGTTATTTGGCATTGTCTATCCACTTCTCTCTTGGTCCTCGTCTTACTTATCTCGTCGTTCACAGGTTGCCTTAATTACCTGACACACCTCTAATCCTAAGCCTGTTACCAGCGGTGTTATTCAGGGCAATGTTTTAGGCCCCCTGCTTTTCCTCCAATATATAAATGATGTGTTTCCGACAATACTTAATGGCACGCCGTTTTTGTTCGCGGACAACAATAAGATAGTCCACACTTTTTAGTCTGGCAACCTCAGTACTACTATTCCTAGAATCTCTGCTGATTTAGCCGCTCTTGATGAATGGTGCTTAATCTGGGCTATGAAATTATCCGCCGATAAATGTATTTTTCTTACTTACAAGTGCCAGGTTCCTCCTGGTTCTTTATGCATCGGCGGTTCATCCATCGAAAGCCAGCCCTCAGTAAGAGACCTTGGCTTAAGTTATTCTTGCTCTTTCGACCTCTCGGAACATGCTGTCTTCCAAACGGCGAAGGCTAAAAAAAGTCTTGGTCTTCTGTTCAGATCCTTTCAGCTTAGGGAGAGCATTCTTTACATGTACAAAGTACATGCCGGGCCCCTTCTCGAATATTGTCCCCTAATCTCCACTAGTATGAGAAAATCCGACAGGATTATTATCGAATGTATTCAAAGAAGATTCACAAAACAGCTTATCGGTTGGTCGTCCAACTCGAACTACAGGGAAAGATGCTTATCTCTCAAAATCGAACCATCGCAGCTTCGTAGATTCGATCTGAACCTGATGTTTCTGTGTAAACTATTGACTAATCAATCTTATTCCTCCAACCAGTTGTATTTCGCCCCGGATACTGGATATTCACCCCGTAGTAGACAGTATACAATTATCACACCCCCTGTGAGGGCTGTTCTACGCTCTAGATTCCCTCTCTTCACGTCCTCCACATTCTGGAATAAACTTCCTTTGCACATCAGATCTTCTTAGTCAAAGTTTGCATTCGCGCATGCCATTGATAAATTCTTTCCTGTCCCAACGTTTTTGCGCTTATTCAACGTTCACATAACCGAAAGTCAAGCTTACGAGAAAGGCCTCGACTTTTAAGCCATTGCTCTGCTTTCTCGCTTTGTCTTACCTTCCTAAATAATTTCACTGCTTTTGAAATTCTGATTGTTTTGTTTGACCGCTTCTCCTAGACTTCCCCATCGACAAATCTAAAGCAAGTCTACGTCCACTAACTGTTTTTCCATACCAACTTATAGGATCGTGCCAACTCAACTTTGAAATAAATCCTCCCAGATGCGTTCGCATTTATAGAGACCACCGTAATACACCCCACAGATTGTCAATATGCCTCATCAGCTCCATGATTTATTACCTTTATCTAGTTATATCGCGTCTTCCGCCCTGGAATCAACATCAGCAACGCTATAAAACCTGCATCAGTAACCAACCTCTGATCGGCTATATACATATATGCCTGTGTACATATACTCTTTACCGTCCTGTAATTATTAACACAAGCAATGTTGAGTAACTCAACGCTCCTCGGCATCTCGTAGCTTACAATGCCTCTTTTCTGCACCAGGTCCTACCAAATATACTTCCCTCACCACTTCTGAGATTTTGAACTGGAAAATTCAGTGCCGTTTATCCCACTTAGCGTGGCTCACTAAATGAACTCAACACCCAGTTATGACGTCACCATTTCTGCCCCACCCTATCCCCCAGCTAAGTTCCTTCCGTAATTTCATGCATAACTTAGTCTTTCCTTCTGCCGAATGACTACTCTAGACGAAATACTAACTTTCCCATTGAAAGGTTTAGCCGCACTTATGCGTTTCCTTTTTTAGTCTCACGTTCCATTGCCTCAATCTGCCTTAGGGATCCGCTGCACCGATGAGCCCGTGCTTCACTTTTGCTCTTCTTTCCGTTAGCCGTTGATCCTCAGCTGGGCTATACCCAGACTGTCTCTCTCTATCTCATTTCCCTTGCCACAGTCTTTTGCATCCGACTGCTTTCGCATGACCCGTCTGATGATCGCACCCACATATACAGATAAATATATATACACCTTGGGTATGCTCTACTCACTTCTCTCCTCCCTCCTCATTAGATCGTGCCATTTTACTCCATAATTAGCATACATATTTATGTACATAGTAGAAAAAAGAAAACCTTTTTGTCCTTTCGCGATAGGTGCTCGCCCCCACTTAATTCCTCTGTCCCAGGCTAGAACACAGCGGTCCCATCCTGCTTTTCCTGCGCCCTGCTCGTTACTGGAGCCTTGCCACAAAGACCACTACGCCTAAGTAACTAGCCCCTACTCCTGTGCGCATACGCTCATGGCAAGTTAAGACCCCATTTCAGCCGGAATCCGTATACCTCTGATTTCTCATGACCCCGCGGAATGCCAGCACATTTGCTTTCACATGAAAAATCCTCACACTAACACCCAGAGTTTTCCTTCCTTTTCACTGTTTGCCGTCCTCGACCACAGCTGGTGAACCGACCAGACTGCTATCTTCCTATTTCCTCATTCTTCTTCCAGATCATACCCTCTATTATTGTTTTATTCCTGGTTTCACAATGGACACTCTCCCCTCATCCACCACCGATCTGGTATCTCCCTAAATCTCTATTATCACCCAACTAGCCTAGAAAGCTACCAGTCTCCGTCTATGGATCCCGTGTCGGGAAAAATGAATTTCCGCTAACCTTCACGTAAAAGGTCTGTTAGAGACTACATTATTTCGGCGCAGTGTGGGATAAAGCGGCGATAAATGTTAACCAGGCCAGAAAATTGACGCAACTGTCGGTAAGAGTGAGGCTCAGGATAGTCGCGAATTGCAGCCACCTTATCAGGCAGGGGCTGTATGCCTGAGGCTGAGATTTCGTGACCTAGGAACGTGATGGTCGTCCTATCTAATTCGCACTTGGCAGGGTTAATAGTTACACCGTGTTGGATAAGGCTCTCAAAAAGATCAAGCACGTGCGTCATATGCTCTCCTTTAAAAGTCAGCAGAAACACACCTTCGGATCACCAATAAACAATACCATAAAGCTTGCTGGAATAGTCTACCCCCTTTTATCCGTTCCCTTAACTGGGACGAATCTTTTTTCTAATGACCTAGAGATAGCGGCTGCTCAACTGTATTCTAATCTTCATCACTGCCTCGACAAAATCAGTCCAGCCTCGGGGCCTATCATACGCAAACGGCGGAACTCTCTAGATCGTCTTAACGGTAACCTAGCCAAACTCCAACGAAGATTTACTAAGACGAGGGACTTCTCGTCGTATCTTCAAATAATACGTATATCTCGTACGATTAAATTGCGTTTGGATTTTTCTAAGAAGAAACAGGAACTAGATGTCTTAAGCCACCCAAACAAGGTGGAAGCACTGGCCAGGCTAATGAAGGTCAGAAACAAGCGACCTAATCAGGACATCCCATATTTGAACTATAACAATAATTGCTTGCATGACCCTCTTTTGATTACGGAGGCTTTCAGCACCTACTTTGCCTCCTCTTTAACGACGGATGACGCCACATCCATCCCCTTTCTAAACCCGGTGACATCAGTAACTTTCTCGACAGTAGTGTTCTACCCCGATGAGGTTTCAGTCCGTGTTGCAGGAACAAGACCGTCCTGCAGGCCTGGTCCGGGTGCATTACCACCGGCCATTTTTAGTCGAGGCGGCGAAGACGTTCCAATGTTGCCGACAAACATATTCAATTTGTCACTAAAGTGCAGTGTTTTCCCTTCTCAAAGGTAAACCTCCACTATCATACCTATGCACAAAAGAGGATCACGTCTAGATCCAGTGAACTATCGGCCGGTGAACCACACCCCGGTCTTGTCCAGAATCATAGAGAGAATGGTCAAGGAAAGGCTGACACGTCACTTTCTTAACCATAATCTAATCAACGCTGGTCAGTATGGTTTTCTGAAAAACAGATCATGTGCGACATGCATAACAGATTTCCTCAATCTGGTCACAGAGGCCGTCAATATTGGTAAATCGGCAATCGTGATCTTTTTGGACATGACCAAGGCGTTCGACCGAGTATCCCACGTCCGGTTACTACAGAAGATTAAAATATATGGAATCGTGGACCCGATGCTCGCCTGGTCTGTATCCTATTTATCAGCCTGAGACCAGATTGTAAGTATAGGTGGAAATTTGTCCGAATCCCGCCCCGTAACTAGTGGGGTGATACAAGGTAATATACTGGGCCCACCACTGTTCCTAATGTATGTTACCGATATATTTACCATTTTCCAACGGAGAGTTCCCTTCCTGTTCGCAGATGATATCAAAATCGTGTACACTTTCGAGCCCGCGGCGTTAGCCTCTACCGTAGATGACATTACAAGGGAACTGCTCGCTCTCAGCTCCTGGAGTGATGATTGGAAAATAAGTTTTTCCGCCGAAAAAAGTAATATTATTACGTATAAATGTCACGTCCCCACTAGAAGATTTAGTATAAACGGCAAATTCGTACCCAGTAACTCTCAGGTACGTGACTTGGGTCTACTCTACTCATGTACGTTTGACTCTTCGGAACACGCAGCCATCCAGGTGGCTAAAGCACGCCGTATGATCGGGCTAATACATCAAACATTTGTTTTGCCAGAAAGTAAACTAAACATTTTTAAGTCCCATGTTAGACCTCTTCTGGAATACGGCTCAATCATTTGTTCCAGCATGCGATAAAGGGACCGTATAGCGTTTGGGAACGTAAAACGGGCATTCAGGAAACAGCTCATAGGTTTTTCTTCGCCCTTCGATTACATGGAATGTTGTGAGCGGCTGAAAATCGATCCCTTATGGCTACTCCGCATAAGAAATAACCTTCTATTCTTTCACAATATCTTGAAGAATAGATCAAATAGTTCAGCACCGCAGGTGAGAACCCTTTCCACTTATCCCTTATGTAGCAATGAGTTCTTGGTTTCTGTCCCTTTGCCGAAGCTTGCACTTCGGTCAAACTTCTTCATTAACAAGTACGCTTCATTGTGAAACAAGCTTCCACAACGAATTCGGGCATTATCACTGACATCGGTGGCTTTCAAACAGGAAATAAGCATGGCCCTAACGGTGGACACGCTGGCCAGGATGTACAATCCCTATATTTCAAGGGCTCAGGCATTTGAGGTGGATATAGGGTACTAATAAATCGAATAACCGCTTTGACCTACCTAGTCTCAATTAGACCCGCATAGGGTTGGCCTCCTCGCTGCAGCAATTACGGAACTCAGCAGTTCATTCCCACCATCTAGAACGCCAAAACAATCTCAATTTTTTGCCATCAAATACCTTTTTGCAGCAAGCCAACATAGCGGCCCATGGCATGCTCAGGCACCTTAAAGCTCTAGGTTATTCTTAGTATCCCAACACTGCCACACTAACTTGCGAACCAATATTGCTTTAGAATGCATAGAAAATGGTCCAGACGGTGGACGCAACTCTGCCAGGCCGCAGCTTTATAGCTCAGTCCCCTGCAAGCCTACTCCAACCAGAACGTGGAGTAAGTGCCACTGGCCGCTTAAATGAACTTTATATTTGCCCCATTCACATAAACTCAAACAATTCATTACTGTTGTCGTCATATATTACCCTAACCCGCAGCTGGAACCACGTCCAGACCGTAATCCCTATTTATTTCAGGTTCGTCGCCTCCCACTATCTCAGTCGCCAAACTGGATAACCACAGATGCCACTATGACTTGTACTGACGGGAACCCAAGTGGGACCTTTCATATCATCTGGGACTGCAAGCAAGCCACGCGGCAGAAAATACCCCCGACTGCCTATCGTAATAATTAGGGTTTTCTAACACAAAACCACTCCTGCTGATATCAGCATTACAGCTAACACAAGTAACAGTTCACGCGCAATCTGCTAAAATACCAGTGGTCATATACATTGGTCATATCTCGCCACACTGGATTGATTGACCGAAACATATCCTTCACCCCGCCAGACGAACTATACCCATAGAATGTAGTGCATTACCAGTAATGACGCTGAATACAACTGAGGTTCAGTGCGTCAATGTACATATATATATATATATACATTTGTCAGTGAAACAGCATAATATTGCACAACTCAATGTGGAGATTTTCCACTTTAGTATCTGTTGCAACAGTCCGCTTTTCGCTCGATTCGTGTCCGGCTGGAAGTTGATCCTCCACTTTTCCAGGGCCCTCCAGTTGCACTTTCACATTTCTGAATGGTACAGTTTACTAATCCTGAAATTTAACTCACCCTCATATGGACCTTGGTTACTTCCACATTCACCAAAGTACAAAAATGTACATTCAAAAATTGGTTTCATGTCTCCTTGTTCCATAACTCATTCCTTTTCTTGAACCCCGGTAGAA
Source organism: Fasciola hepatica (assembly GCA_948099385.1). Classification (NCBI taxonomy): domain Eukaryota; kingdom Metazoa; phylum Platyhelminthes; class Trematoda; order Plagiorchiida; family Fasciolidae; genus Fasciola; species Fasciola hepatica. The sequence continues at coordinate 40,914,508 of CANUEZ040000043.1, forward strand.
CCGACATTCAGGGTTTGCATCAGCTTGATGGTTTGCTATTCTCTTCGCAGGCATCAATTTCCCCGAGTGTACTTCCATACAACCTCTTTTTCTTCCTATATGAAACTTCGCTGTTCACAGATACCCGGCAAACCGCTGTTTTCCATGGCTTGCATCATTTCCGTTGATAACGCAACTTTAGCAGCACGAATGAACTTCCCACTCGTTATCCCCACTGTGCGCCACCGCCCAGGGCGAAACCGAAACCGGTTCAAAGTTGGCGCGGAAACCATTGTTAGAGTGATCCATATAAACTATCGCTGGCTATGTCTTTCTACTGCTGGCACTCTTGACTTTCATACCTGAAGTTTGTGATTATTTCATTTTACTGAGTAACGCTGTACCCCATGATCATGCACCTGCGCGTGTGTCTCGACCATAGCCGAGAAATATACCATTATTACTATTATAATTAACTTGCCACCAAAATATCCTCTGAGTGCACGCAGACATTCTTCAAACCGCGTGCTGCTTCATGCATAAACCTTTGAAAGGTTTTGGCTGCATTGCTGAGCCCAAACGGCATGCGCAAAAACTTGAATATTCTGAAAAGAGTTGTGACAGCAGTTTTGGGGTTGTCAATCTCTGCTACTGCGATTTAGTGGTAGGCTCTAACGAGGTCGATTCTGCTGAAAACAGAACAACCAGACAGGGTAGAAGTAAGATCTTGAATATGTGGAATGGGGTGCCTGTCTTGGATAGTAGCTTGGTTGAGGGCCCCATAGTCACCGCAGGGGCGCCAATCGCCATCAGGTTTAGGAACTACGTGAAAGGGCGAGGCCCAAGGGCTACTGGACGGGAGAATTATGCCTAATTCTAGCATGTGTTCAAACTCAGCCTGTGCCACGCGGAGCTTGTCCAGGGTCGAGCGACGCGGTCGGCTAAATGCTGGGGGTCCCTTAGTGACAATATGGTGGGTAACGTTAGTGGTCACTGCGGGAAGGGGGCTAGATTGTCTTGGCATTGCAGGGTAAGTTGGAAGTAGGTCTGCGTACGGGTGTTCGGCCTGAAGTTCGATGTATAGGTGCGTGATGTAATTCACGGAGGAATATGAACCGGTTGCTGAAAGAGAAGTCTGCCGATCGACAACTCTCCGGCCTCGTGCATCGATCAGGAGGTCGAAATGGTCCAGGAAATCGATGCCTAGTATGGGATAAGAAAAGCCTGCTATCATGAACACCCAGCGAAGGTGCGACATAGTCCTAAGTTGAGTGTGAGTGACTTACGGCCGTAAGCAGCAATGGGAGTGCCATTGGCAGCACGGAGTCGTTTGACAGGCGGGTTCGTTGCATCACCTGCCTCCTTCGGAATGACACTTACTGCCTCACCGGTGTCAATTAGGAACAGAATATTTGAAACTAAATCTCGGACATGCCACAGACGACTGCCATTATGGCTGCCGACCGCTTTAGTCGTCGGAACGGGTCGGGATATTAGTTTCCCTGTTTGGCACCTGGGAAGGTGCAACCGGCTTCGCAGCGCCGGGCCTTCTCCCCAAACCTTTTGTGGTATCGACAGCACGCTGATCGAGATGGGTTAACCAGGCGCCCAGGAGAAGGGCTTCTGAGACGTTCACGTCGGTCAGAGTTGTGATAAGATTTATGGTTTCTACATTGAGAACAACCAGGAGAGGAAAAAACCTCTGAAAGCCCGCTCAAAAGCAGCTTTCAGTGTCCTCGGAATGTGTCCCTACAGTGGAAGCTGTGGTCTGGGGGCTGCTGGAGTTTGTTACTGCAGTAATTTGTGGATGGTACCGTTCCATAATACCGTCCGCTAGTTTAGCCTCCTCTGTGAGCTTGAGATGGCTAAAAACCTGGAGCAGTGCTTGAATATTGGGTGGTAGTCACTGTACCCACAACTCTTTAAGGAATTTTTTCCCTAAAATTTGCCCCGCCAACTGCTGCGTTTCTTTCAGTAATGCAGGGGGCTTCTTGCCACCTAACTCTGTCCCTTGGGTCAGCCGTTTCAGTCTGGACGATTCTGACGGCAAAAGACAAGAGATAACCGCGTCTTTCACGGCTGTGTAAGAACTGTTATTGAATATTAGGTCGCGTATCTGAGTAGGAAAGTCACGGGGAAGGCGACCGATAGTCCACAAGTAACGGGTTCGTTTGCTTGTGATTCTGTGATTCAAACTCTGTCTCTGACATATGAAACCAGAGTTGAGGGTCATCAATAAAAAACTGAGGGACAACTAGGGAGACTGTCGAAAAGGACGGTTCCGGATCAGGTTTATGGACGTTGCTAGCCACAGTTGCAATGGTATATCAAATGTAAAACGATATAAAGAGGTAAGTGCAGCCACCATGAAACACTTATACTATGGATATGAGAAAAAATATAAAAGGGATATGGTAACAGGAATCGGGAATTTACCGCTTATATGTCGGAAAAAGTGTATATGTGAACGAACAAATGTGATTGAGGGACTTACTAGTGTCCTTCGAGAATTAATTTGTTGTTCGGGCTCACCAGCTTGGGATTTATCTCAGTTAAGTCGGGACCTGCTCCCGTATAGAGTCTATAGCCCGTGGTCCTCGGTTTGTGACACGATATCAAATATACTGGGCAGCGCGCAAAGCAGAGCTCAAAGCACTGGAGCGGGACAACATGTGTACTGGAGGAGCGCAACGGCGAGCAGGCGACGTACACAGGCGGAGCAAGGGGCGTCACCAAAAACGGTAATTCTTCGAATAAGCAAGTTTTTTAGTCTTTGTCATCGAGTGCTTCACTGGTAGCACCACAAATACGTAATTTGGGTTGTTAAAAAAATTAACGAAGCATAACACGTATTTCAAACGATTCGCAAAAACCACTCGAAAACCGGCAAGAAACCGCTCCGAAACCGATCGGTTCTCGGCCGGTTTTGGATCAGTTTTTACTATTACGCCGATCGGTTTCCGGGCGGTTTTTGAGTGGTTTGCGAACGACTTCCTGGACGGTTTCTGAACGGTTTTCGAGCGGTTTGTCAGTCGTTTGAAGTACTTGATACGCTTCGTCGATTTATTTCACTAACCCAAATTACGTATTAGGATGCTTTTTCTATCTACCAATTTATGATTTTCCGAATAATCGTCCTTATTTCATCCATTTCTAAAGAATAATGTAGGACGATCTATACTGAAGTTTTCACGACATTTCGATGAAATAAAGCAATACATCAAAATAGAACACCAACCAATCATTGCAATTTACGTCGGTCGTCAATTTCCTTCGTATAAATTCAGTGTTTATCTGTGTAAAATGGCTACTAAACGGACCGACCGAAAACCGGTGGAAAACTGATCGGCGTGGTCGTAAAAACCGATCAAAAACCGGCCGTAAACCGATCGGTTTCGGAGCGGTTTGGAACCGATTTTGCTACAAAGGCTTGTATCCGAATCAATTAGTTGAAGGTAATTGCTCTCCACAAAGACTGACGACCTCATTGAGTTTCTTCCCCCTTTTTTCTTGTCTCACCGGGGCTTCTGCGCCCACGACGAGTATACACTACCAGGTGCACGCTTTTTACCAGTCTCCGTCTTCTGGGTGTGTGCATTGGGTGAGCGGCTTATTGAGCGCGCCAAGTACTCAAGCTTGTTTTGTCTATGCGCCCAGACTGGAGAACATGATCTCGAGCAATGTGCACCTTGCCAACGGCATTTCTTTATAGCCATTGGAACCGTTAGTGTGTCATCACGAAGTGGTAACGCCAATCTACCTGGACAAGATACCAGTGCATTTTAGCCCCCAAATGCCCCCTGGAGGACCATTTTACACTGCGCACTTTCTTCAAAAACTATGTTCTTCCATGCTCACTTTTGTCTCCCAAATCATGACTTTTTAACAATTGCCCTTATTGTATCCATTTCAAGGGCATGAAACAGAACGACCTATAACTTGCTATTTTAGGGTAGTAAATGAATTTACTGAAATAAAATGTCCATTAAACAGTGTACGTCACTCCGATTGTCGATTACCTTCGTATCAATTCAATTTGATCAGTGTAAAATGCCTGCTAAACAAATCGGCCAAAAGCCGTTCAAAAACCGATATTACGAACGGGCTGTGCTACAAGGGTGTGTGTATATGATAAGCATTCTGTTAGCTTAAATGAGAATAAACGTTTGATTTATTATAAGACCATCGTTTATCAACCCGGTCCGCACACACTTTACTTAATGCGGTTGACTTGTTGAAGGGGATAACCCGGCATCGTGGATGTCACTGTTCCCGGCTGTAATGACATGATCATGGTGTTTGGTGAGTGAGACGTTTCTAGCGTTACAGAGTAGGCATTTATAAGTGATATGTACCAAAAGTTTCCTTCATCAGGGTATTTTTGAGCCATGTTTATTTTGTAATGCTTCTCCGCCAGAATTCTGTAATTTACATGTCAGTTAGAGAATTCAATCATTTAATCTGAAGGAAATTATGCTTCTGCTTTTTTGCGAAGTACTATTACTTGTAAGGATTTCCAACACCGTGCCATGTAATTTGTGAGGGTGTTAACATTTCATGTTCTCTTCTCAAACAGATATTTAGAAAAGTTCGTGAAGTAACATGACAAGATGAAGTAATGTAGTATAGTTTACTCAAATCCAAGAGTGTTGGATATAAGCAGCCGCGTTTCCGGCGTGTTCAGAAGTGATCCCCAAGGGGTTAGAGCTGTTTCAATGGAGGCCATTTAGGGACCAATTGTGTTGAATAGGTATTTCTCCATCCACCTTCCGGATGGAGATGGTCAAATGTTATTGACTATCAATAAGAACAAGAAAAACGTGCGAAACTTACTCTTGAGAAGGCTCAGTTCTGGTGTGTTTTATGTTCCCACTCATTGAAAACGCGCGACACTCCAGGTATCTTTCGTAGGCGATCTGAAGTTGGTAAATAATCCCTGTGTTTGGAAAGTCCAGGAGAACCTGATTCAAACTCAGCAAAAACCACTAGGTAGCAACATCTAGGAGGTGGTGAGGTGTTTGTACCACTGTGTTTTACTATACCATGTTCTCTTTGGAACGTTTTCTATCAGAACCATGTTTTACGTATACAAATTCATGTCCTCATTTTGAGTAATCAGTTCACTTCAGTTCAGTTTATGCAGGACTTTGTCGCCGAATTTTTGTCGTGACTCCAAAAACGAAAGCCCAGAATAGCCTGGTGCACTGGGATGGCGACGAAAGCCCACGGAAAGTGGCGATGTAAGTGAAAAACGGACTTCCGTATGTTGGAGGAGGAGGTTTGCTGTTGGTGATTTGTAGAGTTGGAGCTGTTGTAGAATTGACGGACCGTTTTGAAATGGGTATTGTACTGATCTGCGCTCCCGTGTCGACGAAGGAATGCATACCAGTAGTTGTCCGTCGCGCACATGGGGCGACTAGGGAGCGTTGCGGCCATGGGGGTTGTCTATCACATCTTAGCGTACTCGTTCCTCTGGTTAGAGTGGGAATTACAGGCTCCATGCATTTGCGTGCCTGGGACCCGAAACGGCGGTGATAGTAGCACCCATTGGATCGAGAGTTTGAGCTTGGGGGACGGGGGATGTAAAACGACGGTGATGTAGATGATCCTGTGTTGTTCGGCCGCCTGCACTAAGCAGGTCTTTCATTTTTTCACATGGGTGCAGTGGAAAAGGCATACCCCATTGCCACAGAGGCGCACTGCACTATTGGAGATAAGAAGCAACCGTATCTTGAGACGTGAAGCGGAGAACCATATGAGGTCTCAATAGGTCAGGCGTGGTAACTAGCCGAACGACAGTGGATTACTGTCTACCTCCTAAATAACTGGTCATGGTGGAGATTTGAACTTCTGACCTCCGAGGTGGTAAGCAAACGCTCTAGCCCGCCCGACCACCACAGGTTCGCACGTATCACATATGCTCATCGGCTGAATTTCTCTGCGTGCGCTGTTCTCCAGGCCACGTGATGGTTGGAAGGTAGGTCGAGGTAGTCAGTCCATGACATGGCAGAAAGGTGTGAAAACCTTTGCGAGTCAGCTTGGTAAAGTAGGACGTTTGAGACTCCTGGGCTGGGGTTCACGGGACCCACCTACGCGGTGGTTGAGGACACTAAACGATACGGCTAGGTATCGTGGTCAGCGGCGTAGTTGCATTCATGCTTCTTATTTGTCGCCGTGATTCCCACCTAATAATTATTTTCGGCGGTTCCTCACTTTATGCTTCTATTCATTTTGCCCTCAACTCGATGATTCTGCGAGGTGAAAACCAAAACCAGAGCATATAAGAGGAGAGTTGATGGTTGAAAGAACTGAACTAAGAATGCAGCCATGTGATGAGTGCATCCGAATTCCAGTCAGCAGTCGCTTGTGCGCAGTTCAGTTGGACGGTTCTGTACTTGCTAACAGCGACAGACTGAAACATCGGTGCTCGTTCGTCATGCCTGTGTGCACCCACTAGCCGCAGTTCCTCTGGATCCAAGAAAGGATTCCATCGCAGTTTGTCCCAGCTGCTTCGAAGCAGCCGATCAGCGGACGTGGTGGTAACTGCTGGAGGTTTTAGCGCTCAAGTCAGGTGTTTGGGAGATTCCAAAAGCACATTGAAGGTCCGTTTACTATCTCGGTCGATCGCACTGACAACGATTATGGTCTTGCCCAGCTGTGCTCTAACCACAGTTTGTTTCCGGCTAGTGTGAACTTCTGCCATAAGCGGCATAGACTCAAATGGGGTCCCGCATCTTCACAACGTTGGAATCAGATTGCCCATATTGTCACTGGCCACCGCTGGCGTGGATCACTTAAAGACTGTGGCTCATGTTAGTCCACGTCTGTGGACTCAGGTTACACCTCGGTACGTGCTCGATTCTGTTTACGTTTCGTTCGTGGTCGCACCAAAGCCATCCGTCCCACATAGTTACTTCTGGACGATAACCGACGATCTGCCTCTCAGGCGGTGTCTACACGTTTATCATTGCAGCTGTATATACGAGATGCGAACGAATGCTGGCAATAGCTCAAGGGAGCCTCGCGCGCCGCTTCCAGTACCACACAAATCTTCGGTTCAAGTGGGTCTCACAACCGATGTAAATCTTCGACATCAGTTGGTCCTTTAGATGCTCGCAGATCCGTCCCTCCAGATGCCACATTCAGTGAGGTACGCAAACCTCTGAGACGCCACCTGACTATGAGCCTGAAAAGTGACTGCGAGCAGTGGTGGATTGCGAAGTGTAGGAAAATGGAAAAGGCTGCGTCTGTTGGCAATACTCGCAAACTTAACCGTTTGATTAGAAGTACCGGTCCATGGAAGCCCAGGGTAAACGAGTTAATCAAGGAGTCCGACGGCTCACTGGTTCACTCAGGGGCGCCATCTGAGTCGTTGAGCAAAACACTTAAGTAGTTCATTTGGCCTGCTTTTTCGATGTACTTTCCAAATATACCCTCAAGAGGAACGATGCAGGTAGATATCACTCCCCCATCAAAAATGGGGATTATGCGGGCTATACAGTGCGCATCCCGGACTTGGGATTTGCGGACGACGTCATGCTAAGAGATTCTGCCGCCAAACTTCAGCCATTCCTGAACCTACTCTTTTCCTTCGCGGAGACTATTGGCCTCGAAGTCAATCCAGAAAAAACGAAGGCTTTTTCGACTTGCCCTGGGCCGTTAGTTCAGCAGTTGTCCATCAATGGTCAGGCGATCGAGAATGTACCATTGTTCAACTATCTAGGGTCAACTCTGCTTCAGGATGGTCAGGCAGAGGATGAAGTACTGTCAAGGATTAGCACCGCACTGAAAGCGCTATTCCAGCCCCGGCGTGTAATGTTCTCTTTCCTTCGATGGATTGGAATTATTGGCGCGGTCATGACCTAGGAACAACCCCGCTGCCGGTCTGCAGCTGTTGGTCATAAAGATGCTACAGAAAACGGAATTGGCCCTCCGTTGAGAACGTATAAGTGCCTACCTTAAGTTGATGATGAACCTTCTAATCATGGCCTTGAGATTCTTCCTGCATTTTCGAGCACCGGAGCTATGGTAAACCGGTTTCCTCTGAGGCGCTGGACCGATTTTCGCTTCGCCTACCGATGGGTAAATTAATTTCCATACCAACACTACGAGGACGAAGGCTGCAGAACCGAAATAAGAATAGTTTCTTGGGATCCTTGCAGCTACCTCAGGGCAATCAGGATAAAGCTTACTATGCCCCCATGAAAAAAGTGCAACATGCCTCGAAATCAGGGCATCACAACCCACTAGGTGCAGTTTATAAAAGGATTTCAGACGGATCTTAGGAACTTCTACGGACTGCTCGCCCGGGTAACTCTCGCTGAGCCAGGATTTCAGACATGCTTCAAGGATATGACGTTGTGACGGATGGCAGCATGGTTGATGCCGAAGCGTCGGCTACAGACTACCCTTCGTTGTCGGCTCCCGACCAGCTGGGGACATCAACCTCTAGCGGTGCGGCAACTGCGGAGACTTCCTTTTAATGGGAGACGAAATCGATTAGGTTCTCGGCTGTGCAGTTCCGGCAAAAGCTCGGCCATTGTGAAGAATGGAATATCCGGGCTTCGATGGGATCTTGCCACTGATGCTTCAATCTTGCACCTACCATCCAGCCCATCCTATGTATAAGCTATTCAGTCACTCAGTAGAGGCTATCCTGGCCCCTGGGAAGAGGAAGTCCTGTAGGATCACTCCAATTTTCAAGTCTGGCTACCGATCCCAACAAGAAAACTACCCCCGGAAGCATTGCTCCCGAGTAGTCTCGAAATTTATGGAAGGCCTGATTCGGGAGGCCCTCCGCCTCTCCGTTGATAACTGTGACCTGCAAAACTGTTAGCATGGTTTTCGGGGCTCAGGTCGTGCCAAACAACCCCCGGGGAGGATGTGGATTGGCATACTTGGGCCGTCGACAGAGGGGCTCATGTAAATGTCATTCTATATCGAGTGAGCCATTCACTGCTATTAGAAACACTACCTGGCGTAGGGCCCCACCAGTCATTCCTAACCCGTGTGACGCTCTATCGGTGCGGCCGAGCATCCCAGGTGTGGGTGAACGGGACTATCTGGGACAAAGTTTACTTCCCAAGCTGGGTGTCACACAGCTCCAAACCAGGCCCTAGGAAGCGAGCCTCCTTCGTGAACGACCTCCGGCCGCAAATGGATTCCAGCCTCCCGTTGTACGCTGACGACACCAAAATCCGTCACTAGGTTTGAAGCTTGCTGGAGGACGATGGACTGCAGACAGTCGTAAACAGGTTTCACTGATGGTCGGCTTGGAACCTCTCCCCCTTTAATGCAGGCTAGTGCAAAATAATTCATGTTGAAGTAAACCAGGCCAACGAATGCTCACCGAGGGTCGGAGAATTACAGAGGATGATGCAGGGGAGAGATGTAAGCCCGGTCTTTTCGGGCGATTTATCCCAAGCAAATGACTGGAAAAGCCCGCAGGGAGATTTACCCATTAAACCAGCTCCGTCGAGCTCCGGGTAATTTTACTTTCATTTCGTTCTCCGATGTATTTTCTACACTCATCACACAGAGCCTGGAGAAAGAAACATCCGGGTGTGCCCGCAGAGAAGGAAAATACGATGCAGAAGGTTCAAAGGAAGGCCACGAAAAGTAAGCGGGCTCTGTGGAACGTACTCTACCTCGACAGTCTCCGCTTCATTATCTACGCAATGTGGAGTACAGTTGACCAAGATGAGGCCTCTCATTCTGAGGGATATCCTAATCACCCAGAAGCACCGGATCAGCACCTTTTCGCACGAGCATCCACTATTTTTCCATTGTCTTCTCCTAAGGCTGGGTCGGCATAGTACACGACTGAAGTCCCAAGAACTTTGGTTCTCGGTGCTTATCTGCCACCGGTGGAACTTGCTAGCAGTGCCCGTAGTTGAGGTGACTTTCATACGGTCTTTCAAAAAGCAGCTCATCAAGCAAGTATCCGAGCAGTGCTCGAGGTCTCCGCCCAAAACTCCGACTACAGAGTTAGAAATAAGGAAATCTGTACGGCTCTGCGGTTGGTATCTTAGTCATTGTTGTTCCTGATCACCTAATCTTGAACCCTACACATTCATTTTTTCATATTGGCATCTCACTGATGCACTGACTTAAGTTAACTGTACCATCAGCTCATGGGTTTCAGCATTTCTCGGGATCTTCCGGAATATACAGTTATTATTATTGTCAGTAATTAGAACGAGCTTGATTTTGTACGATGCTCACATGGATGACTCTTGTTTCTAGCTTGGCTGGGAATCGGCTGTCTTTCGAGTGTGATGTAACGTTGAGTTGTAGTTGCTAGGTTTCCCATATTTCTTATCTGCTCTCCTTCTTGACCGGTAACATATCGGTATAATCCTCATTGGGCGGAGGATTAGACGCGGGACAGTAAAGCGCATTACAAACATCAATCACTAGCCTGCAAACCGATGTGGGCAAGGCAGGTGAACACCATCCCCTTTTGCTTTTGGTGCTACCGATGTGACAAAGCAGAAAAGGCAGAGGAAAGAAAGGGGGTTCAGAGCAGTACGTTCGGGACAATTAGGTGCAAAATAAAGATGAAATCAAAGAGAAAACATGGGAGAAGAAAGTGAAATGTCATCCCTGATCCGCTTTTATCGTGGCGCACCTGTTACATGTCGGACCGAACCCAGGGGGTAGCCTCCAATGGTCACCCATCGCGGCTGATATCTGCCACCTGTGGAGTTGTACAGGGTGTGCTTGGTCCGCTATTTTCTCGCTCCATATTGATGGAGCTTTTTCGGTGGCACAGCAAGGCATTCCATTTTTCTTCGCCGATGACTTCATAATCGTGTGAATTCTATCGTCAAGATTTGAGCACTGCGCTGTCCAACAAAGATCTTGTTCTTGAACAACTTGGTCAATAGTGCACCTCACGAAAATGTGCTCTTTGACTTACAGAGGCTTGTACACCATCACAACGGTCCTCTGCTCTGCATACTGGAGCACGACTGCAAGCCCAATCAATCTCAGGTACTTACTGCCACCTAGTCACCCACCATCTTAGTTTCCACACTAGATGACCAAGGATCATACTCCGACTCTTGCCGACGGATGCCTAAATAGAACCTCTCATAGCAACCCGGACTGCAAACAAGCTTACCACTATAAATATTCCTAACTGCTTTCCAGTAGATCGATCAGCGCCTTCTAATGCAACGCCTACCACATAGGTATAACCAATAGAGCCTACACAAACAACACTTCAAGCGTAAACAACTACCACGTCAGCCCCTAACCGTCACCAGTTTTCCCCGTCATACCTCTCCACGCCCGGCAAAATAAACTGACGGTACTCTTTAGCCCGCCATATGAACCACACTTAAGGATGACGCACATTACCAATGACAAATGCCCCCTGATTATTCCTCGATCTTACCTGGAATGATCCGATAACGCAGCTGGAATAGGTAACACAGAAACTGTTTGTTCATCAAATTTCGATAAGCCATCTAGAAGCGAGGCCACTTATCCTCCCAATCCGCGGTTACCGGCAATGGCACTGAATAACACTGGGACTCAATAAGTCAATATATGTTTATCGGTGAAACAGCGCAGTGAGGCTGAAGCACATGCGAAGATTTTTCACTCCGGCATCTGTTGCAAGATTTCACTTTTCCTTCCACCTTTTTCCTGCTTGAAACTGATTCTCCACTTATCCAGGATCCGCCGGCTGTGCTCTTACTTTTCGCTCTTTTCCGTATGATACAGGTTATTGATCCTAAAACTAAACACACCTTTTTGTGCATTACTGTTCCAGTCACGTTCACCAATGTTCCCGAGAGCACCGCAGTAAACCTTGCCCCACATCTCTTTGTTTCATAATTTGGTTTACATCGCTTTTACGGGTTGCTGTGCTTTTCAAATTCATCAAAGTCCCCGAATGTGCTTTTATACATTTTTTCTTTTCTATCTGCTCATAAGTTACTCCTTTTACAGAACCCCGGTAAGCCTCCGTTATCTATGACTTGCATCGTTTTGGTTTATGATGCTTATTTAGCATCATGTATTAACGCTATCCCCACTATTCCCGCGGGGCGCCATCGCCCTACTAGAACTAGAATTCGGTCCGTATTTGTCTCTTAAACTATTATTAATTTGATCCCTCCAAACCTTTGTTAGCCATGTTATTCTGTTGCCGAAATGTTTACTCGTACTCTGAAAAAATCGTGTATAATTCACTGTGTTGAGCAATGTTGTTCACCGTGATCGTGCACTTGTACGAATCTCGACCATGGTCGAGAAATATACCTTCAGTACTATTAACAGTACTACATAAAGTACTTTCCAGAACCGAGTCACCGAATCAACTGTCCACCCCCCCGAGTGCACCAGTGAGGAATCTTGGGCTTCGACAAACCAACCATATGCATTTCTCAGAATATATCTCATTCTAGATAGCCGGGGCCAAACAGATTTCAGGTCTTGTTCTCGGATCATTTAAAACGAATCGTAGAATTCTCCTCAAATGCCAACCCCATGCAAGGCCGCATCTCGAATACTGCCCTTTTATTCTCTCCGGGATGTCCAAATTGAATAGGACACGCCTTGAGAAAGTCCAGAGTAAAATGGCCCAGAAACCATCAGAGCAATCTTCCCCACTGAGCTATAAAGAGTGCTGCATTCTATCAAAACTTGATGTCCTTATGGCTTAGACTTGTTAGGCTTAACTTCTTTTCTGTGTAGACTTATACATCAGGCTCTTTTCAGGTCTACCAATTTCATACAGTTTACCTATTTACTTCTTATTTCCTGTAAAGAACAAATCCTGAAAATCCCTCCAAATGTTTCACTTGCTTTGTGAATTTGACTATATTTAACGTTGTCTTGAAAAGCTTGCTCATATACCACATTTCCACGTTTGTTTATCCACGTGAGACATTTGAATTTGGCCTTGAACCGCTTCTGACCGTCGTGCTTGAGCCACGGGGCTTTGCACCTTTGGGTTTCATTGTGAAGTCTATTTGGCCGCATACTTGAGGTTTGTATGTGTTTGTGACCTTTGTGAATGTCAATTTAGTACCCCAGAAAATACGAAACAATCTTGTTCTGGTTTTGAGATTCATTTGAACTGGATACGCGTTGCCGGATTTGCAAAAATTGACTTACAGTACTCAAATGGAGCCTGGACAAGAATACTCATTGGAAGTGCTCATACGAGGAAGCAAGGGCCTCTTCAGACAACAGGAATTAACTCGGCAAGTTTCTGGGGATGATTTGGGTGCTCTCAGTTTCTTGGGTAATGCTAAGTTTACCGGTTCTGCAAGTGCCAGATCATATATTTGTAGTTGCGACGAGTTTGCCGACATGTACTTGTAGAATTAGATGATGGAATTAGAGAACCAGCCGCGATTAACCAGAAGGGAAACGGGGACTCTTAAACAAAGAACTGGTCTCAGCAAGCCAGCAGAAAAATCATGTAGTTCACAATATCAACATCGAAACGACGACTGAATCGAAGAAAATAAACCCTTAAGACCGCCTGAAACTACCGAGGTTCTTGCATTCGACCTGATGAGAGTGGATCTAGCTCCTTTCGACGGGCACATCAAGAAATACTCTTTATTCATGAAGCAATTCTAAAGTCCTTTTGAGTGCAAAGTTCTAAATGCTGGGCAAAGGTTATTGTATTAAATGTTTTACTGCCATGAGGGGGCTAAAAGTGCCGTCGAAGGCTGCGCGATGCTTGATCCACCAATAGGATACATTGGGGCACGCAGAATCGTCAAAGATTTTTTTGGACAACCATTCAAGGTGTCTAGAAGCTTCATTGATGGTGTTTCATTGGAGGCAAAAAGGACTGAGAGCAACGCTGAATTAATGTCAAATTTGGCGATAAAAATGCAAAATTGCAGCATAGCATTGGAGCAATCAGAATGCTAGTCTGATCTGAATGCGTTGCACACACAGGAATGCATTGTCCAATATCTACCCATTGGTGTACAGGGCCGACTGGCAGAGGAAGCCGAGAAAATAAATATGCTTGAGCGAAAACCTAATTCCGACGATTTGACGGATTTCATAAGTCGTCAACCCCGTATCGCTAACAGCCGATTTGGACAAATCGTAGGCGAAAGTTGCAGGCTGGTGTGAACGAAATCAGCAACGGCTCAAGTTTTAGGGAAAGACTGTAATCGAATCCGGTCTTTGGCTAACATGCAGTCAATGAATCGAGAGCCCTAGAGGTCAACTGATTGCAGGCGATGCCACTCACTTCATCGGTTATCAGATTGTCCGACGTTTCATGGGATGAGTATACCAGATCAGTGGCACGGAGCAGAAAGTAATGGCTCATGCTGTATGTGTTTAAACAACTCACATCGAGCCCCTGGAGGCCGCTTTAGATAAAAGTGTGACCAGGATGGATGCTTGGGTAACCATCACGCGTTACTAAATGGCCCTCTCAACAATGGGCCTATTCGGCCAAATGAACCCAGAATTGTTTGTTCATCGGGACATGATGACTTCAAACCAGCGAGATTGGGCATCGTACCTGTCGGCATCGTGACACCTAAATGGTTGAGGAGGGTCAGTGCATTTTTGAACACGGGTTCGGATACCTTGCCGATTACTCGCTAGCTTGTAGAAAGCTGTGAACTAGTCGGCGAGCCTACCTCTCTCACTATCAGCATGATTGCAGGGAGTCATGTTAACAATTCTAAGAGGCTGACCCTGCAGTTAACGTTTGTATCTGACGGGGGGACCGTGGAAATCTCGGAAGCCTTTGCGATAGACAGCTTGCCAATGAGACCAGTCGACTCTATTAGACAGATCGCCAAGGGATGGCCTCATCTCAGAGACAGCGTTCGAAGAATTGTCTAGCCCCCACTGTAACGGCCGGCCGTGGAAAATCCCCCTAAAACTTTTGCATTCCATGTTTTTCTTAACATCACTCAATTGCTTACACTATTGACGTGTCTTTACGCACTGTTTGTTTTTATGGACCAATTGTTGTTTGTTCGCGCCCAGAGCGCTACTCTGTCATATCCTTGTTCTGGACCTGCGTGACGCACGTGCTGTTTGCTCACACGCTGCAATTCGGTTTCTCGTTTGTTGAATCCTTTTGATCTCATTATTGAGGTTGTATCTTTTTGGTGTCATTGTTCATCCAATAATCTAGTGTCGTAGAATATCACGGATAATCGCCTTTTGATTTCGAGACCCGTTGTGAATTTCGCCACGCGTATCTCAAAGGAGTGCTACACCCACGTCGACATACTGGTTGGATGCAATGTACCAGAAGCTCCTCGGGTGCTTGAACAAAGCGTAAGTAATCGAAAAGAACCGTTCGCTAGGCGAACTGTACTTGGCTGGACACTTCTAGGACACCTGACGAATGAACTTCAACAATCGACATCAATAAATTGCATAATTGTTGCTGAGAGAAGTGCCTCTATAGAACGCAATCGATTTTTGATGTCGAATCCAAAGGTCTACCTCTGGAAAGCGAAGTACACTCAAAAGATCAGTCGGTGCTTTCGTAAGTGAATTCAAAGACCGGACGTCGCAATGGGCAACACGAAGTTGCCCAAAAAGCCGAAAAAGCAATGAGAAACCTGAGTTAGCTGTTGCAAAATGAAATCGAGAACGGGCGGCTAACCCTCACGAATCGATAATGGAATTTTACTCTTTCAAAAACTTCAAAATTGGCTGGCTGCTAATGTCGAAGAAGCAAATCTCTGAGGACTTTGTACGGCTGGGAAATGGGTGAATTGAGAGAGCAAAATGTTTCACATAGGAATAACCATTCTTTCCGACGACAGAGAAAAATGATCAGTTTTTCTTCTCGGAATCCACTGTTCTTTGCTTCAGACACCAGATTTCGAAACGTCCCAGGTAATCTTTAAATTCACTTGGGGTCTCATGAATATTAGGAGCTTCTAAGACACAAGAATCAGTGGGAGGTCTTATGGCTGCGACGCCAGATGTGACAACTAAGATCCGAACTAGAGTTGTCGTACTATTCGCAGTGAAAGCAATATAGTTCCTGCCCGAACTACGCCCAACTGAAGATCAAAAACACTGACTGGATGAGCACTCACCGGAACTCGTATTCTGCGCAATCGTAACGTACATATACATGTAGATACAATAAAACAACATGAAATAAAGTCATTATCAATCATCATAACAGAGTGAAAAATAGGATCAAATGACAGAAAGTAGATCGGCTGTGCCCTCATGGATACTGGCCGACCAGCAGTCCACAAATTGCGCAACTCACCTGATTGGTGCTATTTGTCGCTGCCACTCACAGGACTTTTAGATTTGTCCTGACCGAGTCCCTGTTCCAAAGGATTGTCTTCAGCTCGGGTTCGATAACGATTATATTCCCCGAAGGTACAGACCACGAGACCCCTCCCTTAGTTCTTCAAGTAGCTTCAAGTAACCGGTGAACCGCAGTCGTTCCTAGTACATGTCAAAGGTCTGGTAATCAGGCTAGACAGCCTGGGGTTCCCATTCGCAAACGATACACAACTGGTGGCAGATCCGAACTCAAGTCAAATCCGGGCCTATTCAGACAGGATTAGCTAGCTGGCAGGAAGGTGGGAGCTACCAACAAATGCGGCCAAGTACAAGCGCTTGCTATCAGGCCGGAGAAACAAATAAGGCGGGCACGCAGGACTGTCCGTCTCTGGAAAGACGGAGCCCACCACTGTCGTGGGAGACCCAGATGTGCCTGTGCGCGAGCTTTAAACATACCAAGCTGTGTACGTCAGCAGCGGTTAGGGCAAGCCGGGCTCTTTTCAAATCTAAATCGAAGGTGTCTGAAAAGGGAGGCGTAAATCTGCTCTGGTATAGGTTGATCGCAAGGCTAAACTTGGTGGCTTTCAAGCAAGTGTAAGCGCCAAGCCCGGAGAAGGACAAAAATGCATGAGAGGGCTGTTGGGAGAGATTCACTGGAATGATAGCTGTAGTGCAAGAAAGGTAGCACCGGAAGGGGCTTGATTCCCTGAATCGTTTTTTCGACCTTGGCGGGCCAAGGAGAAAGCTGACTGAAAGTTAAGGGTTGTGTTGAGGTGTCACTAAGACCGACAGACCTTTAGTTACCCGTTGTCGGAGCTATGCACACGGAGAACACGGGCATAAATTGAATAAACAATAAGCTGACAGGGTCTTAGGGGCATTCTTTTCTCACCACGACATAGACAAGTAGAACAGGCTGCCTCTATACATGGTGACAGCGGCCTTGGTCCTTGCAGCGATGTACAATTTGAGTGCACTCCTGGCAGATGCGTTCCCAGGCCGTGACTTACCATCCTAAGTAAGTTCTTCATTCTGTTCTTTCTGCTTCTTCTTCCGGCTTGACTCACTGGATTATGCAGCCTTTCTTCACAAGGTTAACCTTACCGCCCCTGTCTTCATTACAGCCTCCGTGTCACAACTTCATTATCATTCCTTATTTGCATCTTTACTTTATTCAAAGGCTGGGACTATTTCTCATATGAAGACAGCTGTAGGTCATGGAGCGAAACCTACATTATTGTGAGGCCGCCATTCTCGGGTAAATGCCGGCTTCTTTCAACCGCCCCAGCTACTTGAGATTCGCTTCACGACGAGGACCTTTTGAACCTGACGTCAAAGAAACTCCTTGTGTATTGACTCATCTCTTGTAACTTATCCTGACCTGAACTGACCTGCCTACCTCCCTCACTTATGGATGGTAGTAGAGTAGCTTAGAGTCCCACTTTATCAAGTTGACGCTGCTGCCCTCCGCGCCGGCAGGCGGTTTCCTCATGGTTGTCCCTGATTCTGTTTCCCCGCAAATACCCAAGTACACAACAGAAATCACAGAAGCCTCAGCCAAGCACGGGCACTAGACAGCATTGAATTGGCCCCAGGAGGTAAATATACGTAACAACTTCCGAGAAATCACCTCCAAGATTGAGCAGCTCAACCGAAATGAAAACCCGGGCCACTAGAAAACTACGGTGACCAGGCACCTTCGATCCTCGTGAATCCACTAGAATCAAGAAATGAACTGGGATGATCTTATCCTTGTTATTCACGCTCTGGTGGAATAATCGGGGAGCTCTGAGCTGAATTTGGCTTTGGATTGTACGGGGAAATGAAGAAGCTTATTTTGCGCTATTGTACGCGAAAGCAGCAACCTCGAGGAAGGCTTTTGTTTGGAGGACCATTTTGTTTTACTCTTCCCCGAAATGTTTGGAGTTTTGTGTAATACGTATCACAGGTATACTCAGGGGCTCGTAAACGGTAAACATTTTTGCAACCAGTGTCGGTTACCAGTCGGTACTTTGCCATTTTCGTAGGCGCACCACGACGCCTGAAGTGTCTCTTTCTGTAACTGCTGGACGCGGGAAGCGAGAAAACGAAGGCATCGGAAGCGATGCTTGCTTTACGCGAGTTCATGAGGACTGTTCTGAAGATTAGCAAGAACATGCATCTTCTGTACCTTACGAACAGCCGGGCCGAATGGGTATGTAGTCTCTTCAAGGAAGCTGCAAGCTCGGCACATTGGAAACAATATGGCTGGGACGAGGTTCATTTTACCCCTGACGACCGCGGAGGCGATGAGCTTAGGCCTCCGCCGCGCAATGCATCAATAAGTCCATATACACAGGCCATAGGGAAACCTGACAGAACGGTCATCGAGGTGTTAAAATACCCGGCTGGAGGCTGCCTCTTAACTGCTGCGTTTGCTGTGCAGCGAACTAATAAGAGTGAGCGGAAGAAGCAGGAAAATATTTTGAAATAATCAGGACAAGAAACAACGAGGAAGAGGTGATAGATAGCAAATCAAAGACAGACGAATTTGGATACCGTAATTTGAAAATCCAACTGATGAATCTCGAGAGGTATCCAGTTTCCGGGATAGACATCAAGTTATAGGCTACCGTCGGGATTCTCGGTAACTTAGGACGCTCCAGAAGATTCTAATTGGCGGCGTTGATTGGTAATGGTGATTCAGCCGCTGCCACGGTGATAACACCAGACTCGGCTTCGAATCCACACACGCGGATGAGCCTCAACCAATCAGAATGGCCGAGGACAGGTAAGGCAACAACCCCATAAGACCGGTTGATTTCCAGAGCACCAATTACTTTTTCTGATATAACATTTACTCCAGCCAGTTCTGTATTACATTTAACTTGCTGTTTCGCAGCGTTGGTCTTCTTGCTACCTTCGTTGGCGCAGTTCTGGATGAGGGCAATTCCCTTCAGTTCTATCAGCTCCGTTCATTGTGATTTGTACAATCGTATTCGCTTCAGGGAGCTGACAGTATTAAACTGCTGAATTTGCGATCTGGTGCATCTGAAATTGAATACTGGACTAAACTATTCCAGTTACAGAACAGCTTGCTGAAGAATGTGAGGAAAGAGAACCAGACGGCATTATTCTTGACGGCCTGTGGAGGTTTGTTGTAATCGTTGGTGAATAATCGTAGCTGTCCGAGGGCCCCTGTTGTAGGTCTGTTCCACGGGTTGAAGGCTGTACCGCTAGGTCACGTGGTTCCGGTGAACTTCTAGGCTGTGGACCGTGTCAGATTTCATTTACTGGTTCGTGGTCCCAATAACAGCATACCTGAATTCGTCCCGACATTTGAGACACAGGCCTTAAAGCATGATTTCGGCGATCAGCTGGACACAATTGCGCGACTGTCTTATTACCGGTATAAATCACCCGGAGCTGCAAAAGAAGCTGTTGCCGAAGCCCGATCTTAAGCTTCCCGAGGTCCGGTCAACCCGCAGACAATTTGATGAGGTATCCAATGCAACAGGTGAACACTCCGTGGTGCTTTATCAACATGTTCGTCCTCGTAAACCAACCCGTTCAAGTAAAATACCTCAACCAAGGACGGCCAAAACGATGATTCCTGAATGTAAACCTGCGTAACTGAACAGTGGCTTCTCACACTTCCAATTCCGCTTACTTTTCACCCGCCGCTTTCGCAATCCAACGTGCCATTTAAATCAAAGTATTGGTCATATTCGAGGGGTGTGCTTCCAATCCAAGAGCAGTGTGACGAAAGCAGTCCCCAAAGGTGCAAAAACTGATGACAGTTCGGTATGTACGTTGAAGATTTCGAGTGAATACGACGCACTTCTGTACAGATCAGTCCAGTTCTAGTGCAGCCTGAGGCCTCGGCTTATCATGAATACCAGGGGCTGCGGGTCCACCATTCCGAAATCGGTGTTTGACATGATCCAGCCCAGTGGAGCCACTCGTCTCACTGAAACAAGTACCGAGTATGTTACTGGACATTGACTTTTACTGCTGAGCGAGACAACACTGATGTTTCGGCTGGAAAGACACTAGGATCCGGCAAGATTCCTGACTTCTGTAGACAGTCGGTCTATTCTAGGCTCGAAGGCCTGGCGGGCCTTGTAACGATCGGTGAGCCTGAATCAAAGTCCTCCACTTTGGTGGGCCAGCTTCATCTTGAGCCATTGATCACGCAGTGTTCCAACCGCAACAGCCGTCATAGCGGTTAAGCCCGCGAAGTCAGGGGTTGATGGTGATCCTGATAGGCTGAATGTTGCCATACGGCCAGAGAGAGGGCTTTCTGAAGTTCCTTACCGAAATGGAATAAGAAGAAGTTTTTGCGCGCGTGACTTCGTCCACTTGGGTGACTCCGATTGCGGTGACTTTGGAGAGCGACAGATAAACACTCCGGACTTTCGGAGATTACCGAGAAATTTCATGAAATGAATGCTTGGTAAAAAGCATTGCACGAACATAGGCCTGGCTGAAGTGTGTTTATGAATGCCGCTTCGCGTGGAGTCCGAACCACTTACAGTCATCAGTACCCCTTCCAATACAACATCTTGCCCCTTGGTCCGCATGTATCATCCGGGGTATTTCAGGCTGCAACAGACGAGACGATTTAGGGTATCAAGGCGTAAGAAACCGTAGTTAAG
Organism: Fasciola hepatica; assembly: GCA_948099385.1. Lineage (NCBI taxonomy): Eukaryota > Metazoa > Platyhelminthes > Trematoda > Plagiorchiida > Fasciolidae > Fasciola > Fasciola hepatica. The sequence goes on from CANUEZ040000043.1 coordinate 40,935,393, forward strand.
AAAAAAATATGAATAAAGGGGGGAAAAAGAAAGGGAAAATGAAGAAGAAAAGAATGATTTGTATAGCTGGGGATTGAGTAGCCGTGAGCTATGCCTTATTGAAATAAATGAACGATGTCAATTCTAGAATAGGGGGCGACCAAAGCTAGACGTAAAGAGTGGGGCAGATGACAGCAATGGCGCGGAAGGATCGAGTTACGGTAAATATGAGGCACATATAGACAAAGTGGACACATATCTTGGAGGGGGGGGGCGCATGGTGTCAAGAGAACTGGTCGGCGAAGAACTGGGGTAGGCAAAGGAAACGTGTATACATAAACATGTTTATATGCGTACATTTATATATATATACGCATATATATATATATATATCAGAGCAGGAGAAAGTAGCAGTGAAGGGACGAAACACGGAAGTAGCAGTGCTTGGAAGAGACATGTAGGGTTGGGTCAAATGTTACGGAATTACCTTGGATAAACAATGATGAATTTGCTTACGGCAGGCGAACTTGAAGGGCCATCTGAGAGAGAGAAACGACTTTGGATGCTCAGAAGTGATCGCTATGAGTAGAAGTTGATAAGCGGCGGAATACAAAAGAAAGGCTCGACGAAAACAAGTGAGAGTGAGTAACAATCTGATTAGTGCAGTGGTGATATGTGGTGACGGTAGAAAACGGGTGAAGCTTTAATAAATGGACGTACACTATGAAGCAGGAAGACGGCCATGAAAATGGCTGGAGATTGCAGGGCGAATGGAAGTACAGGGTGGTTGGAGAAGTGTAAAATTTCCCTGGAGAAAGGTGAATTGGAGGTTAGAAGAATTGTGGTGCAAAGATGCAGCGGTTGTAACAGCGAATAACAGGAGAGAAACAAGGAAGTGGAGGATGAGAAAGATCTGGTATTAGCAGGGCAGACTGTTTGAAACTGTTAGTGAAAATGATGGCGTTACGATGACTTTACACCAACTGGAACGCAGAAAAGCAGCGCAGCTTGAAAGGCACACTGAAGGTACCTGTTGCGAGCAATACACGAAGCAGATGAGAGTGCTGACCGAAGAATACCAAGTGAGGGATGACCAGTCAGATCGTCTCATGCAGATGATACAGGATGATTACCGAGAGGAAGAAAAGTACCCGGACGGGAAAACCTGCGATGTAACAAAAAGCACGATAAATAGTTGTGCCTCGGTGTTGAAAGAATGGGACTGGTGAGCTGCTTGCTTGTAAGGATTGCACAAATGAATTGAGCCAGAAGTTGCTAACGGGGACACTGCCTAAAAGAGAGATCCACGGAAGAATTAATGATTCAAACAAGGAAAATGTGGTGGTGGTGAAAAGGAAATACATTTGGTAGTAAAAATGCCAAGGTTGAAACTGCGAGTTTTTGTATGGTGATTGGTCACGGTTACGGATGTATGGTGCGTACTGGTGGGAAGTATAAGATGGACAAAAAGGGGTATAGCAAAATGGTAGCTAGTGAGGTATGCGATCAATGAGTTTGATAAGCATATGAAATTACCAAATGAGTACAGATTATGAGGTGACAGGGGCGAAGTGGGTGGAAAAGGAAATGTTTCGGGCTTAGGCAGAGTAAAATGGATAGGGCGACGGTGATCCCGTGCAGTGAGGGTTGTCATTGTGAAAGACGATAAAACCAAAAACAGTGGATAGGTGTGCATACAGAGGTAGAAGGACACTGAAGGTAAGTGATAAGAGTGCTGACAAGAACGATAAATGAGCGCATCATGGCGGGAGAATGGTAGGAGCACGCTATCGGCAACCGACAGTGATGAGTGCTGTAGGGCGAGGACAGTTGGAGCGTGCATTCCGCAACCGGTGTTGGCGAGTGGTGCTGGCCCTGCTTTGAACACTCAACCTAGAAATCACTTGGAAGTGAACACAGGAGGTGTGATCCACCAGCCTAATTGAGCCCACAGATGGAAGCATACGGTCTGCAAGCCAGAAGTGAGCCGGCCAAGGAGAGGGACCTGACCTTGCCCAGCACCGTTAGGAGTGGCGTGAGCATTCATTGCTGGTTGTACAGAAGACTGAGACACCAAGATAAGATTAAATGGTCCAGGACCAATTAGTTGGGTTGTGGTAACTTGGACAACAGAGCCGAAGTATACATGGAGTGGCGGACGGCCATACGGCATTATTATCCGGGTGCACCAGCCAGGGAGTTGATCAGTATAGTGCCCGAGTTGGCTGACCAACATTGAGGGCAACTGGAAAGGGAAAAGAGATAGAGAAGCGCAGTCTGGGTATGGCCCAGCTGAGGATAAACGGTTAACGAAAAGAAGAAAGAAATGAAACACGGGCTCTTCGATGCAGGAATCCTCAAGACAAGTTGAAGCCATGGAAAGTGAGACTAAAAAAAGAAACGCACAAGTGGAAGCTAAAAGGTCAATGGGGCGGTTAATATTCCACCTGGAGTAGTCATTCAGCAGAAGGAAAAACCAAGTTCTGCATAAAATTACGGAATAAACTTAACTGGTGTTAGGGCGGGGGTAGAATTAGTGATGTCTTAACTGGATGTTGAGTTCGGTTAGTGAGCCACGCTAGGTGAGGGACATGAGACTAGATTTTCCAGTTTAAAATCGCAGGGATTGGCGATGGAAGTATCTGCGGTGGGGCATTATGTGGAAAAGAGGCAAGGTAAGCAAAGAGATATCTAGGAGCTTTGGAGTACTTGTCATGCTTGTGTTAATAAATGCTGCACAGTGATAAATATATATTTGCAAAAATACATATATACACATATTATATCTATATATATAGCGAACCAGGGCGTAGTTTCTGGTGCAGTTCCTACAGCGTTGATGAGGCTCTTTTCAGGGCCGCATACATCATATGACTAAATAAGGGTAATAAATCTTGGAGCGGGTGAGGCATACTGACAAACTGTGGGGAGTATTTCGGTGGCCTCTCATAAGTTGCGAACGCATCTGGAATGACTTGTTTCAAAGTGAAATTGGCTGAATTCTATAGGTTGGTATGGAAAAACAATTGGTGGACGCAGACGTGCTTTAAATAGGTGGATAGCGAAGTCTAAAGAGAAGCGTTTAAACAGAGCATTTGTAATTCAAAAGCGAAAAAATTATTTTGGAGCTTGAGATAAAGCGGGAAAGCAGAGCAATGGCTTAAAAGTCGAGGCCTTTTTGTAAGCTTGACTTTCGGTTATGTGAAATTTGAATGAGCCTAAAACAGCCGGGACAGAAAAGAATTCATCCGTAGCATGCACGTTTGCCTACTTCGACACAGAAGATCTGATTTGTAAAGAAAGCCTATTCCAGATTCTGGGGAACGTGAAGAGAAAGAACCCAGAGCGTAGAACAGTCCTCACAGAGGGTGTGGTAATGGTATATTGCCTATTACGGAGTAAATATCCAGTGTCTAGGGAGAAGCACAAACGTTTGGAGAAACACGATTGCTTAGAAGATAGCTTACACAGAATCACAAGGTTCAGCTTGATGCGACGAGTCCATAATCGTTCGATTACGAGAGATGAACATCGTTCCCTGTAGTTTAAGTTTGACGACCAGCCGATAAGCTGCTTTGTGAATCTTCTCTAATTACATTCGGCAATAATTCTGTCGGATTCTCGCATACTGTAGAAGATTGAGGGAGAATATCCGAGAGGGGGCTTGGCATGTAATTTGTACATGTACAGAATGCTCTCCCTAAGCTGAACGGATCTGAACAGAAGATCAAGACACTTTTTAGCCCTAGCAGTTTGGAAGACAGCATGATCGGAGAAGTTAAAAAAGCAAGAATAACTTTAGCCAAGGTCTCTTACTAAGGGCTGGCTGTTGATGGGTGAACCACCGATGCATGAGAAATCAGGAGGAAACTGACATTTGTATTTGAGAAGAATACACTTATCAGCGGAGAATTTCATCGCCCAGATTGAGCCCCATTCATCAAGAGCGGCTAAATCAGCAGAGATTCTAGGAATAGTAGTACTGAGGTTGCCAGACTAAAAAGTGTGGACTATCTTATTGTTGTCCGCGAACAAGAATGGCTTGCAATTAAGTATTGCCGGAAACGTCATTTATATATAGGAGGAAAAGAAGGGGGCCTAAAACAACGCCCTGAATAGCACTGCTAGTAACAGGCCTAGGGTTAGAGGTTTGCCCGTTATTCAAGTCAACCTGTGAGCGATGAGATAAGTAAGATGAGAACCAAGAAGGTAGCGGATCGATACTACCAAATAATCGTAGCTTTGTTACAAGGTGGGATTGAGGCACTCTATCAGGTGCCTTGGATAAGCCAAAATGAAAAACAACAAAATATTTCCCACTTTCGGCAGAGCCGGTGAAGAGGTTGCGAAAAGCATACTGACAAGTCATGCAGGGCCGTGAACGGAGGAATCCATGTTGGTTGTCATAACCAAGGGTGAGGATTAATAAGTAATTATTAATGTGGATTTTAGCTATTTTTTCCATCATTCTGGATAAAATGGAGAGATGGTTTATACGGCGATAACTGAGTATCTCATGTAAAAGTCTTTTTTATGAATGGAAACGATTACCGAGCGCTTCCAGTTAGCAGGTACGGTGCTACCATTAAGTGAAAGAGTGAAGGGGTTAAGCGGCAAAAGGAGGAAGGAAAAGGTCCGCCATTGACAAGAGCAACTGGTGGTAGGCCACCGGGGCCTAATCGAGGGAGGGTTTGCTATTGGATAGTAGCTCAGAAATACTCCTGGCATCAAAGGATATCGTAGAAAGGACAGAGTCGGTGAGTAGTGAAGATGGGGGAGGAGCAACGACAGTAGCTGGAGCCATGGCTGAAGCAAAGAATGCATTGAGTGCTTCGGCTATGCAAGGTGGGGAGGTGATAGATGAGTTATTATCCAGAATCAGAAGTTGAAAGTCAGCCTTAATATCAGCGTTTCTAGAATTAGGCAACACGGAAAGAAGTTGCGACTCATTGGCATGACTCAACGCCTTGGCTTCTTGGTCACGAAGTCGCGTATTATCTTGTCGTAGAATAAGTGTAGAGAGGCGATTTAGACGAATAAAATCTGAAAAGTCGTTGGAATTAAATAGCTCCTTGAAAAGTTTATGATATTTTTTGTGGAGTGGCAAGACAGAGGACCTCGTTCAAGGTACAGTCTGGGAAGTAGAGGAGCATTTGTTTAGACCTTTGGAAAGAAGTAGTAGAAAATATCTGCAGCAAACTGAGGGTCAAGGATGAGAAAATAATCAATTTAGCCCTTTTGGCGAGTGAGCGTGACTAGCAAGGCCCAATTTCTGCATAGGAATGTATTGTTGGAGGGGTGTGCGGGACTAGGTGAGCCACTGAGGGGTAGATGGCAGGTAACCTTTTTATAGTCACTGCCGGGGAAGTTTTGTGCCACTGACAGGTCGATGAGAGGTATGTTATGAGTAAATACCAGATCTAGTATGTTCCTGTTTCTGGAATGTAAGACTTCATGTTGTGTCCAGCCACCAAGATGAATACTAGCGGTCAAATTCATAAGGTTGGGAGGAGCCGAGAGGGTAGACCAAAAAAGTTGAGGGAGAAGACAGTCGCCCGCAATAGGGTTGGGTCCAGAAGGACGGAAAGAGAGATATTCGAAAGATCTAATGGGAAGTGGAAACAAGGAACTGGAGGACTTTGGCGAGCGATACACGTAGCCAGTGTGAAGAACAGTGCTTTGGAGGCTGATAATGAACCAAAGAGTATCGGGAATAGAATCGAGCGCCGTATGTAAAAGAGGGTCGTGGCGTAGACCACCTTGACATAGGCTAGGCACCCAGCACCACGCCCGTTTGGTCTGTCGGACCTTAGAAGACTGTGCCCTGCCAAAGATACTTGATCATTAAGAGTGCTGTCAGACAGCCAGAATTCCGTTATTAAGATAATGTCGCCCATACTTGTGAGGACAATTTTTTTAGGTGGAGGAGTTTGCCAGGGATAGAACGAGAGTTGAAAAAGGCTGAAGATATGCCATTCGTGGGAGGTGGTGTAGGCATCTCAGGGGGTAGTGCGAGTTGGAAGAAGGCAGGCTATCGCAATTGGAATAAGTGAAGATCAGGGTCAAAGGGGCATATAGTGATGTCGAGGCTAGTGAAGGTTCAGATGGGTAGCTTCCAGCCGAGCTGAAGTAAATGATGCAATGAGAGGGACTGCTGAGGGGTAGAACAACTGGGCATCAACGGAGGGGGAAATATCGGAGCAAAGGGAAACACATTTGGAATTTGGCGGGTCGATATCAGACAGAGATGATTAGGAGCAGTTGAGAGATACCAGCCAGTCGGAATTGAGTATTGGCTGAGGGGGGTGGGTGCAGAGGGCGGGGTTGAGAATATTTGAGGAATAGAGGTGTAGGCTGGTAGGTTAAGCTGCACGTCATGGGTGGGGTAAAGAAAGTTGGCGAAAAAACAGATATGGAGCAGTAAGTATCGGGATCAGTAGAGATGGTTTTCAGGTGAACAGTACGACGTGAGGCGGAGTGGAAGGCATGTGGAAGCAGTATTTTTGTATTAGCAGGCAGCGAACGCGGTAAGTTTGTAGGGGCCACCAATGCACAGGAGCAGGGAATGATTTTAAGGTCGAAACCGGATTTGGTCACGTAAGGCGAGTTGATTTAATTGGAGATATTTGGATGAGGGAGGGGTTTGTGAGAAGGGTGGGTAGAATGGTGGACATACTTCTCTGGACGGCTAGTAGTTTATCACCTGAGGGAACAGAGAGCGAATTGGATTTGGAAGCGTGCCAAATAGGCGATGAATTGGGAGAGTGAGGCGATAGTTGGCGTCTTTTACTGGGTGGCAGTGAGAGGGTAGGAGCGGAAATGTCTAGATCAATAATAATGAGATCAAATTTCAAAGAATTCAGTGCGGGAGCATATGAGTGGGCAGCGGGTGGTTGTGAAAAAGCGGAAGGCGCTTGAGATGATAAAGCGATGGGGACTTGAAGAGAAGTGATTGAGCGATCAGCTATCTGTGTCGGAGGCTCAGGACTATCAGGCGTCTTTCCCGTAGGGAAAATCGAGGGAGATCTATTGGATTCTAATTGAAGGGGGCTTTTGTCTTCGGCCATTTTTATGTCCTTATAGGGGAATTACCCAAGTGGCAAATCTGGCCGGGAATTGCCTGGGCCCCGGCCGGGCTTCAAACGGTTTTTGGCTGGGTTTGGAGCGGGCGAGCAGGCTGGAAGCGGGCTTGGGCCGGGCTAGGGCCAGGTTTGCAACGGGTGCCCGGCTGGTTCCTGCAAGGCTTCAGCTGGGCTAGGAACGGGCTCCAGCTGGGTTGGCCTAAAGATTTGCCAGGTATGCCGCCTTCGTCCACTGCATTGCGCCAGACGGATCCCAACCTAAGGATTTCAGTCTATATCTAGTCCTAGGCCAACCTTACGTCCCATTTCACAACAAAAATTGAAGAAGCCGCCAAAAGTGATGCCCGCTTTATTTGCACGAAATTCAATGTACACGTTTGGTTACATGTTTACTGTTTACCTGTCTGAACTCATGTTATTCCTCTAAAATCCTGTTAGTCCCGAAAGAGAAGATTAAAATAATTACATCGTATGGCCAGTTAGTAGTTGATTGTTCAGTTCATTTCAGTTCTGTTTGCGCAGGACAGGTAATGGCCACGGCCAATCGAGGGTCCAGAATTTCTTCGATGGTATGCACACCAGTTATGCACCCACCACTGCACGGTGTATTTCGTCGAATCCCCGATAAAAATGAGAGGGAAATGGAAGACCTCATCGCACATCAACTGCGAGAGGCATTATGCTTCGTGAGCTTTCACTGAGACTGTATGCAACGAGCGAAAAAGTCTGTTAAAACATATTCCAGGAGTACCACAGTGCTACCCATCATCCATCTAGTTGATATACGCAAGGCTCACTACGAGGAAATATCTCGTACCACTTGCGATCTAGAGCAGCTTTGAAGGATTGGACGGTCTGCAGATCTACCATTCCATCAGGCAAACCGTTCCAACTGTTCACAACCCTATTGCTGAAGAAGTGCGATCCAGCCATCAATCTAGATCGGGCTCTTATCAGCTTATTTTCATGTCCCCTTGATCCGGAGTCTACGGCCACTTGGAATAGACTATCTGGACTAAGGCCAGAAAAGCCCTCCATTACCTCGAACGTTTCCGTGAGATCCCCTCGACTTCCCCCCCATCCCAAGGAGAAAAGATTCAGGTGACAGGGTCTCTGCTCGTAAGTCTTACCTCTCTGCCCTTCAGCCATTCGCGTGGCGAGATGTTGGACTTTCTCTAGGCAGGCGGCGTCCTTTTGTAGAAGGGTGACCAAGCCTGCACGCTACCTTCTAAGTGAGGTCATACTATGGCCATGTAAATGGGTACGAATACCTCCGGCTGCCGGCAAGCCAAAGCTGATCGCAGCCTGAAGATCTCCCCACGAGCCTTATGCGCAGCAGCGCTGCACTGCTCCGACCATTTAAAGTCACTGTTCGTGATGACTCTAAGGTCTTAAACCTTACTGACTGCCTCTATGATGAAAAGCCCTTGATCATGAGCGACGGTTAGGCTCTCTGTTGCCCTTGACAACAAATGGCTTTTTTGAGCGTTCAGAGGTAAGTCCCATTTGTATGCCCAGTTCAGGACGGTACCTATTTCCCTGCCCAAGTCCGCCCTACCCTCAGCTCCAACAATCTTCACATCATCCTCAAAACTAAAGCCTGGCGATTGAAGAGCGGATGCCAGGTCATCAATAAATAACAAGAATAGGACCGGGCCTTGGACGAATCCCTGAGATACACCATTGGTGACATTCACCGAAATGGAGCATTTGTCCCCTTGTTTGACAAAAAACGTCCTGTGGGAGAGGAGGTCCTCCAACCACCTAAATACCGGCCCACCTTTGCCGAACGTCTCCATCTTGTATAGCAAAAGATGATGATTAACGGAGTCGAACGCCTTGCTAAAGTCCAGATAGCATAACCCGACTTCCTTAACTTCGTCCAGCCGTCGAGTTACTTCATCTAAGAAGCACAGGAGATCGGCCGAGCAAGATCTCTTTTTCAGGAATCCATGCTGCGCCGGACTTACCATGGGGTGCTCCAGTAAGTGCTGACAGATGTGGGCACGGATGATCTTCTCAAGGACTTTACATAGGATGCTAGTTAGGCTTACCGGCCTGTAGTTCTGCACAGCCGACTTAGGCCCACTCTTATGTATTGTCACGACTGCCGCGACTTTCCAGCCCTGAGGCAGCTTACTCTGGTTCAACTTCGATCCGTACAGCCTGCACACCAATGGAGTTATGATATCCGCCAAAGGGTTGATGATAGCTGGATGAATGCCATCTGGGCCTGCTGACTTGTGGCTGTTTAACTCCTGCAGGTACTTATGCACGCTTTCCTCTGAGGGGTCTAGCTCTTTTAACTGAGGAGAAGGATGCACCAGAGTCAGACCTACTCGTACCTTACCATCCATTCTATGTACACTACCAAAGTATTCCCCCAGGGCTTCTGCTTTGCCCTGGTCATCAGTGACAATACCATAGTCTCTAGTGGATAGCGGACCTACGGCATTTCTTGTTGAGCCTTTAGACTGTACATAGCTGTAGAATTTTTTCGGCTGTGGTCTTACAGACTAGGCCAAATTGACCTCAAATTCCCGCTTGGAAGTTCTCAGAAGGCTTACAGTCTTCTTTCTCAGCTTTGTTTGGCGGTTCCAGGCTAACTGACTGCCGGGAGCTCTGTACTGGTTCCAGCAGTGGTTTCTACGTCTGATGGCTTTGGTTATTGCAGCCTTCCATCACGTGGGTTTGCCCTCCCCACTCCTTCGTTTTAAGGGTGCGAACTCTGCCTGTAGGGCAGTCAGGGATCCCTTTGTGGCCTGCCAACTCTCCTCGACAGTAGCCTCATCTGTCATGTCCCAGGTCAAACCCATCGCCCTATTACGAAGCCTATCCATGTCCATACTACCGAAATTCCTAACCAGCCTTGAGGGTACCTTGGGATGCCGCATGCATAGGACTATTTTGACCCACACGTGGTCACTCTTTCCCAACGGTGCGCAATAATGCAGTCCGGACGCATCGTTGGGGACGTTCGTCATAGCTAGATCCAGCAGGGATGGAACGCATCCAGTCCTATACCTGGTATTTTCCCTAATATGCTGGTGCAACGCATTGGCGTGCAGCCTTTCTAAGTAGGTTTGCTCCTCCGACCCCGGCAGGCAGACCTCAGCCACCCAGTCGATATGCGGGAGTTTGAAGTCACCACTATGAGGGTCTTTTGTGCGTCCTTAACTAGTTCAGTCAAACTCCAAAGTGAACAAAAGTCCTCTTGGTGTTTGGCGCTTGGTGCCCTCTGGACACAGACAACGTTAATCCTTCTGCCTGGAAGGATGATGGTAACGGCGCATAACTGGATATTGCTAGTGCACTTCTTGGTCTGAGGCTCAAGGTGGTTTTTACCTGACCTAACGAGGATGGCTACCCTCCCCCCATCAAGGCTGTCCTGTTCTCGATCCTGCCTATAGACTGCAAAACCTTTACTTATTAGGCCCGACACAGTCTTCTTCAGAAAGCCACGTTTCTGTGACGGTAACTATTGACGCTTTCTGCTAGTCAGCGGTTTGGGCTAGTTCAGCCTATTGGTTTCTAATACCACACTCGTTAGTACATAACACCACCGCGTTTGCTCCGTCGCCCAGGTGTCTCTTTTTATTCACTCCTGCCTGTTTCTCAGGCGTTACGCCCGAGATGATTGGGAGCGGTATAATATGGCGCTATCAGTCACCCCAGATTAAAGAACAGTGTGGATAACAAACTGCGACCTACGAAGAGAATAAAATTGGTATTGGTTGTACTGACCTTCTCTTCCCAAGGATGTTTCAGCTGCTAGGAATGGGCTACATACACGGTGTGATAATTATATATTAGGATTTACCTAATAAAGATGAAAAAATATTCTTCTGAATTTTTAGGGAATCTTCGTCTTCAGCGTCAAATACATGTAATTATATAAATTGCGATTAGCACTGGGTTCACAAAAGCTGGACTTTCGCTACGATGTTTCCGGAGAGTGACATTTAAACAGGCGGGACACTTCATATCCAGGAATATCTTCCATTTGATCCGATATCTCTTCCAACCTGAAGTCGATAAAATGTCACATTTTGGCTGTCGATAACGACGTACGTGATACTCTTGTCAGCAATTATTACACAAAACCGCTCTAATGCATAAACAGTAATAATTGACATGTAATACTACATACCAAAGGTAGGTGACAATCGTCATTTACCTCTACATTAAACATGTATAAAGTACAAACGGAATACAGTGGTAGATCGTAGTACAGTGGTATTTACTGCATACATGACATACCTATAAGCCAACCCAGCTGGAGCCCCTTCCTAGCCCAGCCGAGGCAAGGCCGAGTTAGGGCCGGTTTACTGCTGGGCTACCAGGTCGAAACTCAGCCGGGACCCCTCCGGGCACCCGTTGTGAACCCGGCTGTAGCCCAGCCCCGGCCCGCGCCGAACCGAGCTGGTGAATTAGTGTCCTACTAATCTAAAACGAAGCCCATATGTCACCCAAAATAACATTTTGCATGAGGCAACTGGCTGATCTTCTGGAAAATGCTGCCAACCGTGAAAGATTATTGGGATGACATCGCGGATATACAAACCGTTGCCGTGTAGAGCAGACCTGCACAAAGTAAGCCAACCGGCGATTTAAACAAACCCCTTTGTTATTGTGACGCAATCTCCGACGGTAAAATTACAAAATATTAATATTTTTGGGTATTTTTTAAATTATGACGATCTATACAATCCTTTATCATCAAAATTACTGATAAGCGAACCCGTCGCACACTTTTCCCGAGCCCAGTTCATGGAACGGGCTGAGTGCTGCATGGGTAGAAGCTATAGTGTTGCACTTTTTATCGAACTCTTTGGAAGATGGATCGTCCACAAATAGCATAGGGATTGGACAGTTCGAGCGGTGGACGCGCCTATGTAGCCCAGGTAGTTGACAAGGAAGGTGGGCCGTACCACAGGCATTCAACAACACATGCTTGACATGCTCGAGGGGTTCTCTCTCCGGGGCATTAAACACGACTGCATTGCAAGAGTGTCGCACTCTTATGAGAATTTCGGACGCAACATAGTCGATAAGGCTGCCAGCCGCTGTCAGAATTTGAAAGGTAGAATGTTCGGTGCGTTCAGTGATGCATATTAGGGGCGAGTTAATATGCCATATCTTCCAACTTTAGAAGCTAAGACTTTATATCTGAAGTGCTTTGGTCTAAAACAGTTGTGTTTTCCGTCGCCAAGCCTACAAAGTCACAGAGATCAACCAAGCTTTGTTTTAAGACCACAAGTGTTTGAATAAGCCTATTTTCCCCAGTAACCGGGATATTATTAGAAAATTTCTCTACTACAAGTGGCATTTTGAAGTACCGAAAAGACCGTATAAGTAAGGCGGAACAGTAACGGCAACTAAAGCCAGGTTAGAATTTACCGGTGAGAAAAAATTTCCTGAATTTCTCTGCATTACTTGGATGCCCTAAGAAGGCGTATTTTTTAATATTTTTTGGGATAGCTGAGTGAAAACTATATCGGTGACAGCTAGCAGTACGACCTGGTGTGGCTCGAGGTAGATTAGCGATTGAGAATGTACAACGTAGATCTACCAAACAGTCTTTGAAAAGGTATAAAATATTGAACCTAGGGCTCTTACCGCCAAGCTGTCTGCGAATAAACCTGTCTTTCTTTTGCAATATACTAAAACTTACATCTTACTATTCGGGCCCCCCAGGTTAAAACTCCCTCCAAATATTCCTTACGACGAGGAAGCGCTATAGTTTTGATTCCAGTATGTGGGACCGTGATGCAGTCTACATTTTTTGCTAGTACATACTCTTCTCTTTGGGATAAGCTTCCACGGCGAATTGGGTCGCTACCTCCAGCCTCGCTGCCATTCAAAGAAAGAGATAAATAAACGTCCGGCAGTTTAAAACGTATTCCGATGCATGATCAATACACGTCTATCACTCGAGCCTACGGAATTTGCCTGGGATACTAATGAGAAACTTAACACCTTTTGCCCAGTAGACAGTTATTGCCGGCGGATGCTAAGAGGCATGTGTATTCATTCTGTAATTTGGTAAGCAGATAAAGGCAGTCGAGTCCGTGCGACATGGTTGTCGACAACACTTCCCGAGTGTTTTTATCAACTTCTTGTTTTCAACGCCCCTGACCACGACTCCCTACTGGCGTTTGTTACTCGGTTGATTTATTCATTCAAGCTGTCCGCTTCAAACGTAGTCTGTAAGATCGTCTATACACCCGTTGAAATGCATAAGAGTATCTCTAATAATAGAAAAAAGTAGTAGTGGCAGATGTAGTATTGTGTTCTCAATGTGCCAGTTCCATTCACTTGTCATCCATTTACCAGTCGACACCCCATTTTACCACTCGAAACTTCAGGCCTTGTTGCGATGAACAAACAGCCACGGTTTACTTGATCTTCCACCTATTATCCAACTAACCGCACATAAATATTTGCCCTAGGTGTCGCCCATTCCGGCCTCTTTGTCTTATTGATAATTCTCACTAAACCTCACTGCAATGTCACCAGTACTGTCATATTTTGCTTTCCCTAGGTTGTTTAATCCAGAGAACCAGACTATAACCTCACGAAGGCCTGCTTCTTTTGTTTGGTGATTTCTCGGCATGATGTTGCTGCTCTGAGTCTTTGTCTTAACCCTTAATTGGTAAAGTTGCCGGACGGCAATGTTTTCCACTTTGGTTCCAGAACCTATCCCCTAAGGAGGATTATCTCCTGCTTCATCCGTTGAACGACCTGAAACTTCTCTCGCTGGATAGAACATACGAAATTTATGCAAGATTTGATTTTCGTTCGCCACACGACAGCCTCCGCGGGATTCCCAAACTCCGGCTACGAGAAAATGGACTACTCGATCTCAATGCATTCATACAACTCATCCTGAATCTAACGGAGCTAGAATCGTTCAGACCCACCGCTTTGACCGGGCTTGCAGGAAGTGTGCAACGATGTGCGAGCGCAACTGGATTGGCGGATTGCACCTCCTGTCTCCAGAAATGGCTTCCAGAGTGGGTATCCATCTCACGGCCAGTAACATCCATTAGTACCTCTTGTGGATTACCAAGTTCCATCTTTATACCCGCACAGCTGCTGAAACTATTCGCTCCATTCTTCTTCAGTTGTCACGTGGTCCCTTCGAGCTAGCTCTCCACATTCACTTTATATCCTGTTTTTCTCATCCCCGGCACAATTCACCACCATCCATGTACGCATCAGTGAATAGCCCCCACCTTTACCTGCTATCCGTCTTTTCCTCCGCATACATGGATGCTTATGCAAACACTCACCGACCTTGGCATTTACTGCCCTGCCTACCTTCTCGGAGTCGCACGTCTGTCTACTCCTCTGCCTCCTACGTAATAACGTACGTTCTTCACATTAAAACTCACTAAGACTATACAATTATTGGCACATTTATTGTCACTGTTCATTCCCTCACCGGTCACCGAAAACTTGCGGCGCTTGCATATCTTTCCGTTGTCCTCCGGTGGCGAGGGAAGTGACTGGTAATTATGAGTACTGTTCATCAGTCAGCCCAATTGCAAATACTGTGCTGTCCCATTGAGTCATTCGGATTTTGCAGCTCACAACTTTTTTTCCACGTCTAAACGCCTCCGACATACTTCTCGTGCAGCTTCGTCGCTCCATCTCCATCGTTTGCCACAGCTGTTGAATCGATCTTTGGAAATGGCACACTTACCGCCCACCTAATATACCATGATCTTTCTTACACCTCCGCTCTGGCAATTCCTCTCTCCCTCCAGATGTGGCATTCGTATATTACATTGTCTAAGTCGACCCTGTGTTCGGCCCCCAAATTCCACCATTATCCACAGCTGCTGAAGTATTTTATTCAATAGCGTTTGATCCACTGCGGCTTTCCGCGATATGCTTACTACAGCTCTATTCATCCCTCTTTTTTGCACAGTGGGCATTATGCGACTTTCATCTATTGATGACACCTAACTGTAGACTACTCCAATATCTCTCTTTTTCTAAACTAAACACCTGAGTAATCGTTGTAGCCAAGCGGTCTGCAATAGTTTGTCTTCCTTATCCGCCTTGAGACTTCTTTCCCAGCCCCATATAAATTTACCAGTTTGCCGCACGCTTACTTGTTTTTTTGTGGCCTTTACTTCCCGCCATCACTCTAGTAGTCTCCCTCAGTCGAGATATGTCAACTGTTTGCTACATACGATTCCTCAAGTATTCAGCCACCACCTCGTACCGCCATCTCCGCAGAGTAATATAAGTCCATGTTGATACTTCCCGACGTACCTGTTATACAGTGAATAATTAGCCGAAAGCCTTTCTTTCTGTCTATAAGCCTTTTATATTCTACCGCCTTTCCGTAACTCTTTTACTCCCCTAGATAAATTCATTTTTTGAAAAAGATCAAGAACATTTCCTCTGAATATGTTTGAATTTTCACCAGAGATGAATAACTCCTATACCACTTGTGAGTGTACTCCAGACACTCAGCCGACCTCGCTAAGTAAAGCCGAACCGACTACCTGACCGTGAGTCTTCCATTTGCCGGGGTATTATCATTTTTGTTGCATTTCAATGTTCTCCTCTAGTCCTCTGCGTGTGTTTACTTTATCCTATTGTAAACTCTGACTCTGTCATCAGGGGTAGCAATTTTGCATGCATTACAGCACGTGTCAGACCCAAACGAAGTACACTTTTATTATTATTATTATTATTTTTAATAGTAACGCAAACAACCGGGTACTTGGATCCTGTTTAATTCACCTGTCAACATTAAGCACTCTGTCCACCCAAGCCTCATGGTCAGGCATGTACTCCACACACGACTGCATGTTGTCCCCGTAATTCCTCGCTGGATATCAGTTAATCAAGTTATGGTGGATCGGATTTTCTATTTCAACTACTCTCTTCCTGCCCCCGGAGAAAGCCTTGCGACTGCATTGAAATAAAGCTTGCAATTTCTCACGAGTCGCTAGAACTGCTGCTTCAAGTGCGTGCCCGTCATCACCAATGATTTTACCAATTTTTCATCGGTGTTGTTTTAAAAGTTTTCTCGTCATCATACTCTCTTTTGCAACCTTATCGATCATATTTGAATTTCTGGTCATTTTGCTTCCGAGCATGCTGTACCTGACTAAGTATCTCGACCACGGAGCTGATTTTGCTCGTCGCTGAACTACGCGGCCACCTGACCTTGAAATCCAATTTCTTCGGGAGTTTCTCCATGCCACCGCCAAAACCTCCACAGCCCTCCGTACTACATATACCCTGTCGACTATCCAAGAACTCTTGCTGTGAACTCACTTGTACCACGTGATCACGCAGCCAAGAGTGCTTCGAGCATCTCCGAAATAAACCACCAGCATTAGCCGACATCTATTCTGCCAAGGCTGACCAAACTTTCCTTTTGGACAAGGTGGCTCTCCTAGCCAGAATGGTCTACCAGGTTTAGGAGATATTTACTGGTCATGAGGGTTCTCCTTTCATCCATCGGGTTTCTTGTGGGTTCAGAAACTGGTAGCGACTTACGACCTGCAGAGTGTGACTTTTTCAAGGTAATGCAATGCGTGGCTTTCTTCCTAGGGATTCAAAATCCTGGAAAGCCGGAATCACGCAACGAGAGAAGGTTGATCCAACAAAGTGGCCGAAAACCCTGAATACGGAATTTATCAGTGGACTACTGAAGGTAGCTGGTAGACTGACTATTTCCCTTTTAGGCTTTGACGAAAATCACTCCGTAGCACTATCAGCAGAAAAGCTCGTGGTATTCCGAATAATTCGACACATACACGCTGTAAAGGGACAAGCCGATGAAATCCACATGGTTTTGGATGTTAAATAGAAGAATGAGCGCAAAACGTGCATTTCGACTATGTGTGCAACGTAGAAGGATTTCGGCTGCCGCGAAGTGCTGCTGGAGTGCAGGACAACCCCAGAATGGCTGTCGTTGAGTGATACTGGACATGACTGTTTCGCAGATTCGAGGGTCAGATGCGGGAAGAGGCTGGAGAAAAGATGCAGATGCGTAGCGACTTGCAAGAGATCCTGAGCACTACTCTTAGAAGCCGTGAACTCGATAACATCTGACCCCTTCCTCCTATTTTATCAAAGCTTTACAATACAGGAGTGCTCCTTCAGACAACTACTCAGACAACGGGTTAGAACTTGTGGGTGTCTCAAAGGTTTGCTGCTTTAACCTAAAAATAAGTCGGAGCAACCTACAGAATCAAACAGTGACATAAGGAGTCGGGCGGCACTTCGACCCCCACGGGCTAGTCTCCTTCCTGGAGAGTGGGGTGCTTAATTACGTCCTCTAGAGGAATATTGCCGTCTCTAGTCAAACAACAACCACCGGACGATGAGACGCTGAACACCTTGGTGACGGGTAGGGAGAATCACGCATAAACACCCCGTGGCTCCAGTCTTCTCCAGCGGCCTCACTCACCTAGTGCTCTTCATAAATGATTTTTCGTCGCTGTGGTCAAATATGAGATTTCAAGGGCCAATGAGTCTCCGAGGTAGCTACATACTTGGGTGGAAACAAGCCAATTACCTGGCCAGAGTGATTTTGAAAGGATGGGTGTTTGAGTATCTAGCTTTCTAACAAACCCGACAAAGGTGGCTAACAAATAAGGGTCCTTCAGGTTTGGTGACGTAATGATGATATCCGCTGAGCTTGCTCACCTAGGTAGGCGGCTTTTGAGTGTCTTCAGAAAGTTCATTGCAAGTTCCTGTGGGGCAGTGAAAATATTGAACGTGGGAATCACCATGGAAAAGCTGAATGGTAACTTGCACGGCATCAGCCTTCCTGAGAGCAAAGAGAGACCATTCAAGGCCGCTGACTCGGTGGCCCAACAAAATCTAACTGCAGACTTCATACCAGGGAAACTTATGCGCGAAATTTGAAAATGACATGCTTTTTCGAGGTCACATTTCCCTGAATATTGTGCACATACATTTCCATTGGTCAACGAACACTCGCAGCAAATGGTGAGTGTATTTTGTTACTGATTACAATTAGATCATAACGGCATCATGAGTTCCCAGTTATTGTTCGTTATTTACAAGACAATTCCAGAACTGTAACCGTTGATTCCCTGCACGCACCTTCGCTCAGACACACGAATGAGAGGCGATTATCCCCTCACTTCCATCAGAGCACGACTTTTTCTTGAGAGATCCTGCTTATCGTTGGCATTATTGAGAAGGGTTCCGTATGGGGTGATTACTGTTGTTTTCAAACGCGCAGGCTCAACCAAGTACAAGCACGTACACTTTCTCTCATTGACTTCTGTGTCCTTTTTTGCTACATGTAAGTATAGCCGTAGTTACTTAATCCTTCCACTTCCGGCAACATACATGGTTTGACCCTTACTTACCTTACTTTTTGTAACCATAACCACCGTATATCTTTTCTACCTCAGATGACGTTCACTTTCTCCCATCACCTCTCTTCTCGCCCCTCTTTAACACCCTTTATAGTGCTCGCCGACCCTTCTAAGTCCTGTTATTCACCATCCTCTTCCAAGTGCTTTTTCGTTACCTTTCTCGAAAACGGATCAAGTAGTTACCATTATTATGGCATCCATTACCACTCCTGCTGCTGCGACGCACGGTAGCAGTACAGACCCGGTTGACGTCACCGTCTGGAAGCCATCTCCCTTTTCGTCTAGCTGTCACACATTTTGGTTAGCGGGATTTCCTGCCATTTTCCTAGTTCAACTAATCATCCGTTTTAGAATTCTTCACTGCGTTTTTCTGATCTCCAAAAGCACCGTGTCTTTTCCGCTTCTGTTTACTATATGTTATCCCGTTCGGCAGAGTCTATTCTGTGTTCATACCCTGTGATCCGCCTTAAACCAGAAATATTGAAAGTAATATTTACCTCTTTTCTCTGGACAACTCTTCAACCATCTCGGTCAATATTTCCAGCTGCGATGCCCTGGAGGTTAACTTTTCCTGCTCGTGTGCATTTCCACTCCTAAGAGCAAATCATTACCAGGTAACTACAATAGACCTAACCATGTTCTACCGTCGCCGCACACTGCCGTAATGCAAACTTCGGCCTATGTTCACCGCTTGCAGACCACCTCTTTATTCTTCCAGCTTCCAATGATGTGCCTGGAGCCTATTTGCTCCCCTTAAGAACTCCACCGGTCATCCGCTCTAAGGTATTTCATTGTATCATCCCGGTCTCATGAAATAGCAGTCCTCACTATTTTTGCTCATCATTGGCCAACTCTTTCACCAAACGCTTACACACAAAAATACCATGATAGTCCTATAAGGGACAAGAATAATCAATCCGCTTTCGGCTTGTTTTGTGGGCTCCCCATCGTACATACCTGTCTTGACATTATTGACGTTTCAGTGCCAATACCTCCCTGCCAAGTGGTTTGACCGTGCCAGTTCTCATTGTTTGTCGTCATCTCAAGAATATCCACTGCCCCAACTTAAAAGCTCGCTTCATCCTGGTTCTTTTTAGTCTCCTTGATGAGTAACCTTTACCGGATGGAGTGTATTTTTCAGTCTCCGTCCTCCATTCATAACCAGTTATCTGTTGGGGCAATTTTCGTTATTTTTCCGATATCTAGCTACAGCCATCTAGTCCGTTGCGGCTTTCGGTTTCTTTTAACGTTCTCCGTGACATGTGCTGACCCTACGGAATTCCCTATTTTCTATTTCACTCTGTAATGGTGCCATCCCATTTTCTCCGTTTCATTTTTACTTACCAAAGTTTTGGCCACATTGAATCACTCTGGACGACTCTAAAACCTGAATTAGACTTGCAACTTTACCCGGCTGCATTACCATTCCAGCTCAGTGTACCATATCTTCACCTGACGGTGCGATTTCACACATTTTTCTATTTTAGTACCATTACGTCACATTGAACCCGCGTTTATCACTTGATCTTGCAATAAAGCATACCTGGGACTATCCTCGAAATAAATTATTATCTCTAATACCATTACTGTTGAGCGATTATTTGCTTGAGCATGGCATGTGTACCTGGAGCCTCTACACATATTTGCCATTTACGCTTTCGTACACGTAGCTGCCATCATCGATAATATTGGTGAACAACGGTCAACAAAGAAGAAAATCACTTCTTGCTGCGGAGGAACACCGCTCTGGCTTAGCCTCCGAATTACATGCTGGTAGACGCATGTAAACAGATCCCAGATGCCAGCATCAATAGTCGCGTGCACTGACAGTTGGGACTAGGTAGAACGGAAGAGTCAGTAACTTTATTGCAAACCTTGGACTTTGCTAAGATCGGACGGATTTTGGTGGCCGACGTAACAAATGGTTTTGGAAAATCCTGCGAGAAAACTACAGCATCGTGGCCTTGCCGGTGTGCCCGAATATGTACAATATTTATGTGCTTAGTACCGCTTACTTTCTCGAATCAGACTTTGTTTATTGGAGTCCACTCGCCATTTTGTCCCATCTTGTTTGGGTCCATGTGATTCCCGTGCTCGTTATCCTCAAGCTGTGGACTGGGCTCTCGCCTTGGCTCTTTATGATCGCATGTTTGAGGTTTGTATATATTTTGCGATGTTTTTCATGTTTTGATCCAGTATCGTAGAATACGCGAATCAATCTTGTTTTGCCTTGTGATTCGTGTGAATTGGCTCGAAGTGCCTCTCAAAGCCCCCGGCTCCGGTTCAAAGATCAGAGCGACAGAAGCGCAAAGTTGATGAGGAGCCTTTGGGGCAGGAAGTTTGTGTTGATTCAACGGCTGTCACATTGACACCGTCAGGTACAGCTTTGTATCCACACATGCAGATGGCCCTCAGCCAATCGGAATCGCCGGGGACAGGTTAGAAAACAGCTCCCTGTGATTGGCTAATTTCTGGTCTGCCAATTATTTCTCGGGTATAACATATTTATACGAACCAGTTCTGAAATACTTTTTACTTGCTGTCTCACAACGTTGGTCTTCTCGCCACTCTGTTGGCTTAGTTCAGGGTGAGAGTCACTTCGGTACGTTCTGCCAGCTCAGGTCATCTTGACCGCTACACTGATGGAGGGCATTGCGGATTGGAATTGCTCGATAGTCCCTGATCACCAGCTATTTCTATGCACCCCACTGAATGGCACCTTTGCAGAAACTGCCATCATCTCGGGCTTTGAGCTAGAGACCTAGGCTACACTGAAAAAGAAGATACACGTAGGCGACAAAGCAAGTGCAATGGTGTCATACACCAACGCGTGCGGTATTGAAAATAAGTGGGCAGAGCTCAATAAGTCCACTGAGGAGGGCAATTGGTTCATGGGTGCCGTTAACGAAACCTGGCTTCTTAAAGATGAACACATGCCGGGAATTACGCGAAATGGTTTTGCTTGCTGCGAGCAGGACAAGAAGCACGACTGTTCTGAGGGAATGTCCGTCATCCTCTGGACAGGCTCAAACCGTCTGGAATGACAGACCGTGGTTCGTACTCGGAATATACAACTACTCACGGTTAGGCTCATCCACACGAGCAGGGGATGTAACGACCGATTGCGGAAAATCCTCCCGGAAGTACTGCAGTTTCATGTTTCCTTGACACCACTCGCTCATTTGACCTATCTGCTTGGTTTTATGCATTGTATGTTTTCATGAACCAACATTTTTTTGTTCGCGTCTAGCGCGCTACTCTGTCATATCCTATTCTGGACTTGCTTGACGCACGTGCTCCTTTCTCTCAAGCTGCAATTTGGTTCTCGTTCTCTGAGTCCTAGTGATCGCATAAATAAATTTTGTGCCTGTTTTATGTCATTGTTCATTTGATAGTCTAGTATCGTAGAATTTCACGATTTCGAAATCCGTTCCGAATTTGGCTACAGACTGCTCAAAGGCATCTCACGATACTGAAATATTCAACTAGAAACACGCCAAGGAAGGGAAGAAGCAATCGGAATCTGTTTTTAATGCACGTAAACGACATATTTAGCATTTTTCGACAAAGAGTTCCCTTCCTTTTTGGCAGATGATATCAAAATCATGTAGACTTTAGGGTTCGCGGAGTTAGCCTCTACCGTAGATGACACTACAAGGGAACTGCTCTTTCTCTCAAATCCTGGGGTGATTATTTAAAATTGAGGTTCTCCGCAGAGGAGAATAACATTTTTATGCATAGGTGTCGTATCCCCAATTACAAATTTAGGATGGACTGCCAATTTATACCCAATAACTCTCAGGTACGCAACTTGGATTTAAACTGTCCATGTACCTTTGATTTTTAGGAACGCGCAGTCATCCAAGTGGCTAGAGCAAGCGGTAAGATCGGGCTCATACGCCAGACCTTTATTTTGCCGGAAAGCAAACTGGAAATCCTTGAGTCCCACTTCAGACCTCTTCTAGAATACGGCCTTATCGTTTGTTCCAAAGTGCGACAGAGAAATCGAGTAGCTTTTGAGAATGTACAGCGGGCGTTCACGAAACAGCTCCTAGGTTTTGTCAGCCTTGAAGTTATATGGAACATTGTGATCTGCTAAAAATAGATCCCCCATGGCTGAGGAGCCTAAGAGTTAACCTTCTATTCTTTCACAACATCTTGAAAGCGGATCGTGTAGTTCAGCTCCGTAGATAATAATAATAATAATAATAATAATAATAATAATATTGGTATATTTCTCGGCCATGGTCGAGACGCACGCGCTAGCGCATGATCGTGGTGTAAAGCTTTACTCATTAAGATGAAATATTCACAAATTCTAAGTATGAAAGTCGAGAGTATCAGAGACGGAAAAATAAAGACAGCAACAGTTTGAATGGATCATTCTGGTAATGGTTTGTGCGGCAGTTTTGAACCGGTTTAGAATCCGGGCTAGGCAGTGGTGCGCGGTGGAGATATCGAAAAATCGTTAACTCAGTGCCAAGGACGCCTTATGAACAAGAATGATGCAAGCCAGGGAAACCGAAGGTCCATTAAGTTTCTGCGGATGGAGCAAATTTTGAACAAGAAGAAAAGGGGGGGGGGCAAATCGACGCATGCGAAGAGGATAGCTATCCATGAAGACAATTCAGACCCTGAATGACAGATTTACCGGAGTTCAATAAACGGAACGAGTTTTTAAGCAGGGGTACATGGGACCAATTTCGTTAAAGTGAACACCGGTGGATGTGGGAGAAACAGCATTTTGTAAAAAGGTGAGTTTAGATTCAAGATCAGTAACATGTACTATTCGGAAATGAGAAAGCGCAACTGGAGGGTCCTCGAGAAGTGGAGAGTCGATTTCCAGCCAGCTACGGTTCGGAGGAAAGGTGGACTGTGGTAACGGATAATAAAGTGGGAAACCTCCGCATGGACTTCAGCGTTATTATGCTGTTTCGCTGACAAATGTATATGTATGTGTTGATGCATTTGCCTTCAGTGTTATTCAGCTTCATTTCAGGTAACGTACGACATCATATGGGTATGTTTCCTCTGGCAGGGCAAAGTATGTGTCGGTCAATAAGCTGATTGTGGTGGTTCATTAGCAAAGATGCGCATGAACTGGAATTTGTGTTGGTTGCTTTAGAAAAAGCTGAACGATCTGATGAGCAGTTGGGAGCATTTCCTCTCGGGTGGCTTCATTTCGGTCCCAGTTGCTATGGCAGGTTCCGATTGAGTCTCTGTCTGTACGAGGCAAAGCGGCATCCTTGGTTAGCCAATTTGGCGACTGAGATAGTGGGAGACAACGAACCTGAAATAAAGGGGGATTGTAGTGTGGACGTGGTTCCAGCTGTGGGTTATGATAATATATGAAGACAACAAACAATGGATTGGTTAGATCTATGTGAGTGGGGCATGGGTAAAATAGGCTGGCAGTGGATTTGAGCTATACTGCTGCAGGCTGACGAAGTTGCGTACACTGGCTTGGTAACTGTGTATGCATTTCAAAGGATTTATGATTTGCCCGTGAGCACGGCATCGCTCGGATACCAATAAAAGACCTAGGGCTTCACGGTTAAGAGTGGTTAGAAATGATAATCCTCAATACCGTCTGCTTACGCAGAACACAGTTTGGCAATGAGGCGGTAAGATAGGTTTGAAATAACAGACTGAGCGAGTAGGACCAACACATTGTTTGCGTAGCTCTACGCTGTTACTGTCTCTTTTGGTACATTGGTTATTCTATACTGAGTAGTTTCTGAGGCGTCTGAAAGTAGAAGGAACTATTGGGGTGACAGTGGTGATACATTAGAGGTAATTGGTCACGTGCCTTGGAACATTGACATGAGTTCATCTATGCTCTTCCTCGATGGTGCTATCGTACTGAGATTAAGTTCCAGTGTGAGCAAGGAAATCTGATGTGGATATGATTGCATGGTTATCGTGGTATCTTTTTCGTTGTTATCGCACTGCAACGCAGGACTACACCGATGTGAAGATTGGTTTGGGGAACCGTGAGAGGTGGGAATGAGATGGGTGCGAATTTTCGTCAGGGCGGCAAACTCTAACGGTCTACATTTGGTGTTCATGGTAGGCGGCACAAGGGTCAGCTTTAGGTAGGGAGGTAGCACGATACACAACCACTGGCATCTAGCTAGTGGAGCTCCAAGAATGATCCACACTTTTTTAGACGTTCTTATTATTTTTCTAATGATCTTATCACAGTCAGGTATCTGGTTGTCAGAGAAGGCGGAGCTGCTTTTGGTGGGCGACCACAGCTCCCACGCCCCGGCCGAAACATGGACCGCATGTAACAAGCCGCGTTGGGAATAGGTCAACCACACCAGTCAATCCGTAGCAACACTACAACCCGGAGACATGGGTCACATGTGACAAGTCTGGTGTGCCTGGAACACAAAACCGATGGGTATTTTTTCTCACTTTTTTGTGCCAATCTCTTACTTTTTGGTGTCCTTGTCTTATTGTTTGTCAACTCTGTGCCGGGAGACCATCACGGCCAGGAATGTTTGCAGGACTGCCGAGCTAACACTCACCTTATCCGTGAAGTCAGAACCCCCAGGCAGCTTACATGGGACAAAAAATGCAGGGGGAGGTAGGGTCAACCACAGCCTGCGATTATTCGATGGGGTTTATGTTCAACACAACGCCAGTCCGCACAAAGATGGGGTACAACTTGCAGCACTAACAACGTGATTCGTCGGTACGACCCACAGATGGTTAGTAGTTTTGCTGGCTAAGTATCAAATGTTGTATAGGCCTATCGTGGAGGATGCTAGAGTTCTGTGATAGGGACAGAATTTGAGCTGTGAATGTCTAATGGTGACTACTAGATGGAGGTTGAGGTGTCTGACAGGTGCTGCGTCTTGGATTAGAGACAGAGGCAAAGACCTAATAATAATCAGCACTGGAAATGTTCAAAGACTATCTTTCATGCTTCCGGTGTTATTTCATATAATCAAATACGACTTCTGATGCACTGGCCTCAGGCATGAGAGTTATTATGTTAAGGCATTGTAAACCGGTAGGTTTACGCCTAGGTGATGGCAACTACGGTGTATGGTGTGGCACATCCTAGATTATCAAGGGTTCAGGTTAGTATCCAGCGTTTTCCCCATAAGCTCTATCAAAAGACATATAAGGATTTGTAAGAGCGATCAGTTTTTGGATGTCCAGAGCTACGTGTATTCTAGACTTAAACATAATTAGGGAATCTACGGAAAGGATATCAGCTGGGAGTTTATTCCACAGAGTTGCATATTTCAAGAGGAAGACGTTTTAACTTAAGGATTTCCGAGAAGTAGGGATCGCTATACGGTATTCCCTATCACGCAGCTGATGAGTCGAGTTTATACTGAACGGAACTTGGCTGGAGGATACAGCTTGTTTGTGGATCAAAGTAAACAAAAATGCGAGGTTGAGTTTTATTCTCCTAAGCCGTAAAGGATCAAGCCGCAGGAGTGTACACCGCTGCCTGTAAGTCAGGGTCGTAGGAGGCCCAAACAGTTTTTTGGTAAATCGACGCTGTACATTCCCAGTTTCGATAATGTCACGTTTATGCATATTTGAGAACACAAGTGTACAGTACTCTAGGGTTAGGCGAATATGAGTTTTGTATATCTCTAACTTACTATTCGTGAGAAGAAAATTTCTCTGCAACAAGCCAAGGAACTAATTTGCCCGTGCAGTTACGTAGGAAGTGTGTTCAGAGAAACTGAAACAGTAAGAATATTGCGGTCCAAGGTCTCTTATTGTTGGGGAATATGGGAGTGAGACACCGCCAATCTTAAGCGTATCATAAGGAATATTGCAGTTTAGCGAGAGATACCTGCTCTTGTTCACTGAAAATTCCATTTTCCAGCGATCACACCAGGAGGATAAGGACTGTACGTCGACCATGATGTTATTCAGTGCTACAGGTAGGTTTCCTCGTTCGAATCCGTAGACTGTCTTCATATCGTCGGCAAACAAGAAAATTTCGCCATAAGTGATGACATTGCAAATATTATTTACATATAGTAAAAACAGCAGTGGTCCTAGAACATTACCTTGGATAACCCCGCTGTTTACTGCGTGGGGGTCTGATATCTGGCCGTTGATGCAGGTAACTTGGTGACGGTAGATAGGATTTAAACCAACTGAGTAGGGGGTTTTCAATTCCGTATCCATTAATCTTGTTGAGTAACTGCAGATGTTGCACTCTGTCGAAGGCTTTTGTCATATCAAGATAGATGGTGACGAGTGCTCTGTCTTTGTCGGCAGCTGTTGTTACCAAATTCAGAAATTCAAATTGGAAGGTTAGACACGACCGTGATCTGAGAAATCCGTGCTGTCTTGGGCTGATGAGCTTATATGCAGAAAGGTGGTCGGCTGGGTAGTTATTTACGACTTTCTAACAGCCTCAAGATCATTGGCATATGATTAATCGGGCGGTAATTAGCAATGTCATGCACTGAGAACGTCTTCTAGTCATTCCTTGAGTAACAATAAGTCCTTGGATTCCGTCCCTTCGCCTAAGCTTGAACTTAAGTCAAACGTCACCAACAAGTACTCTTCAATGTAGAACAGGCTACCACAAAGAATCCGGGCAATATCACCGAAATCGGTGGCTTTCAAGAGAGAACTTTGCTCAGTCCTAACGGTGAACACTCTGACCAGGATGCAAAATCCCTATATTTAAATGGCTCAGGCCTCTGAGATAGGAATATGGTGCTAATAAATCGGATAACCGATTTAAACATCCTAGTTTCAATTAGACTCACATGTGGTTGGCCTTCTCCAGACAGAAATTAGGAGACTCAGCGGTTTATTTCCACGATCCGGGACCAAAAAACAATCTCACTTATTTACCATCACCTGATATGACCACCCAGATTACTGGTCACTTCCCGGGTAGAGACCACCGTACTGTCAGGTTCAGGTTCAGCTGCTTCAGCTGTTCCCACCCGGTGCAATCCTCTCCCCCTGTTCCGACTTCCCACCGTTACTGTGACTGGCCCCTAGTGCTGATGGTAATCCTTTCCCTTAACTGGGATACATCTTTTCTCTCCTCTGATCCCCTCACTGTTGTAAACTCTCTCTACTCCAACCTCCTACACTGCTTTAATTCCGTCAACCCATGTGCCGATCCACGTCCATAGTCCAGCCGCTCAAGCCTGTCATTTTTTGAGAGTAAGTTGGCTAAGCTGCAACTTACCTTCGCTAGATTACACGATCTCACAAATCTTCTGCGCATAAACCAGCTACAACTGAAGCTGCGTTGCATGGTCGATTCACATCTGAGAAGGCGAGAGGCCATCGCACTAGCACACTCCAACAAAACTGGCTTCCTGTCCAACCTACCTAGTAAAAGGTCCAATCACTCCAGTCATACCTCGCCCAAATTCCTCATCTGTGGCCCATCTACCGCTAATACTCCAGCATCTACTTCTGAGGCCCCCAATGAGCATTGCTCTTTCTCCCTTATAAACCGTCCTGGTATTCCCCCTCCTGCAATCCATCCCTGCACCTCTGCCCCTCTTTCATCGATTCTCCCCACCCATCTAGAAATTGAAAAATCAGTTTCCTCCATTAAACCTTCCCCGATACCGGGACCAGATGATCTCCCACCGGCCCTCCTCCGTCTTGGTGGCTCTGACCTCCCTTTATTGTTACTTAATTTATACACCACCTCCATGCTTCACAATTTCGTACCACCTCAAAAGCAGACCTCTGTAATAATTCCGCGCTTCAAAAAGGGTGCTCTACTGGACCCAAATACCTATCGACCCATTAATCACACCTCAATAGTCTGCAAAATCATGGAGAGAACTATCAAAGTACACATTGTCCAGTACCTCTTATCCAACAACCTGCTGAACCCTGGTCAGCATGGTTTCTTGAACACCCGTTCTTGCTCTTCCTGCCAGCTTGACTTTCTCAATGTCCCATCGTCTGCTGCCGAGGCCGGCAACTCTGTAATCCTCCTGTACCTCGACATGTCTAAGGCTGTTCACCGTGTTCCCTACATGCTTCTGTTAGCCAAAATCCGGTCTCTCGGTATTACTGACCCTCTCCTCTCCTGGCTATCCTCTTATCTCTCTCACAGATCACAAGCTGTGCTCCTTGACTGCCACTTATCTTCCGCCAAACCAGTCACTAGCGGCGTCATCCAAAGCAGTGTCCTAGGCCCATTACTATTCCTTATCTATACCAATGACATTTTCTCTTCTATTCGACACGGCACTCCTTTTTCTCTTTGCCGACGATATGAAATTAGTGTACTCCTTCCTCCCTAGCGACCTAGCCGTGACTCTGTGCAACACATCGCGCGGCTTACTCGTTCTCCAAACTTGGTGCTTCTCGTGGTTCATGAAATTCTCAGCGGAGAAAAGCTTCCTCCTACCATACAAATGCACTGTACCACCTGGCCAAATTTGTCTGGACGGCCTGCCCATCCCCATATACCCCATGGTTACCGATATTGGCGTACGCTACTCTCGTTCCTTTAACTTCTCAGAACAGGCATCCTTCCAAATCGCTAAAGCTAAGAGAACCCTAGGCCTGATCAATCGGTGTTTCTTGATACCGGCCAGTCGCCGCTCCATGTATTTCTCGCATGTGAGACCGCTCCTAGAATATTGTTCGACTACCTCCAGTCTCTGGCCACGTTACTCTACTGTATCTCTTGAGAACGTTCAGCTTACCTTCACCAAAAGGCTGTTGAGCGTCTCCATAGCCCTAACATACCGCCAGCGCTGTGATCTTCCACGGATTAAGCCTCTGTGGATCCGTCGCATGAGGCTCAACTTGGTTTTCCTCTTTAAGCTAATCCATAACCAGGCCTACACCTCTTATCCCATCTCATTCGCTGCGCTCTGCTCCTACCCTGTCCGACATCGTGCCTTCTCTCGCCTTGTCCCTCATTCTTATCTCAGTCTGAAGTTCCGATTCTTTCTGTCAGCCTATTAAAAAATCTGGAATAAGGCCCCCCTTAGCTTACGCAGTGCTTCCTCAATGTTCGCTTTTAGGCGCGCACTTGTGTTATACTTAACAGTTCTTAATGCAACATTGCTCACCAATGAGCTCGTCTCCGCCGACCTGGCCTCTGAAAGAGGCCTGAAACTGTAACTCTACTACCTCTGCGCCACAAGCAACTAGGTACACCCCATGCCCGACATTTCTTCTCTCTGTAGTGCCGCGAACTAAGGCCATTGCCTTCACTGATCCATAGCGAACTTACCTCCAGCCTTCATTAGATAACCCTGTTGCTCACTCCCGTTTACCTGTCTATCCATCATTTTTGTTTTTTCTGTTCTCTGTATCAGTTGCTCCCCAGCTGGGGCACACCCAGACTGCGCTTCTCTATCCCTTTTCCCTTTCCAGTGATCCTCAATGACGGCCAAACACTTCGGGCACTCTACTTACCACCTCCCTGGCAGGTGCACCGGATAATACTGCTACACCGTAGTCTACCACTCGCTGTTCCCGTTGGCCTTCGTGTCCATGGTCTCACGTCTTGGCCAATTGATCCTGGATCACGCACCCCTATCGCGGTCGTTTAGTCCCCTGTGCAATTATCAATGAACACTCGTATCACTCACACCAATGCGGGGCGCGGTCAGACCCACCGCTATGGCCGGCGCACATCGGGCGTGCAGGCCGTCTGCGACGATGTGCGAGCTCAATTAGACTGGTGGATCACACCTCCTGAGTTCACTTCAAGAAGTGTTTTCAGGTTGGGTGCCCAGCGCACTGCCAGTCCCACCCACTAGCACCGGTTGTGGATCACACGCTCTAACTGTTCTCGGACTACCGAATCCAATACCGTCGGTCGAAAATTGCATGCTCCCCACCTTTTTCCGTCGCGGCTTGTTCACCCATAATTCTTACCATCTGTTACCCCTTTCAGTTTTTTTCGCTGTACCGAGGTAAGCACTACTACCCGTTCTGTCCTTCCTCCTATCGCCTCTCTCTACATCAACTTTCATTGCACTGAGTCACTATCGTCCTAACCGCTCCTCTCTGCCGACGCTGGCCAATATCCTTTTTCTGCCTACCGTCATTGCCGGCTTCTATTCTGTTTGCACCTGTTATTAACCACTGCTCAGAATGCCCATTTATAGCATTCTTATACCCCACTGCCTTTTGTTTCATCAAATCCCCCCATGTTCCCCCTCCTCATGCCCAATGCCATTATCCACCAATCACACCCGCACCCGTGACCATTCCGCATATTAGAACTTGCCGCTCCAAAGTGTGCTTCTCTTACAGTCGCATTTATTATCTAATCACCACCACCATATTTTCCTTTCTTGGGTCCCGCGATTTCTCCATGGCTCTTTCCATTAGGCAGTGTCCCGATCAGCATCCACCTGCCTAATTCACCTGTCCAATTGTCTGCCGGCACACATCTCTCCAGGTCCATTGCCCCAATTCGGTCGCGCATGCACTTCTTAGGCTTTTTGTTCTATTACTGGTTCACTTATCTTGGGGCTTCTTGCTTTCTTCTCCGCTTCCTTCGTGTTTCATCTGCAGTAAAATGATCTGATTGGCCATGTCTTACTTGTGTCTCCTTGGTCATTGCATTCATCTCTTGATCCGTTTATTGCTCGCTACAGGCATTTTTCTGTGTGCCTTTCTGTGTGGTCCGCTTTTCCATGTTTCACCGATTGTAAAGACAACTTTACGTCAGGATGTTTTTTGCAGTTTCAAATCGTTTGATCTGTCACTAACGGATCCCTCTGGTCCGTCACCACATGTTGCACCTGCACTGATCAAATAATTAGACCTATTCTTACCTGTTCTCTTCGACCCTATCCTAAATGTTCACTCTTCCATGAACTGCTCCTCACAGTCGTCATCTCTTCGATGCTTCCGTACTCTTTTTTTCACCCTGTTGGGCCGCCATATGCACCTGTCATGAAGATAATTCACCACGATATCCCAAAGATAATTGCGCAACCATTTGATCTACCCTTACCTACCCCCTACCCCCAATGACTGATAATTTCTTTCTAGGAAGCCTTTGTTATTGCTCCTGCTCCTCATATATATTTATATATATATATATAATATACTTGAGCACATACGTATATGTGCTCGCGCTCTGCGTCTTGCAGTTCCCCACCGGCCGTTTCTCTTGCTATCATCCCGCCGACCGCCATGATATGCATCCATCAATCCTACATCTGTGCCCCACATCTACTGTACCCAATCGTTCTAAATCGGTCTTGTCATCTGATCCACCATCTACGTCTCGTGTCGCTTGCCCCCTGTTTTACGATGAGTTTCGTGCTCTATTCGCCGACCATCCACTGCAGAGCACCAATGCCTCAATGATATCTAGTCCACCGCAGTGCATCGCACTTTTTTCTCAATCGTCCGTCGCTACTGCAGTTTCTTATACCGATTTCCAGCTTTTCTCATGTATATCAGTCGGCCTCCAGATGCCTCCACTCGGACCATTCATACTCCCCATCTGACTTTGACTTTCAAACTCACCGTCGGTCCGTTTAAATCCCCCCTTGACTTCATTCAAACTCCATACAATCTCTATGGTGTGCATACATTTATCCTGCATTCATCCCACTTTATTCCCCCTTCTTAACCTTTTTATCCTACTTTTTCATGCAAACTTCCAAATTTTCATGAATTATATCCGTCCTTTCCATCACCTGTATCAACAAGATCAGGCACATGGCCTGCTTCGGGCGCTTCCGAAACAAACCAATATCATTATTAATATTAATATCTTCTTCGGGGCTAGCCAGCATGGCGGCCCATTGCATATTTAGGTGTATGGCATCAGATAAAAGAGTCCATAAACTTAAATGTCCGGTCCAAATCAACTTGAGGTCTTTGTCAAACCCACCATGTTCAGCCGTTTTTTACCACGTCGTTAGCGATGCAAGTAGTGCCTCATCTCTGTGCAAACTGGTGTTTTGGTGAGCGTAAATGCCATCGAATAATCGCGGGCTGTGTTTGGCTCTACCTCCCCCAGCACGTTCTGTCCCGTGTAAACCGCCTTGGTGTTCTGACTTCACGGATATGTCGCGCGCTACCGTGGCAAATCTATAAACATTCCTGGCTTTGGTCGTCTCCCTGCACAGAGTTGACCACCAGAGAGACGACGTGAACATTAAAAGGCAAGAGACTGGCGTAAAAAGGGAAAAATTACCCCACTGTGTTGTCTTTTAGGCCTACCACCCTTGCCACATGTGACCCATGTCCCCGGTCTACAGTATTGCTAAGGACTGATTGGTGTGGTTGTTCTATCCTCCAATGCGACTAGTTACTAGCAGTCCTTGTGTCAGCCAGGGCGCGGGAGCTGTGGTCATCAACCAAAAGCAGCTCCGCTTTCTCTTACAGTTAGATATCTGACTGTAATGAATATATAATCAATAAGAAAAACGTCTGAAAAAGTGTGAAACATTCTTGGAGCGCCACCAGCTGGATGCCAATGAATGTGTATCGTGCTACCTCCCTACCTGAAGCAAGCCCCGGAGCGGCCCACCACGAGCACTGAAGGTAGACCGTCAAATTTCGCTTCCCTGACGAAAATTCGGCCCCATACCATTTCCACCTCTCATGACTTTCCGAACCATTCCCGACATTAGAGCTGCCCTACTTCGCAACAAGCCAACGACGACAAAGATAACACGGTAACCATGCAGTCACAACTACATCAGACTTCCTTGCTCACACTCGAGTATAATCTCAGTACGCTAGCACCATCGAGTAGGAGCATAGACGAACTTATATCTACTTTTCTTTGCCCGAGACCGACTTCCTCTAACGCATCACAGCCGACACCCCGACAATTTCCTTTACTTTAAGGCTCCTCTGAAACTATTCAGTAAATATTAGCAGATATACCAGAAGAGACAGCAACAAATAAAGTGCTATGCTAGCATCGTGTAGGTCCCATTCACTCACACACTGTTCGTTCAAACCTGTCTTACCACATCGGTGCTGAACCGTAGTCTGCGTAAGCGAACTTTATTGAGGGCTGCCAATTAGAATTCCTCTTGACCGTAAAGCCTTGGAATTTTATTAGCATCTGAGCTCTGATGCTCCAACTTGCAAACCGCTAATACTTTGGAATGCATACACAGTTCCCCAACCGGTGTACGAAACTTTGCTGGCCTGTGGCAGTATAGAGCAACCCCCTGCGACCATACTTTACCCAGAGCGTGGAGTAGGTGCCACTGGCAGCCTAAATGTAATTCCGTCTTTGCCCATTCACATGAACCTAGCCAGTTCATTATTAGTGTCGTCATATGTTGCCATAACCCACAGCTGGAACCACGTCCAGACAACAATACCAATTTATTTCAGGTTTGTCGTCTCCCACTATCTCAGTCGCCACACTGAATAACCAAGGACGCCACATAGACTCGTACCGATAGAGACCCAAGTGGAACCTCCCATAGCAACTGGGAATGCAAGCAAGCCACCCGACGGAAAATACCCCTAACTCGATCGATTAGCGTTTCCTGACGCAAAGTCTCTCCTGCTGATATCACCATTGCTACCAACACAAAGAAAAGTTCACTCGCAACCTGCTGACATACCAGAATATACCAGTAGTCTATTTAATCCTTCAAATCTCGCTATACCCGGGTGGTTGATCCACGAATCCTGTACCCTGTCAGAAGAATCATGATCATAGGATGTTGTATATTACCTGTAATCAGGCTGAGTAACACTGAGGCTGAATGCGCCAATATATATATATATATATATATTCACTAGAATCTAATTTGAATCGTCTGGAGTGTGAATGGATAATCTTCATTGAAGAGCCCACAAATGAATCACAACTGTGATTTCTCATAGTTGTTCGTGTCTGGGTCACTGCTAACCCAACGAACAACGAGACTGCATATGCAAGCGCTCATATTCATAGTAAGTAGTATGTTAACGTGTGGACAAAATTTCCCCGGAGGCACACGACCGGTTTCGCGGTTGTTGCCGCTCATCAGGAGTGTACAAGTATGAAGACGAGTGGGCAGAGGAGTACCGGGTACGCATACCTGATGAGCGGCAACAACCGCGAAACCGGTCGTGTGCTTCCGGGGAAAGTTTGTCCACACGTTAACATACTGCTTACTATCAAATATATATATATATATATGTATATATATATATATTTATCAGTGAAACAGCATAATAACTTCCAAGTTCACGCAAAGATTTTCCACTTTATTATCCGTTGCAACGGTTCATTTTTCCCTCGAACAATAGCCGGGTGGAAATCGATTATTCACTTTTTTAGGACCTATCAACTGCGCTTTCTCATTTCTGAATGGTACAGGCTACTAATCCTGAAATTTAACTCGTCTTTTCATGGAATACTTTTCCTTTCACACTCACCTTTATCCCCAGGTGCACTTTCATAAAATTATTTTCACGTCTTCCTATTTCAAAAAGCATCCCATTTATTGAACCCTGGTAGATCAGTCATTCAAGGTTCGCATCATCTTCATGGATTGCTATTCTCTTTGCATGCATCAAACCTCCCGAGTGTAATTCCATACCATTTTCCTTTTCTTATTGTTCAGAAATTACTTTGTTCGCAGAACCCCGGTGAGCCTAGGTTTTCCGTGGCTTGATTATTCTCGTTTATAATACATCTTTAGCACCATGTATCACCGATCTTCTCGCTATCCCCACTGTGCACCACAACCAAGCTGAACTTGAAATCGGTTAAAAAGCCGTGCAAACCATTATAAGATTGATCCATTCAAATTATCGCTGGCAATGCTGTTCTATCGCTGACTCTTTTGAATCTTGTTCATAAAATTCGTGTGTATTAGATCTTATTGAGTAACGTGGTACACCATGATCATGCACTCGCGCGAGCGACTCGACCGTGGCCGAGAAATATACCACTGTTATTAACAAGTAGTACGGCAAGTTACTGGGGAGGTTTTGAATAGTTCTGGTTATTTGTTTGATGCTAGGTCACTCTGCCAGTGCTAGCTCAAGTCTTACCGAGGGTGAAATGGATTGCAGGAATGTTGATCTATTTAAGTTGAGGATATTAGGCCTAGAACAGCAACTGGTATCGACTAGGTAGCAGGCCCAGGAGGCAGAAGGGAAGTGTAGACAGAACCAGCGTGAGCAAAATGCCAAAGACTGCTACGCATTCGACAGATCAGGACAATTTAAAATGGGAGACTCGGTGCCGGCCGTCAAACATAAAACATCGACTCAACCAAACATCGATCTGCCAAGAGCAGAACTGACGGTTTTTGACGGACGATCTGAACATTACTGCAGGTTCATCGATCTGTTCAAAACTTCCGCCGAAAACAAGATAACCGACCCCGGACAAGGGATTTTATATCTGACCCGGTAATATTGAGGCCGACCACGAAAAGCTATCGATGGGAGTACCATGCGCGACCCGGATCAAGGCTTCACAAGGTCACGGATGATTTTAAGGGACCTGTTCGGACAGCCATCCAAACTGGTTCGTAGTCTAATGGAGGGCGTGAAGTGAGAGTTCAAGGGAACCAAGGGCGACGTCTGAGCAATGGATGAACTAGTGATCAAAATACAGAACTGTTCAATAGCCCCCGACCATTGAGGCAATTCATACATTGGACGGCATAGTTCGTCACTTCTCCCCCGAGCTACCGGGTCGGTGGGCGGAAGAAGCTGAGCGTACAAGTCGGGGCGACCGTAAGGCTAACTTCGAGGACTTGACTGAATACTTGGACAGGCAAACCAGGATAGCCGACAGTAGATTTGGCCGACTCATCCGGGACTGTCCCCGGGTGAATAAACCTAGCAATAGCCAGGCACAAACCCCTGCATGAGAACATTCGAAATATCAGCCTTGGATTCATGCACAAGCCGCTTCATGCGAGACTAGCTCCTCCAAGTTTCAGGTCCTGCGAAGCTGGCCACGGGCTGCTAGAATGCCTAAAGTTCACCAAGGCCACAACGGACGAACGTTGGGGAATGGCAAAAACGAAAGGGGCATGCTTTATATGCCCCTACACCACATATCGGGCGGCAGCTAGTCGAACAAGAACTAGATGTGGTTGCGAAGTTTGAGCGGCCAGACACCTCCTATTTTTACACCAGAAGTAATAAACTACACAGGGGCGAACACCAGGCCCAGTGCGATTTGTTCAACGTCATGGCCTGCCAGTAAACCAATACTTTTAGGAGTAGTTGCAGTGGGGGTGATGACCCCAACTGGGGTGGTCAAAGCGTTGGCCTTCGTAGGCAGCGGATCAGACACAACCCTGGTGAAGGAGCGGTCTTCCGACAAAGGCTGACTCACTAAAAGCTCGACGTCATTACCGGTGAGCGTGGTGGGCGGAACACAAGTAGTGACTGCCGGCCGGTTGAGTTTACAGCTCATCTCCTTAGACAGTAACGAGAAAATTAAACCAACGGAGGCATGTAGATTGACCAATCTCTCAGTGCGAGCACCAGGGTCGGTGGACGCGATTCTGAATAGGTGGCCACACATGTGGGATGTAACCGTCTTAGACTGGGAGGACGATGAAGTGGACCTCCTCATCGGCTGCGACGTGCCAGAGGCATTGGCTACTGGACCAGAGACTGGGCAACCACCAGGCATCTTATACCGTACACAGCACTAGGATGGATATTGTGTGGTCCATTAGGGGGGCGTGGTTCCGTAAATTACGTGTCAGCCGAAGCGGACCGCATGGAATATCAGTTGCAAAGGCTGTATGGAAATGAGTCTCACGACATTAGGGACGAAAGACTATCACTGCTCAGGAGGGCCACTTCGCTCTGCGGACCGTGCGGCAAGGTGCTAGAAGCCTTAAGGAACGGTTAGAGGTTCGCCTCCCTTGGCGCAAACAAAATAACCCTTGGGTTGATTACAGAAACTATGCTCGGCGGGGACTGGTACGACTGAAAGAAAGCTTCCTTCGAGATCGGAATCTGTGGGAACTATACGCAGAAGTGATGAAGCAAAATGAAGCCCTCGGCCACGTTGAAAAAGTGTTTCCAACCACCGAAGGCCGAAAGGGGGCCTAGTATCTATCTTGCCACCCGGTTCTCCACCCCAAAAACATCAGAAAAATTGCGGGTGTTTTTCGACTGTGCAGCCAAGTTCCAGAGCAAGTCGGTAAACGATCGCCTGCAACAGAGGCCTGACTGGGCCACGCCCTTGATTGAAGTTTTGTGCCGTTTCAGAGTGGGTAGAGCGGCCTCGTCCGCCGATATCAGGGAGATGTTTCGCCAGGCAAAATACCGGTAGAAGAGCGAGATGCGTTGCCATCCATACGGTGGGAAGGGAACAACCGGAACAAAGCAGTGATAAGTTATAGGATGACCGTCCACCCCTTCGGAGCGATATCATCATCGTTTTGTGCAAACTAAGCATGTGCGAACAAGCATGGATTTCTGGTCTACTGGCCGGTACTAGCTAGGGTCAGCAGAAACTTCCACTTCGACGACCACCTTGGGTCACTCGATGATGTAGGCTCGGCCCTAGCGCAGTTCAGCAGCCAAACAAGATTGCTAGAAGAAGGTGGCTTAAATCTCACGAAATGGATTTCGAATGCCTCGGAAGTGCTCGAAGTCATTCCGTACCATGAAAGGGCCGAAGGGGTTCGAGGTCTGGATGGCTCTCCGCTCCCTACGGAAGATACGCTAGAAATTCAATGGAGAATGGAAAAGAACGGCTTTGTTTTCAAGTTAAAAGTTCCCGAGCAACCAGTAACTCGTCGTGGTATACTATCTGCTGTCTCTAGTTTGTTCGATCCGCTTGGTTTTGTCTCTTCTGGCTGTTACCCTGGAAGATCTTGCTGCATCGGCTCTGTCGTAAGCAAGCCGATTGGAACCAGCCACTGGACTGAGAAGACCGACCAGATTGGGAAGAATTTCTGAGCAACCTAAAGAAACTAGGAGACATACGGACTTCACGACGCTTGCTCCCTGGTCAAACAACACAAACGGGAGAACTATACGCCTTTTCTGGCGCATCCAAAGTCGGTCACGGAGCTGTGGTGTACGGACGATGGTGCACGAGAGATGGACAATAGGCTACAAGGATCCTGTTCGCCAAAGCCTGCTTTGCCCCACTGAAATCGGTTTTGATCCCGCGCCTCGACCCCAGCGCAGCCGTTTTAGCAGTAAGGGCGACTCACGTTTATCCACGACGGGACTGCCATGAACCAGTGGAAACATATCAAGTCTGGAGACAGCCCAGCCGATCTGTGCTCCCGAGGTGTGACCAACTTCCGGAAAATCGACACGTGAACGAGAGGACAGAAATTCCTGCAAATTCCTAAATAGGACTGGACTGTCTACGAATAAAGCCCATCTGGGATTAGAACTGGAGATAAAAAGTTACATTGACGACGGCCCATGCCACCGAAATGACGTTCATTTTGTCACGATTGGTCACGTTTTCCTCCCGGATGAAGACTGCTCGGTCAT
Source organism: Fasciola hepatica (assembly GCA_948099385.1). Taxonomy (NCBI): domain Eukaryota; kingdom Metazoa; phylum Platyhelminthes; class Trematoda; order Plagiorchiida; family Fasciolidae; genus Fasciola; species Fasciola hepatica. The sequence continues at coordinate 40,974,256 of CANUEZ040000043.1, forward strand.
TAGTTCGGTTGGCCGAGTTCAAGGGACTTTTGCTAGTCATTAAAGGGATCCGCCCATTCAGCGGCTTACGGGTGGGTCCGATAAGCCCCGATGAATTACTGGCTGCAGAATCCGGTTTGTTTATGATAAAAAGGGGGCTCTCACCCGAGAACTCGAGACGGCAGCGGAAGCGGGACCAATCGACAGAAGGATATCATCTCCGAAGGGCAGCTTGAAGCATTTATACCACAAACTCGTTGATGGATTACTACGGGTAGAGGTAAGCTGAACAACTTCCACCTGAGCTTTGGCACAAAATATCCCATATCTCTAGTGGCTAGAAAACCTGTGACAGCTAATGATTCAACACATCCACGCAGTAGAGGGATATGCCGGGGAGAGTTATGCGATAAGCGCCATCGAAAGCGCCTTTGGTTACAGGGGGGAAGAGCGACTGTAAAACGGGTAATCCAACGTTGTTTACACTGTAGGAGGCGCAATGCCGCAGCCGACAAACAATACATGGCTCAGCCGCCAGAATGTAGAGTGACTCCGGGTTAGTGGCCGTTCAGTGTCACCGGGCCTGACCATTTCGTGCTTTTGTGGATCAATCTTGGAAGGAGGTTGGAAAACGATACGGGTGTATCACGGCGTGCATGAAGTTACACGCGATACACTTAGAAATTACGCACTCGATGACGGCCGACTCTTTCCTCGGGGCCTTGCAGTGCTTTATCAACCGAGGAAGCATACCAGCGGATATATGCTCCGACAATGGGCCAGACTTCGTACACGCTCATCGGAAACTGCAGCGTTGGCACCAAGGCATGAGCAGGGACGAGCTGCAGAATCGGACCGTGGCATATGGCATATGATAGCACGTCAATCTCCCACAGGCCAGTCATCTTGGTGATGTATGGGGACGCCTGATCAGGTCCGCCAGACGAATATTGCTGTCGATCATTGGGCAGCAGCCGCTCGACGACGAAACGTTGAGCACCGTCACGACCGAGGTCAAAAGAATTCTGAACAATGGCCCAAAGGTTCCAGTAACCAACGGCGAAACTATCCATCTGACTCCAACCTCGAACGACCTACTGACCTTAAGGTCAAAAGTGGGTTTCCGGGGCCCGACAACCTTTTGTGGTGGCCATCTTCATGGACGGAAACAAGCAAACTATCTTGCCAAGGTTTTTGTGGGCGATGGCAGTCAGAGTATCTACCGGCCTTTCAATCTATACAGAAGTGGCTGATCAAAGCAAGACCGTTCAAGGTTGGGGATGTGGTGGTGGTCGCCGACGAACACGTGCATTTCAGCACCTGGCCTTTGGATTTTGTTATGAAAACCATCAAAAGCTCTGACGAAATGATAAGAGCTGTCAATATAAAGACCGCCAACGGAATGCTAATCCGCGACGTACGCAGTATCAGCCTCCTCGAGAGTGAAGGTGAAGCATCCGACACAACCGCGGTAGACTGCTCCCCATCCGTCGTTGAAGTGGCTGAAGACACCTCCCATGTGTGGAGGCATTTAGGACATACCGACGTGTTGAACTGCACGTACACGATGCACTTTTATGCCTCATGATCTCCATCAAACACGCTGCAGTGCTCGCAGTTCTTCGTTGACTTTGCTGAAGGCCTTTCCTTTGTGTGATAGTGGTTGTGATTCGATCATACACCCAGACACAACCTTATCCACACACGAGTACAAGATGCACGTTTATGCTTCATGACCTCCATCAAACGCGCCGCAGGGATGATTGTTTCCCGTTTGTCACTGGCATTATGGAAGATATCTCCCGTAGGTGGTAGTAGTTACTATTTGCCCACAGACCAGAGTGCGACCCCACCCATGACACCCACACGCATACGTACTCACAGAAGCACACGTGGCCAAAGCACGGCTGCTCCCCGAGGACAGCACTTATGTTTACCCTTCACACCCGCCTTCGATTAGCCGTTCCCATGGACGACACGGAATGACATCGTTTCGGTGTAGCCACCGTATCAAGTGCGACCGTGAGTAGAATGCTGACGTCAGAAGTATTAGGTAAGCGCTCCGACAGCAGGGACTAGGTGGGCAGGAATAATCAGTACCCTTATTCCAAACCTTTGACTCTGCTAAGGTTTTGGAGGATTTTGGTGGGCGGTGTAACGACCGGTTGTGGAAAGTCCTCCCGGAAGTACTGCAGTTTCATGTTTCCTTGACACCACTCGCTCATTTGACCTATCTGCTTGGTTTTATGCATTGTATGTTTTCATGAACCAACATTTTTTTGTTCGCGTCTAGCGCGCTACTCTGTCATATCCTATTCTGGACTTGCTTGACGCACGTGCTCCTTTCTCTCAAGCTGCAATTTGGTTCTCGTTCTCTGAGTCCTAGTGATCGCATAAATAAATTTTGTGCCTGTTTTATGTCATTGTTCATTTGATAGTCTAGTATCGTAGAATTTCACGAATAATCGCGTTCTGATTTCGAAATCCGTTCCGAATTTGGCTACATATTGCTCAGGGGAGTCTTACAGCGGATTAGGTGGGTTTTGTTCGTATAGATCCTCTGGCACCAACTGAGTTGAGGACATTCGACTCCTGCAGTTACTTGCCATGCTGGCTAATGAAGCTGACAGGATCCTCCTGGTTATGGACTTCGAACTTCCACGCAGATTGGATTGTTGATGCATGCTCCCAGGGAACGTAAGATAGGGGTTATCTACGGTGGCTGCACTCGAATGCCCTGTTCCAAAACGTAGGGGAAGATACTGTGTACAGAACTGGCTGTACTCCGTCTTCGTTCGACCTAGAGATAACTAATCATGAGAACAGTGTATCTGGACTCCATCTGCACACTCCGTTGGGTAAGAGCCACAGTGTAAGTGTCGAAATCGCTTTTTGCGTGCATCGACCCAAAGTAGCCTCGAAAGTGATTAGATGCTTTGCAAATATAAAGACTGCTAGGCTTCGAACTGTGGCTGTAGGTCAAATTCTGGATGCAGCGGAAGATGCTGGCTTACGGGAATGGCGGCGGGCGACTTACGGGTTTTTAATTAACCTACTAAACGAGTTTGCTGCTTACAGAAGTAGGAGGTATGCTAGCAATTTGATGGGTAGAGGGCTGCAAAGAGCAAGTCTAATAAGAGTAGGAAAAGTAAATGGGCTCTCTTTCAAGGCTTTCGGGAGTTACCTGACCTCGAATAGCCAAACCAGGCATACAGATGAGACAATGGACTCTTTGAGATCTGCTGAAAGCATGTACGGAGTAAAGTGGACCCAGCGTGCCAAAAAGCGTCCAAGGACGTACTATAGCTACGTGTTGCCTGAGGGTTCTCTGACAGAAGCAGTATAAAAACTGACAACCACTAGCCATGCAGTGGAAGCAAATACACAAAGTAAAGCGTATGCTCCTGGTGGATGGTCCAAGAGTGTGCAGAGAATAGACGGCAGAACGCTTTTAGGTTTGGGGGCGACTACTTAGCTTGTCGAAAAAGATTCAAATCCCTCCCGGGGGAAATCGCACGCAGGCACCTGGAGGGGTTACGTATCCATAAGTCTGCCGGGCCCTATGATATACACCCCGCAGTCGTTGAGCAGTTGGGAGACATTTCATCCCTTTAGGTATAAAAGTTACACAAGGCTATCAGGGATGTTAGACGGTTGGCACCGGACTGAAATAATGCAACAGTGGTGGCTATACATATGCGGCGATCAAACCCCTAAACGGGAAACTCCAGACCGGTTGGCCTAGCCAGCACCCTAGGCAAAGTGACAGAGAAGATCATCCAGGAGCGCGTCTGCCAGCACATATTGGAAGATACTATGCTTCGCTCAGCTCAGCATAGATTTCTTAAATGCGAGCTTGACCTGTCTCCTGAGCTCCCCGAAAGTGGTCACTCGAAGATTGGATAAATGCAAAGGTGTAGAAGTAAGTTACCTAGGTTTCAGCAAAGCATTTCACTCCGTAAACAGTCGGCTTTTACTGATCGAGATGAAGCTAGCTGGTATAAGTGAACTGATTCAGGAATGGCTGACGGACTCCCTCACCGGCAGAACGTTCTACGTCAGAGTAGGTGACGGAAACTCTAAATTAGGAAACTCCACCAGATCAGCACTGCAGGAGTCACATCTAGACCCACTTCTGTGTTTCTCGTTTATAAATGGCTTAGCCTCGGTCCTACAGTCCTCAAGTTTCTTTTTGTGGGGGTGAAACTAATGGAGGCTCAGAGGAGAGAGCAGCCCAGCAAAAACAGTTTCTGTTTCAAACTGGGCATACAAGTCGGACCTACATTGGAATGCTGAAAAATCCCGCCTGCTGTATCGGACAGCGACAAGCCTGACGGTTGTACACGACCAAGGCCAAAGCACTACAGAGGTACCCAACTGGACTAAAGGCCTTAGGATTTCGGTGAATTCTGATTTAAAGTGGTTAGGTCACTGTGAGGCAGCTGCACATAATCACGTAGTGAGTTCTCCAGGTTGGGATCAGCGTTGTCTCGCCGACAGTCAAAGGCTTCTACGCCAGGGTACATGTCTGCAGCTAGACCTGTTTTATTAATCTGTTGAGGCTAGGTCACTCTCTTACAAAAAGGACGCCGTCTGTTTGGACAGGGCGCAAGGTCTTGCAAAGTGCATCGTTGAGGGTTAGAGGGGTAAGACGCGCGAGCAGTTAACCCAGGACCTCTGACTTTTCTCTGTGGAAAGAAAGAAACTACGAGATGTCACTGAGACATTTAAGGTAGTAAAATGCTCTTTTGGATTTAGATCGGAGAGGATATTTCACGCGGTGCCAGACTCCCAAACCAGGGATCACGGGGAGAGGCTGGAGGACGTTCGACCCAGGTTGCCAGTTAAGTCTCACCGTCTTAGCGATAGTGTGGTAAACTACTAGAATGGACTCTTGGAATGGGTAATAGAGCTGGGGGCCTCCCGGGCCTCCAAGGGAGCACTAGATCGTAAGTGGAACGAGATCATTTCTGACGGCTAGCTTTGAGAGCATCATTAGAGGGACGGACGTGAACACCGGGGTCCGCCTGACATGTTTCATCATTGAACTTTTCCCTTTTTTGCTTAGTACCTCGGTGAACGCTCACGAGGAATAACGCCCTTCAATGCCCCAAGCTCGCTGAGCTACATCCTTCTCTAGTACAGCAGCTGACATTTTTTCCGAAGAGTGCTTGCTGCATGACTTGCTCTGGTGCTGTACCAAAAGGCATCGCAGCCCTCTCGCTTCCAAGGTGAGCGATCACCTGTTCTGGATCCTGTGATTACTCCAAGGATTTCGGAGTTATCCTAGACTGACGCTGCACCTCCCTCAGACTTGAGCAACCATGCTGTTCTGCACACACAATGGAGGCCTGGCCTCTAAGTTTAGCTTAGCCCACACAGCTGACCACACTTTTGGCGTGCAAATTTTGAGGGCACGAGAGGAAAGGCAATGAGTATGGTTCAGCAGCAGGGCTTTTGTGGCAATGTGGGCACAACCTTGAGCCCCATCCGCTACTGGATCCCCCGCTGATTGATCTCTTTGCCGCCCACCCGCCGCACGTGGTTTCGTACGCACGGTACTCCGTGGTTCAGTGGAGGACTTCGAAACCGGCTTCGCAAGAAAGACCGCACGTGGCAAAAGTTTCGAGGGACTGACGATGACTACATAGTGTGCAGGCAGATAAGGGATCATTGTTCCTCCATGAAGGCAATTAACCGAAAAAGGATTGAAGGGAGGCCGGCAGTTGACTGTGTCAAGGCACCCAAACGGTTGCTCGCACGTCGCAAAAGTCGCACGAGAGCGAAGCCGGGGTACCAACCTCGCTCCAGGTTGAGATCATTGCCGACTCTGACAAGGCCACGGCCGATGTCCTGGCACGGCGTTATGCGCCGTTATATTAGACAGAGGATTCCACAACAACTCTTTAGCTAGCTTTGCTAGTTTGGGAATCTGTCATCAAGTACTGTTATTTTCATACGGGCCAAATCACAGCAAAAAAACTATCTCTCAAATCTCACAAATCAGCTTGATCTCGTGAAATTCACTCTCTGGTGTCGGGTGGACTCGCCGAGGTCGTCGCATTACCAGTCTTCAGGTTGTTGAACAGCTCGCTAGCACCGGGAAAACTGTCGGATGATTTCGGGGACTTTTTAGTTGTTCCACTGTTCAAGGGTGGCAACAAGCTGCGGCTGTTAAATACCATCCTGTAAGTCTAACTTGTGTCTTCTGCAGGATCATGAAAATTCTCACAGCCAAGCAGGTGCAGAAACATATGGAAGGCCAAAACCTGTTCATTTGCAACATCATGGTTTCCGCAAAGCCTGCACCCAATCTTGAGTTCATGTCAACGACAGGATTGTGTCAAGGACTATTCGGGAGGGCCCCTGCTGTCTCTAATAAGGAAGATCGCTGCAAAGGGTCTCTCAGGTCAAAGGAGTGGGCTTTATACTAAACAACATCTCCAAGCGGACGAAGCAGCGCACCGCAGCGGTCAATCTGGCCAGCGCAGGACTCTTTCAAGTTAGGCCCACCATGTCATGTGGAGAGCCGGAGATTTTCGTTCCGATCGACCTAGCCTCTGTTAAGCCATACGTGGAGTACTGAGTGCAAGCCGGGCACCGTTATACCGGAAATATATGGACTTTCTAGGGAAGGTCCAAGGGCTAGTCACAAGAATGGTGACTGGGCAGGGGTTTAGCCACATACAGCGCCTCCGCGCCTTGGATCCGTTCTCGATGAAAAGGCGGCGCCTTTGTGGGGACTTGATAGGAGCCTTCAAGGCAAGGAAGAGACTTTCAGGTACAAACCGGGGCGGGCTTCTTTCCGATATCAGAGAAGAGCAGAAGGCAGCATAGCCTTAGATTACAAAGAAAGCATTCAAGGCTCCAAATAAGAGCGAATTACTTCTCGAATAGAGTGGTACCCTATTGGGATAAGCTTCCCGAGGAGGTCATATATACCACAACAGTGAAGACTTTTAATAAAGCAGTAGGCCGGTGTTGGGTGGCTGTATTTCCCGAATTATGTTAGGTAGTGTTTAAAGTCACATAAAATTTACTCGCTGTTTTCCCCTTTTCTCCGTCTGGGCTGATACGGCGCAAAATTTCCGCCTTTCGAAAAGAGAAAATTGCAGTACTGGAAGCCACAAAATCGCGTCGACACCACCACCTTCCGGACACGCGACTGGCTCCAGCCGCACAAAGTTCTGTGAAAGCTGAATGAGGAATAAATGGAAAATGAAGCTGTTATGTGACAAAGTTTCACTTCCCCTTGTTTTTGGCGAGGATTCAACGAAATACACTGCGCCTAACTGATGTGCATACCTCCGAAGGATTTCTGGACGCTTAGTTGGCAGATGATATCGCCTGTCTTGCGCGGAGAAAACTGAGCTGAACTTAGGGTTGTATTGTGCTACACCGGCTAGCCGTTCGGCGCGATACTTGGAATTACGCTTGCTGTGGCTGTGTTAGTCAATGGATCATAGTTTATCCGCAAAGCCTCCAAAAGAACTGGGGAAAGTCGCGTCTTTATGCCCAGTTCGTTCGAAGTTAGTTCTTCCTTGAGACAAGTTCCTTCAGTGTGATGGGTGTGGCATTTGGATGCACCGTTAATGCTCCTAAGTAAACGACGGTCTTTGTGAAGCCCCCGACAGGTGCCGTGTGAGGTTGCCCAAAGTGCTGTGCATCAAATACGTTGAGCTATCGATAACCGTGTGGCTGGCAAAGCAGTAGGCAATGATGGCGCTTCCGGTCACAGATGAGACAGAGTCATCTCAACTACCATCTCCACCACCAACATACCCATCACTACCGATGGCAGCAAAAAAGCACAATCGTAATCATCATCACCATCACCACAGTCATCGCAGCCATCATTGCCATAGCCGCCCGAGAGGGGAACTTTCACTGAAGGCAAAATATATGCAACAACCGAGGATCTTCTTTGTGTTGCCACCTCGGACAACATGTGCATCCCGGACTTCTTCGCCACTCAACGAGGCTTCCTCGGCCTGGGACCAAAGTGCCTTACGAGCTGAGACACTCTGAGGCCGCCCCACCCTCGATGGCGACTGGAGACCAGAACTGCGTGATGTATACCGCCGTGCTTCCGGTATTCAGTTCAGTTAGTGTTAGCGCATGCCGATATAGCATCAACTTCCGTTACTGCACCCACAGCAGCAAAGCTCCACCCAAGCGAGGAAGGACCCCATGTCGCCCCCACCGGCAGCTCCCACGGTTATCCAGCCGGAACAAAACGATCCGGGATTGAAGGGAAAGGGGCTTCAAGGAAACTTCCATCTCCGAGATGTCACGGCTAACTGATTGCCTTCCCTCCAGAGGCGACAGTAGCAGTTCCTCAGGACGGCCTCAAACGAGATCTCCTGCGACTGCGGACCATCCTCGGGAAATTGTTCACGGAAGGTGAAGATGGCTTGGCTGAGTCAGCTATTGTTAAGGCACTTTCCCGATTGGCAAAACTACGAGAAGAAGGACAGCTTCGGGTGCCGAAGATGGTTCTCACTCCTCAGGAGAAACCCCAGTCGGTAGCGCAAAGTTCTTGGCATTTCGAGGGCAATAAAGTGCCGTTACCTAAGGATCTCGGCCTCGGGGACCGTCACAAACACTGGCAAGCCCTTGCGGAAATGTGAGAGCATTGTGAAAAGGGTGAGGTTAATCTCTATACTCAGAATTTTCACGTCAAGGAGAGGAGATTTTGGTTAGCATGACGGCCTCCAACGACCACTCGCTCGAAAGCCCGTATCGGCGGGAATCCAGAGCTGAACCCCTCCCCAACACACTTATAAATAGTCAGGCGGCCAAAGTAGCTCTCGTGCTACTGAACGAAGGCGACGAATTGGAACCGTTCGCAACAGCCATAAGACTTGTGACCACAACTCACATCGAAACCCACCTGAGTGAAGGGGTATCATGCGCGGGAGTATCCCACCTAGGTAACCATCTTTTCCTACCGGACAGGTCGATCCACGGATGGGGACGGCTTATCGGTTAACCAAAGAGTAGGGATCTCGCCACATTCTTGTCTTATTTGCGGACTTGCCGAAGCGCTATGATGTAAGGCGAGGCTAGCAAGTTGCGGACACCTGCGGCTAAGTCTGTCCTATAGGACACCGGCCGCTGAACAGCTATGTCACCCTTCATATTGGGCTGGGCGACTACGGGGCACTGTCTGGCCTTGGGCGACTTCAGCGCGCCATACATTAATGAGGGGCTCACGGCTGGGCTACAGCACCAATGATTTCTCTAAGCACCTGCACACGACAATATGCGATCTTGCGCTCCTCCAAAATGTGCATGGGCCAACTCGCTTTTTGAACGGACAGAAACCTACTTTGGACCTAGTTTTCACTCCGCAAGCTTCGACTGTTACCTGCGTAGATGTACTGCCCCGTTTTGAGACCAGCGATCACTCCACGCCGAACACACACTGGAAGTGTGAGGCCTAAATCTCACAGACTTCCCATTGTTAATCGAAGATCTGGCGCGTACCCTTTGACGATATGGGAGTAAGAGCTCGTAACATGACTTGGGAGAATAAGGATGCAGACAACGTTAATCTGGCCTGGCTTCTCTCCCGAGATGTAATTCACCACCCGGAACGGAGGTTTGCCTAACCATACCGTAGAAAGTCCCATGCCCAGGGCTCCCATGGTTTGACAAAGAGCCGCGATGCCTACGCTGAGAGAGAAGGCGAACTTCAAGACAGTATCGAAAGGCAGCAGCAGGTTATGACTTGTTCAAGCAACTACAAATCCAAAGGTTTCCCGCGAAGATGGCTAAAAGATGCAGATTAGGAAGGGGTTAAGCAGCTTGCAACAAAACAACTGTTTGCATATGTAAAGAGGCGGACGAGAGCAACGCCAGGTGTGTCTCCGGCTATGGTAGACGGGAGAATGGCTGATTCCGATGTAGCTAAGGCTGATGCTTTGGGACGCCACCATGCGTCGGTGTTTGTGCACGATGAACCTTTGCCACCTCTCCTATCGGTGTTCCAGCACTCAATCGAGTTTGATTATATCAAAGTGGATGAAGTTATGACAGTTCCAAGGTCTTAAGCCATTCAAACCATCCGGACCCGATGCAATCCACCCATTGATACTACGGGAGCTGGCCAAGATTCTCGCGGGCCCAACCAACAAGTTGCTCAACACCCCAACAACAACCGGAAAACGCCCGGACAACGGGAAAAAGCCACTGTCGCACCGATATTCAGGGAAGAAGACGAAGCGGCAGCTGTCGGCTTTTGACCAGCAAGCCCTACCTGCATCATCTGCAAGGTGATGGAGCAGCTTATAGCCAGGCTTGCTGAGGGATACCTTGATCATCACAAGCTGTCCAGTCATACGCAGCACGGATTTCGCCAATTAGGCTCACGCATTTCCAACGTTCTGCAAGGCACAAGAACAATGGGGTGGGGCAAAGGCTGAAGGATATCCTGCAGATATCATTTTATTCGGCTTCAGTCAAGCTTTTGACAAAGTGCCATGTGACCGGTCCCTCCGGAGGCCAAAACTATTGGGAATAGTTGACCCACTACAATGTTGCATTGAGGACCTCCCTAGAGGGCAGAAACATGCAGTTAAAGTTTCTGGGACACTTTTCACGTGGTACCGGGCCTCCAGTGGTGTTCTCCAAGGTCCGGTACTCTGTATGCTGCTGTTCCCGGTCCACTTCGATGATCCTCCAGTCGGCTTGAGCTGCTGCGCTTAAGCCATGCTGACGATCTAAAGATGTGGCGCGTACTTCGTTATGATACGGACAAACAAACCCTAAAATACGACTATGACAGACTGACGCATTAGTCCAATGCATGGGTTCTTCAGATAACCTCGGAAAAGTCTGAACACAGGCTCATAGGTCGAATACAGCCAACTCCGGGCTACACACTCCCTGGCACTCTGCTCCGAACGACAACCCGCGAGCATGGTCTCGGGGTGGTACTGTCGAGCAACTTAAAAACGAAAGGTCACACAGGTACAGCATGTGTCTCAGCATGGAGCATCCTTGGGGCAATTGGCCGTTACTTTGTAAAACTCTCCCTCAAGGCTTGTCGGCTGTTCTGAAATACGCATATTAGACTTCGGCTGGAGTAAAGAGCAGCGACAGCATACTCGCCAACAGCTGGCGAATCGGCCAAGCTTGAATGAATTCAGAGAGCTGTTACTCTTCTCTGTGCGGCACTACACGGGACTGGCTGCGAAGACTGCCTAAAAGCAACCAAACTGTTTCCAGACACCTGTTGGGGGATACTAGGCGACCTCATTAGTGTCCGCTACATTGCACCAGGAGGTCTAGGGCCAGAACTACAACCGATATTTCAACTATGTGGACCTTTTCCTAGGCAGAGCAGCACATTAGCTCTCACGAAGCTGAAATTTATTGATTTTTTGCTGACATACGGCCTGTCCCGAAGGATCACTAATGTTAGGAACTCGCTCCCAGCGGAAGTGGTGGAGGAGTTGCACCATTCAACTTTCAAGCAAAAACTAGACGGCTTTCTGACTGATAAGTGGTAGAATTCTCTTTCCTGAGACAACTTTGTAGAGCTGTCGGGACAAGGCTCACACAGGAGGTTTGCATCTGCCTGTAATGTTGAAAACTGAAGACTGAAACTGAGACTGAAAAGGTGCGCCAAATTCGAGGGGGCCGCCACCTGGTTGTTTGTTTAATGTAAGTGTTGGTGCCCGTTTGATACACCTACTGGGCCTCGGCTCATGGAGTTTTTCCTTTTGTGCTCTTGCAGGTCACACGTGCTACCCTCGGCGGAGGAGCATTGCCCCCGCGTGTTACATTTTCGGCACCCACGGCGGGACCGCACTGAGGGGAGTGAGAGACCTTGGAGATAGAGCTGATGTGGCCAAGGAGATAACTGTGAAGTGATCTGAGGCTTAGATTTGGTGTGGCCTAGGGGAGGTCTTGTGGTAGGGCCTACCCGAGGTGTGGTCCCTGGAGATCTAGTACTCCTGTGGTGTGTTGTATTACGGAACACTGGGGGCAGTGTTCTGTCGCTAAGGGGAGCAGTGTAACGGCCAGATTGGAGGCCTCCATCTTGTTCGTTTTGTGTAAGTGTTGGTGCCTGTTGATACACTTACTGGGCCTCGGCTCATGGAGTTTTTCCTTTTGTGTTCTTGCAGATCACACGTGCTACCCTCGGCGGAGGAGCATTGCCCCTGCGTTTTACAACGTTGCGGGTGTGGCCGTTGTTTGTCATGGACGCAGACCGTACGCTGTACTTGAGAAATATCACACCAGATATAACTGAAAGCCTGTTGTACGAGTTATTCCTTCAGGCGGGACCACTAGAAGGTGTTTCAATTAAGGGCAACATCGCTTTTGTGACCTTTGAAGATGAGGATAGTGTGTTGTACTCTTGTTCACTTTTTGAGGGTCTGAAGTTATATGGCAATGAGGTTACTGTAAAGCCTCGTGCGGGTTCGAAATTTGCTTCTGCCAGGATACCGTCTGTTCCACCGTTTTACACATTGGATACGTCTACACCTCATCGCAATTTCTCGAACGATTGTTTGTCACGGTCACTCATGGGTACTCCTCCAGGTTCTCTTTCTGGCCACCATCATGCAAGCCCAATAGTCGTTGGGCACAACCGTGGGGATTTTAACAGTCCAAGCTCCGCCTCGTATCCCTTGCTGCCATACTTGTCAAGTCCGTATCCGGCTTCATTCTCTCCGGTTTCACCCTACTGGCTTAACGCATCGAGCGCAGACGAAAGACTAAATCGATCTCGCAACGACGACCGGGGTTCGCATCATCGCGAACCAACACAAGTGCGACATTCTGGGAACCGCGAAAGAAGTCCTTTCGGTATAGGCCGCCACAGTCACTCCAGTCCTTATGGAGTTTCACCACTATCCGGCAGAGGGTATAATTCCCATGGGCACAGAAACCAGCACGGCAACTCAAACGGCCATTCTCATTGTTAATTTTGTAAATCTTGTTAATAAAAGTTTCTACCTACATGATCTTTTTATAATCAGTTTGGTAATCAGTGTTGCGTCTATGGAATTTTACTTTTTATAGATGTATGAAGGCGAAAAGTGTTTCAAGGCCGGTGTGGATAATGTTTCCTGCATATTGCTAGTTATTTCTGGTAAAGGCGGGGTTGGAAAATCTACTATTGCTGCGCAGTTGGCCATCGGAATGTGGAATAGGGGCCTTCGTGTAGGAGTTCTGGATGCCGATTTCTGTGGTCCTTCTATACCTCAACTTTTAGGAATTCGTTCGAGAAAGGTACGTATGCAGATGTTCAGGTACGCATAATATAGTTTTAGTTATAAAATTTGTACCACTCTTATGATAGTTCTGCTAAACCTAACTGCAGTTCTTTCTCATTGTGCATATGATTACTACACTCCCATGGCAATGTATCTCCCCCGAGTTTCTCCTGATAGTGCCACAGAACCTTTTCGATGCATCATTTCCTCTTTTCCCCTTCCGTACCAGTCCTAACCCTTAGTACTATGACAAGTGCCTCAGATATCTCGAGTTTTCATCTTCTGTCTGAAATCAGAAAATTCGCCAACCAGCAACACCAACTGACTTTCACTTAAGGTGCCCACGGCGAGGGTGCTAATTTAGAACAATTGGCAGGTTCGGTCCGTAGAAGTAAACCTCATCGCCAGTGCGTTGTGTATAAAAGACTTCTATTCGGATGTTTGTTTCTGCCATCCAGCTGACATTTCCAGACTTGCATTGTTCTACCTGCGCCCTTCTAGGCACCCCAAGGTTTTCTTTTCTAGTTCAATGGGTTTTGTAGCTGAACGCTGGGACCAAATCCATGATTCTAGACCGGGTCCCAGTAATTGGTCAGTTGTAAGTTTGGAGACCTCCCGGCTGGTTCATGAACAGTCTGCTCCGACCAGTTCTAACTGTTTGTTGTTTCTTCAAATGCACCCACCGATTCCAGCCTAAACGCAGTCAAAGACTGCTTATAGTGAAAGCTACGTGATCTTTTTCGTAAAACAGTTAAAATTATGGTTTTGGTAGGATAAAAGCCGAAGCATCATACACATTTTTATGACACGCTTGCGCATGAGTGCAGCGGAAAAAATACACCCCATAGCCACAAAGGCCCCCTGCAATATCAGGGATAACCGACCACCAAATTCCGAAATTTGAATTTAAGAACCACGTAAGGTCTCAATAGGTCAGGTATAGTAACAATCCAGACGGCAATAGGAGTTACTGTCTTCCATAAAATTGACCATTAGTGACTGGTACTCGAATTTCCGAGGTGGTAATCAAACGCTCTGTACCACTGGATCACCATTGACCCCACCGGAAGACCCTGTTGCGAGGGGTTCCCTTCGTTAGAATTATAGGAAAACGGTTTTTTACTTTACTCTGACCATCGAATGATCGTCGCCAGTACAAACTTCAGGTGCCAATGTGTTACCTCACTTCTCTGCGAAGGAGCATTCGATGCAGATCGACCGTATTGCAATAAGCCACACGGCAGCGTTGTGTTCAAGATAGCCGATGATGGTGGACAAGCGGTATTGGCTCCGGCCACGCTTCAGTGTGCTAATCTACCTATTTGGGAGGGTCTTTCACGCGATACTCAATATGAGGTTCGTAGGGACCGGCGTCTTTGATGTTGGGGTTTGCTGTACTACCCGCTCGCTAAGTTCAAAGTGGAAGGCTGACTTTCAAGACATCGCCGGGCAAAATTTTCGAGGTTGCTGGCCTAGCTTGTACACAACCATTTGCACTGCAAAGCAATATGGATAACGGTTGTAAGATGAGTAAGGGTAGCCAGTTCATGACATGAAAGAATGATATGAGAAGCCTCGCCAGTGGACTTTGCCACGTAGAGCGTGTTACATTTCGTGGGTGGGGTCAAAGAGACTCTCCCACTCCATGGTTAGATGCACTGGAGGATACGGCAAGGTGTCACGATCAGTGGGGCTGTTGTATCCATAAACTTTCTTCATTGACTTGATACCAATATTCACATTTCTCCTCTTACTCCTTTCATACTCTTTTTTTCTGTTATTTCCTTTTGAGGTCGCCGCTAAGAGATAGCCACCAAAGGCAGCGCACCCAGTGCATGGTTAGTGGTTAACTGAACTTGACTAAGTATGATTCCAAGTAATACAATGACGATTTTGGTCGCCAGACAGAGATTCGTGCACTCCGGGATTTGTTGACATCATTTCTCCTGTGACTATTTTACTTTCATCCGATATTTTACATGCATTCCACAAGGGTGTGAGTCATGCGTTCCAGGAACGGTATATTACCGAGATTTTAAAATTTGAGCTATTCAGTGTATTTTAGCCCGCTTGTTAAGGTTTACTGGTGCATGACCACTGCCTCGCAAAACAGCTTTTTGGATTCATAGGCGTACTCAACCAAACATTACTTTTCATGTTGCGCCGTATACCTCAAGAGCTGGAAACGACACAGATCAACGCCAGATAGCGCTAGGTGCTTAACAGAAATGCTCTGCATCCTTTCTGTGTTGAGTTGTGTCCTGGCACGACGTGTTTTGAAACCTTAGATTTCTACCGATTCACCACGTTCAAGGTGTTTGCCGGGCAGTTCCGGTTGACTTCGACAATAAGGCAACATCTTGCCGTGAGACATATACTCAGCTCTAATTATGAATATCCCGTAATCTGGTAATCCAAGCGTTCACCAGAAACATAACAACCACCATATAATGTTTCCAGTCTGTTTCTATTTCATTTAGGTCGCCTATAGAAAACAGCTAGTTGTCAGCAAAAAACGTGTGAAATCGATGATACATCAATCACGATCAGTATCGGTGCCTCGAGTGTTTGTTTGATCAATTTAAGGCACATTTTGGCTGTTTCCACGCGCACGGTTTTGCAGATAACTCGTACAGGCATCCTGTGACTCGTTTCAGTGAAACCAAGTGCAGGCAAGGACTTCGCTAGCCTTACCTCATCCCTTTTTATAGACAGCGGAATAAAACTTATTCAACACGTTCTGGTTTTCGGAGCTGGTTCCCATAAGAAGTCGGTTTGAAATAAAAGTACGACTAACTGATTGAGAAGTCAGGAGACAGCGCCTGAATGGTAGGCTTTATTCGGTCAGAAAACGAGGCACTTGAGCTAAAACAAGACAAGTAGAATGTTAGAGCATGCAAACGAAATGGTAACGAATTGTGAAACAGAACCAAAGTAGCAAATATATGAAATTCACCGTCACCTAAAAAACAGACTAGTATGAGGTATTTCGTGTATGCCGTGGGCTAGGAGTAGAAAATATTAACAATGTTGTTTTGCCTCACGGCTTCGAAGTGAATAGGATCTCACTCTGTTGTTGTAAGAGGTTTTCAGCGTTTGTTTTTGGGTCACCAAGAGATTCTACCGGGCCAAGGGTACTTGGTGATGATGATGATGATGATAAGAGGTAGTTGTTTGCAAATCGGAAGTCATTAACTAAAGGAAAGTCTGAGGAAGGGATAGATGGTGCTGAAATCGTCCGTTTTACGGGAGTCAGATTATGAGGAGAACCTGTTTCCTAGCGTCCATTAGGGAGGCGTATATCAGCGTACTCAGAGTTGCTCTCCAGCAGTTGAACTTTGTCTTTGGGATCATACTTAGACAAGTGGATGTTCTTTTTATATAGCACTGACTCGCGTTAATAACCACTAAGATAAACTAGTGCTGGCAGCAGATTGACAATAATGGGTGAATATACGTTCGTAGGGAGTCGCATTGGGAGCACTGCATGGCTGTGACCTGAACTGAACTAAATTGATAGCATACAGTGCGTCAGGTAGTGCCAACTGTACTGAACACACAGATTTCCAAACTGAGGTTGGTTGGAAAGGGGAGCCAGCCCTAAAAAAGCTTTAATCAATTTGAAAACTTCGTATGCAGCTAAAATATAAAGGGAGAAGGTTTTGTGAAAGTGAGTATAGAAAACAGGTAGGAAAACATATAACATTCGCCGCTACCAAAATGTTTTGTAGACAGTCATGAATGCGTAGTAAACGAAAAGCACAAAATGGAATGTTGATGAGATAAAAGAGACAAGTTTGTAGTTTAGGTCTCTATTTCTCAAACAGTAGGGGCGTACTGGCTGCTGGAGCTTACTTATTTTCTCCACGAAGTTTACTGCTTCAATTTCTGGTTTATTATGAGAGTGGTCTTTCTCGATAACGAGTAGACGTTCGTCCTCAAGCCCTGTCAGTACGATGGAAGGTCTTGATTGACTTTCCATATTATTCTCGAATAGAGTTGGGCGTCCGATGGAGGTGGGAGCAACGTGTTTGAGCGAGAGGGTATCTTCTCGTTCGTCCGGAAAACGGACGTGTGCATGATTTGGGTTACCGTGGACGAGTTTTACTTATTCGGTCAGTGAATCAAATTTCGATGTGCTGTTGAACTTCGGTGGAGAACTCAATTCAGTCTAACCAGCGACGTGTCCGCAGTCACTGTGCGATTATGCTTAAGATTCATTCGTGAGGAGTGGCGTTTTTGGCCGTACAAAGAAGGAAACGGATGGAGTGAAGCGCACCCGAAAAGACAAATTCCCGCCGACCGGTTTCAGGAGAAGCAATATGAACTTCCACAATGCGTCGCTGAAGCGTTCCACCTAACCATTGTCGCGGGTTTTCAGCTTCAGTGGGACTAGTTGCAGTTCGTTTGATGTAGGAAGTTCTGTAATTTAGCTGACGTAAATGAAGGTTCTCGGTCTGAGTGTATCTAAAAGGGCCTCCCAGAGATGGGAAGAAGGTTCAGTAGATAGTATGACTAGTGCTAGATACATCAGGTCATAGGTATACAAAAGGAAAGCGCGAATATTCGTTGACAGTAGTAAGAAGAAAGTGGTTTCTGGTGTTGAGTGGCAAGGCTCCTTTGAAGTCAATGCTAAGGTGCTCAGGTGGTTGGGTGGCTTTGATTGAAGGAACGTGCGTGGATAGTAAAATCGAGGTTTAAATTCTACGCATGTCTGACAGCAACAGGTCATGCTCCTTAAGTTATCAGTGATGTATGATAGATTGCAAGACCGGACGAAATAATCCATATGCGTAACTCCGGAGTGACAGAAAGTCCTGAAAGGTTTTGAGTCCAAGTGAATCATCATCATTGTTCAGCGTTAAACAACAGGGCAAACCCCACTGACGACTGCCTTTCTCACCAGGTTGCACTTAGAAACAGGAAGAACCAATATAGAAGGTGGACGGGGAATGGGCTTACAAGGATGGGAA
This sequence comes from Fasciola hepatica, assembly GCA_948099385.1. Lineage (NCBI taxonomy): Eukaryota > Metazoa > Platyhelminthes > Trematoda > Plagiorchiida > Fasciolidae > Fasciola > Fasciola hepatica. Next base: position 40,992,440 of record CANUEZ040000043.1, read on the forward strand.
AGAGGAGAGAACGCCCTAGCAGCCAACACAGAGAATACACTTTCTAACTGTATAAACGCACATCGATCAACCACGCTGACTAGACAAAACGTGACAACACGATCGCCACTGTTCACGGTTCGCTTAAGTGTCTCCAGCCGACTGGTCGAAGGGTTTTTTGAATCCCAACGAAGAAGAAGTGAAGCACCTACTAAGTTCGCTGCACATTTTCTCACTCTCAGCTGCCATGTCATCTGTTGATCTCCACGTGGCTTTTTCCACTCTCTAGGAGGAACGGAAAATAAGGCACAGTACGGCAAACGTGTGTTTGTCATACGTAACACGTGCCTGAAGCAACGAAGTCTACCAAGTTGGGTACGCTATGATAGAAATCTCCCTGAAGTGGTGCCCAGTACTCGGTATCTGATCTCAGCATTGCCCACCCGGTCATTCCACCAAATCTATTACGTAGATATCGGCGGTTGAAAACCTCAAGACAACGAATATCTTCCACACGCATACCCAAATATCGTAATTATACAACAAAACTGAGCGCACTGGGGCAAAGTACACTCTACTTCCCAACTTCAGCGAAATATCAGGTCGGTGCCACACGTGCTTCAGTCCAACGTAATCCGCTCGAGCCTTGGATATACGTGTGCTCCCCCGTTCTTGCGCGCTCTCATCTGTCGTCACGTTGCTGTCGAGGTAAGTGAAGCGGTCGACAACTGCCAGCGCTTTATCGAGCATCAAGCTCGGAATCGTTGGTGTCCGGTCTTGCAACATCACTACACTTTGAAGGTGCAAAACGCATGGGGAATGGAGCGATAGCTGTTACAGAATCCCCGAGATAGCGTGTCTGCGACATGACTCTCTGACCCAGGGCGATAAACGACAATATCACCAGCACTGTATTTTCTCATTTTTGACTCTACCTTTTGGTTCATGGCCAGAAATCAACACAACAGGCCTCTGATCCGTTACTAGCCTGAAGTGAGTATCTGCTAGAAACTCTCGCCATTTAATGGCTTCTACAGTAGCACAGGCTTCTTTTTCGACCGCGGAATACTGACGCTCTAAAGATGACAAAGTGCAACAGAAAAACGCAACAAGTCGACCGTTCTGACGTAGAGAATGCATCTTGACATGTGGTGGTGCCTCTGAGCGACCCAACAACCTCTACGGGGTGGCTTACCTCAAGTCGGAGATTCAGTCATATCTGGAAGGTCAATGGGTGGAGGACCGACGAAACAGTCTCCTGTGTAGACAGTAAATCGCTTGTTTGCGATCTACGTTGGCTTTTAACCCGAATAGATGCACCGGAGGTCGATATAATGTCAGAAGACAGTTAAATTCTCAGTTCTTAATGTGGTTCTGTGATAACAAAATAATTATACTAGTGATGCATGGCGTAATGAACAAGAAAAATGGTTAACAGGAGAAAAACCTACATTTGAATCAGAAAACAGCCTGATTGATAGGCTTTAATCTGCCAAGAAATGAAGCATACGAGCTAAAACGGGACGAGCGAAATGTAAGAGTATGCAAACGAAATGGGAGCGAATTATGAAGCAAAACCACAGTAGCAAGTATATGACAATCAGTTGTTGTATGCTTCTTCAGGAAAGGCTAGCGCAGGGAATGCACCAATTAATGGCACAAAAACTGTTGCCGTTTGTCATTTCCTTCAGATTATACTGTGCGCACGAAGGTCTGACTAGGAGGAGTATGGCGGGTTTCCTCCGGGTGGTCATCGTTGACTAGCTTTTTATATTCCGTCAGTAGTTTGATCGCTGTCATTGTTCCGTTCGTAATCCATAAGACCTTGTGTGGATTTTCGCCCCAAGCCCCAGTTGTCATGGCTGCCTGTTTTTCCATATAGTAAAGTAAACATTGTGGGTATAGATTTGCCCCTTATACGACATTCATGCTTACGCTTAGAATTTTAAATTTCCACCACCTTTGGCTCCGCTTACGAGACTGCACTGGGATTGCTTGTTCAGTAACGAAGTGCCCGAGAAGCATGTTTTAGATGTTGAAGAATCAAGTTGGAGCCTATAGCTAGCTTTCATCACCAATTGTCATTTCCAGTGGAGTCTGACAAAGCTGCCTTCTAATTCCGTTTGCCTTCAACTTTGATGGTGATTTCTTACGGTGCGCTGTCTGACTAAATAGACTCTGGAGTTTTTGACTTAGAGGATGCCAAAAACAGCATAACAATGCAAACGAATTCAGTTTGTTTTTAACCGCCTAGTGATTACGATTTACAGTAGTGGTAAACGCCTCATTTCATCTAAATGCAAAGCGACTATGCGTAGTAGCAGTGTTATTTGCTTGCAATCACGGTGGTAAGCAATTTGAATTATTCAATACTCCCGGGAGCTGCATTACAGTTAGAGACGGTGTTTGAAAAGAGATCACTTCATGGCTAGTACGAACAAAGACCGGTACTTATGACTTTATTCAACCTTTGTCTTCCGTCCCTAACCACCCCTCTTTGCCCCATCTATCCACCCATAATGCTCCCACTGATAACACGGTCGACACTCGCAACGATTCACTGTCAAACAGTATCGGGAATAATCCTCTCTCTGGTAACTCACATTTTCTCAAGCCCCGTCAGCCTCTGAATCTCGGCTCCTTCAACGTGCGTACACTCATGCAGGCCGGTCAGCAGGCGTGTCTAGCCCTCACAATAAATTCTCTGAAGATTGATGTCTGCTGTGTAAACGAAACGCGTATCCAGGATTCGAGCAGTGTAATTCAGCTAACTGCTCCTGGTATCTCATCGAGGTATTTTCTGCGCACCTCAGGAGACGAAGCAGCTAGAGCTGTGGGTCAACGTGGTGTAGGAATAGTCTTGACTGACAAGGCTGAGGCTGCCCTTTTAGACTGGATCCCTGTTAACAGTCGTTTATGTGCTGTGAGACTCCAAGGGTCAGTCGGCGTTCGAAAGGATAGTTGTGTTAAGCGCAATTTGTTTGTGATCTCGGCGTACGCTCCACCGGACTGCAGCTCAGACGCGCAGAAAGATGAGTTCTATGATGCCCTCGCCACTCTCGTTCGCAGCAGAAAGAGTTCTGACATTGTAGTGCTAGCTGGTGACTTCAATGCACAAGTTGGCAAACTTAGTGTGTCAGAAGCCTGTTTAGGTGGGCGTTGTGCTTTACCTGTTGAGTGTACATATAACGGGGTCAGGCTTCTTTAGTTTTGTGCAGACAATCGATTGTTCTCGTCTAGCACAAATTTCCGACACAGCTCGCGTCGCACAGCGACATGGCGCTCTAACTGTACAGGTACTTTGAGTCAAATTGATCATATCGCCGTAAGCTACCGGTGGCGCAGTTCTGTTCAGAACTGTAGATCTTACTGGTCGACGTACGTAGAGTCGGACCATGCTCCATGGTCATCGTCACAAACCGCAAACCCGATTAGCCGTGCAACGTATGTGTGATCCAGAAGTACGCACCCGTTATGAGCAGAAGTTAGCACATGAGCTAGGATCTACGACAAACAGTAATGTAGATGAGCATTGGGCCCATATCAAACAGGGGATGCACGTTGCAGCAGGTTTCGCCTGTGGTCCTCGATCCGTTGTCCATCAAAGACACTGGATTTCGCAAGAGTCGCTGAGTACAATGGAGCAAAAGCGTCAGCTTTCGAACCGTAAGGAGATGAATATGATGCGGAGAAAGCTGCAAAGAAAAGTTACGAAAACCCCTAAGAATGATCGCGAAAAATGGTGGGTCAAGGTAGCCGAAGAAATGGAAATAACAGCTGCTTCAGGTAACAGTCAAAGACTGTTCAAACTTGTTCGCAACACCGGTAGACGGCACACCCAGGTCAGTGAAACGATTTGCGATAGAAATGGAGAACCCATCCATGGCAAACAACAAAGGCTTGACCGATGGGCCGAGTACTTCAAGGAACAGTTTAGCTGGCCGCACGCTAGTGCAGTTACTCCTGTGTCAACAACTGTGACTCCTTGGATGGTATCACTTGAGCCCCCGTCGGAAGTAGAAGTAGAGTCATGTATTCGATTACTAAAGCGAGGGAAAGCGGCAGGTCCCGACGAATTTCCTCCAGTTCTTTTCAAACTGGGTGGTGGGGCGTTGATAAAATCACTTACCGCCTTGCTCCGTGACATTTGGAACGAGGAGCGTATTCCGTTAATATGGAGCGAGTCATTGATTGTTCCCATCTTCGAGAAGGGAATACGCAATGACTGCAGTAATCATCGTGGAATTAGCTTAATCCCGATAGTCACCAAAGTATTAGCTTCGATTTTGCTGCATCGTCTTACACCGGCTCGCGAGAGGAATGTCCGCGAACAGCAGGCTGGATTCCGCCAGGTCGAGGGTGCATCGACCAGATTTTTACTCTTCGCCGACTACTTGAAACGCGTCACGCACCGCCGACCGACAATAATGGTTTTCTTAGACCTGAAAGGCGCCTTCGATTCAGTTGATCAAACATCGCTGTTCAGTGTTCTTCATCGAAAAGGTAAGGCCCAGAAGTTCATGAACCTATAGAGATCATTGTATTCTCATACTTCTGGCCGCGTTAGAGTTTACGGTGAACTATCCGGTCGGTTCGAAACGACCAGTGGTGTTCGACAGGGATGCCTATGTCTCCATTCCTGTTCAACTTCGTCATGGACGAAATAATGGAGAGTGCGCTGCAAAATCTTGAGGATGTAGGCGTCGAACTAGGAAATAGTGGAAAACTATGTGACCTGGATTACGCTGACGAGGTTGTCTGCTTGTTCGAATCCACGGAACATGTTCAACGTGCACTAGATAGACTCGCAAGAGCTGTAGCTCCATTCGGCATGCGCTTTGCACCTTCAAAGTGCAAGGTGATGTTACAAGACTGGACGTCAACAATTCCGAGCTTGATGCTCTATGGGGAGGTGCTGTCAGTTGTCGACCACTTCACCTACCTCGGTAGCTGCGTGACGACGAATGGGAGCACAGTAGTAGAGGTGAGCACGCGGATATCCAAGGCTCGAGCGGCGTACGCTGGACTGAAGCACTTGTGGCGCCGACCTGATATTTCACTGAAGTTGAAAGGTCGTGTATACTGTGCTGCAGTGCGTTCAGTTTTGTTGTATGGTTGCGAGACTTGGAGTCTGTGTGCAGAAGATATTCGTCGTCTTGAGGGTTTTGACCATCGATGTTTACGCAGTATCGCTAGGATTGGGTGGAATAGCCGAGTAAGCAACGATGAGGTCAGAAATCGAGTATTGGATACTAATTCGAAAAACGTTGTCACAACTTATCCAACTTAGTAGACTTCGTTGGTTGGGACAGGTGTTACGTATGTCAAACACACGTCTACCGTACCGTGTCCTATTCTCCGTTCCTCCTCAGGAGTGGAAGAGACCACGTGGAGGTCAACAGATGACGTGGCAGCGAGGAATGAGAAAATGTACAGCAAACTTAGGAAAAGTAGGTGCTTCACGTCTTCGTGGTTTGGGTCCAAAAGATCCGTCTAGCAGTTGGCTGGAGACACTGAAGGATATGGCAGCAAACCGCGAGCAGTGGTGATCGTGTTGTCACTTTCTATCGAATCAGAATGTTTGATCGGTGTACGTTTGTACAGTTAGACTGTGTATTCTGTGTGTTGGCTACTAGGGCATTCTTTCCTTTTCCCACCCGTGTAGGTCCAGTCCCTGTCCATCTTGTATATTCATACTTTCTAATTCAACGTGCAACATGGTGAGAAAGGCAGTGATCAGTGGGGCTTGCCTTACTGTTTAACGCTGTACGATGATGATGATGATGATGATGACTGGAACACGTGTTTCCGCCACAGGACCCGAGTTTCTTGGTAGGTACGGGTGATCAGTACCTCATTGCGCAATACTTCGCCTTGTGGTTGAGAAACCTTCCCACTTCACCTTGAGAACGTTTAAATGACTCATGTTTAGCGCTCGGCGTCTGTGAAGCGTTTCTCGCTTTTGGTAGGAACACCGAGTGAGAAACGGTGAGGATCGTCATACTTCTGGGTATGGATATCGGCTATCTGCTCGAGGTAACCATTCTTCAGTTCCTCCGGTGATTCGGATGTTCTACGTTTATCTATACGTTTACTACCATCCTATCCTTCGTCTTGGTGCCCTAAATCAGATAAGAAGAAGCGAACCAGAAGTCAGATCAGTACTTAGCGGAATGTTTGAGGATGTTAGCGCCAACGCTAACCACGGCTTGCGCCTCCATATTTCCCGATTGGTGGCCAAGAAATGAGGGTTATATCTGGGTAAATGCATCAAGGCATGTGGCGCAGAATCAAATTAGATCGTTCTCATACTGCACTATTTACTTAGGCAGATCTGTGGTTCTGCAAACATCTGTGCACGTTTTAACAGCCACAAAACAAGAAAAACGCAGTAAAAACCAAAGGACCTGCCTTCGCTCATGGGATTTCTGGGGCCATAATTAATCACGCAAGAATATTTTTAGCTTCCCTTTATTAGCGACCAGTGTTGACTTATTTTGGTTTTGAAGTGTGATTTGACATGTTTTACAATTTTTTTTGGAGAAGGTTCATATGTCTGGTTTATTCAATCGTCTCTTTTTATCATAACGAAATATAATGTCTTAAGATGGTTTGTATACGCTCCAGTTTCTCATCTGCGCCTCAAAAGTATTCCTTTCAGCAATGGGCACCAAAGTTTTGAATACTTTGTTGTCAGTCAGTGGTTTGCGTGCACCTCAGCTGCGGAGTATGTTCGCTTTAAAACCTGATATTTTTCATTTATCAGATTCATGCTTGTCCTGAAGGATGGATGCCCGTATTTGCCGATGGTGCTACACAACGTTTGCCGGTTATCTCCATTGGTATACTTTTGGATGATCCAAAGGCTGCCGTCATTTGGAGAGGCCCACGCAAATCAGGTATGCTTGGAGAGTTGCTCAATTCGGTTTGTTGGGGGAATTTGGACTGCTTGATTATCGACACACCACCTGGTACATCCGACGAGCATCTAAGTGTATTGGAGTATGTACAGAAAGATTACGCTGATAGACTCGCTGGAGCCGTCGTTGTAAGCACACCTCAGGTGAGCCCCATCGGTTGAATTTGGTTTAATCGAGCGTATCATAAAAATCCTTTCTTTCAAACAATGAAACCCCTGACGAAATTCAGAAGTAGTCTTTTTTAATACATGCTTGCTCATGAGTGCAATGAAAGGGGTTTACCCCGTTGCCTCAGATTCCCGCTGCACTAGGGATAACCGGCAACTCGACCCTGAGACTTGGAATGGAGAACCACGTAGGGTCCTAATAGGTCATTTGTGGTAGCGAGCCGGACGGCTGTAGGGATTACTGTCTGCCATCAAAGTGACCGGCGGTGGCAAGTTTTGAACCTGTGACCTCCGAAGTGGTAAGAAAATGTTCTAAACCACCTGACCACCATCGGTTCTAAGTAATGTAGTGATTGTAATGATTCCAATTTGTAACCGAACAATGTGGGACACGAGTCATTAGATATTTATGATTCAAATATCACAGTGATTGAAAGTAAAACAGAACGAACAGTCGCACATGTGGTAAATCCATTTAGCAGCACCCTTTACAACCTGACTTCCCATATAGTACAGTCTTGTGAGATGTAACCTTGTCATAGAGTATGGCGTGCCTTGATTTGTCCTATTGTATGCTTGCAAAATGAGCGCAGGGGAAGGAGTGTACTCCATAGTCTTGAAGACCCATTATACTCTTAGGGACAACCGGCAACCTGACTCTGAGAATTAAGGTGGAGAACCGTGAAGTCCAAATAGATCAGGTTTGGTAGCGAGCTGGGCAACATTAGTTTGGTATCTACCGCCAAAGTAGCCAGAGGTGATGAGGTTCGAACCTCAGTTCAGTTCTTTCAACCATCAAACTTGCAATTCCGTCCCTTGGTTTTGGTTGCTACTTCACGGCATCGTTGAGTCAGGAGCAAAAAGAAGTACGAAAGGAAAAAGAACCGAAAATAAATGAGTAAGCAAAAGTCACGAAAATAAAGAAGGAGCCCGGATGCAACTACGCCACTGGCTTAGCCCTATCATTTAATGTCTCCAACCACCTGGTGGGCAGGTCCCTGTATTTAAAAATCTACCACTGCTCACGGTCACCTGCCAAACTCCTAGTCAGTTGACGCCTTAGGGACTTTCGAACCTCATTAAATATAGCATTCGGAGGAATGGATTTGCGAGCATCTGACAAACTAGCTAATGTGGAAGATATCTGTCGTTTGTCGGGTCTACTTGAAACGGAATCTTGTGCGACATACACGGTTTCCTTGATCTGTTTTCAGTGTTTGTTTGAACCACGAGCATCCGGCTGCAGGGCTAATCGTGTAGACAGCTGTCCCCGGAAAACGGATCGTCGTTTATCGTTTACAAACAAGTGTGCGGGACGGGTGGCTTCAGTATTGCCACGACCGCAAGCAAAACATAAACAGAAGCGAGCACGTACCAAGGCGTGATCTGATTCCACGGGCGTGAACCAAAATGAACGGCAATCTTCGACTGATCCACACGAGCGGTGACCAGTAACAGTATGGTTAACCTGAGTTCAACGGTATGAAAACGTAGGAGGATGCCATGTGAGTTCATGCTGCTTATGACAGTTTCGTACAGTCGGTGGTTAAAGCTTAGTTGGATGAGACGATCGCCATTGTCAGTGAGATCGGCGGGGATTGCAGTTGGGCCCTCTATGTGCCTTTTGAAACCCGCAAAGCATCCAATTTGGGCGTTGAAATCCACAGCAATAGCCACTACATCCGTTGAACTCATACTTCGAAGCAGCGGAGGCAAGTCTCAATCAAATTCGTCTTTGGCCTCAGGAGAACTGCAGCCACCAGATGTATGCATAGAAACGACGAACAAGCATCAACGCTGTTGACACGTAAAAAACCGTGCATATTGTGTTGCTTCTCCGACTAGCTTCGGAGTCTCACCGAACCTGTTGCCACCGGCTGATGCTCTGCTTCGTCCTTGATGCCCATTCAAACCCACCACATTCAACGTGCGAGCTCTGATGCGTGTGGGACAACAAGCGAATTTAGCTCGTACGCTCAAATCCGTTGCCATCGATGTATGTTGCATCATTCGATTGACACCGCCATCTTATCTTTCCGTGAAGTTTCACTCACGCCTTTCTGGGGACCTCTTGCTAGTATTGGCATTATTCTCAGTGAAAGGACTGGAACGGTGCTGCTAGACGGGATCCCAGTGCCCAGTTGTTTATGCTCCGTGAGTTCAGTTCATTCAACCAATAACTTCGCACTTTTATGTTCTGGTCTCGGTTTCTACCTCCCAGTATCGTTGAGTCAAGGGCAAAAGGAATGGAGGTATGAAGTGAAAAGGAGCCAAAAGCAAGGTAGAAGCGGAAACCACGAGGACGAAGTAAAAGTTCGGATGAAAATACGCCATTGGCCGCGACACCCAGCCATATCAGTTAATGTCACTGGCCATCTGATAGGCGGGTCGCGTGGAACCCAACCTGGAGATCTAACACGTCCTACTTGGCCAAGTTTTTCATGCCTTTCTGCCAGGTCATTGATTGATCATCTCGACCTATCTTCCGACCACTGCCTGCCTCAGAAAACTATACCGAGGAAGTGTCGGTGGGCAAGCGTAACACATGTCCAAGACACTTTAACCTGTTTAGATTCAGTACTTTTTCCAAGCCGATATCGTGTCTTTGGCAGAAGATTTGAATGCTAAAGTTGGTCATCTGCCATTGCACGAAGCACATTTACGAAGCGTTTTTGGGCCAGGTTCCTGTCACTCGGAAAACGGGGAACGGTTTTTGGCCTTATGCTCAAACCATCCCCAGTACGAACTTCAGACGTTCTAATCGCCGATACGCCACGTGATGTCTACCTTCGAGTAGGCAGTGGATCCAGATCGACGACATCGGTGTAAGCCACTGATGGTGGGGTTGCATACTAGACTGTTGCTCGTACTGGCGCACCGCTCTTAATTCCGACCATGTATTAGTTTACACTTAGCTGTCCATGTGCTTCGGTGGGCGCTTCAAACGCATACTGCAACGATGATTAGATGGCGATAAGCTGTTTGATCCATCTCGCCTATCCATCTTCCAAGATACACTAACCGAAAAGCTAGCTGTAGCCCCACCTGATAACATAACGTAAAAATAATTTCCATTCCGCTGGTCTAGTAAGCTGTGGTCTGCTTCGTCGTGCCGTGAGATCCTAGATATTCATTGATTCTCTGCTCATCCATGCATACCAGTTGATCCCTGCTAGAAGCGAGTATAACGAAGCGCGACTCCTAATGAGATGTGCACTCAACGCGAGTCTTCGTAAGGACCGTGAAATTTGATGGTCGCAACGAGCGTCAAAAATGGAACGTGCTGTAGCCATGGGAAATTCCTAGATGGTGTTCTCTCATTCAAGTCATCGGTAGGAAGCTACTAGGTTTCGGTAAAACAATTTATCAAGCTTATGGTTCGCCGATTCAAAATCAACAGCAGAGTCTGAAACGCTATGCGGAGCAGTTTCAGACAGTTAAGCTGGCCCTCGGTGTCGGTTTGTCCTACCTCTCTGTCGGCACAGGTCCAGTGGTCCGTTTCGACAGACCCACCTACCGAGGCGGAGATGAAAATGGAAATACAGGCCTTAGGACGTCATAAAGTTCCGGGCTCCGGTGGTCTTCCCCTATCTCTTTTTAGAGATGGTGGGGTGCAGTTCGTTGGAAAACTTCATGTTTAGTTCTCAAAGGTATGGAATTCTGAGCAGTTCCCGTCCTTGTGAGTCTGGTCGATCGTTGTTCCCATCTTCAAGAAGAGCTCGCACAATGACTGCTAACCGTAAGATTGTAAGCCTTATCTCAATAGCTTCAAAGGTGCTTGCGTCTGTCATACTTCGTAGGTTGTACTAAACGCATGAAGATCAGATTCGCTATAAGGGGACTGAATTTTGCGCCAGTCATGGATGTATCGATCAAACCTTCACCCTCCGACATCGGCTGGATCACCGTCACATTTTCCAAAGACCAACAATCATCGTGATCCTGGATATTTGCGCGGCCTTGGACTCAGTCGATAGAACTGCACTATAGAATTATTTGTTAAGAAATGGTGTACCTGAGAAGTATATATCAGCCCTCAAAGAGATGTATTGTCACACTTCAGGTTGGATTAGGACCTACGGACCCCTTTTGTCATTCCCAATGAAGAACGACAAAGTTGTTCTTTATCCCCATTTCTTTTCAGCTTGACGAAGTAGGATTTTCCACGGAATACTTTATCTGGCCCTCCAACCAGTGGAGTTGGACTCTTCCCAGGGAACAGGGTTTTTGACTTGGAATATGCCGATAATATCGCCTTTCTAAGTGATAATTCTCGGGCAGTACAACGCCCATGTCGACGGGCGCATTGAGTTTTGCGACTATAAAGTCACTAAAATGAGTTTCTTCGGAAATTTCCCACGACAGACGTATTCGTGAGCCCTGTAGTTTTCACCACGGTTCGTTCAAAGTAAACCGATGGTCAAAACGATTTACGATTCGATTCTGATATTTTCGTGATTGGAACAGTCAACCGCTTTTATTGTGCGTATAATACTAGATTTTTGGTCGGCCGCAAGCTAAAACAGCTATTTCTTCTCCACACTTGTTTGCAAAAGGCGCATAAGAATTTGTTTATATCAAATTTTCTCCCAGAACAAACATATTGCTCCGTGGCAGCAAACGTCATTATTCAGGTCTGATACGTTCTTTTTTCGTACACCACTTTTCACATAAATAATGAGGGAAGCGTGCTGTAATTCGCAAGAAAAATAGGAAATGTCCATCATAGGAGCAAGTGTTCGATGTACTCGCACAATGCCACTCCCCATCTTTTTGTTAAAATGACAGAATTTTCCGGTTTTCAGTAAATATTTCTTCAACGTATGGAAAACAAAGTGGATATATAACTGGCCACACTCATACAACTTTGAAATTCGGGTCACGCATTCGAAATTAACCGAAAGGTTTCCCCCGGTGAGGCTACCATTACTGGGTTGGCTGTTAAACTATTAGAATACATGGTATTCTCCTCACATGTTCGCTTCGCTTCTGCTTCTTTCTTTTAGGCAGAATCATGCAAACAATTCAGAAAAAAGCTTTTCTAGTAGAATTAGTATTTATTTCTCATTGACAAAAACCACCCATAGTGGATTTTACCTTCGTCAGTTTAACAATGAGCCATGTTTAACATTCGGCTAATTTCGCACTTCTAAACTTCAGACCAGATTATCATGGTGACTAAGGTCATACAACTCCAATCTTCAACGGATCGCAGCAGAAATAACGTGACTGACATAATGTTCTATATAATTTTATATTTCAGCTTTGTGTTGTAATATGCTAAGAAAACTTTAGGAAAGAAGAATTAGTTACGAAGAAAAATGTTTATCTCTCCAATTTTGACAACCGTAGACATCATCCTTTCTTCAGAAACGGAGATTATCTGCGAAATAGGATATCCTAAAAGGATGGAGGCAAAAACTTGGTATCCGTTTAATCTGCGAAAGTGAACAGCTTCCTGAGGAGTGGTAGGTGTTGCTGATATTGTAACAAAGAAAGCGAAACGGATGAGCCACACCTGTATTTAACTAGCCAGACAATTTCAATTGGTAAACATGTACAACCCTTCAAATAGTTTTTTTCCGTCCGCGTTTTAGCAACATTGATCCTCCAGCTACCCGAGCATTTCGGCTCCTTTCTGGCTAGGTATTTGCGGCCACTGGTTTGATTATTTTGTCAACCATTTCCGTTTCTTTGGTCTGATTGCTTCGGTTGGCGGTTTGGTCGGTAGCTCCTCACACGGGCCATTTTACTGGTTTCCTGAAATTCAACTAAGTTCCATCTACAAGTCCACAGAGCTCATTGTCTGATGCGGGACGCTTCCGATGTCTCCTGTCTCTTCGATCTGTGGCTGCTGACTGGTTAGCTCGATCGGTTTGATACTCGTCTTGTTCTGTTGCTACAGTGTTCCCACTACAACATTGCCAGTCTACAAGGTAAAAAATCCCCTAGTATATACCACAGAAGGATATCCCGTTCAAAGTACTTACCGGTCTTATTCCTCGCCGATTGTTCAGCGCTCTTGAATGGTCCGCGCGGGAGAATCGAACAGGTCCCAGACCTGGTTAAGGTTGTATCGACCACATCTTCTTCGAAAGACATTATTGAACTTACGTGTACCCTCCACCTCTGTCCATTGATCTGGCTGCTCACCGACTTAGTTTCGTGGCACTGCCTCTCACTGAGAGGTGTACCAGGAAAGTTCATGTCTTTCTATCCACTATGTTAACTGCCGAAGGCAAGTTAGTACTTGTGATCTTTCGCACGTGTTCACCATCACCAGTGATACGCGTCAGGGTTTCCCCCTACCATTCTTTGTGATTTAAGTTTCCATGTGTACGTTAGTTTATTCCAAAATTACATCAAAGTAGTTCAGAATTGTTTCAGATTTATTCATAAGTGCCATCCGACTGACTGATCGCAGTATGATTCTGATTGATCTGTATTACTGCACACCAACCTTCCTCACCTCGTTAGTGTTAGTCGCCGCACTTCGTGCTCATCGTCCGTGCATCGCTCTATTGTGTATGGACACGATGATATGCGTGGACCTGAAAGCTGAATTTCACATCCCCAGTGATCAAACCAGACGGCGGTCACGGAATGGATTAGATGGTGGCAGGGAAACACACCTCCAAAAGGTCCGAGCCATTGTGATTGTAAGTGTATCCTGAAAATGTGCTTTGCAGATGAAAGTAAACAGTAGTATCCACATCACATACAGGTGTGTGTGTGCATGCATGCCCTCAGGTTTATGCGATCGTTTCACCCGAACACGACTGGCATAATAAAGATAGCGTGTCAGCTCCTTCTGAAGAATACATTACCCAACCAAGTGGTGTGGTGACTATAATCGGGCTCGCTGTCCTGCAGATCACACCGAAGAAGAGCCTGATTAAGGTTCCCATAACGAACCTTCCGCGTGGCTTGCTTTACTAAATAGTGCGAAAACGACAATAGGTACCACAGCGCGAGATTTTTTATTGGCACCGTGCTGGTCCTTGATGTAGAATAAATGATTGCAAGCGCACAGTGTTTTTATGATACAGATGCACGAAAAATACACTCAAATCACTAGTCAATATTTCCGGCCTTTGGTATTTTCAAGTTCGTTCATATTCTGTAAGTCAGGTTAGTCTGAACGCAAGTGATATATTCCAGTTCAGTGGTTTATGTTCCATTGACCGCAGTTTACAGCCTGTACTGTGATTTACGTTTACAATTGTCGGGGGGAACTTTATCGGTGTAGTAGTCAGATTTTTCCAAAGGGGAGCATAAAACGACGCAATTAATCTTGTTCAGTCGCAGAATAAAAAAAAAATGGAGCACCTTCTTTGATGGAATTGTGAACAGTGCTGTCGAGGGATATTAAACCGCTAGAACTTACATTATACCTATCAAGCTCGCCGACTATAATGAACGCCTAAGTGGACTCACAGATAAGGTAAATAGAAAAGTTGAATTGGCTGACTTTTGGTCTTAATCAGCTTGCAATTAAATCATATCACTGGAACAAAAGCAGGACTAATGGTAAAAGTGTAGACGGTGCATACAGAATAACCACAGCGTACATGCTTACAATTGATGTCTGCATTCATTCGTCGGTGCTGGGTAGATTCAGTAGTCAGTTTGAAGTTATTTGCAGGTAGGCGATGACAACAGAAAAGAGTTCAAGGAGCAAACGTTTGCAGTTGGGAGTAAGGCAACACACATTTTGCTATAAGCAAATATTCACGCAACTCAAACGCACCAGATATTAGGCGTTGGTTTTTTATCCAGCTGTCTACTCAGTCAAAAGTAAGGTTCGTCATTTCGTTATCTGTTACCACTTAGTCTTCCAGGGGTTGATACAATTCTAGTTGTTTTTCTTGGGGTTTGACTTTGATTAGGGTCTTCATTTTTTATCATAACACTGTGATAAACGACTGTGAGATGATGAGGAGCTAGTTTCATTACGATAGAATTTGAGTGATATTTCTTTTCTTAGCACCCATTTTCACATCAATCGTTTGTATTTCTGCGGTAGCGTGTTGCACTGTGTGATGTGCGCCGAGAATTGGGCTTCTGCGCAAAAACCAACCTCAATGTTGTTGGTTTGGTGGAAAACATGAGCGGTTATCGTTGTCCGAATTGTGCACACTGCTCCAACTTGTTCTCTTCGGGCGGCGCGGAATCCCTTGCCACAGAAAAACACGTTCCGTTTCTTGGTAAGTACTAAACCTATGACATTGTGCTTGTAGATTTTTGTAAACTAATTTTATGGTGTCTTATTCATTTTATTCACTGGTTAGCTTTGATATTTCTGTTTCTTGGTTCAAATTGGATTTAACTGGTTACTGAACTGGTTTGTCGGCATATCGTCTGAGCAACGTTTTCGTTTTCTCTTATCGCTGAGAATCAAACTCTGGCATCATTCCTCGAAGCCTCTAGTGATTTCCAGGTTTTTTTCTGTGTATCAAAGTTGTCTATTGTGGTGTCCAGATACGGTATGCACTTAGCGCCTTCCACGTGCAAAAGACCTTTAAAAGACTGTCAACAGTCTGTGCCTGGAATTACCGTATGCGGTGATCAGTTTCAATTCGTGGATATCCTAAAGTACCTCGGAAGCATAATAACAGTTCGACGAGGTGTTGGGAAAGAGATCACATGACAAATAGCGGGAGCTAGAGCGGCTTTCGTCAACCTGCAACGCCTGTGCCGCAGCCATAACATTCGACTTTCCCTTGAGGAACGGGTATACAACGCCGTGGATCATGGCATTTTGCTTTATGATTGTGAGACCTGGCTAATCTGTGTTGAGGACGTTTGGCGACTTTCCGTGTTCGACAACTGGTTTTTCCGAATCACTGCTTGCATCTGATGAGACCACCGAATACACATAGATGAGGTTCGTCGTCTAGCGTCTGGTACGGATAGCCGCCGTCTGACCGAGATTTTGGATCTATATCGCCTCCAATAACTCCACCATCTTTTGCGAATGCCTGTCCATCATCTGCCTTTTCATGCTCTACTCGCGCATGCTAGACAATACTGAAAGGGGCGACGTGGCTCTGAGACCGTGACTTGGCGTAGGAGCACGAAGAAGCTAGAATTATTAGGGGCTTTCTACCTGGTTGAGGCCCAAGTGATGAGGATTGCCGTTGGTGGCCAAACGACGCTGGGGACGCCACTTCGTACCTAATTCCCAAGGTTCTTCACGAATAGTTCCTTTACACACACCACTCATGGGCAGGTGCCATTCGGGACGTACATGAAGCTGACTCATTTTCCCACAGGTGAGACTCGCATAAGCCTCCAAATGCTTCAGCATGGTCGGGGGTGGGTGTCCCAGGCTCCGAGGTGGCTACCCGCTCTGAACGCCTCTCGAAATGCTCTCAAGTGACCGTGCGTCTAACAGTCTCTGCTGAGGAAGTCCTACCCACTGCCTTCCCGTGGCGGTGTTCGCACTAAAGTGGGAGGACGAAGGAAAATGCCCGGTGCTCTCCACTGGGTTAACTGAATGACTGATAGTCAGTCCAGGGCAAATGGCTAAAGCCTGATTCCAAACCCATCGTGGATGGCGTACAACCGTATGCTCACCGGCATCTGTGGCGTAGAGGTGTACTGTGCACCCAGGATATTTGGCCTCATGCGAAGGGCGTATGAACTAAGCAATCAGTCACCGGTTCCCAGTGGGTTACGGCCCTCACGTTTCGTCTTGCTGCCCTGCGGCTTAAGCTTTGGATAGCTGAAGGCTCCGGTTGTGGACCCCCTAGGAAACCACCTGCTTTGGCTTGGGCAACCTGGCAGTATTGTGCCCACAAACAAATCATGGACTCGGACTATCCAGCCCCCTTCAATTGTACCATGGTAATATATATATATATATATATATATATATATATATATATATATATATATATATATATATTCATATATATATATATATTCATAGTAAGTAGTATGTTAACGTGTGGACAAAATTCATCCGGAAGCACACGACCGGTTTCGCGGTTGTTGCCGCTCATCAGGTATGCGTACCCGGTACTCCTCTGCCCACTCGTCTTCATACTTGTACACTCCTGATGAGCGGCAACAACCGCGAAACCGGTCGTGTGCCTCCGGGGAAATTTTGTCCACACGTTAACACACTACTTACTATGAATATGAGCGCTTGCATATGCAGCCTCGTTGTTCGTTGGGTTAGCAGTGACCCAGACGCGAATGACTATGAGAAATCACAGTTGTGATTCATTTGTGGGCTCTCCAATGAAGAGTATCCATTCACACTCCAGACGATTCAAATTAGATTCTAGTGAATATATATATATATATATATATATATATATATATATATATATATATATATAATATATATATATATATATAATCGTTGGTTAGGGACGTTGAGGGATATGGTTAAGAACAGAAGTCAATAGTGGGTATGCTGCGCGGTCTGTCTTTTAAACTCCTGTGTCCCGCAAATTAAAAAAAATCGCGAAATAGAAAAGGAACATGTACGGTGAAAAAGCAGCATATTCTCTTTTACTGTTCACTTACCGCCCTCGTTATACTTTATTCTCCTCGAACTTCCTCAATAATACATAAATCCTTATTTGAGTAGAAATGCTCCTTTGGTACGTTTTTCTGCCTTTACCCATCACATACAATCGGACATGAATCGCGCGATGCCATCAAAGAATGCTCAAGCTGTTTACGCACGGCATCCATTTTTCGTTAATCGCGAAGCTTTCATTCAGTGTTATTTATTTTTCATTGTCACGTCTTCAGTACGCTTATTTACTTGTTTTTTTCATTTCAGTTAAATGTAATGTGGTTTTTCCTGTCCTATTCAGTCGATTCCATTCAGATACATTAAGGACCATGGATATTACATGCTTTGTATAGTTTTATTACACGGTTACTTTAGAATTGCGTCCGATCAGATGAGTGACAGTATTAGTCCGTCGTGAGATGTTTACGTCTATCTTCTCCCCACACCAGCCGACGTTGACGTGCATGAACACGATGTTTCTGAAATTTCATCCGTATGTAACGGTAAAAAGTTAGCGAGAGTGCAGACAGTTATTCTTACTCCAAAACTAAAATCGTCCTTACTTTATCAGCTCATCTGCTGCTAATTGATATTCAGTTACACCTAATTGACTGCGCATTACACTCGGATTTTGCGAAACCTAATCCGGAAATCTGTACTATTTTCTCTTTGTTCTTATTACCATGAACATGTTCAGCGAATTTTGCGTGCTCATCTGTGTTAACCTGCCGTGATTTTCTGTTTCCTTCCTACAGGTCGAATTCCAATCGATCCGGTGGTTACCTCACAATGTGATTCATCTGAAGACTTCTTCGCCAAGGTGCAACAAACAGAAGAAATGGCTAATTTGGTTGATTCCGTGCTTATCCAGTGTCATCAGATATCTCCTCCGCAAACAGTTTGACGTACATCAAAGTCCGACGTCAATCCATTTCTCTCTTACGGACCTTCCCGCATTGTACAGATATCTGTTCAGTTTTACGAATATGTAAATAAAAGTCAGTTTGAATTGTGTCTTGGCTTATGACAATGATTTTGCCCGTATTTTGGAGATTAAAACCATTTTGACTGTTATCTCTCTGACTGTACCTCCGCAGCTACTAACAAGTAGTCAGTTTTGCACTTGTGAAGAAATTAGAGTTGGTAGTGAAACAAAGATGATCAGGGTTTTCCATTTAAAAAGTGGATGTGATTTGAGCTTCAGATGCGAAACACTACCGAAATCATGAAGCGCAAGCAGTGCTCCGAAAAGTTCGAGCGTTTTCCAAAGTATATTCTTCTGGTTGGATTCGGGTAATTTCCTCTGAAATATTTTAGAATGCTTACGGTAGAAGAGTGCTGTTACTAGTTTCATAATGAGCAATGCGCGATGTTTACCTCATCCGACCGTGAAACGAAACAATTTTCGGGGCGAAGATGAAGGGAAGAAACGAAAGTGTACTAACATGTTTCGCGGACCATAATCAGCCCCAGGCTGCGTCATTGGTAAATGACGGCCGCCGATGTCATTTAAATCCAACGATTCTGTTTATTTATGGAGTCGAGTTTCAGTTTTGGTTCGGGCGGCCAATAAACATGCGTTGAGTTATGGAGTTTTGGTTGCCTACTAAGCTGAAATCGATCGAAAAATTTTGGTTTTTAAAGGTCCACACAGATGTAAGGGAAATGCTGATAACAGCATGTGAAGATGTCCTAAGGACTAACCCGGGATTGTTATTAGCGTACATTGATCCTAGAGTCGAGCTTAGTGCCAGCGCCAAAATTAAAGAAAAGGGCAACAAAAGAGAAAGTGGATATATCAAACTGCGTCTTCCGTTCCACCGCACGCTTTTTTGTGATTTTTGAAATGCATTGACGAGGAGATGTGTGTGAGGGAATGTGGTAACCCATTGTTGGCGGACAGCCAAGTCGCGTCGGCAGTCAGCACTGGTGCGGTACCGAGCCCAAAGCTTGAGACAACGGAATCTCGGGTGACAGGACAGTCAATCGCTGGAGTGGATCGATAGATGAGAGATGAGTCTTGTCAGCGTTGTTTAAGCCTCGAGGCGTGGTCGCCCACCAATCGGACCAATGCATTATATGCAACGAGTGGGCGAATGTGAGATCAACCTGTATATTCTTTTTTCGTGCTAATAAACCGACATGGTTCTGAGGCCGATCTGAGTTACCATTAAAGCTAGTGTACAATAAGGGTTAGATGCGAGATGAGGTGTCAGTGGTCGACAGGGTTCTTGATTCAGAAAATTGTGCCCATATGGGTTATTTAAGGTGTTGTGAGCTGTGTCACTACCCTGTCCCTTCATATCGTACATGTGCAATCCTCACTGAAGAGTACCGCATCATATATATATATATATATATATATATATATATATATATATATATATGTCTACTCGACTCGGGACACTGGGATGGTTGATAGTGCTCAGGTCATCATCATCGTACAACGTTAAACAGTAGAGAAAACCCCACTGATCATAGCCTTTTTCGCCATGTTGCACGTTGAACTGGGAAGTATGAGTATACAAGATGGACAGGGAATATATCTACACGAGTGGAGGAAATGAAAGAACGTCCTAGTAACCGACACACGGAATACACAGTCTTACTGTATACACGCATATTGATCAATCATTCTGATTCGATAGAAATTGACAGCACGACCACCACTGTCCACGGTTCGCAGCCATACCCTCCTGTGTATCCAGTCAATTGGTTGGAGGATCTTTTGGATCCCAACCGAGGAGAAGTGAAGCACCTACTCTTCCTGAGTTCGCTGTACATTTTCTCGCTCTCAGCTGCCATGTCATCTGTTGATCTCCACGTGGCTTTTTCCACTCTCTAGGAGGAACGGAAAATAAGGCACGGTACGGCAAGCGTGTGTTTGTCATATGTAACACGTGCCTGAAGCAACGAAGTCTACCAAGTTGGGTACGCTATGATAGAAATCTCCCTGAAGTGGTGCCCAATACTCGGTACCTGACCTCAGTGTTGCTTACTCGTTCATTCCATCCAATCATAGCGTTATTACGCAAGTATCGTTGGTCGAGAATCTGAACACGAATATCTTCCACACGCAGACCCCAGGCCTAGCAACCATACAACAAAACTGAGCGCACTGGGGCACAGTACATTCGACTTCCCATTTCAACGAAATACCAGGTCGACGCCACAAGTGCTTCAATCCAGCGTACATCGCTCGACGAGACTGCACCTTGGCGTGGCGTGATGGCTTGCATGCCTCCATTACCCAGAGAGCTATACAGTACGGCTTCCTTAAACTGGAGATGCAATCATTCCTGACAAGTCAATGGGTAGAGGCCAGATGAGGTCCAGTCTCAAAACCAGTTGATGGGCAACGTCTGTTTCTATTCACTCTGCTCCTGGAGAGGACACTCCAGCGAATAAACGGAGGGAAACTGTTTACCGGTCTGAAAACCTCCACTAAATGAACGTAGAAATGGAGTACCTGGGGTTTCTCTCTACGGTGGGAGAAGTTATCGCACTTCATTGGGCAGCTATCACCCGCCTAAGCTGGACAGCTTCCAGCCCAAAGGATACTGTCCCGTCCACGTTCTGCTTGCTCCATTGGGTGCATGGGGCTGCTGACTGAATCCGAAAGGCGGATTAATAACAAAGCACCAGCGAAGACAGGACAGGATGCATGCAGTGATCAGGTTTCATGTGCTAGACCAAAAGAAGTTCTTCACGGGTTCTTCGGTCACGTTTCCGTGCTGGGTTAACGCCCCACTGCCTTTTGGGTAAGACTTTCGAGTCAAAGGCTCCGACTAGGGTTCCCACAGAAAACCCCTTCTGCGATGTGGGCATCTGCGAAGTACGATATACCCAGAAATCTCCAGCGGTCAATCGAGGAACATTTTTTAGCTGCTTTCAACGTTCGCACACTTTGCCAAACGGGGCAACCGGCTGCTCTAAACGTGTGTTGTGTCTCCGAAACACGCATACAAGACCCAACTCCAGTGTCAACATTTTACTCTCCAGATACAAGCTCGGTTTCTCGTTTCACTCTTCGCGTGTTAGGTGATTCGGTATCCAAAGCTCGTGGTCAGGCTGTCATTGTCATCACTCTGAACGCGAAGGCTGAGCGTGCACTGCTCAACTGGATCCCAGTCAGCGGTCGTCTGTGTGCAGTTCGGTTGAATGGTTCTGTGCATGTCAACAGCACTAGACTGAAGCGCCAATACCTGTTTATCGTTTCTGCGTATGCCCTAGCTGACTGTAGCCCTCCTGAAGCTAAAGACGAATCCTACCAAGATTTGTCTTAACTGCTCCGCAGCGTGCGCTCTGCGTACGTCATGGTTGTTGCTGGTGATTTCACTTCTCAGGTCGGAAGCCAAGACAAGACTGAGAGGAATATGGGAGGCCGATATTCCGTTTCAGGCGATCGAACTGATAACGGTGATCGACTCATTCGACTATGTTCCGACCATGGGCTATTCGTAATGAGTACAAGTTTCTCGCACAAAAAGTGACATCGGCTGACCTGGCGTCCTTTTGCGCCTTCACAGCGTTGGACTCAGATCGGCCATGTTGCTATCGGTTACCGCTGGTGCGGATCAGTTCAGGAGTGTCCATCATTTTGGTATACGTCTGTAGACACTGATCACACTTGTCCGCGCGCTCATTAGCTGACGCCTCGTCGCTTGCCAAAGCAACGCCGAAGCGAACCGCCCCCCGTAACTTCTGCTGGACGATAACCAACGATCTGCTTTCCGAACATAATTATCCACCAGGTTATCGATGCAGTCAAATGCCCAAGATCCAGAATAGCGGTGGACAGAGATCAAACAGGTTCTGCGTGCGGCTGATGATGTTGCCCAAGGTCCAACAACTAAACACACAGAAACGATGGATATCTGCATCATCAGCTACACTGTTAGATGTGCGCAGATCGGTTCCTCCGGATTCCAGATGTGATGAGACACGAAGATGCCTTGAACGCCAACTGATTCGGAGCCTGAGAAATAACCGTGAGCAGTGATGGATTGCGAAGTGTAAAGAGATGGAAGAAGCTGCAGTGATTGGCAACAGACGCAACCTTTTCCGTTTGATTAGACGAACCGGTCCACGTGAACCAGACATTAGAGAATTGATCAAAGAGGCGAACGGCTCACTGATTCAAACTCAGGAGTGTCGTCTAATTCGTTGGGCGGAGCACTTCGAGAAGCAGTTTAATTGGCCTGTATCCTCAATTTTTCTCACTAGCGCAGCGGGTACAGCTCCTGTTGTAGATACCAGTCCTCCGTTAGAATTGAAGGTTCTTCGTGAGATATGCTATCTTAAACGACATAAGGCTGCCGGACCGGATGGGTTGCCTGCGTCTGTTTTCAAAGGCTGGAGCTGACAAAATTCCTCGGATTGATATGTGAGAAGGAACAAGTTCGAAAGAGTGAGTCCGTGATCGTACCCAATCATAAGAAAGGCGACAGGTCCGCCTGTGAAAACCACGGGAGAATAAGTCTGGTTAGCATGGCATTCAAACTGCCTGCTGGTATTATTTTGCATCGCTTATCAACCGCTTGCGAACAGTGCTCGCGCGAGAATCCAGCTGGGTTCAGACCTGGTCGAGGTTGCATTGGTCACATCTTCACTCTTCGACAAATTTTAGAACATAGATGCACCTTCCCTAGGCCCACTATCTCCGTTTTTCTTGATCTTAGAGCGTCCTTCGATTCAGTTGACCGCACAGTTCTATGGTGCTGCCTGTTGCTGAAGAGTGTACGAGAGAAATTCATTTCCATCGTAAAATCCCTTTATATTAATAGCCGAAGCCGAATTCGGGCTACGGTGCTTTTTCATCCGAATTCACCAAGAGAAGTGATGTACGTCAGGGTTGCCCCCTCTTCTTTTTTTTCAACTTTTTGATCGATGTGGTCCTGGAGACTGCGCGGTTGTCAATTGAGGATAGCGGCATTGATTGTTTCCCGGGTGGAAAGGTGTTAGACCTTGAGTATGCTGACGACAGTGCTTCTAAGGTAAAATCCAGGCAAGTTGCAAGCTTCTTTGGACAGCTTGACGGATGGCGTAGTAATGTTCGGTATGCGTTTTGCACCTGCAGAATGCAAGGTGCTATTGCAGGACTGGGTTGGTCCAACACCAAACCTTTAAATATCTGGGGGGCTGCATCTCACCCGAGGGTCGTATATCGGATGAAGGTTCTTTTGGCATCTGTCAACCTGAGTCATCTGTGGCGTCTACATGACATCCGTTTACCTATCAAAGGCCGAGTGTATGCTGCAGCAGTGAGGCCTGTGTTTTTGTATGGTTGGGAGACATGGTCACTGCGGGTGGAGGACATACGAAGATTGTCGGTATTTGAACACCGATGTCTTCGTAGTATTGCTCGAATCTGATAGGAACACCGTGAACACATGTGACATGACATGGAAGCACAGATTCTAGTTAGGTTTATACTGGCGTAATACCATGCATTCATTCCGCTGCTCACAGGGGGACAGTGTGTTTCTCTAACTGTCACACCCAAACCAGTATTGGTAGATTTTCTGAGACCTCTCCAATGCTAGCGAATCGCACACCGCAACACACTTTTCTTGTAATCACTATTCATCTAACGACTCCGTCCACGTTAGCAATGCAGTCACGTTATTCAATATTATATCACCGTACCCATTCACGTTTAAGCATCAAATTGTTTTCTTGGTCATGCGCACTCGCGCCGTCCGTCCATTTGTGTGTGTGTTGTAGTTCGCGCACACTATCACACGAGCATGAATGAGTCCACAGCACGCATACCCCACTACACCCACCCCAACCTTCGCTTTCTACCGTGCATCCGTATCGGTAGTTCTCAAAGTCGATGAGTGAACCAGAGACACATTATTTTGTTTTCTCCAACTTTGCTCACGGAGTTCATTGAATGTTAGTCGCAGTGAACCGCGGCTATCAAGTTGCGTACAAGTGACCTTTCCCACTTAACTGGCCCAGCCCCAAGTTTACCTCCCTCAGTTATGCAGTCAACTCATGCTTTGCCTTAGAGAAGCGGACGAACAAGTTGCCTGTGGTTCATTCATCGATTTTGAGGACCACCGATACGGACGCACAGGAGAAAGCGAAGGTTGGGGTGGGTGTAGTGGGGTATGCGTGCTGTGGACTCATTCATGCTCGTGTGATAGTGTGCGCGAACTGCAACACACACAAATGGACGGACGGCGCGAGTGTGCATGTCCAAGAAAACAATTTGATGCTTAAACGTGAATGGGTACGGTGATATAATATTGAATAACGCGACTGCATTGCTAACGTGGACGGAGTCGTTAGATGAATAGTGATTACAAGAAAAGTGTGTTGCGGTGTGCGATTCGCTAGCATTGGAGAGGTCTTAGAAAATCTACCAATACTGGTTTGGGTGTGACAGTTAGAGAAACATACTGTCCCCCTGTGAGCAGCGGAATGAATGCATGGTATTACGCCAGTATAAACCTAACTAGAATCTGTGCTTCCATGTCATGTCACGTGCAAACACCATGATAGCCACCGTTGATTTTGATTAACACTTAATGAACTCCGTGACTGAAGGTTGAAACACAAGAACAACCGATAGGTGCACTGATACAGGTGCATACTGTGTTGGCCGTTTATATAGCTCCAAGTTTGTGAATGGGTGCTGATGAAATAGCCACCGGTCAGTTTCCTCATTTGTCAGCCCATAATTTGTCGCGATCCCCTCCTTTAAATATTGTACCACCGTTACAAAATAAAAGGAAGTAATTAAAATAAGTGTCCGAATATTCCCACAGGGCACATGGAGAACAACACAAGATGGCGAACAAGCTCGTTTCCAGTGATTCGTAATCATGCCATTACATAAAGGTAATAAAGGTAATACCGCAGATGATCAAAACCGATAACAAGCTGTGAACCAATTGTCTCACACCTGATCTGCGGCCGCGCTTTCCATTCATTTCACTGTTAAAGCAGCTTTGTCTCTGGCTGATCTAGCAGTGTATAAGCAGGAATCCAAATACATTGAGATAAATGGGTATTGGTAGTAGCTTGTTCGACATTGTCTTTCAGCTCCCGATCAGTGTCCTTATTACCAAACGTATTCCATATGTTTCTGCATCCCGTACCGTTACCGATATGGTCAAATTAAAGAGACAAATGGCGTTGTCATTCAGAAATGCAGGCGATTACGCGATTAACTAGAACCGTCTGCTTGTAATAGCAACATATCGCCAATTTCCTCAAATAACATCAAACTGTGGTGTTATTCCAAGATTGGTTGCGCAAAGCAAAGTGATCCTTTGTTAAGAAACTAATTAAGTGAGAGCGGGAGGTACCAATGGATCGTGGTATAACTTTAATGAACCTTTTCAAAAAAAAAGTAATGAGGGAACAGTGAGGCCAAATAAGATTTTCCGACTTATCCAAGATTTTCCAAAGTCACCCGATACGCTTCGCCGAACCGATTATGAGGTCACACGAACTATGCCCAAAGGTACACTATGCACGCAAATTATCACGCACACAGTAATTGCAGTCACTATGTATCCCGCCAGAACATACTGAATTGACCTCCACCCGTCTCAATCTGACAGCTCTGTGAAGTCTTTTGAATGAAAATATTCCAATCACGAGATCAAACACTATAGAGATCTAACCCGTAGTCGGGCTGGTGGTTGGTTCGGCAAATTATTAGCATACCACTTTTCAGACTATTAAACGGCATCAAGTGATCAGTCCGTAGCATGGAAGGAAGGTATTAAAAGCCGAATCAGCGGACTTGGCCATTTAGAACATATCAGGTTTCCACGGTGGGTTACACAACCATCCAATCAGTGATCATATGCAGGAAGTATGATCACGTGACACGAGAAGTGACACTTGTAGTTGCACAACTCAACAGCCAAAATGATACAGTTATTCATAGTTCCACCCCTGATTTTCAATCTCGATGATCGTTTTGATATTCAAGTTCGACTGTTGCTGAGAAGCAGGTATCACTGAACCACCGCAATCAATGAACTGTTACTGGTTGTTACAAAGAAATAAGATCCTCTCAATACTCACAAATTCACCAGACCAGTGTGAATATACACGATTGAACCAAAAACAGGTTAACGATAAATACTGTGACAATGGGCGACATACTGTCGAGCAAATATTTCTAAAATTGTTATTTTACTCAGATTTTCCATGCAAGCGTTACAAAATTGAACAACTTAGCCAGTTAATTAGCAATAGTCGCATCCGTATTGGTTGATATATCACCAAAAGAGCAGTAGGAGTACTTCGGTAGCTTTGTACAATCGCTCCGCGCTAAAATGAACGGTTTTTGGCATTTTAATTAGCAAATCTCGGTATTGGTCGTCATCTCTCGCGGACAATCCAGAGCGTTTTTTCGCCGGATGTCAAAATGTAACTACTGCTATCATTTTGAGTAGTATATAAAGAAATTCGACCCTGCAGCGGTGGATACACCTCTATTGAATGCATTGGTCATTCGTTTCGCACCAAGCAAGTTCAGTCCATAAGTGGGTGCCGTCCTTGCTGAGACACACTTATCGTCAGCACTGTGTAGTGGCAGGCAGGTGTGTGTGTTTGAGAAAGATCGAATAGTCGTACATGCGCGCATGTGACTGGGTAAACACAATATGATTGCTCCCCAACTGAATGGGGAAGTCCGCAGGGCATCGTTCGATGCATTCAGGAATAACAGGCACACCCCGTGAGTTCCGTATTTCTGTTTCGGCTACTGATAACGACGACCGTAATTAGTTTATTAGGATTTCCTGCGTCAAGCGAAAATAGCCGTCAGATTATCTACACGAAATTATCACAAGAACATCGATGAAAATCCCCTGAGAGAATGGCAAGAAGTCCGTGCGGATACCTCATCTCATAACTCCGCGGATAAATGTCGTAGACAAATGAATTTGATTGCAATGGAAAACCAATTGTGAGATCTTGTCAATGACACCAAACTAAATGTAGGGGAATGGAGTACAACTGTGACACTCCACCCTAAATCCATCATACTTTTATTGAAACGAGATACTTCGAAACATATAGGTTCCGACCACATTCTGGCAGTGAAATAACTCAAAAACTGTATTTTACATAGCTAAAGGAAAATTTTAAAACAGCGTGTAAATAAAGTGTCACGTGCACCTTTATGGCAGCTGAGGAGTAGCAAAACAAGTTATCCGTTTTTCCACCAACAACTCATAAACCCGAAAAACATCTACAATCAGAAATCGACCACATATCAGCTTCTCTTCTAGTGCTCTTAGATATGGTTGCATAGTACCAACACTTGTGTTTTTTGGGCTCAAGCACCCACAGTTTGATGTCAAATTGTTCCGGTTTTTTCAGCAAGTGTGCAGTTAGTTTGTTGCTGTCTATAGCGAATATGACGCATCAGTAGACAACCTGCGATGGGTCGCTACTCTCGAAGAAAGCTCCATAAGAAAGAAACTGGACGGTTATTATTGTATGTAGCACGGGTATATTGTAAACCGTTAAAAGCCTTTAGTTCGCTCATCGATAACGACAGTTCCCAAATTGTGTGCTCAAGGCCTTCCAGTGAATCTTAGTCCGCAGAGTGGATGCATGCCTTGCTCAGGATGGAGGGGTTTCCCAACATTTAATGTGCTTGGTCGGGATGGTTACGGTTAGAGACCGACTAACCGGACAAAAACGACCTGATTTATTATTTTCGGTCTATCTCTCCTTATAAGTTGGAGTTATCCGGGGGTGGGTTGTGGCCATTAAATATATATTGGATCGGATGCACAGCTAAACATGTGTGATTGACTGCATATGGGTGAACAAGTGGTCCAAGCTCAACCGGATTCTCGGGGGTGCAAGCACGTTCACAGACAGTGTGCAAGTGATGCGGGTAGGTACCAAAAGAGTACCTTTTACAATGAACTTTGGGATAAAAAGGTATAGAAGTGCGTATTGGGGAATATGTGCATGTACGTTAAAAATACTTGGATATTTATTGAATACGGAGTCCACAAGTGCGCAAAGACTGAGAAGGACGTATTGAACTTGTTAGAAAAGCCGTCAATGGACTGTCCGATATCGTCAGTGTGAGTATCAATGGAAAATACGTATTGACGAGGATAATTTGTCACGGGGACCTAAGAAGAGGTGTATAACAACAACCAATAATCGCATCAAATATTGAGTCCATCGGAACTAATTCCTCACTTATCGGTTTCAACGAATAAAATTCACAAACATTTGCGGATGTTCGTTTTACACCTCTGAAAATCAGAAAACTTGAGAGTTATATGCAAATTTTCGGCTTTGAGATGTGTTTGCAATCGAATGCACAGACGCACTCGAATGATCAAACTTAACCACAAGATCACGAATAAACCTATTTACGTGATTAGAACACAGGATGTAGGCGAACATGTTTTCGGTTATTTCACTCTCAAGCCGTCACAATCACAATTATATGATACCAAAGACTGTAGAAAGTTAATCGGAACAGTTTTTAGTGTCTCATTCGGTGTTTCGAACCGGAAGGGATGACGAACAGGTGGATGTATCAACTTTAACCACGCAACGTTTGCAAAAATGACTGGCTTGCGTAATAGGTGATAATTAACTTATCCCACAGCCACGATCATGTATGATGTAATCGACTGTTGGCCAGGGCAGTTGGAGTGATCAAACTAATTTTCGTTGGGCGCATGATTCTGGCTTCAAAAGACGGATGCTAATTATTGCGGTAGCTGCTAGCGTTCTAAGCCTGAATGTTCTTGAGGTATATTGTGGGACGCGATGGGCTATTGTAAAGATCGAGCGGACGTCTATCGAGTGAGCGGTTTCAACTAAGTGTGCAATAATGGAATTTCATATGGACTTGTTCCCTCCGTGTCTAAGCCACCGTGGATGGTGTTCTTTGAAGCGTTTGGATGGCTACCTAGTCGTTCGACCCACAGTATTAGCAACATAGGTGTACTTGAACTGGTAAATAATCATAGATGAGGTCAAAAAAGTAGTCTGTCTTTGTTCTGGCATCAAATTGTGTTGTCCTGAACACACATCTGATTCTGGCGGCGTTAAACGTAGATCTTACTGTAGCACACAGGATTCTACTGGTCGTTTCGGT
Source organism: Fasciola hepatica (assembly GCA_948099385.1). Taxonomy (NCBI): domain Eukaryota; kingdom Metazoa; phylum Platyhelminthes; class Trematoda; order Plagiorchiida; family Fasciolidae; genus Fasciola; species Fasciola hepatica. The sequence continues at coordinate 41,022,152 of CANUEZ040000043.1, forward strand.
CGCAAGGTCCCTCTTCAATGAGAGTCTGATGAACGGTACTTTCTTTTCGACCCTCGGTATTCTCACTGGCTTTGTCCCTTTGGCCCAGTTTCGATCGACGAACTTATCCGGATATCCGTTGTTTAATAATGTCTTTCTCAGATATGACAATTCTTCCTCTAGAGTGTCTGCGATACAGGTTTGTCTCGCTCTACACAAAATTCACCGTATCAGATTGGGTTTTTAGCTAAGTGGCACAAAACTATGAAAGTTTGTGTACTGGCGATTCCAAGTCAGTTTCCGGCAAAGTGTTCTCTGAATCGAACCGTTAGAACGTCTAGTTGGGCAAACATCGAGGCAGTTTTCCTTCTCGGTTTTCACCGTGAACCTTACTTCGGGGCGCGTATTGGTAGATTCAGGCAAAATAACCTCCAGGTTCAGCTTCTCATCAATTACACAAAATATGTCATCCAAATACCGGTACTAGCGGTCAGACTGGCTTCTGACTGCATGTAATGTTTGTGTTTTTAGTTTAGCCATGAAGATGTCTGCAAGAAGGGGTCCCAAAGGCGAGCTCTTAGCAATCCCATTCTTTTAGTGATAATACGTTTTGGTAAACAATGTACAATGTACACCGAAGTATCGATTCTTTCAAGTACACAGTTGGGGTTCTTAATGTTACGGTTTCGTTGTGGTTGAATTCACAGATGATGACAGTTTCAATCAGAGGTACGTTGGTGAACAACGACACCACATCCAAATAAAGCATTTTCTTCCGTTTTATCTGTGCATTTTTTAAAACACCAGTGTACCGGAAAGTGGCTTGTAACGTGTGTTTTGCGGTTCTGTGCCGTATAGGTCCCAATATTCCAACTATCCACCTGGCTGTTGTATAACATGCTGAATTCATCATGGAGATGATAGGACAGAGGGGCAGTCCAGATTATTGGGCTTTAGGTAGAACACTTCGGAAAAGTACAATGTAACCTACTGGCTTATGGCTTTCGGAAAGACTGGGTTTTATGTAGCCTTGGTCTCTGAGACGCTCTGGTGTGTACTCAATTTCTTGCTCTGTCTCTATTCGATGCGTCCCTAGTGAACGTAGATTCGTCACGTAAGAGAATTGAAATCTTGGCCGCGTAAGCAGCCCAACCCATCACAATAATGTTGGATCCTTTGTCTGGCTTGTTAAGAACAATATGGGGATTGCGCTGTAGATCCCTAAGGGCATCAAGATGCTTTCGTGCTAGAGGACCTTGATTACGTACATAATAACACCGGTACTGATAGCATGCCTTGACCAACGACGATTTGAAACGTTCTAAATGTTCTACCGATCTAGGTGTGAGATCAATCCTCTGTCCTACCAGGCTTTCGAAAAGTACTTCAAAACCAATGACTTTTTTGCGGTGTGGGCAACAAAATTCCGAACCGAAGGACAACTTTTTGGGCAGGACAGAATCAAGCTATACACTGTGAAAGTTGTACAGATACCGTTCTGGTTGACTCAAAAAATGAGCTTAAGGTGTAAGTTGGCTGAGTGTGAGCTTCAGTGATAACGATTTCTTTTGATAACAGCTGCTGATGATCCTGTGAGTGTATTCTAGAAACAGAAGTTTATCATTTCACCTGAGCGAATCCGTATACGATAGATGTTGCTCCACATTCTTCGCAATGATATTAGTCAATGGTTTTATGGCAACACCATAAGCGGGCATATATTCATAGAAATACTCCAAACACTGATGTTGGAATTGGTCAGCATATTTGCGTAGTAACTTCAGAACTAACGTATACACTTATGAAGTAATGATTCGTAATTACCGATTCCTGAGCAGTGCAGTGTTACCGGTAGCGTATTCACCCACAAGGGATCGAATTCCTACATGACACGAAAACGATAACAGTAATCAAATTTTGACACCCGGCGAAAAAGTCTGTCCGGTTGTCCGCGTTAGAGGATAATGACCGATACCGAGATCTAATAATTAAAGCTTCAAAAACGCTGCATTTTACCACGGAGTGATTGCATAAGGCCACCGACATACTCCTACCGCACTGTTTGCGATTATAAGGCGCTCCGCACGATTGACTGCGCTACATTTTGTTATGAACCTGATCAGTGTTACTTTGGAATTGTTCTCAACGTCAACTCAGAATTCGCTACTCTAAAGAACCGTTCACTTGGATTAGAGACAACATTTTCCGCTTCGCGTAAAGTGGACAGTACTACCCACTACTCGTTTTTATGAAACCTGGCCAAGATTAAGTTGGACTAGGAAACTCAAGGGAGCCCGTTGGCAGACTGCTCTTAGTCTCACAATACCAAGGAAGATGACAGTTCCCGCAATGGTCAGTATCAACATTCGGTCCCTTTTTGGAAGGAATTCTTTCCTAACTAATGTCCTGAACTTGCATATTAACAAGAACACCTGTGTGACCTGGTTAAATGAAAGTATTGATGACAAACTCGTTCTCCTTGAGAACTTTGAGTGCTTTCGTCAGGAAAGAAAGCAATTCAGGAAGCCAGGTGGTGGTGTGATCACTTACATCAGTTCCTTGTGGTCTGGCAAGTCCGAAGTCAATTTTACTTTCTCCTGTAATGGTGTCAACTGTGTTGTTGTTAAATGTCACTCTAAATTCTCGCCTCTTTCGGGTACTGTGGTTAGTAACTTGTATATAACTCCTTTCTGCTCCCATAGGGATATCGACCTGTTCTTTGACCCTTTTATACCCGCCGTGATTCCACTACTGTCTGACTGTTTATGCTTCGTTGTGGGTGATTTTAATCATGCGCCTACGTATCCCTTACTTGCTTTTGGTTTAAGTGACCTCTGTCTTATCCCAGCTAGAGGGAACGCTGTTTTAGGCAGAATTATCACCAACCATCCCGATCTTTTTGGCTTACAACTAGAAGATCCTATTTCAACGAGTGATCACGCTTTCAATATCACCAGACCCAAAATTTATTCACGTTCATCGTACTGTTCACTCGTCAGGACAAAATAAAAAAAAGGTAACCTCTAAAAATCCGTCACTGACCAGCAGTGCCCTTCTTCATAGATCCGTTTCCACTGTTACTTCATGGTTTTCTTTCGACTGCTCTCTTTGCCCGCTAGACTGATTTACGAAGAAACTGAGTGAGGTATTTGATTTGTGTTGTCCTTTGGAGACCGTATATTTTAGCAACGACGGAAGAGCTTCACCATTGTTGAGATCTAGGAGAAGGCAAAAAGAACGTGCCTATGAACTATACGATCAGGCTTCCGTGAAACGACACTCCATCCTGATCAAACAAGAGACAAGACGGCTGAACACGACATTTTTCCACCAGTTCTTTTGCAACACCAATAGCAAACTTCTCTGTCACGGAATCCGGCATCTATGTGGGCAACGGGCCCGATTAAATAACTACGATATGGATGCCGACAGCCTGAACGCCGCGTTTACTCATTCTTCGTCGGACACCCTACCATCTTATTTTCGTTCTGTTCCCTTAGATATAGAGCCATTTTCCTCAGAAGAAGTCTTCAGGTTTTTTCGAACCTCAAAATCAGCTTCTCCTATGGGTCCAGACGGGTTGTCTTCCACAGTTCTCAAATTTGGAGCACGTCAGCTATCCGAAATTATGACTTCCCTCAATAATGAAGCTGCCAATGCTGCTGCTGTTCCTGCTTCCCGGTAGTACCTACTCTCAAACATTCTACCTCCAACATTTTGTCAAAACACTTCGTCCCATCGCTATCACTTCTTCTGCACTCAAGTTGACGGAGCGCGCTATCCTAAGTCGATTGCATTCCTCTTTTGCTGTTCAAAATGACCCCATCAGTTTGCACAAAAATCCAACAGATGCACTTGCTTCAGTTTGCCATTTCGTTTACAGTTTACGGAAGAATTGGTTGATTGGAACTGTTTCGATCGGTTTCCTAGCAAGTAACTATTGATCATCAGGTTGCGGAATAAGCCAATAATGATCAGAACAGGAGTTGTAGGTGAACACGTTTTCGGTGATTTCATCGAGGAATGTGTTTCCCGTAGTTAATATCCTACCATGTACTGGAAACATCAGCGTCGTTGCCGGACTTATCCGAACAGTAAGACATTAAATTGTCATGCTCTCAATCAACTGGATACTATTAAACCTCAGATAATTGTGTTTTATAAGAAAGCGTCCCCACCGCGCACGCAAATGTTCAGATGCCAGTCTTGAAATACGCTCATAAGATCATAAACAACTGTTATGAAAAGTCGGTGTCATTGAAAAGCGTACTGAGTGAACTGATACCTCAACCTCAGTTCCCAAGCAAACTTGGACGGTATGCATATAAATTCTCTGGTTTACAACTCGACCGTGTTTTGACTGAAGCTTTGTCCCTTGGTTCGAAGTTTTCCTGCTCACGTTGAAAAGAGAGCCAGGTTGACTTTGAAATCAGTTTCAGTTTATTGAACCATTAAACTCGCACTTCTGTGCTCTGGTTTCGGTTCCTAGTCTTAAAGCACTGTCCAGTAAAGGGCAAAAAGAATAGAAGCATAGTGATAAACATAAAAAAAACGAAGTACCAAGGGGAAATCAAGACGACAAGGAAAGAGTCAGAATGCAACTACGCCACTGACCGCGACACCTAACCATATCACTTAATATCTCCAACCACTTAGTAGGCGGATCATGTGGACCTCAATCCAGAAGTCTAACACGTCCTACTCCGCCAAGTTCACTGGTCAAGGTTTTCATATCTTTTTGCCATGTCATGGACTGACCACCTCGACCTACCTTCCAATCACCACCTGCCTCAGAAAACAGCGTACGCCAAGTCTATAGGTGGGCATGCGTAACACATGTCCCAACCATCCTAATCTGTTTAGATTCAGCACTTGGTCCAGAGACTGATCTTTGGTTTCCAACACCTTACGCCGAACCTCAGTATGGATGATACGGTGTTCCCACCATATTCGATCAATGCTGCAAAGACATCGATGCTCGAACACCGACGGTCTTTGTCTATCTTCTACCCTTGACGGCCATGTTTCTGAACCGTATAAAAGAACGGACCTAACCACCGCAGAGTACACTCTACCGTTAACAGACAATCGGATGTCATGCCGACGACATAGATGACGGAGATTGGCAAAAGCCAGACGCGCCCTCTGTATACGCGATGATACTTCATCCGGTATCTGTCCACCTGGTGAGATGTAACTGCCTAGGTAACAAGATTTATGCACTTCAGCTAGAGCTTCCCCGGCCAACACAAGGTTTGGTGTCTGAAAAATACCCATTGCATCATATAGAAGTCCAAATCGGCGAAACAATTGTTTATCAGTAATTCATTATCAAGCCATTTACAGATTACATAGTAGTCATTAGACAAAAGATCATGAACATAGACATGGAATAAACACCAATCATGGGCAGGGTTTGTCAGTCAAGTTATCCTTATCATATGATTGGTTTATCTAGCTGACGCCCATGTTCATGATCTTTTGTCTAATGTCTACTATGTAATCTGTAAATGGCTTGAGAATGAATTACTGAAAAACAATTATTTCGCCGATTTGGACTTCTACAAGGTTTGGTGTTGAGCTAACCCAATCCTGCAGCAGCATTTTACACTTTGAAGGTACAAAACGCATTCTAAACGTTCCTACACCGTTGTTAAGGCTATCTAAAAGGGCTTGCAACTTACCTGAATCTTCACTCAGAAGAACAACATTGTCCGCATATTCCAAGTCAGACAGTTTATTGCCTGAGCAAAGATCGTCGCCGCTATCCTCACACGAAGATAGGGCTATCTCAAGAATCAGCTCAACTACAAGATTGAAGAGGAAGGGTGAAAGAAGGCAACCCTGACGGACACCATCCTCCGTGGTGAACTCGGGGGAAAGATCGCCGTAGGCACGAACTCGGCTTCGGCTGTTTGCATACAAGCATTGGAAAAGAGAAACAAACTTCTCTGGCACACCCTTCAATGAAAGGCAGTGCCAGACAACTGTGCGGTCGACTGAGTCGAACGCCACTTTCAGATCAAGAAAGACACAGATTGTGGGCCTACGAAAGATGTGTCTGTGCTCTAAGGTTTGCCGAAGAGTGAGGATGTGTTCGATACAACCACGACTGGGTTTGAAAGCGGCTTGATTCTCACGCGTACACATTTTGCGGGCACTGGGTATTCGGTGGAGAATAAGACCGATGAACAGTTTGGACGCGATACTTACCAAGCTAATTCCTCTGTGGTTTTTACAAGAGAACCTGCCATCTTTCTTGTAAATCGGCACAATCACCGATTCACACCATTCCTCCGGAATCTGCTCACTATCCCAAATAATACGAAGGAGTTCTGTTAACTCCGAAACCAAAGCTTCGCCTCCATCCTTGAAAAAAGATGGAGACAATCCATCCGGTCCAGCCGCTTTATACTTTTTCAAGTAACCTATCTCCCACATAATCTCCATATCTGATGGAAAACTGATATCCACATGCATTGTTTTGCTGGCAGGTATATTTGGAAGGTTCGCAGTTGAAGTGGGCCAACTGAATTGTTCCCTAAAGTGCTCCACCCAGCGCTCCAGACGACGTCCCTGAGAGTGAACCAGTGAGCCATCGGATTCCTTAATTAACTCACTTACACCAGGCTTCCGTGAACCGGTACCTCCAATCAAACGGAAAAGGTTGCGAGCATTGCCAATGGACGCAGCCTTTTCCATTTCCTTACATTTCCCAATCCACCACTGCTCACCGTTATTTTCCAGGCTCCTAGTCAGTTGGCGCCTCAGGAATTTGCGCACTTCGTTGAACGTGGCTTCCGGAGGGACTGATTAGCGGGCACCCAACAGAATAGCTGGTGTCGAAGACATCCATCGTTTGTGAGAACTTGAATCAGAGCCCTGGGTGGCATTCGAAGCGGTATATAAAGCTTCTCTGATCTGATGCCAACGTTCTTTTGGGTCCTGAACATCTGGCCGCATGGATAACTGTGTAGACAGTTCCATCTGGAAACTGCGTCGCTGGTTATCGTCTAAAGGCAACTGCGCGGGACGCGAGGCATTTAGTTTGGTGCGACCACGGACCAAACGCAAATGGAAACGAGCACGTACCAACGCGTGATTTGAGTCCACAGGCGTAGACCACAATAAATAACAATCTTCAATTGATCCACGCCAGCCCTGACCAATCACAATATGGTCAATGTGAGTCCAGTGTTGTGAAGACGAAGGAGGACGCCATGTGAGTCTATGCCGCTTCTTACGGCAGAAGTTTGTACTTGCCAGAAACAATCTATGGTCAGAACACAGCTGAATGAGACGATCGCCGTTATCGGTACGATCGGCGAGGATAGCAAATAAGCCTCCGATGTGCCTTCCGGAATCTTTCAAACGGCCAATTTGGGAGCTGAAATCCCCAGCAATCAGCACCACGTCCGTTGAACGTGCGCTTCGAAGTAGCTGAGACAAATCCTGATAGAATTCATCCTTGGCCTCAGAGGAACTGCAGTCAGTCGGCGCATACACAGACACAACGAGAAAGCATCGGCGCTTCAGTTTGTTGTTGTTGACAAGAACAGAACTGCACACAAACGACTGTTGACTGGAATCCATTCCAACAGTGCACGCTCAGCTTTTATGCTCAAAGCAATCCCAAAGCCAGCCTGACTACGAGCTCTAGACACCGAATCACCCAACACGCGAAGAGTGAAGTGTGAGACTGAGGTTGTATCCGGGGTGCGAAGAGAGACTTTGAAATGCCTTTCGAGAACTTGTTAGGGCAAACTGGTAACCTCGGACCAAAGTCGGCAGATGATTAAGAACATTTCAAGTCGTCATTACTCACGGCATGTTACCAACATCGGCGATATGAAGTCCGTAATCAAGGTCCTTCAACAGAAAACATATTGACGCAATCAGGGATCTACAACGAAACCCTCAGATTCTCCTAACCAGACGTGACAAAGGAGCCGGTATTGTTGTGATGAGCCGGGCCTCATACGTGGTCAAATCAGACCTCGTATGTGATTATTCTAAGTTCACTCGTGATGCATCACAAAAAGACCAAACAAAGACGGCGGAAAATAGATTACCAATCCATTGAAGCATCTCAGAGACCACAGCCACACATTACCTAGCCTCTTTGAAAACCTTAAGCCCGTACGCCTCACCGTACCTCAACCATATAGCTTTCTAAAAGTTCATAAACCTGGACTAATCCACCGCCCTATCGTTTACATGACAAAGTCAGCATACCACACGACAGCCCGGTGGATAGTTATTCTTTCAGAACCCGTACGACAGAGATTTGCGAAGCATACACTCCTTGACACTTTTCGCTTTACTGAAGTTTTCAAAGATGCGAAAATGGCAGGGAAGCAAATGTCCTCTTTGGATATGGTTTCTTGGTTCACTAATGTACCTTTGGTCGAAACAGTACACTTTATTTGTTCATTTGCTGATGAAGAAGTGACACCGGTGGGAATCCCGACTGCCAACCTAAGGGAACCAAACCTTCAATGCAGTTTGAATGTAGAATTTGTATTCAATAACACTTATTATCACCAGAAGGATTGGGTTGCTATGGTCTCACCTCTAGGACCACTTTTTGCCGACGTTTTCATGGGAAAGCTGGAAACTGAAGTATTACATAAAACAACACGTCGATTTGACCACTACCGATATGCAGATGATAAATTATGCATAACTAATATACAAACCGATTTAGATGATATATCACGTGAATTCAACACTACGCACTCTGCAATTCAGTTCACCTCTGAAAGGAAAGAAAACTGCCGACCGTTTCTTGACGTATACTTACCCAGACGACCTGATGGTTCGATCCAGAAGAAGGTGTATCAGAATGCGACTTAAAATGACCAGTATACAAACTTACACAGTTCTGTGCCACCTGGTTACAGACGTAATCTGATACGTTGTATTCTGCACAGGGCAAAACATATCTGTACTACGGACACTCTGGAGGTCGAGCTATCGCACAAAAGAAAGATGCTGCTAAGCAATGGTTATCCTGAGAAATGTATCGAAATAAACTGGACTGAACGGACAAAACCAGAGAGAATTTCATACGCCGAAAAGAAAGCATTATTCATCGGGCTCCCCTTCAAGAGAGATACCGCAGCCGATAGTCAATAAAATTTTGGGTGCCACGATGAAGTCCACTTTGAACGCCACCAAGATCAGATGCGTGTTTGTCACGTCACCGATAATCCGTTGTGAAAATAAAGATAAGCTATCCCTGTTGACCTCATCCATGATCATCTACGAATTCAACTGCACCTGTGGTACTACTTACATGGGTGGAACGCCAAGGCAGCTATCAAAACGCACTAAAGAACATCATCCACAATGGCTCAGACATGGAGGCAATGGAGTAGTATCAAGTCCAATCGTCGAGCATTTGGTAGAAACTTGACATTCGATCGACATCCAAACTGCCTTCAAAGTCGTCTATCGGGTCCCACAACACGCGTCAATTGTAGTTAGGCTTCGGATACTAGCAACTTCCGAGGCAATTATCATCTGCCTCTCGAAGTCTGAGCTTTGCGCACGGCAAAAATCAGTCCAAGCACTCCAACTCCCATAACCAACAGTCAACCGTGTTCCACAGTAGGGCGTAGCGGTGACGTAAGTTAATTATCACCGGTTACATAATCCGGTCATCCTAGAGTGTTTACTTCACTCTCACCCTTATTTCTCCATGCCGACTCAGTGAGGCAAATTTCCAACTCTTCTAATAATTCGTTCTCATATAAATGTGATTGTAATGTCTTGAAAATAAAACCACTGAAAACGTTTGTTCGCCTACAACTGCTGTTCAATTAGGCATCACGTGGTGCTGGTCATTTGGGTTGAGCACCGGAATAACTTTCAACATAAATCAATGGAACCAATTCAGTAATCGTAGATTTTCTCAACTGTGCACACCACCTTGAGAGCAAATAGTCAAATCCAACGAGTGAAAAAGATACAAATCGATGCGCCAAATCCATGGACACACTCCTATGAATGGCCTACAAAGAAGAATCACTTGTATCATGTATGTTTGGTAGCTGTTTGTGTGCGACGATGAACAGTATGCTAATTAGCAGTGACCGTCCATTTCCATTCCGTTACTAAGTGACATTTGGATTGGTGATACAGATATCAGTTATGCTCACTTCTCATAAGAAAGCCTTTTTTGAAAAGCAGCAGGTTTCCGAATTCCCAGTGAAATGAAACTTCGCGACCTTTACAAGTGAATAAAAATTGGGATCATTCGTAGCGTTCCACTGTTTTTGTTGGTACCCCAAGAACGACGTAAATGTGACAACCAAGCCGATTTCAGACACACTTTTTTATTACATGCTTACGCATCAGTGCAGTGGAAGGGGTATGCATCCCATAACCATGAAGGCCCATTGCACTTTTAGGGATAACCGGCAACCAAACCCTGAGACTTGCAGTGGAGAACCACGTAGTGCTCCAATAGGTCAGGTGTGGTAACGATCCGGACGACGTTGGATTACCGTCTACCGCTGCCTAGGTTGTGTCGACCACATCTAAGAACAAAAGTACACCCACCGTTAGCCACCTATCATACGCATTCACAATCTAACTTGGTGTTTACGACCGGGCCGGTCGCAAAGTGTTGGTGCTGCCTACCACTGAAGGGTGTTGCAGAGAAAGTTGTTTCTCTTGTTCAATCTTCATTCATAAACGGTTAAAACCTACTTCGTGCTTGCGACAACACTTCAACCGAGTTCGCCACGGGAAGCGGTTCCCTTCACAGTAGTCTCCAACATCATTTATTTCAGATTAGAGTCAAAGAGGTCCTGGGAGTGCTCCTGTCACTGACTGAGAACTGCCTGGTCTAGAAATAATATTCAAAGATATTGTGTTCGTCAGTGAACACCCGAAAAGATTGCACGCTCTTGTATGTAACCTAAATAACGGTCGTTACCTGGTGAGCTACACTTCCTGATGGTCGGGCATTGGATGGGGTCTTCCAGCATATACAAAATATTTGTTTGAGTTTCACCAGCTATAACCATATTTGGAGTCAAAGTGACCCGGTTGTGCATCCATGCATGAGTATAAGCCGTGGCAACTGAGTCAGTCATGAATGTCCCGATAGCTTTGGTACGATGTGCTGGGCATGAAATAATCAACGACTGCTTATCAGGCACGTAAGCTGAAAGCGTGTGGTGATACGAAAAACCATCTAAACAACACCGAATATTAGCTTTGGGTTCATCAACTGGAGAAATCTGCAATCGACTGGATGTATTCATAAATAACCAACAAAATGATCACGATACAAACTAGATCATATTGACTGGTTAGTGCGCCACCAAACAGTGGTGCTACAATCAATCTGTCGACGGATTTATCGCGAATATAAGAACAATACCAACGTGTAAATTCTGTTTTTTTACTCCATGAAGAACGTAGAGCCGGGCTTGAACTGCTTTACTGTCTGAAAAATCCCACATAATAAACTGGAAAAAAGCGTGATGAATAAGCTCGTTTTCAGTTATTCGTACTCATACCGATAAGACACCGAATAGGACTCAAAAACAAGAAAGGGAACGATGATCCTAATCTGCTACTGCATGTGCGTGAAATTAATCAGTGTCGAATGTTCAAGTGGTTATACACAGGTGTGAACTGAAGTCAGTATTTCCTCTACTACTACCTACTTGTCTTATTCATGATGATCACAAGGACGGTAGAAACAGAGCATGCAAGATTATTTACTATACGCCGAACGTTTGGAAGCTATGATTGTAGTCACTGAAAAAACTCATTTCTCGTCATTGCATACGCGTGCAACCATTTAAACATTCTACACTGTGATCAATTTCACACGCAGGTGCAAAGACAGATTTGGATCTTCATTTCCTTTCTTGCTTTGTCTGTCGTATAGGTACGAAAATGAGCTTTTGTTTTATTTCATTATACATAGCTGATGGAGCTAATAATAGAATGACAATAAGCGTCACTACAGGGAACTTCCCAAGATCGAGAAGTTGGCTCTTCACACTAATACCCTCAGAGAGCTGAACACTGGACCGTATGGTTCATTTTTTCTTCTTGGATAATTTCGCACGAGTGTAATCATCATCGTACAGCGTTAAACAGTAGGGCAAGCCCCACTGATCACTGCTATTCTTACCATGTTGCACGTTGAACCGGAAAGTATGAGTATACAAGATAAACAGGGAGTGGACCTACACGGGTGAGGAAACGAAAGAATGCCCTAAAAGCCAACACACGGAATACACAGTCTAATTGTACAAATGCACATCGATCAATCATTCTGATTCGACAGAAAGTGACAACACGATCACCACTGTTCACGGTTCGCTGCTAAATCATTCAGTGTCTCCAGCCAATTAGTTGAAGGATCTTTTGGACCCCAACCACGAAGGCGTGAGGCACCTACTTTTCCTGAGTTCGCTGTACATTTTCTCATTCTCCGTTGCAACGTCATCTGTTGAACTCCACGTGGTTTTTTCCACTCCCTAGGAGGAACGGAAAACAGGGCACGGTACGGTAGACATGTGACAGCCACACGTAACACGTGTCCGACCAACGAATGAACGTAGTGGAAGTGGCCCAATAGCCTCACTGCACCACCCAGAATGACCGGAAACCATAACCGTCAGACTTGGGGGAGAGCTCAAAAGTATAAAATTTGGAAGGACGTCAAGAAAGTTCATTCTGAAAGCAAGCAATCGTTTTTGTGATAACAGAGGAATAACGTCTTTTGAAGCACTCTGGTTTCAGCCGCATTGGACGAGCAGAACCGAGTTTTGTTCAGTCTCGTCAATTCCATGAATTTTCATGCAGCTGACTGCACCAAATTACATTTTCTAGAATTTAATCAGAACCTTTCGACGTTTTGATTGTAAGCCACTAAATGCAAATTTAGCAACCAGTTGGAGACGAAATTCCGTTCAGTTTTTTAACTGTTAACCTCGCACTCCTGTGCTCTGGTGGTGGTGGTTACCTCTAAGCATAGTCCAATCTGTTCTGTTCTTTGTTCAGATAACCCCAAACCATGCACTGGGTGCGGTGGCTTTGGTTGCCATCTCCCACCGATAATCTCAAAAGGAAATAATGAAAAAGAACAAGAGTATGAAAGGAGTAAGAAGAGAACTACAATAATGGAATTAAGTCGATGGAGAAAGTTTGTGAATGCAAGAGCGCTACTGATCGCGGCATCTAGCCATATCCCCCAACGCATCTAAGTATTGAGTGAGAGGGTCTCTTGGACCCCATCTACAAAGTCTAGCACCCGCTACATGGCCAAGTCCACTATGTAGGCTTTTCATACATTTCCTTCATTTCATGGACTGACAAACTTTACTCGTCTTCTAACCGGTACCCGCCTCAGCAAACATAGCACACCGAGGAATTCTGTCAGTGGACATGCGTAACACATTTCCCAGCCATCTTAGCCTGATGAGCTTAAGTGTCTCATCTAATGATTTGATCATTAAACCTAAGATTTTCTGCCGAAACTCAGTAGTGTCCACATGATGTTCCAACCAGATTGGAGCAATACTACGAAGACATCAGTGTTCAAATGCCGACAATCTTCGTATGTCCTCCACCCGCAGTGGCCATGTCTTCGAACTCTACAGAAGCACGAGCCTGGCTGCTGCAGCGTTTACTTGGCCTTTGATAGGTAAACGGATTCTCCATTGCAAACAACGACTATACAAGCAAACTGGTGTGCCGATGGTCCACACGTTGTTATATCGCTCATACGGCACATTGAAGTGAGATGCGCAAAGTTAAGCGTATACCATAAGCAGCTACTAAATTTTACATTGATGATCGATCGATGACCTATCAACCCAACTAACTTTTCCGGCTAAAACCATAAGTCAGAATTAACTTCGTGAGATGCGCCAGAGTATCGAAGCAAGTTGCCCTTCGTGAACAGAGGACAAAGTGCCGTCAGTAAAAGCGTCAACGGCGTGTTACATGGTGGCCATTTTACATGCAAGAAGACCTTTCTGATCAATAGGAATTGTAATTGGTTAGACTTAAGTAGGCACTTGATGATCAGTCAAAGCAGCTAAAATTCGAGCATGTCCGACCTCAAGGCAATGTCCGTGCGTGTACATTATCCAGCGTGTGCTTACGTTTGAAGAAGAGATCCATAATTCAGGTGCACTTAACTCTACTCGCGATTAATTGAGTCGGCCAGAAACCCATTTTCACCTGGTATTTTCATAATACTCCGTAACTGGAAGCAAGATACTCCATCAATGAGAAGAAATGAGTGAGTTAATAAAACAAGATGGATGGAGGCAATAAAAATGGAGAAATATCCTACAATACAAAGCACAACTCACCGTGAGGGTCTTGAACTGGCAATAATAAGAACTGTGGTGAGTTGGAAGAGCTGAGAAAATGCATCATAGGAGGAAAGGTCCCATGTGTCTCGGAATGTCATCGTTGTCGGCTTGTAATGTACTGGGAAACAGGGAACAACTGATTGAAATTACACAATTCGGCACTCGATTGAGCTGTCGTCAAGCGATGAAGATATGTAGAGTTACAGTCACAGCCAATATTGATAAAGATGATAAATCACTTTGAAGGGATCAGATTTGAGCAAGATGGAGAGTCCGAAAAATCAAAAAAGCCGTAAGAGAAGAAAAATGTGCTCATTCAGTGATCAGAACTCGGAAACGTCAATTACACTGATATCGGCATGCTCTTCACGGGTTTTACATTCCTCCTGAAAAAGGGGAACAAAATTGCATATCCCTGTACGGAGAAACAAAGCCAATCCAGTGCACGGTTAAACATGCAAACAAGACAACAAAACACAGACAACACCGAAGCACGGTTACCAAAACGAAGGGTTACGCGTTCAACACCAGGTACGTAAATCTGGAGACGAGTAAATAATTACCCAGAACCATATAAGTGATGTGTGTTCAAAGCCCACCTTGATCGTCAAAGAAGCCTTGAGGAGTTTCCTCCTGGGGAGCGATAAACAGGTAGTGCACAAATGTATAGTTTATAGTGTTTTGAAATTTATGCTGCAGGATAAGTGCTGTTTTCTTTGCTGACGAGATTTCAACGGTGATTAAGGATTCGAAATGTGAAGTAAAAGAATGAGTGTGCTACGATCGAGAGCAGTTTTAAGTTGATACACGGACTGTCACAGACCACGTGAGAATTATGGCCAAATATTTAGGAACTGTGACAACGCCTGCTAATCGAGGAGATTTACCGACAGGTAATACTGTGAGCTTCTGTTTAATTTGCCGGATCGCACATCACTGAACGGGAACGAACAAAACACAAGCCCTAACTCTACCTGAGAAAAATCATCCAACCTTAAAATGAACAAAAGCGAGTTTCTTGAAGATGATCTGTTACGTAAATATTTCACTTATTTGTTTTCCCCCAATAACCTGATGGGAAGAACTGAGGCACGATACCACGCTAAATGTGAACCACTATAGTCCATGTAAAGGATGTGGGCAAAACTGCTCGGTTGACTAAATCAAAGTGCCGAGTTGCCTCAGAGGCTCTCATTCCAAATCCTTCGATCAAGAGGTCTACACAAAACCGAGAGATCCCCTAGCTGGAGCCGGTGGCAAGGGTAGCAGTTCATACATCTCTCGGAGAGGATCCATGGACCCAAACGCGCCCCTATAACCTAGACGAGCCAGTGAGCAGTGATGTGATTCTTTCGTCTCTTCTGGGATACACTGTCAGATAGATGATTGAAAAATAACTTACATCACCGTCGTTCGCATCAATTCCTGAGGGTGAGAACCAGCACAGCTAGCAGTAAACGCTTATGAGGATTTTTGGATGCGCTTATTAAACTTACCGGCACAAAGGCATCTCCACAAATGGTTGCAATGTGTGAGGAAGCTGCGTTTTTCAACAAATTATTATTTAAAATAATAATTAAAAACGATAAAATCAGAAACCATTGTGCCCGTATCGCAGGCAACAAATTAGCTCATGAACAAATCTGAAAACGAGGTTCGGACAAATCCGCAGAAATGGGTCGGAAATAGGCTTAGCTTCATTTATTTACTTTTATTACCACATGCATTGCAGTGGAAGGGACATATCCTATGGCTTCAAGACCCACAACACAGGAATATCGGGCAACCTGACCTCGGAGTGCAGAATCACAAAAGACCACAATAGGTCAGGTGTGGTAACAAGTCAGGCAACAACCGAAGTGAAAGGTGGTGGCGGGATTCGAAACTCACGCCTTGAAAGTTATGAACGCTTAAAATACTCGGCGACCAAGAGTCATTCAATGTAGGTGAGGGGGAAAAAGTAATAAAAAACTAAACATAAAAGGCCTGAAAATTATTTGTTCAAATAGCTTCTAGCACTCTCGTAAAACGTTCTATGCAGCTAAGCTCCGGGTTTCGTTCGAATCCCGGCCGGTAGTGCTTCTGCAGTTAAAAGACAAAGTGCCTGATTCTGCAGCCTCATTGTGTTTATTCATTCATTTGGAGAACACAGTTTGGCGAACAAGCTCGTTTTCAGTGATTCATAATCATGCCATTACATCACAATATATTACGACAAGTCAAAGGGGTTGAACCACATTTGAACGGATACGCCCTACGGGAACAACCATTCCCAGATTGTACGGGTTACCGAAAACACATAAGAGTGGAGTCCCATTAAGACCTATCCTCGACATGTGTAATTCACCATACCATACGGTGGCTAAGTGGTTGGCAAGGTTGCTGGAACCGGTAAGACAGGCAATGTCGAAGTACGGCCTCAAAGACACATTCGAATTCGTAAACTGCGTGAAAGACCTAAACGTGAAAGGCTGTCGGATGCTTTCATTAGACGTCAGTTCACTTTTTACCAGCGTCCCAATTGGTGAAACTATCGATTACCTATGTGACTACATAGAAAGGAACACAATTGAGACAGGCATACCCCTAGAAGATCTGAAACAGTTGCTATTTTTCTGCACATATAACATTCAGTTTAAATTTAACAACCAGATCTATCGTCAAAAGGATGGGGTAGCAATGGGCTCCCCACTCGGACCACTACTTGCGGATGTCTTTATGGCAAAGTTAGAAAATGGCCCACTTGAATCTACAATCCAAAACTGTATTGTATACAAACGCTACGCAGATGATATTTTCTGTGTTATCAACTCGTCAGAACACATAAGCCAGCTGTTGGACAGCTTTAACTCAGCTCACACAAATTTACGTTTCACAATAGAAATAGAGTCAGATAATACAATCGCCTTCCTTGACGTTCGGATGAACCGCCTTGAAGACGGCTCAATCAGCCGGTCGGTACATAGAAAAGCAACGTGGAATGGGCAATACATTCACTTCCACAGCTTCGTGCCTCTAAAGATTAAAAAGAACCTAATTCGATGCCTCACAAACAGGGCAAGAAGAATATGTTCGGAGGACACCGTTGAAGAAGAGCTGCAAACGGTGCGAACAACTTTCATCCAAAACGGCTACCCGGACCGGCTGGTTGAGAAGATAATGCGAGTTAAAGTGGAAACCCCAAGGAAGTTCGGGGTGGAAAGAAAGCCGATATACATCTCTTTGCCATTCAAGGGTGATACGTTGGCAGAGACTGTGCAGAGAAGATTGTCAGGGGTAATCAGCAAAACTTTCTACGCAGCTAAGCTCCGGGTTCTGTTCGAATCCCGGCCGGTAGTGCTTTTGCGGTTGAAAGACAAAGTGCCTGATTCTGCAGCCTCATTTTGTGTTTATTCATTCACTTGTTCCTGTGGAACAACGTATATCGGCCGCACGACCAGGCGTTTGTCTGAACGCATCCGCGAACACCACCCTGCATGGTTGAACACTGGAGCAGTTAAGTCACTTACTAGCGCTATCGTTTCACACCTTGCGCAGACTAATCACGCAGTAAACGTGGCTGAGGCCTTCCGTGCGCTGTATAAGGTTCGGGGTCGGCAATCAAGACCGGCAAAGTGTCGTATGCTAGCCACAGCTGAGGCCGTCAGCATCCGTCTCCACAACCCCCCTCTATGCGCTCAAAAACAATTTGTATGTGCCCTTAAGCTTCCCTGGCCCTCCGTCCACCCTACAACGGGCCATAGAACAGATGAAAACTGAAAATACACGAGAAAAACAATACACATCCGGTTTTGATTTAAGCCCGGATTACAATTGTTTTCTTCCCCTCCCCCACCCCCCCCCCCTTTCATTATTAATTTTGTCACTTCCCATTTATCTAATTGGTTCAACCCCTTTGACTTGTCGTAATATATTGTGATGTAATGGCATGATTATGAATCACTGAAAACGAGCTTGTTCGCCAAACTGTGTTCTCCAAATGTGTTCATTGGGAATTTTCCGACATTTATTCATTCACTTGTTCCTGTGGAACAATATGTTTGCCGCACGACCAGGCGTTCGTCTGAACACATCCGCGAACACCACCCTACATGGTTAAACACTGGAGCAGTTAAGTCACTCACTAGCGCTGTCGTTTCACACCTTGTTCAGACTAATCACACAGTAGACGTGACTGTGGCCTTCTGCGCGCTGTATAAGGTTCGGGGTCGGCAACCAAGACCGGTGAGATGTCACATACTAGCCACAGCTGACGCTGTCAGCACCCGCCTCCACCCCCCATTATGCGTTTAGACACAACCTGTGCTCTTAAGCTGCCCAGGCCCTCGCTCCACCCTGCAATAAACCATAGATCAGATGAACACTGACAAAACACGAGGAAAATAACACACATCCGGCTTTGATTTAAGCCCGGATTACAATTGTTTTTTCCCCTTTTTTCATCATTATTAGTTTCTATCACCACTTGTCTAATTGGTCCAATTCTTCAACTCGTGGTAATATATTGTGATATGATGGCATGAGTATGAATCACTGAAAACTAGCTTGTTCGCCAAACCGTTTTCCAAACTCTCGTAATTCTTACGTATACTTAACGAAAGACTTTGACACATTACGCCGCGTATTGGTTATTTTTAGTCGTGTCTTGTTGATTCCCATAAACTCTCTGATCTCCACAGTATGAGATTTACACACTAAAGCGCGTGAAAAATTCTCCATGATGGTTCTTGTGGACCTCATACATTCTCCGTACTTTGACTTATCAGTATGCCGTTAATATACCTTTACACAATCCGCATTTGGATTTATCACCTCCCGTAAAGATATCTTTCGCGTCCATATAGTGCTCCATTCGGCATGAGTTCCGGTTGACAAGATGAAATTTACCGAGGAACTTCGCACAAAAGTCGGTGGCTGAATCAGTCTTTGTTCTGCAATATCAATTTCCTCGTTTCAAACTGACAGTGATCAGCTATATTATCTTTTGCCTGGAATGCAAGTTTGTTACCTTATTTATTCCAGTCCAGTTCCTCCAACCACTAACTTCGCACTTCTTTGCTTTGGTTTCAGCTGCGACCTCGCTGCATCGTTCAGTTGAGGGCAGGATGAATATAGGCATAACGCGAAAAAACAGAAAACCGATTAACAAAGAGAAATCACGAAAACAAAGGAATCCGAATGCAACTACGCCACCGGCCGCGACACCCAGTCATATCACTTAATGTCACTAACCGTCTGGCAAACGAGACTCTTGGATCCCAACCTGGAAGTCTAACGCGCCCTTCTTCGCTAAGTGCACCGGTCAAGGTTTTCATACCTTTCTGCTATGTCCCGGACTGAACATCTCGACTTATCTTCCAGCCACTACCTGCCTCGGAAAAAAGCGTGCGCCGGGGAAGTCTGTCGGTGGGCATGTGTAACACAAGTCTCCGCCATCTGAACCTGTTTAGGTTCAGTACATGTTCCACTGATCGACCACTGGTTCCCAACAATCCATGCCTAACCTCAGTATCGCTGATACGGTGTTCCCACCATATCTCAACAATGCTATGAAGATATCGATGCTCGAACACCGACGGTCTTCATCTATCTTCTATCTTTAACGGCCATATTTCTGAGCAGTAAAAATGAACCGACCTAACTGGCGCATCATACACTGAGGTTAGCAAAAATCAAACGTGCCTTCTGTATACGCGATGACACCTCACTTGTTGCTTGACCACTTGGCGAGTTGTAACTACCCACGTAACAAACATTACCTATCTCAACTAGGGTTTTCTCTGACAGGACAAGACTTGGAATAGGGCTGACCCAGTCCTGAAGCAGCATCTTGCACTTCGAAGGTGCAAAACACATCTCGAAAATCGCTGCAATAATGTTCATACAGTTCAGGAAAACTTGCAACTTACCTGGATCCTTGCTCGGCAGAACGATATCGTCTGCGTATTCCAAGTCAAACAATTTAGTGTCGAAGCACAGATCGATGCCGCTATTCCCACACAAGGATAAAGCTATCTCAAGAATTATTTAAATTACAAAATTGAAACGCTAGGACGATAGAGGGCGACCCTGACGAACATCACTTCTCGTGGTGAAAGATCGCCGTGGGTACGAACCCTACTTCGGTTGTTTTCATACAAGGATTGGATGGGAGAAATAAATTTTTCTGGCACACCCTTTGATGACAGACCGAGTCAGAGGATTGTGCGGTCGATTGCGTCGAATGCAGCTTTCAGATAAAGAAAGACAGAAATTATGGGCCTACAGAAGGTGTCTCTGTGCTCCAAGGTTTGATGAGGGGTAAAGAAATGGTCAGTACATCCTCGACCGGGTCTGAAACAGGCCGATTCTCACGCGCATACCTTTTGCAGGTGCTGGATAGTCAGTGGAGAATAATCCCGGTAAGCAGTTTGGGTGAGATACTTACCAAAATAATTTCTGTGGTTTTTACAAGAGGACCGGTCATCGTTCTTGTAGATAGGCACAATCACCGGTTCGCGCCAATCCCTTAAGATCTGATTGCTACTCCAAATTACCCGCAGAAGTTTTTCTTAACTTCGGAACCAAAACTTTACCTCCATCTTTGAGGGAGACAACGCACCCAGTCCAGAAGCTTTGTACCTTTTCAAATAACCTACCTCCCGCATAATTTTTATTTCTGATGAAAGAGTTATATCCATCTGTATCGTTTCTCATGCAGATATCACCGCAAGGTTAAATGTAGAAGTGGGCCACCTGAACTATTCCTTATTGTTCCACCAAACGTTCCAGACGACGCCCCCGAGAGTGAGTCAGTAGGCCGCTGGAATCCTTGAAAAAATCACGTACAACAGGCTTCCATGGGTCGATATTTCTAACCAAACGGCAAAGGTTGCGACCACTTCCAGTGAATGTAGCCTTCTCCATTTCCCTAGATTTAGCTATCTGCCACTGCTCACGGTCACTTCGCAGGCTCCCAATCAGTTGACACCCAAGCTAATTGCGTACCTTACTGAATGTCGAATACGCAACCATCCAACAGAGCAACTGACGTCGAAGATATCCATCGACTGTATGAACCGGAGTCTTGTGTGGCATTGGAAGTGGCATACAAGGCTCTCTTCATCTGTTGCCAGCGTTTATTTGGGTCCTGGACATCCGGTTGTGTCGATAACGAGACTGCGCCCAACACGACGAGACTGCACCTTGACGTGGTGTGATGGCTTGCACGCCTCTATGACCCAAAGAGCTATACAAGATGGCTTCTTTAAGCCGGAGATGCAATCATACCTGACAGGTCAATGGGCAGAGGTAAGACGAAGTCCAGTCTCCTGTTCCTCCAAGGTTGGGGGTCGATTTGAACTGGCAACTCAATCGGCAAAATCAGTGGAAGAATAACTGATCTAAGCAAATGGGCTCCCACTAAGCCATCCCGCTTCCTTGTGGATAGGTTCTTGTTAGAACTAAAGGCTTTGGATGAGGACCTTAATTGCTCTCCTGCTTTTTGGCTGGACACCCCAGCAGTACCCGTCCAACATCTCCCATGAACTGCACGAACACAAAGAATTCCATACTGCATCGGTCGTCGAGCAGGATATTCAGGACCTCGCTGCCCATTGCATCGAGCGGGGTGGGCAGTGAACAGTGGGCTACTGCTTAGAGTTCTCTCTCTTATGCAACCTTTGTCTTCTGTCCCCAACCGCCTCTCTTTGTCCCATTTATCGACCCATAATGCTCTAACTGATAACACGGTTGATACTCACAACGACTCATTGCCAAATAGTGTCGGGATTAGTCCTGTCTGGTAACTCACATTTTCTAAAGCCTCATCAGCCTCTGAATCTCGGCTCTTTTAACGTGCGTACACTCATGCATGCCGGTCAGCAGGCATGCCTAGCCCTCACAATAGACTCTCTGAAGATTGACGTCTGCTGCTTAAGTGAAACGCGTATCCAGGATTCGAGTAGTGTGATTCAACTAACTGCTTCTGGTATCTCATCGAGGTATTTTCTGCGCACCTCAGGAGACGAAGCAGCTAGAGCTGTGGGTCAACGTGGTATAGGAGTAGTCTTGACTGACAAGGCTGAGGCTGCCCTTTTACACTGGATTCCTGTAAACAGTTGTATGTGTGCTGTGAGACCCCAGGGGTCAGTCGGCGTTTGCGAGGATAGTTGTGTTGAGCGCAATTTGTTTGTCATCTCGCCGTACGCCCCAAAGGACTGCAGCTCAGATGCGCAGAATGATGAGTTCTATGTTGAACTCGCCACCCTCGTTCTCAGCAGTAAAGGTTCTGACACTGTAGTGCTAGCTGGTGGCTTCAATGCACAAGCTGGCAACTTAGGACGGCAAAAGCATGTTAAGGTATGTGTTCTGCTTTACCTGCTCAGCGTACAGATAACGGGGATAGGTTCGTCCAGTTTTGTGCAGACAATCGATTGTTCTTGTCCAGCACCAATTTCCGACAAAGCTCAAATCACACAGTGACATGGAGCTCTAACTCTACAGGTACTCTTAGCCAGATTGATCATATCACCGTAAGCTACCGGTGGCGCAGTTCTGTTCAGAACTGCAGATCTTACTGGTCGACGTACGTAGAGTCGGATCATGCATTAGTTTTAATGCGATTATCTCTCCAGCTCCATGGTCATCGTCGCAAATCGCAAACCCGATTAGCCGTGCAGCGTTTGTGTGATCCAGAAGTACGCACCCGTTATGAGCAGAAGTTAGCACATGAGCTAGGATCTACGACAAACAGTAATGTAGATGAGCATTGGGCTCATATCAAACAGGGGATGCACGTATCAGCAGGTTTTGCCTGTGGTCGCAGATCCGATGCCCATCGAAGACACTGGATTTCGCAAGAGTCGTCGAGTATAATGGAGCAAAAGCGTCAACTCTCGAACTGTAAAGAGACGAATAAGATACGAAAACATCTACAGAAGCAAGTTACACAAAGCCTTAAGAATGATCGCGAAAATTGGTGGGTTGGGGTAGCCGAAGAAATGGAAATAACAGCTGCTTCAGGTAACAGTCAAAGACTGTTCAAACTTATTCGTGACACTGGTGGACGGCGCACCCAGGTCAGTGAAACGATTTGCGATAGAAATGGAGAACCCATCCATGGCAAACAGCAAAGGCTTGACCGTTGGACCGAATACTTTGAGGATCAGTTTAGCTGGCCACGCGCTAATGTAGTTACTCTTGTGTCAACAACTGTGACTCCTTGGGTGGTATCACTTCAGCCCCCATCGGAAGTGGAAGTGTAGTCGAGCATTCGATTGCTAAAGCGAGGGAAACGGCCAGTCCCGACGAACTTCCCCCAGTTCTTTTCAAACTGGGTGGAGATGCTTTGATAAAATCACTTACCGCTTTGCTCTGTGACATATGGAACGAGGAGCGTAGTCCGTTAACATTGAACGAGTTGTTGATTGTTCCCATCCTCAAGAAGGGAACAAACGATGACTGTAGTAACCATCGTGAGATCAGCCTAATTCCGATAGTCACTAAAGTATTAGCCTTAATTCTACTGCACCGTCTGACACCAGCTCACGAGAGGAACGCCCGCGAACAGCAGGCTGGATTCCGCCCAGGTCGAGGATGCATCGACTAGATTTTTACTCATCGCCGACTACTTGAAACGCGTCACACGCACCGCCGACCGACAATAATGGTTCTCTTAGACTTGAAAATCTCCTTCGACTCAGTTGACCGAACAACGCTTTTCAGTGCTCTTCAGCGAAAAGGTATGCCCCAGAAGTTCGTGAACCTACTGAGATCATTGTATTCTCATACTTCTGGCCGCGTTAGAGTTTACGGTGAACTATCCGGCCGGTTCGAAACGACCAGTGGTGTTCGACAGAGATGTCCCATGTCTCCATTCCTGTTCAACTTCGTCATGGACGAAGTAATGGAAAACTATATGACAGATTACGCGGACGAGGTTGTCTGCTTGTTCGAATCCACGGAACATGTTCAACGTGCACTAGATAGACTCGCCAGAGCTGTAGCTTCATTCGGCATGCGATTTGCACCTTCAAAGTGTAAGGTGATGTTACAAGACTGGACGTCAACGATTCCGAGCTTGATGCTCTATGGGGAGGTACTGGCAATTGTCGACCGCTTCACTTAGTTCGGCAGCAGCATGACGACGGATGGGAACACAGTAGTAGAGGCGAGCACGCGGATATCCAAGGCTCGAGCGGCGTGCGCTGGACTCAAGCACTTGTGGCGCTGACCTGATATTTCACTGAAGTTGAAAGGTCGTGTATACTGTGCTGCAGTGCGTTCAGTTTTGTTGTATGGTTGCGAGACTTGGAGTCGGCGTGCTGAAGATATTCGTCGTCTTGAGGTTTTTGACCACCGATGTTTGCGTAGTATCGTTAAAATTGGGTGGAATAGCCGAGTGTGCAATGCTGAGGTCAAAAAGCGAGTATTGGCTACTAGTTCAGAAAATGTTCTATCACAACGTACCCAGCTTAGTAGACTTCGTTGGTTGTGGCACGTGTTACGTATGGCAAATACACGTCCACCATACCGTGTCCTATTCTCCGTTCCGCCTAGGGAGTGGAAAAACCACATAGAGGTCAACAGATGACGTGGCAACGAGGAATGAGAAAATGTACAGCAAACTTAGGAAAAGCAGGTGCTTCACGTCCTCGTGGTTGGGGTCCAAAAGATCCATCTGCCAGTTGGCTGGAGACATTTAAGAATATGGCATCGAACCGTGAACAGTGGTGATCGTGTTGTCACTTTCTGTCGAATCAGAATGATTGATCGATGTACATTTGTACAATTAGACTGTGTACTCCGTGTGTTGGCTTCTAGGGCATTCTTCCCTTTTCCCATCTGTGTAGGTCCACTCCCTGTCCATCTTGTACACTCATACTTTCTAATTCAGTGTGCAAGATGGTGAGAAATGCAGTGGTCAGTGGGGCTTGCCCTACTGTTTAACGCTGTACGATGATGTTGATGATGATGATAATCATGTAGATATGTCTGCCTGAAAATCAGATCGGCGATAGTCGTCTAGAGGCTACTGTGCAGGGCGTAAGGCAGTTACGCTGGTAAAAGCATGGACGAAAATTAAACGGAAGTGAGCAAGTACCACGGCGCGATCTGGATCCACAGGCGTAGACCAAATGAACGACAATCTCCAAATGATCCATGCCAGCGGTGATCAATGAAAATATGAATACAACGTTGTGTAGACGTAGGAGAATTCCATGAGTCTATGCCGCTTCTTGTGGAAGAAGTTTGTGCTCGCCAGAAACAATCTGTGGTCGGAGCACAGCTGGACGAGACGATTGCCAGTCAGTGCGACCGGCCAGGATAGCAGATAGGCCCTTCATGTGCCTTTTGGAATTTTCTAAATATCGAACTTGGGCAAAATAATCTCCAGCAATCACCCCCAAGTCCGTTGAGTGCACGCTTTGAAGCGGCTGAGACAAATCCTGATAGAATTCTCCTCTAGTTTCAGAGGAAGTGCAGTCAGTGGGCCCGTACATAAACACGACGGACAAGCGTCGACATTTTAGTTTGCTGCTGTTGACGCGTATAGAACTGTCCAACCGAACTGCACACAAACGACTGCTGACTTAAATCCAGTCTAGCAGTGCATAATTAGCTCCCGTGCTCAAAGCAATCCCAAAGCCAGCCTGACCACGAGCACCAGACACCGGATCACCGGACATACGAAGAGTGGAGCGAGAGATTGAAAATATATCTGTAGTGCGAAGAGTAGTCACGAATTGGGGTCTTGTGTGCGTGTTTCGCAGACAGCACGCATCTATCTTGACAGTTTGAAGAGTTCTGGCGGGACAGCCTGTTGCCCTATCTGACGTAGCGTGCGAACATTAAAGGAAGTCAAGTGACGCAAATATGTAGGCTTCAGAAAAGCGTTTGATTTGTCGGACTACTGAACTATTGCCTTCTTCAGAGTTGCTATAACCCGCGATGTGTTGCACCGATTTTAAGTTAAAAGGAGAGAGGTTGGTAAGGTACTTTACAGAAAGAATGTGGGAGGTTTCTGGGCAAATCATACTTCGTAGCTACCCACATCTCGGAAAGGGTCGTTCTTTGCGAACCCTAACCGAAGCCTTTGACTCAAAAGTTCGACCCACAAGATAGTGGGGCCCCAACCCACAACAGTAATTTGACCGAAGAACCCGTGAAGGAATTTATTCTGGTCTGTTATATGAGACATGATTGTTGATCTTATGTTGACTTATCTTTGCTGGTGTTTTTTATCGATCCGCTGAATATTTCAGTATTGTACATACACGGCTTGTAAAATGACCATAGTCCCAATTTCCTTCGAAATGTCGGGACTTCCATGAAAACTTGATGAACTACACTGAGCCCGCACACGCGAGTTGTCTTTTTTCCACTAAAAATGGAACTATACACGCACCGTCAACAAGCAGATACCCTAAAACCGTCAATTTCATCGAACAGCGAGAGACGGCGAAGTGCAACACACCTCCACATTTTGCTATTCGAAGACCTTTTATGATACACGAACATTATATATATATATATATATATATATATATATATATATATATATATATATATATATATATATACCATTCGCAACTCTGTTCGTATCGGTCAGATAAAGTTGACGAGAAAACAGGTGCATTCAAAATTGAGATGATGCATCTCAAAGACCAGAGTGATTTTAGCATATTAGCAGAGAAGGCGCTAAATATGGACCAACTGTTCTGGTCAGTTTGAAACACGCAAATTTTGTATGGAAAAATATCAATAACTGGATTAATGCTCAAAAATCAAAGCACCAAAACGCTGGGAAAATAGAAATAAACAAGACATACCTCCTGTAATAAATCCTGCATATCAATATCATTCAGGGCACTATCTTTGCCAGTTTCTTGCACTTCACCTCCGAGAAGGAATTCATCCAGTACATAATATGCTTTTTCAAAATGGAAAATGATATCCAACTCGCAAACCTGCAACCGGAAATGAAGCACTAGTTCACCATAAACCAAGTATCATTAAAGGGTTCATTTTGCTGCAATAGGATTGTGACAGTCGAAACTGATTTGCCACCCAACAGAAAAAACGGGACGGCCATTCATAAAAATAAATAATAACGAGGCGCTGGAGAGCGAACAATTGTTTTCAATGAATCCTATACATGCTGTTACAACTCATATGGGTGAGGTAACATTGGAATGCGTTAGCCATTGGCCGGAGTAAAGGTCGTTGTCGTGGCGTTAGGAAAAAGCGGGTCGGTTGTGAGAGTTTCGCTCCCACCGTCACGAGTGGTAATCGATAGTGGACTTTTGGGGTTCGGTCGGCGATCCATGGTTTCCGGTTTTGACCAGGGCAGCTGGAGAGCCTGGACCAGTCGCTTTTGTGCACATAGATCAGGACTTAGTAGGCGAATGACGATTGCCTCTGCCGTGGTCAGGGATCGAAGTCGGACTGGCTTTGATCAATTGGGTGGAACTCGGTATATGACTTTGAAAGCTTTTTCAGGGTCGATCGTGTGGCCACTGTCCACCAAATAACCTAGAATCGAACTGGTAATCACACCGGTATTCTCCTGACTTAACCATCTTGGGTGATGTTCCTTGATGCGCTGAGAGAAACGCCTGGTCGTGCGACCTATGAAGGATGCATCACATTCGCACCTGAACGAGTAAATGATCATGGAGGAGGTCAGCTCAGGCAGTTTGTCTTTTACCTGCTTGCGGATCACTGGAGAGGTGGAGAATGTGCATTTCAGTCTAGCAGCTGGGAACGCTGAATTTACAGCCGCCCTAAGTGTTTGTCAACCGCTCGGCATGTGTATCCCCCTTGAAAGATACTTTAAGGAACAGTTCCCTCTTCGGTACGCAGGGAGACCGCTCTGCAGGTAACTTTAGTTCTAAGTTCCTTTGGATAAACTTTTCGAGTTAGCCATTCTCTCGCAAAACTTGCTGAACGAATCTAAGTTCACCTTGCAAAGTCTCCGTTGCGAAAATTCGTACTGGCCAGACACAGTCCATGTCCAGTACACAACTAGGCGAAACAATGTCTGTTGTCAATTCCGTTGGCTGGAATGACACATAAGGCTCCTATAAACCTATCCGTTTCGTGTAACATTCGGATTCGGCTTTGAAATAGGGCAGCAATGGCCACTACGTTCGTTGAACGCTCGCTTCAAAGCAGCTGAGGCGAATCCCGGTGGAATTGGTCTTTGGCCTCAGTAGAACTGCAGCTACTGAGCACACGGCCAACAAACAGCGATGCTTCAGACTACTACCATCGAAAGGTACAGAACCATTCAAATGGTAGACAGTATTCCTTGCTGTCGTCCAACAAGTTACCACCTTTGACCTCTTGGGACCTTATGTGGTTGTTCACTCTAAGTCTCAGGGTCTGGTGGCCGGTTATCTCTAATAGTGCAGTGGTCTTCGTGGCTATGGGCTATGCTCCTTCCAATGCACTTATGCTAATCATGTAGCAAATAAATATACACAAACGGCGACTGACTCGAATCCCGTCCAACAAAGCACACTCAGCTCTCGTGTTCAAGGCGGATTCGTAACAGACCGGACCAGGGCCAACAGATGCCCGATCACCGTACACGAGTGACCGAGGTCATTTCTGGACAAGTAAGTGTGATTAATTCAGTGGAGCTTTTGCGCACATTTTAAAAGCCATGTTCGTTTATTTTGAGGGTCTCGAGAGCCCTAAGCGAAGCATTCTGTCGTAGTTTGCGAACGTTGAATGCAAGAAAGTGGAGTGAACATTGGTAAAACAAGTTGCAGGAAAGATGCTGGAAGTTTCCGGGCGAACGGTAGTCCGCAGCTGCCCACAAAGCGCGTGGTTTTCATTTCAGGCCCTAACCTAGCCCCTGACTCAAAATTCTGACGTACAAGATGGTGGGGCCTCAATCCAGCGCCGGAACGCGGCCAAGGTACTCGTGACGGAACGTTTTCTGTTCCACCTCGTGAGACCTGATAGTTATTACCTTCCCGGTTGATTTTGCCTGGCGCTCAACTATTAGTTCGCTTTTTGGATGCGGTCCTCAGCCTCGTGCACCCGATAAAGCAAGCGAAACGTGGACGGAGCTGCACCCTATAAGCTGCAGCTACCCAGTATGGGCCAGCGATAGCTGCCTAATGAAGTGCAATGACTACTCCCATTGTCGAGAGAAATCTCTGGTGCTCTGCTCTTTAGTGCACTTAAAGGGGGTTTTTGATCGGTAAACTGTTCCTTCTGTGTTTACTTGAATGAAAAAACTTTTCCCGGGTATGATCAGGAATCGCATTATCATCATCATCATCATCATCGTACAGCGTTAAACAGTAGGGCAAGCCCCACTGACCACTGCATTTCTCACCATCTTGCACACTGAATTAGAAAGTATGAGTGTACAAGATGGACAGGGAGTGGACCTACACAGATGGGAAAAGGGAAGAATGCCTTAGAAGCCAACACACGGAGTACACAGTCTAATTGTACAAATGTACATCGATCAATCATTCTGATTCGACAGAAAGTGACAACACGATCACCACTGTTCACGGTTCGATGCCATATTCTTAAATGTCTCCAGCCAACTGGCAGATGGATCTTTTGGACCCCAACCACGAGGACGTGAAGCACCTGCTTTTCCTAAGTTTGCTGTACATTTTCTCATTCCTCGTTGCCACGTCATCTGTTGACCTCTATGTGGTTTTTCCACTCCCTAGGCGGAACGGAGAATAGGACACGGTATGGTGGACGTGTATTTGCCATACGTAACACGTGCCACAACCAACGAAGTCTACTAAGCTGGGTACGTTGTGATAGAACATTTTCTGAACTAGTAGCCAATACTCGCTTTTTGACCTCAGCATTGCACACTCGGCTATTCCACCCAATTTTAACGATACTACGCAAACATCGGTGGTCAAAAACCTCAAGACGACGAATATCTTCAGCACGCCGACTCCAAGTCTCGCAACCATACAACAAAACTGAACGCACTGCAGCACAGTATACACGACCTTTCAACTTCAGTGAAATATCAGGTCAGCGCCACAAGTGCTTGAGTCCAGCGCACGCCGCTCGAGCCTTGGATATCCGCGTGCTCGCCTCTACTACTGTGTTCCCATCCGTCGTCATGCTGCTGCCGAACTAAGTGAAGCGGTCGACAATTGCCAGTACCTCCCCATAGAGCATCAAGCTCGGAATCGTTGACGTCCAGTCTTGTAACATCACCTTACACTTTGAAGGTGCAAATCGCATGCCGAATGAAGCTACAGCTCTGGCGAGTCTATCTAGTGCACGTTGAACATGTTCCGTGGATTCGAACAAGCAGACAACCTCGTCCGCGTAATCTGTCATATAGTTTTCCATTACTTCGTCCATGACGAAGTTGAACAGGAATGGAGACATGGGACATCTCTGTCGAACACCACTGGTCGTTTCGAACCGGCCGGATAGTTCACCGTAAACTCTAACGCGGCCAGAAGTATGAGAATACAATGATCTCAGTAGGTTCACGAACTTCTGGGGCATACCTTTTCGCTGAAGAGCACTGAAAAGCGTTGTTCGGTCAACTGAGTCGAAGGAGATTTTCAAGTCTAAGAGAACCATTATTGTCGGTCGGCGGTGCGTGTGACGCGTTTCAAGTAGTCGGCGATGAGTAAAAATCTAGTCGATGCATCCTCGACCTGGGCGGAATCCAGCCTGCTGTTCGCGGGCGTTCCTCTCGTGAGCTGGTGTCAGACGGTGCAGTAGAATTAAGGCTAATACTTTAGTGACTATCGGAATTAGGCTGATCTCACGATGGTTACTACAGTCATCGTTTGTTCCCTTCTTGAGGATGGGAACAATCAACAACTCGTTCAATGTTAACGGACTACGCTCCTCGTTCCATATGTCACAGAGCAAAGCGGTAAGTGATTTTATCAAAGCATCTCCACCCAGTTTGAAAAGAACTGGGGGAAGTTCGTCGGGACTGGCCGTTTCCCTCGCTTTAGCAATCGAATGCTCGACTACACTTCCACTTCCGATGGGGGCTGAAGTGATACCACCCAAGGAGTCACAGTTGTTGACACAAGAGTAACTACATTAGCGCGTGGCCAGCTAAACTGATCCTCAAAGTATTCGGTCCAACGGTCAAGCCTTTGCTGTTTGCCATGGATGGGTTCTCCATTTCTATCGCAAATCGTTTCACTGACCTGGGTGCGCCGTCCACCAGTGTCACGAATAAGTTTGAACAGTCTTTGACTGTTACCTGAAGCAGCTGTTATTTCCATTTCTTCGGCTACCCCAACCCACCAATTTTCGCGATCATTCTTAAGGCTTTGTGTAACTTGCTTCTGTAGATGTTTTCGTATCTTATTCGTCTCTTTACAGTTCGAGAGTTGACGCTTTTGCTCCATTATACTCGACGACTCTTGCGAAATCCAGTGTCTTCGATGGGCATCGGATCTGCGACCACAGGCAAAACCTGCTGATACGTGCATCCCCTGTTTGATATGAGCCCAATGCTCATCTACATTACTGTTTGTCGTAGATCCTAGCTCATGTGCTAACTTCTGCTCATAACGGGTGCGTACTTCTGGATCACACAAACGCTGCACGGCTAATCGGGTTTGCGATTTGCGACGATGACCATGGAGCTGGAGAGATAATCGCATTAAAACTAATGCATGATCCGACTCTACGTACGTCGACCAGTAAGATCTGCAGTTCTGAACAGAACTGCGCCACCGGTAGCTTACGGTGATATGATCAATCTGGCTAAGAGTACCTGTAGAGTTAGAGCGGCATGTCGCTATGCGACGCGATCATAGTTCGCAGAAGACCAGATGTTGCCCACCAACTGGTTCAGTTAGACAGGACCTGGTCCGGCCTTTACTTACTTACTTTTACTCTTACGCGACTATCTCCTGCGAGAGGATAAGTCGGCTCCATGGATATCACGAACCATTGCTGACCACGCGCGGCGGTCGGAGGCGAGCTCCGTACAGATCTTGATCCAGTCCTTTTTCCATCGCCGGGCTCCATAGACTGACCGAAGGCCTAGAAGCTCTACGTCTTTCTCGATTGTACTGGTCCACGTTTTGAGCTGCCCACCAAGGCGACAACGCCAACCAGGGCAGGGAGTGGGGCAGGGTGTTTGCTTGGTTAGCTCCGACTCGGGTCGCCGAAGCGTATGGCCGAACCACTGAAGTCGTCGACGTTGGAGGAGGACGGGGAGAGCATCGATATCACAGCATCGTCTCCTTACCTCGTCGTTGGACACCCTGTCGCGCCACTTGACTTTGAGGATTTGCCGCAGGCACCAGTGGTCGAAAACCTCCAGCCTTCTGGTATCCTCAGCTCGTAGTGGCCAGGTTTCGCAGCCATAGATGAGTACGGGCCGGATGGCAGCACGGTAAACTTTGGTTCTTAAGCTGATTTCACTGCGAGTCCACAGCGTTCGTCTTAGCTGAAGAAAGGCTCTCCTGGCGCTGTCGATCCGTAATACCACTTCATCTTTTGCCTGGCCGTTCGGAAGCAGAGTTGAGCCTAGGTATTTGAATGAAGGGACGTATTCGACTGGTTGGTCATTGATCGACAGTTGTTGAATTGTCGGGCCCAGATGGGTTGTGAAAGCCTTTGTTTTGGTCGAGTTTACTTCAAGTCCGATGGACCTCGTGAAGGAATTGATTCGGTCGAGGATTGGTTGTAGCGTAACGGGAGAGTCTCCAAGCACGACAATATCATCCGCGAACTCCAGGTCCGAGATGTATATTTCCTGGCTAAGCTGAACGCCAGGGTAGTTGTGTAATGCCTGTCGCATTGTCCAATCGATGGCGTAGTTGAACAGCACCGGTGAGAGGGGACAACCCTGCCTAACTCCGGTAGTGAGTGTGAACTCGCGGGACTCTTCACCGTACATACGAACCCTAGCACCGGTTGTCGATTAGTATCCCCTTAACAGCCTTAAAAGCTTATCGGGCATTCCATCGGATTGGATTATGGTCCAAAGAGACTCGCGGTTCACCGAATTAAAAGCTGCCCGGAAGTCGATGAAACAAGCTACCGTCGGCTGCTGGAACTTATATCGGTGCTCCAGTATTCGGCGCAGTGTGAAGATTTGATCCACACAGCCTCTGCCACGGCGGAAACCCCCTTGGTTCGGGCGAGTGCGCTGGTCTCTTGCCTCGGAAAAACGGGTTAGTAACAACGAACCAAAGATCTTTGCGGCCACATCGATCAGGCTGATCCCTCGGTAGTTCTCGCATGCCGATTTATCACCTTTCTTCGGAATGGGCAGCAGTATGGACATTCCCCAGTCGGATGGAAATGCTTCCGCTCTCCAAATGGAACCAAAAAGTGTACACAACCTGTCAATCAATGACGATGAACATGCTTTATACACTTCTGGAGGGATGCCATCTTCCCCAGAAGCCTTTCTGTCTTTCAGTTTGTTTATCATCTCCGTGATTTCCGCGGTGTTTGGCGGGTCACAGTTGCTTTCGTACTGGGCTGGAGGGGTTGATATTGGTTGGTCCGTAGGCCGGTTGAGCAGCTGACTAAAGTATTCCACCCATCGGTCCATTTTCTTGCTCTGTTCAGGTATTAAGTTTCCTGCCGTGTCACGAAGAAGGGAATCTTGCTTACAAAACCTATTAGAGGCGCTGCGAATAAGGCGGAACAGTTTACCGAAGTCACCAATTCCGGACGCGGTCTCCATTTTTTCGGCTATTTCTATCCAGTATCTTATGCGATCAGCCTTGGCGGAGCGTGTGGCCTCTCGTTGCAGTCTGCGGCGTTCGTTACTACCTGCCAGTCGCGCTTCGTGTGCTCTGGTTGACAGCTGGAGCGTGCTCTCCGAGATCCAATCCTTTGTCCGCCTTTTCGTTCTCCCGAGTACTGTCCAAGAAGCTTCCTTGATTGTCGTCATCATTCGAGTCCACTGCCCTCCCACAGAAACTTCATCTGCCTGTGCATTGGTTGCGCTGGTTAGTCGGGTTGTGATTGCTCGTGACAACGCTTCTCGCTTCTCTGGATTTCCTAGGGCAGCAACGTTTATCCGAGAGGGTGCAGACACTTTAGCACGTGTGGACAGATGAACTTTGAAGCATGAGCGTAGGAGGACATGGTCGGTGCCGTTTGTGCTGCCCGTTTTTGCACCTCGGTACGCTCGGCAATCCTCCACAGACGAGGCCCAACGGGCTCTCACCAGGATGTGGTCGAGTTGGTGTGCAGTGCGACCATCATTGGAGTACCATGTGAGTAGATGCTTCTTGGGGTGTTGAAATCGAGTGCTGCAGACAACCATTCTGTTGATGTCGGCTAAACCAATCAGTCGGCCACCGTTCTCGCAGCGTTGGCCAAGGCCGAATCTCCCGAGAATATGGCGAGTAGATTCGTCGACCGTACCTGTGCGAGCGTTCCAATCTCCTGCGATGAAAAGTACATCGCGCCTCGAAACCCGGTTGATTACCTCCTGCAAATTAGTATAAAATTCGTCTTTGGTTTCGTCATCAGCTGAATTGGTTGGAGCATAGATCGCGATCACTGTCAAGTCGTGCGGGGAGCCTTTAAAACGTGCCAATGCGATTCTGGATGAGACGGGTTCCCAAGAGATCATTGCATCATTAGCTGCTTTGTTCAGAGCAAACGCGACACCGTAGAGACCGGAGTTGTCTTTCGGGCCACTGTGATAGAGCCAGTAGGATGTATCCACACCCGGGACCTTTATTTGTCGGCTACCTGAGTTGGGCAGGCGGACTTCCGAGAGGCAAGCAATATCTACGTCATAGTCGTGTAGAGTTCGCATTGTGATGCACTGACTGCCGACGTCTAGAAACGTCCTGACATTCCAACAGGCTATGTGTGTTCTTTTCCTGCAGCGAATAATCCCAGCTTGTTGTCTTATCACCTCGACCGCCGGGACACGAGGCGCGTCGCTTACCGGGGACGCCGTAGCATGATGAGCGCTTGAGGTTTCGTGAACAATCATAGAGAGTCGCGGGAGTAGGGTACGAAGCGGTGTCCCCAGCACCGTTCGGCCTTTTTGTTCGAGGTTGCACCTCTAGCCCTTGCACACCCAAGTGCAGACTGCAAGGCAGCAGGGTGTTCCCAGAGGAGCCGGTGACCTGCTGTACGGTTCGTTCGCCTCCTCTGGAATGCCGGATCAGGCAGTTGAACAGGTCTCCTTTGTGGCCGTTGGATCAGTAGATCTCGTCCGCCCATTCAGAAGGATCTGTCTTCACATGCCGAACACCGTCTCGCCGAAGTTTTTTAGACCTCGGTAACCCTCAACCTGGTTTAGCCCGCCTGTCGAGCGGTTTACCGGGGTGTGGCCGCTGATGCATGCTTCAGCTTCGTGGAGCCACAGGTGAGAGTTGGGTGAATGATGGAGACCAAAGAGATGGAGGATGCCCCAAGGGACACGACAGTCAACCAACTCAGAAGTGCTACTCCTCTCAGACACCCCATACACCGGCCTTTACATACTAGCCAGTCATGCATGACTGCATCTCTGGTTTAAAGAATCCATTCAACGTGGTTCTTTGAGCCTTGAAGCCAAGCAAGCCACCACGCTACGTCAAGGTGTACTATTGTCTTAATGCAAATGAACATAAGGTTAGAAAAATGAGGCCAACCTGTCCATATTTTGAATCACTACCGAGATGTGTCTCCTGAGCTACAATTATCCGCGGCATCCTGCATCGGCCTTAAGCTAGGAGAGAGAAAATCAGGTTTTTCATGCTGAAAGTGTTGTACGTTGGTACGTGAACGACGTCTCGCAATTATCCGCATCAAATGAGGGTCTTATATCCGAAATCCCTAACTAGAACCGTTGTCCCAACAGTTCAACCCACCGAGTAGAGATGCTGTCCCAGCGCGGGAACGTGACGGGAGCACTAAAGTAGAAGCTTTTCTAATCAGTAAGGTGATAAGTGGCTGTCATCTATCCGGTATTCTCTGATTCTGGAGTTACCGCCCCGCTAGTAGGTGGAGAACAAGGAATATGGACGGGAAAGCATACTGCAAACTGTTGACTGCTTAACTTTAGCGGGCGATAGCTGCTGGGTGAAGTGTGATGAATTCTCCCATTGCCGAAAAACATTTCAAGTCACAACCCTTTAAAATTCAACTGATGGATTTTCGACAGGCGGACTGTCTGTTTCCGTGCTTACTCAATGGTGTGCTATCCAGAGGCATATGGTTGGCCATGGTGAACCTGATGTGGCACATCAAATCATTCCCAGAACGAACTGTACCTGGGATCTAACCATTGACTTGTAAGACGAATGAACATCAGGCGTTAGAAAACTATGCTGTATAGCTCTTCCATGCAAGCCACCACAATGTCACGTTCAAGTTGCATTGCGACGAATCAGTACTTCCACGAGCTGTGATTTATCAAGGCAACAAATACACTGATCTCCGGACGGATTGGCTGCAAATTATAACTATACTTTGAATGTATGTTGGCCACGCATTTGATGCGGTGGTTTTTGTTTATGTTTGTTGACGAAAGACCAGTTTAGTTCTTTCAACCATAAACCTGGCACTTGCGCTTCGATTATGGTTTCTAACCCACAACAGCATTGCGTCGACGGGAAAATAAACAGAAGCACAATGACCGAAAAATTGAAGGTAGAAATTATGATGACAGAAAAAGCTTGAATACAAAAACGCCACGGGCCACATCACTTAGTCATGTCATTAGGTATATCCAAACATCTGGTAGGCGAGCCCTGTGCACCCAAATCCAGAATCCTAACTCGTCCTAGTTGATAAAATTCACTGATGAGAGTTTTTATACCATTTCTCCATGTAAGCCTGACCAATTCAACACACTCTATAGCCTCAAACTGCTCCAAAGGACAAAGCACACAGTCCATCTGTGGTCATGCGCAACGCGTCCCTGTCACCTTATACTATTCAGATGAAGTATTTTTCCTTATCTGACCTCTGGTTCGCAACACCTTTAGCCAAATCTCAGCATATTCGAGAAATAAAACGAAGACATCGATGTTTAAACATCGACAGCTTT
The DNA here is from genome assembly GCA_948099385.1 of Fasciola hepatica. NCBI lineage: Eukaryota > Metazoa > Platyhelminthes > Trematoda > Plagiorchiida > Fasciolidae > Fasciola > Fasciola hepatica. The sequence goes on from CANUEZ040000043.1 coordinate 41,059,475, forward strand.
CGTGCATTTCTTACCTATAACGGTCATACTTCTGAGCTGCACAAAGAGCCTGATCGCAGTACCGTAGTACACACTCTATCCTTGATGGATAACTGGGTGTCACATCGGAACCACATGTGATTCAAAGTGGCGAAAGTAAATCGTGCCTTCTGCATACATGACGACGCATCCGATATCGGATCACCTAAGTAATAAAAATTACCTACTTTTACTGACAGAACAAGGTATGGCGTAGCGCCAACCCAATCCTGGAGTGTTTTTAAGCCTTGACGGTCCAAAACACATCCCAAAAAATACCCGCATTGTTCATACTACCCAGAAAAACTTGCAACTAACTTGGATACTGGATATTCACTTATTAGCGCAACGTCATCCGAGTATTCCAAGTCAGGCAGCTTATTGCCTGAACAAAGATCGATGTCGCTATCCTCATACCAGAATACGGTTCATTTCAGAACCACTTCGATTTTAAAGTTGGAGAGAAGGGTGATGGGCGGGAACTCTGACATAAATCACTAAAAGTGGTGAACCTGAGTGAAAGATCGCGACAGTATAGTTGTATATATACATACAAACATATATATATATATACCCTTAGGGCAAAATCGGTTCAAAACCGCTCCGAAACGGATCGGTTTTTGGCCGGTTTTCCATCGGTTTCCGGTCGGGTTGTTAGTAGCCATTTTACACAGATAAACACTGAATTTATACGAAGGAAATGGACGACCAATATAACGTGCAATGCTTGCTTGGCGTCTTGTTTTAATGTATTGCTTTATTTCATCGATATGTCCTGAAAACCTCAGTATAGACCGCTCTATTTTATTTCCTCGAAATAGGTGAATTAGGACAATTTATCGGAAAATCACAAGTTAGTAGGTAGAAAAGAGCATCATAACACGTAATTTGGGTTAGTAAAATAAATTGACGAAGCATATCACGTACTTCAAACGACTGACACAAACCACTCAGAAACCGCCCGAAAACCGATCAAAAATCGGCCGAAAAACGATCGGTTACGGAGCGGTTTTTCCGAATCGCTTAAAATACGTGATGTGCTTTGTTAATTTTTTTCAACAACCTAAATTGAGTATTATGACACTTATTCCTATCTCTTAATTTATGATTTTCCGAATAATTGTCCTTAGTTCACCCATTTCGAGGGAGTAAAATAGAGCGATCTATACCGAGGTTTTAAGAACATTTCGATGAATTAAACCAATACATTTAAATAAAACGCCAACCAAGCATTGCACATTGCTTCGGTCGTCAATTTCCTTCGTATCAATTCATTGTTCATCCGTGCAAAAAGGCTAATAAACAAACCGACTGAAAACCGATCGAAAACTAATGTTACGAACGGGCTGGGTGCTACAAGGGTATATATATATATATATATATATATATATATATATATATATATATATATGTGTGTGTGTGTGTGTGTGTGTGTGTGTGTGTGTGTGTGTGTGTGTGTGTGTAATACGGAGTATTACACAGACTGTGAATTGGAAAAGAATGATATACATCTTACAGAATGAAGTTGTCATCAAAAAGGAAGTTGGGAACTTCTTTGATAAAAATGCAGTAATACCGGCTCAGAAAGTGTTTTGGTTGCAGTCCACAACGTCGTGGAACTCAAGAAGTAAAAAAGTCGATCGTAAAAATGCTAAATAAATCTTTCTGAGGTACGGGGTTCAAAACAAAACTGCTATAGCGGGATAATGAAGAGAACCTACACTTCCGAAGTATTTATCAAGTAATTCCACATAGCGATGAATTATTTCCAGGGTCAAAAGTTCATTGTCTTGAGGTTCGATAGCCGTGCAAAAGTATAGACTGGCATACCTGTGAATAGCATGTGGTTAGCGAATACGAAAATACCTTCGGTAGACGATCTTCAGGTCTTTCCACTCCACAAAAGAGCACATTCTCGGTCTTCGTGAGAGAACGATGGCCATTAGATCGCGCAGAATTTTCTTCTTCTCCCTCTCAGAATACGAGGTATACCACTTCTGCAGCCTCACTTTACCTTGGCGACTGAAAAGTAACATAAAATGCATCTGAAACGTGAATGAAACAGAACAGAACCCACCATCCTCGAGGCCGAAGAATCCGAGAAGCTTAGGCGCACAACGAACGTTTAGTACAGATAGTGTCTTGTGGTCCAACCATAATGATGGCCAGATTGACGTTATTGGTGATTACTGTAGAAAATGGTTGGAGCTGATGAAGTCATTTTTGCGGAAAATAAGAATGGTGTTCCTACTTTTGTGGCGACTTTTGTTTTAGTTAGCCACTTCGTAGTATATAAGGGTTGCGCAAGGCTGTTACCGCTCACACCTATTAACTGTCATGGCCGTTGCACGTGCTTTCGTTGATAACTCTGAGAGTTTCTGCAGACATGTAAAAGACGCCTATAAATTATTCTCAAGGTTCGAGGAAGACTTTCGGCTATTTCAGCAGCATACTTTCACCTCGTTTTACGTGTATGAGAGTGTTAGTGCTGAGAATTGGCTTCGTACACATCCGGGTGCACTGCCAAAAAATTTCCCATACTATCGGGTTAAATTTTGCTGCGTGCACAATCGACGGCGAAACAGGACAGCCATCAGGTATGCAAAGCACAGTAAATCTATCTTTACTTTTCAGATATCAGAATACGCAATGCCCGGCCTTCGTGAGGATCCGTGCCGTCGGAATGCAGTATAAAGTCGTTGGTCAATGTCTGCAGCATAACCACGATTTTCATCTAATCAGCGATAGGTTCTACCATCGTAATAGGCGTTTGACTCCCGAACAAGAGTCACACATATTAGAACTGATGTGCACTTTCCGCCGATCCAGCGAAATATGTGAATACGCTCGCCAGAAATTCAACCGGTTGTTCACAGTTAGAGATATTTACTACTTGAGGGCCAAGGCGAATGCCGTAGATAACCGTAGTGATGTGCTTAAGGTTCAACAACTAATGACTGGAAAGGGTTATTTGCGAATCATATCGCGGGAAGGCGTAGTTAGGTTCGCGTTTCGCATTCCACAGACCGTTAAGTCTCTTGCGGATAAATATAGCGAGGTACTGCTAGCGGATGCCACCCACCAGCTGAACTGCGGTGGCTACCTTCTTTGGCATTGCATGTTGATAGACGATAGTGGCCTAGGTCGTTCGATTTTCTACGCCCTGCTTCCTAACGAGAGCAGTGCTAGTTATCTGCGTGCAATCACCGAAATGAGAGCCAGGTTACCGGGGACAGCGAACGTGAAGACTATCATATTAGATCGAAGCTTAGCGCAATACAAGGGATTTGCGGTCACGTATCCAGGAGCAGAATTCGTTTTCTGTCGGTTCCAAGTTCTTCGGGATATGAAGCGTCAATGTTATCGCTTGCACGGGTTGTGCTTAAATGACAAGCAACGCGTTCATCAATGGATGCGAAATTTAGTTTACGCCTCAACTAAGGTGATACTTGATAGATTTAAGGCCGCCATTCTTGGCCGTAGTGCAGAGGCCATGAATTACTTGAACCGAACTTGGTTGCCGTATGAAGCAAAGTGGGCGGGTTATAGTGTCATGAATAAGGAAACCTTCGGTACCTTTATTACCAACAGGGTCGAGGTAGAGAATCGCCACCTGAAGGAAGGGCTATCTGCCAGATCGTCTTTGGTAGATGTTTTCACTAGAATATTAAAACGAACGGAGGATTTAGATGAAGCTAGGCGCCGTAGACTAAGTAAGCAGTTAGTTGGTTCCTTCCGGTCGTCGGCTGGAATGGATAAGTACTCCGGGTTTTTGACCCGATTAAGTACCATCGCTCGTGTCGCACTTGAGAAACACGTGCGTTTGCATCAGGTTAGGAGCATTGTTCCTAATGGCGGCAGATGGTTTCTCAGGTGCCGTCGATCATGTAAAGTGACTGTTCGAATGGGCCGTTACCCTAGTTGTACTTGTTGCTTTTTTAAACAGTGGTCGATACCATGCAGTCATATTTTGCATGTGACTGACAAGATAGGATATGGATTCCATAGACTAGCCGTAGGTCGATGGGCAGTTGACGTTCGACTTGCGTCGTCGGTTGGAATGCCAACGACGTTGTTGGCGGAAATGGACGAAATTCCGCCCCAGTACAACCCTAGCCGCAAGTTGTCCGTCAGCGAAGACGTGGGGAAGGATATATCGGTTGCTTTAGGAAGCTTGGGTCACGATAAATGGGTACGTTATGTTAGTCAGTTGAAGAACTTAGCCACAGTCATAGGGTCGGGACGAGATTTTGACATAAGCTGCGTTGACAAAGCGACCAATACAACGGTAGACTTGGGAAACCTTCACACTGTCAATAGGTAACTGGGGAAAGTAAGCGACACAAGATATACGCATACGGTTAGGCAAATGCCCAGCACGTCACGAGCACCGGTCGCTACAGCTTCCTCAAAACGTAAGGCGACAGTAGTGCTTAGAAACACGGATGAGCAAGACATCCAGCTGATAGGGCATCCTTTGCAGCTGGTACAGTTCAGACGTCTGCACACTACAACCTCCGCACAATACCGGATCCAGGAGAAAAGGCGTCGTCTGGAAAGGCCGCATTCACCGATCGTGGAAAATGAGTGCAGTGTCTGTCATCTTCAGGATCCCGAAGTGGATTTGGACAAGGAAACCGAGTGGGTGCAGTGCAGCCGTTGCCCGCGTTGGACGCACTATCAATGTGCAAATTTCGGAAACAAGGAGAACTACGTTTGCGTCCACTGTCTGGCTGGTGAAAAATAAGTGAGTTACAATGACGATTTTCATTTTGCCTTTTACAAAGTAAAACCAGACAATAATTGTTTCCATTTCTGCTTTACAGACAGAACACGGCGAAACATCACAACGTTCGGCACGGAAGTGTGCATGAAAGGATCATTTTGTACCATTTAACCACCATCTTTCAATACAATTCTTATTCCTCATTTTGTCCTACATTTTGCATTCGCTACGGAATGGGTCAATCAGTAAGGGGCAACGTATTACGATGTGGGTGGTTTATGTGTAGGCAGGTGCGCCTAATCGGCGTCGTGCTTAAGCTCGCGTAATTAGAGGTTGCATTAGTTGCGTGCAATCTTACAATATTGCGGTCAGGGAAACAAAATCGTTCCTTCATGAGTTGGTCGACTAAGTGCATAATAGTAATCCCCAAACGTATAGCATCATCGTCGTGGTTATATATAGGTATATACATAGACATGAATATACGGATCTATGCACACGTAAGTACGTGTATATCTACGTATATAACTATGTATGTACATGTATATTTAAATACATAAAAATATATATATATATGCATATAAATGTAAGCATCTATATTTAGATACGTATGTAAGTACACATGTACACATTTACATATATATATATATATATATATATATGTATTTAAATATACATGTACATACATAGTTATATACGTATATATACACGTACTTACGTGTGCATAGAACCGTATACAAATATATATATATATACTTATATAAATCAATATATACACTTTCGCAGAGAAATATACAAATACGTACCTACGTGTGCAAATACGCTTATATATATATATATACATATATATACAAATATGTGTTGACATGTGCATACATACAAATGTATATACACATATTTACATTTGTATATATATATATATATTTACACGGGGAATCCACAAGACCTACCTACATTATTTAGGTATACAAATACAATAGGAGCTTATGCCTTCTTATGAGAAATTTAGCTGTATAGTTCCCCGTTTTGCTGTACAATTCCCATTTCTTGGTATCGGTTACCGTGGACTGTATCTTTGTACAAATTGCTGTACTTGGACCGAAAATGGCAACTAAGTTATCGCGCACCCATTCAAATCGACGCCAAATTTTTGAATACCGCGCTGTTGGACCACAGAACGCTACCGTCGATCGTAAAAATGCTAAATAAATCTTTCTGAGGTACGGGGTTCAAAACAAAACTGCTATAGCGGGATAATGAAGAGAACCTACACTTCCGAAGTATTTATCAAGTAATTCCACATAGCGATGAATTATTTCCAGGGTCAAAAGTTCATTGTCTTGAGGTTCGATAGCCGTGCAAAAGTATAGACTGGCATACCTGTGAATAGCATGTGGTTAGCGAATACGAAAATACCTTCGGTAGACGATCTTCAGGTTTTTCCACTCCACAAAAGAGCACATTCTCGGTCTTCGTGAGAGAACGATGGCCATTAGATCGCGCAGAATTTTCTTCTTCTCCCTCTCAGAATACGAGGTATACCACTTCTGCAGCCTCACTTTACCTTGGCGACTGAAAAGTAACATAAAATGCATCTGAAACGTGAATGAAACAGAACAGAACCCACCATCCTCGAGGCCGAAGAATCCGAGAAGCTTAGGCGCACAACGAACGTTTAGTACAGGTCAGTTCAGTTCAGTTCAGTTCAGTTCAGTCTGCACAGGACAGGTAATGGCCACGGCCAATCGAGGGTCCAGAATTCCTTCGATGGTATGCACACAATTTATGCACCCACCACTGCCGAGTGTATTTCGTTCACTGAGACAGTATGCAATGAGGGGAAAAGTCTGCTAAAACACAATCCAGAAGGACCACAGTGCTACCCCTCATTCATCTAGTTGATATACGCAAGGCTCACTACAAGGAAAGATCTCGTACCACTTGCGATCTAGGGCACCTTTGAAGGATTGGACTGTCTGCAGATCTACCATTTCACCAGGAAGACCGTTCCAACTGTACACAACCCTATTGCTGAAGAAGTGCGATCTAGCCATCAACCTAGATCGGGCTTTTATGAACTTCTTTTCGTGTCCCCTTGTTCTGGAGTCTATGGCCACTTGGAATAGACTGTCTGGTCTAAGGCCAGAAAAGCCCTTCATTACCTGGAACGTTTCTATGAGATCCCCTCGACGTCTCCTCCTTTCCAACGAGAAGAGATTCAGGTCACAGAGTCTCTGCTCGTAAGTCTTACCCCTCTGCCCTTCAACCACTCGCGTGGCGAGACGTTGGACTTTCTCGAGGCAGGCGGCGTCCTTTTTGTAGAAGGGTGACCAAGCCTGCACGCTACCTTCTACGTGGGGTCGTACTATAGCCCTGTAAATAGGTACGAATACCTCCGGCTTCCGGCAAGACAAAGCTGATCGCAGTCTAAAGAGCTCCCAACGAGCCTTATGCGCAGCAGCATTGCATTGCTCCGACCATTTGAAGTCACCGTTCATGATGACCACCAGGTCTTCAACCCTACTGGCTGCCTCTATGGTGAACAGCCCTCTACGGTCGGGTCAGGTCACAGGAATTGCGGCTAAGCCAGTAAAAGTTTCAGTTTCTTGCACTGCAAGCCCAAGGAGTTCCCGCCGTGGTGTGACTTTTAGTTCGGTTCAGTTTGCACAGGGCCGGTAGTAGCAGAGGCCAATTGAGGGTCCAGATTTCTTTCGGCGGTACGCACTTTGGTAAGTGCCCACTGCTGCGAAGTTGATAAGTTCTTGCAGCATGTTCAGTCTGGCATAACCTTCCACTCATCCAGGTATGCCAAAAATGAAAAAATGGAAACATCTCACCTTCCATGCGGGGGACATCCGCTACTTGGACATCCCCTCAAAAGCAGCACTTCTAGCTTTGATCTGCAGGGCTCCTGTCACAAGTTCGCTCCCACAGTTTCCCTGCGGCTCTGAAACTTCCCCCGGGAATATCTCTCACTCACTGTCTAGAATTCGTTTGCAACATTCCACACCTCTCAAACTCACCAGCCCTTGGTCAGCCGGTCCCGCCATGCAAACACCCCACTACAAAGGAAGTTCGCCCTTACATTTGTTCTAGGCCGAGCCCCCAATAGTTTCATACCTTTCCCCCTCGTCTGTATGTTGAGAGCTTTCACAAACCTATCCTCGGCTTTTATTCTTGCTAAGCCTTTCAGGATTTTAAAGGTCTCAATGAGATCCCCTCTTAGCCTTTTTCTTCCTAGGGAAAAATCCCCGTGTTCTGCAGTCTCTGGCTGTAGGTCCTCCCTCGCTGACTCACGACCATTTTAGTGGCCAGCAGCTGGACACTTTCGAGAAACCCCGCGTTTTTTTAGGAAGAATGCCCACGCCTGTATGCAGTATTCGAAGTGAGACCTCTCTATTGCCTTGTACAGACTTGAGAACATGTCTGCTTCTTTGCAGAAAATTATTGACTTTAGTCTAAGGAGCTCCCTACGGGCTCCTTGGCCAGCCAGCCTGCGGAGAAGACTCCGCCCATTTTTAGTCCGCAGGTATAATGATGCCTAATTATTTTGTCTGTCGCACCGAGTCTATCAAGAACGGTCCATTTTCCCCCGTTGAGATTAAACCCACCAAAGCTGTGGTTAGTGGATGACTTTTCTTCTCGATTATTGGCATATGCCATGAGTTTGCCCACTCGAGTGCCTCCTCTATATCTCTAGCTAGTAACTCCCGCTGACCCTTTCCGACAACCCTCCCATCGTCTGCAAATATGAAAAACGGGAGCTTTATCAATTAAGCCAAGTCGTTTATGTAGGGGAGGTTTAGAAGTGGTCCTAGGGATGGTCCCTGAGGAAGACCATTTGGCACATATAATGGCCCAGAGTTTGCGTCTCCAACCCTAACATAGGAAGCCCTGTTTGCCAGGAATTCAGCTACTCAGCGATGATGCTATCTGTTTATCTCACAGGTCTTAAGTATACCCAGCAGCGGTCGCTGATTTACTGGGTCGAAGGCCCTGCTGAAGCCTGAACAGCAGAACTCCACTATTCCTCTTTTGTCCGGTTGTGTTGTGACTTCCTCCAAAAACCCGAGAAGGTTCGAAAGACATGATCTTCCTAATAAAAAAACGCATGCTGTGCCTCACTCAGCAGTTTGTGTTCTGCTAGATGCTTGTAGGCTTGTCCTCTTAACAGTTCCTGCGGACTTTTGCGAAGGATGCAAGTAACGCTTGCAGGTCTGTGGTTTTGCTCCCGTGAGTTCGGTCCACCTTTATTGATAAACATTTTGGCAGGAGTCTCCCAAATAGTTGGAAGCACACCTTGGCTAACATTCGCACTAAACAGTCAACGGACATGCCCGCTTTTCCAGCACCCAGTTGTTCTATGATAGCTTGGTGTATGCCATTTGGCCCTGATGACTTGTCCACGTTCAACTCCTCTAGCGACAGTCTTGTCTCCTCCGTAATTATAGGAGTGTATGGAATGTCAGGTGCTTCTGATGGGCCTTCTAGGGTCTCCGGGGGTCCCTTTTTCCCTTAAAGCACACTTTTGAAGTATTTTATGAGCGCATCCGCCTTGCTCTGATCTTCTCAAACTTCCCTCACATCGCCTAATACTGTAGTCTCGACTCCCCTTCTAAAGGTACATTCCGACTGAGCATACCCAAAATATATCTAAGATTTTGCTCAGCCGCTATAGCTCATGATAGTTCAAAGGTTCTCTAAGTGCTTCCTGGCATCTAGGCTGCTGAGTTTCCGTGTTCAGTGCATTGAATCCAAGCTCTTTCACTTCCGACTGCTTCAAACTTCTGCCAACTCCCATTATTAATAACAGTAATAATAATTTACCTCGGGGAAGCACCTGAGCACGTTTTGCGCATGATCAGTTTTTAGAAGAGATGAAATGGACAGACAAAATGGGTGAAAGATTTAGAATATGAAAGACAAACATCGGGTGGGTAGAATTGGAGTGGAGATGAGGGGGCGACGAATGTACGTCCAGCGAGGAATGATGCAGGGCTTTTAAGTGAACTCAGGGATGGATTCAAATATGTGCCTGGCGGATATGAAAGTCGAGGTCAAATGGAGGGGCCGGCTGAGCCAAGCGGAGGAGATCGGTACCTGTAGGTTCTACATGAGGAGGACTGAAAATTGGCTTGAGAAATTGTGGTAAAGAAAAACGAAGAAGAAAAAAAGGAAAAAAGAGGGGAAGAAATTCAGTTGTAGGGCTAGGGATTAGGTAGCCGTGAAGCATGCCAAATTGCAATAAATGGACGGAGTCAAGTGTAAAACAGGGAGGGACTAATGCAAGACGTAAAGAGTGGGTCAGGTAGCAACAGTGGTTTGGAAGGATCGAGATGAGGCAAATGTGGGCACAGATAAAGAACAACTGGAAGCATATCATGAGAGGGGCCAGCACGATAACAGGAGAACTGGTCGGCAAAGAACTAGAAGGTGCACAGAAATTATGCTGACGTATACATACGTATATATATATATATATATATATATATATATATATATATATCAGAGCAGCAGCGAGTAGCAGTGAAGGGACGGAAAGAGGAAGTAGCAGTGCTTGGGAGAGGCATGTAGGATTGGGTAAAATGGTATAGAGTTAACCTGGATAAATCCTGACGAATTTGGTCATGACGGGTCAACATGGGGCATCAACAGAGAAAGAAAAACGACTTTGGAAACACAGAAGTGATGGCTGTGAGTAGGAGTATATAAACGAGGGAATACGAAGGAAAGGATCGACGAAAACAAGTAAGAGTGAATCTAACAATCTGATTAGTGCAGGTGTGACATATGGTGTTGGCCGAAAATGGGTGAAGAGTTAATAAATGGACGTACATTACGCAGCAAGAGGCCGTAAAAATGGCTGGAGAATGCAGAGCGAATAGGAGTACCGAAAGGTTGGAGTATTGTAAAAGACCAGTGAAGAAGGGTAATTTGGAGGTTAGAACAAAATAGTTGTCTTTTATCGCATATATGTTCATGAATGCCGCACCCCCACTCAGCTTAAAGCACTGTCCACAGTGTGACACTGCATGATGTTATGTGTATCTTGTTTTCGCCGCTTCATTTTACTCTCGTTTCAGCTCGGTGAATCCGACAGAAGATCAAAGATTTCCTCAAGAACCGGGACAATTGGGCTCAAAGCCTCGAACCCGTGTAGTACTTCAAGACTTCAAGACAACTGTGGTGCAAAGATGCGGTAGTCGTAACAGCGAATAACATAGGGAAGAAACGAGAAAGTGTAGGATCAGGAAGTTCGGTGAACGGACCTTCAGCTGAAGCTATGCTCATGCGTACACACCTACACACCCACACACAAGCCTGCTTCCGCGTTCGCTCACACGAAACAGTTTTCGTACTGCTCGGTTATTCGCGAGGCTGCAGTCGCCGATTTTGCATGGACTTCCTTTTGTCGACCTATTTATTTAGACTTTCCTCTATGTCACTTTCATGTCCGTTCGCAAAAAGACCTACTCACTGATCTTGTGTTCTGTGCTTCCTAACAGGTGAGCCATAACAATCAGTTAATGGAAGATCGGAAGGTTAGAAACTGCACGGGAGAAATAATAAAGTAACAATGACCTTTTTATTAGCAGGAACACAGAAAGGCAGCGCATCCCGAAAGACCCACTGATGGCGCCTTTGGCGAGCAATTTACGACGCTGGTGGGAGTACTGACCGAAGAAAACCAGGTAAGAGATGACCAATCAGATCGTTTTGCTGCACGTCACACAGGATGGAGACCGCGCAGAAGAAAAAGAAGAAAAGCACCCAGGCAGGAAAGCCTGTGATGAGACAGAAGACACGAGAAATAGTTGAGATAATGGAACTGGACAGCTGTATGCTTGCAGGGGATTACGCCAGTTGATTGAGCCAGAAGTTGCTAATCGGGGCACTGCATAAGAGGAAGATCCACGGAAGAATTGCGGAGTCAAACGTAGGAAATATGGTGGAGGTCGTAAAAAATGCAAAGTTTGGAATGTCGAGTTCTAATATAGTGATTGGTCATGGTTACGGATGTGTTTGATGAGTAATGGTGGGAGGTGTAAGATAGAAGGAAAAAGGATATAGAAAAATGGTAGCTAGTTAAACGTGTGATTACCGAGCTCTATAAGTATATGGAAGTATCAAGTGGGTGGAGATTATGAGCTGACAGGGGCGAAATGGGTGGAAAAGGGAATGTTTCGGGCTTGGGCAGAGTAAAATGGATAGGGCGACGGTGATCCCGTGCAGTGAGGGTTGTCATTGTGAAAGACGATAGGACCAAAAACAGTGGATAGGTGTGCATACAGAGGTAGAAGGACACTGAAGGTAAGTGATAAGAGTGCTGACAAGAACGATAGATGAGCGTATCACGGCGGGAGAATGGTAGGGTCATGCGGTCCGCAACTGACAGTGATGAGTGCGGTAGGGCGAGGAGAGTTAGGGCGTGCAATCCGCAGCCGGCGCTGGCGAGTTGGGCTGACCCTGCGCTGGACACCCAATTAAGAAAACACTTCAAAGAAAACACAGGAGGTGTGATCCACCAGCCTAATTGCGCCCTCACATGGATGCACACGGTCTGCGCGCCCAATGTGCACCAGTCAAAGCAGGGGATCTGACAGCCCCCCGCACCGTTGGGATTGGCGTGAGTATTCATTGATTGGTTGTACAGAGGGCTGAGACATCACGATAAGGGCGTATGATCCAAGATCAAAGAGTCAGGGTGTGAGAACTTAGACAACAGAGCTGGCGGGAACAAAGAGTGGTTGACGGCCATGCAGCAAAATTATCCAGGTGCGCCGGCCAGGGAGATATCCAGTATTGTGTTCCATGTGGTAGACCGGCATTGAGGATCACTGGAAAGGGAAATGAAAAAGAGAAACACAGTCTGGATATGGCCCGGCAAAGGATCAATGGTTAACGGAGAGAAGAACGAGAGTGAAGCGCGGGATCGTCGATGCAGCGTATCCCTAAGAATAACTGAGGCCATGGAACGTAAGACTGAGAAAGGGAACGGATAAGTAAGAGCTGGAAGGTTTAGTGAGGAGGATATTATTTGACACAGAATAATCAACCAGCAGAATAGGAAAAAGAAGTTCTGCATACAATTATGGAAGAAACCGCTCTGGGGGATTTGACAGGGACAGAATCGGTGACGTCGTAACTGGATGTTGAGTTCAGTTAGTGAGCCACGTCAAGTGAGAGGGATGGGACTGAATTTTCTAGTTCATAATCGCATAGGTGGATCCTTTTGGATCTGATGTGAAAAGAGAAATTGTAAGCAAAAGGGTATCGCGGAGCATTTAGTTACTTATCGTGTTTGAGCTAATAAGTGCTGGACAGTAATATAGATATATATATATATACATATATATATATAAGGTATATAAAGCGGACCAGTGTGTAGTTTCTGATGCAGCTCATATAGTTCCTTTGAGGTTGGTTTCAGGGCCGCAGACGTGGTAGTACTGAATAAAGCTTATAAACAGTGAGGCAAATGGGGCATATTAACAGTCTGTGAGTAGTATTTCGCTGGTTTCGCTAAATATTCGAATGCCTCTGGAAGGACTAATTTCGAAGTAAAATTAGCAGGACTCGATAATTCGGTAAAGAAAAACTGTTAGCGGAAGCAGACGTTCATTAAATAGGTCAGTGACGAAGTTCAAGGAAAAAGGGCCAAAAAGAGCATTTATAATTCGAAGGCGGCGGAATTATCTTGAGAGTTAGGGTAATGCGGGAAAGTAGAGTAATGGCCTAAAAGTCGAGGCCTTTCTCGTAAGCTTGACCCTCGGCTGTGCGGGCGTTGAATGGGCATGAAATCGTTGGGAAAGAAAGGAATTTATCAGTGGCATGCACGATTGCATACTTTGGCCGAGAAGACCTAATGTGTAAAGAAAGTTTATTCCAGGCTCTGGAGTACGTGAAGAGAAAGAACTTGGAGCGCGGAACAGTCCTCGCAGAGGGTGTAACAGCCGGTCGTGGAAAATCCCCTTTTTCCCCTCGCGATTCAGTGTTTTTCCCAAGACCACTCATTTCCATACACTATTGACTTGTCTTTACGAACTGGTTGTTTTTCTGGACCAATTGTTGTTTGTTCGCGCCCAGAGCGCTACTTTGACACATCCTTGTTCAGGACCTGCGTGACGCACGTGCTGTCTGCTCACACGCCGCTATTCGGTTTCTCGTTGTTGAGTCCTTGTGATCGTATTATTGAGGTTTGTATATTGTTTATGTCATTGTTTATTGTAATAATCTAGTATCGTAGAATATCACGGAAAATTGTCTTTTGATTTCGGGATCCGATGCGAATTTGGCTACGCATTGCTCAGACGTTCGTAACAATACTCAATAGATCAATTTGGAACGAGGAAAAACACGCAAAATGCCAAGAAAAGGATCAAAAGCAGTCGAATCCGGACAGGAAGTAATACGGCAAGTCTCTGGGGAGGTTTTGGGTACATATGATTCTTTAGTTAATGATAGATCGCCTAGTCCTGTCAGTGCTAGTTCATGTGTTATTGAGAACAATATTGATCGTAAGGATGTCGATTTATATAAGCTGATAATACTAGAACTAGAGCAACAGTTACTATCGGCTAGACTACAGGCGCAGGAAGCAGAGAGGTGTACACAGAAACAGCGAGAGCATGAGACCAGTGACTTCGACACTTCCGATAGATTAGAGTGCAATAAGGTAGGGAACCCCACGCCGGTCGCCGACTACAAACCACCATCGATCGATCTGCCTAGAGTGGAGCTAACGGTTTTCGACGGGCGAGCTGAGCAATACTGCAAGTTTGTCAAGCAGTTCGAGACGTTCGTTGAAAATAAGGTAACCGACCCCGGGCAAAGGCTTCTCTACCTTACTCACTACTGCCGAGGCCGAGCAAGAGTAGCTATCGACGGGTGCACCATGCTCGACTCGGAACAAAGCTACACAAGGGCAAGGAAGATTCTAAGGGACTTGTTTGGCCAACCTTTCAAAGTAGCCCGTAACCTAATAGAGGGCGTGATGGTAGAGGCAAAGAGAACCAAGGGCGACGTCTACACCATGGCCGACCTGGTGATTAAGATGCAGAACTGCTCAATAGCCCTCGACCATTTAGGTTACAGGGCTGACCTAGATGCCATGCACACTTTGAAAAACGTAGTTCGTCACCTCTCTCCCGAACTACAGGGTCGGTGGGCGGAAGAAGCAGAACGGATAAGCCGAAGCGACAGAGAAGCCAACTTCGAAGACCTGACCGAATACTTGGACAGGCAAACGAAGATAGCTGACAGCAGATTCGGCCGACTCATCCGGGACAGCAACCGAGCAAACAAGCCCAGTACTAGCCAAGTCCACACCCCTGTACGGAAACATCCAAAGTACCAGCCTTGGACCAATACACACCTCATTTCACGAGATGCTGCTGCGCAACCCAGTTGCAGATCCTGTGGTGCTAGCCATGGCCTACCAGAATGCCCCAATTTCGGCGACGCCACAATAGACGAACGGTGGGGAATGGCGAGGATGGCGGGAGCACGTTTTATCTGTCTCAACACCACGCACCGGGCAGCAGCCTGTAGGACAAGGAATCGATGTGGTTACGAGGGCTGCACGGGCAGACACCATCGGCTGCTGCATCAGGCGAGAGTAACCATATCCGAGGCGAGTGCCAAGCCCAGCGTGATTTGTTCAACTTCACAATCTGCCAGTAAACCGGTACGTTTAGGCCTAGTGGCCGTGGGAGTAGTGAATCCGACTGGGATAGTCAAGGCGTTGGCTTTCGTTGATAGTGGATCCGACACCACTTTAGTGAAAGAGCGGTTTGCCGACAAACACCAACTGGCTAAAGGTGCGACGTCGTTAGCAGTGAGCACGGTGGGCGGAACACAGATAATGACTGCCGGTAGATTAAGGCTGCAACTCATCTCTCTAGACACTACCGAGGAAATTGAACCAACGAAGGCATTCACGTTAGCGGATCTCCCCATGCGAGCACCAAGGTCGGTGAACTCAATCTTGACAAGGTGGCCCCACCTGCAGGATGTAACCGTTGTAGACTGGGAAGATGATGAAGTGGATCTCCTCATCGGCTGCGACGTGCCAGAGGCGCATTGGGTACTTGACCAGAGAGTGGGCGACCTCCAGGCACCTTATGCCGTACGCACGGCTCTGGGATGGATGTTATACGGTCCAGTAGGGGTACGCGGTTCCGTGAATTACTTATCCGCCGAAACGGACCGCATAGAGTATCATCTGCAACGGCTGTATGAAAAGGAGTTCCATGACATTGGAGACGAAAGACCGACGTTGTCTCGAGAGGATCACTTCGCTCTACAAACGGTGCGGCAAGGCACTAGAGGCCTCAAAAAACAGTTCGAGGTTCCCCTCCCATGGCGCACACCGGTCGACCCGTAGACTGACAACAGAAATTATGTTCTCCAACGATTACTACGACTAAAAGAACGCTTCATTCGAGACCAGAATCTGTGGGAACGATACGCGGATTTGATGAAGCGAAACGAGGCCCTCGGTTACGTTGAAAAGGTGCCTGTTGACACCGACAGCAAAAGGGGTATCTGGTATCTGCCTCACCGTTCGGTTATCAACCCCAAGAAACCCAACAAACTGCGGGTGGTTTTCGACTGTGCGGCCAAGTTCCAGGGCAAGTCGTTAAACGATCGCCTACTACAGGGGCCTGACTGGACCACATCACTGATCGATGTTTTGTGCCGTTTCAGAGTGGGTAAAGTGGATTTGTCTGCCGACATTAGGGAAATGCTCCATCAGGTGAAGATTCCGGTAGGAGAACGAGATGCTTTGCGTTTCCTGTGGTGGGAAGGGAGCGACCGGGACAACGCAGTGGTGAATTATAGGATGACCGTCCACCCCTTCGGAGCCCTATCGTCACCATTTTGTGCGAACTACGCCCTCCGAGAATCAGCGAACAAACATGGCGATCTAGTACATCGGACGGTGGTAGAAAGCGTCAGCAGGAACGTCTACGTCGACGACTACCTTGGGTCATTCGATGATGTGGAATCAGCTCTAGAGCAGTTCAGGGGTCTGACGAGATTGCTGGAAGAGGGTTGCTTCCATCTAACTAAATGGATGTCGAACGCTTCAGAAGTGCTGAAGGTCATCCCGTATCAAGAAAAGGCCGAAAGGGTAAGAGATTTGGACGGCTCTCCACTTCCTATCGAGCGCACTTTAGGGATACAATGGGACGCGGAAACGGACGATTTTGTTTTCGAACTAAACGTTCCCGAGCTGCCAATAACCCGTCGTGGCATACTATCTGCCGTCTCAAGTTTGTTCGACCCGCTCGGTTTCGTCTCACCATGGCTGCTACCCGGAAAGATCTTGCTGCAGCGGCTGTGCCGTAAGAAAGTTGATTGGGACCAGTCACTGGACCGAGGGGACCGGCTGGACTGGGAAGAATTTCTGAACACCTTGAAGAAATTAGGGGACATAAGAATCCCACGATGTTTGACTCCTGGCCATACGACACGGACTGGAGAACTACATGCCTTTTCCGATGCATCCGAAGTCGGTTATGGAGCTGTGGTGTACGGACGATGGTGCGCAGGAGATGGACAATATACCACGAGGATCCTGTTCGCCAAAGCCCGCGTTGCTCCACTGAAGTCGGTCTCAATCCCACGCCTTGAACTCAGCGCAGCCGTGTTGGCAGTCAGGGTGGTGCAAGCTGTGAAGAGATGCTTCGATCTCTACATTTGGTCGGTGAGCTTCTGGACGGATTCAACAATAGTACTTTACTATATCAACAACGTCCGGAGCCGGTTTAGTACTTTCGTTGCTAACCGGCTCACGATTATCCACGATGAATCAGCCACGCACCAGTGGAGTCATGTCAGGTCTGGCGATAATCCGGCCGACCTGTGCTCCCGAGGTGCGAACAACTTCAGGCAACTGGACACGTGGATGAGAGGGACAAACTTCCTGCAATTGCCCAAACAGGACTGGCCCGTGTTCGAATTAAAACCCCCTACGGAAGTGGAACTGGAGATCAAAGGCGTAGTGATAGCAACCAACGTCGTCGAAGCGTCGTCCATTCTATCGCGACTGGTCAGGTTTTCTTCCTGGATGAAGACGCTTCGTTCGCTAGTTTGGTTAACCAGGTTCAAGATAAGTTTACTAGTCATGAAAGGGCTACGGCCCTCAGGTCGGATACGGGTCGGCCCGATAGGTCCCGATGAGCTACAAGCGGCAGAGTACGATATTTTCAGAATGATACAACGCGAGGCTTTCGTCCGAGAACTCAAGAGGGCGGAAGAAGTGGGGCCGACCAATGAAGACATGCCATCTCCAAGAGGCGAGCTGAAGCGTTTAAACCCCAAACTCATCGACGGACTGCTGCGGGTGGATGGTAGGCTGACCAACGCCCACCTGAACTTCGACACAGAGTATCCTATACTGCTGCCTGCGAGACAACCTGTAGTAGAGCTAATGATTCAACACGTCCACGCCGTGGAGGGACATGCCGGGGAAAGTCACGTGACGAGCGTCATCCGAAAGCGCCTTTGGTTGTTGAGAGGACGAGAGACTGTAAAACGCGTAATCCGACGGTGTGTGCAATGCAGGAGACGCAATGCCTCAGCAGGCAAACAACTCATGGCCTCGCTACCAGAATGCAGGGTGACTACGGGCTGGTGGCCGTTCAGTGACACCGGGTTGGACTATTTCGGGCCCTTGTGGATCAAGTGCGGGAAAAGATTAGAAAAGCGATACGGATGTATCATGACGTGCATGAAGTCACGTGCGGTACACCTAGAAGTCGCACATTCGATGACGACCGATTCGTTTCTACGGGCCTTGCAAAGATTTATCAACCGAAGAGGCGTACCGGCCGATATATGCTCAGATAATGGGTCGAACTTTGTGGGCGCTCACCGGGAATCGCAGCGTTGGCACAAGAACATAAACAGGGACGAACTGCAGGATCGAACCGTGGCCTACGGCATACGATGGCATTTCAACCCCCCACAGGCCAGCCACCGAGGCGGCGTATGGGAACGCATGATCCGGTCCGCCAGACGGATATTGCTGTCAATCATGGAGCAGCAGCCGCCCGACGACGAGACGCTGAACACCGTCATGACTGAGATGGAGCGAATCCTGAACAACCGCCCCCTGGTTCCAGTATTGAACGGCGACCCCACCCATCTGGCGCTCACCCCAAACGACTTATTGACGTTAAGGTCGAACGAGGGTTTCCAAGGGCCGGTAAACCTTCGTGAGAGCTACCTCCACGGGTGGAAGCAAGCGAACTATCTGGCCAAGGTCTTCTGGAGGCGATGGCTGCGGGAGTACCTACCGGCTTTGCAGACTCGACAGAAGTGGCTGGCCAAAACAAGACCATTCAAAGTTGGGGACGTGGTTATGATCGCCGACGAACGCGCACATTTCAGCGCTTGGTCTTTGGGAGTAGTTACGGAAACCATCAAAAGCACTGACGGAATGATAAGAACGGTGAAGGTGAAGACAGCTAACTGAGTGCTAATTCGTGACATACGCAGTATTAACCTACTCGAGAGCGAAGACGGAGGAGCTGATAACCCTGAGGCCTAGTAAACCTTTTTCACACCAGTAATCGAGGTGGATAAAGGAACACCATATATACCACACGGTCTCCGTCAAACACGTTAAGGTGCTCGTGGTCTTTTCGTTGACATTACAGGAGATTCTTTCCGATATGTGGTGATGAGTGCGATTCCATTGTACATCCCGATACATACACACATGCAAGACGTACTCTTCATCCCGCAAACCCATCAAACAGGTGACAATGTTCGTTGTTTTGCTTTTTGTTGACGTTACCGAATGCCCCTTGCATATGTGGAAGTAGCAGAGCTCAGGTCACACACACATGCTACATTTTACTCGTTTTCTTGCCACGCGGTTTTTGTTGACATTGCAGAAAGTCCCCTTTTTGATGTGTAGTCATACCTGTGATTTCATTGTAACCCCGGCACACACACACACGCACTCACACACACACTCAAGCACGTACATCCAGGACCGGACGGCCCCTTACGAGGACAACGTCTATGTGACCCTTCACGCCCGCCATCGGTCATTTGGTCTTGTGGAAGATGTAGACTAGCCTCACGTCTATGTATCCAATGGATTAGGTGCGACCAGTAGTAGAACGTTGACGACGAGCATTAGACGCGCGCACTGACAGCAGGGCCTAGGCAGGTAGGAAGAATCAGTACCTATATACCGAACCTTTGACTCTGCTAAGGATCCAGGAGGATTTTGGTGGGCGGTGTAACAGCCGGTCGTGGAAAATCCCCTTTTTCCCCTCGCGATTCAGTGTTTTTCCCAACACCACTCATTTCCATACACTATTGACTTGTCTTTACGAACTGGTTGTTTTTCTGGACCAATTGTTGTTTGTTCGCGCCCAGAGCGCTACTTTGACACATCCTTGTTCAGGACCTGCGTGACGCACGTGCTGTCTGCTCACACGCCGCTATTCGGTTTCTCGTTGTTGAGTCCTTGTGATCGTATTATTGAGGTTTGTATATTGTTTATGTCATTGTTTATTGTAATAATCTAGTATCGTAGAATATCACGGAAAATTGTCTTTTGATTTCGGGATCCGTTGCGAATTTGGCTACGCATTGCTCAAACGCTCGTTACAGAGGGTGTTGTAACGAACGTTTGAGCAATGCGTAGCCAAATTCGCATCGGATCCCGAAATCAAAAGACAATTTTCCGTGATATTCTACGATACTAGATTATTACAATAAACAATGACATAAACAATATACAAACCTCAATAATACGATCACAAGGACTCAACAACGAGAAACCGAATAGCGGCGTGTGAGCAGACAGCACGTGCGTCACGCAGGTCCTGAACAAGGATGTGTCAAAGTAGCGCTCTGGGCGCGAACAAACAACAATTGGTCCAGAAAAACAACCAGTTCGTAAAGACAAGTCAATAGTGTATGGAAATGAGTGGTCTTGGGAAAAACACTGAATCGCGAGGGGAAAAAGGGGATTTTCCACGACCGGCTGTTACAGGTGTGGTAATAATATACCTTCTATTACGGAGTAAATATCCAGTATCCGGGACGAAGCACAACTGGTTGGAGGAATAAGATTGATTAGTCAATAGTTTACACAGGAACACCAGGTTCATTTTGAACCTACGGAGCAGCAAGGGTTCGATTTTTAGATAAAAACCTCTTTCTTTCTAGTTTGAGTTGGGCGACCAACCAATAAGCTGCTCTGTGAATCTTCTCTGAATGCAATCAATAATAATCATGTCGGATTTGTGCATGCTGGAGAAGACTGAGGGAAAATATTCGAGAAGGGGCCTGGCATGTACTTTGTCCATGTACACTCTCCCAACTTCTGCTTAGCCGAACCATTGACGTTTTGTCTCCACCAATCCGTTTCATTGACGGCTTTTCTTTTCTTTAAAAGTCCGTTATATGTCCATACACCATTCATGCTCTTCGAAAGTTCACTGAAGTCCCTGCGAAGCTTTTCGCCTTCATTTGAATTTCCATATGACACTGTAATCACCTGCACGAAAGGTCCGTTTTTTTTATCACCTTTGACTCACTTGCCTTTATTTCACATGCTTCCTCCACAATTAGTTACCCAATGCTGGATCAGTGTCCAATATTCCGCTAGTATCTCTGACTGCACTTTGAAAGCCCCACGCTTGCTTTACTTCTAACAATGTTCTTTGGCATCTCTTCCGCCCGGTTACTCGTTAGTGACCGTCCATTTGTCGTTTATATCAGCAATCCCACGACTGTTCAGCTATCAACACCGCCCTCCAGCGATTTCGAAACCGATTCGGAATTCCCGCTTCAACCATAACCACTTTTGTTCACTCAAACACTACATGATTTTACTGGTGTATTTCGGTTGCTGTGTGATTTATAAATTTAGAATCTGTAAATACCTCACATTGACATGTACTGCTGTATACTCTAATCTTGCCTTGTGCATGTGAATTGACCACGGTCAAGAAATATACTGTACTATACTATACTATTCTACACTAGAATGCTCGCCCTAAGCTAAAAGAATTTGAACAGATGACCAAGACACTTCTTAGCCTTCGCCGTTTGGAAGACAACATGCTCGGAGAAGTTGAAAGAGCTAAAATAACTTAGCCAAGGTCTCTTACTAAGGGCTGGTTGTCGATGGGTGAACTGCCGATGCATAAAGAACCAGGAGGAACCTGGCATTTGCAAGTAAGAAAAATACATCTATCGGCGGAGAATTTCTTCGCCCAGGTTGGGCACCATTCATCAATAGTGGCTAATTTAGAAAAGGCTTTGGAGATGGTAGTTCTGAGGTTACCAGACGAAAAGTGAAGACTATCCAAATGTCGTCCGGATAGACATCTCTGTCTCTGCCGTCCGCCACTGAGGCTTGCTCTTGTGCCTGTTTCCTTGCAGCTGGGCAAGCGTATCCTGCAGAGAAGGCAGGTTTAGCTTTATTATCTGCCATGTTTCTCCTACAGCAGCAACTTCATCTTCTATACCCCAGTCCAGTTTGGCTGCTTCTGCATTTACTTCGGCAACATATATCTCAGAAGTTCCTGTACCTTTTCTCCGTGACCCTTGGATGCTTGAGGTGGGGTGTAAACTTGATCAACATGAGATCGCTCTTGCCCAAAGGTGGGTGAATCCTGAGCCCGGCTATGTCGCTTTAATGCTGTGCGACCACCGGGTCTAGAAGAGATGGCTGACTTCCCGTTCTGTATCTGGCGTTTTCTCTTATGTGTTGAACTATGGTTTGCCGTAGAGCCGCTCGATAAAAACTCCACTCCACCGCGAATACAGCTTTTTGTGTTCCATTTCACTCCTGGCAGGTTAAAATCACCAAAAACCAGAAACGCACTTGCTCCTATTTCTAACTGTTCTAGGGCCCGCGCAAGTTCTGTGTCCTCTTCCGTCTCCGAATTGGGACTCCTGTACACACACGGAATTACCGTTTTCCTCACGTGCTTTTTGACTATGACAGCACATAGCTGATTTTTCATCGTGCATAACCCTACTTCCGATGCTTTGTGGGACACCCCCCCCCGCCCACCGTGTCACTGCATCTGTCCTGTCGACAGACCAAGTAGTGGTTTTCGACATCCTGTGGGACATGGGCGCTTTCAGATGACCAAGTCTCGGATACTTCAACTACTTCGGCACCTAAGCTTTCAGCCCCTTCCGTCAATTCCGTCCACTTGATTCTAGTTCTACGGGCATCGGCCCATAATGCTTCGGCGGCCTTACCTGGCGGAAAGTCCTTGCCCCCATTAATTTTTGCTCTTTCTCAGACAGAGACCCTGAGTTTTTTGAATCCACCTTACTATTTTGCTGGTTTGTTTGCATGACTCTTCGGTCCAGTTGTTTAATTTCTTGTCTGCCCCTTGTCGGCTTCCCAGTCTCCGCAGCCAGTTCAGCCCGTTCCATTAGCCCCACTGTAAACTGCTTATGACAGCTACAGTAGACCGCTTTTTCGCTCCTCGGTTTCCTTTATGTCTTCGATTACGGCCACCGCCTAGCAGTGCGGTCCCCGAGGCTACCTACGTATCCATTTTGCTTACACACAGATCCCTAACTCCACCGCTTGCTTGCACTAGTCTCCCGCCGCATCCCATCCCCCTGCCTTCTTGACCCTACCCTTGGGGCTTCTGGTACGATGTGATATCTCCTTCTTGTGCCATGAAAATTCACCTGCACGTGCCAGACGTCAGCTCCTAGTGTTGCTGTCTATAAACTACTAAGATTGGTCGGTCTGGAGGCCCCTGCTGCAGTGGTCTCGGTTGCTTCCAAGTTCCCACTGCGTGTACTAATTTTAGCCCCATTGCCTGGTTTATTCCTATCGTCCTCAGGGTGTTCCTGACCCTCCTTCTGTCCAAATCCCACCTAGCCTTGGCTTCCCTAATAGGGGGTTCCTGATGAGTACTAATGAGCATGTTTCTCCTCCTCTGATGGGAAGACCCTCTTTTGCTTTTAACTGCTGTAATACCTTGGTGAGGTCCTCCTCCTTGTCCTGAAGAACTCAAACATAACTTATCGATGCATTCCATGCTACTTCCTATTCCCATTTTGCTAGCTTTCTTTTTTTTCATGCCAGGAGTCACTTTATCTCTATTCGTTCCTTCAGTGTTGGTGCCTAGGAAGCTACTTCTCCTGGTATGCCGGCCCTCAAATTCGGTTTGATCCCTCCTACACCCTCCTAACTGGTTTTCTTACCTTTTCAGCATAACTGGTCTCCGCTTCCTCACTTTCCGCCCCAATTTTAAAATTAAATTGCGGCTCCACAATTCGTGTTTGGTATTCAAAGTTTCCTTACTTAAACTCGGGGGGCGGGCCTGTTTCACAGAAGCCTTTCACGGGTTGCACACCCAATCAATTCGTACATTCTGGCAGTACGCTGAGTAATGCTCTTTCTTGGAAACCCAGCAGCTTGCACGGGCCGAAATCTGGCAAACCTCGAGAGCAGTTCCGTTCCCCATACGCCTTCCGAAAGCCACTGACGAATGCAGGCTTGATACACTTGGCTTAGTGGTATTGGAGTGGTATGCAAAAATTCAAATAGTACTCGAAGTTCGTGGGCCAAAACCTCAGGTGCAAAAAGACGGGTTCAGCCAGTTGTGAGGCTCAAATGTTTAGGAAACGCTGATGAGGTATTGACAAACTGTTAAAAAAAACAGTTTATGTACACAAGTGCATAACTACAACCAAGATACCGGAAAATGTTTGTTTCAAAAGGATGAGCGGCGAGATTCAAACCGAATTCGAACTTACCGGCAGCACTGTTTAGTTCTTGGAGTTCTTAAAGACCTGGAACACCGAAGTCTTGAAGTAGTACACTAGCACGAGGATGAAGCCAAAATGGTCACGGATCCTGCATTTATCTGTTTATCTGAATGTTACTGGTGAGCCTGGAGATGGGTCACTGGACCGTGGACGGAGGCTTCCCTTTCGGCTTCGGTAGCTCTAATGGTTTTATGTTGGAAGATCCGTGGGAGGTCAAGCAGGAAGATTTTCAGATGACGCGAGCAGTGAGCGGTTCGAGGCTAGAGCCCAGTGGATCTCGGACCTCATATATTTTCTCCTTTTTGAAATGAAGTTTGCTGGACAGTATAGGCTCACCAGACCCGTTACCGGCAGAGTGTGTTAGGTGGAGCAGATCGCGCAGAGTCCCATGTGTTTTTCTACCCCCGGGCTTTAAAGCCTCGTTTTTGGGTGTCCACTATCTGTAGTAGGAGTGTATTCCAAATAGGAATCACCTTTGACGGCGAGAATCTTTTGGAGACGGAATATCCGTGGGTGACGCCTAAATAGGTTTTGAGTATATCCCCCAAGAATACCTAAGCGAGGTCTAGTGAAGAATCGATCAAGTGCCCCGGAAGAGGGAAGACAGGAAAGTTAGGAATTACCTTACCTATTATGCCCGTCATCCCGGGGATAGAGATTGAGTGCAGTCAGTCCTGAAGAGTAAGGAAGGCTGGTCAATAGCAGCAAGGATTTGTGGCCTTTCTCTGAACGCTCTGGAGATAGTCACTGAGTCATGCGACCACCTGACCTTCAAATCCAATTTCGGCCGGCATTTCTTTACGCGATCACTAAAACCTTCACACTCCTCTGCAGAAAGTATATCTGAATGTCTATCCAAGAATCCATGTTGTGAGCTCATTTGTGCCATTTGATCATGCAACCGACCATACTTCGGTTGTCTTCGAAATAAACTATCGTCATCATCATAGTTACCGTTACGGACGAGTCCAAGATACGCGCTCCGGCTGCCATATTCTTAGATGGTGAGGAAAGCAGCCCCGCTAGTCTCCAGGTGAGGGTATGAAAAAGGGAGATCCCTGGTCAGCCAGAAACCTAGTATCTAATTTTGACCCGCCGTCTGAATTAGCGACTTTCCGTTAGTTCAGAGGGTTTGATCTATAGAGCCACCAGAGGACACACTGGAGCATTTGTCGTCACTTATCTGTAGGCTTCAATTCACTGAGCACATTTGGATGCTCCCATAGTCAACTACAGTTGTGCGATTGAAGAGTCTCGGGTGGTCACTTCATCCGCGCACCTTAGGATGTTGGATCTAACCTTTTCTGATAGATGGTTGATTTAGATCAGGAACAGTAAGGGGCCTGGTACGGAGCCATGAAGGGCTTCTATACTGACTAGGGATGGTAGGGAATCAGAAGCTCATGCAAGCAAGTGGAGGTGCATTCAAACAGAAAGCTCTTAGTTAAGCAGAAGTTTACTGGTGGTATCTTGCCACAAGGGCGAGGGTGCAACTCTGTCGAGGGCTTTTGCTAAATCTATAAAAATGGCATGGGAGGTTTTAGCCCGGTCAATGGCCTGCAATAAACGGTCAATGACAATTAGGGTGCTAGTGACGCGTGGCTTGTCCGGCAGAAATTCATGTTGGAGAGGAGAGACCAAGTTATTCCCATGAGAGTGGCTTAGCGTCCCGCTTTTGATAATACCCTCAAAGAACTATAAATGCTAGTTAGACCTAGCTGCCTGTAGTTGGATGAGGATTGCCAGTCACCTTTTTTGAAATAAGCCTGGGTTGCGGCTTTCTTCCACGAGATTGTGAATGTGGTGCAGTCTAGACAACCGTACAATAGGATGGGACATGTGGGAACTAAAATATTCTCGCATTCGTTTGGTATCTTGGAGCGTATGCTGTCCGGGACCTTTGAGCTGTACGGGCATGTATGTTGGAGATGTTGTTCAGCTTCCCGAACCGAAAAGTAGATGCTGTGGGAGTTTCGTTCTACAAATTTTGGGGAGGAGTAGGGTAGGTTAGCTTTGGCGAATAGTCAAAAATGGAGCAAAATTTATCTTCAGAACTCCCGGTCTCTTGCTCGGACCATGTTGCTGGGATGCCGTCAGGAAGGTGGGAGCCGACGGAGAGGGTTCAGTTTCCCATACGTGGCGAATATGCCTTATTTAGAATGGATTTGTTGAAAGGGATACATGCGAGGAAAGACGTTCGCACCTCTTTAAATCGCTCAAGGATTTCTTATTCACATTCCTTTTGAATCCCTCAGAATTTGCCCATATCTGCTGTCAGCTGCGAGTGCTTAGCTATGAAAAAGTGCATGCACGCCAGCCCAGCAGACAAAGAATGGTACCTGGTAGTATGCGCCTGTTTTTTGTTTTGGTTCAGTTTGTACAGGCCGAAAATGATAGAGGCCAATCGAGCCTCTAAATCTGTTTGTAGTAGGCGGGTGCCATTGTCTCCCAAAGTTGCTGTTTGGGTGTTTGGTCTGAAAGGCGGAAGTTTCGTTCATTATACACGGAACAGGTGGTGGTCACGGCCAAT
Source organism: Fasciola hepatica (assembly GCA_948099385.1). Classification (NCBI taxonomy): domain Eukaryota; kingdom Metazoa; phylum Platyhelminthes; class Trematoda; order Plagiorchiida; family Fasciolidae; genus Fasciola; species Fasciola hepatica. The sequence continues at coordinate 41,086,534 of CANUEZ040000043.1, forward strand.
CGAGCGTCCAGAATTCCTTCATTGGTATAGACACTAGTTAGGCACTCACCTCTGCGAACTGTATTTCGTGGAATCCTTGCTAAAAATAGAGCAGAAATGTGGAAACTCATCGCACATCATCTGCGAGAAGCATTGTGCTTCGTGGGAGTCCAGTGAATTATTATGGTACAAATGGAAATTTGCGACTTCGGAGCACATTATGCGTGCTTGCAGGTTCACGTTTATCCGTTTCGCTGCATGCTCAAAGCTCGCTGTCAAAAATGATCCCGTTCTATTTACGACCCAAGGAACCCTTGAATGTGTGGGCGTTAAGGTTTCCCCCATGCTAAGTCGAGACCTGCTCCCTTACTGACTGTATAGCCCCTGATCCTCGGTTTGTGACTGGATGACGACTATACTCGGAAGCAAAATAGGAGCAGAACTCGGAACGCTGAAGCGGGGTAAGATGTGCATTGGGGGGAAGCAATGGCGTGCTGACAATGCACACAGGCAGGGCAAGTGGAGCCACCACACTTGACCATCGTGCGGATGAACAAACTTGCTAGTATATGCAATTGTGTGTCAGTCCGGCAGTACTACAGTCGGTCCCCAGTTCCATGGTTTTTTCTGGCAGCCTGTGTCAACTTCTTGCCACACTACCGCTAAAACGTGAGATCTAGATATGAAAGTAGGTAGAGCTCTCGTCCATCTCTTCCGCTGACCTCTTTTTCGGGAGTCTGGAGCCGTATGTAAAGGACTCTTCGGTTCAAGTCTTTTATTACCTTAAACGCCTTTATGAGGTTCCTTCATGGTCTCTTCTTTTTTACAGAGAAAAGTCGGGTGTCCTGGAGTCTCTGCTCGCATGCCTTACCCCTCTGGCCCTCATCCATGATCTTTGCAAGACTTTTCACCATTCTTAGATAGACTGCCTCTTCTATGCAGAAGAGTGACCAGAAGCGGACACAGTTCTCTAGAAGGGGTCTGACTGCAAACAAGTAAACTGTCATGAAACCTTCGACTGTTGGCGTGACAACTCTGGTCTCAACCTGGAGGGCTCACCACAAGCTTATGTGCAACCACCTCACAGTGGCAAACCGCCTTGGATCAGAAGTCTGCAAAATCCCAAAGTCCCCAACCCTGTTTACGGCCCCAATGCTATGTAGGCCTTGGTTGTGTACGGCCGCCAGACGTATCGCTGTCCGTGTTAACGAGTGGCAGTTCCAAGGGGGAAGTCTCACTTGTGTACCCAGTTTGAATCGGCAACTGCCTTTGTTTAGCTCCGCTCTCCCCTGAGCCCTCGCCAATTTATCATTGTCTGTAAAAGATAAGCTATGTGACTGTAGGACTAGGGCTGTCACTTATGAACAGTAGTGGGACTAGTGTGGACCCCTGCGTTAATCCGCTGATGGCTTCCTCTAATTTGAGGTTCTTGTCTCCTACTTTGAGTCGAAAAGTTCTATCGGTAAGAGAGTCCGTCATCCATTCTGAAGTCTGCTCACTTATAGCAAATGAACTCAGCTTGATTAGTAGATCAGTTCACATAGGTTCGTTTAGTTTCACGTTAACCTTCTTGTGATAGTACACATGCACCTAACTGAGGCCCAAATGCTCCCGGGTCTTGTCACGATCATAAGGTCTGAATTTCACAGACGAGTTTGAAGACGTTTCTGAAAAATGGGACAATAAAGAAGGAAGTTAGAAATAAAACTCCTGACAACATCTTGCCTCTTGTATTACCGGCGAGTTGGAAGGTAAATCCTTGGTCGGCCGGAGAGGGTTTAGCTTAGTGGCTTTTTTAATCCCGAGTGGTCCATAAGATCCCGTTTTGGAAAGCCTATCGGACGTAAAACAGAGCGACTTCTGAACCGCGTGCAGTGTGTGCGGCTTTCTCCAGATCAGGTCAAATCACAGGGCATGGAGGCTTGGGCCACATTTTACCGGACTTCTTGCACCGGAGGTTCCGTGGATCCTCATTTGCTGCAACAGAAAAACGAAAAATGGCCTTCGCTCCAGAGCCAATGACACTGCCGTAGACTTTTAATTGTCTGACCATCCATTTCCCAAGACACGAGACCCGCGGAGCCCGTACAAACGACCTCAGACCCTGCTGACCGATGACACATGGCAGCAGGACAAGCAGCCTGTGTCGAAGGTGAGAGCTGCACGCTAGCTTTCTTCTACCCCCTCTAAACCGTCCTGCGGCTGAGTACTTGGATGCTACTGAAGGCTTTCTGCCTCTTCACAGCACTTACAAGCATGACCGGGTAGTGTGGTTTGAAATTAGACGCACGAGAATAAGGCAACTGAAAAAAGAGGGAAATCAGGGAAAGAAGTTCGACGATTGTGAAATTGGTTAGAACTGGCAGTGGCCGTGGCTTTGACGAAAGTGAGACCATGCCAAGTGAAGGCGCTAGATATAATACACCTCACAGTGATAGGACTCCGTCTGCAAAGCGACACTTAAACCAAAGTCTGCTGCGTACTTAGTTTGATTTCAAAACAGGTTGAGGATCAGTCGTGCATTGGGTGGTTGTGGCAATGTGTTGCAGCCTGCTTTGTGAGGCCAGGTGGGAAGGTCCCTGTACCTCTTTGCCCAGGAGCTAACCTCAAGTTTTTCTGACCTCCCATCTTCAGTGGTAAAGCCTCCTCGATTTCCTCCGGGACTCTTTTTAACCCTACATTTTTCGGCTGTTTAGTGTTGTACCTCACTTTTCGTCGGCTTTCGCGGTCGGAGCTCCATTGCTATCCTCATTACATCATACTCTGACCGCCGTTTGGTAAGATAGGATCCATTTGGAATGTAAACCGTGCCAGCTCCTTTTTCTTCGGTTTCATAGAAACCTTCCACCGAGCCAATGAGCACTGCTGCAGTATGCTGACCTTTTGGGCAGTAGCAGTAGTACTCAACTCCCCAGTGTTCCCATCATTATCAATCTTCCCATACAGCCGCGCCTCTCGTATAGCAGAAAACAGGCTGTGCGCCTCCATGGGCTTTGTCACGGCTGCCTAAACAAGGTTGTCCTTGTGTGCATAGTTCAGCCGAACAACCTAGTGGTCCGAAATGAGAGGATTTCTGACTATCGTTCCACCAACGACGTACTAAACCCAATCCACAATGGGAACAAAAGGAACATTGCACTAATGGGAATCGCGTAATTCACGACATCTGAAAGGTACAAAAATATAACAGTGCCACGAATTACACAGTCGTACTTGACCGTAGCCCCTCTCAGGAGGACCGTGTACGGAACAACCACAGGGAAGGCAGTAGGCCAGCCGAGAGTTACCCAACAGGGCATGAAGGTGCTTTGAAAAAGGTAACTGTTAGTTGGTAAAGGTGAACAAAATTGGAAAGAGAGTGAGAGAGCAAGAATACAAACAATGAACATATAACGAAACCCCGGGAACTGTAACAGTAGGAGACCCACCGTGGATCGGCCGCCGTAACACTGCCCCAGAAATGTCACCCAGAATGTTATTCCAGCCAGATTTATCTGCCAGACCCAAAGTATCCTTAGTAAAACCAAGTACGACCCAATATGAGACCAGCTGGAGGACATACCAACATCAACTGCGAGCTGGCCGCACAGCCCGATCGACAGCCGTAGAAGTAAAGACGGAGAGCACCATCAATTTGGAATGTTTTCTCAACGAACTGAAGACAATCATCCAGAAGACTCTCTATTTAATTAAAGAACGCTAACAAAACAATGAAATGTGAACGCCATTATGAAATTCTGAATGTGGCCTATCAATAAAGAAAACAACTCTCCGGTTATTTGCCCTTGGAAGGCAGGTGTCTGATCTGAGCTCCTTGGATGTATCTTTATAATCCATGTTGCATGAGCTTTGATTCTCATGAACCTTGCCCGTCCATAGCATCGTTGATGAAAGCACAAAAATCGTGATATGAAACAAAACTGTAGCGATTTTAGATGCTTTTCACCTCTTTAAACGTTTTTAATAAAAAACTACAGTCACAGTTCGGGATTCTGCTTCGTTTTTTGATTCAACGACCAGCAACTTGTTCCCAGAAGCCCGAAGTTAAGTCTTACCGCCAGGTGAGAAGTCACGGACTCCCAGAATGGGACTCAGACAAGGACCGCATGCGAAGGTAGTGCTGAGAGAGACTACATACGCTATTGGCCCAGTGGTATCACAGCCGCCCGGAGGCGCGGGCGGCAAGTGACAACGTAGGAGGGCCAAATGGACAACAACAGCATCGTTGACTTCCTTCATTTGGCTCGTCAATAACTAACCTAACACTGTTAGCTTCCAGCGTTGAATTGATAACTCAATGCATGTGCGCCATCGCTAACCGACCTTAATCGCATCACACTGAGCAAAATAACCACACGAGTGCAACGAGGCTAAATGAGTGCACTGGTTGACTGATCAAAGCTAGAAGTTTGTAACACTATCGTTTATACGATCCGTCTAACAAAACCGACTGCAAGGCACAGCCGAAAGTTTGTTCAATAAATACGATACGAACAAATACATGAAGGCAGTTCATTTCAGCAATAAGTGAAACTATTGCATTATCAACCAGATAAAAAGTAGAACCAAAATCACTCTAAACACTTTCACATTTCAACAAAAGCAACTAGTACTCTTCTCGTCTGAGTGCTTCAAGACGTGCTCACCCCGAAGACTTCCTAGCGAACTCATACCTGTCACAAAGAATCTTTTCATTTATTTTTGTCGTCTGACCATTTTGGACGCCTGGTGCAAGTTTCCTCTCGTACCAAGGCTGCCAGCTCCCTGCAACACAATCCTTAACTCTTGAATGATCTGCCGTCTTAGATACGACGATACGTCAGACCGTCCTTTTGCACCAGTCATTAAATTACAACAACACCGCAAGATTCAAGTGGCATATAACATTTTATTACAAAAAGCCAACCTTCCCAAACAGCTTAGGGGTGATGTTTAATCGGTTGCATGAACAATTACCTTTGACTGAAACTCAAAAGAGCCTGATATAACCGAGGACAGACCAATGCTATCGTGAAATGCGTTTTCATGCTCCCGCTGACACTCGAGGCCGTCACACCTTAAGAGTTCACGGTGACTTTTCATTTTTACACCGGATGAGTCGCAAATTGCACGTGCGTTCCTTCATCTCTGACACTGCATTTGTAACGAGAGTTAACATCCGACCTTTCTCACCTTCCATATAGTGATACAAAATCCAGCCAAAGGCGATAAGACAAAGCTAAACGGGTTAAATATTCATCTGAAAAATGTCACAATATTACCGAAGTAAAAGTACAAATATTAACGTTATACGATTCAGTCTTCTTTGGTTGCTGCATTGTCTGGAAAAAATCCTTCAGGCACTATGATCTCGTGTTTCGTGATAATGCTCTACCATTAACACAAATCGAGTGTTCCGTACACTTTATGTTTCTATGGACCAAGCTTTGTTTGTTCGTTTCCAGAGCACTACCTTGTCGTATCCCATCTCAGGCTTGCCCGAGGAAAGTGCTTGTCTCTAGCGAGCCGTAAACTTGGTTTGCGTTTTCTGAGGCCGTGTAGTCTCAAAAATGAGGTTTGTATATATTTTATATTACCACTCATTTAGTAAGACAGCACCGTAGAATTAACGTGTCAATCTTGTCTTAGCTTTGGGGTTCATTCAAGTTCGGCTACTTATTGCCCGAAAGCTTGTTGCACTGTCTTCCAAACCGGTAGTTTCTCCAACTTATTCCAGTTTGCCGTCTACTTACACTAGGTAGACACTGCCAGCCGAAAAGGAAGGGGACAATTCATTACTAAAATTCGCCGTACGTGTACCACCTTCCAGAATTTTCATTAAACGGCCCCCACTTTCAGAAGGCTCCACATCCGTAGCCCCAGCTCTTCCTCCATCTATTGGAACCTCTAGCTCTAACTGTACTGTCGGCACTGCCTCTTGAACTTCGGGATGCAGAATCCTACTGCTTGGGCTGATCTCCCGAGCTGCCTACTCAAAGGGCCTGGGCTTATTGAAATAAACAACGAATGATGGACTACCACTATTCACCGACGCTTTTCGAATGATGCAGGTTGCATCTGACGAAATACCTTTTACACAGGGGCCCCTTCTAACATCCAGGAAATTCAGCAGGCACCTCCTCGTGGGTGGAGACGTATGAAGCCACAAGTATCCCCAGGTTGTGGTAAAAAGCCAAACGCCTATCTGTCATAATGCTCCTTTTCCGCCTTTGTGCTGTCCCAGGATGAGCTCCAGCAAGGTCTTCGCCTCTCCTTAGCATGTACCGCAGCTTGCTGACGTACTACACCACAGTAGCGCTTTAGTTGTGAACTGTGGGCAGTCGCAAATCCAGCGGGAGCCGGATCCCCCTTCCTGTCCAAAGGAAGCTTGGGGTCTGATTTGTTGAGGCTGCATTGGACCGCGACACATCAGATAGCAGGACTGTATTTTCGTGTCCCAGTCCATGCCTTGTTCGACGAAGGCTTTGGGGAGGTTGACAACTGTCTGATTAGCGCTCTCATCTAATTCATTTCCTTGGGGTTGGTGGGAGGTAAAGCTTGTTTTGTCAATACCGAGAGACCTATAAATCGCCCGTACGAGACAGCTCTCAAAATTCGTACCCTAATCAGAGTGCAGTTGGCCCGGTGCACCCGACTGACAAATCCAACGGTTTAGAATTGCCTCTGCAACGTTTTTCGTATCTTTGGAACCCAGGGATATCGCTTCGCACCACTTGGTAAAAAAGCCAACCGGAACCGGAAAGTATTTAGTTCCCCGTTGCGTAAGCGGCAGTGGTCTGATTAAATCCACAGCAACTATTTCATTTAGAAGCCCAACCATTATGGGCTGTGAAGGAGCACGGGGTGCAGTTCTGGGATCCTTAAATCTGCCACAGTGTTCATGAGTCCTGTAGAAATCTAATTGACCTCTTCTCTAATAGGGCTACCAGAACCTAGTCCATGCCGCATGCACTAGCCTGTCGGCTCCAGCTGGGCCCAGCTCTCTTTGTAACGTAGTAAGAACCCTTTTTGACATTAAACGAAGGACGACAACTTTGACCCGGTAATTGGGATTATATTGGAAAACTAAAACATTACCCACAATACTGAAACGGTTCCGGGGGCTCCATAAATGGTTGGTCCATAAGTCGCACTAGACTTCTCATATCTTGTCTATACCTTGGAGTAAACGCAGCCAGTGTCGCTACCTATGGACTGGATAGAGCCCCACTATTCCCAAGTATACTCATGTCGACCGACTTGGGCCACATATTTGACGGTGCAGTAAGGACGATCTCTGTAGTTTCGAACTGGTATCCTCGATAATGCTTCTGCACTTGAATGTCGACCACCCGCCCGATGTTCAATCAGGTAATCAAACTCCTGTGACCGCTCTTGCCACCGGACATTCTGGCCCCATGAGTCTTTGAAGCTTAGTAACCACAGAAGGGCTTGGTGGTCAGATCGAATTCGAAATCGTTCTCCAATTGAGGCTGTCTAAACTTTTGTCATAGGTGTCCAGAGCTAGCTCTTCCCTTCTTGTTGCTCAATAATTTTTCTCCCGTTTAAATAATTACCTGTCATTTAATTGATCATTTCTCTCGCAAGCTACGTTTCTGCCACCATCATAGCTAGGCCCCAAACATCGGTTTACCGCCAGTTCCCATTTTCATATTGATGCGTTATATTCCTTTATTCCGAAAGCAAACAAACCGCTCAAATTCCACATGTTCCTGTACGGCCACTTCTTTCAACATCACTTTGGAAACCATCGTCCAGTATGCTGTCCGTCCTTTATATAACTGGCTCAACCGATACACGGTAACTGAAGGTAGCAACTGCAATCCTCGAATGATTTCTCTTATTGTTTATGCGTAGCCCACCTCTTTATATCTTCCGGTTTTACTTCCTGACCCCTCTCATACAGTGCAAAGCGCTATTGCTTGATTACGTTTCCTTATAGAATTTTCCTTTCTCACGCCAACCATGTATCCATTAATCCAGTCTAATCCTCTGGCAGGTCAGTCTTTCTTCCGTAGGGTTTGTGTTTATCCTTACTACCTCCAGTTCACTATACCTGGATTTGCCTATCTTGGCCACCCACCCTTGAGTTTAAATTTGCCGGGAGCTAAAAAAATTTACTTGAATCATTTCTCTTGCACTTAGTCACGTGTACGTAGTAGAACGATTCTCCTGAAACTCAGATTCTACCTTTAACCGTACAGTAAAAACAATTAGCACTTTCTACTCATGTAGGCGATGACATGCTCTACTCCACCCCATATGACCCGAGGTAACTTGGCCCCAGTTGCCGAGTCACTCACTTTTGCTTCCAGAATGAAATCATCGGCCCCTTCATGAATGTCTGGCAGTGTCAGTACGGGTGCTGAGCGAAGAGCTGAACGTAGGTGTGCAAAGGACGGCTCACACCGTTTGCTCCGGTTAAAGATGTCATCTTTGTGCAAAAGAGCTTTCGGTGGTGCTGCTCTTTACGAGAAACCTTTGACGAAGCAGTGATACTGAGAAGCCTGCTCTAAGAAACTCCTCAATTGCTCAAAGATGTCGGAAGCTGATCAATTTAGGACTTATTGGATTTTTCCTGGGACGGTTCTAATTTCCCGGTCCAAGAAAGTGTGGCCCAGAGGATCTGCTCCCCAGAGAGCAATTTACACTTAGATGGTTTTAGCTTAGGCCCCCATCACTTATTCCCCCCAAAACTAGCTCAAGGTTTCCTGATTGTTCTTACTTCGTCCTCATATAAATTAGAACAACATCAGTGCACTTGGAGGGGGCAAGTCCCTTCAAAATAAGATTCACCGGACGTTGGAAGTTGGCAGGTGCCTCGGTCGGCCTAGAAGGCATACGCTGCAACTCGTAAAGCCACGTTGGAATGGCGGACTTTGACTTCTCCCGATTTTTAGCTGCTAGTTCTACTTGCCAGTAAGCGGATGCCAAGTCCGGGGCTCTGAAGTTTTAACTATCTCCTGCAGCGTCAAATCTATCACCCGTGAAACCAAGTGGAAATGAGTCCTGCTTGGAGACAGGGCTCAGTTTCCTGTAGTCTACAGAGAAGCGAAGTTTTACCGCCTTCTTCTTGAGTAACACCACAGTGAACGGCAGAGGGCAACTTAATGGCTAGATAACGTCGTTCCTCAGCATTGCGTGCTGCTCTTCCGCTTGGTAATGTATTTGTTTGCTCCTGGGGGCCTTTTTAATGGGTTTTGTATCCCCGATGTCGATTCGACGTTAAGCTGAATCTCTCAGAGCCAAATTCTCTTTTCCGCATTAGAAGGAGTAGAAAAACTTCCGGAAGAGTTTCAACAAAGGTTTGTCGCTTTCTGCCTTGTCACTATCCTCTAAGAACTCATCAAAATGTGTTACGTGGATTCGTTTGCCTGTATCATTGCGCATTTGTCTATGCTGATCTTATCCCGTCCAAGGCAGTCACTTTTTCCGTTCCCTAGATGTAACCTCCTCCGCAGGGGTATCAGTAACACGTTCGAGATTTACCAAGACATCTTCCCGAACTATCACATCTCGTGGAATTCCTTCAACTATTATTACAGGTGACTTCCAGACGGATCCGCCCAGTTACAAATCCAAAACAATCGCCCCTCTGACGGTTAACTTCCCACCGTTTACCGCCTTTAGAGTTAAACGACAAGAGGCCAATTCAGCTTTTTCGTCTACTGCAGCCGAATTGGGGCTGATTATGCCAAAAAATTGCCTTCTTATCAACCAGACCACAGAAATAGTTCAATAGCTTTTATCTGAACAGAAGAAGATTCAGCACTACTGGAACATGTCAAAACGACAGGAACCGCGGACTCAACCTGTTTCCTAGCTCTTGGCCTCTTTCCGCGTTGGAGCAGGCCGCCCTCACTGGCTGTGAAGAAAATGGTCCAAGAGGGCTGCTGCGGGGACCAGCGCATCACGAATTGTTCCCCAGGCCTTGGGTCCTGTTACAAAACGGAGAACGCTTTCTAGCGTAATTTCCTCGGTACCAACCCCATCTCCAATTACCGGGACTGCGTGCTGGATGTTGGGCCTTCGGCCTTCATTCGCTGAACCGCAGCTCTCACTCCAGCTGGTGTTCCTGAAGCTGCCCGTTCCAGGCTTTCTTCGGCTTCCCCCGTAGACGGCCCTTGAGCCAAGTTCTCAAACTTTCCTCTTAAAAATGCAAGTTACACAGCTGGATTAGAGACTCCGCGAATCGGCTGTCCTAATAGACGGCTTTTCCGCCCTTCCTTGGTTTCTCGTGTATACTCCCTGGCTCAGCTGTTGTAGCTCCCGACCAAAGGACCTACCTCCCCATCCAGCAGCTAATTCTTTCGGTGAAACCATTGTTGATATTGCTAAGAATTTTTGGGGGAGTCCATCGGTCTCCAAAACTGTTTGAAAGCGGAGTCTAGGCCGCTAATTTTTGAAAACGCCCACTTGATTGACAATATCATAGGCTTCTCCAACCAGCAGTCCCAGGATGACATCCCTCCACTGCACTCCAGCAGATCTTCTGAGGTACTGCCGAGCTAGACCCTTCCACCGGCCATAATTTCCACCAAGACACAAGTTCTTGGGCCCAGTTGGAGTAGGAACCTGTTGAGTTTTGTCTATCTTGCGCTCTGTCAATCAGCGCGAAAGTTAGTATACAGCTGAACTCCCCGGGCTAGCTTTCTCTGGCGAGCAGTCTGCCGCTTTTTCTCAATTATCAGTTTCGACCTGCTTTTTTGGATTCTTACCATCCCGGAAAGGAAAATCCAACAATGCAATTCGTCGTACTCGTACGACCTTCCAGAAGTTTCTGTCGTTGTACGAAACTATCATTGAAGCGACCCAGGTCACTCCGCTAACCACCAATAATAATAATAATAATAATAATAATAATAATAATAATATCGGTCTATTTCGGAGAAGACCGGAGCTTGCCAGGGGCATGATAATGTTTATACAGACGATGGAATGGACAAATATAATTTATGAAGACTTGGAAATTTTCTTGAAAAGTCGGACAAAAAGGCTCAGAAGAAGGAACAGGTGATAGGTGTATGCACACCGTAGAAAATGCAGGGAGTTACAAATGAACTCAAGGGAGGATTTAAATGGATTGTAACAGTCAGCCAAAGGCGAAATGACGAAACTCAGCAATGTAAGAATTTATCTAAAATATGTGGCACACTGTCGTTAACGAAAAAAATACAAATATAAACACATTACGAATCAATCCTCTTGGATTGTTGCACTGTCTTCCAGATTGGCTGTTTCTCCACCTTGTTGCAGTTTTCCTTTTGCTTGTGCAAGGTTGATACGAACAACTGAAACGGAAGAGGAAATCCATTATTTAAGTTCGCCATACTCGTACGACCTTCTCAGTGTGTCCATTACAGGATGCACGGTGAGTTTGAAGGTCAAGGTCGGGTGGAAAGTGTGACTGGTCCGGGTGGAAACATCTGGTTTATTGAACGTAAAATGTAGGTGCTCTGGGTTGCAGATGCGGTGCACAACACGCGAAGATCTACCCCATTTCTCACTTCAGTGACGCGTTAGGCGTAAAACCTCCCTTCTTCTTCTTTATCAACGATCTGTCCACCCTTTGGCTATTCCCTAATGGCTTCTAGCCCCGGTGGTTTATCCCGCTCTAGTCCTTGTCCGTACACCTGGCAAAACGAAGCTCCCAGTGGAGGAAATCAGGGTTTCACCAACCTGACTTTCCGAGAATGGCCGACAAGTTTTGCCATATACTTCTCTCGGGACGAAATGCAAATAACCTGGGTCCTGTGAACAAAGATGTGATAACTTGTATTGAAAAATGAGGTGGCCAATCGCCCGATGCCGTACCTTAGAAAGGCCGTAAAGTAGGAGGGATTTATTCTGAAAACCGAAATCCGGCGATCTTAGCGTAAACCTAAGGTCTACTGATTCGGGTAGGCAACTGTTGCTCGGCTTCTGCGTTACACCGCGTAGCTTTCTCGCTGTTATCGGTATAGTTTTTATTAAGCTATCTAGGATAATCCCCAAAACTATAGCTCTAAGGTCTGTTGTCCGACCCAGAAAAAATCAAGCGATTTTTTCTGAACATTAGTCCCTGGGACCACCCGGTGGTAAAAGATACACACGAAAGTGATCATTGAACTGCTCTTAGGGTCGGAGCTAAGTGAAACATCAGTCTCAGTGAAACCACACTAGCAGACTCTAAGACACCACTCAGGGAATCACCTTAGTAAAGAGACTAAAGCCGTCTTGACTTGCGTAATACATCCGGAAACTTTCAAACAGCACCATCCGCAGAAACTGCTTGCAGTTTTTAGCTGAACAACTGATACATAATTAGTTCCGCTGATATTGACCCCCCGTGGCTAATACTTCCTTCCCCACCTAAGGCTCACATATATTGGCCATACTCTACACCCAATCCTTTGCTTCCGTATAGCTCTCTTACCCCCGCATATTGCCACATCTCATCCGATTGGCCATCCACATCCTTACCGCCATAGATATGCCTACATCTCCTCCCAACCGACCCAAAATCACTGCCAGCAACCGCCGTCGCAAGACTGCTAAACTGCAAAACTCACTGAATAACTGCTCAGTCTCTCTGGTAGATATACTTGGACACGCTAATAGACAAACTACGGAAATGAGCAAAGATCTGAGCAGCCTTTCCTCTCGCGTTGACTCCGCTGATCAAATTATCGGTCAACTGATGCCCATAGCATTCTTGCTTGATCCAGCCGCACACCATACCCCAACTAATCTACTACTGGCCACGAAGTTTGTGGACACAATTGCCTCGGAAATCTCCAGACGGATAAAAAAGGCAAACAATGCGGTTGTGTTTAACATTCCAGACCGAATACCTCTCTCAGCTGCTAAAAATATGATCTTAAGCGCTTGCAACCTTGACTCACAACTGTGCCACTGTTTTAGACTCCGCAAAACCTCCCTACGCACCACCTGTCCACTGCTGTTCCAGTTTACAAATGAAGTTGTCGCCAAGATTTTTATCAGCCGGCAATCGTTAGTCGTAGCCAAAACCGGCTTCAAGTGCGCCAAGATATTTCCTGACAAGACCCCACTGCAAAGAGAGGTGCACAAGAGTCACGCCCAGAACAGTAACCCCGGTGTTAGCGCAACCAACAATCCACCCCAAAACTCCGGGGCACCTATCACTGGCCATCACCCGATGTTGCCATCTATTGCAGATTACAATGCAACCGTAGATTTAGACAGTACGCCAATTTCCTCACCCAATGAGCCACCTGGCAAACGCCCCAATATCCAGAATAGCCCAAGCAAATCTCCAGACTGGAACAAGCGCCCCAACGTCCACAAAACTGATGAAGGTTCCTCCAACTCATCCACCCGCGAGCTCATGTACTCCACAAGTCTAGATGACCCCATTCCTTCTACTAGCTCCATGTCGGGTTATTTAACCATACCTAAAAATCACTGCACCATCAACCCACCTCCGTCTACACCCATGCATCCTGTTACCTCTGGCATTTTTGATAACTCAACCAGGCCCCTAAGCCCACCATCTGCACCCACCCATTCGCCACCAGAATGTGTCCGGTTACCACCTAGGCCACCACCGCTAATTAGCCCGTCAGTGCAGATTGACCCACAGAAGTTAACACCTCGTCACCAAAAGAACAAGGCCCATCAACGTAACGCACATGCAAACCATAAGGTAATGACTCAGTCACGTGAAATTTTACCAGCCCCTTGTGCGGCTGTGAATCCTAGTTTTTCATCTCGGCTAACTGCCTTTTCATTTCCACCCTACTTGTACCCACCTTATCCCCCCCCATTCACCGCTCCATTACATTACTATCCGCCACACCAACTACTCTATACCTCTACCGCTACCCAGTCACTCCCTGGGAACCATTTCCTGGTTTCACCTAGCTCCCCTCTCCCACAAGACCCATCCTCGTCTCTTGGCCCAGTACTGCCATCCATCCGTGGCCGCTTTTTTCCTGCCGCCCCCCTTCGAGAATATTCCCCGCATTCAAACTACTCTCCCAAATAGCACCTCCCCATCCCTCTCCCCTCACACTATCCCCCTCCAGGCTTCAACTCATCCAATCCGTGGAACAACTGAGGTCCTTTCCCCATCCTTGCCCTATTCTTCACTGGAATTACCACCCTCATCACCACTACCGAACCCCCCACCATATCCACCACTACCGAGGCCTGTATCATCTCTCTCAGTCATACTTGTAAATGCCCGTTCATTACTGCACAAAACTAAAGCCATCCGCAGCATCGCTGAGCCCTCTGACTTTGATATTATCATTGTAACTGAAACATGGCTAACAGATTCCGTCCCGTCAGATCGAGTCTGTCTAGTTGGCTACCAGATGTTCCGAAGGAATAGACCTTGTCGTGGGGGAGGCTGTCTAATTTATGTCAAAAACACTCTGCTGGCCATTCCACTGTCACACACAACTCTGGACGCGATTCAGGATTCACTGTGGTTAACAATTCCCTTAATTAATTCCTATCTTCATATTGGTTGCATCTATAGGCCACCTGATTCCAACGCCATGGATCTTACCAAGATTATTGACGCTTTCAACTATCTTTCATTGCTGCCCTGTTCCTCCAAATTCATAGCGGGGGACTTCAATGCACCGAGCATTTGTTGGAACACTCTATCCGCCCCAAACAACTTACTAGATTTTACGTCATGCATCCGCGTTGGGCGCTGGATCCAACACGTAACAGTCCCAACCAGAGGTAACAACATCCTTGATTTGTTGTTTACTATTGGTTTATCAGATGTTTCAGCCAGTACGTTCGACCTCTTTCCAGGAAGCGACCACAGAATGGTGTCCTGCACCTTCTTGGTTCCGCAATCTTTTGACAAATCCCACCCACCCAATCATTACTCTTCAGCAGTCAACTGGGTCAATCTTATCTGCACGCTTCGATCGCTAGACTGGGACGACTTTTTCCTGCAAAGCGACCCTCAGCTGGCTGCTAATTTACTATATTCTGACCTATCATACTTGCTGTCCAAAATCACTACTACTCGTATCACATCAAACCGAGTCCGTAGTTCAATCCTGAGCCGAATGCAAAACAAGTATCTGAAGCTCCAGAAGGTGTATCAAACCAATAATGACTTATCGTCATTCTTGCAGCTCCAACGTCTCTCGGTAGCAATCAGAATGAAGACTGATGATATGCTCAAAAAACAAGAAGTATCTGCCTTGCAATGCCATGATACTTCCTCAAAGTTGGCATACCTAATGAAGAATAGAAATCAGAGCAAACCAGTAAGTATCCCCTCTCTAATCTTAGAGAATAACGACCGCATTACCTCACCTCTAGCGATAGCTGAGGCGCTTAACTCCTACTTTGCTGCATCCATGACTACGAACCCCCTTACTTTATCCCCATGCATAGACCCTGTCACCGAGCACTCACTGTCTGATTTAGAATTTACTTTAAAAGAGGTGACCAACCAGATTACCCGTGTCCGGAAGTCCTCACACCTTGGCCATGATGGTGTTCCGCCGACACTTCTACGTCTTGGAGGAACTGATGTCGCAGCCTTACTATTGAAGGTCTACAATCTATCCATCAAGTTTGGCATATTTCCCTCACAGTGGAAGACTGCGGTCATCATCCCAATCCATAAGAAGGGACCAATACATGACCCCTCCAATTACCGCCCTATCAACCACACTCCAATTGCTTCTAGGTTGATGGAACGCCTCATCAAACAGCGGATGTCCGACTTCCTGTTGTCCCATAACATCATCCATAGTGGGCAGCATGGCTTCCTAAAATCACGTTCATGCACCACCTGTCAGTACGACTTTTTTAACCTCATAACGGTGGCCGCCGACAACGCTAAATCTATCATCATCATATACCTTGATATGACAAAGGCTTTCGACCGCGTCCCTCACGCTTTATTACTAACCAAACTCAAAGCTCATGGCTTTTCCGGTTCGCTTTTATCTTGGTTAACATCTTATTTATCGGACCGTTCACAAGTGGTTTCCATTGATAGGTGTTTCTCACAACCTGCTCCAGTCACCAGTGGAGTTATACAAGGCAGTGTACTCGGTCCTTTACTATTTCTCATCTACATAAACGACATATTTCCCATCTTGCACCATGGTACCCCATTCCTTTTCGCTGATGACGTTAAGATTGTCTATGAGTTTCCTCGTCAAAACCTCAACATCATGCTGGATGATATCTCTAGTGACCTAAAGCGACTCGGGGATTGATGCAATTCATGGAATATGGACTTTTCGACCTCGAAGAGCTGCTACACAACATTCAGATGTCAAGTGACCCCCGGAACCCTGCTTATCCACGACCTACCCATTTCGTACAGCCCTTTAGTTCGAGACCTTGGTCTCCATTATTCTTGTAGCTTTAGGTTTTCTGAGTATGTTACACTCCAGATTACAAAGACCAGAAGAACCACTGGTCTCATCTCCAGAACTTTTCGGCTAAATGATTGCAAACTGCTCACTTACAAGTCTCACGCCAGGCCTCTCCTTGAATACTGTCCCATTATCTTCACCAACATGACGAAATCCGACCGCATTTCTCTGGAGTCCGTGCAACGCCAATTCACCAAACAATTAGTAGGCTTTTCCTCCAGTTTGTGTTACAAGGATCGATGCATCCTACTCAATCTTGACCCTCTATGGTTGCGTCGCATGAAGCTCAATTTGTGCTTCCTGTTTAAGCTGTACCACCGTACGGCCTTTTCGTGTACCGAACCCATTCGTCTCACTCCCTCCACGAATTGTGCTCTACGCCATCGGTCATTGCAGCTCTCTATTCCTAGATCAAAACTAGCGTTAAGATCTAACTTTTTCCTTATAAAATACTCAATGTTATGGAATAAACTCCCGCTAAACATCCGCGAGAGTCTCTCAATTTCCCAGTTCACAGGCTCGCTGGATCAGTTCTTGACTGTTCCCAATGTGATCCCTCTTACCGGCCTGACCGTCACCGAAGAGGTGGCCTACGAGAACAGGTTTGATTACTAGGATTACTGCACTAGAACTTTCATTTCTCACCCGATGACAAACGCCAGGGCAACTATTCTCTTTTACGTTATATTGCTTACAATCTATACTACTGTAGCCACAGTTTGCTGACTTTTATAACTATACCTAGTTTAATGCTTGCCGGTTCTCCTAATTTTAGACAATGTTCCTGTTTTATTGCAAACCAGTCTAAGTTTCTTAGTCTTAGATGTCTCCACAGCAAACAAGTACGTGGCTTCGGACCCTAGGACACTGGGTTCCGCCGTCTACCACTTTACTCGATCCTTTCACTCCTTTCCCGTTCACCTTGGCTACCACCACTCACCTGGGTTTTATGCCCGGCCTCAATTCGCCTTTCTTAATCACCTCATTCCAGAATCTATTATCCCAGAAGCCCACCTGCTAGTACTTACCTGGTGGCTTTTCCTCTCGTCTCACCTCTGTATCTACCACCCACCAACTACTATCATATTCTCTCTTATGCAACACACCATTTCCCATCAGCAGAGCTAAACTCATCTGCACCAGCTAGCCCGGAATGGACTCTGATGGTCTTAGGCATGACCTGGCGCTGTATGAGACTGACACACGTATGCTAGCTTGTGCTTTACAACGTTCGTTGTCTTACTCCGTGTGTTGCATAATCCCATATTGCATTTTCCCAGCCCATGCTAGCGAAACCCCTGATGTCAACGGCACCCATACCATTGCGTCGTTGGAACGTGGGGAAAACAGACCACCCCCAGCAGTTGCGAAAAAAGACAAATACGCATAAAATTACGATCGGGCGGAGGGGCTATGGAAAGTTCCTATATGGGCTCAACCACCCCTCTGTTAGGAAACAAAAAAAAAATAATAATAATAAAACTGAAAAAAGAGAACAGTGGAAACGAAAAAGACCTCGTGGGATCGATTCGATCTCCAAATACCACTGACATCGGGCTGTGAAGGAATTGGGCAACCTTCATCTATGGGAAAGTATCCCATCAGCTCAGACCTGATCCTGCGAAAGGGGAAACCCCACATCGCCCTTGTTCGCTCGACAAGCTTTGGTCTTCACGCTCGAGACTGACTGGGGTGACAGCGCACTGGACTCTCCACATACGCTTTCCCACCCCCCGCTCTAAGTTTCAACCACCCCATACCCACCATAATCGCACCTAGCATGCACGTCGACGTCAAATACAATCGCTACCACAGCCCTGACCTTCAACCCACTGTCCTGGACAGAGTGTCGACGTACCTGACGAATAACGGCAACCTCGATGAAGCCCGGAAAAGGAAAAAAAGAGATAAGAACATAGTGGGAACCGGTCACCTTTTCCATCTATGCCCCTCTATCTTCCGTCATCTTTTTTAGAAAGCGGTCTTCTCGATGTCCTAGCATCCAAGCCACGCCTTGGGTTTACAACCCTACCTAACAGTAACCACTGCCTCCTGCCAACTACAATCACTACCGCAGCCTGCTCACAATTAAGTTAAATCTCTGAAATGCAGACGCAGCAGCCCACCGGGTTTACGCTATCTTGCTAGCCTGTAATAGTACTTATCAACCCCCTGCAACCATACATTACTTAAGCTCTCTAATTAAAACCCAGATCAAAGTACGAAATGTGACACTGACAGTCCACATAAACCCAGCCAGTTCTTTATTAATTGTCGCTATTTATTATCATAACTAACAGTTGGAACCACGTCCAGACTGCTAACACCATTTATTTCAGGTTTGTCGTCGCTCACTCTCTCGGGCACCACTTTCGGTGACCAATGTCCACACTTTGACCTGTACCGACAGAGACCTTAATGGCATCTTTTATACCAAACGGGATTGCAATCGGGCCACACGACCTAAAACACCCCCAAATGCTTACAAGCAGATTGATAGACGTCTCCTAACGCAACACCTCTACTACTGATGTCACTGTTGGAGGCTTCAGAAA
Source organism: Fasciola hepatica (assembly GCA_948099385.1). NCBI lineage: Eukaryota > Metazoa > Platyhelminthes > Trematoda > Plagiorchiida > Fasciolidae > Fasciola > Fasciola hepatica. The sequence goes on from CANUEZ040000043.1 coordinate 41,105,456, forward strand.
TAACAGTTCGCAAGCAAACTTCTATTGATTGATTGACACGTCCCATTACCCCACCTGATGAACCATACCCACGGGATGCTGCACATCACCTTGGTCTCATGTGAAACAATCCAATAACAGAGCCAGAATACGCAACACAGGAATTTTCTCTCATTAAAATTCGATACGTTATCCGAACGCGAGTCCACTTGTCCCTCACATCCTTGGTTCCCAACAATGATGCCGAAGATCACTGAGAATCAATAAGTCAATATATTTGTCAGCATAACAGAACAATAAGGCGCGAGCCTACAAGGAGATTTTTCGCTCCGTTTTCTCTTCCAAGATTTCATTTTTCTTTCGATCGGTATCCAGCCTGAAATTGACTCTTCACCAGTTAAAGGCCTTCAAGTTGCGCTGCCTTTTTTTCTGAATGATAAGGGTTATTGATCCCGAACCTAAACTCACCTTATATACGGATTGCTGTTTCCTCCACATTCATCAACGTTGCCTGTCCATTTCCACAAAGTTTCCTCATGTCTCCTCGTTTCATGATGAACTCCCTCTATTAGAATCGGGAATATCCATCATTCCGGGCCAACTTCATCTCCATAGAGAGCCGCTCTCTTCATATTCACCAAAGTTCACTGTTGTACTCCCATTCATTTCTTTAACCTCTCCATGTCCATAACTTACTCCGTGCATAGAACCAGCAATAGGCCTCAGTTACCCACATCTTGCATTATTATGACTTATAACGCATCCCTAGCGCTATATTTTCACGATATATTTTGTATTTTCACGGACCACCACCAACCAGTTGAATCCGAAACCAAACCGTTTTTGCCGCGCAAACCTTTATAATTTCAGTCGACTCAAACTATCTCTAGCTATATTGTTTTGCTTCTGACGACTCCACTCGCTTTCTTGAAATTCGTGTATAGTTCATTGTTATGAGTAACGTTGTACACCATGATCATGCGCTTGCGCATGCGTCTCGACCATGGTCGAGAAATATACCATTATTATTATTATTATATTATTATATGATGCCAGTCAATGGCTCCTTCCTCAAAGTCTCCCCGCAGGCTAGAGATTTCACACGTTTATTCCGAACCTTGAGGAACATCTTAGGTCCCATTGCGTAGTCAGTGTGGAGATAGCCCAACGCTATTTTGTGACAAATAATTAATCCATAACAGAAAAAAACAAGTGATTTAAGTAAAGCCATTTTCCTTCCTTAAAAATCCGACTTCGTAGTAAGTGACTACCACAATGAAGCCACCGACAAATCTAGAACCGGTTAGTAGCAGCCTCCAAAAGGGACATTCATAACACTGAGATGTTTTTCCAGGAATATCCATCGAGCCCCTAGAAAAAATATCTCTCAACAGTGCAGAGGTGTGATTCTCACGAGTCCTGCCAAAAAACGATAGGCGGTTGATCAGAGGAGAAATCGCCTGGCCTTCCTTCTCCTTGCTTTCTTTTAGCCGCAGAACTCTCCACGTGACCAACAACGGAGTACCTATTCTGGCACTATCGCCAAGTCACTTCAGATTGACCTAGGGGATGCCCCCGATCAGTTTCCGGCCTTTCTTTGCTTTGAATAGGAGCTCCCGCTCTAATCGCCACCGACACACCCTATTAAGGTCGCCCTGAAGGATACTTTCTTCAAGGATCTTTCACTACTTCACCCTCGCCGGCATACTTGGAGTGGGTCAGATCTGGTTCATGAGCTAAATCTTTCATGTACAACAGAAACAGGAGTGGCTCAAGCACCGGCCCTTGCAGGACTCCACTGAAAACCTTGCCCATAACAGACCTGTCCCCATACCTCTAAATAGAATCGTCTTTCTCTGAGGAACTCGGCTGTCTAGATATCCTGTGACGGGTTGATTCCACAGGCTCGAAGCCAGGGCACTAGTGGCCTGTCATTCACTGAGTCGAACGTTTCCCTGAAGTTCAAGTAAAAGGCCCCTACATTCTAGTCACAGTCAAGTTCCTCCTTAACTCCATCCAGGAAGCACGCTAGGTTCGTCTTTCACGACCACTCCTGCATGAAGCCGTGTTGATACACACTAATCTTTCCACCCCCGGATGGAAAAATAGCTGTTTGATTTAATGAAGTACTTTCCAGGGTCTCCAACACCACAATCGTTGGGCTCCCTGATCTACTGTAGGGAGCTTCGGCTCTGCTCTCATCCTTATGGACAGGCACAACGTGCGCCAGCTTCCGGTCAGATAGCAGTTGATAGTCACGCGGTGACTCGTTGAATAGCTGTGAAAGGGGGTTCCGCCAGCAGGTTAGCTAAAGGCCTCAGTAGGGCTGTACACTGTGAGTAATAATAATAATGCTTTGTTTTGGAGACGCCTGAAGCATGCCAGAGGAATGATCAAATTGATACAAGCAATAAAATGGACAGATACTTCGCAAAATTGCGAAAAAAATGCATGACAGACTTAGGATAGGTAGAAGTACGAGGGAAATGAAAAGGAGATAGATGTTTGATAAATGTATAAACACCAGAATAATAACAAATGGGGTTTAAATGAACCCAGGACGGACTCAAGAATATTCCCGATGCATTTGGAAGTCAAGTGCAAAAGGAGAATCTGATGGACACAAGTGGAGAAAACGGAAAGCCTGGAGTTTCACACAAGATCAAAAATCTTTAAGAACAACTTTGGTAACTAGAGTCGATGAAAAAGAAGTTGAGTTGGATGACGAAACATTAAATGGCATTGGAGCATTGCTACACTGCATTCAGTTGTCAGTGGCATGGTAAAAACTCATTGTAAAACAGGGAGCGAGCAATAAAATTTGCAAAGCTTCGGTCGAAAGGCGAAAATTATTAGGAAGGATTGATGTACGGCGGATGCTAGGCACAGAAATATATAGGATGGGAACGTATCAGAAGGGGCAGTGGGATGATAGCGAGGGAAGTAACCGACGGAGGACCGCAGGTTGCGGAGAGATCATAGATATATATATATATTTCTACATAACAGAAGCAGGAGAAAAGAGCAGTAAAGTGAGAAAAACGGAAATATAGGTGGTTTAAAGATACGGATACGGTTAGATCAGACTATGTAGAATAATTTAGGAAAATCATGACACGTTTTCTACACGGCATGTGATTGTGATGGAGCAACAGGGACAGAGAAGTGACTTGAGAAGCACAGAAGTGGTGATAGCTGATAACAGCAGTTCTTCAGCGAAGGGTTGAAGGAAAGATTCGAAGAAAACGGGTAAGAGTGGATCTAATAATTTGATCAGTGTGGATGCATCCTATGATGGAAGTCGGAAGTGGGCGAAGCTTTAATAAATGGACGTACAATACACAGTAGGAGGAGAATTGCGAGAGAAGTGGCTAGGGAAAGCTGACCAAATATAGGGACAGGATGATAGGAGTAGTACGGAACGTCATCAGAGAAAGGTACCTGGGAAGAGGCGGAATCTGTTGCAGAACTGCTGCTTGTGAGGCGATGAACAACATAGGAGAGAAATAAGTAGGTGGGGGACCAGAGAGATTAGGTAGTGGCGGATCATGAAGTTTTGAACCGCACTTGAACATAGTGGCGCAAGGTTGTCTTTACAATAGGTGAAACCTAAAGAGGAAAAGCAATCTGAAAATTTTACAGAAAATACCTGTGGCTAGTAATGCATAAAATAGGTGAGAGCACTGACGGAAGAGAAACAGGTGAGAAATGTTCAATCACACCAACTTACTGCGGATGAAACGCGATGGAGGCCGAGAAGACAAGAAGCATCAGGATAGGCACACTTGTGATGAAACTGTGGGCACAAGAATCATGTGCACAGCGGTGTTCAGACGGTGGAACTGGAGAGCTGCGTACCTTCGAGCAATTGCCTAAGTAGATTGATCCGGAAGACTCCAACAGAGGCATTGCTTAATTAGGAGACCCACACAAGAGTTGCGGGACCAAGCAAGGAAAATATGGTGGCGGTGAACGGATAATGAATACGGCTGTAAAAGATGCCAAGGTGCGAATGGCGAGTTCTGATGTGGGGACTGTCCTTGTGTACTATTGGGTCCGGTGGACAATATCTTGAGGCATGAGAAGGGAGTGCTAAAAAGAACATGATAAGGTGGTAATCTGGACGGAGTGAAGTGGGCAGGGCGATAGTGACATCATGCTGTGAGAGCTGACTTAGTGTGGGACCGTAGAAGCAAAGACTGAATGGGTAGGAGTGCTAAAAGTGGTGGAAAGATGAAAACAGAAAGCGATGAGAACGATGAAAAGAACCATGTGTGAGCATTACGTGACAGAGCGAAAATGGTGGGAGCACGCGACCTGCAACCGAGAGTATAGGATTAGGCAGGGCGAGGAAAGTTAGAGTGTGCGATCTGCAACCGGTGCTGGTGGACGGGGCTGGCAGTGCACTGACACCCAACTTGAAAAAGGCTTCGTGAATTGAACTCAAGTGATGTGATCCACCAGCCTAGTTATGCTCACACATCGTTGCAGGAAGCCTACATGCCAGATGAGCGCCGACCATAGCGGGGTATCTGATCGCACCCCGCAACGTTGGGGTTGACCTGAGTGGTCATCGATGGTCGTACGGAGAGCTGAGCAACCACGATAAGGGCATATGAACCAGAATTGATTGGCCAGGATATAAGAGGCTTTGGACAGCTGAGCTAACGGGAACGGGGAGTGGTAGATGGCCATATAGCATTACTATGCAGATGCACCGGCCAGGGAGTTGATCAGCACAGTGCCCGAAGCAGTTGTCCGTCATTGAGGATCAATGAGGAGAAAAATAAGATGGAAAAGCGCAGTCCGGGTACACCCCAGCTGAGGATCAACAGTTAACGGAGAGAAAAGTGCACAAAAACGGTGAAACCAGAGCTCATCGACGCGGTGAGTCACCAAGACAAGCTGAGGGGTAGTGAAAGGTGTGAATGGCTACTACCCTACATATTAGCATGATCATAGGTAGGGAAAAGCCGGATGGGGTGATTTTAAAGGCGTAGGATAGAAAACGGATGGAAACAGGATAAATACACAGACGAGTGTGGGTTGGGAGTGGATTTATAGCACCAAAAGCAGGAGGTAAACTCTCGGGGATCCCAGAGATCATATTTTGTAGTACTGAGAAGAAAAAAGGGCTGGGCATGGAATACAGGTATGAGCTTGTGGCGCGGAGGCAATGAAGTCGTTGTATGAGGCCTCTTTCTAGGGCCAGATCGATAGAAAAGCGCTCGCTGGCTAGCAATATAGCATCAAGGAAAGTTAAGTAGATAGAAAACGCACTCCTAAAAGCTTACAGTAAAGAGGCACTGCGTACACTGAGGGAGAGGTTGCTCCAGGTTTTGGAATAGGCTGTTGGGAAGAATCGGGATCTCAGATTGAGATACTGAGAAACAGGGGAAGGAGAGGCCTGGTGGCAAAAGGTGGTGGGAGGTGTGGACTGGGTTGTGGATCAGCTTGCAGAGAAGGACTGGGTTGAGCTTCTTGCGACGAATCCACAGGGGCTCGATGTGTAGGAGCTCACAGCTTTGGCTGTACTGTAGGGATACGGATACGCCCAAGAGATTTTGTAAAGGCTCGCTGAACCTTCTCAGGAGATATAGCAGAGTAACGTGGCCAGTAGCTAGAGGTAATCAGGCAGTATTCTGGAGTGGCCCTAAGTGTCAAAGATACATGAAGAGGCGAATGGCAAGTAGCAAGAGATGTCGAAGTGCCAGGCCCAGGGTTCCCTTAGCTTTAGCTAATTGGAAGGTCACCTGTTCCGAGAAGATAAAGCAACAGAATTGGCCTACGCCAAGATCAATAACCCTGGGGTGTAAGGGGAGGGGAAGGCCTTCCATTTTAATTTGGGTGAGCGGTGCTGTGCATGTGTAAGGCAAGAGAAGTCTACCTCTGCGGATTGTTTCGTGAACCGTGAGGTGCACCGGGTTTTGAGAGGGGAAAGATCGCGCGATACCTTGATTGGGGTTGTGGATGGGTCATTAGACTGGTAGGAGTAGGCTATTTCTATAGAGTTGTCTAAAGGGAACGGCAAATGGAAGAGAAACTGTCGTTGGCTTAAATGGGAAATTGTGACGAGCCTAAAACACCAAGTTGGATGACGCCGTCAAAAATGGGTTTAAAGGAAGATAAGTGGCCGCTAACCAGCGTAAAGTGTTATCTGTGAGAGAGGGGTGAGAATACTTATGAGAGAGGATGATCCGATACACCAAGAGATCGGATTTCAGCCGTCAGGTGCACATGGAGGACACTGTTAAAAGCCTCAGAGATATCGAATCACAGGAGGATCACCGGGTTGCCGGAGTAGGACACAGCCGGTAGAACTTTGAAGAAGTCCAGCTAGTAAGAGAAGCAAGAGCAGGAATCCAGAAGACCATGGAGACCAGGGTTCAGCGGGTTGCCAGGCAAGAGATACTGGACAACGAATTTAATAATTTTTTCCAAGATTTTGCAAACTGCCAAGATACCGTTAGTGGGTTAGTAGTTATCGAGATCGTATTTTCCCCCTTTATATAAGCGCGAAGTGATAGCAAAGGTGGCTTCACAAGGGAAGAGGAAGCTGCGAAGCGTGGGGGTTTTGTACTCACTAAGTACCAACGAAGGAGGGTCGGGACAGCTAAGACTCAGGAGGGCCGGTTGGTGATCATATGGGATGGATTTCTGGAAAGGTTTACTGGAGGAGAGTGATTTATCCGTCTGTGGGTTGGTGGAGAGAATAGATGAAAGTGAAGGTGATGTGCTTGAATGGATGGGAGGAGGGGGACATGAGGGCAGGTGATAAGAGGGGAAGAGAAGTGATCGTCTAAGGCCTCAGAAATAGGAGCTGGGGTATTAGCGGTAGATGATCCGTAATGGAGGGCTTTGGGTGAGGTAAGGTTGGCGTGATTGGACCTTTTACTAGGCAGGCTGGAAATGTAGTCAGTTTTGTTGTGATGCGTTGTAGGATCCGGCCTCGTACCACAGCTTCAGTTGCGACTGGTTGGCGCGCAAAAGAATTGTGAAGTCGCGGGATCTAGCAAGGCCAGATTGCAGCCTACATTGCTAAGGCTCCAAGGAGGATCCTCAGACCTTGAGATTTGGATAAGCACGTGGGTTGGCCGCTCTTAAGCGGTGTAAGATTTTGGAGTCAATAGAGTTGAATTCACCTCAGAAAATACGGTGGTCACCAACTGGGAAGTGGCCAGTGACCTCATTAACGATAGCAGGAATATCGTTGAAGGATACTGGGCCCAAGACGATGTTCTCCCCTGTAGAGCAGAAGACATTTTGGGTCCGCCTACCAAGATGGTCAAGGGAAGTGAAGGCGGGGAGGGCCGGAGGGCTAGTGTGAGATGACCGGCACGATTGGAGAAAGGTTAAGGTTGCCTGCGATAACTTTTGCACTAGCAGGTCGTCAAGTGCAGAAATGAAGACATCCACGACAGAGTTTATTTTAGGGAGCCCCGGACACGGAGGAATGTAGATACAGACAAGAAGGAGGTTTTGGCCGGTGGTGTGAGTGGATAACCATAGGGAAAGAGGGCTGGTCAATAAAGCTAGCGTGGGTAGTGCTTTGAACAAAGACAAAGCTGCCACCATCGCTCCTCTACCGGATGGTGGTTGAGGAACATGATACCCAGTTATGCGAACAAGGTCGAGTAAGGTATCATGGAAAAGCCAGGATTCAGTTATATTTTATCTGTCACGGTTTGAAGTAAAAGCCAAGGATCCCAGATGCAATGTTTTCTTAATAATTGATCAAAAGGTTAAAAAAACCAGTAGAAAAGAATTCGGTGTTGGGGTGCGCAACTCGTTGATGCTACTTGTGTAGCCATTGGGATTGCCATGGTGAAAGCAAATGGGTCTCAGTAGGGATGAAGCGTCATCAGAAGTGGAAGGATGGGCTCCTTTTGAAAGGACGCAATTATTAGGCAAAGGGATAACATGAGGCTATGCTGATCAATCTGGGTGATGGATAAAATGGACATGCAAGAGACTAATCATATGGGCCGAAGGGGGTCACCTATTACAGATGGAGGGGGCACGGTACGGCAGGGTGAAAGATTGCGAACATCTGCCGCAGAGAAGCTGACAGGGGGGATCACAGTGCTCGAAGTACTTGAGGGCACCGTATCGAGACGGAATGGTCAGCGAGGTAAGTTTCTGAAAGGTCCGTAGGATGAGCAGTGGAACTGCCGGGGACATGGAGGGCAACAGTCAGGAAAAAAGTGATTTCTTGGCTTCGACTAACTTACCTGTTGGACAGGATCACTACGGTGCAGACAGGTGGGCGTAGGGGTGAAGGGACGTGAATGAGTAACTAGGCGGTTGTGGAAGTTGAGGGTGGGAAGGGAGCGGCAAGTTTTAGAAGGTCTTGTGGGCTTATTAGAGGTATGGAGGGCTTTAAATGGGGGAAGGGGCAAGCAGAGCGAGGGAGCGGGATACAGGTATGACCCTGGAGTATTTGCTTCCATAAGTAAGTGGTACCTCGGGATCAGGCGGACACTGGTGGAGAGGAGCAGAAGACAGCTGCGGGGGCATGCTGAGGCTGTAATGCGGAGGGGATGGCTTCTGGATGCAGGAAGAGATATAGAGTGGAAGTGGAGGATGGCTGCTTCCCATTCGTTCGGAAGGAGGGGGTGAAGGAGGAAGTGGTGTGGTAATGGGGGGCTTTTGGGGCAGGTATAGCCATGATGGTTACTCTCATGCACGGGATTGGCGGCGTCAAATGAAGCTGCATGGTAGCCCAGCTGGTTTCCTCCTGCAGGGTCCGAGGGAGGGCCTGTGGGCTAAACTCTCAGCTGAACAGAGGCAGGCCCGGATGGAGTAACAGGCAAGTTCTTAGGAGGCTTAGAGACGCACTTGTGTGGTGCCTTTTGACATGGCGGGTCTAAGCTCACTTCGGGCAGGTGGTTAGCGACGTCGTTGGAGCGAGAACGGTGGTTGACAACAGATGTCAACGGCTCGGAGGAGGGAAGGGAGTAGCGCGGCTGCGGCTGGCGGTTGTGCCATGGTTCTGTTTTGACTTTGGGGCAAAGATGGGTGTGTGCGTTTACTACTTGGTGCTGGTGATACGGCGGCATATTTCAGCCTTTACAGAGTCAAGGGGGTGCCCTGCCGAAAGTAAGCTTTTGGGGGACTTAGCGGCTATAGGGTAACGAGGGGTAACCAGAGGAGAAACCTTTGAAAGGATTTCATCATCCGGCTATATCTTGTTTTAAAGTTTAGCGAAACAATGTTTGAGGTAGTTTGAACCACTGGAAGCTCCATCGTGGGTGTAAACGAAGGCGACAGACCAAGACTTAGTTGTTAGGATGGACTGGGCGTGTTTCGGCTTGCTGACTTTAGCAATTCAGGTTTTTCCAAGCGCTGGTTAGGGACCAGGATTGCATGATAGGGAGAATATAGGACAGAAGTACGAAGGTAATAGAAGGCCGGCCAAAATGTCATAGAAGAAGCAAAAAGCTTATGCAGATTATGGATGTCAGAGAGGACTATATACGCACAAGCCGTAGTGCAGTCTATATCACAAGGGGAATAGGAAGTGGGCTATATAGTTTGGGTTGGATAACTTAAGTGCGATTAGGGATAGTGGGCTACTCGTCAGCATCATGTTCAAAGCGGTTGTGCGAACACTGGGTTAATGCTGGGCCTAAATCACTGGTAACATCTACCTTGAGGGATTGCACAAAGTTCGTGAAACCTTGCGAGGGACATGATTATGAAAGTACTGTGGTAATAATTGAAATATACCCGGGCAATAAAAATGGTGTATTTTGTATTACAAGTTTTCAGTACATCATTTTTATAGCAATCTAACTGACTTTCGCAAAATAAATTTATATGGGTGTGAGGTAGGTGGTTTTGATCGGAATGATGGATAAGGGGCAAATAAACTGACGAACGGGTACCTGAAACCGGTGGGGAAGAACAGAGGTACTTATCTCCCGCTACTTTTCCAAGTTTTGGCGAAGCGCAACGCGCTGCCAATAGAAAGCAAATAGCTCCCCCAAAGTTTCTATTGATGTGGCCCAAAGTTATCCCAATATGGCCCAATGTGTGCCCAACTAGATGGGATTTGGGCGTGCCGCTTGGTTAGCAAAGTTCCGATTTGTGACAAAGTGAGATAACTTCGGCACAGGATGTGGTGGAAACTGTACTACTGTGTGGATCACAACGACCGGCAGAATGGAGAGGATTGTTTTAGGCACGGGGTTGTTGGACTGGATAGAATGGGAGTGTACTTTCGTAGGAAAAAAATATTGGCTGTGGATTAGCAAGTTAGGAATAACAAAACGAGTAGAAGCTTACAGGTGGGACAAGGATCTTAGAAGGTGCACCTGCAGATACGCAGTGAGAATATTGAAGGAACCGGGTTGCATTAAGTGGGATTTGGACACGCTAGGTAGATTATATCGCAGCGAGAATCACGGAGGATTTGCTAGATGAGCCGAAAAAAAGGCTAAATTTTATCTGAGGCTGGAAATATCTGACGTAGTATGTAACTGTAATTCGGAATAATATCTAGCTGCTACGTCATGAAGAGCAGCACTTGCCTACGCAAACAGGCTATCACTTCGGGTTAGGAGATGACATTTACTGAGGTAAACGCAGCTATAAGTATAAACGATGTGAAGGGCAAAATGTAGGGGACAGAGTGAAGTTTACTTCAGGAAGACCTTGACACAGAGGGTGTTGCACTCGAGGGATAGATTAGAAACACTCCGTAGTAGGGCCGCAACTTCGGTTCCTCCAAGAGGTAGAAGTGTTGTTGGAAAGCCATCTCAGCCATGGCGAATGCACTGTTTGGAAGATCGATAAAAAAGGCGATGCACACCTCGTTAGCTAAGGATGGGAAGGGAGTAATGGGGGCCTCGTGCTAATTTATGTTCTTTAGTAAGCCTGCCATATCTGACGAAGCTTAATCGCGCTGCGGTGAGCATCACATCGGTACTGGCTTTGATTGCCACCGAAAGGTTTTGAGGCCGCATGAATACGGAAAGTTCTTTACCATTGCTGTGCCCTGGGGAGCTAACGATAGTTGTCTTACATGCAGGTCAAGAATAAACTAAGGACCCGGTTCGACACAGTTTGGGTGGAGGTACTTTCTGACAGCTGGTTAGAAAAGATAGAAAATAGTAAATCAGCTGCCAGCTGAAGGCGGCCTCGCAGGAAAAAGCCTTCCCAGTTTAACGATCAAAGCTTCCAGGAAAGACCATCATAGTGAACCACGGAAGACTAATGCCTGAGAGGGTGCCACACGTCATAAACGTTTGAAGTATAGGAGGTGAGACCATTCTCGGGAGGAGGTCAGGCGTTGTAGCTGAGACATTTGTGAGTGAAAGATTATCCCTGGTCGGAACAATTGCTTTTTGATCCATCGTTGCTTTGGTTTGCTTTCGTGCACTTCTCATATCAGCTCTGTTCCTGTGCAGCGATATATAGAATAAACCACAGCATCGGTAAATCAGTCTCAGTCTCCTCCACTCATTCGATCAAGAGGATTTCGATGGTGGTTTATGGCAAAACCTGATGGGAGAAGGGTTCCAAAGCCGCCAGTCAGTCTTCTATGAGCCTGTTCTCTCCGAATGTCTGGTAACAAACAACTGTGATTCGACCTGGCGGAACAGAATCCGGTGAACAATTTGCGGTAACGATGACGATGTCTAAGCGACGACCTCATTCAGTCTTTATGTCAATAATTGTAGCCAGTGTTGAATGGGCATTCAAAAGTATCAGGACGATAGATTGCGGTCCAGATAAAGAATTGTTTTTTGTTTTTGAAAGGTTGGTAGTGATGATGGGGGCGGACAGCCCACTGATAAAGATAGCGATCTTGAGAGGGAATCCTTTGAAGACCTAATGAGCTAAAGCTGCGTAAGACCCGAGCCGGTAACGTAGCGCTGCCCAGACCACCAGTGTCATTTTCGCATAAGGGATGCATATTTTCCCCCACGTCTCCGTCCTTTCTATTTGCAATGTCCACCACTGTCAGCTTTTGCATTCGTCTGCCTGGACAGATTTCCCTTAAGTTCCCATTAACATTGATGATTTAATACCAGAACTTGTGCACGCCACCCAATGCCGCGCACACGTTCGACTCGAGTGTGATCATGGAGTAAAGTCGGCCATGCCTAGTTCCATCTCCGCTTTCCATTTCTTCCGCGGTTCATGCTGTAAGAGACTCTTGTACTTCAAGTAGCTTTCCATTATGACCAATAGGGATAATATAAAGCACCCAGTAAGCTTTCTGCATTTTATCCGCAACCTTTCGCGGGAAGAGCCGTCACCATCGGTAACCTCCCTTCCTTCGCATAATTCGATTCCACTTAGGCTCCATCCGCGCTAGTCGCTGGGTGCTGAACCTCATCTGAGACCGACCCAGACCGCGTTTTTCTCCTTATCTTATTCTACAGTTTTCCGATCATCCGCATATATTAGTCTACGACATCCTGCTGCCCAGAGTACTGCATTCGAAGCTACCCGGATCATCGGATTTGGATATCATTCTGTCACAAGTCCGCCAACCACTCTTTGTGTTCATCGACTCTTGTCCCAGAGACCTTTCTCAACCCGACAAAATCAGTAAACACGCCATTCCACCGGCCACCTCATCACTACGTAAAATAAATAACGCTCACTCTTACTCAGCAAAGCAATGCGGGGCATGATCAGATTAACAGAGTTGGCTGACGCACATCGGGCGAGCAGGACGTATGCAACGACTTGTAGGCGCGGATAGGCTGACGAATAGCACCTTCTGTCACCAGAAGTAGTTTTCGTGTAGGTCCAACACAGAGTTAGTCCTATTCACTAATGCAGTTTGCGGATGGCAAAACTACTAATTTTACGGTCATGTGTTTGCTGCTGTTATATCATTTGCACCGTCGTTTTAGTTACTTTTGGTTTCTCCTCATGCGTGCTGTCAATGTCATCGCTATAACTCCACTTTTCAAGCCTGATAAATATTTTCTACCCTGTATACGTAATTAATATTGCGTACCTATGACTTCTAGCTGTCACCACCCTTTCTTGGCACACACTGAAGTCTTATGACGTCATATGCAAATGATCCATTTTTTTGGCGTATTCCTTTTTCCTCGCGTTCCATCTAATTCACGCCAGACTAGTCATCAGTCCCATCGACAATCATGTGCATTCCCCTTGACACTGGTTGCCGCCATCATCTATAAATTTATTCGTTTGCACCGCTATTGTTGTTGTCCATCTTCTAATCATGATAATCAGCTGACGTCCCTAACTAATGTGCCTGTCCGTAATCCTCCAGTAGTCAGTGATGTCATCGGCAATTATTCACTATTACACTTGTTCATCAGCACGGTGCTCTTTCGTTGCTTTGTCCCGAGCTTGCAGAACACGATATTCTCTAACTATCTTCTCACCTCTGGCGAATACAAGGCTTAGCTGAGGCTCTCTATTGCTGTCACATGATGCCTATCAGAAACGTCTTCAACAGAATTACTCTCATTTTCCGTACTCTCCACCACAACCGTTTTACGCTAGTCAACCCTGTAATTGCCTTGGCCAAGCATCCCAGATTGCTTTGATCCCAGCCACTGTTTTCAAGCTGACGTAGCATCACTCACCTATTATAAGGCTATCAATTTTCTGACATCCTACCGGTTTTCCTCCGGCCACCTTCTTCATCATCACTGTAGCAGTCTCTCTCTATTTCCGGATGTTACTCGTAAGGAACACAGTTAACTTCGCCAGCGTCCAACTGCCAACCCTCAGCACTATCTCTGTCGAATGAGTTATTCTATCCTGCGCCTAAAGCTTTAGCTCTCTTCGAAGCTTCAGGTTCTTTGGTACTTCGCCCACATTCTTTGCTGTTATTGTACGTTTTGCCTACGAAATTGTCACCAAAATCGTTCGCGAAACTCACATACACTCCATCGGCGCCTTTGTGTGCCGTTGACTATGTGCTTACTGTAGCTTTTCCTCTCAAATCAATTTATTTCCCACCTAACCGTCCCCTTATTAGTACATCATGGTACAACCGCAATATTTTGGTCATTCGCTGGCCAGTTTTCCTTTTGGCCATCCCTCTTCGTCATTTTGGTAGTATTTCTCCATCTTCACAAGCTTTACTTATCTGATCTACATCAGATTCCGTCAAGTTGCATACGCTCATATATATAAACCGTCGTTTTTTATTCGTCGACTGATTCATTTTACCCTTAATATACTTTGATGTTCCCCTCCACGTTCTTCGCTCCAGGCCAGTCTCATGCAGACTTGGTGCTGGGCTTTGTGGCTTGACCATTCTGTTGGAAAGGTCACTATCAGGTGTACGCTTGCCCCCATGTACCCCACATGCCCTGCCACCAATCATACACGCTGTTGGTCTCCATGATAGCCTGACCACATGCCAATGATTAATTTAGCTCTACATTCCTACCTGCATGTTGACACTTTATGTCTGCCCTACCCTAAGGTAATCCATCCACTGGTCAAATACCTGTCTCATTTTGGCCCTTTCTTTCCTCATCGCCCTGGCGCTCTCCCCCACCGGACTTGTTGGCCATCTTCTATATGATCTATGTGGCAACTACACCACCATTAAGTTTCACCGGCACGCTGTCTTACCGTCACATTCGACCCTATTTCTTATATTCAGTCTCCGTCCAGTTTTGAGTTCTCCAGTCTCATCCCTATCGTTCCCTTCTGCCTCATCGAGCTTCCTCCCACGCCAAATTTGTGAAAACCTTCTCCCTTGAAAAATTCCGTTATAGTCAAAATATCTTTTAATTTTATTGCACCTCTCAGCCACTATATTCGTTTTCGTAAATTTAATTTATACGCCGCACTATTCAAGGTGATCTCACGTAACCAGCTGACTTGATCACCTGACCTTAAGCTTCGCCTTTACCGGGAGTTATTATTATTCTTCACCAATCAGTCTCTCTTTAATAGTTTGTGTGAGTATGCCTCTTTCAGTTTCAGTAATTCTCTGGCTTCTTCGTCACCTGTGGCATCTAATCATGCGCTGCGGTATTTCGTGGCATTCTCTGAAAGAAGCTTTTAATGATATTATCATTCGAGTAAGTTTTGAGCCGGTGGACCTTCTCCCTTTGGTGGTGAAGTGCCGGTTCCTATGGATGAGCCTCACAGTGAGCTCATCCTAGAAGGTAGACTAGAGGATAACCAGCTAACTTCCAAAGAACCGGAGGGTGCATTGAATGGGCCTCGGGACCCGACTGCATTTCGAAGAATGTTGAAGGCCTAGACTAAGGCGATATGATGGTACTGGAGCTACGGGCCTGGTTGACCTGTCGAAAAAGTAACTAGCAAGAGTGGCGCAATGTAAAACTGGAAGAAGTAACAGCTTTAAAACATTAGATTCGAAGGAATGCTTATCAACGTTGTGGAGGCAAGGGCGTTTGCTTTGCTTCGGCGCTTTTCCAAAACTGTTCTGGAGTTAGGATATTTTGCATGCCGGCTGACTTTGGGGAAGCAACCGACAAGACTTTTGAGCCTGCCCCTATTTTGTGGTTGGCAGTAGGTGAACTTATCTGCTGATGGACAGTTTTAGTTATCTCAGAAACTTGAAAGGGCTAACCAGTGGCATTTATATTATGATACTTTTTCTGCTTGTGACTCTTGAACTTTTGTTCGTCGTGATATTATGTTGTGAACTGCCTTGGTACACTCAAATCTCGCCTTCGCTACTGCTGGGAACCGTTGGTAATGAAGGCCCTGGTAACAAATTTGTTTGCAAACTGGCACAGCGGAGGCAGGCGGGCTTGCTTGAAAATTTAGCAAACAATTACTCTGGGGTACAGATGTAACTCAAGATTGAAGGCCGTGAGTCAACTGTCGCAAATCGAGCAACGCGTAGCCAATTCAAATGAATCCCAAAACCAGAACAAGATTGATCCGTAGTTTCCACGGTACTAAAGTGAAATTCACAAAAGGTACGAATATGTACAAACCTGAAGTATGCGGCCAAATAGGCTGCACAGTAAAACCTAAAGTTCAAAGCCCCATGGCTCAAGCACGACAGTCAGAAGCGGTTCAAGGCCAAATTCAAATGTCTCATGTGGATAAGCAAACATGCAAAAGTGTGGTGCATTGGCAAGATTTTCAAAGTAATGTCGACTATGTTCAAGTTCACAAAGTAAGCAGAACAGTTGGAAGGAATGTCAGTATTTTTCCTTCACACCGCTGGGCCAAAATCCTTCCTAGAAAATAGTTGTCTGTGGTTCAGAATGGGGTCATGATTCGCACCCTACCTAGATTTAACTCATTGTCAGTGCCTTTGGTCACTACCTTCCTGTGTTGGATGCGCGCAAAACGGGTTTCCACCGTAACCATTATTTACACATTTCGTGAGGAATCAATTCCAAATCCCGCTGCACAACTTGAGATTGGCATACTCATCAGAAGACCTACGTACACGGTTAGACGCACGATCAAAATGGAAACACCGCAGCACGAGCTTAGCCTACGTACTTCAAGCTGTAAACTTTTGCAGCAACTGGTTGAAGTAAGCTTGTTTACAAACATGAGCGTAGAAGTTAAACGTAGATGCAACGCTCAAGTGACAACGAGATATTGTGTAAAATTGAAAGGTCACGAAACAATGGAATTAAATAAAATTAACACACCGAATTTTCTGGAAGAAATAAAAACTGGTTTCTGATTATGAATAAGCTTCGGAAACAAGTGCACGATGGGCAGTATTGAAAAACTCATGAACACGGAAATTGATCGAATACTGACACCTATCAGAGTATCTCAGGGTTGTTCTGCGTACAAAATGTGACAAACAATATTGTATAAAATGTGGATAAATGTTCCGCTTCAGAGGCAGGAATAGTTTCACAACGTGCTTACAGCTAAAAAGCCTCCCCGGAGCTGTTTAGGTGAAATCTTGGTGATCTTTTTTACTTCCTGTATCTGTGCACGCTGGATAAAAACTGGAACTCGGTATATATTGCAACTGTTGAAGAAAAATGGGGGGAGTTGAATAGTTGTAGAGCATTAAATGGGATAAAATGCTCAGTAACTCGGCGCGAGGCAACCTGCAATCTATTTTGTCCCTTGTTTATAGCTTCAAGCTCTAATCATCAACGTTTACACAGCTGGTTCCTGTTACAAGCGGATGAATTCTCTGGTGTTCCGAACATGCTATTTGGTTCCTCCATTTCCTGTGATGTAAGACAACCGTAAAATCTGTCCATTATGCAAAGCTCGGTTCGATGGAGGTACAGTTCATTTTTAGCATTGTTGCTGCTCCAAAACCCAGCACAAGTGCAGTCATTTTGAGTTTATTTAGGGATACCGACTTCAGCTCAGTAATTGTTTTGGCGAAGGGTATTTTGTTTCGCCCCCGGTCATGCAGTCCCACCCAGGTACCGTGAACTGCAGCTCAGCCGGCATATTCCAAGCTGCTTTGTTTGACCTGCTGGTTTTCGACTTTCAGCAGAGGTTCCTGAGTATGTCCTTTTTTGAGAATATTTCAAACGCGTCCGGGCAACTTCTGCTCTTCTTGGTAGATGGCTTGTCAGTGGTTGTTTGGGTATAGCAACTACGGGTTGCCCATCTTGACTTTATGTCTCTCATTTCACCATTGAAAGCACCAAATGATCTTCCTTTGAATGAACTTTACTTTCCCCAGATGGACAGTTTGACTTAGCATAAAACGTCGGTTGTTTTCTACATAGGCACTTTCTCTCAGCAACAGTTCAACAATTTGTTAATGCCGATTGTAGAAATTTGTTCGTCAGAGGTCCGAAAAGTGTCCAGCCGAGTACCATTCGCGTAGCGAATAGTTCGTTTCGATGGCTTTTGCTCTGTTCAGGCACACAATGTGTCACTGGTACATTGCATCCGAGTGGTATATCAGCGTAGGGCCTAGATAATTCTTCGAAAAGTACGTCCTTCAGATGAGATCATCCATTGGCGGCCGATCTAATAGAGTCAACCGGCCTTATTGGCAAGCTGTCTTTTGCAAAGCCTTCCGGGGTTTCAACGGTCCTTCATCAGTTAAAGATGCTAACTGCAGGGTCAGCCTCACAGAATTGTCAAAATGACCCCCTGCCATCGTGCTGATAGTGAGAGAGGTAGGCTCGCCGACTAGTTCACAGCTTTCTACCAGCTGGCGAGTAATCAGCGAAGTATCTGGCATCGTGTTCAAAAATGCACTGACCCTTCTCAACCCTTCATGTGTCACGATGCCGACAGGTATGATGCCCAATCTCGCCAGATTCAAATCATCATGTCTTGTTGAACAGACGGTTCTGGGTTCATCTGGCTGAGTGGGACTATTGTTTATAAAACCGTGCAGTAACGGGTGATGATCACCCAAGCATCCGTCCTGGTCACACTTCAATCTTAAGCGGCATCCAGAGGCTCGATGTGAGTTGTTTAAACACATACAGCATGAGCCATTACTTTTTGCTGCGGACCACTGGTCGGGTGTACTCATCCCATGAAACGTCGGACAATCAGGTAACCGATGGAGTAAGTTGCAATGCTTGCATTCAGTTGACCCCTAGGGCTCTCGATTCATTGACTGCATGTTAGCCAAAGACTGGATTCGATTAAAGTCGTTCCCTAAAATTTGAGCCGTTGCTGATTTC
This sequence comes from Fasciola hepatica, assembly GCA_948099385.1. NCBI lineage: Eukaryota > Metazoa > Platyhelminthes > Trematoda > Plagiorchiida > Fasciolidae > Fasciola > Fasciola hepatica. The sequence continues at coordinate 41,124,019 of CANUEZ040000043.1, forward strand.
GTTCGCGTCAGCCCGCAACTTTCGCCTACGATTTGTCCAAACCGGCTGTTGGCGATACGGGATTGACGACTTATGAAATCCGTCAAATCGTCGAAAGTAGATTCTCGCCCAAGCGTATTTATTTTCTCAGCTTTTTCTGCCAGTCGGCTCTGTACACCAATGGGTAGACATTGGACAATGCATTCCTGTGTGTGCAACGCATTCAGATCAGACTAGCATTCTGATTGCTCCAATGCTATGCTGCAATTTTGCAATTCTATCGCCAAATTTGACATTAATTCAGCGTTTCTCTCAGTCCTTTTTACCTCCACTGAAACACCATCAATGAAGCTTCTAGCCACCTTGAATGGTTGTCCAAAAAAATCTTTGACGATTCTGCGTGCCCCAATGTATCCCATTGGTGGATCAAGCATCGCGCAGCCTTCGACAGCACTTTTGGCCCTCCCACGACAGTAAAACATTTAATACAATAACCTTTTCCCAGCATTTGGAACTTTGCACTCAAAAGAGCTTTAGAATTGCTTCATGAATAAAGAGTATTTCTTGATGTGCCCGTCGAACGGAGCTAGGTCCACTCTCATCAGGTCGAATGCAAGAACCTCGGTAGTTTCAGGAGGGTCCACGGGTTTATTTTCTTCGATTCGGTCGTCGTTACGATGTTGATATCGTGAACTACGTGAATTTCCTGCTGGCTCGCTGAGACCAGTTTTTTGTGTAGGAGTCTCCGTTTCCCTTCTGGTTAATCGCGGCTGGTTCTCTAGTTCCGTCACTCTCTTTCTACAAGTACATGTCAGCAAACTCGTTGCAATTACAAATATATGATCTGGCATTAGAAGAACTGGTAAACTTAGCGTTAACCAAGAAATCGAGAGCACCCAAGTCATCCCCAGAAACTTGCCGAGCTAATTCCTGTTGTCTGATGAGGTCCTTGCTTCCTCGTATGAGAACTTTCAATGAGTATTCTTGTCCGGGCTCCACCTGAGTACTGTAGGTCAATTCTCGCAAATCGAGCAACGCGTAGCCAATTCAAATGAATCCCAAAACCAGAACAAGATTGATCCGTAGTTTCCACGGTACTAAAGTGAAATTCACAAAAGGTACGAATATGTACAAACCTGAAGTATGCGGCCAAATAGGCTGCACAGTAAAACCTAAAGTTCAAAGCCCCATGGCTCAAGCACGACAGTCAGAAGCGGTTCAAGGCCAAATTCAAATGTCTCATGTGGATAAGCAAACATGCAAAAGTGTGGTGCATTGGCAAGATTTTCAAAGTAATGTCGACTATGTTCAAGTTCACAAAGTAAGCAGAACAGTTGGAAGGAATGTCAGTACTTTTCCTTCACACCGAAGGCCTAGATAAAATTCTTTTAGTTGAAAAATTTCATTATCTGAAACAATACTCATGAATACGCTGTTCAGATATTTTATGCCGTCGATTACTTTGTAGCCAACTGGGGGTTTGCCCGAGTATTGTATGCTTCTGGATCAAGTAGGAAAGCGAGGGCTATACTACTGCCTGACTCTTTGGCCTTAGGGAGCAATGAACAGCGGATTTTCGACACTTTCATGTCCGGAATAACCAGAATTTGACAAGTCCGATCAATTGAATCAAGAAAACTATAAATATTAATCGTAGCCGTTTATAAATATTGAGCAATATTGAATGAAAACTCTGCAAATTCTAATTTGCTGTGCGCATTTTTCGTGCCAATCTTGGGTGAGAACTGGATAATGTTGCTGAAAGACCAAGAAACAACTGCGCAAACAGCTAATAAAGAGACCGAAAATTAATGCAAATACTCGAAGAATTATTGTGAAGACGTATCTGTGAGACGTCCTTGAGCAAAACGTAGACAAATTTGAAGCGGATCCCCTAATCAGAACGCCACCATCCGCAAAAGTCTATCATACTAGATTGTCAAATTAACAATGATATAAAACAGATACGAACCACAATTATGTGATTACGGAGACTCAGAAAACGAGGACCGAATTGCTGCATGCGAGGAGGGAGCACGTGAGTCATGCATGCCCAAAATAAGATATGACAGAGTGGCGCGCTGGATGCGAACAAACAAAAGTTAGTTCATGAAAACACAATGCATAAAAGCACACAACTAGTGTAGATGAGAGAGTGATATCACGAGAACATGAAATTGCAGTGTTTTTGGGAATATTTTCAACAACCGGTCTTTAAACCGCCCACCAAACTCCTGAATCTTAGCATGATGGGAGGTTTGGAATAAGACTGAAGGTTACCCCTACCCACCCAGAACCTACTCTCAGTGCGCCTACCTGATACTTCTGGGGCAAACATTCTACTTACGGTTTCACTTGATCCGGTGGCCACACCGAAACGATGTTATTCTGCATCGTCCATGGGAACGGCCAATCAATGGCAGGCTTGAAGAGGAAACGGGTGCTGCCCACGGGGGAGCCATTTTGCGCTGGCCGCGCGCTTGTGTGAGTGTGTGTACGTTTGGGTGTCATGGGCGAGGTCGCATTCTGATCTACGAACAAATAGTAACAACCACCACCTACGGGAGATATCTTACATAATGTCAGTGATAAACGAGGAACAACCAGCACTTCGGCATGCCTGATGGGGGTCATGAAGCATAAACGTGCATCTTGTACTTGTGTGTCTTTGAGAGCGTGTGTCTGGGTGTATGATCGGATCACAACGGTGCCACATACGGGAAAGACCTCTGTAACGTCAACGAAAAACTGTGAGCACTGCGGCACTTTTGATGGAGATAGTGGAGCAGGAAAGTGTCCGGAGTGCGTGTGTGGTTGGGTGTGAGTGTAGTTCAATACGTCAGTATGTCGTAGATGCCTCCACACATGGGAGGTGCCTTTGACTACTTCAACGACGAACGAGGAACGGTCTACCGGGGTTGTGTGTCGGATGCTTCACCTTCACTCTCGAGGAGGCTGATACTGCGTACGTCGCGGACTGTCATTCCGTTGGAGGTCTTCATCTTGACAGCTCTTATCATTTCGTCAGAGCTTTTGATGGTTTCCATAACAAAGTCCAGAAGCCGGGCGCTGAAATGCACGTGTTTGTCGGCGACCATCGCCACATCCCCAAACTTGAACGGCCCTGCTTTGATCAGCCACTTCTGTATAGATTGAAAAGCCGGCAGATACTCCGAATGCCATCGCCTACAAAACCTTGGCAAGATAGTCTGCCTGTTTCCTTCCACAAAGGTGGCTACCACAGAGGTTTGTCGGGCCCTGGAAACCCTTTTTCGACCTTGAGGTCAGTAGGTTGTTCGGGGTGAGCGCCGGATTGGTGGTGTCGCCCTTGGTTACTGGAACCTTTGGGCCGTTGTTCAGAATTCTTTCGACCTCGGTCGTGACGGTGCTCAACGTTTCGTCGTCGGGCGGCTGCTGCTCAATGATCGACAGCCATATTCGTCTGGCGGACCTGATCGGGCGTCCCCATACATCACCAAGATGACTGGCCTGCGGGGGATTGACGTGCTATCATATGCCATATGCCATGGTCCGATTCTGCAGCTCGTCCCTGCTTATGCCTTGGTGCCAACGTTGCAGTTCCCGATGAGCGCGTACGAAGTCTGGCCCATTGTCGGAGCATATATCCGCTGGTATGCTTCCTCGGTTGATAAAGCACTGCAAGGCCCCGAGGAAAGAGTCGGCCGTCATCGAGTGCGTAATTTCTAAGTGTATCGCGTGTAACTTCATGCACGCCATGATACACCCGTATCGTTTTCCAACCTCCTTCCAAGCTTGATCCACAAAAGCACGAAATGGTCAGGCCCGGTGACACTGAACGGCCACTAACCCGGAGTCACTCTACATTCTGGCGGCTGAGCCATGTATTGTTTGCCGGCTGCGGCATTGCGTCTCCTACAGTGTAAACAACGTTGGGTTACGCGTTTTACAATCGCTCTTCCTCCCTGTAACCAAAGGCGCTTTCGATGGCGCTTATCGCATAACTCTCCCCGGCATATCCCTCTACTGCGTGGATGTGTTGAATCAATAGCTCTACCACAGGTTTTCGAGCCACTAGAGATATGGGATATTTTGTGCCAAAGTTCAGGTGGGAGTAGGTCTGCCTGTCGTCTGCCCGTAGCAATCCATCAACGAGTTTGTGGTATAAATGCTTCAAGCTGCCTTTCGGAGATGATATTCTTCCATCGATTGGTCCAGCCTCTGCTGCCCCCCACTCCCCACGAATTCTTGGGTGAAAGCCTCCCATTGTACCGTCTTGAATGTGTCGTGTTCTGGGGCTAGTAATTCTTCGGGGCCCATCGGGTCACTCGTTCACGGCTGTAGGGGCGGATACCTTTCATAATTAGCAAATGTTTCCTGAACCCGGCCAACCAAACTAATGAACAAAGAGTATTCTTCTAGGAGGCAAACATGACCCACCGCGACAAAATGAACGTCGCTTTGACGGGAAACGCCGTCATCACTGCAACTTTGGTCCCTGGTTCAATTTCCAAAAGGGGATTTATTCGTACACGGGCCATTCCTGTTTAGGCATTTGCAGGAATTTCTGTCCTCCCGTCCACGTGTCGATTTTCCGGAAGTTGGTCACACCTCGGGAGCACAGATCGGCTGTGCTGTCTCCAGACTCGATATGTTTCCACTGGTTCATGGCAGTCTCGTCGTGGATGAACGTGAGTCGCCCTTACTGCTAAAACGGCTGCGCTGGGGTCGAGGCGCGGGATCAAAACCGATTTCAGTGGGGCAAAGCAGGCTTTGGCGAACAGGATCCTTGTAGCCTATTGTCCATCTCTTGTGCACCATCGTCCGTACACCACAGCTCCGTAACCGACATTGGATGCGTCAGAAAAGGCGTATAGTTCTCCCGTTTGTGTTGTTTGACCAGGGAGCAAGCGTCGTGAAGTCCGTATGTCTCCTAGTTTCTTTAAGTGGCTCAGAAACTCTTCCCAGTCTAGTCGGTCTTCTCAGTCCAGTGGCTGGTTCCAATCGGCTTGCTTACGACAGAGCCGATGCAGCAAGATCTTCCAGGGTAACGGCCAGAAGAGACAAAACCAAGCGGATCGAACAAACTAGAGACAGCAGATAGTATACCACGACGAGTTACTGGTTGCTCGGGAACTCTTAACTTGAAAACAAAGCCGTCCTTTTCCATTCTCCATTGAATTTCTAGCGTGTCTTCCGTAGGGAGCGGAGAGCCATCCAGACCTCGAACCCCTTCGGCCCTTTCATGGTACGGAATGACTTCGAGCACTTCCGAGGCATTCGAAATCCATTTCATGAGATTTAGGTCGCCTTCTTCTAGCAACCTTGTTAGCTTCTGAACTGCGCTAGGGCCGAGTCTACATCATCGAGTAACCCAAGGTGGTCGTCGAGGCGGAAGTTTTCACTGACTCTATCTACCACCGGCCAGCAGGCAAGCGTTTAACGACTTGCCCTGGAACTTGGCTGCACAGTCGAAAGCTGCTCCAGAATTTCGGGTTTCCTGAGGTGGAGAACAGGGTGGTGAGGTAGATACCAGATCCCCTCCCGGCCGTCTGTGGTTGCAGTCACCTTTTCAACGTAGCCGGTCATTACAGTAGTCACTCGCCGTGGAACCTCCCGAGTTTTTTGAGTTTTTTAATGCACAATTCACTGAAACGCATTGTTGGCCGTAGCAAGGGCAATAACTGACCCACGCGCAGATGGGCTTTGTTTTTTCGGCATAAAGATTTGCTAGGGGCTTTAGTTATTTTCGCAGCTTTTGTTAGCGTCTTCAAGTACATCTACCAGGGATACCGATTAGGCAACGGCTGCTTTTTTGGATGGAGCGTTCTTGCGACGACGATCACTAACAGTCAATTTGGTTCAACTGATAGGGAAGGTAGGAGCACTTATGGCCGTAAGCATTCGAGCAGAATCTCAGAAAAACTTTGTAAAAGCAGGGATTGACATTTAAATGGAGAACAGATGGACAACAGTGAAACAAGGCCTCCTTATATAGGTCTTAGGGAAAGATTTCTCTCTACCCGTTTTCAATTTCAACAAGAAAAATATGAACTAACTACCGTGGCCAATAATGAGAGGCGCTTTCTGCGGGCAGTCTGTGGATGGTATGTTTGAGAAAGTATTCTGCATTTCAGGAGTAAAGGCAAATAGTAGTAGTATGAAAGCTTTTGCTAGGGTCACCGAGATGACGTCCACCGTAAGTCCTTTGGAGACTGAGTAGTCTAAACAATTTTAGAACTAGAGGGTTTTTTTACGTTTTCAGCCTTGCAATTAGTTCAGAAGTCACATTTGCGAGTATCTTTGCGTCAGAAGTTGGCCTTAAAGTTTGATGGGCGGAAAAAATCGTTGAACTCTTCTGAGCAATAAAAACGCCTCAAGAGGTATTGCTTAGGAGTAACTCGTGTGGCTTTGTGAAACGATACCTAAAGTGGCTCGCTAAACCATGTGGCGAAAGGCGGCGTTCAAGATCATACAGTTGCAACCGAACAGCCAAAAGACTCCAGCTGCCGTTGGTTATAATATGGCTGAATATATGCCTTCCGGCACCTCCAGCTTGCTTAAGTTCAGTCGTTCTAGTACCTTTCTCATCTTATCTCACTTTTGTAGACATGTCAAGTCAAGTGCTTCTGATACCTTTTCTGATTTCAACTTACGTCCTCCACTTCCATGATGAGCACCTCGGAGTGGATATTGATTGCCCCCTCTTTGCTCCGCGCTTTAAAGACTTCCCTTTCGTTGCTGGAAATCATCTTTTCTACCCCCTTCTCTAGTGCATTATTCGATCGGGACTACCTGAAGCATGGTGAATTTTTGCTCAGCCATTTACGCCGGGGCTAGCTAAAATGTTTTCTTTTGGGCGTTTCATCCTGACAGCCAAGATTCTTCATTCGAGCTGCTGAAGCCAAGTTTTTCCCTCTTCTGACTGCTTCAAACTTCTGCCAGCTCCCTTCTCGTACCAGGACAAATATTATGGCTGCTGCCGTTCACCGGTCAGGCCTACTGATATGCTTGTTTGTCCGCAATGGGATGAACTTGTCCAGCCGCATCAGTAGGTTTGGCCTGATTATCCGCAACTTATCATCTACCACAACACTTTCGTCGTCTACATCCCAAACCATTTTAGCTGCCTCTGTACTTGGTTCGACTACATTTAAACTTCCGAAATTCCTGAGCAGATTTTCGTGATCTTGTTACTCCCAGGCAAAAAGTAAGATTTATCAAGTTATGGTTGCTCCTCCAAAGGTGTTTCATCATTGTAGACAGGCGTACCCAGAATATTGGAATTCACATTCTTGTTGGAGTTTAGACTAGCCTTCCAAGCTTGGTGTCTAGTACATATTCACTTCTTCTATGGGACCCAATAGTGATGCAGAATCTTCTCGCGGGACTGGAGAAAGAATATATTTGTCTTTGCAATAGCATTACAAAAAGTTTCCTCCTCTTCGCACTGTATTATATTTGTCGGCTAATTATATGCTTTTCAGGGGCTAGTTATTCCACCAACTGCGTACTTCTACCTTCCATATGATGCTTGTTATTTATCCTTGTAACCAACTCACCTAATAATGGATGGCTGTTCTATTCATATTCGTCCATATTTCCTTGGTTAGTTCATTGCAATTCTTCCTGTCTGCAAGCCCCTTGGCAACCTATTTCTTTCACTGTGTCCGAGTGATCTTCTATCAATCATGATTCACGCGATCCCCGTATATGTTGCACCTTCTGTGTTAATTAAAGAGACTCCATTCGAAGACTTCGGGCTCAGCTAATTTTTTAGTTGACGCTGAAACCTGAATTCAAAACAGATTTGCATTTTCCCCGCAAACCGTTGTCATTCTATTTCATTTCAATTACACCCGGTCATATTGCTGAAGTGCTGGACTCAGCTAAACCCCGTGAAACTTAATATTGTGGATTAATGAAGTACACAGCTTTACGCATGCGTCTGGACTACGGTCAGAGAGTGTGTCATTATTATTGTCATTCTTCCTCACCCAAGGGCGAGTGAATGCTTAGCCCATCAAAATCTTTTTCATGTTTTGGGATCACCAGGCGTGCAAGGAATGAGTGAATTCATTTTCTGTTTTCAGTATGTTCCCCTACAACAAAATAAGGTCCTCTCCTGGAGCCACTAGAAGAAAAGCTCTGCTGTACATTAAATACGGCTTCCCTTGCATCATTTTGCTCCCATCAGGTCAAGACCTTTGGCTACTAGTGCTGCATTCGCTCCCCACTGCAGCTGTTATAGTGCGTGTGCGAGTTCCGTGTCTTCTTCGGTTTTCAGGTTGGACTAATACGTACATATGCGACCGTATTCTCTCTCAGGAGCGTTCTGACGATGCCAGAACAGCTGCCTGTTCATCCTACATAACCTTATGTTGGATCCCAAGTGAGCCAGTCCTTCTTCAATGAGAAGAATTTCCGTGCCACCAGCTGGCACGGTATTGCCCTGCCGACAGCAAACAGTGGTTCTCAAATTCCTATAGGATATTGTTGTTTAAAACTACCGTGTTTGAAATGGTGCAACCGCTTCAGCATCACAGTTTCCTGTCTCTGCTAAAAATTCCGCTCATCTTTTGCTGATGATACGTGCGTTCTCATGTAATATCACAGTGGCTTTTCCCATCGGAAGTAACTCGCTCTTTTTTAGTTAATATGGCCTCTGGAAAAGCTGCCGAGTGGCTTCTAATCTTTTGGGTCTGGTAAGCCGTGCGTCTTAGTGCCCTGGCTTGCTTGCACGATCGCTTGGCTCACCAGCTTAAGTTGCGTGAGCTCACATGACGTTAGAGTTTCGTCGCATCTTTCCATCTGACCGAGTGGCCTTAAAGTAAGCTGCTTAGGAGGGCCTTCATCTTCACTATGTGGCTTTTCCAAACCTCATTTTCCATAACCTCTTTACTTAGCACAGCCGGTGTTTTGTCATCAAACTGCAAACCATAAGGATTCTTAGGAAAAGGCCTCCCAATAACCCCCGTATCTTCAGCCCAACTCCTCAGTCCACCATACTCTTGTGCTCGTTTTCTGCTGTATTCTGTGTCTATTTTCCTTCCTACTCCGATTCTTGAGACACCAGTCGACAAGGTATTCTCGCCTAGTGCAACGGGAGAACCCACTAACTCACGCTAGGGGCCAGTACCTAATATTATAATCCAAAATCTCTAACACTTCCCTTCTAGCTGGGAGCCTTTGCTGCCCGGCTCCGGTTGGTTCCATGGTCCCACTATGTGGATATTTCTTAGCCACGTTGTGTGGCTTACTACCACCATTTTCAGTTCAAAACATATCAAATCACAGGACTGGATGGGATTGCCAGTATATGTGAATTACACCTGCCCGAGAGCATGCATGGTTCCAGAGCAACAAAAACGGAGCGAAATCACAAATTCGAGAGCGGGGGCTTGGGGGTGGCATACAAATTACAAGCGAAGGTAAATTACTCTTCGATATTTTTGCCTAGGACTTTTGGTATATTTTTTCGTCCGTTTTTCCATCACTCATAGGAAAGGAAAAAAAAGAGATAGGCCGCAGATCATTCGCGCTACCGGATTTGGTTCCAAACCATATCTGTGAGGGTCTCAAACCAACGACACTCATCTTCTAGGTTACAAACAGGAGGGTGGGAAGCAGCAATCGGGGCAAGGCGGGAACTATTTTATTCCTTCCCATGCCTCTAGCCATAGGCTGACAGTGACGCCCTTTCTTTCACCCTTGCTCATTATGTGCAGAAAGAGGGGTAAGGGGTAAGCCTTCGGCACGGGAAGCGTGCCCAAGCCGTCGGAGGTGGTGGGGAGCGATTGTCTCGGTCACAATGCGGTCGTCAACATGGAATATACTGCTAAAAACATCGTCATTCTTCACACAATGACCTTACCAGACAAGAGCAGGGCTTTGAAGACACCGGTGGTCGGATAAGGAAGAACGTTCAGCATTCTCAAACCGAACAGCTAGGTCTCGCAACCGTAAAGCAGAATACCACGAACTTTGGCACTATAAACCCATCCCTTAAGGGAAAGCCGAAGGCCGTGGCGGCACCTCAGAAGACGCGGGCCCGCGAAAGCTATTCTGAACCTCGCCATCAGGGGTATGATCTCCTCCCCAACACCGTCACTATCGGCGTTCAGGCTTCTCAGGTAAATAAAGCTATTGACTATATCCAACCCGTCGCCACCAAGGGTTAGTGCCTACACAGGCTCCCGTCAGTTTTGTAGAATCACCGTGAATTTCGAAAGCCCGAAGCACGTACCACGTCGGAGAACTTCAAAAGCCGAGCGGTGCAATGCTCGTTGAAATGCCCGTTCCCTGTCGCTCAGAAAAGCTATACCGTTTGCATACTATGAGTCAAAGACCGTGTTTCCTGGGAAAGTTCAACCCACCGTTTAGGAGACCAAATCAAGCTTTATGTGGGACATTCTCTATAGCAAAGTTCAAAAGCTCCGGGGATATGCAGCTGCTTCGCCGTACTTCACTGGATACGGAAAAATATGGAGAACGCTAGCCATAAGCTCTAATCCGATTTGAGGTATGACGATATGACTATGGGGACCGACACAATCCTTTCAGGCATGCAATTCCCTGAAAAGTAGTGCCACAGGGCAGACATGTAGACGGAGTCGAAGGCGGCATGAATGTTCAGAAAAATAACAATTGTCGGTCTTTGGAGAGCTCAACGGTGCTCTGACAGCTGTCGAACGGTGTAGGTTTGGTCTATGCCTCTATGGTCGGTCCGAAACTCAGCCTGTTCTCCGCGGGTTTGCTCATCACGCGTGTTGTATAGCTTGCGAAGACTGGCAGACTCCAACAGCTGGGGTGCTGTGGTGGTCAGTCCTATACCCCTATGGTTTTTGCGGTCACCGCTTGAGCCACTCTTGATGAAGAGGACAAAGGCCGGTTCCCCCACAACGAAGTAACTTCCTGAGACTGCCTTATCTTGAAGGACAAAGTTTGGAGTTCTTCAACGAGCTTCATTTTATCATTGATAGATAGGGATTGGGAAAGACCATTGGAGCCTGGTGCTTTTAGACGCCCTAGGGTTTGGAATTCCTCGCGGATCTCTGCCCCGCAGCGTGGATCTGTCGAAACGGGCCATGAGGCATGTGCCGGAACAGCTGTGGGAGGGCTGACACCGGAGGCCAGGTGAAGCGTGATTTGTAGAGATCCGCCTAGAGTAAAGGACCTCACCGCAGACCTTAGGTCGTCGAACCGGCGGCTTCAGAGATCGTTGCAAACTCACCCAATGGCTTCCTACCAGTGGCTCAGGTAAGATGATACGGCTCATGATTTTCTCACTGCGGCAGCATGTTCCACCGATGGTGCCGTCTGAGACCACCAGATTCCGCAGTGCCCACGAGTTGTGTTCGCTCCTCGTTGTGGGCGGCAATGCGTATTGCTCACTATCAGCCCGGAAAGACTAGACTGTTTTAAGAAGGTATAGAGAAGGAAAATTCCAGGATGCAATGATATGATGGGGCAGCCACAACTCAATGTGCCAGCAGAATACAAAACAATTTTGATAGGCTACCAGTGCTGATTAGTGGTATCTGGCAGAGTTGGTCCTAGCTTTCCGGCTAGGTTGTTTCAGGAAGTTCAGGGAAAAGATGGGCGAGAGAGCTCGTAGCAGTCTAACCGCCGCTGTGTCGTACTTTTGGCACATCCACTGAAGCATATGGACAGCTTGATGCGGACTAAAGCATGGTCGGAGTCAAGGGGAGTGCGCTGGTATGGCTGAGTCTTGTATGCTACCCTGTAATTTGTAGCTACCTGCAACATGGTCTGTCTAGGTCTATCTCCGACTCAACGAGGGCGAAAGCCACTTTGCCTCCCGGCGATTAGAAGTTCGTACTGGTGAGAAGCCGGCGGTGATCTGAAAACAAAGACAGCAACTATTCCCCGTTTTATGAACCACAGAAATAGAGACCAAAAGGGCCTGCCAAATGCGCTTCTTTCGAAGACGGCAGACCGAAAACAGTCAAAATCACGATATTACCCCATTTTGTTCTGCGCGCGGGGTTGTGTGCCTTCTAGCGAAAGGCTTCTGTGATTTCATCTGGGCTCCAATCTGTGGGGTAAGGGCCGAGACGTCAAACTAGTTGCGTATATTGGGATGACGTTTGCTTAATTTGCATGGACCTATAGGTCCCACTGAGCACTGTCGAATGCCAACGGGGAACCGGTCAAGAAATGCCGCCTCGGTTTTCTTACCGATATTCCCACCTACATTAATAATAAGATCGGCAGCCACAGCCCCAGGGTCTCCGGGAAAAAACAAGTGAAAATTCATAGAAGGACCGGACATAGGGCCCCATCGGACGACCGGGCTAAGGTCCTGGATGCGAGTCTCCTGAGTGCAATACACGTTGATGACAAACGCCCCTAGTATACGAGCTCAACACACCTGCTGTCCTATAAGCGTTAGCGTTTGCACATTAAACATAGCCAGTTTGAAGTTACGCCTGCGGCAAATAAAAGCATCATCTGGTGGAAGCGGATTTGGTGAGACTTGGATAACGGATGGAAGAGGGCGCCACGGGACTGGAACGGGACTTTTCTCAGAAACACTGTCACAAATATGGCCGACCGCTGCTCTTAATGAATATGAAAGTGTGAATGTTGAAGGAGGGAGTCAGATGAATCACAGTGTAAGCACGTTGCGAGAGAATTAGTACGAGCATGGGTTTACTGAGGGTGTAGTAAGCTATCCATCGGCAGCACTGCTGATAAAGTTGTGGGCCGTCGGGCTATTCCGTTGCCAGCTCCGGAGTAGGTACTGGCCTTCGAGGATAAGTTATTAGTCCTTTAGCAGGAATACGTTTCCTGAAAAGCAGCATCTTAGGTCCACATGGGTCGGTGACCGGTTGGGCCGTTCACTGACCTCCATCGGGAGTTTCTGGGAGCCGGGTACTGGATGCTACTACACACTCTCTTTGGACGGCGCCAGAAGTCCTGAGTTCTCAGCACGCCATTCCTCCACAGATGCCCGTTAGCACAGTGTTATATGTCTCATAAGCCTTCCATGATTGGTTTGGAATCAGGGCTCAGCCAACCCCCTAGAATCAATATCTGTCCCTCAGCTAACCCGGTGGAAAGCGCCTCAGATATACTTTCGTCCTTCCACTTCAAAGCGAACACCTCCGCCACGAGGACTGTGAGTAGGAATTCCTTAGCAGCGGCCAAATGGAACGCGCGGTAATTTGGGGGCGCTTCCGGAGGCTTTCAGGGCTACTGGCCAACAAATCCCAATACACCCATCCCAGATCATACAATGGCATTTTGGAAGCCGTAGTAACCCCTTTGCCTGCAAGGGTGAGTCCAGCTTCGCGGCCAGCTTCTGATTATCTTTATTTTTTCTTGTCCTTTTGTGCCCGGAAATTCATAGCAAATGCTAGGGCCGTCGTCGGAGGGAGCAGCGGGGAAACATTTTGATGCATTATTGCTCGGCAACTCGCAGGTTTACTCGTCGTGCTAAAGTCTGTTCAACCAGATGTCAGCCCGCCTGTGAAAAAGGAACTGTAGAAGGACTAAGAAGCTTTGGGCTGAGTATGGGTGAAGATCAGAGGGAAAAATGGAAACGGAAGGGAGCTATCATCCTTCTCTCTTGATATCAGGAAAACTGGTTTTGAAGCCAAGTTCAACTTCTTTCTGGAAACGGTGACAGTGTTTACTGCCACCAACCGCGCAGGTGGCTAAGTGCAGTGGCTTATTGCTCCGAGCGAAATAAACCGGGGCTTAAAATTCTTGTTAGCCTTTGGCCTCACAGGCTTTAGCTTATGCCCTCTGAGGGTGTAGCGTCAGTCAGGGACTAACCATGACTGTTTCGTGGACGACTGCCCTTTCCTTTCCCCCAAAATGTCGAACCTCACCTTGCACTTCTCAGCTATGGCGAGAAAAAGTTCAGCGATGACAGCCCATCTTTGTATTATGGTTCTTTTAGATTGAGGATCGTTTCCGTAAACATCCTTTGAACCAACTAAGGTGATTGGGTATCCCTAACCAACTGGGGCCCCAGGTCTCGGCTAAGTTCCCTAGGCAGGGAAGCATCAGGTCAGAGTAAAGTGGTGGCAACACTGTTGGATGAATCAAGGTAAGTATTGGATGAAGCTGTTACTTAACACTGTTCCTGTCGTTAGCCGCTACCAGGCACTACGCCGGCAGCCCGAACTTGCCTGCCGAAGTCAAGCCCGTATCTATGACTTATGTTTTCGACGCCATCGGTTCAGGGTTTTCTGGGTCTAGGCAGAGAGTAATCCTGGACCCACCTGTAAACAGAGGCTCAAAAGTTTCGCTTGGTTTAAATGTAGGCCTCAGGCTTCTGTTCCTTTGTGAGTGGCACGTGGGTCCTCTTAAACTCAGCAGGTTGGGGAAACCCAGAGGTTTCACCTAGTCTGTAAGCAAAAACGACTGTAGACCATTCGCGTTTGCGGCCAAAAGGGCCAGTCCCAATGCTTGACACCAGAGTACTTCGGTGGCTGCTGTCACGCTTACGCGACCGAAATCCTTGAATAGGATGTAAAACCACAAGACACACCGGTGGGCAAAAAAAGCACCGTAGTTTGCGCAGCAAAAGCTCGTGTTCCACCAGCCCAAAAGCTACGTGACCCGTCATATTCAACTAGCGCAATGAGGAGCCCAGTGAGCGGATGCGAAATCAGAACAAGGTTGATTCACATGGTCGTGGAGCCGGGTTAATAAGTCGGAAGCTCATAAGTATACAAACCTTCATGGTGCAGTTATATTGTACTGACCATGAGGGCCATGTTCTACAAAGAACTAGTCCAAAAACTTGACACGACACGCCCAACGGCTAAGTGAAATACCCCGGAGGGCACAAGGATCTTTTCGAAGAAGCTCTGTGAAAAACGTCCCATGATGCATGGTGTATGGCAAATGATGTTGGATTTTTGATGATCTAATAAAAACAGACATGTATGGCAAGTCTTGACGGGGACTTCTGTTCAACCTGATCTCGCCCCTGAACTGTTCAACGAAAAGAGCTGCTACTTGTTCATCCCCTTTACTTTCCATCTTGCCTTGTCAAGGCTACTCTGTAGAAAGCCCAGACAATGTTTTTCCTTTTGTAAAGCTATGCTGTTTTCCTGCAGCCAGGTTTTCACCACTACTTGCCTCACCGGTGAGCTTCCGATAAGTTTTTGCTACTCCGGTAGAAAGCCGACAGGCCGTTAGTTTACCATATCTCCTCTTCTGCCACCCTTCTGAATAAGAATGACTTTGGCAGCCATCTGTTCAGCAGGCAACTGTGCATTACTGAGACAACTTTTGGGCAGCTTAGTTAAAGATCTTGTCAGATTTTTCTGCCTTTTACTCACTTTCTATCTATACACCACTCACTGGGATGCTTATGGCTGCTCCAGCTTGGGAATATTTGGAAGCTTTTCTGGGTTTCCTTTCACGGCTCTAGCTTTGCCCAATTCATACGAAAGTGTCCCAGGCCTCTGTTGCCCGACCACCTAGTTAGTAATCGTTCCCCGGCTGAACTCCCCATGCCCGCCAGTTTACTGGAATTCCCTCCGTGCCTGGCGATCAATGTTCTAAGCTCAAGGTGAACAGCTTTTCCAGCGCGGTAGCTACCCCCTCCATCATACTCGGAGTGAAGGTGCTAATTACTCTATCAAAAGTAACAGTTTGTTCCTGATATTCACCCAATTTTTGTCCGCGCCGCCTTCCACATTCCGAGCTAGTTGCTCTGCCTCGCTGTCGGAAGTATTACTCTCTATCCCAGGAGGGAATCAAGCCGTTTACCCAGGGGATTTGCTCTCTCACGAAGGAACCAAACCTCGAGGCTCCCGAGATCACTCTTTCCCGTTGGAATGAAGTCATTTCAGCTCTTTTCAGTTCATTTAGCTCAGAGCAAGTAATGGGTGCTGTCAGTTTGCGGGGATTACTTCATCGAACTCCCGCTGAATAAGACGGAGAGAAGTAAAACATAATCATGCATAGATGGCCATAAAATCGTGCATTGTAAACACTAACCGAGTCATCGCGCAATAAAAGAAAACGTTCATTGATGAAACGCATCGAATTTTTCTTCATAATTACGCCCCTCCCTCTAGAGACCGGGTTAACGCTCGCTGTTGTAGATCATCTCGCTTTCCCCCAACATGCAGCCTTTTGGGTGCCTGGAATGTGTCCACTTTTGTCACCTGCTTTGGCAATCGATTCCGGCATTTTGTCATCCCATAGCTAAGGAAGCAAGATCCGGTCGTCATCAGGCTTCTTCCAACGAATTTTCGTTCGAGATTTCAAGGCCATCTGGAATAGGCGCTCTGGAATGACGTTAGAAAGGCCCCTTATACCTTGAGCTTCGTCATCGAACACAACAGGGTGTCCCGTTTTTACAGGGAAAGTGATTCCAGGGCCCGGAAGCCTCTGTTCGTACGTCTTGCCCCTGTGGCCTTCAGTACGAGCGTTGCGGAGCGTCATGCCTTTTCCAAGCAGGTGGCATCCATTTGGCAAAGGATGACTCTGTCCACAAACACTGTCTCGAAGGGGGCCCAGTTTTAGACACGTATGTGCTTGCATGAAAACCTCTGGTTTTCGGCGTGACAACCCTAGTCTCAGCCTGAAGAGTTTGCAATGCGCATTATGTGCAGCGGCTACGCAGCTCAGCCCAACTTAATTTGCGCAGGACTTCGAGGGGCCAAAGCCAATCGTGAATCCAGAGGGTTGGGCTGTCGGCTGATTTCCGCAGCTCCCTAAGCTGCGCTTTCGGGCTCGGGACAAGGTGTCCTCCACGTGGGAGTGGACGCCCACGGGGACTTTATAGCATCTGATGTGACAAGATATCATTGAAATTGTCTGGCTGAAAAGGTTCGTGCATTTAATATTGCAATGGATTATAAACCATGAGCATGACGGTCGGACAGCAGGCTGCGCCTCGGCCTGAGATCAGGTCCGGTCGGGTTACAGGACTTGCAGCCTGAGACAACAGACGTCTTGTTCACTGTCTTGTGAGCTCCAGGAGTCTCGGCTGTGTTTCAGCCTCTAAATATCCGGTAGAGTTTGCTATTTTTGCGTTTTCCGTAGACGAGCGCGAGAAAAGGAAGTAGGCAGGCTTCCGGGACCAACGAACTCCCTGTAATACGGATTTAGCCCCACAACACACTGATGTCACCTTGTGAGATAATCTGACGAGTCCTCAAATCATGCGAATTTGTAGATATGAGGTGATAATGAATATTACGATAAGGAAGCTGTAAACAGAGATAGATACTGCTAGAAATCACCGGACTGGCAGAATGCGGTATAAGGTGTGGACAGCAGAAAGAAAAAGCGAGCTCTCTTTCGCCTTCGGTTTGCCTAATTTATGCTCGGGTTCCCTGGTTGAGGAGTTGTGGCCACGAGTCAGTTATGGTTTGTTATTTGTGAAGATTCCCATACACAAGTTTCAACTCTCTGTCGGGTATCGGCTTAACTTACAAAGGTCAAGGAAAAACAGGTGCGTGTATTTAGGTCTTTCTGGGTACTACTTAACCCGGTACCCGCTAGTCGTTCGACTAAACCCTTGAACGTCTCTGGGAGCGTTTTTGGCCCTCAGTAACTATGGATTCCAAGCTTGCACGAAGGCCAAAGTAAACTGCTCTGTGGAATTTAAATCGTCGTGTACTAGCTCTCCTAAGTCCGTTATAGCGGCAGTTTCCCATGCTTTGATCCTGTCAAATTCGGTCTGCCAATAACATGGTGTTAGCTATCCAACTTATTTGATATCATCTGTCAACAGGAGCTTCGAAACAGTGCGATGTGGTTGCCCGATGATTTACCTACACCGTGAACTGGAGTGGTCTAAGGGCAGGGCCTTGCAGCACACAACTGTGTGCTTGAGTCTGTGTGAACTCTGAGCCTTCAAACCGGACAAAGAAAGCTGCTATATTTAGGTGGATCTTGATCCACCCAGGGTTCCCTTAGCTTTAGCTAATTGGAACGTCACCTGTTCCGAGAAGATAAAGCAACAGAATTGGCCTACGCCAAGATCAATAACCCTGGGGTGTAAGGGGAGGGGAAGGCCTTCCATTTTAATTTGGGTGAGCGGTGCTGTGCATGTGTAAGGCAAGAGAAGTCTACCTCTGCGGATTGTTTCGTGAACCGTGAGGTGCACCGGGTTTTGAGAGGGGAAAGATCGCGCGATACCTTGATTGGGGTTGTGGATGGGTCATTAGACTGGTAGGAGTAGGCTATTTCTATAGAGTTGTCTAAAGGGAACGGCAAATGGAAGAGAAACTGTCGTTGGCTTAAATGGGAAATTGTGACGAGCCTAAAACACCAAGTTGGATGACGCCGTCAAAAATGGGTTTAAAGGAAGATAAGTGGCCGCTAACCAGCGTAAAGTGTTATCTGTGAGAGAGGGGTGAGAATACTTATGAGAGAGGATGATCCGATACACCAAGAGATCGGATTTCAGCCGTCAGGTGCACATGGAGGACACTGTTAAAAGCCTCAGAGATATCGAATCACAGGAGGATCACCGGGTTGCCGGAGTAGGACACAGCCGGTAGAACTTTGAAGAAGTCCAGCTAGTAAGAGAAGCAAGAGCAGGAATCCAGAAGACCATGGAGACCAGGGTTCAGCGGGTTGCCAGGCAAGAGATACTGGACAACGAATTTAATAATTTTTTCCAAGATTTTGCAAACTGCCAAGATACCGTTAGTGGGTTAGTAGTTATCGAGATCGTATTTTCCCCCTTTATATAAGCGCGAAGTGATAGCAAAGGTGGCTTCACAAGGGAAGAGGAAGCTGCGAAGCGTGGGGGTTTTGTACTCACTAAGTACCAACGAAGGAGGGTCGGGACAGCTAAGACTCAGGAGGGCCGGTTGGTGATCATATGGGATGGATTTCTGGAAAGGTTTACTGGAGGAGAGTGATTTATCCGTCTGTGGGTTGGTGGAGAGAATAGATGAAAGTGAAGGTGATGTGCTTGAATGGATGGGAGGAGGGGGACATGAGGGCAGGTGATAAGAGGGGAAGAGAAGTGATCGTCTAAGGCCTCAGAAATAGGAGCTGGGGTATTAGCGGTAGATGATCCGTAATGGAGGGCTTTGGGTGAGGTAAGGTTGGCGTGATTGGACCTTTTACTAGGCAGGCTGGAAATGTAGTCAGTTTTGTTGTGATGCGTTGTAGGATCCGGCCTCGTACCACAGCTTCAGTTGCGACTGGTTGGCGCGCAAAAGAATTGTGAAGTCGCGGGATCTAGCAAGGCCAGATTGCAGCCTACATTGCTAAGGCTCCAAGGAGGAACCTCAGACCTTGAGATTTGGATAAGCACGTGGGTTGGCCGCTCTTAAGCGGTGTAAGATTTTGGAGTCAATAGAGTTGAATTCACCTCAGAAAATACGGTGGTCACCAACTGGGAAGTGGCCAGTGACCTCATTAACGATAGCAGGAATATCGTTGAAGGATACTGGGCCCAAGACGATGTTCTCCCCTGTAGAGCAGAAGACATTTTGGGTCCACCTACCAAGATGGTCAAGGGAAGTGAAGGCGGGGAGGGCCGGAGGGCTAGTGTGAGATGACCGGCACGATTGGAGAAAGGTTAAGGTTGCCTGCGATAACTTTTGCACTAGCAGGTCGTCAAGTGCAGAAATGAAGACATCCACGACAGAGTTTATTTTAGGGAGCCCCGGACACGGAGGAATGTAGATACAGACAAGAAGGAGGTTTTGGCCGGTGGTGTGAGTGGATAACCATAGGGAAAGAGGGCTGGTCAATAAAGCTAGCGTGGGTAGTGCTTTGAACAAAGACAAAGCTGCCACCATCGCTCCTCTACCGGATGGTGGTTGAGGAACATGATACCCAGTTATGCGAACAAGGTCGAGTAAGGTATCATGGAAAAGCCAGGATTCAGTTATATTTTATCTGTCACGGTTTGAAGTAAAAGCCAAGGATCCCAGATGCAATGTTTTCTTAATAATTGATCAAAAGGTTAAAAAAACCAGTAGAAAAGAATTCGGTGTTGGGGTGCGCAACTCGTTGATGCTACTTGTGTAGCCATTGGGATTGCCATGGTGAAAGCAAATGGGTCTCAGTAGGGATGAAGCGTCATCAGAAGTGGAAGGATGGGCTCCTTTTGAAAGGACGCAATTATTAGGCAAAGGGATAACATGAGGCTATGCTGATCAATCTGGGTGATGGATAAAATGGACATGCAAGAGACTAATCATATGGGCCGAAGGGGGTCACCTATTACAGATGGAGGGGGCACGGTACGGCAGGGTGAAAGATTGCGAACATCTGCCGCAGAGAAGCTGACAGGGGGGATCACAGTGCTCGAAGTACTTGAGGGCACCGTATCGAGACGGAATGGTCAGCGAGGTAAGTTTCTGAAAGGTCCGTAGGATGAGCAGTGGAACTGCCGGGGACATGGAGGGCAACAGTCAGGAAAAAAGCGATTTCTTGGCTTCGACTAACTTACCTGTTGGACAGGATCACTACGGTGCAGACAGGTGGGCGTAGGGGTGAAGGGACGTGAATGAGTAACTAGGCGGTTGTGGAAGTTGAGGGTGGGAAGGGAGCGGCAAGTTTTAGAAGGTCTTGTGGGCTTATTAGAGGTATGGAGGGCTTTAAATGGGGGAAGGGGCAAGCAGAGCGAGGGAGCGGGATACAGGTATGACCCTGGAGTATTTGCTTCCATAAGTAAGTGGTACCTCGGGATCAGGCGGACACTGGTGGAGAGGAGCAGAAGACAGCTGCGGGGGCATGCTGAGGCTGTAATGCGGAGGGGATGGCTTCTGGATGCAGGAAGAGATATAGAGTGGAAGTGGAGGATGGCTGCTTCCCATTCGTTCGGAAGGAGGGGGTGAAGGAGGAAGTGGTGTGGTAATGGGGGGCTTTTGGGGCAGGTATAGCCATGATGGTTACTCTCATGCACGGGATTGGCGGCGTCAAATGAAGCTGCATGGTAGCCCAGCTGGTTTCCTCCTGCAGGGTCCGAGGGAGGGCCTGTGGGCTAAACTCTCAGCTGAACAGAGGCAGGCCCGGATGGAGTAACAGGCAAGTTCTTAGGAGGCTTAGAGACGCACTTGTGTGGTGCCTTTTGACATGGCGGGTCTAAGCTCACTTCGGGCAGGTGGTTAGCGACGTCGTTGGAGCGAGAACGGTGGTTGACAACAGATGTCAACGGCTCGGAGGAGGGAAGGGAGTAGCGCGGCTGCGGCTGGCGGTTGTGCCATGGTTCTGTTTTGACTTTGGGGCAAAGATGGGTGTGTGCGTTTACTACTTGGTGCTGGTGATACGGCGGCATATTTCAGCCTTTACAGAGTCAAGGGGGTGCCCTGCCGAAAGTAAGCTTTTGGGGGACTTAGCGGCTATAGGGTAACGAGGGGTAACCAGAGGAGAAACCTTTGAAAGGATTTCATCATCCGGCTATATCTTGTTTTAAAGTTTAGCGAAACAATGTTTGAGGTAGTTTGAACCACTGGAAGCTCCATCGTGGGTGTAAACGAAGGCGACAGACCAAGACTTAGTTGTTAGGATGGACTGGGCGTGTTTCGGCTTGCTGACTTTAGCAATTCAGGTTTTTCCAAGCGCTGGTTAGGGACCAGGATTGCATGATAGGGAGAATATAGGACAGAAGTACGAAGGTAATAGAAGGCCGGCCAAAATGTCATAGAAGAAGCAAAAAGCTTATGCAGATTATGGATGTCAGAGAGGACTATATACGCACAAGCCGTAGTGCAGTCTATATCACAAGGGGAATAGGAAGTGGGCTATATAGTTTGGGTTGGATAACTTAAGTGCGATTAGGGATAGTGGGCTACTCGTCAGCATCATGTTCAAAGCGGTTGTGCGAACACTGGGTTAATGCTGGGCCTAAATCACTGGTAACATCTACCTTGAGGGATTGCACAAAGTTCGTGAAACCTTGCGAGGGACATGATTATGAAAGTACTGTGGTAATAATTGAAATATACCCGGGCAATAAAAATGGTGTATTTTGTATTACAAGTTTTCAGTACATCATTTTTATAGCAATCTAACTGACTTTCGCAAAATAAATTTATATGGGTGTGAGGTAGGTGGTTTTGATCGGAATGATGGATAAGGGGCAAATAAACTGACGAACGGGTACCTGAAACCGGTGGGGAAGAACAGAGGTACTTATCTCCCGCTACTTTTCCAAGTTTTGGCGAAGCGCAACGCGCTGCCAATAGAAAGCAAATAGCTCCCCCAAAGTTTCTATTGATGTGGCCCAAAGTTATCCCAATATGGCCCAATGTGTGCCCAACTAGATGGGATTTGGGCGTGCCGCTTGGTTAGCAAAGTTCCGATTTGTGACAAAGTGAGATAACTTCGGCACAGGATGTGGTGGAAACTGTACTACTGTGTGGATCACAACGACCGGCAGAATGGAGAGGATTGTTTTAGGCACGGGGTTGTTGGACTGGATAGAATGGGAGTGTACTTTCGTAGGAAAAAAATATTGGCTGTGGATTAGCAAGTTAGGAATAACAAAACGAGTAGAAGCTTACAGGTGGGACAAGGATCTTAGAAGGTGCACCTGCAGATACGCAGTGAGAATATTGAAGGAACCGGGTTGCATTAAGTGGGATTTGGACACGCTAGGTAGATTATATCGCAGCGAGAATCACGGAGGATTTGCTAGATGAGCCGAAAAAAAGGCTAAATTTTATCTGAGGCTGGAAATATCTGACGTAGTATGTAACTGTAATTCGGAATAATATCTAGCTGCTACGTCATGAAGAGCAGCACTTGCCTACGCAAACAGGCTATCACTTCGGGTTAGGAGATGACATTTACTGAGGTAAACGCAGCTATAAGTATAAACGATGTGAAGGGCAAAATGTAGGGGACAGAGTGAAGTTTACTTCAGGAAGACCTTGACACAGAGGGTGTTGCACTCGAGGGATAGATTAGAAACACTCCGTAGTAGGGCCGCAACTTCGGTTCCTCCAAGAGGTAGAAGTGTTGTTGGAAAGCCATCTCAGCCATGGCGAATGCACTGTTTGGAAGATCGATAAAAAAGGCGATGCACACCTCGTTAGCTAAGGATGGGAAGGGAGTAATGGGGGCCTCGTGCTAATTTATGTTCTTTAGTAAGCCTGCCATATCTGACGAAGCTTAATCGCGCTGCGGTGAGCATCACATCGGTACTGGCTTTGATTGCCACCGAAAGGTTTTGAGGCCGCATGAATACGGAAAGTTCTTTACCATTGCTGTGCCCTGGGGAGCTAACGATAGTTGTCTTACATGCAGGTCAAGAATAAACTAAGGACCCGGTTCGACACAGTTTGGGTGGAGGTACTTTCTGACAGCTGGTTAGAAAAGATAGAAAATAGTAAATCAGCTGCCAGCTGAAGGCGGCCTCGCAGGAAAAAGCCTTCCCAGTTTAACGATCAAAGCTTCCAGGAAAGACCATCATAGTGAACCACGGAAGACTAATGCCTGAGAGGGTGCCACACGTCATAAACGTTTGAAGTATAGGAGGTGAGACCATTCTCGGGAGGAGGTCAGGCGTTGTAGCTGAGACATTTGTGAGTGAAAGATTATCCCTGGTCGGAACAATTGCTTTTTGATCCATCGTTGCTTTGGTTTGCTTTCGTGCACTTCTCATATCAGCTCTGTTCCTGTGCAGCGATATATAGAATAAACCACAGCATCGGTAAATCAGTCTCAGTCTCCTCCACTCATTCGATCAAGAGGATTTCGATGGTGGTTTATGGCAAAACCTGATGGGAGAAGGGTTCCAAAGCCGCCAGTCAGTCTTCTATGAGCCTGTTCTCTCCGAATGTCTGGTAACAAACAACTGTGATTCGACCTGGCGGAACAGAATCCGGTGAACAATTTGCGGTAACGATGACGATGTCTAAGCGACGACCTCATTCAGTCTTTATGTCAATAATTGTAGCCAGTGTTGAATGGGCATTCAAAAGTATCAGGACGATAGATTGCGGTCCAGATAAAGAATTGTTTTTTGTTTTTGAAAGGTTGGTAGTGATGATGGGGGCGGACAGCCCACTGATAAAGATAGCGATCTTGAGAGGGAGTCCTTTGAAGACCTAATGAGCTAAAGCTGCGTAAGACCCGAGCCGGTAACGTAGCGCTGCCCAGACCACCAGTGTCATTTTCGCATAAGGGATGCATATTTTCCCCCACGTCTCCGTCCTTTCTATTTGCAATGTCCACCACTGTCAGCTTTTGCATTCGTCTGCCTGGACAGATTTCCCTTAAGTTCCCATTAACATTGATGATTTAATACCAGAACTTGTGCACGCCACCCAATGCCGCGCACACGTTCGACTCGAGTGTGATCATGGAGTAAAGTCGGCCATGCCTAGTTCCATCTCCGCTTTCCATTTCTTCCGCGGTTCATGCTGTAAGAGACTCTTGTACTTCAAGTAGCTTTCCATTATGACCAATAGGGATAATATAAAGCACCCAGTAAGCTTTCTGCATTTTATCCGCAACCTTTCGCGGGAAGAGCCGTCACCATCGGTAACCTCCCTTCCTTCGCGTAATTCGATTCCACTTAGGCTCCATCCGCGCTAGTCGCTGGGTGCTGAACCTCATCTGAGACCGACCCAGACCGCGTTTTTCTCCTTATCTTATTCTACAGTTTTCCGATCATCCGCATATATCAGTCTACGACATCCTGCTGCCCAGAGTACTGCATTCGAAGCTACCCGGATCATCGGATTTGGATATCATTCTGTCACAAGTCCGCCAACCACTCTTTGTGTTCATCGACTCTTGTCCCAGAGACCTTTCTCAACCCGACAAAATCAGTAAACACGCCATTCCACCGGCCACCTCATCACTACGTAAAATAAATAACGCTCACTCTTACTCAGCAAAGCAATGCGGGGCATGATCAGATTAACAGAGTTGGCTGACGCACATCGGGCGAGCAGGACGTATGCAACGACTTGTAGGCGCGGATAGGCTGACGGATAGCACCTTCTGTCACCAGAAGTAGTTTTCGTGTAGGTCCAACGCAGAGTTAGTCCTATTCACTAATGCAGTTTGCGGATGGCAAAACTACTAATTTTACGGTCATGTGTTTGCTGCTGTTATATCATTTGCACCGTCGTTTTAGTTACTTTTGGTTTCTCCTCATGCGTGCTGTCAATGTCATCGCTATAACTCCACTTTTCAAGCCTGATAAATATTTTCTACCCTGTATACGTAATTAATATTGCGTACCTATGACTTCTAGCTGTCACCACCCTTTCTTGGCACACACTGAAGTCTTATGACGTCATATGCAAATGATCCATTTTTTTGGCGTATTCCTTTTTCCTCGCGTTCCATCTAATTCACGCCAGACTAGTCATCAGTCCCATCGACAATCATGTGCATTCCCCTTGACACTGGTTGCCGCCATCATCTATAAATTTATTCGTTTGCACCGCTATTGTTGTTGTCCATCTTCTAATCATGATAATCAGCTGACGTCCCTAACTAATGTGCCTGTCCGTAATCCTCCAGTAGTCAGTGATGTCATCGGCAATTATTCACTATTACACTTGTTCATCAGCACGGTGCTCTTTCGTTGCTTTGTCCCGAGCTTGCAGAACACGATATTCTCTAACTATCTTCTCACCTCTGGCGAATACAAGGCTTAGCTGAGGCTCTCTATTGCTGTCACATGATGCCTATCAGAAACGTCTTCAACAGAATTACTCTCATTTTCCGTACTCTCCACCACAACCGTTTTACGCTAGTCAACCCTGTAATTGCCTTGGCCAAGCATCCCAGATTGCTTTGATCCCAGCCACTGTTTTCAAGCTGACGTAGCATCACTCACCTATTATAAGGCTATCAATTTTCTGACATCCTACCGGTTTTCCTCCGGCCACCTTCTTCATCATCACTGTAGCAGTCTCTCTCTATTTCCGGATGTTACTCGTAAGGAACACAGTTAACTTCGCCAGCGTCCAACTGCCAACCCTCAGCACTATCTCTGTCGAATGAGTTATTCTATCCTGCGCCTAAAGCTTTAGCTCTCTTCGAAGCTTCAGGTTCTTTGGTACTTCGCCCACATTCTTTGCTGTTATTGTACGTTTTGCCTACGAAATTGTCACCAAAATCGTTCGCGAAACTCACATACACTCCATCGGCGCCTTTGTGTGCCGTTGACTATGTGCTTACTGTAGCTTTTCCTCTCAAATCAATTTATTTCCCACCTAACCGTCCCCTTATTAGTACATCATGGTACAACCGCAATATTTTGGTCATTCGCTGGCCAGTTTTCCTTTTGGCCATCCCTCTTCGTCATTTTGGTAGTATTTCTCCATCTTCACAAGCTTTACTTATCTGATCTACATCAGATTCCGTCAAGTTGCATACGCTCATATATATAAACCGTCGTTTTTTATTCGTCGACTGATTCATTTTACCCTTAATATACTTTGATGTTCCCCTCCACGTTCTTCGCTCCAGGCCAGTCTCATGCAGACTTGGTGCTGGGCTTTGTGGCTTGACCATTCTGTTGGAAAGGTCACTATCAGGTGTACGCTTGCCCCCATGTACCCCACATGCCCTGCCACCAATCATACACGCTGTTGGTCTCCATGATAGCCTGACCACATGCCAATGATTAATTTAGCTCTACATTCCTATCTGCATGTTGACACTTTATGTCTGCCCTACCCTAAGGTAATCCATCCACTGGTCAAATACCTGTCTCATTTTGGCCCTTTCTTTCCTCATCGCCCTGGCGCTCTCCCCCACCGGACTTGTTGGCCATCTTCTATATGATCTATGTGGCAACTACACCGCCATTAAGTTTCACCGGCACGCTGTCTTACCGTCACATTCGACCCTATTTCTTATATTCAGTCTCCGTCCAGTTTTGAGTTCTCCAGTCTCATCCCTATCGTTCCCTTCTGCCTCATCGAGCTTCCTCCCACGCCAAATTTGTGAAAACCTTCTCCCTTGAAAAATTCCGTTATAGTCAAAATATCTTTTAATTTTATTGCACCTCTCAGCCACTATATTCGTTTTCGTAAATTTAATTTATACGCCGCACTATTCAAGGTGATCTCACGTAACCAGCTGACTTGATCACCTGACCTTAAGCTTCGCCTTTACCGGGAGTTATTATTATTCTTCACCAATCAGTCTCTCTTTACTAGTTTGTGTGAGTATGCCTCTTTCAGTTTCAGTAATTCTCTGGCTTCTTCGTCACCTGTGGCATCTAATCATGCGCTGCGGTATTTCGTGGCATTCTCTGAAAGAAGCTTTTAATGATATTATCATTCGAGTAAGTTTTGAGCCGGTGGACCTTCTCCCTTTGGTGGTGAAGTGCCGGTTCCTATGGATGAGCCTCACAGTGAGCTCATCCTAGAAGGTAGACTAGAGGATAACCAGCTAACTTCCAAAGAACCGGAGGGTGCATTGAATGGGCCTCGGGACCCGACTGCATTTCGAAGAATGTTGAAGGCCTAGACTAAGGCGATATGATGGTACTGGAGCTACGGGCCTGGTTGACCTGTCGAAAAAGTAACTAGCAAGAGTGGCGCAATGTAAAACTGGAAGAAGTAACAGCTTTAAAACATTAGATTCGAAGGAATGCTTATCAACGTTGTGGAGGCAAGGGCGTTTGCTTTGCTTCGGCGCTTTTCCAAAACTGTTCTGGAGTTAGGATATTTTGCATGCCGGCTGACTTTGGGGAAGCAACCGACAAGACTTTTGAGCCTGCCCCTATTTTGTGGTTGGCAGTAGGTGAACTTATCTGCTGATGGACAGTTTTAGTTATCTCAGAAACTTGAAAGGGCTTACCAGTGGCATTTATATTATGATACTTTTTCTGCTTGTGACTCTTGAACTTTTGTTCGTCGTGATATTATGTTGTGAACTGCCTTGGTACACTCAAATCTCGCCTTCGCTACTGCTGGGAACCGTTGGTAATGAAGGCCCTGGTAACAAATTTGTTTGCAAACTGGCACAGCGGAGGCAGGCGGGCTTGCTTGAAAATTTAGCAAACAATTACTCTGGGGTACAGATGTAACTCAAGATTGAAGGCCGTGAGTCAACTGTCGCAAATCGAGCAACGCGTAGCCAATTCAAATGAATCCCAAAACCAGAACAAGATTGATCCGTAGTTTCCACGGTACTAAAGTGAAATTCACAAAAGGTACGAATATGTACAAACCTGAAGTATGCGGCCAAATAGGCTGCACAGTAAAACCTAAAGTTCAAAGCCCCATGGCTCAAGCACGACAGTCAGAAGCGGTTCAAGGCCAAATTCAAATGTCTCATGTGGATAAGCAAACATGCAAAAGTGTGGTGCATTGGCAAAATTTTCAAAGTAATGTCGACTATGTTCAAGTTCACAAAGTAAGCAGAACAGTTGGAAGGAATGTCAGTATTTTTCCTTCACACCGCTGGGCCAAAATCCTTCCTAGAAAATAGTTGTCTGTGGTTCAGAATGGGGTCATGATTCGCACCCTACCTAGATTTAACTCATTGTCAGTGCCTTTGGTCACTACCTTCCTGTGTTGGATGCGCGCAAAACGGGTTTCCACCGTAACCATTATTTACACATTTCGTGAGGAATCAATTCCAAATCCCGCTGCACAACTTGAGATTGGCATACTCATCAGAAGACCTACGTACACGGTTAGACGCACGATCAAAATGGAAACACCGCAGCACGAGCTTAGCCTACGTACTTCAAGCTGTAAACTTTTGCAGCAACTGGTTGAAGTAAGCTTGTTTACAAACATGAGCGTAGAAGTTAAACGTAGATGCAACGCTCAAGTGACAACGAGATATTGTGTAAAATTGAAAGGTCACGAAACAATGGAATTAAATAAAATTAACACACCGAATTTTCTGGAAGAAATAAAAACTGGTTTCTGATTATGAATAAGCTTCGGAAACAAGTGCACGATGGGCAGTATTGAAAAACTCATGAACACGGAAATTGATCGAATACTGACACCTATCAGAGTATCTCAGGGTTGTTCTGCGTACAAAATGTGACAAACAATATTGTATAAAATGTGGATAAATGTTCCGCTTCAGAGGCAGGAATAGTTTCACAACGTGCTTACAGCTAAAAAGCCTCCCCGGAGCTGTTTAGGTGAAATCTTGGTGATCTTTTTTACTTCCTGTATCTGTGCACGCTGGATAAAAACTGGAACTCGGTATATATTGCAACTGTTGAAGAAAAATGGGGGGAGTTGAATAGTTGTAGAGCATTAAATGGGATAAAATGCTCAGTAACTCGGCGCGAGGCAACCTGCAATCTATTTTGTCCCTTGTTTATAGCTTCAAGCTCTAATCATCAACGTTTACACAGCTGGTTCCTGTTACAAGCGGATGAATTCTCTGGTGTTCCGAACATGCTATTTGGTTCCTCCATTTCCTGTGATGTAAGACAACCGTAAAATCTGTCCATTATGCAAAGCTCGGTTCGATGGAGGTACAGTTCATTTTTAGCATTGTTGCTGCTCCAAAACCCAGCACAAGTGCAGTCATTTTGAGTTTATTTAGGGATACCGACTTCAGCTCAGTAATTGTTTTGGCGAAGGGTATTTTGTTTCGCCCCCGGTCATGCAGTCCCACCCAGGTACCGTGAACTGCAGCTCAGCCGGCATATTCCAAGCTGCTTTGTTTGACCTGCTGGTTTTCGACTTTCAGCAGAGGTTCCTGAGTATGTCCTTTTTTGAGAATATTTCAAACGCGTCCGGGCAACTTCTGCTCTTCTTGGTAGATGGCTTGTCAGTGGTTGTTTGGGTATAGCAACTACGGGTTGCCCATCTTGACTTTATGTCTCTCATTTCACCATTGAAAGCACCAAATGATCTTCCTTTGAATGAACTTTACTTTCCCCAGATGGACAGTTTGACTTAGCATAAAACGTCGGTTGTTTTCTACATAGGCACTTTCTCTCAGCAACAGTTCAACAATTTGTTAATGCCGATTGTAGAAATTTGTTTGTCAGAGGTCCGAAAAGTGTCCAGCCGAGTACCATTCGCGTAGCGAATAGTTCGTTTCGATGGCTTTTGCTCTGTTCAGGCACACAATGTGTCACTGGTACATTGCATCCGAGTGGTATATCAGCGTAGGGCCTAGATAATTCTTCGAAAAGTACGTCCTTCAGATGAGATCATCCATTGGCGGCCGATCTAATAGAGTCAACCGGCCTTATTGGCAAGCTGTCTTTTGCAAAGCCTTCCGGGGTTTCAACGGTCCTTCATCAGTTAAAGATGCTAACTGCAGGGTCAGCCTCACAGAATTGTCAAAATGACCCCCTGCCATCGTGCTGATAGTGAGAGAGGTAGGCTCGCCGACTAGTTCACAGCTTTCTACCAGCTGGCGAGTAATCAGCGAAGTATCTGGCATCGTGTTCAAAAATGCACTGACCCTCCTCAACCCTTCATGTGTCACGATGCCGACAGGTATGATGCCCAATCTCGCCAGATTCAAATCATCATGTCTTGTTGAACAGACGGTTCTGGGTTCATCTGGCTGAGTGGGACTATTGTTTATAAAACCGTGCAGTAACGGGTGATGATCACCCAAGCATCCGTCCTGGTCACACTTCAATCTTAAGCGGCATCCAGAGGCTCGATGTGAGTTGTTTAAACACATACAGCATGAGCCATTACTTTTTGCTGCGGACCACTGATCGGGTGTACTCATCCCATGAAACGTCGGACAATCAGGTAACCGATGGAGTAAGTTGCAATGCTTGCATTCAGTTGACCCCTAGGGCTCTCGATTCATTGACTGCATGTTAGCCAAAGACTGGATTCGATTAAAGTCGTTCCCTAAAATTTGAGCCGTTGCTGATTTCGTTCGCGTCAGCCCGCAACTTTCGCCTACGATTTGTCCAAACCGGCTGTTGGCGATACGGGATTGACGACTTATGAAATCCGTCAAATCGTCGAAAGTAGATTCTCGCCCAAGCGTATTTATTTTCTCAGCTTTTTCTGCCAGTCGGCTCTGTACACCAATGGGTAGACATTGGACAATGCATTCCTGTGTGTGCAACGCATTCAGATCAGACTAGCATTCTGATTGCTCCAATGCTATGCTGCAATTTTGCAATTCTATCGCCAAATTTGACATTAATTCAGCGTTTCTCTCAGTCCTTTTTACCTCCACTGAAACATCATCAATGAAGCTTCTAGCCACCTTGAATGGTTGTCCAAAAAAATCTTTGACGATTCTGCGTGCCCCAATGTATCCCATTGGTGGATCAAGCATCGCGCAGCCTTCGACAGCACTTTTGGCCCTCCCACGACAGTAAAACATTTAATACAATAACCTTTTCCCAGCATTTGGAACTTTGCACTCAAAAGAGCTTTAGAATTGCTTCATGAATAAAGAGTATTTCTTGATGTGCCCGTCGAACGGAGCTAGGTCCACTCTCATCAGGTCGAATGCAAGAACCTCGGTAGTTTCAGGAGGGTCCACGGGTTTATTTTCTTCGATTCGGTCGTCGTTACGATGTTGATATCGTGAACTACGTGAATTTCCTGCTGGCTCGCTGAGACCAGTTTTTTGTGTAGGAGTCTCCGTTTCCCTTCTGGTTAATCGCGGCTGGTTCTCTAGTTCCGTCACTCTCTTTCTACAAGTACATGTCAGCAAACTCGTTGCAATTACAAATATATGATCTGGCATTAGAAGAACTGGTAAACTTAGCGTTAACCAAGAAATCGAGAGCACCCAAGTCATCCCCAGAAACTTGCCGAGCTAATTCCTGTTGTCTGATGAGGTCCTTGCTTCCTCGTATGAGAACTTTCAATGAGTATTCTTGTCCGGGCTCCACCTGAGTACTGTAGGTCAATTCTCGCAAATCGAGCAACGCGTAGCCAATTCAAATGAATCCCAAAACCAGAACAAGATTGATCCGTAGTTTCCACGGTACTAAAGTGAAATTCACAAAAGGTACGAATATGTACAAACCTGAAGTATGCGGCCAAATAGGCTGCACAGTAAAACCTAAAGTTCAAAGCCCCATGGCTCAAGCACGACAGTCAGAAGCGGTTCAAGGCCAAATTCAAATGTCTCATGTGGATAAGCAAACATGCAAAAGTGTGGTGCATTGGCAAGATTTTCAAAGTAATGTCGACTATGTTCAAGTTCACAAAGTAAGCAGAACAGTTGGAAGGAATGTCAGTACTTTTCCTTCACACCGAAGGCCTAGATAAAATTCTTTTAGTTGAAAAATTTCATTATCTGAAACAATACTCATGAATACGCTGTTCAGATATTTTATGCCGTCGATTACTTTGTAGCCAACTGGGGGTTTGCCCGAGTATTGTATGCTTCTGGATCAAGTAGGAAAGCGAGGGCTATACTACTGCCTGACTCTTTGGCCTTAGGGAGCAATGAACAGCGGATTTTCGACACTTTCATGTCCGGAATAACCAGAATTTGACAAGTCCGATCAATTGAATCAAGAAAACTATAAATATTAATCGTAGCCGTTTATAAATATTGAGCAATATTGAATGAAAACTCTGCAAATTCTAATTTGCTGTGCGCATTTTTCGTGCCAATCTTGGGTGAGAACTGGATAATGTTGCTGAAAGACCAAGAAACAACTGCGCAAACAGCTAATAAAGAGACCGAAAATTAATGCAAATACTCGAAGAATTATTGTGAAGACGTATCTGTGAGACGTCCTTGAGCAAAACGTAGACAAATTTGAAGCGGATCCCCTAATCAGAACGCCACCATCCGCAAAAGTCTATCATACTAGATTGTCAAATTAACAATGATATAAAACAGATACGAACCACAATTATGTGATTACGGAGACTCAGAAAACGAGGACCGAATTGCTGCATGCGAGGAGGGAGCACGTGAGTCATGCATGCCCAAAATAAGATATGACAGAGTGGCGCGCTGGATGCGAACAAACAAAAGTTAGTTCATGAAAACACAATGCATAAAAGCACACAACTAGTGTAGATGAGAGAGTGATATCACGAGAACATGAAATTGCAGTGTTTTTGGGAATATTTTCAACAACCGGTCTTTAAACCGCCCACCAAACTCCTGAATCTTAGCATGATGGGAGGTTTGGAATAAGACTGAAGGTTACCCCTACCCACCCAGAACCTACTCTCAGTGCGCCTACCTGATACTTCTGGGGCAAACATTCTACTTACGGTTTCACTTGATCCGGTGGCCACACCGAAACGATGTTATTCTGCATCGTCCATGGGAACGGCCAATCAATGGCAGGCTTGAAGAGGAAACGGGTGCTGCCCTCGGGGGAGCCATTTTGCGCTGGCCGTGCGCTTGTGTGAGTGTGTGTACGTTTGGGTGTCATGGGCGAGGTCGCATGCTGATCTACGAACAAATAGTAACAACCACCACCTACGGGAGATATCTTACATAATGTCAGTGATAAACGAGGAACAACCAGCACTTCGGCATGCCTGATGGGGGTCATGAAGCATAAACGTGCATCTTGTACTTGTGTGTCTTTGAGAGCGTGTGTCTGGGTGTATGATCGGATCACAACGGTGCCACATACGGGAAAGACCTCTGTAACGTCAACGAAAAACTGTGAGCACTGCGGCACTTTTGATGGAGATAGTGGAGCAGGAAAGTGTCCGGAGTGCGTGTGTGGTTGGGTGTGAGTGTAGTTCAATACGTCAGTATGTCGTAGATGCCTCCACACATGGGAGGTGCCTTTGACTACTTCAACGACGAACGAGGAACGGTCTACCGGGGTTGTGTGTCGGATGCTTCACCTTCACTCTCGAGGAGGCTGATACTGCGTACGTCGCGGACTGTCATTCCGTTGGAGGTCTTCATCTTGACAGCTCTTATCATTTCGTCAGAGCTTTTGATGGTTTCCATAACAAAGTCCAGAAGCCGGGCGCTGAAATGCACGTGTTGGTCGGCGACCATCGCCACATCCCCAAACTTGAACGGCCCTGCTTTGATCAGCCACTTCTGTATAGATTGAAAAGCCGGCAGATACTCCGAATGCCATCGCCTACAAAAACCTTGGCAAGATAGTCTGCCTGTTTCCTTCCACAAAGGTGGCTACCACAGAGGTTTGTCGGGCCCTGGAAACCCTTTTTCGACCTTGAGGTCAGTAGGTTGTTCGGGGTGAGCGCCGGATTGGTGGTGTCGCCCTTGGTTACTGGAACCTTTGGGCCGTTGTTCAGAATTCTTTCGACCTCGGTCGTGACGGTGCTCAACGTTTCGTCGTCGGGCGGCTGCTGCTCAATGATCGACAGCCATATTCGTCTGGCGGACCTGATCGGGCGTCCCCATACATCACCAAGATGACTGGCCTGCGGGGGATTGACGTGCTATCATATGCCATATGCCATGGTCCGATTCTGCAGCTCGTCCCTGCTTATGCCTTGGTGCCAACGTTGCAGTTCCCGATGAGCGCGTACGAAGTCTGGCCCATTGTCGGAGCATATATCCGCTGGTATGCTTCCTCGGTTGATAAAGCACTGCAAGGCCCCGAGGAAAGAGTCGGCCGTCATCGAGTGCGTAATTTCTAAGTGTATCGCGTGTAACTTCATGCGCGCCATGATACACCCGTATCGTTTTCCAACCTCCTTCCAAGCTTGATCCACAAAAGCACGAAATGGTCAGGCCCGGTGACACTGAACGGCCACTAACCCGGAGTCACTCTACATTCTGGCGGCTGAGCCATGTATTGTTTGCCGGCTGCGGCATTGCGTCTCCTACAGTGTAAACAACGTTGGGTTACGCGTTTTACAATCGCTCTTCCTCCCTGTAACCAAAGGCGCTTTCGATGGCGCTTATCGCATAACTCTCCCCGGCATATCCCTCTACTGCGTGGATGTGTTGAATCAATAGCTCTACCACAGGTTTTCGAGCCACTAGAGATATGGGATATTTTGTGCCAAAGTTCAGGTGGGAGTAGGTCTGCCTGTCGTCTGCCCGTAGCAATCCATCAACGAGTTTGTGGTATAAATGCTTCAAGCTGCCTTTCGGAGATGATATTCTTCCATCGATTGGTCCAGCCTCTGCTGCCCCCCACTCCCCACGAATTCTTGGGTGAAAGCCTCCCATTGTACCGTCTTGAATGTGTCGTGTTCTGGGGCTAGTAATTCTTCGGGGCCCATCGGGTCACTCGTTCACGGCTGTAGGGGCGGATACCTTTCATAATTAGCAAATGTTTCCTGAACCCGGCCAACCAAACTAATGAACAAAGAGTATTCTTCTAGGAGGCAAACATGACCCACCGCGACAAAATGAACGTCGCTTTGACGGGAAACGCCGTCATCACTGCAACTTTGGTCCCTGGTTCAATTTCCAAAAGGGGATTTATTCGTACACGGGCCATTCCTGTTTAGGCATTTGCAGGAATTTCTGTCCTCCCGTCCACGTGTCGATTTTCCGGAAGTTGGTCACACCTCGGGAGCACAGATCGGCTGTGCTGTCTCCAGACTCGATATGTTTCCACTGGTTCATGGCAGTCTCGTCGTGGATGAACGTGAGTCGCCCTTACTGCTAAAACGGCTGCGCTGGGGTCGAGGCGCGGGATCAAAACCGATTTCAGTGGGGCAAAGCAGGCTTTGGCGAACAGGATCCTTGTAGCCTATTGTCCATCTCTTGTGCACCATCGTCCGTACACCACAGCTCCGTAACCGACATTGGATGCGTCAGAAAAGGCGTATAGTTCTCCCGTTTGTGTTGTTTGACCAGGGAGCAAGCGTCGTGAAGTCCGTATGTCTCCTAGTTTCTTTAAGTGGCTCAGAAACTCTTCCCAGTCTAGTCGGTCTTCTCAGTCCAGTGGCTGGTTCCAATCGGCTTGCTTACGACAGAGCCGATGCAGCAAGATCTTCCAGGGTAACGGCCAGAAGAGACAAAAC
Source organism: Fasciola hepatica (assembly GCA_948099385.1). Taxonomy (NCBI): domain Eukaryota; kingdom Metazoa; phylum Platyhelminthes; class Trematoda; order Plagiorchiida; family Fasciolidae; genus Fasciola; species Fasciola hepatica. Next base: position 41,159,778 of record CANUEZ040000043.1, read on the forward strand.
CAAGCGGATCGAACAAACTAGAGACAGCAGATAGTATACCACGACGAGTTACTGGTTGCTCGGGAACTCTTAACTTGAAAACAAAGCCGTCCTTTTCCATTCTCCATTGAATTTCTAGCGTGTCTTCCGTAGGGAGCGGAGAGCCATCCAGACCTCGAACCCCTTCGGCCCTTTCATGGTACGGAATGACTTCGAGCACTTCCGAGGCATTCGAAATCCATTTCATGAGATTTAGGTCGCCTTCTTCTAGCAACCTTGTTAGCTTCTGAACTGCGCTAGGGCCGAGTCTACATCATCGAGTAACCCAAGGTGGTCGTCGAGGCGGAAGTTTTCACTGACTCTATCTACCACCGGCCAGCAGGCAAGCGTTTAACGACTTGCCCTGGAACTTGGCTGCACAGTCGAAAGCTGCTCCAGAATTTCGGGTTTCCTGAGGTGGAGAACAGGGTGGTGAGGTAGATACCAGATCCCCTCCCGGCCGTCTGTGGTTGCAGTCACCTTTTCAACGTAGCCGGTCATTACAGTAGTCACTCGCCGTGGAACCTCCCGAGTTTTTTGAGTTTTTTAATGCACAATTCACTGAAACGCATTGTTGGCCGTAGCAAGGGCAATAACTGACCCACGCGCAGATGGGCTTTGTTTTTTCGGCATAAAGATTTGCTAGGGGCTTTAGTTATTTTCGCAGCTTTTGTTAGCGTCTTCAAGTACATCTACCAGGGATACCGATTAGGCAACGGCTGCTTTTTTGGATGGAGCGTTCTTGCGACGACGATCACTAACAGTCAATTTGGTTCAACTGATAGGGAAGGTAGGAGCACTTATGGCCGTAAGCATTCGAGCAGAATCTCAGAAAAACTTTGTAAAAGCAGGGATTGACATTTAAATGGAGAACAGATGGACAACAGTGAAACAAGGCCTCCTTATATAGGTCTTAGGGAAAGATTTCTCTCTACCCGTTTTCAATTTCAACAAGAAAAATATGAACTAACTACCGTGGCCAATAATGAGAGGCGCTTTCTGCGGGCAGTCTGTGGATGGTATGTTTGAGAAAGTATTCTGCATTTCAGGAGTAAAGGCAAATAGTAGTAGTATGAAAGCTTTTGCTAGGGTCACCGAGATGACGTCCACCGTAAGTCCTTTGGAGACTGAGTAGTCTAAACAATTTTAGAACTAGAGGGTTTTTTTACGTTTTCAGCCTTGCAATTAGTTCAGAAGTCACATTTGCGAGTATCTTTGCGTCAGAAGTTGGCCTTAAAGTTTGATGGGCGGAAAAAATCGTTGAACTCTTCTGAGCAATAAAAACGCCTCAAGAGGTATTGCTTAGGAGTAACTCGTGTGGCTTTGTGAAACGATACCTAAAGTGGCTCGCTAAACCATGTGGCGAAAGGCGGCGTTCAAGATCATACAGTTGCAACCGAACAGCCAAAAGACTCCAGCTGCCGTTGGTTATAATATGGCTGAATATATGCCTTCCGGCACCTCCAGCTTGCTTAAGTTCAGTCGTTCTAGTACCTTTCTCATCTTATCTCACTTTTGTAGACATGTCAAGTCAAGTGCTTCTGATACCTTTTCTGATTTCAACTTACGTCCTCCACTTCCATGATGAGCACCTCGGAGTGGATATTGATTGCCCCCTCTTTGCTCCGCGCTTTAAAGACTTCCCTTTCGTTGCTGGAAATCATCTTTTCTACCCCCTTCTCTAGTGCATTATTCGATCGGGACTACCTGAAGCATGGTGAATTTTTGCTCAGCCATTTACGCCGGGGCTAGCTAAAATGTTTTCTTTTGGGCGTTTCATCCTGACAGCCAAGATTCTTCATTCGAGCTGCTGAAGCCAAGTTTTTCCCTCTTCTGACTGCTTCAAACTTCTGCCAGCTCCCTTCTCGTACCAGGACAAATATTATGGCTGCTGCCGTTCACCGGTCAGGCCTACTGATATGCTTGTTTGTCCGCAATGGGATGAACTTGTCCAGCCGCATCAGTAGGTTTGGCCTGATTATCCGCAACTTATCATCTACCACAACACTTTCGTCGTCTACATCCCAAACCATTTTAGCTGCCTCTGTACTTGGTTCGACTACATTTAAACTTCCGAAATTCCTGAGCAGATTTTCGTGATCTTGTTACTCCCAGGCAAAAAGTAAGATTTATCAAGTTATGGTTGCTCCTCCAAAGGTGTTTCATCATTGTAGACAGGCGTACCCAGAATATTGGAATTCACATTCTTGTTGGAGTTTAGACTAGCCTTCCAAGCTTGGTGTCTAGTACATATTCACTTCTTCTATGGGACCCAATAGTGATGCAGAATCTTCTCGCGGGACTGGAGAAAGAATATATTTGTCTTTGCAATAGCATTACAAAAAGTTTCCTCCTCTTCGCACTGTATTATATTTGTCGGCTAATTATATGCTTTTCAGGGGCTAGTTATTCCACCAACTGCGTACTTCTACCTTCCATATGATGCTTGTTATTTATCCTTGTAACCAACTCACCTAATAATGGATGGCTGTTCTATTCATATTCGTCCATATTTCCTTGGTTAGTTCATTGCAATTCTTCCTGTCTGCAAGCCCCTTGGCAACCTATTTCTTTCACTGTGTCCGAGTGATCTTCTATCAATCATGATTCACGCGATCCCCGTATATGTTGCACCTTCTGTGTTAATTAAAGAGACTCCATTCGAAGACTTCGGGCTCAGCTAATTTTTTAGTTGACGCTGAAACCTGAATTCAAAACAGATTTGCATTTTCCCCGCAAACCGTTGTCATTCTATTTCATTTCAATTACACCCGGTCATATTGCTGAAGTGCTGGACTCAGCTAAACCCCGTGAAACTTAATATTGTGGATTAATGAAGTACACAGCTTTACGCATGCGTCTGGACTACGGTCAGAGAGTGTGTCATTATTATTGTCATTCTTCCTCACCCAAGGGCGAGTGAATGCTTAGCCCATCAAAATCTTTTTCATGTTTTGGGATCACCAGGCGTGCAAGGAATGAGTGAATTCATTTTCTGTTTTCAGTATGTTCCCCTACAACAAAATAAGGTCCTCTCCTGGAGCCACTAGAAGAAAAGCTCTGCTGTACATTAAATACGGCTTCCCTTGCATCATTTTGCTCCCATCAGGTCAAGACCTTTGGCTACTAGTGCTGCATTCGCTCCCCACTGCAGCTGTTATAGTGCGTGTGCGAGTTCCGTGTCTTCTTCGGTTTTCAGGTTGGACTAATACGTACATATGCGACCGTATTCTCTCTCAGGAGCGTTCTGACGATGCCAGAACAGCTGCCTGTTCATCCTACATAACCTTATGTTGGATCCCAAGTGAGCCAGTCCTTCTTCAATGAGAAGAATTTCCGTGCCACCAGCTGGCACGGTATTGCCCTGCCGACAGCAAACAGTGGTTCTCAAATTCCTATAGGATATTGTTGTTTAAAACTACCGTGTTTGAAATGGTGCAACCGCTTCAGCATCACAGTTTCCTGTCTCTGCTAAAAATTCCGCTCATCTTTTGCTGATGATACGTGCGTTCTCATGTAATATCACAGTGGCTTTTCCCATCGGAAGTAACTCGCTCTTTTTTAGTTAATATGGCCTCTGGAAAAGCTGCCGAGTGGCTTCTAATCTTTTGGGTCTGGTAAGCCGTGCGTCTTAGTGCCCTGGCTTGCTTGCACGATCGCTTGGCTCACCAGCTTAAGTTGCGTGAGCTCACATGACGTTAGAGTTTCGTCGCATCTTTCCATCTGACCGAGTGGCCTTAAAGTAAGCTGCTTAGGAGGGCCTTCATCTTCACTATGTGGCTTTTCCAAACCTCATTTTCCATAACCTCTTTACTTAGCACAGCCGGTGTTTTGTCATCAAACTGCAAACCATAAGGATTCTTAGGAAAAGGCCTCCCAATAACCCCCGTATCTTCAGCCCAACTCCTCAGTCCACCATACTCTTGTGCTCGTTTTCTGCTGTATTCTGTGTCTATTTTCCTTCCTACTCCGATTCTTGAGACACCAGTCGACAAGGTATTCTCGCCTAGTGCAACGGGAGAACCCACTAACTCACGCTAGGGGCCAGTACCTAATATTATAATCCAAAATCTCTAACACTTCCCTTCTAGCTGGGAGCCTTTGCTGCCCGGCTCCGGTTGGTTCCATGGTCCCACTATGTGGATATTTCTTAGCCACGTTGTGTGGCTTACTACCACCATTTTCAGTTCAAAACATATCAAATCACAGGACTGGATGGGATTGCCAGTATATGTGAATTACACCTGCCCGAGAGCATGCATGGTTCCAGAGCAACAAAAACGGAGCGAAATCACAAATTCGAGAGCGGGGGCTTGGGGGTGGCATACAAATTACAAGCGAAGGTAAATTACTCTTCGATATTTTTGCCTAGGACTTTTGGTATATTTTTTCGTCCGTTTTTCCATCACTCATAGGAAAGGAAAAAAAAGAGATAGGCCGCAGATCATTCGCGCTACCGGATTTGGTTCCAAACCATATCTGTGAGGGTCTCAAACCAACGACACTCATCTTCTAGGTTACAAACAGGAGGGTGGGAAGCAGCAATCGGGGCAAGGCGGGAACTATTTTATTCCTTCCCATGCCTCTAGCCATAGGCTGACAGTGACGCCCTTTCTTTCACCCTTGCTCATTATGTGCAGAAAGAGGGGTAAGGGGTAAGCCTTCGGCACGGGAAGCGTGCCCAAGCCGTCGGAGGTGGTGGGGAGCGATTGTCTCGGTCACAATGCGGTCGTCAACATGGAATATACTGCTAAAAACATCGTCATTCTTCACACAATGACCTTACCAGACAAGAGCAGGGCTTTGAAGACACCGGTGGTCGGATAAGGAAGAACGTTCAGCATCCTCAAACCGAACAGCTAGGTCTCGCAACCGTAAAGCAGAATACCACGAACTTTGGCACTATAAACCCATCCCTTAAGGGAAAGCCGAAGGCCGTGGCGGCACCTCAGAAGACGCGGGCCCGCGAAAGCTATTCTGAACCTCGCCATCAGGGGTATGATCTCCTCCCCAACACCGTCACTATCGGCGTTCAGGCTTCTCAGGTAAATAAAGCTATTGACTATATCCAACCCGTTGCCACCAAGGGTTAGTGCCTACACAGGCTCCCGTCAGTTTTGTAGAATCACCGTGAATTTCGAAAGCCCGAAGCACGTACCACGTCGGAGAACTTCAAAAGCCGAGCGGTGCAATGCTCGTTGAAACGCCCGTTCCCTGTCGCTCAGAAAAGCTATACCGTTTGCATACTATGAGTCAAAGACCGTGTTTCCTGGGAAAGTTCAACCCACCGTTTAGGAGACCAAATCAAGCTTTATGTGGGACATTCTCTATAGCAAAGTTCAAAAGCTCCGGGGATATGCAGCTGCTTCGCCGTACTTCACTGGATACGGAAAAATATGGAGAACGCTAGCCATAAGCTCTAATCCGATTTGAGGTATGACGATATGACTATGGGGACCGACACAATCCTTTCAGGCATGCAATTCCCTGAAAAGTAGTGCCACAGGGCAGACATATAGACGGAGTCGAAGGCGGCATGAATGTTCAGAAAAATAACAATTGTCGGTCTTTGGAGAGCTCAACGGTGCTCTGACAGCTGTCGAACGGTGTAGGTTTGGTCTATGCCTCTATGGTCGGTCCGAAACTCAGCCTGTTCTCCGCGGGTTTGCTCATCACGCGTGTTGTATAGCTTGCGAAGACTGGCAGACTCCAACAGCTGGGGTGCTGTGGTGGTCAGTCCTATACCCCTATGGTTTTTGCGGTCACCGCTTGAGCCACTCTTGATGAAGAGGACAAAGGCCGGTTCCCCCACAACGAAGTAACTTCCTGAGACTGCCTTATCTTGAAGGACAAAGTTTGGAGTTCTTCAACGAGCTTCATTTTATCATTGATAGATAGGGATTGGGAAAGACCATTGGAGCCTGGTGCTTTTAGACGCCCTAGGGTTTGGAATTCCTCGCGGATCTCTGCCCCGCAGCGTGGATCTGTCGAAACGGGCCATGAGGCATGTGCCGGAACAGCTGTGGGAGGGCTGACACCGGAGGCCAGGTGAAGCGTGATTTGTAGAGATCCGCCTAGAGTAAAGGACCTCACCGCAGACCTTAGGTCGTCGAACCGGCGGCTTCAGAGATCGTTGCAAACTCACCCAATGGCTTCCTACCAGTGGCTCAGGTAAGATGATACGGCTCATGATTTTCTCACTGCGGCAGCATGTTCCACCGATGGTGCCGTCTGAGACCACCAGATTCCGCAGTGCCCACGAGTTGTGTTCGCTCCTCGTTGTGGGCGGCAATGCGTATTGCTCACTATCAGCCCGGAAAGACTAGACTGTTTTAAGAAGGTATAGAGAAGGAAAAAATCCAGGATGCAATGATATGATGGGGCAGCCACAACTCAATGTGCCAGCAGAATACAAAACAATTTTGATAGGCTACCAGTGCTGATTAGTGGTATCTGGCAGAGTTGGTCCTAGCTTTCCGGCTAGGTTGTTTCAGGAAGTTCAGGGAAAAGATGGGCGAGAGAGCTCGTAGCAGTCTAACCGCCGCTGTGTCGTACTTTTGGCACATCCACTGAAGCATATGGACAGCTTGATGCGGACTAAAGCATGGTCGGAGTCAAGGGGAGTGCGCTGGTACGGCTGAGTCTTGTATGCTACCCTGTAATTTGTAGCTACCTGCAACATGGTCTGTCTAGGTCTATCTCCGACTCAACGAGGGCGAAAGCCACTTTGCCTCCCGGCGATTAGAAGTTCGTACTGGTGAGAAGCCGGCGGTGATCTGAAAACAAAGACAGCAACTATTCCCCGTTTTATGAACCACAGAAATAGAGACCAAAAGGGCCTGCCAAATGCGCTTCTTTCGAAGACGGCAGACCGAAAACAGTCAAAATCACGATATTACCCCATTTTGTTCTGCGCGCGGGGTTGTGTGCCTTCTAGCGAAAGGCTTCTGTGATTTCATCTGGGCTCCAATCTGTGGGGTAAGGGCCGAGACGTCAAACTAGTTGCGTATATTGGGATGACGTTTGCTTAATTTGCATGGACCTATAGGTCCCACTGAGCACTGTCGAATGCCAACGGGGAACCGGTCAAGAAATGCCGCCTCGGTTTTCTTACCGATATTCCCACCTACATTAATAATAAGATCGGCAGCCACAGCCCCAGGGTCTCCGGGAAAAAACAAGTGAAAATTCATAGAAGGACCGGACATAGGGCCCCATCGGACGACCGGGCTAAGGTCCTGGATGCGAGTCTCCTGAGTGCAATACACGTTGATGACAAACGCCCCTAGTATACGAGCTCAACACACCTGCTGTCCTATAAGCGTTAGCGTTTGCACATTAAACATAGCCAGTTTGAAGTTACGCCTGCGGCAAATAAAAGCATCATCTGGTGGAAGCGGATTTGGTGAGACTTGGATAACGGATGGAAGAGGGCGCCACGGGACTGGAACGGGACTTTTCTCAGAAACACTGTCACAAATATGGCCGACCGCTGCTCTTAATGAATATGAAAGTGTGAATGTTGAAGGAGGGAGTCAGATGAATCACAGTGTAAGCACGTTGCGAGAGAATTAGTACGAGCATGGGTTTACTGAGGGTGTAGTAAGCTATCCATCGGCAGCACTGCTGATAAAGTTGTGGGCCGTCGGGCTATTCCGTTGCCAGCTCCGGAGTAGGTACTGGCCTTCGAGGATAAGTTATTAGTCCTTTAGCAGGAATACGTTTCCTGAAAAGCAGCATCTTAGGTCCACATGGGTCGGTGACCGGTTGGGCCGTTCACTGACCTCCATCGGGAGTTTCTGGGAGCCGGGTACTGGATGCTACTACACACTCTCTTTGGACGGCGCCAGAAGTCCTGAGTTCTCAGCACGCCATTCCTCCACAGATGCCCGTTAGCACAGTGTTATATGTCTCATAAGCCTTCCATGATTGGTTTGGAATCAGGGCTCAGCCAACCCCCTAGAATCAATATCTGTCCCTCAGCTAACCCGGTGGAAAGCGCCTCAGATATACTTTCGTCCTTCCACTTCAAAGCGAACACCTCCGCCACGAGGACTGTGAGTAGGAATTCCTTAGCAGCGGCCAAATGGAACGCGCGGTAATTTGGGGGCGCTTCCGGAGGCTTTCAGGGCTACTGGCCAACAAATCCCAATACACCCATCCCAGATCATACAATGGCATTTTGGAAGCCGTAGTAACCCCTTTGCCTGCAAGGGTGAGTCCAGCTTCGCGGCCAGCTTCTGATTATCTTTATTTTTTCTTGTCCTTTTGTGCCCGGAAATTCATAGCAAATGCTAGGGCCGTCGTCGGAGGGAGCAGCGGGGAAACATTTTGATGCATTATTGCTCGGCAACTCGCAGGTTTACTCGTCGTGCTAAAGTCTGTTCAACCAGATGTCAGCCCGCCTGTGAAAAAGGAACTGTAGAAGGACTAAGAAGCTTTGGGCTGAGTATGGGTGAAGATCAGAGGGAAAAATGGAAACGGAAGGGAGCTATCATCCTTCTCTCTTGATATCAGGAAAACTGGTTTTGAAGCCAAGTTCAACTTCTTTCTGGAAACGGTGACAGTGTTTACTGCCACCAACCGCGCAGGTGGCTAAGTGCAGTGGCTTATTGCTCCGAGCGAAATAAACCGGGGCTTAAAATTCTTGTTAGCCTTTGGCCTCACAGGCTTTAGCTTATGCCCTCTGAGGGTGTAGCGTCAGTCAGGGACTAACCATGACTGTTTCGTGGACGACTGCCCTTTCCTTTCCCCCAAAATGTCGAACCTCACCTTGCACTTCTCAGCTATGGCGAGAAAAAGTTCAGCGATGACAGCCCATCTTTGTATTATGGTTCTTTTAGATTGAGGATCGTTTCCGTAAACATCCTTTGAACCAACTAAGGTGATTGGGTATCCCTAACCAACTGGGGCCCCAGGTCTCGGCTAAGTTCCCTAGGCAGGGAAGCATCAGGTCAGAGTAAAGTGGTGGCAACACTGTTGGATGAATAAAGGTAAGTATTGGATGAAGCTGTTACTTAACACTGTTCCTCTCGTCAGCCGCTACCAGGCACTACGCCGGCAGCCCGAACTTGCCTGCCGAAGTCAAGCCCGTATCTATGACTTATGTTTTCGACGCCATCGGTTCAGGGTTTTCTGGGTCTAGGCAGAGAGTAATCCTGGACCCACCTGTAAACAGAGGCTCAAAAGTTTCGCTTGGTTTAAATGTAGGCCTCAGGCTTCTGTTCCTTTGTGAGTGGCACGTGGGTCCTCTTAAACTCAGCAGGTTGGGGAAACCCAGAGGTTTCACCTAGTCTGTAAGCAAAAACGACTGTAGACCATTCGCGTTTGCGGCCAAAAGGGCCAGTCCTAATGCTTGACACCAGAGTACTTCGGTGGCTGCTGTCACGCTTACGCGACCGAAATCCTTGAATAGGATGTAAAACCACAAGACACACCGGTGGGCAAAAAAAGCACCGTAGTTTGCGCAGCAAAAGCTCGTGTTCCACCAGCCCAAAAGCTACGTGACCCGTCATATTCAACTAGCGCAATGAGGAGCCCAGTGAGCGGATGCGAAATCAGAACAAGGTTGATTCACATGGTCGTGGAGCCGGGTTAATAAGTCGGAAGCTCATAAGTATACAAACCTTCATGGTGCAGTTATATTGTACTGACCATGAGGGCCATGTTCTACAAAGAACTAGTCCAAAAACTTGACACGACACGCCCAACGGCTAAGTGAAATACCCCGGAGGGCACAAGGATCTTTTCGAAGAAGCTCTGTGAAAAACGTCCCATGATGCATGGTGTATGGCAAATGATGTTGGATTTTTGATGATCTAATAAAAACAGACATGTATGGCAAGTCTTGACGGGGACTTCTGTTCAACCTGATCTCGCCCCTGAACTGTTCAACGAAAAGAGCTGCTACTTGTTCATCCCCTTTACTTTCCATCTTGCCTTGTCAAGGCTACTCTGTAGAAAGCCCAGACAATGTTTTTCCTTTTGTAAAGCTATGCTGTTTTCCTGCAGCCAGGTTTTCACCACTACTTGCCTCACCGGTGAGCTTCCGATAAGTTTTTGCTACTCCGGTAGAAAGCCGACAGGCCGTTAGTTTACCATATCTCCTCTTCTGCCACCCTTCTGAATAAGAATGACTTTGGCAGCCATCTGTTCAGCAGGCAACTGTGCATTACTGAGACAACTTTTGGGCAGCTTAGTTAAAGATCTTGTCAGATTTTTCTGCCTTTTACTCACTTTCTATCTATACACCACTCACTGGGATGCTTATGGCTGCTCCAGCTTGGGAATATTTGGAAGCTTTTCTGGGTTTCCTTTCACGGCTCTAGCTTTGCCCAATTCATACGAAAGTGTCCCAGGCCTCTGTTGCCCGACCACCTAGTTAGTAATCGTTCCCCGGCTGAACTCCCCATGCCCGCCAGTTTACTGGAATTCCCTCCGTGCCTGGCGATCAATGTTCTAAGCTCAAGGTGAACAGCTTTTCCAGCGCGGTAGCTACCCCCTCCATCATACTCGGAGTGAAGGTGCTAATTACTCTATCAAAAGTAACAGTTTGTTCCTGATATTCACCCAATTTTTGTCCGCGCCGCCTTCCACATTCCGAGCTAGTTGCTCTGCCTCGCTGTCGGAAGTATTACTCTCTATCCCAGGAGGGAATCAAGCCGTTTACCCAGGGGATTTGCTCTCTCACGAAGGAACCAAACCTCGAGGCTCCCGAGATCACTCTTTCCCGTTGGAATGAAGTCATTTCAGCTCTTTTCAGTTCATTTAGCTCAGAGCAAGTAATGGGTGCTGTCAGTTTGCGGGGATTACTTCATCGAACTCCCGCTGAATAAGACGGAGAGAAGTAAAACATAATCATGCATAGATGGCCATAAAATCGTGCATTGTAAACACTAACCGAGTCATCGCGCAATAAAAGAAAACGTTCATTGATGAAACGCATCGAATTTTTCTTCATAATTACGCCCCTCCCTCTAGAGACCGGGTTAACGCTCGCTGTTGTAGATCATCTCGCTTTCCCCCAACATGCAGCCTTTTGGGTGCCTGGAATGTGTCCACTTTTGTCACCTGCTTTGGCAATCGATTCCGGCATTTTGTCATCCCATAGCTAAGGAAGCAAGATCCGGTCGTCATCAGGCTTCTTCCAACGAATTTTCGTTCGAGATTTCAAGGCCATCTGGAATAGGCGCTCTGGAATGACGTTAGAAAGGCCCCTTATACCTTGAGCTTCGTCATCGAACACAACAGGGTGTCCCGTTTTTACAGGGAAAGTGATTCCAGGGCCCGGAAGCCTCTGTTCGTACGTCTTGCCCCTGTGGCCTTCAGTACGAGCGTTGCGGAGCGTCATGCCTTTTCCAAGCAGGTGGCATCCATTTGGCAAAGGATGACTCTGTCCACAAACACTGTCTCGAAGGGGGCCCAGTTTTAGACACGTATGTGCTTGCATGAAAACCTCTGGTTTTCGGCGTGACAACCCTAGTCTCAGCCTGAAGAGTTTGCAATGCGCATTATGTGCAGCGGCTACGCAGCTCAGCCCAAATTAATTTGCGCAGGACTTCGAGGGGCCAAAGCCAATCGTGAATCCAGAGGGTTGGGCTGTCGGCTGATTTCCGCAGCTCCCTAAGCTGCGCTTTCGGGCTCGGGACAAGGTGTCCTCCACGTGGGAGTGGACGCCCACGGGGACTTTATAGCATCTGATGTGACAAGATATCATTTAAATTGTCTGGCTGAAAAGGTTCGTGCATTTAATATTGCAATGGATTATAAACCATGAGCATGACGGTCGGACAGCAGGCTGCGCCTCGGCCTGAGATCAGGTCCGGTCGGGTTACAGGACTTGCAGCCTGAGACAACAGACGTCTTGTTCACTGTCTTGTGAGCTCCAGGAGTCTCGGCTGTGTTTCAGCCTCTAAATATCCGGTAGAGTTTGCTATTTTTGCGTTTTCCGTAGACGAGCGCGAGAAAAGGAAGTAGGCAGGCTTCCGGGACCAACGAACTCCCTGTAATACGGATTTAGCCCCACAACACACTGATGTCACCTTGTGAGATAATCTGACGAGTCCTCAAATCATGCGAATTTGTAGATATGAGGTGATAATGAATATTACGATAAGGAAGCTGTAAACAGAGATAGATACTGCTAGAAATCACCGGACTGGCAGAATGCGGTATAAGGTGTGGACAGCAGAAAGAAAAAGCGAGCTCTCTTTCGCCTTCGGTTTGCCTAATTTATGCTCGGGTTCCCTGGTTGAGGAGTTGTGGCCACGAGTCAGTTATGGTTTGTTATTTGTGAAGATTCCCATACACAAGTTTCAACTCTCTGTCGGGTATCGGCTTAACTTACAAAGGTCAAGGAAAAACAGGTGCGTGTATTTAGGTCTTTCTGGGTACTACTTAACCCGGTACCCGCTAGTCGTTCGACTAAACCCTTGAACGTCTCTGGGAGCGTTTTTGGCCCTCAGTAACTATGGATTCCAAGCTTGCACGAAGGCCAAAGTAAACTGCTCTGTGGAATTTAAATCGTCGTGTACTAGCTCTCCTAAGTCCGTTATAGCGGCAGTTTCCCATGCTTTGATCCTGTCAAATTCGGTCTGCCAATAACATGGTGTTAGCTATCCAACTTATTTGATATCATCTGTCAACAGGAGCTTCGAAACAGTGCGATGTGGTTGCCCGATGATTTACCTACACCGTGAACTGGAGTGGTCTAAGGGCAGGGCCTTGCAGCACACAACTGTGTGCTTGAGTCTGTGTGAACTCTGAGCCTTCAAACCGGACAAAGAAAGCTGCTATATTTAGGTGGATCTTGATCCATCTTGAAACCTGTGAGGCCAGCCTTTATGCACTTCAGTCTGTTCAGCTTGAAACGTGTTTTATTGAGTAAAAAGGCTGTTTTGGAAGTTCGAGTAACAGCTTACCAGTCTCATCTTGAAATAGTCCACTTGTAAACTCATCGATAAAAGATATCAGATCGGTTCGCCAGGGTCAGACATAAGAGAACAATTGTTGCCGGTTGAAAAACAACTGGAGGTTCTAAAGATACTCGTTAAGTCGGTTTTTGACTCGTTTTGATAGTAAGTTTAGCGAGGATGGTAGCAGGCCTGGAGGACCGCAGACAGACGCCACAATAAATTAGAGCATACTACCAGGCGGTCGATAATTCCCCGTGTCCAAAAACGGCCCAAGTATTTGCACTTGTGGCTCATTTAGTATGTTGGCCGGAGCTTGGAGTCAGGCTAAGTCGGGTCAGATCCAGTCAGGTCACAAGGCTCGAGCCTTGGGCTGATGGATCAGACCAGATTCTTGCAACAGTTGGCCTCGCACTGACTTAACAGGACAACGAATTCTGCGCTTGCTTTGGTTTACTCCGAATCTGTGGGAGAACAGGGAATGGACTCAGCTGGCGATCAGGGCACGGCAACCCCGTGGTTGCGAACCGACTCCCTGCCCTGGTCTATGCTCCAATCAAAAAAGCGAATCATTCACTGGCTTCTTGCTTAGGGTTTCAATAGGGGAAGGTTGAGTTTGGACGGGGCAAAGGAGTACATCGATGAAGAACAAAGCGTATGGTTCTGTAAAGCATGAGAGTTTGGTGGTATGATAGTCCGGAAGACAAATCCTGATTGATGGGCTTTGACCAACGAAAAAAGAGCGAATGAAGAGGCTTGGGCGAAATACGAAATATGTGTAGTTCACAGCAAATTAGAAAAAGAAGACTAGTATTTCGTGTTTCGTGCAGTCCACGGATGAGTCATGGAGAATTCTAATACCAAATAACGAAGAATGCTTTGTTACGCCTCACGGTTTCGAAGGCAATTAGGTCCATCACTTTATTTTGCTGGAGAGGCTTTTCAACTTCGTCTCCGGTTTATGAGGCGACTCTATTGGGTCAGAGAAAATTAGATAGGAGTCTAAATAGGCGAAACAATTGTTTTTCAGTAATTCATTCTCAAGCCATTTGACAATCACATAGTAGACGTTAAACAGAGGATCATGAACATAGACATGCAACAAACACCAATCACGCGCAGGGGTTTGTCAGCCAAATTATCCTTATCATGTGATTGGTTTATCTAGCTGACGCCACTTAGGTAACTGGACGGTAGATTCATGCGGCTTTGGTCAATCTTGGGCCAGGGGAATTGGAGTTCCCGGACCAAGCGTTTTTGGGAGCGCGGGTCAGGGGTCTGAATGAGGCGTGGGTGGTGCAGGATTCGGCCGTTCTTCGGAAGCAAGATGACGAGGTGACGCAGTTTCTTCGAGTCACTCAGGAAGACGTATATGAGCTTACTCGGGGTGGCTCTCCAGGAATTCTACCTCTTACACTACTGGATCACACTTGGAAGAAAGGATGTTTTTTCGATAAATCCATTGTCCGGGCACTGATAACCCTGAGGTAAACTGCCGCCAGAAACAGATGTTCGATTATGAACGAACGTTCCCCCTAGAGGACTAGCGTTGATAGCAGTGCACAGCAGTGACCTGAGGGCATGTAGTGCCTCAGGCCGCACCGACCCCCACTGATCAGCGGCTAAATCCCCCGAAAGTAAGCACAGAGATGCAGTTTTCCATATTGCCTCCTTCAGTTGTTCGACTTGGTCACTGTCTTGAGAGTTTTTGCCCGCTGTTCTGTTGGTAGCTTCACTCAGATCGTGGCGAAATGTTATCACTTCTTGGGAGATAAAAAGGTGCCCCTTGGTCAGGAAGTGGATAATACGGCTTGCGAAATACAGAAACGATTCAGACAGGAGAGATATTATGGTGGAAGCAGTCACATAAAAACAGGGGAAAGCAAATGGAAAGCGAGAATGCTAATCTGTGATTGTCAAGATGCAGAGGTTACGAGTAGAAGGCGGGATGGGTCCTCTTAAGCCAGCACTGAGAGGTTCAAATGGGTGCGTGGTTCGTCAATTGAGCTATTACAGGGTCTGCGTAAGTTTGGTTTGAGATACGAACAATGAACCTGACATTGTTAATAGAAATAAGCTCGGGGCATACGTCCTATACTACAGTGAACATCGTTGTAATCCTGTAAAGTGAGTGCACTGCTGATCCACTAATCTATTTCAGCTGAAACTGTGAACAGCAGATGATGCAACTAACCGACGAAAAGCAATATCTCGTTGTCAATAATTAAGGTGGAATTTTAGAAAACACTTGTATTGAGGCTTGAAGAACAGAAAGAATGCCCAGGAAAGTCTGTGCGACGTAAATATTACGGTTAAGCTTTTGTGAGCCTTCAGGAGATGCAAACGAGTGGAAGCCTACACTGTTTAGGAAAGTCAGTTACCTCAGCAGAATATGAGACACCGTTGATCGTTGAATGATCTAACTGTGGAGACGATTTAAGGATGACGTTATACCATAGAAGAGGCAGCAGTTTATGGAAGGTCTCTTTATGATCCTGATTCCAGAAAGACTGGTGAGTGGGCTAAGTATGGAACGGACAACTGGCTTTTGGGGAAAATTTGAAATATAACAAGCAAGGCACAGAAGGCTACCAGGAATAGAAAAAAGCTCATGAAAGTCTGCAGGTGAATGTATCTAAAAGGGATTGGCCAGAGGCGCTAGATCTGATGCGAATCCTTGAGCATTTGTTATACTCGACCTTCGGTTAGCCGCTCCGAGTTAGCTCTGGACACTCCCACCAGCGACTCCACATTACCAACCGCAAAGCAAACTCCCTGGATAGTGCGGTTGTCCCCGTCAACAGGAGAAACTGACACTGCCGCGGGCCGCGAAGACCAACAAGTTTTGCAGAATTTGTAACCGTTTTACATATATAGGTCTATTTTTAACATTCCACTCATACATAGTTTGGTAGAGCATGACGGTAGACCACGTAGTTCATTGTGATTGCAGCAACGACAGCCTCCATGGCGCCGGTACGCCCCTCTAAGTGGACTATCAGCTTGTGCCCCGGGATGCGCGTTTCCTGCAGTCCTCGTCCTCCGGCCCGTCCATTTGGGCAAAACCACACACACTACCAGGATGTTGCATGGTTCGAACACGAAACTCACTGGATCACGGCTGGACTCAATTGACGCCGGGCAAGATAGTTTTCCAAGACGGTGACCAGTACGAGCGAAGGAAGTTTTAAGATTTGCAAAAAACGGCGAACCCGGGAGCAGAAACTTCACTCTGTGCAAAACCCTAAATAGGATCTACCAAAGTCGGATTTACTGCTGAGGAGGACGCAATTTTTCAGTCGACACAAAACGGCCAATGTGATCCACGGACAATGGCCTGTGCTGGCTTCGTCGTTGCTCACGATCACGGTGAAGGGCATGGATGAAGTCTCTCGCCACCACGGTAGACGTTCCAATCACTGAGCGGAGCCCTAAGGGGATTACCCTTTGGTGCCGCCGATGTGAAAAGCACGCTAATGAACGTTTTCATTTGAACGACTGGTGCACATTTTCGCGCCTCCTGCTCCGCTTTTATACACTGTCTTACGCTCTTTTGCCCTTCTTGTGTACTCGTTTTCCCGCAATAGCTTTTCCACTCGCTCTTTTCATGAATAGTGATTTTAGCCGGTTTTCGAACTGAGCTGGATTTACTCTAGCGCACGCCGGATCAAGTCCGGTCCAATGTTGAGATATTCCTCAGCTTCCTAAAATTAATCCACCTTTTCTTCGTTCCTCGTTAACATTTTCGTTTTTAATTTGTCCGTGGCTCTTCTATGAAGAAATGTTCCACTCCTTTACCTGAGAAACAGCCCACACGTCCTAGTTACTCGTCTTACTATGTTTCTACCCATCCGTGAAAACCACAACTTCCAAACGACGTTTCACGAGGGGTTAATTAAAGTTGTTCCGGGTAAACTTGTGACAGCGTTTTCCGGAATGAAGCGGCAGCAGATAGACCTAGATCACGCAGAAAGTCGTCAGGCCCCGGCCTTAGGGCTTTACAAGTAATTTCAGGATCATAGCCCTTTCCCAAACCTCTACCGTTGACCACTGCAGAGAGATTTCCGTAGGCGAAATACCGCACACTATCAGATGCTTGAAGCAACCTCTATCGAACGTCTTCTGTTTATGACCGCTCCCCACTTAAGTAAATTCACCAACCATTTTCGAACATTTATCGGCGCACATCAAGAGGCACACCTGAACATGCGGCCTGAAAGTTTAACCTGAATCTATCCGCCACTTGTGAAAATGTCATAGCTGGGATGCCGTAAACAAAACAGAAGGCAATTCTAGTGGAGTCTGGCCGACTAGTTCCGCACCTACGCCTAAATGGGGCAAACCAGTGAGTTCACTCGTGCGAGGAAAACTTCTGGCTTCTGGTAAACTACTTTTATTCAAACCCCTGAGTTATTACGGATACGTTTAAGTTCTGCCGTTTCTGTTTGTGGTTTCGGTACTCTGATCCTCGTAGACCTTCTGGAGCACCCACCTAACAGACTTCTGGTGGAAGGTGTTGGCGTAGGTTTACTGTGGGTTTCGGCTCTCCTCCTGGAGACATAAAGATGGCCAGCTCGATGAAAACAGTCCGCAAGTGGGTGTTTGAGAATTTTTGAGCCTGGCAGTTGATCTGAAATCGGAACATTATGAACTGAATGAACCGGGGACCAATCAATTTGATTCTTCAAAGTGCACAGATGAGTTTGCGTTGGAAGTCACCAGATGGAAAGCGAATTGTTTGGTCGAACTCAGGCCGAACCATCGGTCTTGTCTAAAGAAGGAAGTACGCCAACCATTTCAACCGAACAGATCTGGTTGGGTATCAGCAGATCGAGAGGTGAAAGAGTGTGCCCCACACCCGTCTGAGCAAGGCATGGCCAAGTTCGAAAATGATCTCCAAATGAGAACGCCACTATCCGCAAAACTCTATCATACTAGATTGTCAAATTAACAATAACATAAAACAGATACGAACCACAATTAGGTGATTACGGAGAGTCAGAAAAGGAGGACCGAATTGCTGCATGCGAGGAAGGAGCACGTGAGTCATGCATGCCCAAAATAAGATATGACAGAGTGGTGCGCTGGAAGCGAACAAACAAAAGTTAGTTCATGAAAACATACAATGCATAAAAGCACACAACTAGTGTAGATGAGAGAGTGATATCAAGAGAACATGGAATTGCAGTAATTTTGGGGGGATTTCCCACAGCCGATGGTTACAGTATCTAGTTGGACCACTGATTTGTTGTGAACGGGGGGGCCCAGCTGCAGTATATGTCGGTGCCCAGCCAAAAGACCAAGCAGCTCAGTTTCTCGTCCAAATTGGGTCTGATGCGGTAAAATCTTGGAGAAAAATTGGGTTAATTGACAAATGGCTTTCAGGCCTTGCAGCTTTTTCTATAAGATCGATTTATTCATCTAAAATATTTTGTGGATTGAGATGTATTACACTCAGTGGGAAAATATAAGAGGATCGTGTTCTAACCCCTACCTATGAGAAGTGAATAGGATCAGGTCTTCAAAGAGGATCAAAGGGGTATTACAGCTGAGATACAGGACCTCTCCGCCGGCCTAATATCTTAAGAATGTTTGGGACCGAGAAGTACCCTGTGAAAGAAACTTCACCATCAGGTTTAACTGAAATGAGCCTTCTTCTGCGGTTGCTAGAATATGGGGCTTCCTGTCAGCCGCCAGCCGCCTGACTTCCGGCATCCTCTTGGAGATTCTCAGACAGTCGGTAAAGATATACATATCTAGATAAGAACATGCTCAGCGGAGAGTTCAGAAGATTTTTGACAAAGGTTCATTAGAAGAGACCAGATTGGGGATTCTATCGGGGCTCTTTGTTGTTCGGTTTCGTCCCTAGAGGTCTTGGCAGAGGTTTCCTCTTTTTTGGGGTTCTATTTTCCGAGGTCATTTCTCGGGGGTGGGCCTGTGTTGGGTTGAACAGAACAGACTTCGAAGAGAGTACGTAGGCCTGCACCAGAATCCTCCGCTGCATCTAAACAGGTTTGAGGAACAGTGGGCTGGTCATTTTACTGAGTATTGGAGTTCAAGGGAGACCGCCTAATAAGTTCAGCTTATGGTGCCTAAATCTCGGAGGCTTGAATGCAGTGACAGCAGTGATAGGAGTAGCAAGCTTTTGGCGGCCGACCAGTTTTCATGGAGATTTTGTAATCTTGGGCATGCTGTCGGTGAGTACCATTGAGAAACAGAAAATTCACTTGCATTCTGGCATTGAAAAGCAGAACTCCGTGATCCGGAATCTAACCGACGCCATTCCGCCTAGTGAACAGATGATCTAACAACTGAGCTGTTGCTGTAAGGACGGGCCCTTCATACAGACAATACATCCTATAAATATATCTCAACGTCTACTAGACCAGGTTAAGCCATGTGCTGTTTGTTTCACTGGAAAGTGCTATGGTAGCCTTGTGGATAAAACCAAGAAAGTTACCGCGTACAGCTGTCATATTGGTTCGCGCATCATCGACTGTTCACCTGCGTTATTCGCATCTGACTGCCCGCACCGCCATAGCTCAGAGAATGGAGCATACACCCAATAGGCGGAGTGTCGCTGGTTAGATTCCTGCTTGTGGCTTTCAACTTTTCGACGTGAAAAAAAGCAAGTGGGTTTTCCTCTCCGTTAGATTCAAGTTCCTTGTGTCAACAGTCCATTATGTGAATATTATTGAGAGCTCCACCTTTTTCGTGATTTGCTTCGCCGTCAATTCAGCATCACAAAGTCCGGTACGAAGAATAATCTCAAGCAGCCTTTGCTCACATCTGTACTACTCCGACAGACTAATGAGCCACATGGTAATCAAAGACAATACCCAGAATACAACAGGGTAGTGAACCAATCGTGCACGAGAATTTGTTCCAGGGACAATAATCGGCCCTTGCTCCAGCACCCAGCATTTTAATAAAGGTCTTTCTTTCTTTTTTAGTCTTCCGCCCTTTGCGCTTTTTCCAATTCATCAATTTAAATAGTCCGTAGCTCATAACGATAGATAGGCACTGGTTTTTGCAAGTGTCAAGAAGAATCTTGCGTTGCAGACAACTGATACGAGCGGCCAGGTCTGCATCCGTTTGGTGTGGTTGCAAGTCCTGAGTTTAAACTCAGTGTTCAAAGTTGCAATAGCTCTGGTGCTAAAGAAAATTAGGTTAGGCTGATACACGATGTGGAGAAAACAGACCAATCTTAGCAGCCTTCAGAACCACACACAGGCGTGTAAAATTGTGGGTTCAAACACTCCTCCATGAAAAATCGCAGCAACCTGATATCTCATCTCCAAAATGACTTCTTGAGGTGGGTTGTGAAAGAGGTGGGCGTATTTAACCCCTAGCTTGGATCCTGCTCTATGACTAGAGAAACCCCGCAACATTACCTACCAAATATTCGCCAGATATATCACTGGTTCTCCTGCTGGCCTTCAAGTGGGGTGATGGCGAAAAGAGTTTTCCACGTATCTCGATGAGAAGACCTTTTCTCCTCCAGTTTAATATACGTAAGGTAGGCACCCTTCGACCCACAAGCCAAAGTGACCTACAGAGGCGAACTTATTCTTGCAGTATGGATCTTCCCGACCACCGTAACTAAGCATTCAACATAAAACGCGCTCGGCCTCATATTGCCAATTATTGCGGTCGGAAGAAATCCTACTGAAAACTCGAGCAAAGCTTTATAACCTTGAAAAGTCAGGATGTTTGTCCACTGCGGAATCAATGCCGACTATTGCGAATACGACAGATGGCTTTTGGTCTCCCCTAATCAAGCAAATTCACACTGTCACCTGATCGATTTTCTGCTTCTTCGACCCCACAAGTCAGGTTCCGTTGGCCGCTAGTTTTGGCATATGACAACCCTGCAAAGTACATGGGCGGAAATCGTCTCAGTCTTTGTCAATTCCTTGTATGGTCGAGACTATGCTCCCTTTCCTATTGGCCCTCAAACAAGTGCAGCAAGCACCAACCAGAACACTTGAAAATTTGTTTATATTTTGCTCATGTGCCATGGCAGAATCTTGATTCGAACTGGGACTGCCGTGACGGTCGTATTTCACAGTGAACTTTGCCGGACTCTGATCTTTGTTGATGAACGTTATAGCCATACCGTTAAGGTCTGTACACAATTTATATGCGTATGATTTGTTAATTCGGTAACGTAGAATCAGTGAATCAATCTTGTTCTGACTTTGGAACTCGTCAATTTGGAAGCTCGTCACTGAAGATCGGAATAACGGTTACAAACCGCACTTGTGTGAGAACATATCTCTCACTCCGCAGAAAGACAGTATTCACCGCATAATATGCTCTATCTAAGACAGTCATTTCCAAGAATTCCGGAATTGCAATTCTAATAGCTCAGCATCTCAGCGGGGATACTGACGGAGATGTCGGAAACACACTCTGCCAAGTTCTGGTGATGGACACTGCACAACTGCATCAGTTTCAATAACAAACCTCCCACGGTCAGCGATACACTCCACTTCCCGAAGTGATCGGCCGATCACACCCTGTTTGTCACTTGTTTAACCGTACATTTCACTCACGCAAAAATCGCAAGCGCTACTTTCGACACACTTCCTGGGCACAAGCCAGCTTGCGGTCGCTATATTCAGGTTCTGTGAGAGTACACGCTGGTTGACTTCCCCGAAAAAAGTGACAGTAGAAGCTGAGGGAGAGTGCCCTCCAGTAGAGTGATGGACACGCTCATCCAAAACACTATGAGCCCTACAAGCTTGTAATGCCCAGTGCAAAGGCAGAAAAGCTTAAGCAGACGGAATTAAACGAGCTTTTTCATTTTAGAGGAGTATATAGGCGTAAGCCCGTGTAACTATTTTCACCGTTGTCTCTAGTGCAATATCTCGTTCCTCCTTGACACCGTATCCCATTTGATATCTAACTCTTCACATCTGGGGAATCCATCACTTTGCGCCAGCAGCAGATTCTCGTTATTTAAGTGATACCCGTTAATCGTCCCGTCTATTATCTCGCCGTTTTAATGGAACCTTTTTGTTCAAGTTAATGAATGTCCTTCTTCGTGCTTTCATGAAATTCGCACCTGTTTGTCTTCTTCATAGGATGTTACGTTTTTGATTGGATCTGAGTGGGCGTCATTGATCAGTTTCGGCACCATCCTTGCATTTATTGTATTTTCTGCACCATGTTGGCCGATTCTTTACTATTGCTTGTAAGGTAATCCGAAACTGATTTATGTTTACGCGTGAGCCGTTGTTACTTTACTTCAATTGAGATCCGCCCCACTTTCATCTAGGGCTGCTAAAATTTGCGACCCATTTTTTACATTTCTCAATACTTTATCTCATTCAGTAATGCAGTGTACCTCGATCAAGCGGTCGGGCACGAGTCTCGACCATGGTCTAGTAAAACACCATCATTAATGTTACCAGTCCGCTATATGGATCCTCTTACTTGACATTCGGCGAGCTGAATGCTAGAGGCTTGGCAGAATTCCAGCTACACAAACAGGAGTCTAAGAGCCTATTAAAAGGGGATCAGAAGATGAGCATCTTGTGGATTCACCCGGTAATGTGGCTTCGATTCGTCCTCTTACCTGGTGGGGACAATTCTGGGAAAGAGAGGAAGCTTCAAGTACTTTACCACTGGCAGCTTCCCTGTATATCACAACCTTATTATATTTTCTTGCTCTGGGACCAATACTATCACCTCCTGTTGGCTAGAAAGCTTTTTCATTTGCCACCCGTAACGTGACCTTGCTGTACTAGTTTTGTTTGGCTCTTCACTGAGGGGACCATTTATGTCTGCTCTGTCCTGATTTACCGGATAACCTTCTGTGCTGCAGTTTTTGATTACTCACCCAGCTGCAAGTCAGTTAAATATTGAATATTGTATATTTCTTGACCGTGGGTAATACACATGCACAAGGCAAGATCAGGGAATACAGCAGTGCATGTCAATGTGGGGTATTCACAATTTCTAAATTTATGAATCACACAGCAACCGAAATAGAGCGGTAAAGTCATGTAGAGTTTAAGTGAACTACAGTGGTAATGGTTGAAGCTGGAATTGCAAATCGGTTTCGAATTCGGTGAGGGCAGTGTAGATAGCTGGACAAACGTGGGATTGCTGATGTCATTCGGCAGAAGGAAAGACTAAGTTATGCATGAAATTACGGAAGGAACTTAGCTGGGGGATAGGGTGGGGCAGAAATGGTGACGTCATAACTGGGTGTTGAGTTCATTTAGTGAGCCACGCTTAGTGGGAAAAACGGCACTGAATTTTCCAGTTCAAAATCTCAGAAGTAGTGAGATAAGTGTATTTGGTGGGACCTGGTGCGGAAAAGAGGCATTGTAAGCTACGAGGTGCCGAGGAACGTTGAGTTACTCAACATGCCTGTGTTAATAATTACAGGACAGTAAAAAGTATTTGTACACAAGCATATATGTATATAGCCGATCAGGGGTTGGTTACTGATGCAGGTTTTATAGCGTTGCTGATGTTGATTTCAGGGCGGCAGACGCGATATAACTAGATAAAGGTAATAAATCGTGGAGCTGATGAGGCATATTGACAATCTGTGGGGTGTATCATGGCGGTCTCTATAAATGCGAACGCATCTGGAAGGATTTATTTCAAAGTTGATTTGGCACGATCCTATAAGTTGGTATGGAAAAACAGTTAGTGGACCTAGACCTGCTTTACATATGTCGGTGGGGAAGTCTAGGAGAAGCGGTCAAACAAAACAACCAGAATTTCAAAAGCAGTGAAATTATTTAGGAAGGTAAGATAAAGCGAGAAAGCAGAGCAATGGCTTAAAAGTCGAGGCCTTTCTCGTAAGCTTGACTTTCGGTTATGTGAACGTTGAATAAGCGCAAAACGGGACAGAAAAGAATTTATCAATGGCATGCGCGAATGCATACTTTGACTGAGAAGATCTGACGTGCAAAGGAAGTTTATTACAGATTCTGGAGAACGTGAAGAGAAGGAACCTAGAGCGTAGAACAGTCCTCGCGGAGGGTTCGGTAATAGTATACCTTCTATTACGGAGTGAATATCCAGTATCCGGGACGAAGTACAACTGGTTGGAGGAATAAGATTGATGAGTCAATAGTTTACACAGAAACATCAGGTTCAGATCGAATCTACGAAGCTGCGATGGTTCGATTTTGAGAGATAAGCATCGTTCCCTGTAGTTTGAGTTGGGCGACCAACCGATAAGCTGTTTTGTGAATCTTCTTCAAATACATTCGATAATAATCCTGTCGGATTTTCTCATACTAGTGGAGATTAGGGGACAATATTCGAGGAGGGGCCTGGCATGTACTTTGTACATGTAAAGAATGCTCGCCCTAAGCTGAATGGATCTGAGCAGAAGACCGAGACACTTTTTAGCCTTCACCGCTTGGAAGACAGCATGTTCCGAGAGGTTGAAAGGGCAAGAATATCTTAAGCCAAGGTCTCTTACTAAGGGCTGGCTGTCGATGGGTGAACCGCCGATGCATAAAGAACCAGGAGGAACCTGGCACTTGTAAGTAAGAAAAATACATTTATCGGCGGATAATTTCATAGCCCAGATTAAGCACCATTCATCAAGAGCGGCTAAATCAGCAGAGATTCTAGGAATAGTAATACTGAGGTTGCCAGACTAAAAAGTGTAGACTCTCACATTATCGTCCGCAAAAACGGCGTGCCATTAAGTATTGTCGGAAACACATCATTTATATATTGGAGGAAAAGCAGGGGGGCTAAAACATTGCCCTGAATAACACCGCTGGTAACAGGCTTAGGACTAGAGGTGTGCCAGGTAATTAAGACAACCTGTGAACGGTGAAATAAGTAAGACGAGGACCAAGAAAGAAGTGGATCGACAATGCCAAATAACCGTAGCTCTGGTAAAAGGTGGGAGTAAGGTACACGATCGAATGCCTTGGGTAAGCCAAGATAAAGAACAACAAAAGATTTCCCACTTTCAGCAGAGTCGGTGACGAGAATCAGAAAACCATACTGACAAGTGATGCGGGACCGTGAACAGAGGAATCCAAGTTGGTTGTGATTAATAAGACTGAGGCTTAATAAATAGTTAATAATGTGATCTTTAACAATTTTTCCATTATTCTGGATAAGATGGGGGTAGGGTTTATAGGGCGATAATTGGATACCTCAAATAAAGGTCCCTTTGTATGAATAGGAACAATTACCGAGCACTTCCATTCAGCAGGTGCGGTGCTACTATTAAGTGGAAGAGTGAAAAGGTTAAGCAACAACAGGGGTAGATCCGGTCCACCATTGACAAGTGCAACTGGTGGTGAGCCACCGGGGCCTAATCGAGGGGAAGGTTTGCTATTGGATAGCAGCTTAGAAATATTCCTGGCATCAAAGGATACCGTAGAAAGGATAGAATCGGTAAGTAGTGAAGATGGAGCCATGGCTGAAGCAGAGAATGCTTTGAAGGCTTCGGCTATACAAGGTGGGGAGGTGATAGATGAGTTATTATCCAGAATCAGAAATTGGAAGTCGGCCTTAACATCAACGTTTCTAGATAAATGCAACATAGAAAAAAGTTGCGACTTGTTGGGATGAGTCAATGCCCTAAGTTCTTGGTCACGAAGTCGCGTATTATCTTGTCGTTGAATAAACGTGGAGAGGCGATTTAGACGAATAAAAACTGAAAAGTCTTTGGAAGTATGTGGTTAATTGAGAAGTTTGTAGCGGTTGCCATCTTCGTTTATACTTTTAACACGTTTATTGTTTAACTGAACGCTGACTGCCAAGCGCGGTTGCCATTTGACCGTTGCTCTTGCGCATGCTCTCACGCACGCTCCCAAATACACGCTAACCACTATCTCTCCCAATCGCCTTCTCATTCTCACGGGTCGTGGAGAATACTGTTCTGGTTAACATATTTGTGCAGTGCCGCACATTAGAGTAACGTGCAGGTGGTCCACGCAGTACGAAGGACCGAAGCACGCGTTTACTGAGGAAACCGCGAAGTAAGGTCTAATCAACCTTACAATTGGTGAGCCCGACGTGATCCCCAGGTCACGTGAGTTTCCTTGTTTTCTACCGTTGAAGGTCCCGTCTGCGTACGTTTTTGTGTGTTTTATTGTTTCCCTATCTTAATTTTTTGGTTGGTTTACCAAATAATTTTTTTCGTCCATACATATTTTTGGTGTCTAATTCGTCGTGATTTTTGTTCTTTTCTCGCGAAGATTATAGTGCCCCATTGATCGTTGGATTCTTTTCCCGTCGGTGTTCTGTAAAGCAATCGCTATGTCCACTGAACGGAAATCCTGCTCAGACCCCACCGTTGGGGCGATCACGCTGCACATACCGGCATTCACGCCTGCTGATCCAGAACTCTGGTTCACGCTGGTCGAGTTAGAATTCGAAAACTGCCGTATAACCAGTGACGCCAGCCGTTTCAGGTGGGTAGCAGGCCGCCTCCCGCCAGAGGTCACAATGCAAGTAAGAAACGTAATAATCTCTTCCCGAAGCTATGAGGCTTTAAAGGAGGCTGTCATTGCCCGCACGACCCCAACGCAAGACCAACGTATGCAACAACTTCAAAACGTTGAGCTTGGAAGTAGGAAGCCCTCCGAACTGCTGCGTGAGATGCAGCGCTTGAGAGGACCGACAATAGGCGAGGACCCGCTCTTAAGGGAACTTTGGCTGCGGCGTTTGCCGCATAACATTCCAGTTTTACTAAGTGCCACGCGCAAATGCTCGCTGGAGGAAACCGCAGCAATAGTTGATGACATTATTTCACGATACAACCCCGCTGTAGCTGGAGTAACCAGGCCTTCCGTCGCAACGGTGCCTGCCTTGCCAACATCTAATGACCTCGCGTCAGTTTTGTCTAGAATTGACGCGAGCCTGCAACGCCTAGCAGTTAGAAGTGGGTCACAGGAGCGGCACCGCGCACGCTCACCTAAGCTCCATAATCCGTCATTGCGACGACGTTTCGTCGGTTCTTCAAAAGAAGGGTATTGTAAATACCACAGTCGCTTCGGTGAGGGAGCCAAACGATGCGGACCAGGGTGTACGTTTCCCGGTGCTCATCAGGGAAACTAAACCCCCGGCCCGTGGTGGCGACCCACGAAGCCGGGTATTACATCAATAGTCGTCTTTTGAACGTAAGGGACATTATTTCAAATAAACTTTTCCTTGTAGATACCGGTGCCGAAGTGAGCGTCCTCCCCCGAGCGAAAGACGACAATAGCACACCGCAGGACCAAACACTACGCGCTGCCAATGGCACGGTCATCCCAACGTTTGGCCAGCGGTCGCTCACCTTAAACTTGGGTTTAAAGCGTAATTTTCGTTGGGTATTCATCATCGCCGACGTCCCGTACCCAATTCTGAGCATTGACTCCCTGCAGCGCTTTGACTTGTTAGTTGATGCACGGCGCCGCAGAGTGGTGGATCGTCAGACCACTCTCGCTGTTGCGGGTCATAATTCGCGAGTGAATCACGTCACGCCCTTTTACGTTCAACCACCGGCAGACCAACCTTATGGCGAACTCATCGCCGCCTACCCGGCCATGTTTCGGCAGGCCGGGCCTCTCCCAGCAGTGACCACCAGTGTCACTCACCGTATCGATACTAAGGGACCCCCAGTGTTCAGTAGACCGCGTCGGTTAGCACCAGACAAGCTTCGTGTTGCACAAGCCGAATTCGAACATATGCTAGAACTGGGTATAATACACCCTTCTAGTAGCCCTTGGGCTTCACCCCTTCATATGGTTCCTAAGTCTAGTGGCGACTGGCGACCCTGTGGTGATTACAGAGCGCTTAACAAAGTCACCGTCCCGGACCGATACCCGATTCCCCATATACAGGATCTTACTTCGTCTTTATCAGGTTGCTCCGTCTTCAGCCGTATCGATTTGGTTCGGGCGTACAACCAGATCCCGGTAGCAGAGGCCGATATCCCTAAAACTGCCGTCACTACAGCTTTCGGGCTGTTCGAGTTTCTGCGAATGCCGTTTGGACTCAGCAATGCAGCCCAGACCTTTCAACGGTTCATGCACGAGGCAACTCGTGGTTTGGAAAATGTCCACGTATACCTGGATGATATTTTGGTGGCGAGTTCTTCAGAGCAAGAGCACGCTACACACTTACGAGCACTTTTCGAACGCTTTAGCTAGCACGGCGTTACGATCAATATCGCGAAATGCGAATTAGGCCGGTCTGATATCACTTTCATAGGACATTCTATTTCATCCTCGGGTATCCGCCCTCTGTCAGATAAAGTTTCCGCTATTCGCGACTACCCTAAACCCCAATCTTTTCGCCAGTTGCGTCATTTTGCCGGTCTGGTGAATTTCTACCGCCGATTTATTCCTCACTGTGCGGAAATGATGCAACCCCTCACCGACCTGTTGCGCGGAGGTAAGCGGAAGTTCGTGTTTCCCGACACGGCACAAGCCGCATTCGCCTTGGCCAAAGATGCTAACGCCAACACAGTACTCCTTACACACCCCGACCCTTTGGCTCCTATTTCGGTAGTGACGGATGCCTCGGACACAGCGGTTGGAGCAGTACTGCAACAGTTCGTAGATGACTCTTGGCAACCTTTAGCATTCTTCTCCAAGCGCCTACAACCCGCGGAATCAAGGTACAGCACGTTCGGTAGAGAGTTATTAGCCATCTACTTGGGAATCCGTCATTTTCGGCGTGCACTCGAAGGCCGTTCGTTCACGGTGTTTACAGACCACAAGCCTTTGGTTTACGCACTGAAGTCAGCTTCGGATCGATACTCACCACGCGAGATTCGCCACTTAGACTTTGTCTCACAGTTTACTGTGGAAATACGACACGTCTCTGGGGATTTTAATCCCGTCGCAGACGCCTTATCGCGCGTATATCAACTAAGTCTGTCACAAACGCCTAACATCAATTTGGACGCAATGGCACAGGCCCAAACTATGGACCCTGACATCGAACAACTTCGACAAAACGGTTCTTTGAGTTTAACCACAGTGCCTATCCCAGCTTCCCAGAATACCATCGTGTGCGATGTGTCGCAAGGTCGCCCTAGGCCAGTAGTTCCTGCTGCCCACCGTTATCCTACGTTCATGACACTCCATAATCTGGCTCATCCGGGTGTGACTGCCTCGGTGAAACTGATAACTGAGCGTTTTGTTTGGCACAATGTCAAACGAAATATCCGTCAATGGGCTCGTGCTTGTCTGCAGTATCAACGTGTTAAGACCCATAGGCACGCTAAGGCGGCGTTAGCCAGGTTCCCAGAACCTGAAACACGTTTTCACCATGTGCACGTCGACCTCGTAGGACCACTCCCACCTTCGCTTGGGTACGTTTACATACTCACATGCGTGGATCGTTTTACTCGCTGGCCGCAGGCCATCCCTATCCCTCGTCCCACCTCGGAAGAGGCCGCGAAAGCTTTTCTGACCGGTTGGGTTAGTCATTTCGGTTGCCCGGCAATAGTGACCACCGATCGCGGTCCACACTTTGACGGCGCTTTCGGCAGCCTACTCGCTACGCTCGGTTGCCAACACGTTAAGACGACAGCTTACCACCATCAGGCCAATGGTATGGTTGAGCGTTTCCACCGGCAATTAAAAGCCGCCCTTAGAGCAAACGGTAACCCCCTTTGGGGTGAAACACTACCATTAGCACTCTTAAGCCTGCGTAGTACCGTTAAGGAGGAGTTACACACAACACCGGCCGTACTAGTATATGGCTGTACACTTCGTCTGCCTGGGGAGTTGGTAGCCCCCTCACCAACCGTGACTTTCGACTACGGTGACTATGCTCAGCGCCTTACGCAGCACATGCGAGTGCTCAAGGCCAGTCCGCCGCGTGAACAACAGTCTACAAGTTATGTCCCAACTGCGTTAGGAACCGCTACTCATGTATTCCTTCGCGTCGATGGCGTTCGATCACCACTACAAGCGCCATACACTGGCCCGTTTCGGGTGATAAAACGTAGGGCAAAAACATTTGTCATAGACATCAACGGACGACACGACACCGTATCTATCGACCTTCTCAAGCCTGCCGTCATTGAGTGCAAGCCGCTCGGCCAATTTACACCTACTCAAGCCGCTCAGTCACCTGCATCGAGCGAGTTACCACACGAACCACCCCCAATTACGCCTAGTGAGGACTCGGCAGCTAGTCCATCAGATTCTCTAACCGTACCTGCAACGCGAAGTAGCCGTCGCGGTCGCCAACTACGAAATCCCGTCCGCTTTGCCGATTTCGTGACGATTTTTACAACCGACTGTTAGCAATAAGTTGGGAAGTTCGCCATGGATTTACCAAAAAACAGACCCGTGAAATTACAATCTGTAGTTATGGTTTAATTTTCTTCTGGTCTCCTAGCGACTCCAACAACACCGAACATCGTTTGTGTGTTGTTATTACGGTCCAACATCCGCCGGCGCCCTCAGGCGCTATTTTGTTCCAGTTTACCTTGCCTTCTCTCAGACGGATCTAACAAGTCACATTGGCTTCATCCGTAGCCTGACTGACTCCCGTGCACGTTCAAGGAGCCAACCGCTCACTGGACAACGGGACGATTGGTCAGCCTGGCACTGGAGACGGCAGCTGGACGCCTTTTTGGATGGACCTGACGAGGCATTTTCCGGCTTGCATTCCTAAGAGACCCGTGGGCGCCAAACACAGTTGGACCCACGCACATCGGACCTTGAGAGTGCAGGCACCGGTAAACTCATCAGCAGTCGTTCGACGTCAACAACAATATAACGGACAAGCTATGAGGAGTTCCTGGACAACGAATAATTCCGGCTTACCATCACGATCGAAGCCCAACTCCGTCTGACTTCTAGGAGGAGGCCCCTGTAGGGGTTGCCATCTTCGTTCATACTTTTAACACGTTTATTGTTTAACTGAACGCTGACTGCCAAGCGCGGTTGCCATTTGACCGTTGCTCTTGCGCACGCTCTCACGCACGCTCCCAAATACACGCTAACCACTATCTCTCCCAATCGCCTTCTCGTTCTCACGGGTCGTGGAGAATACTGTTCTGGTTAACATATTTGTGCAGTGCCGCACATTAGAGTAACGTGCAGGTGGTCCACGCAGTACGAAGGACCGAAGCACGCGTTTACTGAGGAAACCGCGAAGTAAGGTCTAATCAACCTTACAAGTTTGTGATACTTATGGGGTGGCGAGACAGGTACAGCTTGGGAAGTATTAGACAATTTTTTCAGACAGTCGGAAAAGAAGGAGTAGAAAATATTTGCAGCAGGCTGAAGGTCATGGGTGAGGAAATAATCACCGCAGTCTTTCTGGCGGGTAAGCGTGACTAGCAGGGCCCAATTTGTGCATAGGAATGTATTTTTGGAGGGGTGTGCGGAATTAGGTGAGCCACTGAGGGGTAGATGGCAGATAACCATTTTACAGTCACAGCCGGAGAAATGTTGTTTCACTGACAGGTCAATGAGAGGCATGTTGAGTAAATACTAGATCTTGTATGTTCCCATTTCTGGTACGTTAGACTTTATGTTGTGTCCAGCCACCAAGATGAATGCTGGTGATGATGTCCATAAGATTGAGAGGAGCCGAGGGGGTAGGCCAACAAATGTGAGGGAGATTAAAGTCACATGCAATGAACTTGGTTCCAGAAAGAAGGGAAGGGGATATTCGAAAGACCTAATGCGAAGTGGAAACAAGGAACTGGGGGAATTCGGTGAGCGATACACGCAGCCAATGTGAGGAAAAGTGCTTTGGTTGCTGATAATGAACCAGAGAGTATCGGGAATGGAATCGAGCGCCGTATGTAAAAGAGGGTCGTGGTGTAGACTACCTTGACATAGGCTAGGCACCCACTGTTACGAACGTTTGAGCAATGCGTAGCCAAATTCGCAACGGATCCCGAAATCAGAAGGCGATTATCCGTGATAATTCTACGATACTAGATTATTAAAATAAACAATGACGTAAACAATATACAAACCTCAATAATACGATCACAAAGTCTCAACAACGAGAAACCGAATAGCAGCGTGTGAGCAGACAGCACGTGCGTCACGCAGGTCCTGAACAAGGATGTGCCAAAATAGCGCTCTGGGCGCGAACAAACAACAATTGGTCCAGAAAAACAACCAGTTCGTAAAGACAAGTCAATAGTGTATGGAAATGAGTGATGTTGGGAAAAAACACTGAATCGCGAGGGAAAAAGGGGGATTTTCCACGACCGGCTGTTACACCGCCCACCAAAATCCTCCTGGATCCTTAGCAGAGTCAAAGGTTCGGTATAAAGGTACTGATTCTTCCTACCTGCCTGGGCCCTGCTGTCAGTGCGCGCGTCTAATGCTCGTCGTCGACGTTCTACTACTGGTCGCACCTAACCCATTGGCTACATAGACGTGAGGCTAGTCTACATCTTCCACAAGACCAAATGACCGATGGCGGGCGTGAATGGTCACATAGACGTTGTCCTCGTAAGGGGCCGTCCGGTCCTGGATGTACGCGCTTGAGTGTGTGTGTGTGTGTGTGTGTGCGTGTGTGTGTGTGTGTCGGGGTTACAATGAAGTCACAGTTATGACTACACATCAAAGGAGGACTTTCTGCAATGTCAACAAAAGACCGCGTGGCAAGAAAACGAGTAAATGTAGCATGCATGTGTGACCTGAGCTCCACTACTTCCACATGTGCAAGGGGCATTCGGTAGCGTCAACAAAAGGCGAACAAAGAACACTGTCACATGTATGATGGGTTTACGGGATGTAGAGTGCGTCGTGCATGCGCGTATGTATCGGGATGTATAATGGAATCGCACTCATCACCACATATCGGAAAGAACCTTCTGTAATGTCAACGAAGGGACCGCGAACGCCTTAACGTGTTTGACGGAGATTGTGTGGTATATATGGTGTTTCTTTATCCACCTCGATTACTGGTGTGAAAAAGGTTTACTAGGCCACAGGGTTATCAGCTCCTCCGTCTTCGCTCTCGAGTAGGTTAATACTGCGTATGTCACGAATGAGCACTCCGTTAGCTGTCTTCACCTTCACCGTTCTTATCATTTCGTCGGTGCTTTTGATGGTTTCCGTAACTACTCCCAAAGACCAAGCGCTGAAATGTGCGCGTTCGTCGGCGATCATAACCACGTCCCCAACTTTGAATGGTCTTGTTTTGGCCAGCCACTTCTGTCGAGTCTGCAAAGCCGGTAGGTACTCCCGTAGCCATCGCCTCCAGAAGACCTTGGCCAGATAGTTCGCTTGCTTCCACCCGTGGAGGTAGCTCCCACGAAGGTTTACCGGCCCTTGGAAACCCTCGTTCGACCTTAGCGTCAATAAGTCGTTTGGGGTGAGCGCCAGGTGAGTGGGGTCGCCGTTCAATACTGGAACCAGGGGGCGGTTGTTCAGGATTCGCTCCACCTCAGTCATGACGGTGTTCAGGGTCTCGTCGTCGGGCGGCTGCTGCTCCATGATTGACAGCAATACCCGTCTGGCGGACCGGATCATGCGTTCCCATATGCCGCCTCGGTGACTGGCCTGTGGGGGGTTGAAATGCCAGCGTATGCCGTAGGCCACGGTTCGATTCTGCAGTTCGTCCCTGTTTATGTTCTTGTGCCAACGCTGCAATTCCCGTTGAGCGCCCACAAAGTTCGATCCATTGTCTGAGTATATGTCGGCCGGTACGCCTCTTCGGTTGATAAATCTTTGCAAGGCCCGTAGAAACGAATCGGTCGTCATCGAATGTGCGACTTCTAGGTGCACCGCACGTGATTTCCTGCACGTCATGATACATCCGTATCGCTTTTCTAATTTTTTCCCGCACTTGATCCACAAGGGCCCGAAATAGTCCAACCCGGTGTCACTGAACGGCCACCAGCCCGTAGTTACCCTGCATTCTGGTAGCGGGGCCATGAGTTGTTTGCCTGCTGTGGCATTGCGTCTCCTGCATTGCACACACCGTCGGATCACGCGTTTTACAGTCTCTCGTCCTCTCAACAACCAAAGACGCTTTCGGATGACGCTCGTCACGTGACTTTCCCCGGCATGTCCCTCTACGGCGTGGACGTGTTGAATCATTAGCTCTACTACGGGTTGTCTCGCAGGCAGCAGTATAGGATACTTTGTGTCGAAGTTCAGGTGGGCGTTGGTCAGCCTACCATCCACCCGCAGCAGTCCGTTGATGAGTTTGGGGTTTAAACGCTTCAGCTCGCCTCTTGGAGATGGCATGTCTTCATTGGTCAGCCCCACTTCTTCCGCCCTCTTGAGTTCTCGGGCGAAAGCCTCGCGTTGTATCATTCTGAAAATATCGTACTCTGCCGCTTGTAGCTCATCGGGACCTATCGGGCCGACCGGTATCCGACCTGAGGGCCGTAGCCCTTTCATGACTAGTAAACTTATCTTGAACCTGGTTAACCAAACTAGCGAACGAAGCGTCTTCATCCAGGAAGAAAACCTGACCAGTCGCGATAAAATGGGCGACGCTTCGACGACGTTGGTTGCTATCACTACGCCTTTGATCTCCAGTTCCAATTCCGTAGGGGGTTTTAATTCGAACACGGGCCAGTCCTGTTTGGGCAATTGCAGGAAGTTCGGCCCTCTCGTCCACGTGTCCAGTTGCCTGAAGTTGTTCGCACCTCGAGAGCACAGGTCGGCCGGATTATCGCCAGACCTGACATGACTCCACTGGTGCGTGGCCGATTCATCGTGGATAATCGTGAGCCGGTTAGCAACGAAAGTACTAAACCGGCTCCGTACGTTGTTAATGTGGTAAAGTACTATCGTTGAATCCGTCCAGAAGCTCACCGACCAAATGTAGAGATCGAAACATCTCTTCACAGCTTGCACCACCCTGACTGCCAACACGGCTGCGCTGAGTTCGAGGCGTGGGATTGAGACCGACTTCAGTGGAGCAACGCGGGCTTTGGCGAACAGGATCCTCGTGGTATATTGTTCATCTCCTGCGCACCATCGTCCGTACACCACAGCTCCATAACCGACTTCGGATGCATCGGAAAAGGCATGTAGTTCTCCAGTCCGTGTCGTATGGCCAGGGGTCAAACATCGTGGTATTCTTATGTCCCCTAATTTCTTCAAGGTGTTCAAAAATTCCTCCCAGTCCAGCCGGTCCCCTCGGTCCAGTGACTGGTCCCAATCAACTTTCTTACGGCACAGCCGCTGCAGCAAGATCTTTCCGGGTAGCAGCCATGGTGAGACGAAACCGAGCGGGTCGAACAAACTTGAGACGGCAGATAGTATGCCACGACGGGTTATTGGCAGCTCGGGAACGTTCAGTTCGAAAACAAAATCGTCCGTTTCCGCGTCCCATTGTATCCCTAAAGTGCGCTCGATAGGAAGTGGGGAGCCGTCCAAATCTCTTACCCTTTCGACCTTTTCGTGATACGGGATGACCTTCAGCACTTCCGAAGCGTTCGACATCCATTTAGTTAGATGGAAGCCACCCTCTTCCAGCAATCTCGTCAGACCCCTGAACTGCTCTAGAGCTGATTCCACATCATCGAATGACCCAAGGTAGTCGTCGACGTAGAAGTTCCTGCTGACGCTTTCTACCACCGTCCGATGTACCAGATCGCCATGTTTGTTCGCTGATTCTCAAAGGGCGTAGTTGGCACAAAATGGTGACGATATGGCTCCCAAGGGGTGGACGGTCATTCTATAATTCACCACTGCGTTGTCCCGGTCGCTCCCTTCCCACCACAGGAAACGCAAAGCATCTCGTTCTCCTACCGGAATCTTCACCTGATGGAACATTTCCCTAATGTCGGCAGACAAAGCCACTTTACCCACTCTGAAACGGCACAGAACATCGATCAGTGGTGTGGTCCAGTCAGGCCCCTGTAGTAGGCGATCGTTTAACGACTTGCCCTGGAACTTGGCCGCACAGTCGAAAACCACGCGCAGTTTATTGGGTTTTTTGGGGTTGATAACCGGATGGTGAGGCAGATACCAGATACCCCTTTTGCTGTCGGTGTTAACAGGCACCCTTTCAACGTAACCGAGGTCCTCGTTTCGCTTCATCAAATCCGCGTATCGTTCCCACAGATTCTGGTCTCGAATGAAGCGTTCTTTTAGTCGTAGTAATCGTTGGAGAACATAATTTCTGTTGTCAGTCCACGGGTCGACCGGTGTGCGCCATGGGAGGGGAACCTTGAACTGTTTTTTGAGGCCTCTAGAGCCTTGCCGCACCGTTTGTAGAGCGAAGTGATCCTCTTGAGACAACGTCGGTCTTTCGTCCCCAATGTCATGAAACTCCTTTTCATAAAGCCGTTGCAGATGATACTCTATGCGGTCCGTTTCGGCGGATAAGTAATTCACGGAACCGCGTACCCCTACTGGACCGTATAACATCCATCCCAGAGCCGTGCGTACGGCATAAGGTGCCTGGCGGTCGCCCACTCTTTGGTGAAGCACCCAATGCGCCTCTGGCACGTCGCATCCGATGAGGAGATCCACCTCATCATCTTCCCAGTCTACGACGGTTACATCCTGCAGGTGGGGCCATCGAGTCAAGATTGCGTTCACCGACCTTGGTGCTCGCATGGGAAGATCCGCCAACGTGAATGCCTCCGTTGGTTCAATTTCCTCGTTAGTGTCTAGAGAGATGAGTTGCAGCCTTAATCTACCGGCAGTCATTACCTGTGTTCCGCCCACCGTGCTCACTGCTAACGACGTCGCACCTTTAGCCAGTTGGTGTTTGTCGGCAAACCGCTCTTTCACTAAAGTGGTGTCGGATCCACTATCAACGAAAGCCAACGCCTTGACTATCCCAGTCGGAGTCACTACTCCCACGGCCACTACGCCTAAACGTACCGGTTTACTGGCAGATTGTGAAGTTGAACAAGTCACGCTGGGCTTGGCACTCGCCTCGGATATTATTGAGTATTGTTACGAACGTTTGAGCAATGCGTAGCCAAATTCGCAACGGATCCCGAAATCAGAAGGCGATTATCCGTGATAATTCTACGATACTAGATTATTAAAATAAACAATGACGTAAACAATATACAAACCTCAATAATACGATCACAAAGTCTCAACAACGAGAAACCGAATAGCAGCGTGTGAGCAGACAGCACGTGCGTCACGCAGGTCCTGAACAAGGATGTGCCAAAATAGCGCTCTGGGCGCGAACAAACAACAATTGGTCCAGAAAAACAACCAGTTCGTAAAGACAAGTCAATAGTGTATGGAAATGAGTGATGTTGGGAAAAAACACTGAATCGCGAGGGAAAAAGGGGGATTTTCCACGACCGGCTGTTACACCCACCACGACCCCGGTTCGGTCTGTTGGACCTTAGAAGACTTTACCCTACCAAATATACTTGATCATTGGGAGTGCTATCAGGCAGCTAGGACTCCGTTAATAAGATAATGTCGTAATTATTTGTGAAGACAAATGTTTTTGGGTGCAGGAGTTTGTCAAGAATAGAACGCGGGTTGAATAAGGCTAAAGACACACCTTTTGTGGGAGGTGGTATAGGCGCCTTAGGTATGTACTGCAAGTTAAAAGGAGGCAGGCTATCGCGGTTGGAGGTAGCGGAGTTCAGGGTCGAGGGGGAATATGTTGATGTTGAGGCTAGTGCGGGTTCAGATGGGGTGGCTTACAGCCGAGCTGAAGTAAACGTTGCAGTGCGAGGGACTGCTGAGGGGTAGAACAACTGGGCATCAACGGAGAGGGGAACGCCGGAGCAAAGGCAAACACATTTGGAATTTGGCTGATCGATATCAGACGGGGGTGATTAGGAGCAGTTGAGAAATACCGGCCAGTCGGAATTGAGTATTGGCTGAGGGGGGTGGGTGCAGAGGGCGGGGTTGAGAATATTTGAGGAATAGGGGTGTAGGCTGGTAGGTTAAGTTGCACGTCATGTGTGGGGTAAAGCAAGTTGGCGAAACGACAAATGTGGAGCAGTAAGTATCGGGAGCAGTAGAGATGGTTTTCAGGTGAACAGTACGACGTGAGGCAGAGTGGAAGGCATGTGGAGGCCGTATTTTTGTATTGGCAGGCAGCAAACGCGGTGAATTTGTAGCGGCCACCAATGCACATGAGCAGGGAATGATTTTAAGGTCGAAATCGGATTTAGTGACTTAAAGCGAGTTGGTTTAAGAGGAGACAGTTGAATGAAGGGGGGGGGGGGGTTCTGGGAAGGGTGGGAAGACTGTTAGACCTACTCCTCTGGACGACGAGTAGTTTATCATCGGAGGGAACAGAGGGCGAGTTAGAGTTCGGGGTGTACCCAACAGGCGATGAGGTGGAAGAGCGAGGCAATAGCTGGCATCTTTTACTGAATGGCAGTGAGAGGGGAGGAGCGGAAATGTCTAGATCAACAGTAATGAGATCCGACTTTAAGGAGTTCAGTACGGGAGCAGATGAGGAGGCAGTGGGCGGTTGTGAAGAGGCAGGAGGCGCGTGTGAAAATAAAGCAGTGGGGACGTGAGAAAAAGCGGAGGAGAGACCAGCCGTCTGTGTCGAAGGCTCAGGACTATCAGGCGTCTTTCTAGTGGGGAAAGTTGAGGGAGATCTAGTTATTTCCCTTTGAAGAGGGGTTTTATCTTCGGCCATTTTTGTTTTTATAGAAGGAATTAGAAGCTATAATGTTACCCATTTTAATGAATTCTTTGGAAGATAGATCATCTGCATATCGCATAAGGACTGGACAGTTGAAGCTCTGAAAGCGTTTACGCGGCCTTGTTATTTGGCAAGGAAGATGGGCCATACCACATGCATTCAACAGTGTACGTTTGACATGCTCGAGGGATATTCTCTCTGGGACCATAAACAAAACTGCTTTTCAAGAGTTTCCCACTCTTATGAGAACTTTGGGTGCAACAGAGTTGATAAAGCTGTCAGCCGCTGTCAGGTTCTGTAAGCTCACAGTATACAAATATACGCTGGATGGTTCCTGCGAACACGTTACAAGTTTTGTACCAAAAGAGGTGGTACAGTATGCAAATGGCAACGAACAATAACATAAAGTGATCATACGCACCATCCGACAACAATCCTTTCAGACAAACCGGCCCCAAATACAAAAGAAACACGCGAAATTCGGTGGCGTTCCGTCGTTCAACATTATGTATGTGTCGACAGAGTCGCTGAAAATCACACAGCGTGTCTGGGTGTGACTGAAGTATACGGTTTCCCAGTTCTGCAGTAGCAGCTTTATCCTAGCGGCGAAATGCTTCATACGGCCCAAACAACCACAAATCAATGAACCTCTTAATCACACCCAAGCAAACAAGGTGCATGTAATCCAGTGGAAAGTGTTTAACCATGTCAATAGGGAGGAAAATAAAAGGACTCACACCAACATGATGTTTGTGGTGTCGACGTGATCGGAAAGCCTCGTTGTCAAGTAACTTTCATTTAAAAAGGGGGAATGTCATCCTTTTTTCGCGGTGAAATCCACGCTGGATGCATTTATCACAGCCAAAGTAGACAGTAGGACCTTTCACTTGTCTAATAAAGGCCCGTGCCGGAGTATCACGGATTATAGATGAGAGGTGACACTTCACAGATCTCTCGTCAAGCTTGAGGCCTTCTGTCAACAAATGGTTCAGCTGTCTGACAGTTTCACTCACATAAGATGACACTTTTGATGGTTTCCCACCACCACAATAAAAACCGGCGGTAAGCACGGGCAAGTAATGGGGCTTAACCACCCTGGCAAGGACAGGCCACTGCTGCAGGTCCGACGAACTAAACACAGAAGTGCCGTCACAGTTTAACCGAAGGAAGACTTCGTCGGGTACAGCGGTGATGTTATCCAACTGCATCTGCAAGCCTTCGTTTAAACCCATGTGTATATATTGGCCATTTTCCACTGTTGTGGTTGGACAATCCCATGGCGTGCGCAACAATGTCCTTGGGTCCCGACGTATTTTCGGTATACGTTTGCTTATAGCCTCCAATATACCCTTTTGTTGCACCAGCGTCAGTCGATATTGAATGAAAGCCTTCGATGGTGAGTTAAGCAGCGAACCGCTCTCCTCTTCAAACTGTGATGCACATTGTGGGCTAGTCATAGAAGTAGCTAATACGAAAATGAGCATAGAAACAGGGTTTACCTGACACTGTCGGCCTTTCTTCAGGTGTAATTTAGGGTTCACAAACTGTCTGAGCCGCCGAAACTGTTTTATTTAGTATAACTTGATTCAACGGAGTAATTTACCCATCATTGTTGGTCGTGATGTGGAAGCACACGGCTGACCGCGTTCACCTCTTGCAATAGCACATCGCTGTTCCTCACGGTACACGTCCTCGGAAACCACAGCGCGGCATTCACCTGCAACTCCTAAAGGTGTTGAGTCTGAACAAAAAGTTAAATTGCCACTGAATAAACTCACCTGGCGAATCCCACCTAGGGCAACCATTCCAACGTTCCCATAAGGTGGCTTCATCACAAACAACACACATCAGTGAGCTAAGTTCTTTCATTCGCAGATAATATCTCTTTTGTTTCATCGTATCGGCCATTGTCCGTCAATAATACGTAGCAAGGCCCTAAAACACGCTAAGTTGTTAACCATAAGAGTAATGAAACGGCAGCATAGCATGAAT
Organism: Fasciola hepatica; assembly: GCA_948099385.1. NCBI lineage: Eukaryota > Metazoa > Platyhelminthes > Trematoda > Plagiorchiida > Fasciolidae > Fasciola > Fasciola hepatica. The sequence goes on from CANUEZ040000043.1 coordinate 41,200,229, forward strand.
GAAAACCATACTGCAGATATCACACGATATCAGAGCATTCAATACGAACAAATCGAAGCTTTATGTATTTTACAAAACTACATGGGTATCATAAAGAGTTACGTGAAATATACTTCATCGAGAAAATACATCTCATCATGTTATAAGTACAATTATAGCACAATACTGCAGTTTTACTATTCAGCTTATCAGTTACTAATTGGTAAATGATAATCTGATATGTCACTAACCCTTCACAGCCAGCGCGGATCATCAGCACCCAAAGCAAAAGGACAGCAGCGCTAACCTTAGCGAACAAGGCACGACCAGAATGGCTGCCGCCGGGTAAATCCCAGCCAGTTAAAACAATTGGCACTGCACTTGTAGCGCAATGAACGGAAACAGATAACCATGAAAATAGGTCATTGATAATCTATACAGCGAACTAGAACGAACTACGTTATTCGTTTCTTGAAATTTCAGTCATTTCTTTTCCCATCGGTCACCGGCACGTTACCGGAATTTGACGGTGCGCAATGTGCCACTAAGGAGGTAGAATGTTCGACGCGTTCAGTGATGCACAGTAGGGGGGCGAGTTCAGATACCGTATCTTCCAACTTCAAAGGCTGAGAAACTTCGGTCTAAAGCAGCTGTTCTTCCCTTCGCCAAGCCTACAAAGTCACAGAGGTCAACCGAACATTGTTTTAAGGCCACGGGAGTTCGAATAAGCCTATTTTTCCTAGCAACCGGAGTATGAGTGGACGGGGTAGTACTGGAAGTCTTCTTTGCTAAACAAGGCATTTTGAAATATCAAAAGGACGCTGTGAGTGATGCGGAAAAGTACCGGCAAACTAGAGCCGGGTTAGAATTTGCCGCTGAGAAAAAATTCCCTGAATTTCCCCGAGTTATTGGAATGTCCTGGGAAACTATACTTTCTAGTATTTCCTAAGACAGATGAATGAAAAATATACCAATAACAGAAGGCAACACAACCTGGTGTAGCTCATCCAGTTGAATTAACATATTTACATATACTGTACCATACGGAGGCACAAAACCGCGGTAAACCCGGTTAGCCCACCGGAATTTGTTCTGCTTCCAGCAGCCTTGTACGGCCAATAACAAGCGGGAAGCTAGTGAGATCGAGTTTCTGCTGGGTTACCGGCCCAGGCTTTCGGGATAGCTGCTACAGGATATATATTCAAAACTATTTGCTCGGGATCATCAGATACCTGGGTTGCTTCAAAGCTTGTTGAAAGCGAATTTTCGATAAGAGCTCATAGGTGGACAACCTCAGTTTCCAGGATAGCCACCCGAGCTATTCTTTCCCTTACACCATTCTCTGGCTGGTCAGAACAGGTTGAATTCAAGATTTGGTCAGCGCAAGAACCTCTCCGCTTTGAGTCTGGAGGCATATAAATGGTAGACTTGTACGCGTTCGGGGTTAAGTCGAAACTAACTGTTTGGTCAGAGGCATGATATAAGCTTAATGTGACGAACCTAGTGAGGCAATGAGAAAAAGTTAAAGCAACACATGGATATGCAGCAGTGATACAGTCAGCGAGAAGACGTGGCAGAAGCAGTTTTTATTCACACATGTCATCTTCAAACAGATTAGAGAGCTATCTATCCTGTAACGGTTGCCATCTTCGTTCATACTTTTAACACGTTTATTGTTTAACTGAACGCTGACTGCCAAGCGCGGTTGCCATTTGACCGTTGCTCTTGCGCATGCTCTCACGCACGCTCCCAAATACACGCTAACCACTATCTCTCCCAATCGCATTCTCGTTCTCACGGGTCGTGGAGAATACTGTTCTGGTTAACATATTTGTGCAGTGCCGCACATTAGAGTAACGTGCAGGTGGTCCACGCAGTACGAAGGACCGAAGCACGCGTTTACTGAGGAAACCGCGAAGTAAGGTCTAATCAACCTTACAATTGGTGAGCCCGACGTGATCCCCAGGTCACGTGAGTTTCCTTGTTTTCTACCGTTGAAGGTCCCGTCTGCGTACGTTTTTGTGTGTTTTATTGTTTCCCTATCTTAATTTTTTGGTTGGTTTACCAAATAATTTTTTTCGTCCATACATATTTTTGGTGTCTAATTCGTCGTGATTTTTGTTCTTTTCTCGCGAAGATTATAGTGCCCCATTGATCGTTGGATTCTTTTCCCGTCGGTGTTCTGTAAAGCAATCGCTATGTCCACTGAACGGAAATCCTGCTCAGACCCCACCGTTGGGGCGATCACGCTGCACATACCGGCATTCACGCCTGCTGATCCAGAACTCTGGTTCACGCTGGTCGAGTTAGAATTCGAAAACTGCCGTATAACCAGTGACGCCAGCCGTTTCAGGTGGGTAGCAGGCCGCCTCCCGCCAGAGGTCACAATGCAAGTAAGAAACGTAATAATCTCTTCCCGAAGCTATGAGGCTTTAAAGGAGGCTGTCATTGCCCGCACGACCCCAACGCAAGACCAACGTATGCAACAACTTCAAAACGTTGAGCTTGGAAGTAGGAAGCCCTCCGAACTGCTGCGTGAGATGCAGCGCTTGAGAGGACCGACAATAGGCGAGGACCCGCTCTTAAGGGAACTTTGGCTGCGGCGTTTGCCGCATAACATTCCAGTTTTACTAAGTGCCACGCGCAAATGCTCGCTGGAGGAAACCGCAGCAATAGTTGATGACATTATTTCACGATACAACCCCGCTGTAGCTGGAGTAACCAGGCCTTCCGTCGCAACGGTGCCTGCCTTGCCAACATCTAATGACCTCGCGTCAGTTTTGTCTAGAATTGACGCGAGCCTGCAACGCCTAGCAGTTAGAAGTGGGTCACAGGAGCGGCACCGCGCACGCTCACCTAAGCTCCATAATCCGTCATTGCGACGACGTTTCGTCGGTTCTTCAAAAGAAGGGTATTGTAAATACCACAGTCGCTTCGGTGAGGGAGCCAAACGATGCGGACCAGGGTGTACGTTTCCCGGTGCTCATCAGGGAAACTAAACCCCCGGCCCGTGGTGGCGACCCACGAAGCCGGGTATTACATCAATAGTCGTCTTTTGAACGTAAGGGACATTATTTCAAATAACCTTTTCCTTGTAGATACCGGTGCCGAAGTGAGCGTCCTCCCCCGAGCGAAAGACGACAATAGCACACCGCAGGACCAAACACTACGCGCTGCCAATGGCACGGTCATCCCAACGTTTGGCCAGCGGTCGCTCACCTTAAACTTGGGTTTAAAGCGTAATTTTCGTTGGGTATTCATCATCGCCGACGTCCCGTACCCAATTCTGAGCATTGACTCCCTGCAGCGCTTTGACTTGTTAGTTGATGCACGGCGCCGCAGAGTGGTGGATCGTCAGACCACTCTCGCTGTTGCGGGTCATAATTCGCGAGTGAATCACGTCACGCCCTTTTACGTTCAACCACCGGCAGACCAACCTTATGGCGAACTCATCGCCGCCTACCCGGCCATGTTTCGGCAGGCCGGGCCTCTCCCAGCAGTGACCACCAGTGTCACTCACCGTATCGATACTAAGGGACCCCCAGTGTTCAGTAGACCGCGTCGGTTAGCACCAGACAAGCTTCGTGTTGCACAAGCCGAATTCGAACATATGCTAGAACTGGGTATAATACACCCTTCTAGTAGCCCTTGGGCTTCACCCCTTCATATGGTTCCTAAGTCTAGTGGCGACTGGCGACCCTGTGGTGATTACAGAGCGCTTAACAAAGTCACCGTCCCGGACCGATACCCGATTCCCCATATACAGGATCTTACTTCGTCTTTATCAGGTTGCTCCGTCTTCAGCCGTATCGATTTGGTTCGGGCGTACAACCAGATCCCGGTAGCAGAGGCCGATATCCCTAAAACTGCCGTCACTACAGCTTTCGGGCTGTTCGAGTTTCTGCGAATGCCGTTTGGACTCAGCAATGCAGCCCAGACCTTTCAACGGTTCATGCACGAGGCAACTCGTGGTTTGGAAAATGTCCACGTATACCTGGATGATATTTTGGTGGCGAGTTCTTCAGAGCAAGAGCACGCTACACACTTACGAGCACTTTTCGAACGCTTTAGCCAGCACGGCGTTACGATCAATATCGCGAAATGCGAATTAGGCCGGTCTGATATCACTTTCATAGGACATTCTATTTCATCCTCGGGTATCCGCCCTCTGTCAGATAAAGTTTCCACTATTCGCGACTACCCTAAACCCCAATCTTTTCGCCAGTTGCGTCATTTTGCCGGTCTGGTGAATTTCTACCGCCGATTTATTCCTCACTGTGCGGAAATGATGCAACCCCTCACCGACCTGTTGCGCGGAGGTAAGCGGAAGTTCGTGTTTCCCGACACGGCACAAGCCGCATTCGCCTTGGCCAAAGATGCTAACGCCAACACAGTACTCCTTACACACCCCGACCCTTTGGCTCCTATTTCGGTAGTGACGGATGCCTCGGACACAGCGGTTGGAGCAGTACTGCAACAGTTCGTAGATGACTCTTGGCAACCTTTAGCATTCTTCTCCAAGCGCCTACAACCCGCGGAATCAAGGTACAGCACGTTCGGTAGAGAGTTATTAGCCATCTACTTGGGAATCCGTCATTTTCGGCGTGCACTCGAAGGCCGTTCGTTCACGGTGTTTACAGACCACAAGCCTTTGGTTTACGCACTGAAGTCAGCTTCGGATCGATACTCACCACGCGAGATTCGCCACTTAGACTTTGTCTCACAGTTTACTGTGGACATACGACACGTCTCTGGGGATTTTAATCCCGTCGCAGACGCCTTATCGCGCGTATATCAACTAAGTCTGTCACAAACGCCTAACATCAATTTGGACGCAATGGCACAGGCCCAAACTATGGACCCTGACATCGAACAACTTCGACAAAACGGTTCTTTGAGTTTAACCACAGTGCCTATCCCAGCTTCCCAGAATACCATCGTGTGCGATGTGTCGCAAGGTCGCCCTAGGCCAGTAGTTCCTGCTGCCCACCGTTATCCTACGTTCATGACACTCCATAATCTGGCTCATCCGGGTGTGACTGCCTCGGTGAAACTGATAACTGAGCGTTTTGTTTGGCACAATGTCAAACGAAATATCCGTCAATGGGCTCGTGCTTGTCTGCAGTATCAACGTGTTAAGACCCATAGGCACGCTAAGGCGGCGTTAGCCAGGTTCCCAGAACCTGAAACACGTTTTCACCATGTGCACGTCGACCTCGTAGGACCACTCCCACCTTCGCTTGGGTACGTTTACATACTCACATGCGTGGATCGTTTTACTCGCTGGCCGCAGGCCATCCCTATCCCTCGTCCCACCTCGGAAGAGGCCGCGAAAGCTTTTCTGACCGGTTGGGTTAGTCATTTCGGTTGCCCGGCAATAGTGACCACCGATCGCGGTCCACACTTTGACGGCGCTTTCGGCAGCCTACTCGCTACGCTCGGTTGCCAACACGTTAAGACGACAGCTTACCACCATCAGGCCAATGGTATGGTTGAGCGTTTCCACCGGCAATTAAAAGCCGCCCTTAGAGCAAACGGTAACCCCCTTTGGGGTGAAACACTACCATTAGCACTCTTAAGCCTGCGTAGTACCGTTAAGGAGGAGTTACACACAACACCGGCCGTACTAGTATATGGCTGTACACTTCGTCTGCCTGGGGAGTTGGTAGCCCCCTCACCAACCGTGACTTTCGACTACGGTGACTATGCTCAGCGCCTTACGCAGCACATGCGAGTGCTCAAGGCCAGTCCGCCGCGTGAACAACAGTCTACAAGTTATGTCCCAACTGCGTTAGGAACCGCTACTCATGTATTCCTTCGCGTCGATGGCGTTCGATCACCACTACAAGCGCCATACACTGGCCCGTTTCGGGTGATAAAACGTAGGGCAAAAACATTTGTCATAGACATCAACGGACGACACGACACCGTATCTATCGACCTTCTCAAGCCTGCCGTCATTGAGTGCAAGCCGCTCGGCCAATTTACACCTACTCAAGCCGCTCAGTCACCTGCATCGAGCGAGTTACCACACGAACCACCCCCAATTACGCCTAGTGAGGACTCGGCAGCTAGTCCATCAGATTCTCTAACCGTACCTGCAACGCGAAGTAGCCGTCGCGGTCGCCAACTACGAAATCCCGTCCGCTTTGCCGATTTCGTGACGATTTTTACAACCGACTGTTAGCAATAAGTTGGGAAGTTCGCCATGGATTTACCAAAAAACAGACCCGTGAAATTACAATCTGTAGTTATGGTTTAATTTTCTTCTGGTCTCCTAGCGACTCCAACAACACCGAACATCGTTTGTGTGTTGTTATTACGGTCCAACATCCGCCGGCGCCCTCAGGCGCTATTTTGTTCCAGTTTACCTTGCCCTCTCTCAGACGGATCTAACAAGTCACATTGGCTTCATCCGTAGCCTGACTGACTCCCGTGCACGTTCAAGGAGCCAACCGCTCACTGGACAACGGGACGATTGGTCAGCCTGGCACTGGAGACGGCAGCTGGACGCCTTTTTGGATGGACCTGACGAGGCATTTTCCGGCTTGCATTCGTATGAGACCCGCGGGCGCCAAAACACAGTTGGACCCACGCACATCGGACCTCGAGAGTGCAGGCACCGGTAAACTCATCAGCAGTCGTTCGACGTCAACAACAATATAACGGACAAGCTATGAGGAGTTCCTGGACAACGAATAATTCCGGCTTACCATCACGATCGAAGCCCAACTCCGTCTGACTTCTAGGAGGAGGCCCCTGTAGGGGTTGCCATCTTCGTTCATACTTTTAACACGTTTATTGTTTAACTGAACGCTGACTGCCAAGCGCGGTTGCCATTTGACCGTTGCTCTTGCGCACGCTCTCACGCACGCTCCCAAATACACGCTAACCACTATCTCTCCCAATCGCCTTCTCATTCTCACGGGTCGTGGAGAATACTGTTCTGGTTAACATATTTGTGCAGTGCCGCACATTAGAGTAACGTGCAGGTGGTCCACGCAGTACGAAGGACCGAAGCACGCGTTTACTGAGAAAACCGCGAAGTAAGGTCTAATCAACCTTACAATCCTGCGCCAACCGGTTGCGGTGATCACACCGGGCCGCTGATGGAGAGGCCACGGGTAAATCTGGTAAACTCGAAGTCCTTGAGGGAAATTGATGCACAGGGTTTTACGTGCAGGGTCAGAAACTAAGAATAGTCTCCGCAAGTAGGTGGGGGCTACGGACCCGGTGGTAATGTTTAGGTTATGTACGGAGCTTTCATGAGCGGAGGTATTCGCTGAGTGCGACAAATCTAACGTAACAACAAGAAAAACAGATGCGGTGCTTTCCTCGTACTTCATCTACTGCCGTTTTTCCAACACCAGTCGCTGCCTCACTACGCCCAAATATAAACTTTTTCCCTCTTCGGTGTACTCCATTACCCCGCCCAAACTTAACCTTCTCCTATCGGAACCCTTGCCGGAAGCTGATGTTTGATTCACCCTCTTGATTGGAGCATAGACCTGGGCGAGGAATCGGTTAGTAACCAAGGGGTTGCCGTGCCCCTGATCGCCAGCTGAGTCCATTCCCTGTTCTCCCACAGATTCAGAGTAAAGCAAAGCAAGCGCAGAAGTCGTTGCCCTGTTAAGTCAACGCGAGGCTCACTGGTGCAGGGATCTGGTCCGATCCATTGGCCCAAAGCTCGGGTCTTGTGACCCGACTGAACCCGGCCTAACTTGGCCTGACTCCAAGCCCTGGCCAACAGTTAGTTAAGTCATCCCTTGACACCACATTTTATTTCTTGTGACCGTTTTCTTAACTGCCTCCTAATGTAAAAATCTTGCTTTGCCGCTCCTGAGTAATCTAGTGCTAATTCAAGCGTTTGAGTTAAACTCGATAGCGTGAGATCTCTCTGGCCTTTTCTCTCTTCGCATGTTTTGCTTTCTGGGTTCGAAATGAAGTCTATTTTGCCTGCGACTTAAGGATCCTTGCTACCGGCAAAGCGCCGCTTATTTGGTGAACGTAGTTATTGGCAGCTTTTGCCCGCCGTCCGTCACATCATCCCTCCGCGTTGGGCTGTGAGCCCGAAGTAGTTTAAACACGCTGGTTCCGTCTCGAATTTGTGACGCAATGTGCTTCTCATCTAGCGTAAACCCTTTCCAATATTCAGACCCCAGTTTGCAACCTGTTTCATCCGATTAGAAATGCTTCAGGTCCTCATCGATGTTCTTGAGTTCTGTTTCAACCCTTGAAATAACTTTGGATTGTCTCTTTGCTGAAATCGCTGACCCAGCGGCAAAACCAATATTAGACGGTAAATAAGTTGGTGAATTTGGACGGCTTGGCGTATCTTCGAAAATTCTGCGTGTTCCAAATTTAACACCATCGGAACCAAAGTCATAGCCGGCCCAGTTTAGCGCACAACTACGAGTGGCCAGCCGAACGAGCCAATCAGCCCAGCGCTCGTACCCAGGTACGCGCATTCAGCTGAACTCAGCTCAGTGGTTAGGGCAACTGAATGTAACCCGCTCGAAAAGTACTCCTACAGTGACACGGGGGACAACATACAAGAGACCGTACACTACATTTATCCTTCTTCCATCTCACTTTATTCCCCTCTCTGAGCCTTTCTGTCCTACTTTTCTTGCAAATTTTCACATTTTCATGAATTATACCTGTCCATTTCATCACTTGTTTAAACGTGATCGTGCACCTGGCAAGCTTCGGACCTCTCCGGAATAAACCAAAATTATTGTTATTATTAGCATTATTATTATCATTACTTGTGCCCTGGAAGTGAGAGATTTCAGGTACCTTTCGAGCCATCGTGACAGTATTTGGGGGCAAATCGATGTGACCTGAACTGACAGAAGGAGCTTATCGAGTACGGGCACATGGCCCACCCTTCATCCGTCGTACATCCAAGGACCCCTAAGCAGACGGTGGTAACGCCACGGAATATTTAACTAAGTAGGTGGCATTGCTGGCCGCTAAAGCTGACAGGCTGCAGGCATCGCCATCAAATCCCGCGTTTTTCGGAAGGGGCAGCCCAAACCCTTTACGGTAGCCTGGTTCTAAAAACCCGGCGTATTTTGGTACCAAGCAAAACACCTTGATAAATCAGATTGTGCATCGGAGTGCTGAGGAAAAGCGTGAGCCGACCGATGGAAGCGACAACCCTGTCAGGCCCTTCCACGCACTTCCGGGTCTTTTGTGTAGCCACTGTATTATGGGGGACCCCATTCTTAGTTGACACTGTCGCACAGTAAAACACTGTTCAATCTCCTTCCACGGACCGTCTCAGTCAGTAAAGTTCAGGTTGGTCACAGCTCGTGAAACACCGATGAAGGCTTGGCGTATGAGCTCATTAACAATGAACCTGGTTTATGCCGCAACCTACAATGGGTATTTATCTTTGCTGACCCCTCTCACTCTATCACTGGCGGTAATGTACTTTGATATTTCAATCTATCAGTTGATCCATCTAATTATCGCCTTGCTGATAAGGATGAAAACCTCTCGACTGGCTGCACCCTCTCAATAAAGCCGTCGGTCTCTTCGGTATTCGGTACTCCTTCCGCTACGGACGGTTACCAGGAGCTCTTGTGTAGGCTTGCTGGACCGTTCCAGATTGGCAAAGCGTCATCGCAGATGATGGCGTTCTACACCATATAGTTACATAATCGACTGGTTCATTGCCTCCCCAGGCGCCCTATTCTGGACACCAAAAGTAGCCAATGCAGAATTTTGGCACTCGCTGAATGTCGGTATCATTCGATCATCTACTTGCCCATGGGCCTCTCCACTACACACCGTGCCACGAAGACCAGTTGGTCACTGGCAGTACCGTGGTGATTGCCGGGCAATGAACTGTATCACTACCACCGACTGCTACCAAATCTCACATATCCAGAACCTAACACCACTTCTGGGCGACAGAAAGATTTTTCTTTGCGTTGATTTGGTTGGTAAGCGTAATCGAATTTGCTTTAATCTTGGTTACATCTCAAAGACAGCCTCAATCACAATGTTTAACTTACTTGAGCTTCTCCGTTTACCGTTCGGTCTTTGCAATGCTGCAAAGACATTTCAGCATTCGCAAGCTTGATGGATAGAAGATTACATGGGGTTTATCTCCATTTACATGATTGTTTCGTTTTTCAAACTCAAAAGAAAGTTCTGTGCATCAGCTAACACAAATAAAAAGCCTCATCCAAAAAAAGTGAGGCTAAAAGTACTGCGAAACTTTCCCTTGTTTACGAAAATATTACTCTCCTCGGTCACGCGACACCATCGACGGACTTTTCGCCTATGAAGGATAAAGTGCCGGCTGCTCTCAAATATCCCAAACCTTCATCTTTAAAAACTGCCCCGAGATTTGATAGCTTATTCGCCTTCTGCCCCCGTTTTGTTGCTAAGTGCTCCCAGCTGAGGCAACCGCTCACAAATTCACTAAGCGGAAAGGCAAAAACATTCGAATTTCCTAGGTAAGTCTGTTCCTCTCTCATGGAACTGATATTGGCTACCTCCAACATGAATATCTTTTCTCAGCACCTACGAAACTTTTCCCCGGCGTTCTCAGCCAAAGCCTGAAAATTGATTGTTGGAGCTGTTCCACAAGAACAAACTCAAGGAACCCGAAGGCCCTTATCAGTCTTCCCAAAGTTTCTATATTTGGCTGAAATGAGGTACGTATGCATATATTCACTGATAACCCAGCAGGTGACACAAGATATGATGTATCGCGAAAACATGAAACAAAAACAAAGAAAGGATAAGAAAGGGGCCCCTCAGGAGTTGGAACGTTGTCACAAACTAAACCCCACTGAACACTACTTTGAGACGGAGTTCTCAGTCAGCCCTTCAAAGGATTTCTAGGTTCTCAGCCATGAAACCGTGATGAAACGGCAGAAGTCGGGCTTGATACAAACCCTTTGACAGGCCCGTGGCATGTCGTGCCTGAACAAATTTGGTCTCGGCAGTGGCAGCGCGGTGGGAAAGCCGATGAGTGGCACACATAGGGCATTCTCTAACCGGCTAATCTGGTGGAGTGATATCGTGTGATAAACGTATACGCAGCAGGCCCGGTTCCATAAGCGCCCGTTCCAGCTGTAGAATTTGTTATTCGCTATTGCCACCAGCTATGCACGAAGCCCCTCGGGCCTTGGTGATCAAACACGGAAAACCGACCGACATCGGACTCTCGAAAAGGCTACAGAGTATGGAAGCACTCTACTTGCAAGAGCGTTGCAAACCCTAACTTGCAACCGGAGAGAAATATCACGCCGTCTCCACTAGTGCGGCGAATTGTTAAATGCCGATTCAGCATTCGGTATTTGGTTGTTCCCGTCGTCTCCAACTCGTTCGTTAGCCGTTGTACCGCTGCCAAGGCGCACAAATCCTAGTAAATTTAAAACTGACTGGTACTAGGATCAAGCTTGCAGGGGTGGATTTCTTCCAGTCTTGCGGAAGTACTTTACACTCGGATGCTGATAGGCGCGTTTCGTGCCACGGTACTGGTAAGGCGAGGTGTGTAGATCGTACTGTGCCACAGCAGCATCGTGGAGAACCAAAATTGTGTCATCTGCATGGCATTATTACAAAAGTGTGTTACCGGGTAGGAGCTCAAAGCCTCGGTTCCTTTTATTTCTTTGTGCCTTCCTTATGATGGCGGCGATCGCAAAACTGAAGATAAAAGCTACAAGTGAACCATCTTGAAGCACACGGTCCCTAACTGGAGGGTTGAGTGACGATAAGCTGAGTGCTATCGTTCGATCCGATGCTACTGCGCTCCGATGACTTTGACATAATAACCGGGCACTTTCTGCCTGATGAGACATTCCAAGAGGACCGTCCCATCAGCAGAGTAGATTGACCGTCGGTCCGCAGTATGTGTGGAGGAGCTCAAATATCCTAGAGGTTGCAACGATTTGCCACTGCACGCTTGATTAGGATGGAAGCCGGGCCGTTTTCTATGAATCTATTTTTCGCGCACCGAAAACTACCGGTGGGATATTATTGGGGCCAGCGGTTTCGGAAAGACCCGGATAAGCCCGTCCTTCGACCATAAGAGCGAAAGCATCTGGCCTATTCTCCGTGCACAGATATGACTGATAAGTAGTTCCAACTTTCATGAGTGTACTCATGGAGCCAGGTCTTACTTAAACTTCTTTGAGCCCTCTGGAGAAGGCGGGCTTTCATCTTTGAAGAGATGCTCGGGAGTTTGTCATGGTCAGGGGGCTTTATTGCAATGTGGCAGGCAGAGAGCACAGTTGGCGTCTTTGGTGGGCGGGCAGTCCAGGCCGTTCATGGAGCACAAATTGGTTCAATGGGACCACTGAGAGCAGACCGGGCGTTGAAGGCACATCAAGCTGCGAACCAAAGTGCGCTGCCCATCTATCCATGCCTCGCGGAACCCGTTGGGTTTGTTGGCTGGTCCTTTTATGGATTATTCTGTCCATTCCACGATTCTTGACCCCTTGGATTTGGTGCTCGAAAAGCCTTCAAGCACTTCCCGAGTCAGAAGCTCGTTCAGCTCCGGCTACGCGTTCGAACTCTAAGCTTTGCTGGCTCCACGCAACCTCCTGACCAATTCTTCTGGTAGGCTCTGATGTTATGGATTTTTTCCGGTTAAGATATATGAACGGCTGTGTAGCGATTCCGGACAACCCGACGAGGTCCAGGACATGGCCAAATGAGGTGCCATTATTCCACGAGCTAAGGTACTCGCCGCCTTGTTATAACCGTAGGTGTTACCAGCCGTCTAAAAAATCATCATCCTTACGGCTACTTTGCCGGGCAGCGAGCTCATTCCAATACTTCTCCTTGACCGAGGCCCACCATGGTTGGTTTCCGCATAGGGGTGAGCTTTTGACTTGGCGCTGAACCCTATTGCGGACTCGGCATACACGAGGGCGTTATCTGGGTCTGAAAGTGTGCTCCAGTAGTACTAAAAAGGATTCGCCGCCATGCCGGTGGTAGTTTAAGGTTTTGTGGCCTATTTTTATCCAGGGCCGGTTACTCGATGGCGGTCGCTACGTAACTGTGGAGTGGAGGCTGCCCTTGAGTATCGCTTTGTACGAGAATAGACGACGGCCCCTGCATAGACGGGGCAATCATTTGTCATTGTCCGTGCTCTGATGGCTGATGCATTCTTGGTCTCTGAGTGTTTGCCCTTCTGGATCTATTAGCCATCTTGGGCCTTGGGTTTCCAGCCAAAACCGCCATATCTATATGAGGCCCCCTTCAAAGTCCTTGAAGTTTCTGGCAGGATAAATCCTTTTATCAGAAACGTGGTCGGTAGGGGCGCAGGTAGCAAAGGCCGACAGGTAGCGGTTTCCGCTGCGACAGTCTTTGCTTTGAAAGGAACCCCCTGAGCAAGTCGCACACAATCTAATGTTGCAACCCGTACTTACAATCCAGAACTGTTATTATCATAAGGAGGGCAGTATACGCTCGGGCGCGAACTAAAAGCAATGGAGAGACGAGAAGGCTGATAGAACTGGGACGCAAGCAGGAGTTGTAATGTGCGCAATGGTTATGTACAAGAACTTTAGGGTGTGATGAGATAACACAAAAGAGATGTCGGTAGCAGTCAGCACAGAGGTCCCGGTGTGGTCTTCGATAAACTGCATGCAACAGGAAGATAAATCGTGTTCACACGCCCATTATATCCATCGATGGCAACCTGAGACGTGAATGGGGTAGTATCCGTGTCTTGTAAGTACAGGAGCGGGCGAAAAGTGGTGGTGTGATACCAGGCACTCGATCTTGTCCCACCGACAGCATCTTGGTCACATCTTGTGTACCTTGAGCGAATGAGTTAATCACGGAATATGCCCAAGGTGTCATGGAAAGGCTTGTAACACGAAGTTGTTTATTTTCGATGTGTCCCTTCAGGCACCCACGTGTATGGTAGGGGGTATAAGGGAGTATGAACTGTTCCCATAAACAAATTTCCCCAGTCCTCCCTTTTCTTAATGCCTGTCGTTTCACTCAATAAGTAGGCACATTTTAAACTTTCTGTTCTCCACACAGAGGACAAAGTTCATTAGATTAGAGCATTCTGCAAATTACCAGGTTTCTTGCACACTGACTCACTGCTATCTATAGCTGTGAGTATGATCTTCCTTACCCAGTACTTTATACGTAAATGGCCGAATTGCTATATGGAACAAACAAAGTGAACCGCAACAACGATTGACCATTCACTTGCGGAACTCACATAGGCTCGCGGGTCTATAACCACTGGGTTGCCTAGACCTGCGTAAACACTTGGCTTAGGGAGCCTCACCCCAAGCCCTTTACCAAAGCAAAACCCTACAAGACACTAAGGCGATAGGAGGGTCTGGTAGGCCTTTGAGAGCCGGAGACCGATTCCTCAGTTTGTGCACCAGTCTGATGAGTCTAAGGATCCTGGGTGCCCAGCAAATCTCCCCACCACAGATCCCGGTGAGTTTATTGTTGTACGTCTAATACTCAGCCTGTCACTGATTTGAGATCGGTTTGCCCATTCATACCGGGCTGACTGTCAGTCACCCGGTTAGCCCGGTGGACGGTGCCGGTAGTTGTCTTCGTCCTCTCACTTTGTTGGAAAAGAGCCACCGATAAGTCAGGAAAAAAGACCTCTTCAGCAGGAGCTGTAGCAAAAGCACGGTCCTCTGAGCGGGTATTGACGGGCTTTCCGGACGAGTGGCCATCTTGGAGCCCGTGAAGCCAACCTTGACCACAACGAGGCAGAGTACCGAGATAAAATACACTCGGTAAGTCCCTTTTCGCTGGATGCCATTTCTATCATTCCCGGGATATGGGAAATATGCCTTCCAACATCTTCTCGGACCACGAACAAATCATCTTCGCTGCGCGGTCAGTGACAGATCAGTTTTCACCCAGGGACACCCGTCACTTAGATTACGTCCCTCAGTTCACTTAGGACAAACGGGGCATTTCGGCTGAACCTGACCCTGCGGCGCATGCACTTTCTCTGATCTATCACTTTAAGCCGCTGACCTGACAGCTACCTCCAGAGCACAAGCATACGACCGAGAAGTTGAACAACTCCGTCAAAACATCCGACCAACCGGAACCAGTGCCAGTTCCTTCGTTAGAGTGAAAGTTTTTTAGCAAAGCAGCAAAAAGTGACGCCCGTCCACTAGGACCTTTTGCCTTCGGGAAGGACTTCTTTAGGATACTGCACGGATTTTCATACTACGGCACACCAACCTCAGGTGAACTCGCAGCCAGACGTTTCTTGTGACCAAAAAAACAGGGGTATAAGTGAATGGTCAGGTGTTGGCTTAGAAAGTCAATGCTTTGTCGATGTTTTCAAATATGCTTCGTCAGTGGCACAGCAATTGTTCCATTCAATTCAACATAACTTTACAGGACTTTCGGAGGCTGAATTTAACCATGTTTTTAGACGGTTGCTTTGAGGAAAGTTTTTCGCAGCCCTAGAAACCGAGTTTTCGAGGGGACGAAGGCGCCTACCTGTCCAGCTTTAGCCACCAACGAGGATTTTGTGAGGGCTCCTTACTTCAGAGTTCCGGTTAGCTTTTGTAGCGGAAAAGGTTTTGTACTGGACATCACACTGAGTTTTGAACTGTACGCACGAGACATTCGGACCAAGAGCAGCCTCAAAGGGCATCGATCCAGTAGGTCCTTTGCTTTCATTCAGGGAGCCCGCATATATTTTATCTTTTATTGACTTTCTTCTAGGTCGGCTGAGTGACACGCTCGAGTGAGCGATAATCGGAAAAGACAGCACATGCCTTTTTAGAAAGACGAACGGCCCCATTCGAGTGTCCTGCTGTTGCACCCACTGATGATGGGACTCATTTCCATGGCTCATCCGCCTCTCCGACGAATGTACCTGGTAGCAAACAAGTCAGAATTTCGGAGTACTATCCACTCGTCAATGCTGTGGCCAACCGTTTCATGGACAGCTCAAAGTGTCTTTAGGAGTTAGTTGAAACCCGCCATGGAAAGAAGCTTTTGCTTGTCTTAATGGTCGTTGTAATATTTTCGACAGCTGACTTGCAAGCAACTCAGGCAGAGTTATTATTTTGGCGTTCGTTTTGGTCACGGGAGGATTGATCGCACCACAAACTTCACTGCCCCTAAACTGTTTCGACTGCTCCAAAACACCCAACTCAGGATATGAATGGCCTGCACGCGTCATCGAACAGAAAGCAAAGCGAACCCTCAAGCAACACGCCCTCTGACTGAGCGTCACCTGAAAGCCGCTTGAGTGTCCTCCTTGAAACAAGAGGGGAATGTCGGGTGAGGGTCGGGAGACTTTTCAGGGAACGGCCAGGAGGAACTCTCGGGATGCCCAGGAGAAGGTCGCTGGAAATGATCAAAACGGGCCTCTTTGCTTATGTAAAACCCTTCGAATACTGATTTCGACTTGTCGCATCTGAACATATATATCCCTTCCAATCAGTGTGCGAATAATATATGGGACAATGGGAATTCGCAACCGGTGTAGTAATAATCTTACCCAAAATGCATCCCAGCCAACACAACAGGAGTCAATGATTCCAAGCCTCAGAGAAAATAGGAACCAAACCACGGTCATTATGTTCTGCATTTTGCCAGCCATTGGCCGGGTATATGTTCACGGTTGCCATGTCGCGGTTAGATGACCAGTAAGTTGCGTTTGCGCAACCAGCCCACATAAAAGTTGCACCAATCCTCGGCCCCCATTGTACTTGTCCACATACTGTTAGCTGTAGGCAGTGGCAAGCCTCCGCGGAGACAGGTAGACACCAACTAGGATAGTCTCCGGAATGCTATTCCTTTGGCGACAGTGACAAAACGAGCCAATGATATCCGGGACCAGTGGCTGAGGTGCAAATGACAAACTTTAAAAAGAGAGGGCGAGAATCAGTTAAGCTGAATCGTCGAACCGCGGTAACAGTCAGAACGAAGTGTCATTTTTGCCAGGAAAATATTTTAAACATGTTTGTGAAACTAAAATGTTGACCCTTTTGACCACAGACACTTTTTTGGTTACAAATGGAGTGGAGGAATTAGAGAGGGGAAATTGAAGGAATGTTTTCCCATATGTTGGCATGCGGTTGAGGATTTAGTGCTCCGGATACCGGGTGTTGTCTAGACCCAGAGGATGGCCTACGGAACGGGCAACAAGCCAAAAGTTCCGACTCGCGCCAAAAAACGATAAAGTCGGTGGAATAGGTGAGGGGCTGTTTGTATTGGGACAGTGTCGTTCACTTTTGCGTTTTAATGCGACAAGGGCACGATGACAAGTAGGAGAGCTAGAGGTATAACAATCTGCAAGCAGAGCAGGCAGGGTGTGTTCCTCAATTAGCGGAAAGCAATTTTCCTCACGGCAAGCAGACAAGCAAAGCACAGCCCTGTGGTATCGAACAGCGAACAAACTGCTTAGAGCTCAGTGGTAATAGGCTATGTTTGTCCACAGCCATTTTTGGTCATGAAGTTACTCCATAAAACTGGGTCATCTCCAGATCGCTACAAAGTATACTGCCAAAATTCTGAGTAAAAGGAATGTAGACTCCGCGGCCTGTGAAAAAAAGGAAATATGATCAGCTTAATCAGGAAACACTTTATTGCTCCGATAAAGTACACCTAAATTTGTTGTGTTTGGCGTGAACAGGCTTGCGCTTAGACAATAAATCTCGCCCGCACACACACGCACGTGCGCAGCTGACGTTTGCTGTGCTTCTTCCCGGACAGCATTGACCAATCAGATCTTGTCACGCGCTGCAAGGCCTTGCGCGACTTAAGCCGATTGTACTGTTTTCTTACACTTCCGATATATAAAAGACTGACTCAAACACTTGCGTACTCGTTGGCGTTTTCACGTGCTTGCCTGTACTAGTGCGTACCGTATGTTGCTACGGGAATATACATTTGTCCGTACACGTGCACATTTATCCTGTTACCGAGTTGTGAACACAACAATATTAGCTTATCTGTGTGCAACACAGCCAAGTGAACAATAGAAGTCCCCCCAATTCGCGGTTTATTTAAACCTAATAAAACACGAAACTCCAATAAACCAAGTTCATTGAGTACGGAGAAGTAAAAATAACTTTGGGGAAAAGGTGGGCAAAACTTGATGAGCAAACACGTGTCTTGTCTGTCATTCCTTTTTGAACGTCTTAGTCTTGATTGGTCCTCAGAAGAAGATACTGCATTTTATCGACAGTGTTCATCATTAGCCAGCCCCAGGCACAAACTGAATGTGTACTCAACTATAGCGAGCTCACGTGGACCATGTAATCCGCAGTATACCTAACTCAGCCGCAATAATAACCTTTCCATTGTAATTCATAAGTCGGTGCAGAGCGAGAAAAACTAAAAGGGACAATAAAATTCAAAAGCTATTCAAAAAGTTTGCAAAACGGAGGCTTCCGGTAGGTTTTATCGATTCCCTTCCTCATCATCTGTAAGAGGGTGGAGAATACATGAGGAGGCAGGTGTTTGTTGGACAAAGGCAGGAAGTAACATGTCTTTTTACTGGCAATATAACAATGCACATTGCTGTGGCAACAAGGAAAGATACTGTCATTACCTTCCACATCATCTTGGTTCCATCTGTTGTTAGTCCTTGTTTGGGAGGATTTCTGTCCGGATCTTTGGATCCACTTTTGTTTCCTCGCTGACAACATTTGAAAAGTGGTGACTTTAAAACTGTGCTTTATGGTGGGCCCTGAGGCTCAAGGTCATAAATTATTTAATAAGCGAACAAATGAGACTATTGCAAAGACAAATAGTCAGGCTCAAGCAACAAAAAATATAAGCTAACCAGTAATTAGCCGGCAAAGATTACTGTTGCTCTAAGATTCTTTGCCATTTATGTCCCTCCAATTGAGACGGATGAGCATTTTGTTCGTCAAAACCGTCCGCAAAATTGGCTCAGGCACACTGACCAGTTGGGTTGTCTCCGACATTCATCGCGAATTGTACCCGGAAAGCAGGGAATCGCGTGAGTACGACGTAGTTTGCCATGCCACCGTAAACAGTTTTATCCTCCAGTTGCGATGGCGGTTGTTAACAACGCTTCCGAGTTTCGACCATAAGGTGAATTGGAGATATCTGGGTTGCTTCAGCAAACTGGACCTGTCGACGCAAAATGATAATTCATCCACCTTACCTCTGCGCCATTTGCTGAACTCGGCCACTGAACTTTCGGCCACAAATCAAACCATTGGTAGAACAGGTTTTGAATCAACATAAAACTGTAAGAACCTTGAATTCTCTAGAGCTTGATGAGTATAGAGAATCTACAGTGGGACGAATGACGGAACTAGCCTTTACTCTGTCGCAACTTGTTGACATTAAGCTGCAACAACAGTGGTAAAACACTGTCAAGTAAACATTACTTGTGCAGCAGTGTGGAGATGCAACTTGGTTTGCCAAAGAATGATCCCCTGGTGGTTTCAACCGGACTGAACAGCGTTAGTCATTTTGTAAAGCACTTATTTATCAAAGTGGGCCCACTCGGGGTAATGATTCGCCAAACAACATGAAAGACGTCGTCCAGGGAAGAGGGGTGGAGGCGGCAAATCGTCAATATCCCTACTGGAGTACATTTTTTCCTCAAATTTTCCTGTTCGCCCTTGCTTGTACTAAGGAAATGGGCGAGTTTTCTCCAAAAAAGCAAATTCCAATATGAAAATTATCAAACGTTTTCGTTTCCCATAGTGGTCCATCCGAAGTGTAGCATCAGTGAACGGCATCTCCGAAACTTCTTGGAGTACTTTCAAGTATTCCATAGCTTGGCAGTATTCATTCTACACCGTAACTTACTTTACTATCACTTTTATGCAGCTATATTCCACTAGCGGAAGAATCGGCCCCGCGAACATCCTGTGTAGTTGCTGGCCATGTGCGGCGAGTGGAAGCGAGTTCGGTTTAAATCGCGACCCAGTTTTTCTTCCACAGGAGCGCATCATAGGCTGAGAGTAAGCCCAGGCAATCTACATCCTCCTCGACATTGTTGATTCAGGTTTCTAGGTGGTCACCACGGTGATAGCTCCATCCGGAGCGGGGAGCAGGACCGAGTGTTTGTTTGGTTAGTTCCGTCCCGATGCGCCGTGGGATATGAACCAGCCATCCCCGGTCGACGACTCTGAAGGAACTGGGAGAATGGGCCAGTTTCGTAGCACCGCTTCCAAACTTCGTCTATGAATACTCTGTCGTGCCAATTAGTCTCGGAAATAAGTTGCAAGCACCAGTGATGAAAACACTCCAACTTTCTAGTATCCTCGACTCTCATTGAACAGGTTCTGCAGCTGCAGCATAGCACGGGGGTATAGCGGCACCGTTGATACGCGCCGTGGTTTGAAGACTCAAGACACTGCGGGTCCGCAACGCCCGTAGTAGCGGGAGAAATGCGTTCCCGGCGTTGTCTATCCAGGGTAATAGTTCATTCTTCTCCTGGTCTTTCGGAGGCAGAGTAGAGCCTGGATACTTGAAGGATGGAA
The DNA here is from genome assembly GCA_948099385.1 of Fasciola hepatica. Classification (NCBI taxonomy): domain Eukaryota; kingdom Metazoa; phylum Platyhelminthes; class Trematoda; order Plagiorchiida; family Fasciolidae; genus Fasciola; species Fasciola hepatica. The sequence continues at coordinate 41,220,664 of CANUEZ040000043.1, forward strand.
AGCACTCGATTAGTTGGCTGCTGATGGAGAGCGGTTGGGAATTTTGCCGTGGGTAAGCTGACATGCTTTTAGCTTTCATAGTGCTTATTTATAGCCCAATGGAGTTTTGAGAAGAAACCGATTCGGTTGAGGCCTGTTTGGAGAGTGACTGGAGACTTCACTAGCATAAAAAAGTCATCCGCAGACTCTGGGTCAAAGAGGTACATCTCACAGCTCAGTAGGATACCGAGATAGTAGGCCAGTGCCTGTCTCATTGCCCAGTCGAATGGGTAGTTGAAGGGCCCTGTCGGACGCCAGTATCGAGTGTGAACTCAGGTGACTCCTCGCCGTACATAAGGAACCGTACCCTAGTGGACGAAAAGTATCTTCTTAAAAGCCCTGCGAGTTTAGCGGCCATCTTGTCGGATTCCATCATCGCCCAGAGACATTCCCTGTTAGGTGAATCAAAGGCGACTCAAAAGTCGATGGGACGGGGTTCTTCTGGCTCCTGAAACTCATAGCTGTGCTCCAGGGCTTGACGTAGTGTAGGAATTTGGTCTACGTGGTCTCTACCATGGCAGAAACTCTCTTGGTCTGGCAACTGAGAAGTGGTTGAGCAGCTGCGCGCGGAAAATTTTGGCGGCCAGGTCCATCAGGCTAATCCCCCTATGATTGTCGCACACGGCTTCGTCCCCTTTTTATAGGGCGGGCAGCAAAAACGACGTGTCCTGATCAGTTTAAAAGAATTCTTCTCGCCACATGGAGCCAATGGCGACAAGCAGCACCTATGGACCTCGGGCGGAGTGCCGTTTTCTCGAGCAGCATTTTGTTCTTCAGCTGGTTGATGACTGTGGCGATTTCAGCTGTGTTCAGTTGATTGCAAATGACGTCGGACGGCTGTGAAAGAACTGGGAGTTGAAGGGTCATCGTGTAAACTTATAGTCGGTTGAGTAAACGATCGAAGTGCTCTGCCCACCGCTTTGTTTGCTGGGAGTGTGTGTCGCAAGCGACCATTCTGTTAGAGTCGGCCAAACTGATCAGGCAGTCGCCATTCTCACGGCTTTGACCAAGGCCGAAGTTCCCAGGACATGCCACGTCGAAGAGTTCGACAGACCTGTGCGATCGATCCAGTCCCTGGCAATGAACAGAATGTTCTTTTCTCTGGATCGGACTGATTACCTCTTGGAAGTTGCTGTAGACTTCACCATTTGTTTTGTTGTCCACCGCGTTGATCAGAGCATAGTCCGCAACCACCGTTAAGTGCTGCGGGGAGCCTATGAAACGTGCCAAAGTACGTCTTGCTGAAATCTGCTCCCAAGTGTTCACTAGGTTGTTAGCCTTTTGGTTGACGGTGAAAGTGATGCGGTGGCGCCCGGAGTTGTCTGTTTGGCCGCTGTGATAAATCCAGTAGGTTGCCTTTTTTAGAACTTTTACGCACCGTGCGGTATTTGGTATGCGGTTTTCTGAGAGACAGGCTTTGGCAATGTTTTAATTGTGTAGTGTCCTCATTAGAAGGCCATAATTACCTAAGTCTAATAGTGTCCGTGCATTCCAACAAGCTATGTAAGCGTGCTTCCTACAGTTGAGTATTCCAGCTTGTTTTCTTGACACCTTGACCGCTGGAGCACGAGGCGCGTCGCTTGCCGGGTAAGCCGAGTGCAAGTTTACAAAATTATTCATGGAGATTTATGGGGATATGGCACGAGACGGTTTCTCCAGCACCGCTCGGGACTGTTTCACCACTCGGTCACCCATTCCGGAGTAGGAAGTAAATTGACTGTACCTCATTCGGCCTTTTTTTCGAGATTGCATCTCTAGCCTTTGCGCACCCAAGTGCAGACTGCAGAGCAACAAGGTGTTTCCGGAGCAGCCGGTGGCCTGTTGTACGACTCATTCACCTCCTCTGGAATACGGGGTAGGGTGTGTTGGACAGTTTTTCTCTGTAGCCTTTGGACCAGTAGATTTCGTCCGCCCATTCAGTAGTATCTGTCATCGCTTGCCGAACACCATTTCGCCTAGGTTTTTAGACCTCTGTTATCCTCAACCTGGTTTAGCCCGCCTGTCGAGCGGTTTATCGGGATGTGTCCGCTGGTGCATGCTTCAGCTTCGTTGCGTCACAGGTTGGAGCTGGGTGGGTGATGGAGACCAAGGAGATGGAGGATGCCCCAGGGGACACGACAGTCAACCAGCTCGGAGGAGCCACCCGTTAGACACCCCATACACCTCTCTAACATTAATGGGAGGCGGTAATTCAACTCATTGGACATCTTGCTCGCTATGAAATCGTAAATGCTACAGTATGGTAGTGAAGGCAAACCCTGTTTCATCATCTCCGTCACTTTCGCAGATGACGTGTGTAAACAATGGCTTTGTTCTCTCCCCCCACCTAGTAGTTGCGCAGCTTAGTGTTGTGCTGAGGTTCTTAAGTAGTTCACGGGTACGAGGCTTAAGCCCATATGTCCCAAGTTTTTGTACATTTCTCCCTTTCTCCGGCGCCATCAAGCTGGAAAGGCGAAACTTGACTGCAAAAGAGCAACCATTTTTGCAGAATCGAACATTAAAATAAAAATAAGTGTTTGCCATGTAGTGCATGAGTCCGACAGTATGAATACGGATACCTCAATGGACCACTAGCTCTGTCGTTTTAAAGTTTACACAGAAGATTGATCTGCACATAAATTTGTAAGATGAAGAAGAATGGATCCATTTATAACCGCGTGTAGGTACAATTATAAGGGATTGAAGGCGAGACTTGAAAATATAAGGAAGAATAATGTACGCAAGTGCGATCGGAGGGATTGCTGGCAATGGCAATAGTCCTAACCAGTTGTCTAGTCTGGCCTTGAATACCCCTTCTGAGGAGGCATTCACTACCTCCTGTGATAGGCTATTCAACAGAGGTGTAATCCAGGACGGGAAGAAATGTTGTCTAATGAAGGTACGTGGATGGAGTTTGAAGAGTTTCCCGGTGTGTCCTCGCAGGGTTTCCAAGTTCGGACGAGTGGAAAACTGATCCACAAGGCCCATAAGGAATGAAACATACATCGGGAATAGGTCTCCTTTAATACGGTGTGTCCCAAGAGGGTAGAGATTAAGCAATATTGAACGAACCGGGTAGGGGCTGAACTGTACACCATGTACCATTTAGGCCGCTTTCCGTTGAATCCGCTCCAAGATATTCCAGTCTCTGACGGGGCCAACGTGTACTATCTGGCTGTCGTATTCTAAAAAGATGGGTCGAATACAGGCTCCATAAAGAAGATAGAATTCCTTTTTAGGGACCGTCGGAAAAGTTCGCCTAATAAGATTTAGGACCCGAAAGGCAGTTTTTCTGGCTTCGTCTTGGCGGGAGTAGAGTGAGAGATTACTGCCCAGATAAAAACCAAGGATCTTGTATTGATCCATTATTTGGATTTGTTCGTTCCCACTAATCTTGAAGAGATCGGCCGGATCAGTGCTAGCACTCGCGTCACCAATAATCCGTAGGCTCCAGTCGGCTGACCAAATTTTGACCGAGTCAATAGCTAACTGCACAGCACTTGCGTTCGCGTCGCACACTAACAGGAACCATATCAGGGGGTGGTCGGTGTAAGTGAGGAATAGAAAAGGACTGAGGACAGAACCCTGGGGGACTCCTATATCGGTGGGTGCAGTATGGGGCTGAGATGTATACACACGAACCAAAAAGGTTCAGTTTTTCTTAAAGTCTCTCATATGGGGAGAGTAAGCAGCCAGAAATGCCGTACATTTTTGGCCTGTACAAGAGCAGAATATGCGGGGTACCATCGAAGGCTCTGGCGAAATCGAACACCGCTGCGAGGGATATCTTGCCATCATCGTGGGCCAGTGCCAGGCTATCCATAAGGGTCAGCATATTGGTGATGCACGACCTGCCAGGAAGAGAGCCAAGTTGTGCTGGAGACAGTAAACTATTGTCGCCCAAATGTATCAAGATTTCGCTTTTTACGATGCGCTCGAATACTTTGCTAGGGACACTGGTGGGGCTTATTGGCCCATGACCTCCGGGAAGGTGTCGATCTCCTTCAGCATAAATTGGGACAAAGGAGCATGCTTCCACGAATTTGGAAGTTCTACGTTGTCTATGCACTGTTGAAAGAGCATAGAGCACGATGCCGCAAGAATGGAGGCCGATTCTTTAAGAAGGTGAGGATGATCTTCGTCCGGCCCCTTCGAGCTGAGTGAGCTAATTCTGTTAAGCCCCTCCTTTACTTCTACGTGAGACACCGTGAAAGGCTCCAATGGGGAAGCTAGCTCTTTTGGCTGAAGGGATGAGTGCCCACACGCAAGCACTACTTTGGTGCTAAACACCGACATGAAATGAGATCTGGAAACTTCTGCTTCCTCGGAAAGGGACGTGGCAGGGGGGCTATAAGAAAGCGGCAGCTCGAGCGCAGAGGAACCTGATTCACGGTTGCGGGGCAGGCTTTTATAGAAGAAGGAGCGGTTCGTACGCGCCCGGTCCAAGATTCCTTTTTGTAGTTTCTTAATGTGCTCCTTGATCTTGGATTTACAAGGATTCCGGACGCGTCTGAGAGCCTCCGCATCCACCGGAAGGGATGTGGCTCGGTACTTGGCAAACAGCTGAGAGCGTTTGTCGAGTAAGCGTCTAATTAATGTGCCTTGCCCTCGGAGATCTGCCGGATTCTAGACACATGTAGAACATATGCCTTCAGAACTCATTGCTCTAGTAGCCTGTTGCCTTCTTCCGTGTCTGTGTTGTCAGATATGTCGCTTAGTTCGCTTCGGATGTAGGACCTCATCATTTGGAAATTCTTTCGCTTGAACGAGCGAGCTAGCCGGTACGGGGTAAATATAGTTGGCCACTTCAATATTTAAGCGAAGAAAGTACTGCTTGGTAGCTCTTTACTAGTGGTGGTAGAAGATTGACAACATCTATGCTGTGTTTGATATTGGTTACGATCAGTTCTAGGAGTGATGAACTTTGACCCTGACCTGATGAGACGGGCCACGTGCTCTGTCCAGGATTGCTCGACCAATAGATCTACTATTGCCTTACCATATTGGCTGTCAGTACTAAGGCTCTTCCAGTCCACTCCGGGGGCGTTGAAGTCCCACGTGAGAAAGGGATGATTAAAAGAGTGAAATATTTTGAGGATTTTGAGAAACTCTTCCATCAAGAATGAATCTGCCTGCGATGTAAAAGAGGAGCTGTAAATCACACCCAGAAGTGAAGTAGTGAAGGGACAGAAGTGAAAAGTTATCCACAAGAAGTCCTTCGTAGCTGACGAGATATCTGGAGAGGAGAAGTCCAAGGTTAGGAGGTCGTTAATTTAGAGAGCTACTCCACCAGCACGCCCTCTTCCTGGGTCATGACGGGGAAGGAAGTAACCCGGTATTCTTACTTGGCATTCTTGATAGTCTGGAATGATTCAGGTCTCCGTGAAGTCAACGATGTGGGGTTTCGTGTCTGTTGCTAATTGTCTCAGCTCCAGCATTTTGTTCGGTGGACCGAGGCAATTTGTTCACGGGCGTTTTAGTGCCTGCTCACTAGAAACAGAAGAAATTCTAATAGAAGCCGTTTCATCGTCTGCATAGGAGATGTTTTCATAAAAAGCGGTGCCGATATAAGGGTGGTGAAGGCATAAGCGGGAGTGTCTGAGGTACGCAGCCAAGCGGGTAGGAAGGGGAAGTGCCCTCTGGTCGATGGGGTTGAAATGCTACTGTGCGAAAATGGCTATGTTGTGGGAGCCGATTATTGTGTGAGCCATGTTGAGCTGAGTGGTTTCCATTAAGAGGTTTCCTTTTCCTATCCGCCATAGGTTGGGCTCTTTTTTTGATTTTTTGTAGGAATGGGACTAGGGTGCCCCCGAAATACATTTATGTTGTCCGAATTTAAAAGTTGGGTGAAACTGCGGCTTCTTCTGAAGCTTTCTCCGTGTGTCCTCCCTTCATTTTTTAAAATTTGGGTTAACTCGGATAGTTGCTTCGGGAGCATCTTCACTTTCCTCAAGGCTATTCGTATTAGGCAGACTAAGGAATCCAAAAGTGGGGGAAACTACACGGTATACCGCCCAAAAGAGAATACGATCGAGGCGGCGAGGGAGCTCAAAAATTCGAACTTATAGCCCAAGGCTCCCACCACTGCTCAGTGGCGTTGTCGTGACTTGCGCTCGAGGACTAGTGCTATTGCAACGAACGCATTACCCACTCAGAATCGAAATTAGCGCACTGAAGGAATTAGAACACCTTTTGAACTGAAACTCAATTCGAGATTGTACTCTGTGCAATCGTTATGTACAAGCATTCGAAGACGGAATAAATCAACGCAGAAGATTGTCATTATTAGTTCTCACATCGGAAGCTGCTTGAATGGAGTTCCGGTCATCTGTAATTCGGCCGTTCCTTATGCGCCAATCTTTCAGATCCTTGAACAGGTACTGTTCGAGTGACATCGGATGAACTGAAATTGTTCTCTTCAAAATAGGCCCAGAAACGGGAATTAGGACATTCAGAAGTAGCATCGGAAACGCTCACGTTAAAAGCAACTTGGTCCAAATGCCTACGATGCACAGAACTGTCAACAGTCAGTTATTCGGGAAGTGTAATCAGTATATTGTCACCGCGCGCAACAAGGAAATCTCGATTACTGTTTATGGTTCAGTGGTTTATAAAGCCTCTTTCACCACTCAGATTGCTCGATTTGCGATGTGCTAAACAAAAGTCACTTTCTGACCAGTCAGGAAGCAGCATTGATGTGGTAAAACAAAAGCGTATCCAACACAAGAACCATCACTCGAATCAAGAATCTTACATAATCTTTTACCCATCTAATTAAGAACAATATCTCCAGGAGGTCTCAGTTCACTTCCTCGATGAAAAGTGATCCCAGCTGATTCCAGACTCAGCAAGTTTGTACACAATACTGCATTCCTGAACAGCTTGGATGGACTCGTTCCGGTCGTTGAATGGGTGGAGTTACGGTACTGCATTAGAAAGCCTTCGACAATCCTGTCGAGTTTGTCAAAGGCACTGACACGAACGGGTGCGATCGCACTCTTCAAGGTACGAACAAAGTTTCCGGCTGCACCATTGGATTGTGGAAGCCGAGGTGGAGTTACCGCATGGTGACTATCCAACGGTTTCAATCATTCAGTAGCCTTCTTCGCCGCGAAGCAGCTTCCATTGTCGGTAACCAAAGTACACGAAACACCTTCTCGACTAAATGTTTTACTCAGGGCTATAATCGTGCAATCAGCATTAGGAGAAGTAGTAAAATGCACCTCCGGCCGAAGGGAGTAGGAATCAGTGGTAACCAGAAAGTAGTACCTGTCTAAAAATGGACCACAATCATGAGAGTGAACACGTTTCCAGGGCTTCGCGGAAGTAGGCCAAGGGAATCCATTTCGACGATTACGTGTGAAGTTCATGTAGACAGTCATGACAGTTTTAGGCAATGCGGCACAAATCGTAGTTGAACTCTGACCACCAGCAAGTGAGACGGGCAAGAGAATTTATTTTTGCAATGCCTAGGTGTCCAAAATGCAAATCTTGCAAACTCCGCTGCCCGCAACGGAAGAGGTACAGTGACTCCGCCTTTAAAACACACGATACCATCACAAGTCACCGAAATTTCTTCTCGGCGTCTACAGAATTCAGGTGATTGACGCTGAACGCTTGCTCGCCATCCATGTCCAACACAAAATATGATGCCGTGGTAGTACTTCTTCGTTTCACGAACTGGACCTTGCAGATTAACTGGAAGTGGCTGCGTAAGCAAACAGTCAGCGATCGAAGGTTCTTTGGAAAAGGCGTAGCGAGACAAGTAGTCCGCATGTGGAATAAATTGTGCATTGCAATACTGAATGTCATAAGAGTATGCCGATAAAGCAATACTCCAGCGCAGAATGGCGGCTGCGGACTATTTAGCCAATAACCAGTATGGGTTATAAGCAATCTTCAGTGCTTCGCGATCAGTGGTAATGGTGAAGTGAGTGTCGAAAAGGTACTTGTGCAGGCGAGTACCAGACCAATAAACAGCCAATGTCTCACGTTGCGTTTGTGAATTTCCGAGATCAGCGGCACTGAGTCAGCGAGAAAAGCACATAACTGCCCAAGCAGCACGACGGTCACCTGAGCATCACTTGAACGTCACCTGAGTATCCCCTGGCCGTCCCCTGAGTGTCCTTCGACCGTCCCCTGAGTGTCCTTCGACCGTCCCCTGAGTGTCCTCCGACCGTCCCTTGAGTGTCCTCCGACTGTCACCTGAGTGTCCTCTTCGAAACAAAGTGGGACATTCGGGTGACGGTCAGGGGAAACTCAGCTGACGCCCACGGAAGTTTATCGAAAAAGAATCCCCTGATACCATTAAATTTGTAACACTAACTACAACACCGAAATACGTGCGTGCTAAATAATATACTGGCAATCTACGGAATAGCCGAAGTTCAGCGCAAGCGCATGGGCACGACCATCTTACAATAAGCTTAACCATAATTCCGCATACAACATTTAGCGAAATTAATCCCCGGAGTTCAAATAAAATACAGGTTTCACGGCGGATATTTATATATTTCGCTATTGGTAAACCTTTGCACATTGGGCTTGTCAGCGAAAAGTCGTTATCCAACCATGGGTCAATTTTGTGTACTTCGCAGTACCTGGAACGAAGGAAATGAGATACTTGTTGAATAGGTGCAGTACGAAACGTCGTTATAATTGTCAACGTTAGAAATCGGCTTATGAGTGAGTTCAGCAACACATAATATATAAACGATGATCAAGCCAAAACTGATCTCACTACTTTCAGTTTGGACGGCCACGTCCTGAGATGGCGAATCGGTGCTAATAACCTCAGTCGGTCTGCACCTCTGAATCCAACGTTGGATCTTTTCGTTTGTAAAAAAGTTGTAGCTCCGGGAAAATTCTGCTTTGTTACTGCGTCTACGAATACAGGATAGGATAACAGAACGGCATACTCACCGACAGTTATTCTACAGACCCTTGTTTTGGCAAATGATTGACGCCCGTGGACACCGCGCCAGTTCAGTTTGTGCAAAAAACAATCGGAGGTCAGTGTACGCATTATTTGACGTACACAATCCCCAACTGTTCGCCTTCCCGTTGCAACAAGGAAACGCAACTGCTAGTCAGAAAGTTGTGAACAATTTAAGTTACCATTTGTTCGTAGAAAGTTTCATCTTCCAATTGTTCATTCAACCTCTTGAACTCCTATGCGTTTCGCACCGAAATAGCGTAATGCATGAACAGCACCGATGCACCGGCAACATGTTCAAATCTGCACAATTTGGACTTGACGTCCTCCATCGTTTTCTGCAGTTTCACAACCCGAGTGGTAAGGTCATTCATTATAGCTGCAATTAATGACCGTAACATCCGGAGTTCGACATAAAAACCAGAGTTTTTCCATAAGTAATGTGTTCCGAAACTCGCTCTGTTGCATTTTTTTTACCTTTCTTACTGTTTCCGTCTCCTTAAATGTAGAAAAAGTGACAATCTATTTTAAACATGCGCGTACTGTACAAAATGCCTCCGAGGGTCTCGAATAAGGGTTGCTGTTGCTGGTATATTGGAATGAGTTGTGACTTGGGATCTGAACATGTCATCAAAATAGATAAATACGTACGTGGTGACTACTGGATACCAAAGATAACTGACATTAGCGGTTGCCTTCAGTTGACTCCGTTTCGGAGGTGTAGCGGTGGACATATCTTCCAGAATCGGCGGTGGCGATAGATCAATGCCAGCTGGTAGTGTTTTCCGTCGCTTAGTTTCCTCATCGGAACTCATATCTGAAAACTGCTTCGGTCTCCTGAAAAAGGTATTCTGTCAACATAAGTTCGCATACCTTTTCCTTTTAGCAAAGCAATCCATCGCCGCTGTTGCGTCGGAATATGGTAGTTCCGACAATTCTTCCAGAAGTCTTTGACAGCGAAGAGCATCGTCGAATGCATCTACAAGTGACGGACACTGATCAGGCACTTACCTAACTTTTTATGCACCTTGACATCGTAAACAGCAGTGATAGGTGGTGGTGGCTGGCACTCACGAACGAGCTTCTGGATTCTGCCGGTAGGGCAACGAGGCCACCTAACCTTACTGTGGCCAATCATCCACTTTTCATTAACAATAGCAACGGAGTTATCCACTAAGAACTCGACAACGACAAACATCTGAAATGGAATATATACAGATTACGGTAGAATTTTATTGCTCAATAACACAGCGTAGTCGAGATCGTTGGTAGGTTGTCGACGTTTCGGTCACCACGGGTAACCTTTTTCAAGACTGGTTTTACAACCGAATGAAACTGGAATAATAGCTTAGAGCAATTGGGTGTTAGTCACAGTGTGTTCGTGTGTTGGTCTGTGTGTTTGTGAGCAATAAAATTCTACCATAACGTTTCACATGGCGCATCGATTTTTCGATACACTCCGAACCGATTTCGGTTCTGACACATTAATATACAGATTACCTTCGGGGATTTACCATTAATTCGCCCATGTGTGCAATATGGGTTAAAACACCCACTTTTCACCGTAAGGTAGCAATAAACCTTTGCACATGACCTCATTTAGACCATAGCAGACCGTGCTCTTGGACAAACTACGGCAAGGAAATATGCCCAACTGTCCAGAGAGAATTGGGTAGTCGAAGAGCTCGTCACAGTGTTCAAAGAAATAAGCATGCAATAATTCGCCTTCCATCCTTTGGATGACGGCCGGTCTGCGGTCGATCAGTGCACAGTTATTTGGGGTTTTATTGCTATAAATTGTTGAAAAAATGTCGATCAATTGGCCATTCAGACCCCTCCGTCTCACGGACCCGGAGAAAGTGTTGTCTCAGAATCTTACATTCGTGTACAGGTTGGCCTCAGCATATCGTTCCTGAGTGCGACGAAACACTTGTTCAGCAGTCAGATGTCGACTGGTCACACAACTGCGAACGATCTGCATGTAGGATTCAAACAAAAAAGCTGAGAAGTTATCCAGTGGTCCGTGAATCCGCACATGAGCACTGATGTGCGGCCAACTGAGCAAGTTGAATACTACCTCTTCTTCCCCGTACAACCTCATGAATTTCTGGACAATCCGGGGCAACTAGCGTCCAAGTAGTGGGGAGACCACTTGGTGCTACACAAAATGTAAGTGAACACAGAAAAACACATGAAGTTCCTGTAGTGATCCGTTGGCAATATATTCTTGAAAACTACGGGTCCGAGATATAACAAGCATTGCCCGTACTCCGTTGCTTTCTAATATTCGATGTCCTCCAGCGTTCGACACACGCGGGGAAATTCACACGTTATATGTTTCTCTATAGCCCTCAGGTGTTCGTTTACCTGTCGCGCATCATTAAAATCCAAAATCGGTCTACGTCCAGAACGAGATTTACGCCATAGACCGATTAATCGCCGCATTATTCAGAGACAGACACTGCATGTAGTCGTTAGGATACAGGGCTATCATATCCACCGGTAGTACTTCGAACGGGGAACTGCCGGTATGATGACTACCTTGGCGACGATTTCGAAAGTCAATGTCGTTGTGTAATCCTCCTGTGGTTGACGGAAAAATGAGACGGCGCTGGATGCAACAGCCGCGTTGTGTGCATCTGTGGCAGCTGTATAACCCAGAATGATGCTTAACCTGTTTAAGCATTGCCTTGGCTGGATTATCTGCCACAACACTCCGCAATACAATTCAGCAATGAACACCACTTCCACGAATAATGATGCCATCGGATTATAATGATGCCAATTCCTGCATCAGGTCTTCCAAATATTGATGCACGTCAGTAGGTCTGGACATTCCACAATATAGACCAACAATAAATACTCGCGACGTAGGGTCCAAGAGGCGACTCAATATAGGCCACAACTTGTGCGATGAGCCACGAAACAAGCTCATACCGTCAATGTGCGACTGAATATAAACGCAGCTGCCGGCTGTGACAGGTCTACACTCCAGAACTCGTTGCAAGGTTTCACTTAGTCCAAAATGTACGTATCTACCGGCGCCAACGTTTTTCTTTTGGATTCTCCTTGGTGCCCCCAGCAACGACCTCGGATCTAATGGCAAGTCAAGCTTTACCTGTCTCAGAGCTCGTTATAAAATCCCCAAGTCGGCCATTGGTGATTTCCTTTGTATAGCGGCCTGCCTCACAACATCTTTGGCCGAAGGAACAGCTGGAAATTATAGATTTATTAATTCAGTTACCATCTGTGAGGGTAGTTATCATTTTGATTGGTGTTATAAATTTCACTTCTCCATCCATTAATGATGATTCTGTTGCATACACTGCTAATCACCATGAAGCCTACTTTTCGTGAAGGTGGTCGCAGCCAAATAAGTTGACTCCCACTCCTCTGGTATGCACGTGTTATCCCCCATCGTGTTCTCACAACTACCCACATTTAGAAATTCAGTGTGCATTACCTAACAGCGGTAGAGGTTGTAGCAGCTGTGGCTTGTTGCTCCTCAACTGCTGCCGATGAGACCTTCGGTTTTTCAGGACTATCGATGTCATCAATCATACCCTCGGACTCGTTTTTCGTTGAAACAGAATAACTGCCTGGGAATTTGTAACGAACTTCATATCAGCTAACTTTTTACACCATCATCCCATATGAGGGACGAGTTAAAATCGCCCCCATTAACCCTGCGAACTGAGATCAGCTTCTTGCGCCTCCATATCGTAGTTCTGGAATAGCCACACAATTTTGGGCGGGTCTTTTTCATCTACAGATGAAGAGACAAATGAAAATAAATGGGATTTCCCGTCTGACGAACATTAGAAACGGACCGAACGCAGTGCAATGTCCAACAACGCAGCCTGAGTGGCGACAACGAACAACCACCGTCAAAAACTGGCCACCATGATAGGAATGCAATAAAACAAACAGGACATCCAATTTTATAATGCACAGTAAAATGGACAGTAAATGTCAAAATATTCTCTTATTACTGTTTTTTAACATGGAATATTAGGTTCGGAATTCTCATTCATTCACGATTCCAGAGATTTATGTATCTGAAAGCAGTGGGGACCAAGCTATCAAATATTCGGAAATATGGCTTAACAGAGACTCTCGTTTGAAATTTTTTTTGCATTTATGACGTATTCTCCGGTATTTATAGAAGTTTCGATTGTTTTTAGGGGTATTGCACTGATTTCCTGCGACCGTCCTCTGGGGGACACTCAGGTGACGGTCGAGTGTCCCTTTGTGCTGCCTGGGTGGATGACCCCTTGTTCTAGCACGGCGCCGATGCCGATAGGAGACTCGTCTGTAATAACAGCCGAAGACGCGTGAGACGAAAACGTAAGAAGTGCAGCATTAGTTGACAAAAATGTTATTAAACCGCGTACTCATCGCCTGTATACTTAAGACCACTGGAAAGTCTGTTGGGAGAGAAGATCGAGTAAGGGTGCAGTTTTAGTGGCAAAATTGGGAATAAATCTAGAGTAGTACTAAAGAGAATCCAGTAGATAACGCAATTCAGCCAATGATTTGGGAGAGGGGACATTCGATAAATGAGCGAAACTACCGGGGTGAGGGCGAAAAATGAGCATCGACCAAATAACCCCAACAGGTAAACTCAGAACAGGAGAAAACATACTTATCAAGGTTGACGGCTACATTACTCTTCGGGAATCGGTCCAGCAATAAACGCAAACGGTCATCATCCACATCTTTGGTGGGTGCGTATACCATAATTACACTTTGTTGAGCACATACACCTTCTAGATCAGAAACGGGAGAACTGATAATGTCGTGGAAAGTAGTAGAAGAGACGCTAAGACCATAAGAAAGAAAGTTATACTGATACAAACCGAACGGCATATGAATGGTGGTTAGATCACGAGATTGCTCGTCAAGTGGAATCTGTAAAAATGCATCTTTCAGGTCAATTTTAGAAAAATACTTAGAACCGTGAAGTTAGTGCAGAAAGTTCTTACAGAAGCAGCACAATACTCAACACGGTTGGGCTAACGTTGGGCTAAAATGACTCCTGACATGTGCCGTCAAAGCTTGCACGAAAGTCCATGAAACTTCATAAGGAATATGATAATAAGAGTGCTACGGCTTTTAATAATATATATCTGCTTTACAAAAACAAAGCATTTGTTTCACCGACTCCCCTGCGGCCAGGCGGTGACGTGCTGGTTTAATTCATTCCCCGCTGTTAGGACGTGCTGTTCGGTTTTCTATGGAGAAAAGTGATTCATCACTCAAAAAAAAAAAAAATAATAACTGCAATACTGTGTGTATTAAAGCAGTATTATCCCGCACAGAATATCACGGAATCAGAACGCGGACTTTGCACACGACGTACCGCAGTATTTCGTATACTGCGC